>CM033035.1:11344694-12639694 GCA_019207045.1 Branchiostoma floridae x Branchiostoma belcheri
AATTTGGGTGCTTACTTCCCGAGATATGACTTAAACACTAACCGCTAGGGTTAGGGTTAGGGTTAGGGTAGTGCTTAGAGGCAACATGGCTAAGAGTGTATTCTAGTCGGTCAAACTTGGTATCATTGCAAAGGTATCTTGGTACAGAGTTGTAATCTGCAAACCGTTTTGAATTTGGGTGCTTACTTCCCGAGATATGACTTAAACACTAACCGCTAGGGTTAGGGTTAGGGTTAGGGTTAGGGTTAGGGTTAGGGTTAGGGTTAGGGTTAGGGTTAGGGTAGTGCTTAGAGGCAACATGGCTAAGAGTGTATTCTAGTCGGTCAAACTTGGTATCATTGCAAAGGTATCTTGGTACAGAGTTGTAATCTGCAAACCGTTTTGAATTTGGGTGCTTACTTCCCGAGATATGACTTAAACACTAACCGCTAGGGTTAGGGTTAGGGTTAGGGTAGTGCTTAGAGGCAACATGGCTAAGAGTGTATTCTAGTCGGTCAAACTTGGTATCATTGCAAAGGTATCTTGGTACAGAGTTGTAATCTGCAAACCGTTTTGAATTTGGGTGCTTACTTCCCGAGATATGACTTAAACACTAACCGCTAGGGTTAGGGTTAGGGTTAGGGTAGTGCTTAGAGGCAACATGGCTAAGAGTGTATTCTAGTCGGTCAAACTTGGTATCATTGCAAAGGTATCTTGGTACAGAGTTGTAATCTGCAAACCGTTTTGAATTTGGGTGCTTACTTCCCGAGATATGACTTAAACACTAACCGCTAGGGTTAGGGTTAGGGTTAGGGTTAGGGTTAGGGTTAGGGTTAGGGTAGTGCTTAGAGGCAACATGGCTAAGAGTGTATTCTAGTCGGTCAAACTTGGTATCATTGCAAAGGTATCTTGGTACAGAGTTGTAATCTGCAAACCGTTTTGAATTTGGGTGCTTACTTCCCGAGATATGACTTAAACACTAACCGCTAGGGTTAGGGTTAGGGTTAGGGTCAGGGTTAGGGTAGTGCTTAGAGGCAACATGGCTAAGAGTGTATTCTAGTCGGTCAAACTTGGTATCATTGCAAAGGTATCTTGGTACAGAGTTGTAATCTGCAAACCGTTTTGAATTTGGGTGCTTACTTCCCGAGATATGACTTAAACACTAACCGCTAGGGTTAGGGTTAGGGTTAGGGTTAGGGTTAGGGTTAGGGTTAGGGTTAGGGTTAGGGTTAGGGTTAGGGTAGTGCTTAGAGGCAATATGGCTAAGAGTGTATTCTAGTCGGTCAAACTTGGTATCATTGCAAAGGTATCCTGGTACAGAGTTGTAATCTGCAAACCGTTTTGAATTTGGGTGCTTACTTCCCGAGATATGACTTAAACACTAACCGCTAGGGTTAGGGTTAGGGTTAGGTTAGGGTAGTGCTTAGAGGCAACATGGCTAAGAGTGTATTCTAGTCGGTCAAACTTGGTATCATTGCAAAGGTATCTTGGTACAGAGTTGTAATCTGCAAACCGTTTTGAATTTGGGTGCTTACTTCCCGAGATATGACTTAAACACTAACCGCTAGGGTTAGGGTTAGGGTTAGGGTTAGGGTTAGGGTTAGGGTAGTGCTTAGAGGCAACATGGCTAAGAGTGTATTCTAGTCGGTCAAACTTGGTATCATTGCAAAGGTATCTTGGTACAGAGTTGTAATCTGCAAACCGTTTTGAATTTGGGTGCTTACTTCCCGAGATATGACTTAAACACTAACCGCTAGGGTTAGGGTTAGGGTTAGGGTAGTGCTTAGAGGCAACATGGCTAAGAGTGTATTCTAGTCGGTCAAACTTGGTATCATTGCAAAGGTATCTTGGTACAGAGTTGTAATCTGCAAACCGTTTTGAATTTGGGTGCTTACTTCCCGAGATATGACTTAAACACTAACCGCTAGGGTTAGGGTTAGGGTTAGGGTAGTGCTTAGAGGCAACATGGCTAAGAGTGTATTCTAGTCGGTCAAACTTGGTATCATTGCAAAGGTATCTTGGTACAGAGTTGTAATCTGCAAACCGTTTTGAATTTGGGTGCTTACTTCCCGAGATATGACTTAAACACTAACCGCTAGGGTTAGGGTTAGGGTTAGGGTTAGGGTAGTGCTTAGAGGCAACATGGCTAAGAGTGTATTCTAGTCGGTCAAACTTGGTATCATTGCAAAGGTATCTTGGTACAGAGTTGTAATCTGCAAACCGTTTTGAATTTGGGTGCTTACTTCCCGAGATATGACTTAAACACTAACCGCTAGGGTTAGGGTTAGGGTTAGGGTTAGGGTTAGGGTTAGGGTTAGGGTTAGGGTTAGGGTTAGGGTTAGGGTTAGGGTTAGGGTTAGGTAGTGCTTAGAGGCAACATGGCTAAGAGTGTATTCTAGTCGGTCAAACTTGGTATCATTGCAAAGGTATCTTGGTACAGAGTTGTAATCTGCAAACCGTTTTGAATTTGGGTGCTTACTTCCCGAGATATGACTTAAACACTAACCGCTAGGGTTAGGGTTAGGGTTAGGGTAGTGCTTAGAGGCAACATGGCTAAGAGTGTATTCTAGTCGGTCAAACTTGGTATCATTGCAAAGGTATCTTGGTACAGAGTTGTAATCTGCAAACCGTTTTGAATTTGGGTGCTTACTTCCCGAGATATGACTTAAACACTAACCGCTAGGGTTAGGGTTAGGGTTAGGGTAGTGCTTAGAGGCAACATGGCTAAGAGTGTATTCTAGTCGGTCAAACTTGGTATCATTGCAAAGGTATCTTGGTACAGAGTTGTAATCTGCAAACCGTTTTGAATTTGGGTGCTTACTTCCCGAGATATGACTTAAACACTAACCGCTAGGGTTAGGGTTAGGGTTAGGGTAGTGCTTAGAGGCAACATGGCTAAGAGTGTATTCTAGTCGGTCAAACTTGGTATCATTGCAAAGGTATCTTGGTACAGAGTTGTAATCTGCAAACCGTTTTGAATTTGGGTGCTTACTTCCCGAGATATGACTTAAACACTAACCGCTAGGGTTAGGGTTAGGGTTAGGGTTAGGGTTAGGGTTAGGGTTAGGGTTAGGGTAGTGCTTAGAGGCAACATGGCTAAGAGTGTATTCTAGTCGGTCAAACTTGGTATCATTGCAAAGGTATCTTGGTACAGAGTTGTAATCTGCAAACCGTTTTGAATTTGGGTGCTTACTTCCCGAGATATGACTTAAACACTAACCGCTAGGGTTAGGGTTAGGGTTAGGGTAGTGCTTAGAGGCAACATGGCTAAGAGTGTATTCTAGTCGGTCAAACTTGGTATCATTGCAAAGGTATCTTGGTACAGAGTTGTAATCTGCAAACCGTTTTGAATTTGGGTGCTTACTTCCCGAGATATGACTTAAACACTAACCGCTAGGGTTAGGGTTAGGGTTAGGGTAGTGCTTAGAGGCAACATGGCTAAGAGTGTATTCTAGTCGGTCAAACTTGGTATCATTGCAAAGGTATCTTGGTACAGAGTTGTAATCTGCAAACCGTTTTGAATTTGGGTGCTTACTTCCCGAGATATGACTTAAACACTAACCGCTAGGGTTAGGGTTAGGGTTAGGGTTAGGGTAGTGCTTAGAGGCAACATGGCTAAGAGTGTATTCTAGTCGGTCAAACTTGGTATCATTGCAAAGGTATCTTGGTACAGAGTTGTAATCTGCAAACCGTTTTGAATTTGGGTGCTTACTTCCCGAGATATGACTTAAACACTAACCGCTAGGGTTAGGGTTAGGGTTAGGGTAGTGCTTAGAGGCAACATGGCTAAGAGTGTATTCTAGTCGGTCAAACTTGGTATCATTGCAAAGGTATCTTGGTACAGAGTTGTAATCTGCAAACCGTTTTGAATTTGGGTGCTTACTTCCCGAGATATGACTTAAACACTAACCGCTAGGGTTAGGGTTAGGGTTAGGGTTAGGGTTAGGGTTAGGATAGTGCTTAGAGGCAACATGGCTAAGAGTGTATTCTAGTCGGTCAAACTTGGTATCATTGCAAAGGTATCTTGGTACAGAGTTGTAATCTGCAAACCGTTTTGAATTTGGGTGCTTACTTCCCGAGATATGACTTAAACACTAACCGCTAGGGTTAGGGTTAGGGTTAGGGTAGTGCTTAGAGGCAACATGGCTAAGAGTGTATTCTAGTCGGTCAAACTTGGTATCATTGCAAAGGTATCTTGGTACAGAGTTGTAATCTGCAAACCGTTTTGAATTTGGGTGCTTACTTCCCGAGATATGACTTAAACACTAACCGCTTGGGTAAGGGTTAGGGTTAGGGTTAGGGTAGTGCTTAGAGGCAACATGGCTAAGAGTGTATTCTAGTCGGTCAAACTTGGTATCATTGCAAAGGTATCTTGGTACAGAGTTGTAATCTGCAAACCGTTTTGAATTTGGGTGCTTACTTCCCGAGATATGACTTAAACACTAACCGCTAGGGTTAGGGTTAGGGTTAGGGTAGTGCTTAGAGGCAACATGGCTAAGAGTGTATTCTAGTCGGTCAAACTTGGTATCATTGCAAAGGTATCTTGGTACAGAGTTGTAATCTGCAAACCGTTTTGAATTTGGGTGCTTACTTCCCGAGATATGACTTAAACACTAACCGCTAGGGTTAGGGTTAGGGTTAGGGTTAGGGTTAGGGTAGTGCTTAGAGGCAACATGGCTAAGAGTGTATTCTAGTCGGTCAAACTTGGTATCATTGCAAAGGTATCTTGGTACAGAGTTGTAATCTGCAAACCGTTTTGAATTTGGGTGCTTACTTCCCGAGATATGACTTAAACACTAACCGCTAGGGTTAGGGTTAGGGTTAGGGTTAGGGTAGTGCTTAGAGGCAACATGGCTAAGAGTGTATTCTAGTCGGTCAAACTTGGTATCATTGCAAAGGTATCTTGGTACAGAGTTGTAATCTGCAAACCGTTTTGAATTTGGGTGCTTACTTCCCGAGATATGACTTAAACACTAACCGCTAGGGTTAGGGTTAGGGTTAGGGTAGTGCTTAGAGGCAACATGGCTAAGAGTGTATTCTAGTCGGTCAAACTTGGTATCATTGCAAAGGTATCTTGGTACAGAGTTGTAATCTGCAAACCGTTTTGAATTTGGGTGCTTACTTCCCGAGATATGACTTAAACACTAACCGCTAGGGTTAGGGTTAGGGTTAGGGTTAGGGTTAGGGTTAGGGTTAGGATAGTGCTTAGAGGCAACATGGCTAAGAGTGTATTCTAGTCGGTCAAACTTGGTATCATTGCAAAGGTATCTTGGTACAGAGTTGTAATCTGCAAACCGTTTTGAATTTGGGTGCTTACTTCCCGAGATATGACTTAAACACTAACCGCTAGGGTTAGGGTTAGGGTTAGGGTAGTGCTTAGAGGCAACATGGCTAAGAGTGTATTCTAGTCGGTCAAACTTGGTATCATTGCAAAGGTATCTTGGTACAGAGTTGTAATCTGCAAACCGTTTTGAATTTGGGTGCTTACTTCCCGAGATATGACTTAAACACTAACCGCTTGGGTAAGGGTTAGGGTTAGGGTTAGGGTAGTGCTTAGAGGCAACATGGCTAAGAGTGTATTCTAGTCGGTCAAACTTGGTATCATTGCAAAGGTATCTTGGTACAGAGTTGTAATCTGCAAACCGTTTTGAATTTGGGTGCTTACTTCCCGAGATATGACTTAAACACTAACCGCTAGGGTTAGGGTTAGGGTTAGGGTAGTGCTTAGAGGCAACATGGCTAAGAGTGTATTCTAGTCGGTCAAACTTGGTATCATTGCAAAGGTATCTTGGTACAGAGTTGTAATCTGCAAACCGTTTTGAATTTGGGTGCTTACTTCCCGAGATATGACTTAAACACTAACCGCTAGGGTTAGGGTTAGGGTTAGGGTTAGGGTTAGGGTAGTGCTTAGAGGCAACATGGCTAAGAGTGTATTCTAGTCGGTCAAACTTGGTATCATTGCAAAGGTATCTTGGTACAGAGTTGTAATCTGCAAACCGTTTTGAATTTGGGTGCTTACTTCCCGAGATATGACTTAAACACTAACCGCTAGGGTTAGGGTTAGGGTTAGGGTTAGGGTAGTGCTTAGAGGCAACATGGCTAAGAGTGTATTCTAGTCGGTCAAACTTGGTATCATTGCAAAGGTATCTTGGTACAGAGTTGTAATCTGCAAACCGTTTTGAATTTGGGTGCTTACTTCCCGAGATATGACTTAAACACTAACCGCTAGGGTTAGGGTTAGGGTTATGGTTAGGGTTAGGGTAGTGCTTAGAGGCAACATGGCTAAGAGTGTATTCTAGTCGGTCAAACTTGGTATCATTGCAAAGGTATCTTGGTACAGAGTTGTAATCTGCAAACCGTTTTGAATTTGGGTGCTTACTTCCCGAGATATGACTTAAACACTAACCGCTAGGGTTAGGGTTAGGGTTAGGGTTAGGGTTAGGGTAGTGCTTAGAGGCAACATGGCTAAGAGTGTATTCTAGTCGGTCAAACTTGGTATCATTGCAAAGGTATCTTGGTACAGAGTTGTAATCTGCAAACCGTTTTGAATTTGGGTGCTTACTTCCCGAGATATGACTTAAACACTAACCGCTAGGGTTGGGTTAGGGTTAGGGTTAGGGTAGTGCTTAGAGGCAACATGGCTAAGAGTGTATTCTAGTCGGTCAAACTTGGTATCATTGCAAAGGTATCTTGGTACAGAGTTGTAATCTGCAAACCGTTTTGAATTTGGGTGCTTACTTCCCGAGATATGACTTAAACACTAACCGCTAGGGTTAGGGTTAGGGTTAGGGTAGTGCTTAGAGGCAACATGGCTAAGAGTGTATTCTAGTCGGTCAAACTTGGTATCATTGCAAAGGTATCTTGGTACAGAGTTGTAATCTGCAAACCGTTTTGAATTTGGGTGCTTACTTCCCGAGATATGACTTAAACACTAACCGCTAGGGTTTGGGTTAGGTTAGGGTTAGGGTTAGGGTAGTGCTTAGAGGCAACATGGCTAAGAGTGTATTCTAGTCGGTCAAACTTGGTATCATTGCAAAGGTATCTTGGTACAGAGTTGTAATCTGCAAACCGTTTTGAATTTGGGTGCTTACTTCCCGAGATATGACTTAAACACTAACCGCTAGGGTTAGGGTTAGGGTTAGGGTAGTGCTTAGAGGCAACATGGCTAAGAGTGTATTCTAGTCGGTCAAACTTGGTATCATTGCAAAGGTATCTTGGTACAGAGTTGTAATCTGCAAACCGTTTTGAATTTGGGTGCTTACTTCCCGAGATATGACTTAAACACTAACCGCTAGGGTTAGGGTTAGGGTTAGGGTTAGGGTTAGGGTAGTGCTTAGAGGCAACATGGCTAAGAGTGTATTCTAGTCGGTCAAACTTGGTATCATTGCAAAGGTATCTTGGTACAGAGTTGTAATCTGCAAACCGTTTTGAATTTGGGTGCTTACTTCCCGAGATATGACTTAAACACTAACCGCTAGGGTTAGGGTTAGGGTTAGGGTTAGGGTTAGGGTTAGGGTTAGGGTTAGGGTTAGGGTTAGGGTAGTGCTTAGAGGCAATATGGCTAAGAGTGTATTCTAGTCGGTCAAACTTGGTATCATTGCAAAGTTATCTTGGTACAGAGTTGTAATCTGCAAACCGTTTTGAATTTGGGTGCTTACTTCCCGAGATATGACTTAAACACTAACCGCTAGGGTTAGGGTTAGGGTTAGGGTTAGGGTAGTGCTTAGAGGCAACATGGCTAAGAGTGTATTCTAGTCGGTCAAACTTGGTATCATTGCAAAGGTATCTTGGTACAGAGTTGTAATCTGCAAACCGTTTTGAATTTGGGTGCTTACTTCCCGAGATATGACTTAAACACTAACCGCTAGGGTTAGGGTTAGGGTTAGGGTAGTGCTTAGAGGCAACATGGCTAAGAGTGTATTCTAGTCGGTCAAACTTGGTATCATTGCAAAGGTATCTTGGTACAGAGTTGTAATCTGCAAACCGTTTTGAATTTGGGTGCTTACTTCCCGAGATATGACTTAAACACTAACAGCTAGGGTTAGGGTTAGGGTTAGGGTTAGGGTTAGGGTAGTGCTTAGAGGCAACATGGCTAAGAGTGTATTCTAGTCGGTCAAACTTGGTATCATTGCAAAGGTATCTTGGTACAGAGTTGTAATCTGCAAACCGTTTTGAATTTGGGTGCTTACTTCCCGAGATATGACTTAAACACTAACCGCTAGGATTAGGGTTAGGGTTATGGTTAGGGTTAGGGTAGTGCTTAGAGGCAACATGGCTAAGAGTGTATTCTAGTCGGTCAAACTTGGTATCATTGCAAAGGTATCTTGGTACAGAGTTGTAATCTGCAAACCGTTTTGAATTTGGGTGCTTACTTCCCGAGATATGACTTAAACACTAACCGCTAGGATTAGGGTTAGGGTTAGGGTTAGGGTAGGGCTTAGAGGCAACATGGCTAAGAGTGTATTCTAGTCGGTCAAACTTGGTATCATTGCAAAGGTATCTTGGTACAGAGTTGTAATCTGCAAACCGTTTTGAATTTGGGTGCTTACTTCCCGAGATATGACTTAAACACTAACCGCTAGGGTTTGGGTTAGGGTTAGGGTTAGGGTAGTGCTTAGAGGCAATATGGCTAAGAGTGTATTCTAGTCGGTCAAACTTGGTATCATTGCAAAGGTATCTTGGTACAGAGTTGTAATCTGCAAACCGTTTTGAATTTGGGTGCTTACTTCCCGAGATATGACTTAAACACTAATCGCTAGGGTTAGGGTTAGGGTTAGGGTAGTGCTTAGAGGCAACATGGCTAAGAGTGTATTCTAGTCGGTCAACCTTGGTATCATTGCAAAGTTATCTTGGTACAGAGTTGTAATCTGCAAACCGTTTTGAATTTGGGTGCTTACTCCCGAGATATGACTTAAACACTAACCGCTAGGGTTTGGGTTAGGGTTAGGGTTAGGGTTAGGGTAGTGCTTAGAGGCAACTTGGCTAAGAGTGTATTCTAGTCGGTCAAACTTGGTATCATTGCAAAGGTATCTTGGTACAGAGTTGTAATCTGCAAACCGTTTTGAATTTGGGTGCTTACTTCCCGAGATATGACTTAAACACTAACCGCTAGGGTTAGGGTTAGGGTTAGGGTAGTGCTTGGAGGCAACATGGCTAAGAGTGTATTCTAGTCGGTCAAACTTGGTATCATTGCAAAGGTATCTTGGTACAGAGTTGTAATCTGCAAACCGTTTTGAATTTGGGTGCTTACTTCCCGAGATATGACTTAAACACTAACCGCTAGGGTTAGGGTTAGGGTTAGGGTTAGGGTAGTGCTTAGAGGCAACATGGCTAAGAGTGTATTTTAGTCGGTCAAACTTGGTATCATTGCAAAGGTATCTTGGTACAGAGTTGTAATCTGCAAACCGTTTTGAATTTGGGTGCTTACTTCCCGAGATATGACTTAAACACTAACCGCTAGGTTAGGGTTAGGGTTATGGTTAGGGTTAGGGTAGTGCTTAGAGGCAACATGGCTAAGAGTGTATTCTAGTCGGTCAAACTTGGTATCATTGCAAAGGTATCTTGGTACAGAGTTGTAATCTGCAAACCGTTTTGAATTTGGGTGCTTACTTCCCGAGATATGACTTAAACACTAACCGCTAGGGTTAGGGTTAGGGTTAGGGTAGTGCTTAGAGGCAACATGGCTAAGAGTGTATTCTAGTCGGTCAAACTTGGTATCATTGCAAAGGTATCTTGGTACAGAGTTGTAATCTGCAAACCGTTTTGAATTTGGGTGCTTACTTCCCGAGATATGACTTAAACACTAACCGCTAGGGTTAGGGTTAGGGTTAGGGTTAGGGTTAGGGTTAGGGTTAGGGTTAGGGTTAGGGTTAGGGTAGTGCTTAGAGGCAATATGGCTAAGAGTGTATTCTAGTCGGTCAAACTTGGTATCATTGCAAAGTTATCTTGGTACAGAGTTGTAATCTGCAAACCGTTTTGAATTTGGGTGCTTACTTCCCGAGATATGACTTAAACACTAACCGCTAGGGTTAGGGTAAGGGTTAGGGTTAGGGTAGTGCTTAGAGACAACATGGCTAAGAGTGTATTCTAGTCGGTCAAACTTGGTATCATTGCAAAGGTATCTTGGTACAGAGTTGTAATCTGCAAACCGTTTTGAATTTGGGTGCTTACTTCCCGAGATATGACTTAAACACTAACCGCTAGGGTTAGCGTTAGGGTTAGCGTAGTGCTTGGAGGCAACATGGCTAAGAGTGTATTCTAGTCGGTCAAACTTGGTATCATTGCAAAGGTATCTTGGTACAGAGTTGTAATCTGCAAACCGTTTTGAATTTGGGTGCTTACTTCCCGAGATATGACTTAAACACTAACAGCTAGGGTTAGGGTTAGGGTTAGGGTTAGGGTAGTGCTTAGAGGCAACATGGCTAAGAGTGTATTTTAGTCGGTCAAACTTGGTATCATTGCAAAGGTATCTTGGTACAGAGTTGTAATCTGCAAACCGTTTTGAATTTGGGTGTTACTTCCCGAGATATGACTTAAACACTAACCGCTAGGATTAGGGTTAGGGTTATGGTTAGGGTTAGGGTAGTGCTTAGAGGCAACATGGCTAAGAGTGTATTCTAGTCGGTCAAACTTGGTATCATTGCAAAGGTATCTTGGTACAGAGTTGTAATCTGCAAACCGTTTTGAATTTGGGTGCTTACTTCCCGAGATATGACTTAAACACTAACCGCTAGGGTTAGGGTAAGGGTAAGGGTTAGGGTAGTGCTAAGAGGCAACATGGCTAAGAGTGTATTCTAGTCGGTCAAACTTGGTATCATTGCAAAGGTATCTTGGTACAGAGTTGTAATCTGCAAACCGTTTTGAATTTGGGTGCTTACTTCCCGAGATATGACTTAAACACTAACCGCTAGGGTTAGGGTTAGGGTTAGGGTAGTGCTTAGAGGCAACATGGCTAAGAGTGTATTCTAGTCGGTCAAACTTGGTATCATTGCAAAGGTATCTTGGTACAGAGTTGTAATCTGCAAACCGTTTTGAATTTGGGTGCTTACTTCCCGAGATATGACTTAAACACTAACCGCTAGGGTTGGGTTAGCGTTAGGGTTAGGGTTAGGGTAGTGCTTAGAGGCAACATGGCTAAGAGTGTATTCTAGTCGGTCAAACTTGGTATCATTGCAAAGGTATCTTGGTACAGAGTTGTAATCTGCAAACCGTTTTGAATTTCGGTGCTTACTTCCCGAGATATGACTTAAACACTACCGCTAGGGTTAGGGTTAGGGTTATGGTTAGGGTTAGGGTAGTGCTTAGAGGCAACATGGCTAAGAGTGTATTCTAGTCGGTCAAACTTGGTATCATTGCAAAGGTATCTTGGTACAGAGTTGTAATCTGCAAACCGTTTTGAATTTGGGTGCTTACTTCCCGAGATATGACTTAAACACTAACCGCTAGGGTTAGGGTTAGGGTTAGGGTTAGGGTAGTGCTTAGAGGCAACATGGCTAAGAGTGTATTCTAGTCGGTCAAACTTGGTATCATTGCAAAGGTATCTTGGTACAGAGTTGTAATCTGCAAACCGTTTTGAATTTGGGTGCTTACTTCCCGAGATATGACTTAAACACTAACCGCTAGGGTTAGGGTTAGGGTTAGGGTAGTGCTTGGAGGCAACATGGCTAAGAGTGTATTCTAGTCGGTCAAACTTGGTATCATTGCAAAGGTATCTTGGTACAGAGTTGTAATCTGCAAACCGTTTTGAATTTGGGTGCTTACTTCCCGAGATATGACTTAAACACTAACCGCTAGGGTTAGGGTTAGGGTTAGGGTTAGGGTTAGGGTAGTGCTTAGAGGCAACATGGCTAAGAGTGTATTCTAGTCGGTCAAACTTGGTATCATTGCAAAGGTATCTTGGTACAGAGTTGTAATCTGCAAACCGTTTTGAATTTGGGTGTTTACTTCCCGAGATATGACTTAAACACTAACCGCTAGGGTTTGGGTTAGCGTTAGGGTTAGGGTTAGGGTAGTGCTTAGAGGCAACATGGCTAAGAGTGTATTCTAGTCGGTCAAACTTGGTATCATTGCAAAGGTATCTTGGTACAGAGTTGTAATCTGCAAACCGTTTTGAATTTGGGTGCTTACTTCCCGAGATATGACTTAAACACTAACCGCTAGGGTTAGGGTTAGGGTTATGGTTAGGGTTAGGGTAGTGCTTAGAGGCAACATGGCTAAGAGTGTATTCTAGTCGGTCAAACTTGGTATCATTGCAAAGTTATCTTGGTACAGAGTTGTAATCTGCAAACCGTTTTGAATTTGGGTGCTTACTTCCCGAGATATGACTTAAACACTAACCGCTAGGGTTAGGGTAAGGGTTAGGGTTAGGGTAGTGCTTAGAGACAACATGGCTAAGAGTGTATTCTAGTCGGTCAAACTTGGTATCATTGCAAAGGTATCTTGGTACAGAGTTGTAATCTGCAAACCGTTTTGAATTTGGGTGCTTACTTCCCGAGATATGACTTAAACACTAACCGCTAGGGTTAGCGTTAGGGTTAGCGTAGTGCTTGGAGGCAACATGGCTAAGAGTGTATTCTAGTCGGTCAAACTTGGTATCATTGCAAAGGTATCTTGGTACAGAGTTGTAATCTGCAAACCGTTTTGAATTTGGGTGCTTACTTCCCGAGATATGACTTAAACACTAACAGCTAGGGTTAGGGTTAGGGTTAGGGTTAGGGTTAGGGTAGTGCTTAGAGGCAACATGGCTAAGAGTGTATTTTAGTCGGTCAAACTTGGTATCATTGCAAAGGTATCTTGGTACAGAGTTGTAATCTGCAAATCGTTTTGAATTTGGGTGTTTACTTCCCGAGATATGACTTAAACACTAACCGCTAGGATTAGGGTTAGGGTTATGGTTAGGGTTAGGGTAGTGCTTAGAGGCAACATGGCTAAGAGTGTATTCTAGTCGGTCAAACTTGGTATCATTGCAAAGGTATCTTGGTACAGAGTTGTAATCTGCAAACCGTTTTGAATTTGGGTGCTTACTTCCCGAGATATGACTTAAACACTAACCGCTAGGATTAGGGTTAGGGTTAGGGTTAGGGTAGGGCTTAGAGGCAACATGGCTAAGAGTGTATTCTAGTCGGTCAAACTTGGTATCATTGCAAAGGTATCTTGGTACAGAGTTGTAATCTGCAAATCGTTTTGAATTTGGGTGCTTACTTCCCGAGATATGACTTAAACACTAACCGCTAGGGTTTGGGTTAGGGTTAGGGTTAGGGTAGTGCTTAGAGGCAATATGGCTAAGAGTGTATTCTAGTCGGTCAAACTTGGTATCATTGCAAAGGTATCTTGGTACAGAGTTGTAATCTGCAAACCGTTTTGAATTTGGGTGCTTACTTCCCGAGATATGACTTAAACACTAATCGCTAGGGTTAGGGTTAGCGTTAGGGTAGTGCTTAGAGGCAACATGGCTAAGAGTGTATTCTAGTCGGTCAACTTGGTATCATTGCAAAGTTATCTTGGTACAGAGTTGTAATCTGCAAACCGTTTTGAATTTGGGTGCTTACTACCCGAGATATGACTTAAACACTAACCGCTAGGGTTTGGGTTAGCGTTAGGGTTAGGGTTAGGGTAGTGCTTAGAGGCAACTTGGCTAAGAGTGTATTCTAGTCGGTCAAACTTGGTATCATTGCAAAGGTATCTTGGTACAGAGTTGTAATCTGCAAACCGTTTTGAATTTGGGTGCTTACTTCCCGAGATATGACTTAAACACTAACCGCTAGGGTTAGCGTTAGGGTTAGCGTAGTGCTTGGAGGCAACATGGCTAAGAGTGTATTCTAGTCGGTCAAACTTGGTATCATTGCAAAGGTATCTTGGTACAGAGTTGTAATCTGCAAACCGTTTTGAATTTGGGTGCTTACTTCCCGAGATATGACTTAAACACTAACCGCTAGGGTTAGGGTTAGGGTTAGGGTTAGGGTAGTGCTTAGAGGCAACATGGCTAAGAGTGTATTTTAGTCGGTCAAACTTGGTATCATTGCAAAGGTATCTTGGTACAGAGTTGTAATCTGCAAATCGTTTTGAATTTGGGTGCTTACTTCCCGAGATATGACTTAAACACTAACCGCTAGGATTAGGGTTAGGGTTATGGTTAGGGTTAGGGTAGTGCTTAGAGGCAACATGGCTAAGAGTGTATTCTAGTCGGTCAAACTTGGTATCATTGCAAAGGTATCTTGGTACAGAGTTGTAATCTGCAAACCGTTTTGAATTTGGGTGCTTACTTCCCGAGATATGACTTAAACACTAACCGCTAGGGTTAGGGTTAGGGTTAGGGTAGTGCTTAGAGGCAACATGGCTAAGAGTGTATTCTAGTCGGTCAAACTTGGTATCATTGCAAAGGTATCTTGGTACAGAGTTGTAATCTGCAAACCGTTTTGAATTTGGGTGCTTACTTCCCGAGATATGACTTAAACACTAACCGCTAGGGTTAGGGTTAGGGTTAGGGTTAGGGTTAGGGTTAGGGTTAGGGTTAGGGTTAGGGTTAGGGTAGTGCTTAGAGGCAATATGGCTAAGAGTGTATTCTAGTCGGTCAAACTTGGTATCATTGCAAAGTTATCTTGGTACAGAGTTGTAATCTGCAAACCGTTTTGAATTTGGGTGCTTACTTCCCGAGATATGACTTAAACACTAACCGCTAGGGTTAGGGTAAGGGTTAGGGTTAGGGTAGTGCTTAGAGACAACATGGCTAAGAGTGTATTCTAGTCGGTCAAACTTGGTATCATTGCAAAGGTATCTTGGTACAGAGTTGTAATCTGCAAACCGTTTTGAATTTGGGTGCTTACTTCCCGAGATATGACTTAAACACTAACCGCTAGGGTTAGCGTTAGGGTTAGCGTAGTGCTTGGAGGCAACATGGCTAAGAGTGTATTCTAGTCGGTCAAACTTGGTATCATTGCAAAGGTATCTTGGTACAGAGTTGTAATCTGCAAACCGTTTTGAATTTGGGTGCTTACTTCCCGAGATATGACTTAAACACTAACAGCTAGGGTTAGGGTTAGGGTTAGGGTTAGGGTAGTGCTTAGAGGCAACATGGCTAAGAGTGTATTTTAGTCGGTCAAACTTGGTATCATTGCAAAGGTATCTTGGTACAGAGTTGTAATCTGCAAATCGTTTTGAATTTGGGTGTTTACTTCCCGAGATATGACTTAAACACTAACCGCTAGGATTAGGGTTAGGGTTATGGTTAGGGTTAGGGTAGTGCTTAGAGGCAACATGGCTAAGAGTGTATTCTAGTCGGTCAAACTTGGTATCATTGCAAAGGTATCTTGGTACAGAGTTGTAATCTGCAAACCGTTTTGAATTTGGGTGCTTACTTCCCGAGATATGACTTAAACACTAACCGCTAGGGTTAGGGTAAGGGTAAGGGTTAGGGTAGTGCTAAGAGGCAACATGGCTAAGAGTGTATTCTAGTCGGTCAAACTTGGTATCATTGCAAAGGTATCTTGGTACAGAGTTGTAATCTGCAAACCGTTTTGAATTTCGGTGCTTACTTCCCGAGATATGACTTAAACACTAATCGCTAGGGTTAGGGTTAGGGTTAGGGTAGTGCTTAGAGGCAACATGGCTAAGAGTGTATTCTAGTCGGTCAAACTTGGTATCATTGCAAAGGTATCTTGGTACAGAGTTGTAATCTGCAAACCGTTTTGAATTTGGGTGCTTACTTCCCGAGATATGACTTAAACACTAACCGCTAGGGTTTGGGTTAGCGTTAGGGTTAGGGTTAGGGTAGTGCTTAGAGGCAACATGGCTAAGAGTGTAGTCTCGTCGGTCAAACTTGGTATCATTGCAAAGGTATCTTGGTACAGAGTTGTAATCTGCAAACCGTTTTGAATTTCGGTGCTTACTTCCCGAGATATGACTTAAACACTATCCGCTAGGGTTAGGGTTAGGGTTATGGTTAGGGTTAGGGTAGTGCTTAGAGGCAACATGGCTAAGAGTGTATTCTAGTCGGTCAAACTTGGTATCATTGCAAAGGTATCTTGGTACAGAGTTGTAATCTGCAAACCGTTTTGAATTTGGGTGCTCACTTCCAGAGATATGACTTAAACACTAACCGATAGGGTTAGGGTTAGGGTTATGGTTAGGGTTAGGGTAGTGCTTAGAGGCAACATGGCTAAGAGTGTATTCTAGTCGGTCAAACTTGGTATCATTGCAAAGGTATCTTGGTACAGAGTTGTTATCTGCAAACCGTTTTGAATTTGGGTGCTTACTTCCCGAGATATGACTTAAACACTAACCGCTAGGGTTAGGGTTAGGGTTAGGGCTAGGGTTAGGGTTAGGGTAGTGCTTAGAGGCAACATGGCTAAGAGTGTATTCTAGTCGGTCAAACTTGGTATCATTGCAAAGGTATCTTGGTACAGAGTTGTAATCTGCAAACCGTTTTGAATTTGGGTGCTTACTTCCCGAGATATGACTTAAACACTAACCGCTAGGGTTAGGGTTAGGGTTAGGGTTAGGGTTAGGGTTAGGGTTAGGGTTAGGGTTAGGGTAGTGCTTAGTGGCAACATGGCTAAGAGTATATTCTAGTCGATCAAACTTGGTATCATTGCAAAGGTATCTTGGTACAGAGTTGTAATCTGCAAACCGTTTTGAATATGGGTGCTTACTTCCCGAGATATGACTTAAACACTAACCGCTAGGGTTAGGGTTACGGTTAGTGTTAGGGTTAGGGTTAGGGTTAGGGTAGTGATTAGAGGTAACATGGCTTAGAGTATATTCTAGTCGATCAAACTTGGTATCATTGCAAAGGTATCTTGGTACAGAGTTGTAATCTGCAAACCGTTTTGAATTTGGGTGCTTACTTCCCGAGATATGACTTAAACACTAACCGCTAGGATTAGGGTTAGGGTTAGGGTTAGGGTAGTGCTTAGAGGCAACATGGCTAAGAGTGTATTCTAGTCGGTCAACCTTGGTATCATTGCAAAGTTATCTTGGTACAGAGTTGTAATCTGCAAACCGTTTTGAATTTGGGTGCTTACTTCCCGAGATATGACTTAAACATTAATCGCTAGGGTTAGGGTTAGCGTTAGGGTAGTGCTTAGAGGCAACATGGCTAAGAGTGTATTCTAGTCGGTCAAACTTGGTATCATTGCAAAGGTATCTTGGTACAGAGTTGTAATCTGCAAACCGTTTTGAATTTCGGTGCTTACTTCCCGAGATATGACTTAAACACTAACCGCTAGGGTTTGGGTTAGCGTTAGGGTTAGGGTTAGGGTAGTGCTTAGAGGCAACTTGGCTAAGAGTGTAGTCTAGTCGGTCAAACTTGGTATCATTGCAAAGGTATCTTGGTACAGAGTTGTAATCTGCAAACCGTTTTGAATTTGGGTGCTTACTTCCCGAGATATGACTTAAACACTATCCGCTAGGGTTAGGGTTAGGGTTATGGTTAGGGTTAGGGTAGTGCTTAGAGGCAACATGGCTAAGAGTGTATTCTAGTCGGTCAAACTTGGTATCATTGCAAAGGTATCTTGGTACAGAGTTGTAATCTGCAAACCGTTTTGAATTTGGGTGCTTACTTCCAGAGATATGACTTAAACACTAACCGCTAGGGTTAGGGTTAGGGTTATGGTTAGGGTTAGGGTAGTGCTTAGAGGCAACATGGCTAAGAGTGTATTCTAGTCGGTCAAACTTGGTATCATTGCAAAGGTATCTTGGTACAGAGTTGTAATCTGCAAACCGTTTTGAGTTTGGGTGCTTACTTCCCGAGATATGACTTAAACACTAACCGCTAGGGTTAGGGTAAGGGTAAGGGTTAGGGTAGTGCTAAGAGGCAACATGGCTAAGAGTGTATTCTAGTCGGTCAAACTTGGTATCATTGCAAAGGTATCTTGGTACAGAGTTGTAATCTGCAAACCGTTTTGAATTTCGGTGCTTACTTCCCGAGATATGACTTAAACACTAATCGCTAGGGTTAGGGTTAGGGTTAGGGTAGTGCTTAGAGGCAACATGGCTAAGAGTGTATTCTAGTCGGTCAAACTTGGTATCATTGCAAAGGTATCTTGGTACAGAGTTGTAATCTGCAAACCGTTTTGAATTTGGGTGCTTACTTCCCGAGATATGACTTAAACACTAACCGCTAGGGTTTGGGTTAGCGTTAGGGTTAGGGTTAGGGTAGTGCTTAGAGGCAACATGGCTAAGAGTGTAGTCTCGTCGGTCAAACTTGGTATCATTGCAAAGGTATCTTGGTACAGAGTTGTAATCTGCAAACCGTTTTGAATTTCGGTGCTTACTTCCCGAGATATGACTTAAACACTATCCGCTAGGGTTAGGGTTAGGGTTATGGTTAGGGTTAGGGTAGTGCTTAGAGGCAATATGGCTAAGAGTGTATTCTAGTCGGTCAAACTTGGTATCATTGCAAAGGTATCTTGGTACAGAGTTGTAATCTGCAAACCGTTTTGAATTTGGGTGCTCACTTCCAGAGATATGACTTAAACACTAACCGCTAGGGTTAGGGTTAGGGTTATGGTTAGGGTTAGGGTAGTGCTTAGAGGCAACATGGCTAAGAGTGTATTCTAGTCGGTCAAACTTGGTATCATTGCAAAGGTATCTTGGTACAGAGTTGTTATCTGCAAACCGTTTTGAATTTGGGTGCTTACTTCCCGAGATATGACTTAAACACTAACCGCTAGGGTTAGGGTTATGGTTAGGGCTAGGGTTAGGGTTAGGGTAGTGCTTAGAGGCAACATGGCTAAGAGTGTATTCTAGTCGGTCAAACTTGGTATCATTGCAAAGGTATCTTGGTACAGAGTTGTAATCTGCAAACCGTTTTGAATTTGGGTGCTTACTTCCCGAGATATGACTTAAAACACTAACCGCTAGGGTTAGGGTTAGGGTTAGGGTTAGGGTTAGGGTTAGGGTTAGGGTTAGGGTTAGGGTTAGGGTAGTGCTTAGTGGCAACATGGCTAAGAGTATATTCTAGTCGATCAAACTTGGTATCATTGCAAAGGTATCTTGGTACAGAGTTGTAATCTGCAAACCGTTTTGAATATGGGTGCTTACTTCCCGAGATATGACTTAAACACTAACCGCTAGGGTTAGGGTTACGGTTAGTGTTAGGGTTAGGGTTAGGGTTAGGGTAGTGATTAGAGGTAACATGGCTTAGAGTATATTCTAGTCGGTCAAACTTGGTATCATTGCAAAGGTATCTTGGTACAGAGTTGTAATCTGCAAACCGTTTTGAATTTGGGTGCTTACTTCCCGAGATATGACTTAAACACTATCCGCTAGGGTTAGGGTTAGGGTTATGGTTAGGGTTAGGGTAGTGCTTAGAGGCAACATGGCTAAGAGTGTATTCTAGTCGGTCAAACTTGGTATCATTGCAAAGGTATCTTGGTACAGAGTTGTAATCTGCAAACCGTTTTGAATATGGGTGCTTACTTCCAGAGATATGACTTAAACACTAACCGCTAGGGTTAGGGTTAGGGTTAGGGTTATGGTTAATGTTAGGGTAGTGCTTAGAGGCAACATGGCTAAGAGTGTATTCTAGTCGGTCAAACTTGGTATCATTGCAAAGGTATCTTGGTACAGAGTTGTAATCTGCAAACCGTTTTGAGTTTGGGTGCTTACTTCCCGAGATATGACTTAAACACTAACCGCTAGGGTTAGGGTTAGGGTTAGGGTTAGGGTTAGGGTTAGGGTAGTGCTAAGAGGAAACATGGCTAAGAGTGTATTCTAGTCGGTCAAACTTGGTATCATTGCAAAGGTATCTTGGTACAGAGTTGTAATCTGCAAACCGTTTTGAATTTGGGTGCTTACTTCCCGAGATATGACTTAAACACTAATCGCTAGGGTTAGGGTAAGGGTTAGGGTAGTGCTTAGAGGCAACATGGCTAAGAGTGTATTCTAGTCGGTCAACCTTGGTATCATTGCAAAGGTATCTTGGTACAGAGTTGTAATCTGCAAACCGTTTTGAATTTGGGTGCTTACTTCCCGAGATATGACTTAAACACTAACCGCTAGGGTTTGGGTTAGCGTTAGGGTTAGGGTTAGGGTAGTGCTTAGAGGCAACTTGGCTAAGAGTGTAGTCTCGTCGGTCAAACTTGGTATCATTGCAAAGGTATCTTGGTACAGAGTTGTAATCTGCAAACCGTTTTGAATTTGGGTGCTTACTTCCCGAGATATGACTTAAACACTATCCGCTAGGGTTAGGGTTAGGGTTATGGTTAGGGTTAGGGTAGTGCTTAGAGGCAACATGGCTAAGAGTGTATTCTAGTCGGTCAAACTTGGTATCATTGCAAAGGTATCTTGGTACAGAGTTGTAATCTGCAAACCGTTTTGAATTTGGGTGCTTACTTCCAGAGATATGACTTAAACACTAACCGCTAGGGTTAGGGTTAGGGTTATGGTTAGGGTTAGGGTAGTGCTTAGAGGCAACATGGCTAAGAGTGTATTCTAGTCGGTCAAACTTGGTATCATTGCAAAGGTATCTTGGTACAGAGTTGTTATCTGCAAACCGTTTTGAATTTGGGTGCTTACTTCCCGAGATATGACTTAAACACTAACCGCTAGGGTTAGGGTTAGGGTTAGGGTTAGGGTAGTGCTTAGAGGCAACATGGCTAAGAGTGTATTCTAGTCGGTCAAACTTGGTATCATTGCAAAGGTATCTTGGTACAGAGTTGTAATCTGCAAACCGTTTTGAATTTGGGTGCTTACTTCCCGAGATATGACTTAAAACACTAACCGCTAGGGTTAGGGTTAGGGTTAGGGTTAGGGTTAGGGTTAGGGTTAGGGTTAGGGTTAGGGTAGTGCTTAGAGGTAACATGGCTTAGAGTATATTCTAGTCGATCAAACTTGGTATCATTGCAAAGGTATCTTGGTACAGAGTTGTAATCTGCAAACCGTTTTGAATTTGGGTGCTTACTTCCCGAGATATGACTTAAACACTAACCGCTAGGGTTAGGGTTAGGGTTAGGGTTAGGGTATTGCTTAAATGCAATATGACTAAGAGTGTATTCTAATCGGTCAAACTTGGTATCATTGCAAAGGTATCTTGGTACAAAGTTATAAACTGCAAACCAGTTATAAATCGGGTGCTTACTTCCCGAGATATGACTTAAGCAGAAACCGATAAGGTTAGGGTTATGGTTAAAGTTAGGGTTAGGGTTAGGGTAGTGCTTAGATGCAATATGACCAGGAGTGTATTCTAGTCGGTCAAACTTGGTATCATTGAAAAGGTAGCCTGGTACCATGTTGTAAACTGCAGACCAGTTAAAAATCGTGTGCTTACTTCCCGAGATATGACTGACGCACTATTCGCTAGTGTTAGGGTTAGGGTTAAGGTTAGGGTTAGGATAGTGCCTAGATGCAATATGACTAAGAGTGTATTCTAGTCGGTCTAACTTGGTATCATTGCAAAGGTATCTTGGTACAGAGTTGTAAACTGTAAACCGTTTCAAAATCGGGTGCTTTCTTCGCGAGATATGACTTAAGCACGAACCGGTAGGGTTAGGGTTAGGGTTAAGGTTAGGGTTAGGGTAGTGCTTAGATGCAACATGGCTAAGAGTGTATCATACTCGCTTAAAGTTGGTATCATTAAAATGGTAGCTTGTTACAGAGTTGTAAACTGCAAACAGTTTTAAAATAGGTTGTTTTTTTCCCGAGATACATTAACCCTATTCAGACCGGGCTTTTTTGGTCATCCCTGGACCGGGGGGGGGGGGCTTTTGAGGCCCTCCATTTCTAAGTCCTATAACTCTAAAACGACGTGCCGTAGGGCCACCAAATTTTTAGGACATGATTTGGACATAATATCTAATAAGTATGTGACGTTTGACGTTACGTTGACGTAAGATGACGTAATTATGACGTCATCAATTTGATTACATTGGCCAAACCCATGAAAAATGGGTATTCTCAGAAAACTTCAAGTTATGCTACAAAAATGTAACAAGAAGTGCAGACAACAGAATAATAATGTTTATTACGACTTGCGTTGCCAATAGCAACATCAATGATGTCAATATGACGTCATAAAATGACGTCATGCACATCTAAGATACGAGTTGGGCTCCGCCATATTATATCCACCACCTTGAATTTTTAAAGGTTGTTTTTTTGCAAGAAATAATCACAAAGGGCAATGGAAATAGACTAAATTCATTCATTTAGATGGTTTTTGATGAAAAAATACCAGGTAGTTACAAATTTTGAGGGATAATTAGCTTGTTATTCTTGATCTGGCCATTCGGTCCGCCATCTTGGATTTTGGGCTGATGACGTCATCAAATTAGCATAATTTATGCATATATAATTATGAAAGATATGCTGAATAATATAAGATTTTATTTATGTAACAAAATCGCAGTAATATAGCAAATAAATGTGGAAAATACATAGTTAGAACCAAAAATAGTGATTTTTGGCAAAACTGCCTCTTAACAAACGGTTGCCATGGCAACAAGAAAAAATGGTAAATTTGTCAAACTTCATGAAATTGTTGCCAACAATATTTTAGGAAAACTCACCAAATTTGGTGGCTCTAGCGTAAGCCGTTCTGGCGTTATAGGACATCGAAGCTAGCGCGGGCCTCAAAAGCCCCCCCCCCCCCGGTCTGAATAGGGTTAATGACTTAGGCACTAACCGGTAGGGTTAGGGCTAAGGTTAGGGTTAGGCCTAATTATATTATAAAAAATACGAACTTGTATTCCCTGTGGAGCTTGACAGACATAGCCCTCAAAAGTTTTTTTCTTTAAAATCTAGGTAGCTAACGTCTTACGTTTTACGTCTTATTGAGTATTATTATATTACGAAATGGCTCTAAATGATATTCTCTAGCTCTGTGAAGCATGTCATACATAGCCCTCAGAAGTTTTACGTGTTACGTGTAACGTGTTATTGTGAACAATTATATTACCAAAAGGTACAAAATAGTATACCACAAGGACGTTGGCAGCTAAAGTGTCCTCACAAATAAACATACAAGGATGTACAGCAATGTTAATAGATCTGCACCCTCCTTACCGTAGGTTGGAACCCGTGTGCGGAGAACAACGGCGGCTGTAGCCACCTCTGCCTGTACCGACCTACTGGAGTCTCCTGCGGCTGTCCAACGGACATGGATCTCCTCAACACCGACGGACGCACTTGCATCGTCCCCGAGGCATTCCTGCTCGTTCTGCGCAGCAGCGACATCAGAAGAGTATCACTGGAAACCCAAAACAATACGGACAAAGTGTTGCCCATGCCGGACATGAAAGTAGCAAGCTCTTTTGACTTGGACATCAGCGACAACAGGATCTACTGGGCTGATGTCAATCTGAATGTGGGGTTGTATGGTTGTTGATATATAGCTTACGTTGATAAGCTAAACAGTGATTTATATACACGTACAAGTGTGTAGTTAACAACCCCGATGCTGTGCATGCGCATACTCAGATCTGTTTTAGACAAATTTTACATACATCAAATGATTGAGATAAGAAGCTGGTATTATCATATGAACATATAGAACTAGCCCACAATGCATTGATATGCATCTTTCAAATGTTCGTGAAAACAACAAGGCTCAAAACAAGTTTTCAAAGTGCAGATGATGATCATGAAATATAAAACCATCACTTCTTTTTTCTTATCGAAAATAGATTACAGCTTATAGGTACCTCACTATCTACAGTGTTTAGCATACACGTATCTACTGCATCAATGTAGATAAACTCATAGCTCATAGGGGCTTAACCGAGGTCGATACTAACATGATAGTGACATCCCAAGGCAGACTAAATCGCACACCTGGCGACCTGCCCGAGACTTACAGCCCCCTCGGGAGCATTATACCTTGTGTAAACGTAAGGAAACTAAAGGCTTTAACACTGCTTCCTCCCTCACTCCTCAGACAATCAGTCGAGTCTACATGAACGGAAGCAATGCTGAGAAGATTGTCCAGTCTGGGCTTGACAGCCCACAGAGCATCGCGGTGGACTGGGTCTCCCACAATCTGTACTGGGCGGACACGGGAACCGACCGGATCGAGGTGGCGCGGCTGGACGGATCCTCACGAAAAGTGCTGGTCTGGCAAGACTTAAAGAGCCCTTGGTCACTGGCGCTAGATCCAGCCTTCGGGTAAGAGGGATCGCCTTCTTGTGTAAATTCAAAAGTGTTTTACACTGCTAGAAAAGAGGGACCAATAGTGGTAAATGCCAAGTGACGATTGCCAAAAGTTATTGGTGGTATATTAATATGTTTTAAGAAAGTAATTATGTTCCTTTTGTCTTATCCTAAAAGAAGCGGCAACTATTATGATGACAGATGACGTACTAGGTAACAAACCAAGAAAAAATTAAAGGAATAAGCAATATTATAGATACCCCTTTCCAGTTACGACGGCCATGTTGGATTTCCCGGGGCCATGCACCAAAACGAGGCTGCACTTGGTAATTCTTCTATATAGCATGTATTGGAGACATAAGTATGCCATCCTCATGTAACATGGCCGTCGTATCTGCAAAGATTTCTATTGGTATTGACAATATTTGCGTCTTCTGGAATGTTGGTGTACCATCGATCCAGATACATGTACTGGTCTGCGTGGAGCACTGGACCTAAGATAGAGCGAGCCTCTATGGATGGGTCCAACCGCCTCGTCTTGCTGGACGGAGTGGGTCGTGCTAACGGACTGACCATCGACTACCAGGACAGACGGCTATACTGGGCAGACCTGGACAACAACCTGATAGAGTCTTCTAACATGCAAGGTACCTGTTGATTTTTCTTTTATAATAAATTGAAATAAGGTATGTTTGCTAAATCTAAAGGCCACATCGTGTGATTTTGATCAGGCAAGCCAAGCATACATACACAAGTAAACATGGTTGCCAAAAGATATATGGAAATGTCCTCCCCCCCCCACCAACCTTGCTAATATAATACTGTTGTGCCTGGATGGCTTTATTGCTTCTTTTACACAGTAGACTGTGAGCATGCTACTCTTTTAGGGAAACATATCATTAGCTAAAATCCTCGAACCTATACCATTTACAGGTGATGATCGTCGCCAGGTGATATCAGGCACCAGGATGATTTTTACCTTGACGCTGTACCAAGATTACGTCTACTGGACAGACCCGGCGGCACCTGGCATCGAAAGAGCCAACAAGGTGACGGGAGAAAATCGAACCTTTATTCATCATTACCCTAAAGACAAGGAGGGAAGCATCAAGGACACCCTAGTGTTTCACTCCTCCAGACAGCCAGGTAAAATCGTATTTGTCTCATGTTTTGAGGTACGGATGCTATACATGTGGTGTGTTTGTGCTATCTATATCATGTGTTGCATCTCTTGTTGGCAAGTATAAGTGCATTTAGTCACAAATGTACTTTATGGACATGAAAATTCCAAACATAGTATTTTTGTCAAAGACGTATTGTTGCAAAATTATCATAACCTGTATCCTTTACTCATACTATCGATTTCAAAAGAGAAAAAACAATTTCAAATCTCCTATCCACATAGATTACGTGTATTTGTGAGAAAATTCTTTGTCTTTTGCACTAAGCCGTCCAAGGATCTTCTAACCAGTGTGCTGTTAACAATGGCGGATGTCCCCATCTGTGTCTGGCCACCGCCATGTCACCTACCTCTGTTGAAGCTCCTGTGGATCTGCCTGTCAGATGTGACTGCCCGTCACATTGGACGCTGGACTCCGACAACA
Organism: Branchiostoma floridae x Branchiostoma belcheri; assembly: GCA_019207045.1. NCBI lineage: Eukaryota > Metazoa > Chordata > Leptocardii > Amphioxiformes > Branchiostomatidae > Branchiostoma > Branchiostoma floridae x Branchiostoma belcheri. The sequence goes on from CM033035.1 coordinate 11,370,359, forward strand.
GGACCTGTCATCGTAAGTTTAGATTTTACTAGCAATATCACAGAGAACTTAGTCTGTGAATCGATTTGGCATTCTTCGACACAAAGCCTCACTTGCGACCGATACAATATTCATTGGGAATCTCTGCTAGACCGGGCTGAAGTTTCCACTTTGGTGGGTGTGATTTCTAACCAACGGCCAGCCAATTAGAGAATTGCCTTTAGTTACAGAAAATATTCAGACAGGTCTCTGATCGGCTGATAGCGGATTAGAGGACACGTCCGCAAAAGTGGAAACCTCGGTCCGGTTTAAGCTAATATCACATTTCCCAACCGGGGCCCGGCCGTGCTGTTTGTGGAAACGACAACTAGAAATGTATACGTAAATATAGACACAAAATTCCCACGACTATTCTGTGTAGTTTGATGTGTTTTGTATAATACTTATCATCCCCGAAAGCTGCCTGGCCGGGTCCTGGTTTGGAAATGTGACGTAGGCCTTAGCAGAGCTCGAACTTCCCTAAGATACATGTATATTGTATAGGAACATTATACGTAAGAGGCTACGAATCCTTTTATGTCACCAAATATGATACAAGAATTACCTTTTTATCACCAGCTCCACAGTCATTTTTGCTGTTCAGTCAGAAGAAGCACATCAGCCGCATAGTGATTGACGAACAGCAGAGCCCGTACATCGTTCTACCGATCCACCAACTGCGCAACGTTAAGGCCATCAACTACGATCGTGTTGGGGAACACATCTACTGGATCGATGGTCGCATCAAACAGCTGAAGAGGGCTGCAGTCAACGGTACTGATGTAAGTACTCTAATTATGTAATAATGCTGTTTTCTTTTCTGTCATCAGAATTCAGAAACCAAGAGTTGGCAGGGACCATACATGGCAACATTTGTAGTGTGACTGTTCCGTGTCAACCAACAAGCGTGAGTGACTGTGACGTCAGATGAATACAAAAATGAGGCGGTTCACGACTCTACGTACGCATGCGCAAGGTCAAGGGTAAAGGCCAATGTGAGCTAAAGAATACCCGTCCAACATTGACACTGTTAATACAAATCGAGCTACAGAGTCTGCGAAGGCATAAAGCGTGGCCGACACAATAAGTTTTTTTTATAAGTAAGTGTCTTCAGCCTTGAGCTTGCGTACTTCAAGAATCATTAACCTCCTTATAGCCATCATGGTTTTAAGATCCCTTGTCTACATCAACAGGTCATTAGAGTGGTGTCGAACCGTGAGTTCAACCCGTTCGACTTTGCTATTGATGAGTACTCCCGCCACATCTACTGGACATGTTCTCAGACCAACACCGTCAACGTCACACGTATTGGCGATCCTATCACACCACTCGGCGCCGTCATTTCTGGCGACCAACCGCGTGCCATTGTCGTAGACGCAACCAGAGGGTAGGATAACTTTAGATTATGACGTTCTCCATATTCACTCCAAATAATTCACAATTTTATAAGATGGTATCATTTGAAATATCTTATCGCGAAGTTCGTGTTGTCATGTGCTGCATGTAAAGTAAAGACATGTCAATCGATACGCCATTTACGTCCATAGTCCTGTTAGTGATAGACCTAAGACAAGTATCACTGTATGAATTGATCCATTATTGTTGCCTTACATTGTACCGTGTACATAATGTCGTGTATTAAAGGTCATTCATGCATCCATTTATATACAGAAAAAGAATTACACAGCAATTCTTTCAAGAAAATATACATTTAAGCTTCTAGAGGAACATTATGGAATGACATTTTGGATAATTTGTAGGATCCGATGTTCTGCTAACTTGTCCTCTTGTTTCCATGATAGTTACATATTTTGGACCAATGTGGGGAATAGTCCTTCTATTGAGAGGGCCTCCTTGGACGGGACAGAACGTCAGACTCTCTTCAACAGCGATGACATCAAGCAACCAGGCTCGCTCGCTATCGACATAAAGCACGGAAGACTGTACTGGGCAGATAACGAGCTCAAAAGGATCGAGAGCTCTGGTCTGGACGGTAAGAACAGTTGGTTTTACTTGGCTTGGGGCTCTCAAATATTTGCCGATCCCAAATTGATTTCACTGTTAGTAGTCAGTTCTGAATATAAATATCATGTTATTCTAGCATCATTTCAGTTCATCCATCGGGTGACGTCTTTAATTCCCTCCAAACGGCATGCCAGAATATTAAAAAAAATATGTACATACATTCTAGCATGCTGACTGGTATGTATGTATTTGTTTCTTTCCAAAATGATAGGGCCCCCGGCTAAACTTCGAATTCTCTTCAAAGGGCTCTACGCTCTCCCAGTATTCCTGACAAGCGAGACCTTAAAGCTGTATTTAAGTCATTGTTTATGTCACAGAAAAAGGAAACTTATATGAGCAGGAAAATGTGCCTTCCTGAATTGTGTCACTCTGTTACAATTAGCATCACATACAAATGAACACCACTCTTAGTCAACAAATTATTTTGTTAGACGAGTAGAAAGAACTAGAGGGCCAGCAAGAGACCTACTAGTAAGTAAGTGATTCATTGTACATTCTTACAGCAGAGTGAAGGGATTACCCTCTCAGCCGTTCAGTCCTGGCTTTTGGCACGGAGACCGAGCTGTTGTTCCTAAGCTGTCTGTATTATGAACCAGTAGGCCATGCATTGCTACATTTCCTGCACACATGTACATCACCGTTGTCGACACATTGTTCTTCTGCACAGGTACTAACCGCCGGGTCCTAGTTGAAGAGAAGTCAGTTCAGCTGTCTGAATTAACCATATATGACGCCCACCTGTACTGGACCGACAACATCCAAGGGATAATCAAGCGAATCGACAAGTTGACGGCCAGCGAGAGAACGGACATTCAGACCGGGCTGTCCCAAATGAGCGACGTTGTTGGCATTGAAAGCATGGACACCAGCAAAATGAGTAAGGTTCCAATTTCACTGTACTCATGAAGACGGTTGGGCAACCAATAAGCGACGAAAAATCCTTGGTCACTGAGGTCTTTAAGATAGTGAACATCTTGTAGGCCCTGGAGATCATTGATAATTCTTTGAGATCATTGATAGATCATTGGCAGATTTTGGAGATCATTAGAAATAATTGAACTGGGATGACATCTGAGATCATTGAGATGACCAGAGACAGACTTCCTAACGCCTCGCCATTGAAGATAAGCATACGCCATGCTACATGCAAATATTTTTTAAATAAATCTTGTTGTATTCGCGTTTTTATTCAGTCCAAGTACTAGTAGTATGTTCAGACAAGGCGTAATAATAGATTCCTTGGTATCATAATCATGCAAGTAAAATGGATTATTTTTGAAGATATGTCACAACTTGCAAAGCAAAAGATGGGCCGTAAATCCTGTATTTCCAGACAAACATCCTTGTGCCGCTGACAATGGTGGTTGTTCGCACATTTGCATCGCGATGGGAGACCGAAGTCGGCGGTGCTCGTGCCCGCTACATCTCGTGCTGCAACCCGACGAGATGAAATGTGGAGGTCGATATCCTGTTTACCCATATCATTTCTTTAAGAAACAACTTCCCTAAGCTAAGGTCCTAGATATTTCAACACAATTTATCCATGTCAGAGATAGCATAGTATAGCCAGGATGCCGAGGGACTGGCGCCCTTAAAACTGTCTGGCATCCTGGCTAGCAGGACATGCAGGATAGGCGATGAAGAACATCTTTCTGTCTCCAAAAGTTGTAACAGGTGTAAAATTGTTTTAACAAAGATGCACCTTATGTGGCATGTCATTGAACGAGAACACAGCATGTTCAGGACAGAAGACATATGTACGAAAACTGGAAGTTTTGTTGCAGTACCAAGGATAGCCACGAGGAGGCCCAAAGTTGACCTGTATCAAACCAAGACCAACTCTTGTACCAAACATCATCACAACCCAGCAATCCTCTCTTGATTACATACGTTTTACTGATGTGAAATATCCGGAAATATAAAAATTTAGTCACATACACATACACATGCGCACACGTACACACAAACACACACACTAAAAACAATACTCGACTTCTTAAACAATACCTCCATTTCTTCTATCTCCAGAGCCGCGAACCTGTGCACCCGACCAGTTCACGTGTACAACTGGTGACATGGTTTGCATTCCTTTAGCCTGGAAATGCGACGGTCTTCCGGAGTGTTCTGATCGCAGCGACGAGGCAGACTGTCGTAAGTTTAATAGATTATGTAATCCAGTGGTCTAATATCAGTATGACGTTGTCATGTACCATATTTGCTTATACTAAAATTGTGTGTCTCAATCTATAAGTGTTTTTATCGTTTAATGTTAAACAAAAATCGATAGGTTCTTTTCGTAGCATTTGTATATATAATTATACCTGATCTGCAGTTTTTTTCAAAGCCGCTAAGACACTCATGCATTCTTTAACATAGAAGTCGCTGTCCTTTTGTTTGTTTGCAATTTCTTAGAGTTGATAATGAAATGAAATGGGACTGATGAATTGTTCACTATTCTTCTTGTCCCATATCTGCAGCTTTTTCTTGTGAGAGTTGTTTCCAATTGGAGAAATGTTTGATGAAACTATTGAGTATAATTATGCTAAACTTTCTTCCAACACAAAAGTATACATGGATCAATTTTCAGAGACGTTGGGAGTTATAAACTTCCTGGCACGTTTGACCAATTGCTGACATCACGTATCAGCAAGATCACGTGTCTGTAACTCTCAAAAGTTTAAGTTCTGAAGTGATTGGTCATTAGTATTGATCACGAAGAAGGCGACAGTGTATACTTGTTGGAATAAAGTTTTTACTATGGTTGATACCAACACAGCTTGAGCTTCCATGATTATTTCTTGATGTAAATTGTGTGTGCTCACTGACAGTCAGGTGCAGGGACGACCAGTTCATGTGCGATGATAAGGAAAAGTGTATAGACGCCAAGAAAGTCTGTGACGGCAAGGCAGACTGTGCGGACAAGTCGGATGAGCAATGTCACAGTACAAGTAAGAATCGCCATTCCTAGATCCCCCCTCCCCCTGATACAAAAACATACTTTTGGACACAACACCAGTTAAGCTGATCATGTGATTCAATCTAACCAATCAAGTGGTTATTTCTTTACCTATCCATTCTCTTTAGATAGATTGAAATATTATTATACAGATGACAAAACACGACTATTAGCATCTTTGAAATCTAAATCATTTTCATCATTCTGTGACAGCTTCATGTTGATAATAGTTAGGCTGACTGCGATATGAAAGTAAACTCTAATCAGTTAAGAATGATAATATCCGTCCCGGCGTACTTATATCGCAAGCAGACAACATGAATTTGGAACATAAACTATCTTTTTGTACTCCTGTAACAGATGTGTGTAGGGAGGACCAGTTCAGATGTGAGAGCGGACAATGTGTGGACGGGGAGAAATTCTGTAACGGCGTGGCAGACTGTACGGACCGCTCGGATGAGAAGGAATGTCACGGTAAAAGTAAAAACTGGCGTACTACCTGTTACCTCATTCCAGTTTGGAACACCCAGGATAGTTATAGGCCTACTTCAAATTTCCTAACCGTGGCCTGTTCGGGCAGTTTGCAGAAACGAACAAGTTTATGCTATTGAATATGCACAAGGCATGCTGTTATTTTTGGTCCGTTTAGTGATTTTGTTGTCTTTTTATCGTTCCCCCAAACTGTACGGCCGGGCCCCTCTGTGCAAATGTAATTACGTTAACCATATGAGCGGTCATTCTTATCCTGAAATGTACAAGTGGCCATGAAGAATAAGAAGGTTCGCGAGTACGCATGTGCAAAGAATTGCACTATACGTTACATGCCAAAGGTGAAGGCCCCTGAGAAATAAACGAAACACGTTTGAACATTGAAGAACTGTTTCCAAGCTTGGGGCTGCCACGTTTCAAATATTACCTACCCTCAATGCACTTCGCTACGCATGCATATCGTGCACTATCGTATTAAACGGGTGAAAATATATGTCGTACACGCTATTAATACGATGTTCTGATATTACATGCGCGCTTAATGTGTACTTGGATGCACAAATGTATTACATATATCTTTTTAAATCTTTGGCTCACAATATTTCTTTAAATTTGCGTTATAGACATACATGCCAAAAACTGTTGAAGTAGCGATTTTGAGTTTAGTATACAAAGATACAGAAAAATTCTGTACATATAAGATCCTAATATTTGTGGCGCTCAGCGGAGCTCGCTGACAATTAATTGGAAAAGCGATGTCTTTGTGTCTTTTAGAGTCAATGTCCGAGTTTCTTGACACCCTACTGAGGAAGTACGACAGGAGGGTACGTCCAGACATGGGGCAAACCACAGTAAACATCGGACTGATCCAGCGCAGAATCCTGGCACTTGTGCGTAAATGTCGAACTCTCTACTTTTAATTACAAATGTACTTACTTTCAATGCTATTGCGAAAAAAAATCAGTATTCACTATTAATCTTAATCTTTTTCCATACGCATTAAAGAGGCGCGAGATTGCACGTTGATCGCTGTTTATAAAGGTAGAGCTAGGGCTTGGTATCACAGAAAGCGGAAAAAACGGCGTGTTACACCGGATATAGTTGTTATACCGGCTATGCAATAAAGATACAGATAATTTACGTAGTAGAATACGATTCATTAGTATTGTAGACTCATTGTACATTTTCCATGTATATCTTGTTGCGACCTGTACTGAAACCAGTGGGTATGTATGTACAATAAAGGTCTTCATTCATTATTCTCGTCTTGCTTAACCAGGCACTCTTACCAAATAAATATAACATAAGAGGATTTGATATGTGTAAAGCCAAAAAGCAAAGGCTATTTTTCTAATAATAAAAGCTCATAAGGCCACGTTGATTTGATTATATGGATGACATCCGCGCTCGCACCAATTTTTGGCCATTTCCAAAAAAAAAAAAGTTTACGACCAAACAATAAATTGTGCAAAGCAGCTGTAAAATGAGCACAAATATTCCGTAGATTGAAAAAAAAGTATCAGAAAACAGATAACTAATGCCATAGAATGCCAAAATGAATCTAAAGTCAAAGAATAAGATGTGAAAGGACAGAAAGAAAAAAAAAATCTATTGTTGGTTGGGGGAGATACCAGTACAGAAAATTCTGGTCCAGAGGATCATTTCCAGGTCCGGACATGAACCTGGACCTGGTTGTCTGTGGAAACTTGAGAACTGGCAATACTCAAAACAATGGTAATTGGTCAATTTTGCTATAAAGGAATCCGTTTGGTGGATTGTTGGACTCCCACTGCATTTTAAAATCCCATCGTCATGTAATAAAGGCTAACTGTCTCTGTACCTTTGACTGTAGAAACTTGGTGCAATTGACTATAAAGCACTCTACTTGACTTCGCTCTTGTTGTCTTCTTGGCCCCCCGGTTAGACCCCAAATGGCTGCCGACATAGTGTGTCCATTTTGTAATTGGCGAAACCTGTTCCTCTATTTTTTTTTCAGGTCTTTTTTTTTTTATTGGTCCAAGAAGAAAAAAATGGTTTGCACCCGTATGATGTACTGGTCCATACACCTAACTGTTGGTATACCATACTATGTGTGTTTAGTCCTATGTTCAACCTTCCTGGCCACTTTGATTTCATACTGAAGGCAACTTTTTTTTGGGGCCAAACTTTTTTTTTTATTCGCTCGCTCGCATCAGTTTTGGAGTTCCCGGAGGATGTCATCCATATAATCAAATCAACATGGCCTAATGTAGAATAAAAATGCTTCTTGTTTTACAGGACACTGCCAATGGGCTTCTTATTACCCTGCATTCCTGGATCAACGTGGTATGTTGGAAATGTATTATTCATGAGTTTGCTAGTCCAGAACTTGGTTGGACTCCGTAAGCGAAAATGCTCCCACATATTGCATTGGCGGTCAATCGCGGGATACCTATCTTATGTATATAAAATATAACACATTAAAAATAGAGTAGAAATATAACATGCATTACTAGTATTTCAGCACAAATTATGTAGTTATTCAAAATGATATTACCTGTTTCTATACAAAAATACGACTTTGCCCTGATGCATATAGGAATGGAGAGACCAGCGGTTGGCCATGGCGAGCACAACAAAAGGTGTGAAGAGGTTAACAGAATTACCCACGAAATACCTCTGGATGCCGGACATCTACTTGATATCAGGGTACGGACATATCTGATTTTCGTCTTGTGTTTTATCTTTTAAGCTTTTGAAAATTCAAGGCAACGTGTGTGGTTTCTGTATGAAGGCCACAACTCTGCTCAACATCATAAAAATTTAGATAGTTAAGCAGAAATAATCTATATAGCTCCTGTTTTCCAGTGTAAAGGCAGATGAGATGCCGCTGCCCTTGACAACAGAAGCGTCGATCTTTAGTGACGGAACCGTGCGGTATGTCGTACCCTGGACCTTCACTGTGCCTTGTAGGAAACGGTCCAAGTCGGACTCGTGGGAATGTCAAGTTGTGTTCCAGTCATGGAACAAGGTAAGGAGAATTCTGGGTAACCTTATAGTGTAACGACCAGGGACGAGGTAGGTAGAACGATATTTAAGTGTGAGAGTTAATATTTATTGATTTTCAACTGTTTCCCATTTCTTTCACTGTATCCCTACAGCCGGCCAATGAGATAGCACTGTCTCCTACTCAGCCATTGTTGGACGCGGAGGCCTACAACGGACACGTGCAGTGGAACGTCCAGTCCGTGTCAGCTGATAGCCTGATCACAAACGTGCGCGATGAGGCGGAGAAATCCAGACTGATCTTCACACTGGTTGTAGCAAGGACGTTGATGTAACGTCCTTGGTTGTAGTAAAGGCTTAAAGGAATGTAAAACGGCTGTGCATGTGTGTCAGATATAAGATTTGCGCGGAAACCTTGTTTTTGACGTATTCTAACTATACTTCCTTTTTAACTAATTCACCAAATAATCACTGCAAATAAGAGTCAACCATCAAATGCTAAAAACTAGTTGCTATGGTATGGATATCACGTTTTTTTTTTTTATTCATAACCTTATATACATGCACGTATTTACAGGTGCCGACGTTTCGGTGACCTTCTGTCATCTTCTTCCGAGGAATAATGGCTGGTTGTACTTCTCGCTGCAGCAGTTAGGTGTCGTCACTGTCGTGTTAGGTGCTACGATGGAAATGTTGTTCCACTCGTTAATCATATTATTCAATATCATTTTAGTTAAATTACAATATACCATCAGTACCTGAACATTGTAAATAGGACTTTATTAAAAGAATACATCAAAAGTGATAAGTTATTGCCCCCCCCCCCCCGTGAGCTATGTAAATTGGCCCAATGTCGGAATATAGTCATATGCAGAAAGAATCCCTGATTGACAACTAGTCGAAGCGAATCTCAGCCTCTGAGATTAGACTTCGCCGTTAAGCGACAATCTAGACGGTAGAACAACATGCAGCTATTTGCATGCGGCACTAGTCATACACAAATCGTCACTCACGACGTCCAAAAATAACAAACACCTCTTTAATCCCATCTAGTCCAATCAAGACATGTGTATATACCAGATGGCCGATTAATATTGTTTCGTCAATTGTTAACAGCAGTGAGTAATTTGCATATATTTGGTGCAGTGTGGCTGGCCTTGTAGCCAGGTTGTTTCCATGGTCTGCGCATGCCAGCTCCATGATTGTTGGGCCAACTCGCTACTGAGGGAATTTGAACTCAGTCTCCCTGTTAGCTTTAGTCCGCTACTAACAGTCACTATCTGGTAGAAGGCTGGACCCCAGGCAAGGCATGCTTGCCCTGGAAACAGTCTGATTTCCAGGCTTCCTTGTTGATGACTTATATAATAGCCGACTCGTATCAGTATTCAAAACTGTGCCCGGGTCAGTGCTCCCACGACCCTAGACCCAGATCCAGGTACAAGATACAAAGTACGGGCCGTACGTGCAGATCATCTAGACGGGGTCCAGAGTTTTACGTGCACAAGCGATCAGTATTTCCGATAGACCAGCTATCGGATTGACGTCCACAATGAGGACCTTGGAGTTTGTGGCGCTTCTACTTATATCAACGGTTGGAGCATCTGGTAAGTGTCCATATGCCATTCTGTTTAGAATAGAATACATGCAATGTGCAAAGGCCAAGTTAGCGAGCCATGTTTTAAAAAAAAACAAGAATGGAGACTGCGGAAAACCCCAGACCTGCTTTTCATAACCGAGTATATTTTTGACAAAATATATACGCATTCGGGGATAACACATAGTCTGTAAGATTAGGGAAATATGATTATGCTGCTCATATACTTTGAAATAGTCGGTGCTTGGAGTTCGGGGATATATAACACGTTGTTTCGAATAGTATCTCAACGAAAGAACTTACACCAAAGCAAAATAGCCTTCTTTGCGAGGTGCTATTTTATATATGCTTGTTTCCGTCGGTCTGGTACATACCGTTGCATGCACTTTCAACCCTTTTGTAGCCACGCATAGCACATGTTGTGCTGCCCCTACGGCTGATGTAAAGGCTATGGGACGAACGAACGAACGAATAGCAGACTATACAAATTACAAGCGATTTTTTGTAGGCATATCAGCTCTGTTTCACACAGTTTCTTTGTAGTCGAGCCAGTATCATTATCATCATTAACTGATATAAACCAGCAAAAATAAAACGACCCATAGAGTCTGCTATAAAGGAGGCTAACTACGCGATATGCCGTTGCCAGGTGATTTGCATGCTGCAGCATGTGTATGTAGGCCCGTTTGACCGGAGTCCTTTTGACCCTTCTTTTGAAAGAGGTCAGGAAGAGGACATGTAAGACTTTGTCCATTTAACTGCCAGGTGTTGTCTGAACCAGTGCAATAAAGAGGTGGCTTAATGAGCAAGGAAAGCAAAACACATTTTTTTCATCAAATAATCATTTTATCTTTCTATTGACGCTGTTATCATAGTAACATCTAACCCCAACAGTGCTGTAATAGACGGGATGACTATGAGTGATTGGACCATAAAAGTCCTAAGCTGGTACAAGTTGTTTACACACCTTAGCTGTATGGTGTTGGTTGACGGACATGCAAACACTCTCTATTTTATACACAAAGTGGAAAAATGTTCATAGCATTCTGGAATGTTCATGGCATTCTGAAGATAGTTATGCATGTCCTGCTGGGTTAAAGGATCTCAAGATCTCAGTTCAGCAAACATGACAGCCAGAGATACACAGCTTGCAGTCTTGAACAACGTTCTGTGGTTACTTTGAACAATAGACAATACACCCTTGAGCCATATCTAACCCATGATTCGTTACTGTAATAGCCTGCTGCCCAACTGTGGTGGGCTATAGTCGGCCACCTGGTGTGTAAGTGGTAATTAATCATAGGTTCTCCTACCTCTAATCAAGGGCCTTCTGAGAGCCTTGCTACAGCCATCGGGCCAGACCGGTACCCTCACACGATAGATATTTTTGAGATCGGGCTGAGGTCTAGTATCCAGGCTACTGCTATTATATATGACATAAATATCAACATCCTGGGACAAAATACAATTTTTGACCTGAACTCCCTACTGCTAAGGATGCTAGCTACCCGTTATGGTCGTTGCCATGTTATTTGCATGCTGCACGTGGTATAAGATAGTACGGTCATGGTCTCTCCTTGGCTGGCTACAGTCCGTGGCCGGCTTTAATACTATCTTACGCCACCAGTACATCTGCCTGGAGACTAGGCTACACCCCCTACGGACACCGGTATAAATGTGACATGTAGAAGCGATAATGTTTTCATATTTTCTTTTGCCCTTACTACTTATTCAGTTCCAACTGGCGCACCGGAGTGGCAGAACCCACATCACAACTCTCACGTCTCGGCTTTTGCCGGAGTGACGGTCAGACTGCGCTGCGCTGCCACAGGCAACCCTCGTCCGATCATCACATGGCAAAAGGACTTTCGAGAGGTCCAAGAAGATGACAGACCAGAGGGCTTTCGGGTGAGACCTAAAGGCTTGTGGTTGTTGCAACATCTTGGAGTAGTAGATAACGATTGATGGATATAGTTCTAAGATTTTCAGAAAGGCGTTTCTGAGTCTGAATGTGTTCATGTCTCTTCGTTTCATTTTCTCGTATCAGGCCCACCGCATGTACACGAGCAAAGGCCCTAGTGTGTCGGCCTGCGTTCCCAGTGCTTTTCGCTGCGTTCACTTTGGTCAGCCGTCATCAGCCAATCACGTCGTAGCCTGCGGTCAAGAGGCAATGTGATGGGCTGGGCGATTTTTCCTCCAGCAACAGGATTATTCTGATTGGTCGACGGCTGACCAGTGCTAACGCAGCAAGAAGTGTAAGCCGGTATACCAGGATCCTAGCATGAAAAGATGTGTCGTTTGAGAAAGGTCAGACTAAATCATGTGCTAGAATTAGTATATACTGAATTATCCAAAACGTGCTTTTGCACTTTTAGATCAACAACAAACGCTGGAGCCTTGTGATAGATTCTGTGGAACCATCAGATGAAGGCACATACACCTGTCTGGTCACCAACGGCTATGGCACCCTCTCTCGCAGCTTCGAGCTGTTTGTCAGAGGTAAATGCAGTCTATTAATCATTGAGCCCATGGCCAATCAATATCCGTTAATACTGACTCTGCTATGCCCAATATTGAAACTTAAACTGACATCGATATGACTTCGAAAGACTGGCTTCGTAATAGATGTCATGAACAGTTGACGAAAGGGCGAAAGGAATTTAATTTAATGAATTAATGGACTTTATTGTACGACACCGTATTTTGTACATGGTACAATGTAATGCAAAAATTATAAATCCATTTAAACAATGGTACTCTTCTCGTCTTAGGTCTATGACTACAGGGATATGAATGTAAATGACGCATTGATATACTGTAATATACAACTTAACTGTTACAACACAATCTCTCTTTATAGAGCGTTACATATGTCGGCCTATTAAAATAAGTACATTATGGAGTCGGGAGAGTCGGGAAATGACATAAGTAGATTCAAAATACACGTGTTAGCCTTTGGCAAGTGTGTACTAGAATTGACACACAAATATGATCAGCAAAACTTCAAAGCAATAAGATTTCGTTTCTTTTATTGAACAAAGACTATGCAAATATTGTACGACGAATGCCAGTTTGTAGTACAGTGTAGATTTTATACCGTAGAGAGAAATGAACTGTATAAAGTTCAACAAAACCAATTTTCTTATTTCATACATCTAAGTTCTGTAGAAAAATTCATATTCCTAATGCAGCCAGATAAACCATCGATCATCAATAATAACCATCGACAATAAGACATATCTGTTCTTTTTTCTCCACTATAACAGAAAAGCGAGGAGAACTGGAATCTATCCAGTAATAGTCTCATTTTATATCTATGAACTGTATCTTTTCAACATGTCTTGTTGTGACCTGTAATTAACCCGGTGTGGCAATTATGTGCAATAAGGGTCTTCTTTCAATTATTCTGGATTGCAGAACATGTAGACAGCCGACCAACGTTGGTGCCCGGAGTGTTGCAGAATCAGACAGCGGTGGTGGGAAGTACCGCGGAGTTCCAGTGTCAGATCCACACTATCGGAGCCGACACGGCACCTGTACACATGCAGTGGCTCAAACACAACATGGTGAACGGTTCCTACGTCAGTATAACTGACCGCACCACGGTAATTAAGGTATGCCACCTCCTAAGCTTAACGTGCTACGATTTCAATCTAAAAAATTGTCTGTGTTGATTGAAGTCATTATTGAAATAGTTAAACTGTAATATCTCACACAAGAATTGGACTCACCCAATTGGCACCATTTAAGTTTGGTGCAGCCTACGATCCACTGCTTACTGAGTCACGTGTTCTATCTGCAAAACGTGACGTCACGACAGCAGTGGGTTATTCATTCCTTGACAAAGACTGGTGCTGCTCAGTCGGAAATTTGGGTGAGTCCAATTTTTGCACTGGACATTACAGTTGTGCTATGATTTGGGCATAAACAGCATAAGATCAAAGTGGTTTTGTTGAACTATTTGACACTTGTGAGTGGATTATAGAAAGAATTGCTAACACTTTACTTCCAACACTGAATTAAACTATAGGGACTTACCCTCTAAATTTTCGGTCAATCTCCGTGGACCTTGTTCACAGAACGGCCCTCTCTATCTCCAGCAGTGACGTCAGGAACACACTACTTTTGGAGGAGGGGTTCATAAATATCAGAAAGTCTATGTCGACCCCCCCCGTCTCTGTTGAGTGTGGGCCGGTGGGTCATTCTGTGACGAAGTTCGACGGAGATTGACCGAAAATTTAGAGGGGTATTAAAGTCCCTATATTTCAATTGGAAAACGTTACGATTTTGCCTCCCAACATCTGCTTGGAGATAGGAATATTTGTATGCCCGGCCCTGGATAACATGCTAGTAAAATGCCACTTGTCTGTAACAGGAGGATACCACTGACGCAGAGGGAGACCTGAAGAAGCTTATCCTGACGAACGTTACTGAGGAAGATGCGGGACAGTACACCTGCATGGTGGCCAACTCCATGGGCTTTACCTACGACCACGCTTGGCTGACTGTCCAGCCGGGTCCGTATTTTGTATGCCTTTCATGTATAGTTTTAGCTTGTCTTTTTGTTGGGGAGCGTTCCGTAGTTCTTTAAATATTGATGAATCGAAGCATGTTTGTCGGGAATTGGTATAACCGGAGACTGGCAGGATGGGAAGGTTGGCTTGGCCCGGGTTCAAAGTTGCTTGACACGGTGTGTGTGTCTCTGGGGAGGGGGCTCTGACAGGAAGTCAGATCAAAGGACACATAAATGTCCATATTGGGTTATGGAAGATTACCTAATTTTCTGTCTTCAGTTTCTTGCTACACGCATGTTTTTTGCCTTATGGGGACCATTGGAGAAAGGCATAGACAGAATCAGAGAGAAATTCACATGGCTGAATAGACAATAAATTCACGAAAACGCTAGATGTGTAAAGGAGGTATGGAATTCATACAATTCCTGTGGCTCCTCACCGAAAGTATACCATGGGTTTAGCTCCTTTTGCTGGGCGTAGGTTCCGTGATAGAACATTCATTCTCCAATCATTTCCTTCATGACTTATCTCGTGTCTTTCAGGAATATGTGAGCCAATCACTATGCCGCTCTGTAAAGATTTGGACTACACTACCGCAAGCTTCCCGAATCATCTTAACCACGTCAAACAAGACGACGCCGGCCTAGAAGTTCACCAGTTCTTTCCGCTGGTGAAAGTCGTATGTTCCCCATACTTGCAGAAGTTCTTGTGCAGCATGTACGCGCCACCTTGCAACTTACAGGGGAACTCCAAACCCCTGCGCCCTTGCAGGAGTCTGTGTGAAGCCGCCAGAGCTGGCTGTGAGTCTCTGATGAACAAGTTTGGGTTCAGTTGGCCGGAGTCACTAGAGTGTGACTCATTACCGACAACAGACGAGGAGATATGCTTTGGACACATTCACTCTCCTTCTCCCTCACTCCCTACATCTTCTCCTCCTGGGCTGACTGTCAAACCAGGTCAGTATTAATATTTTGCCTTTTTGCATTGTTGCCTCCTAAAAACGGAGGTATTTGTTTGTTTTTTTAGCGTGTCTGTTAATCGTTTGTGCTGAGTTATTTCCATAGTTCTTTTTATGCTGTTGAATGGCAGCATGTGGGGATGGTGGAACCGGATACTGGCAGGATGGGAAGGTTGAATTGGCCTGGGTCCAAAGTTGCTAGACGTTGCAGGAAGTTAGGTCAAAGGTCCCATAAATATCCAAAATGCGTTATGAAATGTTACCTCATTTTCTGTCTTCGGTTTCCCGCTACACGCATGTCCTTTGCCTTATTGGGAGCCATTGGAGAAATGCATAGACAAAATCAGAGAGAATTCACAAGACTGAATAAACTAGATGATTGTGTAAATGAGGTATGGAATTAGTACAATTCCTTCTCTAAACTGTGGCTCAACACCGAAAGTATACCATAAATCTAGCCTATTCTGCTGGGGGTAGGTTTTCGAGATACGGCATACATTCTCCAATCATTTGTACTTCATGACTTAGCTTATCTGGTGTCATGTTTATCCTTTCAGGAATCTGTGAGCCAATCACCATCCCGCTCTGTAAAGATCTGGAATACACTACCACAAGCTTCCCGAATCATCTTGGCCACGTCAATCAAGATGGTGCCGGCCGAGAGGTTCATCAGCACTATCCACTGGTGGAATACCAGTGTTCCCCATACCTGAAGGATTTCTTGTGCAGCATGTACGCGCCACCTTGCAACTTAGAGGGGAACTCCAATCCCCTGCGCCCGTGCAGGAGTCTGTGCCAAGCTGCAAGGACTGGCTGTGAGAATGTGATGATCGAATTTGGGTTCAGTTGGCCGGAATCACTGGAATGTGATTCCTTACCCACAACAGACGAGGAGAAATGCTTTGGAGACACTCATTCTCCTTCTTCCTCACTCCCAACATCTCCTCCTCCTTTTCCTTCTCTTCCTCCTTCTTCACGCCAATCTCCTCCTCCATCTGAGACCCTCGCGACCCTTCTGCGTGATTACGACAAGACGGATCGCCCAGACGTGGGACAAACGTCTATCAAGATTGGACTGACACCTCGGACAGCCCTTGGACGTGTATGTATACGTGTACACTATTCTTCACATCCAAAAGTCCAAAGAACCATGTATATTATAAATTGCATAGTAGGTTTCAGAAATCCTTATGATGTATGAAATGTTTCATCTTTTTGATGTTGATGTTTTGACGAGTATGAATGATAGTACGATGAAATACTCATCATCATGAAATACTCAACGTTATCTTGTTATCTTTTTACAGAACGATGAAGATGGTCTTTTTATTCTGCATACCTGGATCAGCATGGTAGGCGAAACTCTTTTACTTACATGTATACTATCGAAATGTTTCAAAAGTAAGGTACACGTGCTGTCATAATATATAGTAATGCATGGAATTAGCTTGTAAGGAAAGGCATTACATTGGCATTCTTCATCGTCTTGAGCACGTATCTTATCATTAATTACTGACTAGCTATGTATACATATCTAAAATGGCTCCACATCTTAGGCGTCGCAAAAAGATTGAATTTTGTTTCTATACATTATGTTACTTTGGTGGATGTGACAGTTTAAATATATGTAAGATTTTGCCATGATACAGGAATGGAAGGATCTGAGACTGAATTTCGAGAGATTTGGAAACCAGCGGCTGGAAGTGGGAGTGCAGTACTTGTGGACACCTGACATCTACCTGATCTCAGGGTAGGGGGAATGTCTACGTTGAATTATTTTTCTGACAATTGGACCCAATGTCCTTAGATTTTGTATCAAACCAAACTAATTTGATTTAAATGATGATATCCGTGCAAACAAAACAATTGAATACTAGGCCATGACGTACATGTATATATAATCTTCTCAGTTTACCGATGAAATTGATAAAGGACCTATTTGAGTGTAAATTGTCCATTCAAAAGGGCTATCGTATCTAAATTCAATCCTATTTTGTGAAGCAAAAATAGTAGTAGTTAATTTTTTTTTGTTTCAAGCTTTTTTTCCATCAATCGATTCAATTTTCCTTTCGATATTCTGTTAGTGGTATGCATTGCTGAACGGTGCAATATAACCTTGGGCGTCTGGGGGAGCTGTTTGTCGGATATCAGTGCTGGAGACTGCATCCATATTTTGTTTTCCAGTGTAAAGGCAGATGAGATGCCGTTGCCCTTGACAACAGAAGCGTCCATCTTTAGTGACGGAACCGTGCGGTATGTCGTTCCCTGGACCTTCACTGTGCCTTGTAGGAAACGGCCCGAGTTTAAATGGGACTGTCAAGTTGTGTTCCAGTCGTGGAACAAGGTAAGAAGAATGCCGGGTCATGTCACAGCGTTACAGCCAGAGAACAAGGTCAATGACATATTCCAGGGCTCATCTATTAAAAGTAAAAAATTCAAACATATAAATCCAGAACAACATACATAAAATCAGACTATCAGCATAAGAATTGCGGGGGAGGTTAGTGTGGGGGGAGCAATTGGACAAAAGTAGTCAGATCTAAAAGTCTGTATCTCCCCCCGTCCCGTCCCTACTACACCATTAATGTCACGAATCCAAAAAGACTACGTGTCTTGAGAAAATGGGTTAGTAAATACACATTATTCTTGATAAAGCCATAAGGTATGGTCAATCTGGTGAGTCTGCGTAACTTATTTAAGCTGAAGACAATTCACCTTATCCAAAATAATGTTTACTCATAGATTTGTTTGATGCATGAATACGACAAAGGTTCTACATTTTGAATAACCTCTCGCCCATGTATTTTGTAACGGTCTTGGAAAACATTTTTGGTCTTATCCCTGTATCTCTGCAGCCGGCCGATGAGATAACACTGTCTCCCATGGACCCGTCTTTGGACGCGGAAGAATACAACGGCGACCTGAGGTGGAACGTCCAGTCCGTGTCAGCTGATAGCCTGATCACCAACGCTGGAAAAGCCCGACTTATCTTCACCCTTTTGGTGGCTTGAAATGTTTTCTTTGTATTTGCAATTTAGTGTCCGATCAAGGTTACTAAAAGGAATTGTCATTAGGAAGAGTTGGTCAATGTATCCTTGTCCAGAGACCATATGTATACTAGAGTCTCCATGTCTACAGACGACCAAACAGGTCATCATGCCGTAACGTTTTGAAGCATAATTTGGACGTAAGGCCATAGTAAACCAATTACTGCACTTCTGGAATTAAATCAAATGCATGCTGAATGTGAATTTTCGATGTCAACTTTCTTTCTAATCAAGAAACTAGTAGAACATACATATATCTAGATACTTTTAAGATACTGCCCTGGTAATTATATATCTGTTCTTACAGAAATAGAATCCAAACACGTAGCCCTGATAAGAAAACGAATCTATCAAGCTAAAAGTGGAGGCTGACTAAGCTAACGAAGAACTCTACAAACCTAATTGGGAATACCGTGTGAGGCGATTTGTCACCGCCATGGCACATAGGGTCTGTTTGCGCATCGTAGCATCCTGTGGTGATGACGTCACTAAGATCCCAGGCGATTCAAGCTTGACGTCACTTCAAGATCAAACTGTCTTTTTATAGTCAAAGGAACTGCACTGAATAGATGAAGGACTATCTCGATTCCGACGTGGTATACTGGGACATACTGTAAATGCAGAAATGTTCGCGGTGGATTAATGTTCACGGTTTCGCGGCGGCCGCTTCACCGCGAATTTAAAACCACCGCGAACATTTTTCCATAACAGGAAGAGACTACAGTGCATGGTGCTACCGCGAAATTAAAACCACCGCGAAAAGTCCATTTTCCCGCTGCCGCGAAATTAAGTCCCCGCGAACTTAAATGCATTTACAATATCTGGCACTATTTTCTGCCACGTCTTCAAATTTGTTACGTTGTGGAATTTGAAATATCCCTCCGCTGAACCTTTCTGACCTTTTTAAATATTTATCATCATCTTACCAGGCACTCATTGTCTTGACTTTCGAAAATGATTTAAAAAAAGAATTCACATGTTTGACATTTGTTTTAGAAAAGGAGTGATGGGTGAAATTTGATTTTGAGGACGGGTCGGTGCTTTCTCAGTCCAGTAGCACCCTATGTTGAGTTTTTTGTCTATGCCTTGGATATAAGCTGAGACTAAACAACATGTCTCCTACATACGTACATCATATACGATTGCCCTTTGCCTGTCCATGTCTTGTATTCCTTAACTGCTTGAAAATCAGCATACAAAGAACTCACACTCATAGTCTGGACAATAGGCATTTGTACCTACGTTTATATCTATATCACATCGGATTCCATACATTTCATGTTAAGATATAAATATCGTACATTATCTTCGTATAACACAAGGTAGTCAGGTTTCAAGTAATACATGTACTACAAATCCTAGTAAAGCTGTTACAGTTGTAGTAAAACAATTATGGTTGGCAGTGAAGTGATGTTATTGACTGTAAATATTTACGTTTCTGTAGAATGGTAGAATCAGTCTTTATCTTAGTTTAGGCAAGCAGGTAAATGATTTTTTTTTTCTACAAAAAGGGCTGTCAAGTTAATGCGATGTTTTTTAAACCTTGCACTTTCACTAGTTTGTAATTTCTTCATATCCATCAATCTCTTAATTTAATCTGTCTCTATATTCATAGCATCTATCTTAATTTTAATAAACAATGTTTCATCATTATGACTACAAAAGAGGCAACTAAAACATCTTTATCCTGTTGCACCAATACTATGAAAATCTTGTGAATTGGCCCCAAAAGCTGTAAATTTGACTTGATGTTCTAAATTTAGCACTGACATATCTTCAAAATAAAATACCTCTCTAACAATCTTGTACCGAAATCTATGTCATTCTAACTTTACTGCCTTTGCCAAATGTATCTAGAAATCATCATTTGTCATTAGCTTTCTAACAAGAAGAATGTGTTGCTTTTTCTTTATCGGTTCTTTATATACAATGTTCATCATGCAGTTCCCTCACAGCAACGTGGTGGCGCTGTTGAGTAATAAAATCAAGATGGCGGTGCTGAATATGGCTGTACAGGTAGAAGCTCGAGGAATTTCGGCTCCGTTCGTACAGGACTGGGCTTGTTCCATCAGGTCATCTGTGGAGAGGAAAAAAAACACATTTCACAAAAATTGCGAAAGAAATTTACGACCAGATAGCATGTTTGCATGTTTAACAAAAGTACCTTCTAACTGCATATTGCATGTATATAGTGTACATCCCATGTTCTAACAGAAACGCGATAACTTTTGCTAGTATTGAAATAAAATCATTTTTGCACTGTGATAATGATGCACCCTGTTAGAAAATAAGACGTGTTATTGAAAAAAGCACATCTCTGTTAGAAACTAAGACGTGTTCATCAATGGATGTAAACCCTGTCTTTACACCGATAAGGAAACAGCATGACTTAATCAACAATTTTGATACTAAATATTACGTAAAGAATGAATTCAGTAGTAGCAAAATGAAGTGTTTTCGATCGTCTTTTATATCGTTGCCATCTTGAGAACATACAGCAGTTAACAGCTATGACAGACATGACGGTTTGGCGGAGGAATATTTTAGATTCCACGCGGTTAACGCGGAACGTCACAAATGTGAAGACGCAGAAAATAGCACCCAAAGTATGTCCTAACATGACCTAGGAAGGCCCTCTCATCCCGGGCGTGATTGCACCCAGTATATATAGACTGTTTAATCTTCAAATGACGTAAATCTCTCGTCGCCTGGGATTCAAATTACGTCATCACTACAAACTGCGATACGCAAACAGTACCATGGCGTTGACGAATCACCTCACACGGTATTGCCAATTAGGTTGGTAGAGTTTGTCCAGCTTAACCAGCCTCTACATTTAGACGGCGTCGTTTCCTTGGCTATTTTTACGTGAGACCGTTCATATTTTTAAAGTTCATGGGTCTTTAGAGAAAAGGGACGCAGATCTGTGATAGAGAGACGATGGTTTTTACCCGGAAGTTCGTCAATGTTTTCGTTACCGTTTGTGTGTGACTTTGGGCAACGCAAATTGTTAACTCGTGGAGGGATCCTGAATATCGTTGGTATGTGGGTAGGAGGTAGGAAAATGAAGGCTAAGTTCGATAGTGAGCCGTCGAACGGTTTTCTACGACTCTGCAGCAGAAGTTCCCGTTTAGATATCACGTGTTATGGACATGCTATGGTCGTGAATTTTGAGTGGCATATGGGTTATATGTGTCAAATAATGGATGCTGAGATTCACAAGACATATATCATTCAGGCGACTGTGTGCTTGCAACATTACTGCAAATGAATATTAGTAAAAATGTGTTCAATCAAGCATATTTTAATTGGCAAAATGCATTAGAAGAAAATAAAGACTAGGTACCAGTTTTCCTGTCCAGCTCCCACAGATAGTTGTCCCAGAATGCACAGGACTTTGACCTTGGGCCATTAGCCATCCGGTTCCCCCCTACATCCAGGATGAGATACTCCTGTCCCTCGTCTGTGTACGGTCGCCATACGTCCGGCGCAGGGTCTTCCAGGGTCTGTTTGTTGGGATTACTGAAACGGAACAAGATGGCGGCAATAATGTACCGGATGGAAACACACACAAACCTAGTACTATAGCAACTGAAAATTTACTGTAGCAATTGATTCCATTTTTGTTCTAAAAAATGTACGATTCACCATAGTCCACCATGTCATACCCAACTCCTTTTTAGCAATTTTTCATCACTGTGCCAGCACCCGGTAACCTTCCTAAAAGGTGTTTGCACTCACATGACTAATGACGATGATATTGTCCGCCATGTTGGATGGTTAAGCCTTGATGTTAAAGTTGTATTTGTATGTGTAATCAGTAATGACAGCCACTTTTTGTTACGCATTGTACGCAATCAAATCGTTAGGTTCAAATGTCAAATGGAAATTGTTAGATTGAGAAGAATGACTGAACTTACCCCGTCTTTGCAAAATTAGCCCAATACGTCATAATCTCCGTGGCAAACACCGCCTCTTCCTGCGTGTAGTTGTTCTTCTGGTCTGTCGGAAGCCCGAACACGAACTCACATTCGTAGCCGTGCATAACACCAGTCCACTTGGGCCACGGGAGGTTGGAAGCCTGGTGAACAAACTTGTACTGGTATGTCTTTCTTCCCAGAGATGCCATCGCTTTTCCGAACGATAGAGCCGGGCAGATAAAGTTGTAGTCCCCCGAAAGGTCGTCTATAGCGTCCCGGTACATGGAGGGTTGGTCAAAGTTGACCCAGTCAATGTACTGGAAAGATAGGGCGTCCACTGAAATATCGTTTATCCCCATCACTGACATCTTGATGCCTTCAAGGTACTGTTCACGTGTGATGAGACTCCGCGTGTCCTTGCTAAAGCCAGGGGCTCCGTACAGTAAGAAGTACACCCCCTCATCGTTGTTGAACCCGACCAAGACATCTGTTTGCTTGAGATTACCAGTTTGTAGTGATTGTGTCGGATGTTCTCTGATGAAGTTTCCGTCCACAATCGGGGCAAACGGGAACTGGCAGAGACCCCATACGACCCATTCGTTATCACTGATGGTTTGCGCGGGAACTCCTCTCATGCACTCGAGGATTTCCTCTATGTCAGAGTCCGTTGAGCAACCCACAGCCTTGGCGAGCTCAATCCCCCGTCTGTATGCTTCAGTGTCCGAGAGCAGTGCCCAGGGAGACAACGCCGATGCACTCTCCATAATAGCTCTCTGAAACAAGTTTTTACTCATGGGAGACAACAGGTGGTAGCTCACACTAGCCGCACCCGCACTTTCCCCGAATATGCTCACTTTGTTCGGGGCGCCCCCGAAGGATGCGACGTTTTCTTTGATCCACGTGAGAGCCAGGTTCTGGTCCATGAGTCCCACGTTACCGGGTGCTTCAGAGTTCCCCAGCGACAGAAATCCCATCGCCCCCGTCCTATAGTTCATGGAGGCTACGATGACGCCTTGCGTGGCGGCGAGGTACCTTCCGTCGTACACATCCAAAGATGCCGTCCCCGACATGAAGCCTCCTCCATAGATCCACACCATGACCGTGGCACCTACCGGGACTGGTGACGGCTGCCACACGTTCAGATACAGGCAGTCCTCGCTCACCGGAGTGTTCGGATTCCACATCTCCGCTCCCTTATATCCTGGAAACGTGGTATCCGGAAGTTGCATGCAGGTGTTCGGATACGACGATGCATTGTAGATGCCGTTCCAGGGCTCCGCCGCGATGGGCGGCTTGAATCTTCGGGGCCCCACGGGAGGTGCCCCGTAGGGAATCCCGAGGAAGGCGTTGACGGTCCTCCCCCCGACATCCAGAACCTTCCCCTGTAGTCTACCCTGCAGTGTAGTGACTATGGGGCCATTGTTCGTCTGTGCCACTGCAGTCCATGTATGAGCGGCCAGGTTTACCAACAGAACGAAGAACCAGTACTCCCGTATTGCTGCCATCTCAGCTGCATTATCCACAACAGTCTACAGCGGGACGTTTTCAGACACGACACTGCACCTACAGGCAAAAGAACAATTTTGGTTTGCTTTGGGTTAAACACAACCACGATACTGGCAAATATCTGTACATCTGTTGTTGTATGTAGCACTTCACAAATCACCCTCAGTTATTGATAGTGAATGCAACACTCTTTATTGCGTGTCACGGCAACATACAACATACGTGTATAGCTGCCGGTTGATTCTGGTAGTTTCTTTGCTATGTCATTGTAAACACAAGCAAAACACATATTACAGGTGTTATTAAATTCCTCCCCAGAAACTCCCACGGACTTTGCCAAGTATTTGGTTTATTCTGTCCCTCAGACGCTTTCTGCTTGAATGGGTCTGTTTTTGTGTAAAGGCCATCCTTGAGTGGAATACCATCTGAACCGGTTTTCACCTTGAGGCGCGGCATGGCTTCTTTGGAACGTAACAGTAACATAAACTGACAATTGCGGAATGCCTTTGTAGTGGCCAAGCCAAATCTGCCTCTGGATCTGTCAAAACACATTCTTCGGACAAGACACATTCCCTGGTATGTACAAAGGTGTAACTTGGACACCACTTCATGTATAAACAGTTGCGACTGGAATGAGCCAACATAATTGGCAATTTTCAAAACTCAATGGATACCAGGTAACAAGGCCCAAATACCACTGCGCGATTTATGATTGCAACTTCGAGCTCTTACCTAAGTTAAAAACACTATGATTGATACCAGCCCCGCTGATATGATCACCAAGAGTGAGAAATAATTGAACCCTGTAGGAGAAGCAGGGGTTATACCTGACATTGATTTTGTGTAATGTAGCCCCCTACATGCCATCTGTGTTAAGTTTTAGTTCGCTCCGTTGGTCGCAGACTTTCGAGTTTTTGTTGCCCGGGTAGCGAGAAATATGTTGAACTTGGTTGTGATAAATCCTTCTTCTTCGTTGTGTCATAAACTGTGATCATGAGTGCTCTAAACGATGTGCATTTCTCCACCGTTAACTGACAAAAAGTACAAATTTGTACTGTGAAATGAGGTCGAATTCTTTGGGTGTAAAATACACAAATTAAAAACAGGAAAAACTATACTTACTATTACTACCGCTGAAACTGTAACGAGAGGACCAGTCACTGCGCTACCGTGTCTCGCATGAGGAAGAATACAGTGCGCATGCGCACACTTCGGCACTTTTACTATTTGCATAATGATGACGTAGGTAGGTGCATGGGAGAGAAATGCCTATCTTATAATGACCTATACATTTATCTATCTATATCTTGATAAACGGATAGATGAAATACGTTTCAATATAATTTGTGTACATTCTAATGTAGTTGGATCATCTAAAATTATATTATATATGCTATATTGATTCTCAAATTCAATTTTTTTTACACAGAAACACATGGTGCAATGGCTTCCTTAAGGTGGTATCTCACTGCACTTGGAGCACCGGTGTGGCACTGCGAGGTTCGTTCACCGAGGCAGTGTTGTGTTCTTTTTTTTATGATTGAGATATTGCGTAATACGTAAAGTTATGACTTAGAAAACAACAAAATACACACACAATGCAGAAAATTCGTTCTTTATCTCTCAAAATCGTTGAGTAATTTTTCGACCCCCACAGTAACGCACCGGTGCCCAAAGTGCAGTGAGATACTACCTTCACATGCTCATACCGTCGCTATACCCCCTGTTGTTTTACATTGACGATGCATCAGCACAAAGAAAGATTGATGGGGCCTGCATGCCTCGGCCCAGTCCCCGCCCTCCCCGTTCTTTAGATGGCGGAGCGGACGTCACTTGATAGGGTTGTGCTGAGAGACGAAGCTTGATGCTTCTCGTGACATTTGTGCCCGTCCCTTCTCCATCATTCGTGACGTGAGGGGATCACGTAACAACACAAATGCTCCATCATGTGTACTATAAGAATGTCTCTGATCCCGTCTATTAGAATTGTACACAAATAAACTTTTAACAAAAACCGAGCTAGGTTTGATTAGACGGATACTGTATTAAACATGACCATCAATGTTTAAACATTGTCAATTTTCATTATCGTGTTTTATGTAGTTTACAACTTTCATTCAGTTCAAGCAACTGGATGAAATTGAAAAAGTTAAAACCTGTCCAAGAAACTGAGTGAAATTTGAAAACAAAGTTCTAACCAGTTCCTTCGGTTACTGTTACGTTGCGTATTTTATTATTCGGATGTCCATCCTTCACAAAGTTTATGTATGTAGCCTTTTGGTATAACTATTACGTGAAGCGAGAATGGATTCCGATCGACAAATCCTTATACTAATATTAAACCAGTAACCCCCAAAGGTCGGAGATGGACTCTAGATCTCCTAACCTTCAATAGCATGACCTTTACGTGAAACTTGAAGGTCACCTACAGCATACCATACATTATCTTCAGTATTAAAAAAAACATCTAAAAACGCACTTCAACCGCACAAATGCAAGTCTTCACGTCGGAGTTTATGTCTATCTTCTAAGAAACGACATCTATGTCATCTATCCAAATGTTTACTTTTTGTATTGACATGTCAAAAATAACACTTCTAACTTGACCTTGAAGAATACTAAATACGCAGAGATGAATGGGGGAGGGGGGTTATAAATTCTCCGTAATAATCTGTAATCGTACTCTAATGCTCTCCTCTCTCCTACGAGTCAGTAGTGTCGATGTTGATCATTGTTCGTTAACACAAAGGTTTTCAGCCAGAAAATAGGTCAGCAATGATTGCTCAACCGGTGGAAATCTCTGCAATGATCTTTTCGATCCGACCCAATTATAGGAGCCCCACAGAGAGCATTCGACCAGTCCCAATCGGGCCATGTCAGTTAATGAATAATCTGTTCACAAAGTCCCTCACACAGATTTAATGACTTCAACTTCTCAGTTCGCTGGGTACAATAACCAGTGGGTGTGAATTTGTATCTTTTGCATATTTTCCAGTAGATTAAATTTGGATTGCAAAATGTTAGAATGTAGGTCACGGCTTTTTGTGTGCCTTTTCTCAGTTTAGTTTCAGTTATATGTAACGTCCTTGGTTTATTTGATTATAAAGAAAGTTCTTTAAGATAGCGTAACTTGAGCCATTGCAGGATGTAGTAAGATAATCTAGTATTATTTTGATATCATTGTACCTATCAAAATCACAAGGACCCGCTGCTACATGTACTTTTGTGTTATTAATGTAACAAACCAACTTACTTGCAGTGATGTTCTTTTATCATAGAAAATGGGCTATTAGAGCACTTGTTTCATTTCGACTGTAGTTTTTATTATAAACTGTGTTTAAACATGGTAGAAATCACACCTTGAGGGATTGTATCTGTCACAAATGCGGAACATTTGTTTAAGTCTCCTCCCGTTTTTTGGTCAATGGAGGACTGATACAAACCGTAATACAAACAACGGTTTTGCCGATTGGCTGGTTCTTCGGAATGCCAGTGACTAGGGTTTAACTGTAAACGGGGAAATGTTCGCGGGGATTTAATTTCATGGTAAGCGAAAATGGTGTACTTACTGTATTCGTGCTTAAAACTGCCATGCAGGGTTTTTATTGTAAACGGAGAAATGTTCGCGGTAGTTTCACGTTCGCGATAAAGAGGTCAACGTGAAAAACGCGAACATTTCCTCTCTTACAGTATACGGACAGTGTTCACACCGAACCCTAACTGAATGGTTCACGCGATATGGTACGATCATTGATGAAAGGACATCTGAGACGAGCACTATTAAAAGTTGGACGCATGCCCCCTTCCCCTGTGCCCCCCTCCCCCTTCACACACCGCCCAAACTCCATCCACGTCAAATTGTAAGCAATTATACCCAACACAAACTCCGCTGTCCGCAGAAATAATGGGATCACCACGCAGTCATGGGCTAAAGTGGTTCTGAGTCAGTAAACTCAATTATTCAAACGGGATTACCAACGGTCATTTCGGTCTAATCGAAAGCCATTAAGACCTCGTTGGCCGTGGAGGGCTCCCTTGATTTCACTTCTGTTGAGAAAATCGGATCTTGAAAAATTGAGGCCTTGCAAACATTTGGCTCTGAAATATTACAAGAGGAGCGAAAATTAAGAAAAGAATCTATCATATTTGAACGCAAGATATGTCTAAATTGATACGATTCACAGCTGTGAATGACCGTGAAGATGTTTTGAAGTTTTATAGACCTTATGACAAAATTAGCAACAAAACAAACCTTGAATATCTTTGAATGTCAAAGACTTCGTCCTCTACTTCTCAGGCCGTTATTCAAACGCTAGTCTCCCGGAGTGTAGCTATGTTGAGATCACAGAGCTTGGATAACCCATGGCTTCGGTTACCCTCAAAAGTGCTGATGAGATATTGTAACCCAGTCGCTTTTACAATACACAGACACATGCCAAATTTGTTTGCCATACCCCAACGCCTATTAAACGTTCACGCCTTCCTTTCTTTCCAACTAGAGTGTATACAAACGGCGGATAAAACTAAATCAGATCTACTTACTTTTGTCAGCGGAGGATACCGACACGCGCCCGCTTCTCTACGCCGTCCTCTGACGTTATGTGAGCATGTGTGAAAGGGGGACGTAAGCCCGCCAGTTTTTCTTGTCAATATTTCACACCCGATAGCCTCTATCCGTGACGTCCCATTTGTCGTGATATACCTAATACCGTACCGCCTCCCCCCCCGGCTGTGGATCAAATGATGCTGATCACAAGAAAACAAACGATGACGTTTTCTCTTTTACCACAGACACTTTGATGGTGGACGGTTTAGCTGAAAACGCTCTTTATAATCTCCTTGATACCCACTGACAAATGAGGATGCCCCGAATACGGTAGTAAGATAAATGACCTGTGTGGTATGTACCCTCCATACTGGTGCGGCATTCCCCAACGTTTGCCGGTCGGTATCTAGGTTCAACTTCAACTATTAACGCGCCCACTTGACGACTGATTGGAGAGCAGTATTTCTGCTCAAAAAGATTTACACGTACGCCACGGTCACATGATTTCGTCGTACGACTGTCGTACGATCGCCAATTGCAAGCATTTTTGGGACACTCGTGCAAGTGCCGTATACAATTCATCTGTCTTTAAGGAAAGGGCAGCGTCTTGGAGTCTTGCCGATACTTGTTTCTGTAACAGACTTTTCGAAAAGTCTACTACTACATTAAAATCGTACGACGACCTAATTATAAGTGACCGTTCCCTAATCATAAAGATGCTGAAATTCCCTGAGATTAGATTGCCTGAAAATTCATAAGTTGTCTTTTAACGAAGATATTTTCATCTATAAATGATATTTGGAGAAGAGAGCACGTTTGTTGTGCTTGTAACTTCTGTGCCTATTCCGCCATCTGTAGGCCCGCCTGATCGTTGTTTTCTTTTCCCTTCTCCCATGACCAACATTGAATGGCTACCAGGCTGATAATGGCCGGGTAAGAATTTATTTTCATCACTTTCCAAAATTATAACGCTCCAAACTATGCGGAAGTTATCGCAAGGTTGTCGAAAGGAGGGTTTGTTTGATGAATGATGTTTGCTCGTTGTCACTCAACACTAGTGAGATGATGAAAAATTAGGGTAATTCCAAATTAGGACATATTTGTCGATTATTCATTTCTTCCGACTAAAATGCCCATTTCTCATTCATTTCCAAGCGCCAGCCTTTCTAATAAATAACAGTCGCCAAAAGATTGAATTATGCAAATGAAACAATACCTGATCACTGACTGTATCTTTTATTCTTTCTTTTTCGAGAAAAATAAATGTCGACCCACTTCCGTGGGAAAATAGACTCTGTTCTGGACAATCCATTTTCTATGTTCGCTTGGTTTTGTTCATCAAACTATTTGACGACAAAGTAAATATTGTCCTTCCCTCCTTCTGATCGCTTGGTATGTTCAACATACCGCCACATAGCAGACATATCGGCATCACAGCTGTGAAGCGGTTTTGGGTTTCCACTTTACGTCCTACATATATATCCGCCATTTAAAAAAAGAAAATGGCCACCGCAAGCATTCATCCGGGACCTCAGACTTTGACGTCATCACGAATCCATCACCATCGTGTCGGTCTCACCCGACGAGCACGCCCGAAGTAATTTATCGCCAGCCGACATCGGCAAGCCGACGCAAAACGCTGTAAAATCGAATGGAAAGGTCGGCATTAAAGAAATATGCTGGTCATTAATTCTGTAGACATTGGAGTCAGCTGGTTGCCGGAAAATTGGAATTGACCGCCAGTCGTGTATAACGGAGACGTTCAATCTAAGGAGTGCAACATGTACATCTGGATGAAGACAACATTTGGGTTTGCGGCTTTGGTTATTAGAGTTCCGGATCGTTTGGCGTGAGAAAAGACCGCGGAGTTGTGCCGTACCGTATGTCTTATAATCTATTTGACAGCTTGGCGCCACTGGGAAATCGACTTTGCTTTGGGCATGTTTACAATGTAATATATATGTAACAGCTGTTGTGTGTGAGTATACTGTACGTTTCCCAACAACTTACATGTACTTGAAATTTGCATTCGCCTTTCTGTGACAATCTCAGCCAAATCCTGTAATTAATATTTTGTATACTCTAGTCTTAAAAACTGAAGTAGGTCGCATTTTAATCAAGTACTAAAACTTAGATTGCAACGTTAGTTTTAGATGAAAACGACGAAGTGATCTGGTTACCCCTTCCCTTTTCCATACTCTGTTGAAATTGCAACTTTTTGGCAAGAGAGTGTGCAGATATATGTAAACTATATACAATCCATAAACTAACGCACTTATTAACGTTTACACATTCGGTAATCATTGTGCATGTAGCTGCATGTAACATAATGATTCATGTACGTATCCTGTGTCGTAAAGATGGTAGGAAATAAATCTCACCATGTATCCACATGCCCCCCTCCCCAAGTTCGTACCTTGGTTGGTGCATCGTCGACAAGAACGAAATGAATTAGGCAAGTTGACGACGCGCAAAGAGCTTGTTCTGGGGTTGATTGCGTCGTACTCTGGCATTTTCGGAAGCTCAGAAACCCGACAAGGTGGAGCGATGGACAATTCATCGTATCACTACCCGTGTCGACTTTGGGTAATGTGTAATTTGTGTGTGTGTGTGTCTGTTTATGTATCTCTCTGTGTGTAGTCTGTGTGCGTATGTTTGTCTCTGTGTGCGCGCGTGTGTGCACGTGTAAAAATACTAACTCAACAATACCTTGATAAATTTCCTTAATATTTGATTTATTGTGGTTGGGTCTTGATGAGACCTGAAAATGATTGTTTATTGGCCGTTTAGCGGCTCATCATGGCACTGCACCGGAATTGTTTTGTATCTTTTAATCATGCAGAAGATGGTACCTAACCGTCAACAAGCTGGAGCGGTAGATAGCTCTTGTCTTTAGCAATGCCGTTGAACATAAAGACCCCGTATTGACACTCGTGCTATGTGAAAGTATGTGGACAAACAATGACATATGATCAAGTAACATTTCTTAATTCATTGACTGTGCTTTTTTTTTCTTTGAAAATACAATCTCGCGACCATATCCACAATAATAGTTGATCCATTTAAAAAACAACAACAAGTGAAACGCACACAACAAGAAAACTACATGCTTCCCTGAAATATATGTTTTTGTTTCATAAATATCTATCATATTCTTGGTCTATACCGTGCCTGTAACATAATTCATGTTGAAGACATAAGATAATAGAAAACGAACACTTTTTTTGTATCTTAAGTTTGATTCTACTTTCACCAAACATAATGCTCTTACTCTTAAACTTATAGCAGAACTCAATCAGACGAAGATTATAGAAGCAATCAAAGAAAATTGGCGTAAATATTATATTTTGCAATATATGCCTTGTTTGATTTAATGCCATTTCTTAAGTCTATCAATTAGGATACGGAAATGATGTAGTATATACAATATATACGGTCAACGACGTCAAAAAGTGTGTTTTATACATCTTATACTACTCGAGGTCATCGGATGTTCCACATCGTTCCTTCTCTTTGTCCATACGCTCAACAAACGCCTTGAAGGCAGATCTATAGTCCGGCATGTATTCTCCTCGCCAGGAGTAGAAATTCTCCTTCCACTGCCGCTCTTCTTCTGTGATGTTAGCTGCATGGGGAAGAACACAAATGTGAGTGTACAGTTTGCAGTTCGGAAAGGGCTCGCTAGATGACGCAGATGCCAAAGTGTGTTAGGATGCTTTCCCACCGGCCAATGTTGTGTTGGTGCTTCTGCTACTTCGTATGGGCAATATTAACTGCAAAGCCATATTTCACCACTAGGTGGCGCTGCTGCATACAACGGAAAGAATGCGGTTCCAATCCAAATGTGTCAAAGATTGTGTTCCCCAGTGGCCAGAGGACGTAGCTCTCTTTCAGCCAATATATATTGCCCCGTGGAACGGAACAAAAAGAATCTCTAGAGGCATATGTACGAAAAAGGTTGTGATTTAAGGAAATTAAGTGGCACGTTTAAAGAGCATACTGTACTATACTTTTGATAAAATATTACCACAAATTCAATTTCTCACCCTTATTAGATCAGTCTGTCACATTTGGTGATTTTTGTGTGATATGCAAAACTTGCCGTCCAGCTGGTTTTAAACCCTAACCTACAGGCTCTACTCTGAACTTTGACTGCTTGACGTCACAAGACCATGAAATCCAACGCACAAGAGGGTGGGAGGGCATCATACCTGCGCCATCTAGCCGTGAGACACGACTCCTACCTGTATGGCTTGTAACATGGTTCTACATGTAGCCAAGGTAAAGCTATTTTCCATCTCAAGTTCCAAAAGGATAAAGACAGGCTACAACAGTAACAGGTCGCCGTCAGGGGTTCAATGACACTCGTCATGAACATGGCATTAATACTAGTGGAGATAATCCGACTTGGGGCACCATTACATAATACGGTATGTTATTATCATTTTTAACCTTTGCCACTCCTTGAAAAAATCAGGTGTTCACTCACCTGCGTTTCTTTCCAGTCGGGGTAAGTACTTCTGCCAGAAGGCGCATGACTTGGTCCTGGGGCCGACCCGCGGGAAGGACCCGTTCAGAGCGATGTCCAGGTACCGCCTGCTCATCAGGTCGTACTGGGGCCAGGTGGCCACGCTGGAGGTGTCCATGCGATGGGCCGGGTCCGAGGGCTCCTGGTTCGGATCGCTGTAAAAAATGCACGAACATTTCAGAAATAAGCTCTTTCACATTTCTGGACACGCATGTGCAGCAACAGGAATCAATGTCAAAGTCGAATGACCCTTAGACATAAACAAAGCAAATCTAGACAATGAGGCCTTCGCATTTGACATTTCCACAATTCCTACATGCCAACACGGAATTGTGATAGAGCTTGTAAGGTGGTTCACAATTCTAAGTACGCATGTGCAAGGTCAAGATCAAACGTGAACGCCTCTGACTTGGTTCTTGTTTCGACTATGTTTTATACATGTTTTGTACATGGCCTACGATGGTCGGTTTACATGACTTCTTCCAAGAATGTTTTTACGTCTCAGGGCTATCACTTTTGAACTTGCGCATTCGTACCTAAAATCGTGAACCTCCTTATTCCCAAACGCCATGTCCGAAATAAAGCAAGCGTCAAGCTAGTTGGGCAGTCAGAGAGAAACATTTTGTCGCGACCAGATCAAAAATCTACATACTGAATGATGCATTCAAACAGCTCTTCTGTCACCACTATAACATTGTAAAGTAAAAGTATTAACGATAATCCTAGGTATTTTCCTAACTAATACCCTACCCAGTTTTAGCGAAGTTGGTCCAGTACTTCACGACCCTTCTCGCGAGAGCGTCCTCCTCCGGCGTGTACTCCTGCGTGCGCGAGATCGGCAGGCCAAAGGTCACCTCGATCTCATACCCGTGCATCACGCCCATCCAATCGGGCCAGTCGTTATTGTACAGGTTGTGGGAGAAGAGGTAGAGATATGTGCCCATTCCTGTCGATGTATCAAGAAGTCAAACGACGTACACTGACAAATAAACAAACTACCATTTAGTTGATCCATCAACCAACTAATGAAGTTTTGTAGGCGTTAAATCAGTACAAATAGTTACATGACAGATATTTTCAGATACTGAAAGAGGTAAGATATATTCCCATTCCTGTCGATGTATCAAGAAGCAATCAAACGAACACAAACAAATAAACAAACTAATGTCGATGAAGGTACGTAAGACATCCAGGTGAAATTTAAGATACGCCAAAAAGCAGTTACTCAAGCAACTATTTCAGACAGCCATCCGGTGTCACTGACGAAAGACACCGGATGGTAGTCTGAAACGTCTGACCGTTTTCAAAATCATATCCACTTGCTTGAGTAACTGCTTTTTGGTAAATAAACAAAATAGCAATCAATCGATCAATCAACCAACCAATGAAGGTTTGTGTTCTTTGATTAAAGAAGTACGGATAGATACATGACAGATATTTCTTGATACTGTAGACAAATTTAGAATTTTGAAAGACCATTATGATTGCCTTTTGTCTCTTTCGTCTCCATTGTACAAATTTGAATTTCAATTTTAAAACACCAAAATGCTTTCATCGTGACCTGTAAAATATATCTTGCAGCTTTTGCAAATGATTCGTTTCTTGTTTCCCAAGGTACGTACCGGATGTGGCATACGAACTGGCAAAGTCGATGACGGGACAAATCAGATGGTAATCCCCGACAATGTCGTCCAGAATGTCACGGTTGTGTTTGCCGTCGTTCGGGTCCTTCCAGTTGGTGTGTTGAAAGGCAACAGCCTGGAGACCAAAGGCGTTTCTGTGCGTTCGACACATTTGTACCCCTTTCAGGTACTGCTCACGCGAGAGCAGAGACTCATGGTCCTTGTCCATTCCGGGAATGAGGTAAACGAGAAACCAGCTGCCTTCATCCTTGTTAAATCCAATCAAAACTTCGGTTTTCTTGAAAGCCTGCTTTCTTAGCAAGTCGTTTGGATGTTCTGGCACGAAATAGCCATCAACAACCGGATTGAAAGGAAACAAAAACATCCCGACTTCCACCCACTCTTTATAGATGATTTCCTCGGCTGGGATTTTCTTCAAACAGTCCACCATCACCTGGCTCCCCCTGTCGGATGGACACCCAACTGCATCTGCCAACAGGCGGCCTCGTCTCTTGGATACTTCGTAGCTTTGAGACGCCCACTCTGCGTTAGGGGACGCGCTCTGCATGATGCCTCTCTTAAAGAGGTGTCTGCTGAGAGGTGACAAGAGATGATAGCCAACACTGGCCGCACCTGCACTCTCGCCAAATATCGTCACACTGGCCGGATTCCCGCCAAACTGTCCGATGTTTTCCTGAACCCATCTCAAGGCCAGGTTCTGGTCCAACAATCCCATGTTGCCTGGCGCGTCGTCAATGTCCAGAGCTAAGAATCCCAAAGCTCCAACTCTGTAGTTCATGGAAACGACGATAACTCTACCTGTGTATGCTAACGTGTGACCTTCGTACTCTCTCAAGGACGACACGCCGCTGTAAAATCCGCCGCCATAGATCCAAACCATCACCGTAGCCTCCTTGGGTGCTGATGACGGCACCCAAACGTTAAGGTATAAACAATCCTCCGATTTCGGTACGTTCGCATTCCACATGTCTGACCCACGGAATCCTGGGTAGGTATCATCGTCGATTTGCATACAGGCGTTCCCATAGTCCCTTGCGTTGTAGGTGCCCTTCCATGGGGTTTTCGGCACCGGTGGTTTGAACCTTCGGTCTCTAGTGGGAGACTCTGCGTAGGGGATTCCCAAGTACGCGTTCACAAGTCCATTCAAGACGGGTACTGTCTTGCCGCGTATTTTACCATTTCGGAGTGTCACAACTGGAAACTGTTGACTCTGTTGTCCTAACGTGTCGTGAAGAAGTACTAGTCCCAATAGGACAATAAGTAACAACTTCGTCATGTTGGAACAGGTTGGCCTCATCTCTGTTTTACTTTACATATCTGTAAAATAAAATACTAGTAATTAAAAAGAAAAGAAAACAATAAAAAGAAGCTGTAGCTAAACGTTATAGTTTTTCGCGTAACTTTGAAATTGTTTCTCAATGATATGTAATGATATTTTTAACCAAAAAATTACTAGATAAATACTCTTACGTCGATTTGACTATATGAATGACATCCTCGCGTGCATCATTTTGTACAGTTTTCAATAAAGGTTTCCGCTGCAAAATGCTTAGACATTGCAAAAATCTGTCGAAAAATGTCAATTCCTAAGTCAAAGAAGAAGATGTAAACGAACAAAAATTAAGAATGTATAACATACTCTGTGTGTTCAGTCATTTGTCCAACCAACCCGACC
Organism: Branchiostoma floridae x Branchiostoma belcheri; assembly: GCA_019207045.1. Lineage (NCBI taxonomy): Eukaryota > Metazoa > Chordata > Leptocardii > Amphioxiformes > Branchiostomatidae > Branchiostoma > Branchiostoma floridae x Branchiostoma belcheri. The sequence continues at coordinate 11,406,763 of CM033035.1, forward strand.
ACTTTGATTTCATTATAACGGCAACTTATTTGTACGCTCGTGTCAGTTTTGTGCTTCTCAGAGGATGCCATACATATGTTCAAATCAACATGTCCTTAGTGACAACAGCAGTTGAATATAAAAGCACACTTAAACATTCGCCCTATAATGAAAATGCAAAAGTAGTGAATACAACACAGTGTTAGCAATCAAAACAACAAGTCATTGATTTATTTGTTTGTATCAACAAGGCTCAAAACTTTGGAACATTTCCTGTAGGGCTTTCTTTCTACCTCTAAAATAGCTTTACCATAAAAGGTCCCCTTCAGGGAGGATCTAGACGCAAATGTCTACCTATGCACATATGCGTGTCCCCGCTTAAAGGTTACATCGATAACGTAAACCAGTGTGACAACACGAGGTTATCGGCAAGATATTTATATTTGTCTTAGCTGTGACTCAATTTTCACACACTGGTGATATGAAAAATGATACCCTCAAGCCAAGGTTTTCTAAATATTCCCCTGCTCTTTTCTTTATTGACGTCTACCGGAGGCTGTCGCTATGTAGTCTATGTCACCGATGAAAGTTCAGAGACAAAATGTCTGAACTCGCAACCTTTTGACGTCACAGGGTAGCATTCCTTTGATAAACTTTGATTAGACGATAATGAGCTTAACTTTTGGACTTACTGAAAAGACGCATAATCATGTTCCGTTTAAAGCACTGATGGCATCAAAACGTCAAACCAAAACGTAATCTTAGCTTGAAGAATCGATGAAGTGTATATATACATGTTAGATCTCAGTTGTTGATAAAAATCATAATTTGAAATCTTGTCGTACAATAAGTGTACACATCTCCAGTACAAGTTGGCTTACCTTCTATCAGATTAAACTCGTCTGCTTCAATGGTGGCACAGAAAACAAGTAGTCTGCTTTCTTCATGTCGAAGTACTTCAGCGCTGGTGAAAGACTGTCGGACGAAAACAAACTCCAGAGCTGGACCGACCAGGCTCCCGCTGAACTGGTTGTACTGCAATCATGGCGGTCTCCTCGGTTGTTGTGGTTTGCAGCTAAACTAGGAATGCCGGGAACTCTGCGCTAACCCTCAGGATGCCAGACAGCTGTCAGCACAGGGGGGAGGGGGGCTTTGTGGACAAGCAATGGGCGTACAAGCCGTACAACTGGTGCTATTTTGGGTAGCACGCGACTTAAACTATAAACGATGACACTCATTTGCCCATCATATAATTGTGATATCAAATCTGAACTGTTTATCTGTTAATACACGTATAGATATCAACATCTGTAGTACGGTGGTGCAAAGCTCCAATCAGGAACATGCATGGCGATCAGAGGTGAAATTGTTTCAGTGACCCACCAGGCTGAACAAACATGGTGTTTCCATTTTATCTTTGGCTCTTGGACCTCTCTCAGTTTGCTGTGAGTCCACGGGAGGTTGACCCTCTCAAGGCACGAAGTGGATGGCAGCAAAGGTCAACATGTGCTTGACACCGTCTTTCATACAGTGATACACTAGTTTGCTGTCACATCTTCTGCAACTACCAGGCAGCAAGAATGGCAACTTAAAATGCCTTGTTTTACTGTATATTAGTTAGGGGCTGGCTAGGACAATATGTACGAGTCACTCCACAACTGGCTTTCTTCGTAGCAACATGATTTCATGTTCATCTGCTGATGACAAAATAGTAGTGTATGTTCTCTATGACTGCCATTTTCAACAGCTTTGGAACTACTTGTACCAAGGCCACCAGATGATACATTAAAAATACTGCTAATGTACTGCCGTATACTGCTATGTTGCACATAAATGTTTCTCTTTCAGCAAGCAATAATAAATGGAGACGTTATTCAAACTATCGTGTACAGATCCATCGCCGTTTCATAGTTCTTGCAATTCATCATCTTTAGTACTGTTCGTAATTTCAAACGAATATATCGACGAACAATGGCATCCACACAATTAAAGCAAATGAAATCGTTTTATTTCCAATCAAATGCTGCTAGGATTCGCAAAATCCTCTAACCCTCACATCTACATAAAATTCTGTTTGCTTTTTAACAACATGTACTCTCACGCTATCATGTATTGTCCAATGATTATTCTATTTTGAAATTATAGTACCATGGAACAATTAAAACTAAACATGGACGGGGCACGACATAGACTTCGAATCTCCCCGTGACATCATTATGTTTCTGGTAGGACACCTATCCTCGACAAGCAGGTCCGTAATCGTAAAAAAAGAGCAAATAAGCTTTCATACTACTTCGTTATGTCGAAATTGTTAAACAAATAAGTGAGGACATACCTCTAACACCAGTTCTTTCACACCCATTCAGAGAAGGTTGATTGCTTTTCTTGGCTGTGTGTTGTTAGTACTTTTGGACCAGCCAAAGTGGGTATGTGGAACAATATAAGGCGAGTCTGTCAACTGAATTTAAAAACAAAAAATCTACATCACTGGTGAGAACGAAAAATGGCAAGCGGTTATAGTATGACCATATTTTTAAAGTTTTCTTAAGACTATCTCTCATATGAACATTGCATTTCATCTGATATAAGTACAATAATTAACGTCTGCGCACATATCACCAACCATATATCTTCAATACAATTTTCTTGATATACACTTTTATCAGGCATTTTCAAACATTTCACATTGCATTTCTTGTTGGCCAACTATTCTCTACGTTAAGAAAGTTCTTTACAATTTTGACGTACATTGAATACTAAGAAAGTACTGAATCGGACACCATAACCAGCATACCCGCCATATCGTTTGCATATTTACACATCAGATGCTCATTGAACAATATATTGCACTGTAAAAGATTACTACTACTAATCTACTTAAATACTTAAATGTCCGTAGATATATCTTATGTCTAAGCATGGTCCCTATTCATTCACATGTCCCTACCGCGTTAGAATACGTGGTATTATGGTCATATGCCGATGAGTACTAGAATCCGTTTCTTTATCTGTATAATTCTCGTGACATTAAACAAAAATGCCTAACGTTCGCCTTGCTCTAGTTCAAACAAAATACAAATATTTACACATATCTCCCCTATCTAACTTCATATAAATTAGTGTATCTTGTTATGCTACCAAAACATTACACAAAGCTACTTAGTCCTTACATGCTGAGTTGAGTATGTTTTTTCACTGTTTTTTTTCCCTTTATTATTTGACTGTATCCATGCTGACTATCTACCTTGCATTTGTGTTGGTCTGTCTATGGATGTTAGTTGCTGACGGCTTGTAATGTGAAGGTCAAGGTTAGTATGAAAGTGAGGCTCAAGATGGCGGCACTCCTAGAGCACGACGCTGGACATGACCCCGCGCATGCGCTGTCGATGATGTCATCTGTAAAACAAAAACCAGCTGTTTAGTTCAATTCAATCAAACCACCCTGTATGTTGGATCTTTTGCATATCAATGTCAATATATAAATACAATTCAAATCGGTATGTATCTCTTCGCAGGTAGAAGACCGTCTAATCAAAACTACATTGTAGTTAGAACTTCTAGAAGGCAATGTTACCAGCTAGACAACGAGTTTATTCAATTTGGACGAAGGGGTACCATGTAAAAAAACAAACACTTTTTACGCTTGGCAAAGACAATTCTTGGTTTGAATAATCTCCGAAACACAAAAGACCATGTCTCTAGTGAATGCATCTCCTTAGCTTGATGTTCTGATGCATACTTGAGAAACCATTAGTGGCCCAACTGTTGAACTAAGCAAATGCTTCCTTTCGGTGGATGTTATTTTACATCGATGCCTGTGGCACATGCTGTGTTAGCACTTAGCCCGGTCTGTTCCCTTGAAAGGAAGTGGTCCTCAGATCAAGGTCATGTAGCTGCTGTGCAATTACAGAAGGACAACCCCTGCTGGGCAAATAACTTGGTTTTGATATGCTGCACTGGAAAAGAATTTTCTATTGCAGTTGCCTGACCGTGTATAAAAAAATTGAATTTTCATGGATATCTGGCTACTTTGTATTCTGAGAACAATAAGGCTTAGATTTCTTTCAATCAAACGATAGCCTTAAACCTGACGATGCCCGTACGTTGTATGAAAAAACATGGTTTACCTTCTATGATCCGCCATTTTGATTGCAACATGGCGGCCATTTTGAAATAGTTTGGCTTGTCAATCTATTTCCACTTTGCATCTCGGACTTACCCTACACAGTAACGACCTTATTTGTAACGCTCTGCTATGCATCTGACAGGGGCGATGACGACAGAACTGTTGATGAATGAATCAAGTTGGAAAACACGCTCTCTTTAATTCGATTTTCACACCCAATTTTTCACATGCTGACAGCAAATTAGGAGTCGTCGATACGGGCAATACTTTGTCAAGGGCCCAGGAGAATCCGCCCCTTTTACATTGTCACGGATTATTATGAGATATAGAGTACGTATACTACACAAAGAAGAACTTATTGTGCGTGGCACGTCACTTTAGAGCCTTGAATACTCCTCTGGATTAACTTCGAAATAATTGATTTAGTCTTTTGGATCACAGACTCTCACTAAGACTTCATCCCTTGAGAATAGAGAAAAATCGAGGGCATATATTGTCTCGTGTATGATGTAAAAACACAACGCCTCACATCGAACGATCGTGCTGTTGTAGAAAAACAATGTGTCAAAATTAACGATGCGACTAATAACGCTCCGTTAAACTGTAATGGGTTTTGACAACACATCAAGTCAGTAACTTTATCACCTTCTGTTTCTCCTACTGGTACATTTTGTCATGCATTTCTAGGTCTAGGCCTCATGTGTCTTTATGATAACAAGAAAGGTACCAGATTTATCATTATCGTCAAATGCATTAAGTTTTTTTCACATATTACTTGTCAAATCATGAATCAAATATCAACACATTTCTAGTAAGAATGTGGTCAAAGAAGAGGCAAAAGACTGAAAAGATTTGTTTATTTCTAACAAAAAAACACCAATGCTTGAGGAAAAAATCATTTAACATTGTCGGTGACTTGTATCTTCACGCCAATATGCACCATAATTAAAAAGACAGTTGTGCAATAGAAAAAGAAATGAAATACGTGGAATGTGCATGTAAAAAGTATGCTGTTTCAGTGCTCATGATAACTTTCATCTAAATGTTTATTTTTCTCTCTCTCTCTGCCTTTTTATCAACATTACAATGACAAAGTATTTCTAATCGTAATGTAACATTACGCCATTCTAAGAACAGCACCACGAGGCCTCCTATATCTTTTCGGTAGCCCCGAATGATCTGACACAAATAAACCATACCAAAGCTGAGACTCCATGACGTCATCTTGATTCCATATTCCGGAAAGCCTCAAGAAGGTCGGCGAGATCAGCTCAAAATTCATGGTGTTCTTTTGTGTTGGAACAAAGCTCAAATTGTTTAACAATAGATTCTACCAGTATGGATGAGTTTTAACCCGATGAATGAGACTTTTTGCCCTGAATAACATTGTTTTAAAAATTTCAGCAGGGTTGAAATCACGGTATTAAAATCAAATCATTCCAGGGCCACCCATGCCTTCGGGCTGCTTTTTCGATTTCTTTTTAACACCTCTTGCGATATCAATCAAAACCAGCATTTCTCTAGAGTTTTAACAAATCAATGAATCTCTTTTGCTGCAGGCTTTGTGTGAAAGAAGGACGTCTTACTAAGTAAAATGCCTGACACGACCATAAGCCATACATTTTTCACAACTCGTACCATCTTAAGCCCAAATCCAGGGATACCACAGTATTAACCTCCAGGCCACTCGTCGTCGGGTCTGGTACTTTAAAATTCTATAAAGTAATGAAATGATTAATTATGGAAAAGCAGGACCTAGACTCTCGCTACGGGGCATGGCGAGGGCATTAAGTGGATAGGCTAGCTGGTAAGAGGTAGTTATATAGGAAACAAAAGGTCTTTACATCTATTCCGGTTTTCTTTTACTAAATCACGGCTACACAATCTTTAACAACACACTGTTTATTATGTCGTATATTTGATACTTTGTGTGTTACATGTAGTATAAATACGATGTGAAAATACTCTGCTGGCAAACAATTTTACTGACAATTTTCAGTTGTCAGTTCCTCTCTCTACCTCCATCGACTCTTTTGTGAAACATTCTAAATTTTCAGATTCTGGGAGTTAAACATACTTGTGTATTAATATACAATATTGATTGTCTTTTTTATTTGTGCATTGTCAGATGCCAATAGATCGCTCTAATTTGACGGCCTAGGGCAGCCCTGGTCTCTGTAGTTGACGTAGTCTTTATACTGCGCTTTCCAGTCCTCCATATACTGTTTGGTCCACAACTTAAATTCTTCCTTCCAAAGTCTTTCCGCTTCGGAGATATCACCTAAAGAAGAAATAGAAGAAGATTCTCCGTATTATCAATCACAAACAATTACCACAGGTGGGATATTATATGCAAACTTTAACATTGTTACTGAGAAAAAGGTGGGTATGAATATATAAGTAAGAGCCATAAGCAGATTCACGATTATACGTATGTTATGTGCAGCGAAATGCATTGTGGGTAGTATGTCAAAGTTGAAGGTGCCTGAGACATAAACAAAAGACGTCTGGACTATTGTTATGCAAATCGAAATATTGGTCCAGAAGAAGAATTGTTAAAACAAATTCATTTATGACCTTCATCTTTGACATACCAGAAACGATGCATATCCCTGTTTATGCGTACTTACAATCGTGAATCTTTTTATTCGCTTGTATAATACAATATCATTGCGTTTTGTGATGGTGCCACATAATGTTGCTTTCTGTAATGTGTCGTGCTACATTAGCCACACGTCATGCATGGTTGTATTCGTTTATAAGTGATCAACAGTAGTGTTAGAACAACAAACGCATGTTACCTGTTTTCTTAGCGTGCCCTCTAATCCGGAAGCGGAAGTGACGTTATCTATCACTTGTTACGTGCATAACGGTTGTCACTCGTGCAGCCTTCAAAATTGCGAGCAGCTACTGTTGAAACTAGTGTGAGATGTTAGTTCTAACAGAGCAGACGGCAATGGCGCAGAGAGATGCTAACACGCATGGCATCACAACACACTGCATATTGAATGGGTTATGACCACTAGTGCCTTAAATAGTTTCATCAGGTTGGTAGATCAATTGAACAAAGTCTTCTTCTTTACACAACCTTCTTTAATATTTCAGTAAACATTTCGACGACAATGTGGGGCCTTCATCAGTAAAAAAAACTTTCTTCAACTCAATGGACAAGCACTCGTGTGTATCTCACTCCAACGAATCAAATCCATAAAAGTTGTAATCATATTTCTTCATTGACAGTTAAGGCTTGCTTGAAGTATTAGAAGTTTAATTCTCACGGGGCGTTCTATTTGAATATAGCTACGGTAGCTATCACTGTTCCTGACCTTCCGGTCTTATCTACTGCGATCCTTCCCCGCAAGGCAAGCGCCATGTTACCCTAATCTGTAACCTTTGACCTACACCCGTTCCTCATACAGAGATTCAATCAGACGTGTTAGCAGGGCCACTGCTTTCCTGTAGGATTAACCACGAGGGGTTCGACATGTTTTTACACTTCTTTGCATCAAAATAGAATATAGAGAAGGGAGGGGGTTAAACTTCGTAGATTAATTCATATATTCTTACTGGAAAAGTTAACACACGAAAGATTTAAGGCTCTATAGCTGCAAGTTTTGAGCTCCAAATATGGTTAAGAGGGTATTTGATGCCATAGCCTGGTATCGCTAAGTCGGTTCCACGGTCATATGATGTTGTTTTATATGCTTAAGATTTTTTTGAAACTCCGAAATATATAGTTTGTGACGGGGACGTGATAAAAGCATCTCTGTACCAAGAATGTGAAGTTTACTCCCGGAGAACTGCAGTTAGTAAAGCGTAACTCCGGTTTTCAATTTCGAATGTAGATCGTTGATAGCGTAATAGTTGATGAACTCTCTGACATTTTGACTTCATCATAAAACAAGGCACCCAGGAGAGCCGTTAGATCGAGATATCAATCTTGCCTCGCTGTATTGAATTTTTGGTTTTATGATTTCGATCGACACTTCATCATCCGATTCCTCTGGGTGGTACTTGGTGTAAATTACGATATTCTTTAGGAGAAGGGGTGGGGTGAAACGTAGTTAGGCACCCATTTCACTAGATGGCGATCCCGCTGCGATCTTGTCGCGACGTAAATTGGATTTCTGTATAATTATTGCCTTCATAATTGGAAAACTATGCAAAATATATAACTTTTGAGAAATAGCACACACAAAGACGTAAAAATATCTATGAGATTTGTAAAGCGATCTGTCAAATATTAGGTCAAGCACGGTCACATCATCGCCCTTGTGGGGTGGGAATGTAAATGAGTAAAAACTTCAGGGAGAAAGCTACCTTTTTGTAAGAGCTCCCTATTACTTTGATTAAGGTTACTACAATTAGATGCATGTCAAGATGGTACACTATTTGCTACACACGCAAAGTTTATAAGATGGAAGAGTACATGAATTTAGTAGTTTGAAAAAAGACACAAATATAACGACAGAAGCATCTACAGTGGCATGTGTATCACGTTGGGGTGACAATTGCATAACAACCTTAACATGCATAATGTGATAACGGGATGTTATAATTGTAACATTATACAACAGATGACAATAAAAGTTTTTTCGTATCGTGGTAAATAAGTTATATCATTAACTCTAGGTACAACAGTTATCTAATATTTGTCTTGCTAAATTATGACACAGAAACAGAAGTGTGCAAGCAACTGAATAGATTTGTAAACAGTCAGAAGTTTCAGATAACATCCACTGTCTTTCGTCATTGTCGTTATCATGAAAAGTCCGACCATTTCTAAAATCCATCCAGTGACTTCAGGAACTGTAGTATCTAACGTATCTAACTACTTGTGTGTCTAACCGTCATCTACGTAATGATAAAAGAAGTACTTACTAGTTTGGCGCGTGAGCTTGGGTAGGTACTCTGACCACAGCGCACACTCGTCTATCCTGGGCCCCTGCCCGAGTTTTGGCGGGTTGATGTCCAATGTTATGAACTGCCTCCCGCTCACGGTGTACCTGGGCCACAGCTCCTGGCTGTACGTCTGAAATGATTCCTTGTTTGGATTCCTGTAGAGAAAATACAAGGGGTAAAATCAGCTTTTAGGCCGAAGAAAAAGCTCTATTGTTTTTTGGTTACACGGCCGACCCTAGCCAAAAACCTACCGACCGTTGCCCTTTCGGGGTCGACCTCTGGCACCAACCGAGTATTAAAAACGTTTTTCCAACATTGTGCTTGTACAATATATATCAATATAATCAAAATCCTTTGTCGAGAATACTACTGCCCTGATGTATTTCATTTTTACATGGTCGAATTTGTAAGATCACTTCAGCCGAAATAGACAAGAGTGGAAGAGAGAAGGGGGGAGAGAAAGAGTGTAAGATGCAGAGAGAGAGAGAAAAAATTATTCATACCTACTGATCATTATTCTGTCAAGACCGTAATATAATGTATGTCTTTATCTTCAGGTGTTAACAATAACAGGGAAAGAAAGAGTGGTAGAGAGAAAGAGAGAGGAAAAGAAAGAATGAGAGACAGACACATACAGAGGGACAGAGAGAGAGAGAAAGAATTCCTGCCTCAGTAGTTTTTCAAGACTTAAATCAGAAACACAGAATTAATTTCCCCCGGCGTTATTAGCACAGTACCAGTGGGGGATACCGTGAGTGGGTCCAGACGCCAAGAGGTCGCAATCACCACGATCAATGACGTCAACAACGCTTAGCAACATCTTCAGAAGAGACGTGATTATAAAGGGACTATTTGCCGCACTAACATGTAAATAAAGACATGTGTTTGGCGGGACAACATTCGGTGTTGTCATTTGTCATCGGTGTGTTTGTCCGCATACACATTCTCGTGTGGGGGCAGTGTGGTAAGGAAATGTGGCTGAAAGCAGTCATTGTCTCTTTTTCGTGATTTCTTCTTAAGTGGAATTTAACGTACCAAAGCTGAATATAAGAGTTTCTACCCCTGTCTACTCCATACAATACACATACGTCATTAGGAGTTATTATTAGTACCTTACCGTTAGCCTATTCAAGTGCAAATGATTTGTATTGTGCTATTTATATCCTTGCAGCAGCATAGAATATTTTGATCAGTACGTATTTCTCATATACTTCTTTTTTCTATCGCTAAGACATTTTTGACATCAATACTAGATGGGTATGTCTGTTGATCTTAATAAAAGAAAATGTGATGGCATGTGGGTGCAACCATTCTTTCCAACTGTTAGCCCATCGATTGTAACCAGCAAACACCAGTGATCACCAGGAAAACAACTGAGTGAGAAATTACCTTTTGGGTAACTTACATACACCAAACATAGAAAGAGATACAAACACACAATTTGACTTACAATTCTATTTCTATAATACGTACCCTGCAAACAACTATTTTTTGCAATAGTCAAGAAAATGGCATTTAGAGTCGAGAAGCTTCCAGAGACGTAGATTATAAAGTTCCTTCAACATACTGGCAACAACTTGTAAAGCCGATGTGGTGTTTTTTCAGTACCTTGCCAGTTTATTTTAAGACCGATAACACTTGAGCAAATATGCTTCAAGCTATATCCGACTGCAAATATATGCTCATTGCGAGGCAGCGACAAATATTTACAAAACTATATATTGGTTGAAAACTGAGCAAACTGTTGTTTTTTTCATAGTTACTTAATAATTGAAATTTAAGAAAAATAAAATTTTACTTAGTTTGATTTTGTTGAGTGGGAAATAATCCATAATAGTGGTTTAGGCATTAACATTCAAAATGTAACACTTGTATCCTCTCTAATGTTTCTTCAGTATATTTTTGGTTATTTATGTGCTTGATTAATAAAAGTCTTAAACCTAGTTTTATATATTGAAATAGACAGTAACAATTCGTTATCATCAGTGACATTCCATTGTTATAACTAACAAAGGATAGCACTCTTTTTATCAATCGTACACAAATAGTTTTCAAAGTCATAAATGATAATCTACAAGTTTAGAGGTGCCATACTTTCTCCGCATGCTGTATACAAAACTAAACATATATCATAGTTAGCGTTACAGTTATGTAGTACTGGTTTTACACAAAGACCCCGTGTTCTCAAAGGGGTGGAGAGATGCTTTAGTGTGATACATTGCCCATAGCTCGTACAATTTAGAACCTCTGTTCCTGCTGTGATCGGTTGCCCCGTGCAGGAGACCCACCCGGCGCTGGTACTTTATTTTATGGCAGTATTTTATCCATTTTCATCCTTCCCGGACACGCGATTCGTTTCCATGATTGAAGTGGCATCGATCGAGCCCGTGCCTAAATGGGAGCGTGTGAAGGCAGTTTGTCACGGGATTGGGGACTCTGCTGGGGATCATTCATCTTGGTATGTTCTTGTGTTATGAGATTATGCAGCAGCTCTGTCCCATCCATGCTGTCATTTCTAACTAGGGCTTGACTCACATTTTCATCAGTCCATCAAGAATTTGCCAAACCATGACGCTGTAGATGTCACAAAAGCATTGGACAATGTAGATTACATAATGGTAAGAGTTGATCAAATCTAGTAATCTATTATTTGTAATGAGCTGGGTATGGAAAGAGAAATTTTAGTTATTTCTAACTTGATTCATATTGTCATCAGTAGATCAAGATTTAAAAAAAGCATTGGATTATGTGTATGCTTAATTTATGGGAGAGGGGGGTTGATAACAAGCTCAATTTTTGTTGAAAAGTTGCAATTTGTCAAATAAAGGCGCATAATTATCTAAAAAAAACTTTAAAAGATTCATATTTTCATCAATGGACTTCACAAAAGCATTCGACAATGTGTATTTGTAACCAAAATGTAAATTTACCTATGGTTTGAGTTGACCAATTGAATTCTTCAAATTCATTAGCTTATATTCATTAGCCATTCCATTGTGCTGGGTATCAAAATAGAAATCGGTTACTCCAAAGTTGTCTATCACAGACTTAAACAGTGCACGCACGTGCTTTGTGTGATAGAAAATGTCATACTGCCAAAGGTAATCGTATAAGTACTTGCTACAAATTTTAATTTAGCAGCTTAAGCACAATCTATCAACCTAATTCTCTGCAGCCATTACTATCGGTAACTGTGCAGCATCTGGAAACGCTGTAGAACGTACATCAATGTAAAATCATTTTCTATTGACGAACCATAAATTTATAGCCTGAAATATCGTAACTTAAAGTGGCTTCAAGAATGAAGACCCTGCTCTTTTGTGAAGCATTGTGAAGATTTAAGAAGGATTCTTTTCTCTGTTTGTCATAGTTGATGCACAGATGGTAGCACGAAATCCCCTCACCCGGTATGTTTAATTAACCCCAGACATTCTACAGTCTGAAACCGTCGTTTGTCGCTGTCTTCTGCAGTCATGACTATTATATATGGCTCGGGACTGTCCATTGTTGCTGACTAAGCGGAAAACATGCAAGCAGGCAAGTGTCACGTAAGACCGAATAGAGTATGCGGTAAATTGTAGCAATGAAGTAATATTTCACAATTTGATCTAAATTCAAATATATTCCATGTATAATGTACAGATTTCATTATTCGATATCATATATTTTACCAAACCTTCAAGTTGAACTAGTAAAGGCCTAGAATGAATGGATGAGTGAATGGATGAATGAATGAATGAATGAGTGAATGAATGAATGAATGGATGGATGGATGGATGGATGGGTGATTGGCTAAATGATTGAGTTAAAGAGAATAATAATCAGGAGAACAAAGATAAAGAAAAAGAACTGAAAAGAGTGGAGATGGAGCTCATCATATAAGATGATTTCCCATCTTTAATGACCTATAAAATATTGATCATTTTGACATGAAACCTGTCTTCTTTTCATGATGACCTCATCACAACGTGAGGTCAAGATGGCGCCACGGTGACATCTGATGGCGACAAGATGACAAAGTGGGGGCCATTCTTTGATCACAACATACTTATTACGACTCGATAACTTCTGATGGGTCAGGCCTCGTAAAGCTTAGTCGATGAACTCATTTATAAATCTAAATTCCAAAGAGAAATGATTAGTATGTAATATAGAGGGGGCCATGGAGGTTAAGATTGATAGATTACAATGAATATAATGGATAAGACAGACTGGTGCCAACATGTTACCAGCATTCTGTTATGAGTATCGAGATTTCTTTAATTGTCCATTTTAGCTGCCCGTCGATTTTTCTGTTCAAAGCAAGATAACATTTCAAATATGAAATATGCACTATCGAATGTAATTTCATACAAACCAATTTTTTTTAAAACTTCGTCTATCACCTTCGATAGATTATGCAAGAATTGGACTGCACATTCAACTACCTGGATCACAGATGTAACATGTCCCATAGAATACATGTCGCTGGGTACCGGTGTTCCTTTTTTCATTCGATATATGTAATGCCTTACGTTGTGACAGCTTTTATTAGGTTTGAGTCGAACCATTCAAGCTTTGTTACAAGTTAGTATTTATGCTTATATCTTGCCATTTGAAGTCAACATCATTTTCGATAGGAGGAGTTATTCAATAGACGAAACTTAGGAGGCGAGGTGTTCTTGTTGTGGCTAGGGTTGACTACGAATCTAAAGGGTTCAGATCGGGCGTAAAGCCGGAGGCTTTGTGTTTCAGGAGTGCTACAACAACGACAATCCCATTTCACTTATGAAAGGAGTAGAGGGGTGTCCCAGGGCTAGTGGATCAAACTTTACAGGTTTTACGCAGCTTGCACTAGCTTTACAAAACTGGAATTTACCCGTTATGCGAAACAAACAAAGACACTTACCCAGTCCTTGCAAAGTTAGCCCAGTTTCTCATCATCCTCCTGCTGAAGTTAGCCTCATCACGTGTGTAGTTCCTCTTGGGTTCCAGAGGCAGTCCGAACTGAAACTCTATTTCGTACCCGTGTGGTGTTCCCATCCACTTCGGCCAGACCAGATTCGACGCCCTCTGCTCGAAGCTGTACTTGTACACGGCTTGTCCGAATGACGCGTAGGCGTGTGCGAAGTCGTTTAACGGACAGATGACGTTGTGATCTCCAACAACATCATCCAGGGCATCTCGGTTGCTCACGCCGTCGTTCTCCTTCAACCAATCGGTGTACTGAAAGGCTATGGCGTCGACGCCAAAGGAGTTTGTTTCTGGCACGGACATCTGTACCCCCTCCAGAAACTGAGAGCGACTTATCAAACTTTCCGTTTGCTTGGAAAACCCTGGTGCTCCGTAGATGAGGAAGAACGTCCCCTCGTCTTTGACGGCTCCTGCAAGGAGGCTGCACTTCTTAAAGTTTCCCCTCCTTATGGATGTCTTAGGGTCTTCTGTGATGAAGGTGCCATCAATGACAGGGACGTGAGGAAACCTGAAGATGGGGTCTGATGTGACCCATTCGTTAGCGATGATGTAATCCGCCGGTTTGGATCGCAGACATTCTATAGTCTGTGCCAACGGGACAGTCGTTGGACACTCCACTGCTCGTGCGAAGGCCTTTCCTCTTCGAAGTGCCTCCTTGTTTGTTATAAATGCCCATGGACAGTTGGGGGCTCCGCTCTGCATGATTGCTCTTGAGAAAAGGCTTCTACTTTTCATCGATAGCAGGTGATAGCCCACGCTAACGCTGCCGGCACTCTCACCCAGGATGGTCACCTTCTGAGGATCTCCTCCAAAAAAGGCGATGTTTTTCTGAACCCACTGTAATGCGAGGTTTTGGTCCATGAGTCCCATGTTCCCGGGAGCGTCCGGGTGACCTAACGCCAAGAACCCCAGCGAACCCACACGATAGTTCATCGACACCACGACAACGTTTTCTATTGCTGCAATCGTCTTTCCATCGTAGTAGTCCAAAGACGCAGTGCCGTACCAAAAACCACCTCCATAGATCCAGACCATGACGGTCTTGTCGGCAGGTGGTGGGTTGGGCATCCAAACGTTAATCTTTAGACAGTCTTCACTAAGCGGGGTGTTGGCGTTCCACGCTTCTGAACCCGTGAAGTTGGGGAACAGGGTGTCCTTGATTTGGTAGCAGGAGTTTCCGTACTTGAAAGCGTCAAACACAGAAGTCCAGTTCTTTGCAGGCTGTGGAGGTTTGAACCTCAGTGGTCCTATCGGTGGTTCTGCGTAGGGAATCCCTAAGAACGCCACGACCTGTCTCCCGTACAGGTTGAGCACCTTCCCCCGCACTTTGCCCGTGGTCGTTTCGATGACAGTCCGCTGAGCCACCGCTACGCTCAGAGTGATTGACAGCAGCACCAAACGAACACCCCGTCCTGTCATGGTGACCCCTTCTCAGCCAACCTTCCGCTCTCCAATCTGAAAGGAAGACAACAATCAGCCACAACAGCCCAAATGACAATTCAATTAAGTAGAAAGAACACGCAATACATATTCTGCTGGGTACGATCAGATGCGAACTAGCCGGTCTGAAGTCCAATATCTCAAAGCGCATAGAAGCACGGAATTATTATATTAGATATCGATAATTATGATCTTGAGAGAACGCAGGTTGACTTCCATTTAAAGCAGTTACCAAGACCCGCTGAGATAGATAGGTCTATCTGCCTGGGATATTTGATTTCCCAGATATTGTACAGGACCTTCCGGCCCCCGTGGTCCCAGGGCTTCTGACAATGACAGACTGAACGAAGAAGATTCGATAGACCATCACATAGCCCATGCAATCCACGGCGGATGAGCATTGGGAGTCTCCACGGGCCGGCAGTGTTTCTCAGTTTTATTGCGACTCAATATATCATTGGCTAAACCACCGTGGAGGCGCTGTCTCTGGGAGCCACCTCCTAAACTTTAATCACCAAAAGCTGCCAACCATAATCTTTGCGTCATGGTCAAGGTAGGAAAATCAATGAATCAATACACCCCACAGTAACGTGGTTCGGCATGTCTCATTAGCTTGATTCTGATGAATGGGATTATCAAACTCATTATACCCAACACTAATATCACATTGTTCTATTAGTTTAATGTATACTACATCTCGTTTAGAATTATATTCGGATCTCAATCAGTCTCGTAGGATTAAAAAGAATAATGTACGCTTTGTTTAACTCTGATATTTATATGATACCACATTGAAATCTTTAGAGTTGAACTTCACATGGGCCCAACATTATTTCCTGTACTTGGGATCTATCTATATACATGCAGCACATGAAGTTTCCTTTTATTGCTGTCACCAAGATCGCGAAGCCGCCATTTATACCATTATCACTCTGACAAACGGTCGTATTGCATCATTGCGCCCTGTTCTGTATTGTAACAGGGGCATTCTGACCTAACATGTTAAACAATGGACGACAGTCTGTTTGCAGTCATTGTTTGTCTGTGTCAAAAGTACGCACACAGCTCAACTAAATGGCTGATATACAACTTGCAACTTTTATCAATATGACCACATGCACAGACAAAAAAATATGTCGGGACAAGTACAATTGAAGTTGGAAGAGGGTATTGATATTCCTGGTATACTTTCTCAGATATCAAACGTTACTCTGACATTCATTTTTAGTTCTGTACCTTCTTCTTTTCTCCTAGTATCTCTGTTTTGTGACTAAAACATAGGAGACGTACATTAATATTGGCATTTGCTACAGTTGACTACACACGACCACCAAAGTCTTTGATTTGTCTTTTACAAACAGTGCTAAAAACGCTGCCGCAAAACATGTATAAGTACACTCATACCTCAGTGATAAATGGTTGCTAAATCCTTGTAAATCTTTGGTTACCCGCCGTGAGAGGATCTTACATTCTCCCGCGCGCTGAAGCAGCTCATCCCGTGCGCTGTGTTACAGCCTGTATCCTTCACATCAAACACGGGTGACCCTTCAACATCCAGGGGTTAACAGGACGTACCACCCTTGCGGTACAAAGGTCAAAAAACATCTTATTTACTTGATCCCACACGTGGATCAGGCGACCATCAAAGACGCCTCTCCTAGCCCAGGGTCAACATTTCCCAGCGAACATGACTTTCTAGAATTCCATTCTTTTGCAAATTGTCGTGATTTGTGGAAGTTGGAGGTTTGTGTTGACGATGTCAGCTGGGGTAGCTAAAACCAGAGGTCAGAGAAGGGCAGGGTATACCGTCGCTGTGTCATATAGATAACTTTGAAGCTTGAATCCTCATCTGTTTCCGAGTCGTTTGGCTGTTTATTCCTACATCCCATGTGGAATACGTGCTCTTCCAACCAAGTAATAGGCAGTCGAGAACTGAGAGGATCTGCTCTTTCAAGAGCACATGCATTTTAAGGAATCTACTTACTTCAGTATGCACGACATACAGTGTACATCAAAACATTTTTTACGATGTGCAGTCATATGAAACTAATTACAAGCAAATATGACATTGAATATTATTCATCTTCCTCTAATCTATCACTTCCTGTAATATTCCGATGTTCATGGCCAATATTGAAGAGTCAATAAATGTCTTAGAGTCCTCGCCTTAACTCAAGTTTAACGGCAGCGTATTTTAAACACTGACACTAATTATTTCAAGCATTTCCAATTAAACCTCCGAGTCGAGGTAATCATTTTCTGGCAACTTGGTGCTATCTTGACTTTTAAAATCTTTATTTGGCAGACGGAGGATCAGCGGCAGGCAGCTAGCGTGATCCCCAGTGTCTATAGGAGACTGATAGTAAATTACCAATTACGTGCGCATCCTTGTAGGTATCAAAGTCACTCATGTTCAAACTCTAATACATAAGGATATATGGAGATTCGAGTAGCTTAACTTGAACTTAAGATGTCCAAGGAAAGCGTGGCATTCAAATGATAACATTCATGTCTGAGTTGTTAATACATTAGGGCCAACTGTAATAATTGTATAATCCTCTGAGACTTTAAGATATGTATGTAGCTAACTCCGTCTGGTTAAGAATAAGAAGATTTTTCATTCAGGTCAGGTAGGTGAAAAAATTGTCATCCACCCTAAATGTGACCTTGACGAAATCCAGAACTCTTAAGCCACTGGTGGATTTGAACAGAGATGATGGTTTGTTAGAGGAGATAGGAATCACATTTTGGCTCTTAAATCAAGGTCTTAGCTCATCGGCCTGGTTAGACTCACGCGGAGGTAGACAAATCCCATAGCTTACCGGTTTATGTAAAGAACCACAGTGACTGTGGAGCGTGTACGCGCACTGAACCTGAAAAGTCTCGGTCATATTTAACTGTTAGTGAGTTTTCTACGCTCTGCGGTAAAATATATCACATTTATGTGATATTATACATCCAGAGTGGTGGAAGACAAAACACATCTTATTTCCAATAGTTGTTTTAGTGACAACGTAAAAGCATTGTTTAAAGAAGTTTCTATGACATACCCAAACGTTCTCACATACACGAACAGACAGCTACTTTCCTATCAAAGTCATAAAACCCACACATTGCAGAAAAAGTGGGGCTTTTCGTCTTCCTCTGCTTTAAAAAAGTCATACCCAACTCGTCTAGATATACTCAACATTTAAGTAGTCTTTTCTGATATCGGCTTTCAAATAATCTTTCTATTATTATTCTTTTTTATCATTTGTATTATAATGAATTATTAAATATATATTTTAAGAAAAAAAGTCTTTCTATAGAGACATCTGGAACCAGAGTTCAGTATGTCTTATTCTACTCCATAAACTAGTTCCCGTCTTCAGTTGACACACTAAAAGTCCGTAGCAGCTCCGATAGACATACAAATAATAGTCCAAGTGTGCAGTACAAATGTTTGCTCGTAAAAGACGCAGACTGAATGACATTTATGTTATTACTTTTAGAATATTGTAAAGTCCGTTCATAGTTCTCTTTAATATGAGGTGGAACGAGTTACCTTGGGATAGAATTGCTTTATCTAATATTGATTTGCAGAAACGTCGGGACGTTGAGACAATAACCATGCTTCTTGGAGAATGTATGTTCGTGTCCCGAGGGAAATAAACAGGGGTGGAAATATTTCAATTTTCAAGGTTCATTTCTCTCAGACTCGTCTGTAAATGCAACGAGACAAGCGCTAGCTGATCAAAGGCCTTACATGATTTCTGCGTTGTTTCACATCAGACAACGCCTACATTTAGCCGTAACTTTACATCGGTCTTGTAGAAAATTTCGGAATTCTTAAATTCTTTATAATAAACTTTTGGCATATTTTTTTACAAAATATATTTCGGTTTTCAAGGTTCATTTCTTCAGACTCGTCAGTAAATGCAACCAGACAAGCTTATCAAAGGTCTTACATGAATTCTGCACTGTTTCACATCAGGTAACGCCTACTTTTAACTTGCTCTATGGACATCGGTCTTGTAGAAAATTTTGAAACTTTGAAATTCTTGATCATAATAAACTCTTGGCACATTCCTTTTACATAAAATTCAATACGCTTTCATTTAGATATTTCATTTAGTTTATTTGGTTCAGTTACTTTCGTTGTCATTATTATCTTTATCATTATTGAAATTACGACTTTGGTTTATATCAAGCTCTCACTACCAGATACTTGTAGTAAAAAATAAAGTGCCACATTTTGGTGTTCTTAGTTTAGATGTAGCATTTTTCTCTGACATTAAATCTTGTAGGTCCAGTGTACAAGGTCAAGATTTAAGGGGCAATTGTCAAAATTCTTGAAGCTATAACTTTCTCTACTTCAGCATTGCAAAAATCGTTTTGACTCATAAACACGTTGCTTTATATAAACTTGTTATTTTTCCTCGTCATCGATTGAACCATAGCAAACACCGTGAACCGTGACTGGAGACACGCATTACCTCAGCCTCTTTCATCTCACCGCCAATCTGCTACGTTAGTCGCCGGCCAAATTGAACACGCACCCCGCCGAGAGGAAATTACAGAAGGGTGTTAGCTTCTCGTTCTCTTCGCAGTATTCTTCTTGACAGGTTGGACCCCTTTCTATCAGGAAGGATTCTGTTCGACCAGAGAGGGAGGATCTAGGAGAAGATGCTAGTTGACAGGCGTGTAGTAAGCGAGTACACGAGAGGGCAACACTCAAGAAGACATGCAACACACAGCGTCGTTGAAACACACTTGTGGGGTTTAGACTCGCATATAGTATAATAAATATTAGCGATTGCAAAATGTAAACCATCTCTTGATCGCATCTATGATATACTGTAAAATGGGAAATGTTCGCGGTGGTTTTCTGATCGCGTTTTTTCCGGTGACCTATTCATTTCGAATTTTTAATTTAAAATCTAAAGCTTAAAATTTTGTTTTAACTACGATCTGAAAAAAAACGCAGTGAACTTGAAACCATCGCGAACTTAAAACCAACGCGAACACGCAATTTTTTCCCACTGCGAAATCATAATCCGCCAAAATTTTTAATTCCTCTAGAGTAGTTGGAATTATGATTTTACGTACACAATTAATCTCTGGCAAATGTTATGAAATTTCTGATATCTAGTACGTAAACTCTTGTGCATCATCAAGTTTCCGGTACGTACTGTGCTATAGTAAGCAATAACGTCAGTAGGGTTTCATGTCAAACGTCTAGATTGGCTTGGCAGAACTTTTTATAAATCACTATCTAGATAAGATGTGTTCATTTTGGTCGTGTTTTAGACCTTGACTAATAGTTGAGAGCTCAGGTCCAAAATCATTAAAAATCTTTAAACGTGCTTTGAAGCAGCATACGTCAATATTTTTTACATGAAAGAAATGCTTAAGGTATGCTCTATGGATGCTTTACCCGCGTGCTCCATGATCACATTTCGTCTACCGAAAGTTTTCATTCATGTATAGTCTATGCCTCTACCTTGGGCATCCAGAAACCATGAAAAACAATTTTAGATATATGTCGAATGGGCAATTCGCGGCATTCCGCACATTCAAACTTTGAGTGTTCAAAGTTCAAAGTGTTCATAAAGTGAAAGTGCACGCAGCTATTGTATTTTGTAAATTGCCATTGAAGTGTTCATGAACGAGACGAAAATGGCTCAGTCAAGCGTCATGCCCCTTCCCCCAATTCCCGTCTATTGTCGTCCTTCACTTCCCCTTGTTAAACTCACGTCTTTGATCTTCCAAGCACGGAGAAAACTGTGCGAACCGGAGGCACATTTGACCATCTGTAAAAGCCTCTGCTTCCCTTAAACTCATTAAGCCCGCTCTCTTTACGGCCGTGCTGGTTTGATTTAAACAATTCCATTTCTTCGCACGCACGCGCGCGGTACTAGCGATGCCTCGTTGGGGAGTTGGTTGATTGCCTCGGCAGTAGCGAGCTGCCGGGTAGCAGGGGGTAATGATGCGTGCATTCACCGTAGACTGATTCGGGTGCTTGCCGGGTGCACGGTTGGGTGGGTAGGGTAGATGCATGCCATCGTGCTAATAACCCGCAGCACTATGTCACGTCACATCTACAGCCATTAGGCGGCACAGGAACGTGCTTTTAAGGCTAATTCGGCTCCTGCAGCCGTGGCATTGCCTTCAGATTGATGTGAGTGCTTCGGAGTAACTTCTCCGGATACTAATGAGGCGTCATCAGACCAATACCCGATCGATGCACATGGAAAAAGGAAACATGTTAAAAACAGCGTAATAGGAATGCGCTGACATGTAACATTTCCTGTATTAAATAAACTTAATCCACCCTTTCAAAAAGTTAGAACATATCTTGAAACATCTTGATGATAAATCTCAATTGTGATTGCGGCAGTTTCAAGATCGTTTTCATCACTTTGTAGTGGCGTTTCATGCACGGCATCTAATTCATTTTCGAGAGATCTCCCTTCGAACAGCCCTCTGCCCAGTATTACCACCAAAGTGCAATCTTCCCTGCAACATTCGATACTTCAATTCAAATTCTACAGTTACGTAATACGTTGGCGTGCCAGACACTGATGAAAAGTGAGAAAATCCAAGGAGGTTATATAACCTTCTTGGGAAATCCAACAGAACAGGCAGAAGTCAAGGAAAGGGCAAAAACTTTTCCACCCTCTTTAATATCCTTGTTCTTGTTTGAGTAGTTATTTGAAGAGTTGTCAACCGGCTTTGCTTTGACAGTTCGAAGTTGTATCAATCAATTAAGGTCTACGATAGTGGCAGCACTTGCTAAATTTGGTAAACGTGTATTCTCTCACCTCCATGCAAACGCAAACACTCAGAGCAATACGCACAGTCCCTACCTACTACTAGTATATCTGACAGCCATGACACATATGCGGTGCCTACGGTAGAATTGTGGGCTTAAAATGGTTTGATGTTGGCCTAAGATTGATTAACAATGCTTAGCATCTGTCTTTATTAGTGATTCAATCTCTGTCGATAGTTTGCGTTAGCCTTAATCCCTTAAAATCGCGAACCCTTCATATCAATATGATTACATTAAGACAAAACGTCTGCGCGTAAGAAAGCCAATGACTTAAATCCTTTCAATATCGACACCTCGCCTGCCATTCCCCCGTTTCATGCAATCATCCCCTGAGCTTATTTCGGCCCAGACGCTCCAAAAGAACCGGACGCAAATCGAAACGCAAGAGTTTTGTGATTAATTGTGGGACGACTCTTTGCGTTCATGTGCGCTCGTTCATTATAGTCAGCCAGACAAACCACAAAGGCGCTGTGCAGTATATTTGTGCCGAAGTCGGAAATGATTTTTGCTAAGCAATAAACCAGTCAAAGGGGATTTCGACCTAAGTTGTATGCATCGTCAAACTGTCCTGCGACTTTAATCGGAAATGGCATGCAGTTGCACTTGATTTAATAGATATTGAGTTAACGATTTTTCTTCCTCAAATAGTTGGTCTCGGTCGCGGGCAAAAATCACTGCAGCTATGTACCATGGAAACCCATCCAGAATCAGAAATCCAATTGCCCTTTTGCCAGCACCGTTTCCTACCGTATCCCCGCGTGCTGTTTCTGTCTGACATGTCACGGGAAAATAGGGATTTACTCGAAACACGTTGACATGATCCGCGAGACAGTTGTCAAGACTAAACACTGCATCATACACAACACCAGGCACCCCAATCGAATCGTGTTTGTAAACATGGATGAATTAAACTTCCTCGCCGCCAACAAGACGTACACTGCTATTTTACGAAACGCGATTTTGACAAAAATGTTTCTGTACATGTACAGAACACGATGTGTGGAAGACTGTGACTTACCTCCGAAAAAGACGTTAGAGCAAACGCAACCGCAATATGAACCGCAAGGTCACGATCGCGGAGAAGGCATTCGTTCTAAGTGGTGCGATGTATCTACCTACCATATGGGCGGAAATCCTCCACGCAAGGCGACAAACACGAGCCCGGCGGTCTGCTTGCGTTCCCGTCGGTTTTGCAAATATTTTTGGCCTGCCCCGCGCATTGTAGACATTGCTGGACCGCATGCGATACCCGGGACCTTTCACCGGCCAGTCAGGTCGAAAATAACATCCCTTACGTACCCAGCCATTTGGGATCGACACACCCGCCTGAGTTACTGACCTCAATTTTTACAGCCAAAAATGAAGTTTGAAAAAAAAGTTACAATGATCGGAAATCTCTTACCGGTCCCTGCACGGTGATCATAGGCACCAGGCGATGTGTGCCTGCTTGGCGGCGTTTGGCTGCTTACCTCCCGACGACATCCCACCAGAAACGCCCGTCTTCCGCTCTACGAGCCCGTGATACCCTGGATAAGAAGTTAAAAATCAGTTGTGACATAACACACTGGCAATGCACGGAAGTCAAGCGACATTGTCTGAACGAGACCTGAACAAATCTTGGGCGCTTACCGCTTTTAATTAATGTATGGAGGGGTGCAGCAATGGCAATCTATATCCCTCCCAACTATATGGGATTTCCTAATGGTCTGTCTCTGGGGGGAGTAAAAATGGAAATGCAATTGCTTTATCTCGAGCTTCAATCAAGGTGGTTCAAAACATAAATGTGCACCACGAAGAATCCGTTTCAACAATCATTAGCGTTGGATGGAAGTAGATTGGTGTTTATTAACGGCATGACCCGAGACGCGTACGTTTGAATTGGTGTTGATTTCCCATCATCTTTTGTGCCTTGCCCCCCCCCCCCCCCCCCTCTCTACCATCCGCACGAGATATTGATTATACTATTGGCTATCTTTTCCCTGTTTGAAGGAGCTTTGGTGTTGGAGATGACTCTATCGTGCTGGGGCTTTGATGGACGTGCTGCCTTTGTACTTTACTCAACTGTTAGATAGTGCCGATCTAATCTAATTATTCACCCAATGTGGTAACGCAAACACTTGTAATGGAAGAAGAAAGAGCAATCTTGATGTGATTTTAACGTTAACGGTTGAACGGAAATGAAAAGGAAGAACAGATCAAGATAACACCTCATTATTATCAAGGACAAATGAAAGCTTTTTGCATTAACACTACTGTTTTGATTGTATTGTTAGAGTGCAATCCTATCATAACACATAGATTTTTTAAATAGTACACAAGTACACAGAAATTGGCATATTTGATTCTTGCAGTTAGGGCAAACCTTTTTTAGCGTACTTATTAAAACTTTGAAATGTTGGTTTGTATTGTACAGAAATTAGCAAGAAGCTCCATCTAGCGGTTGTAAGTGGTCATCCACATTGATGTTCCCGTTTATAATGATGCATCGACCAATCATTCTGTTGGGATTGTTTTTGAAACTTCGAACAACGGACGACGGTTATTGAGATCACTTGAACTCTTACAATGCTTATACTGTGTTGAGAGATATACCGTTGATCAATTCTATCATTTTTCTATCAGATTTAAAGAATATTCTCGATGAATATGATGTATTGAAATAATTTCAGATCATCATCATTCTAACACTGTTAACGCTAGTTCACCTTTATCCGGTAGCCTATTGTCGTTGTTTTTAAAGACTGGCTATATAGGGACATCAATTCAAAGGACTGTGGTTTTAAATTCTAATATTTCAAAATACATGTGTTGCAGAAAACATTCGACTTGATACTTCTAAATGCATTATCTTTAAATATAACGGGTATAGGTTACCCTGTGGATAAAAGTGAACTAGCGTTAGAGTGATGATGCTCTCAAATTTGAGGATTACCGTAACTTTAAATCCGCCCACGGACGCATTATCTTTATCAGTCAGCTGTTGAGGAAACGGTGGAACCTCCGTAATGTCGCTTTTATCACGGTACGTTAACGTGGAGGATTCCACTCTAACCCCCATTTGACGTATCATCTCAATACCTATCGGTGGATTACTGCTATAAGACGAGACGAATATCAAGTAGGGAGGCTGAAAAGTGAAATTAGCGCAATGATGCGTGCGATCATAACATTCCGTCCATCCATCCATTTGTCCGTCCGAGAGAGAAAAAAACTTTACTGTATTCACTATTCCAGTAGTCTAGAGTTGTCCGTTTATGAACAAGATAGAACATATTTCTTAAGTATTAAAAACGCCAAAACTTTCAATATAAGCCGTTCACGTGATAGGAATGCTGAAGTGTACGTTGACCGGTCAAAAATATCCACTGCTCAAGAAAAAGAAGGACTTGACAAAGAGAATAACATTAGCTGTACATGTGCTGTCATTTAGACTGCTTATGGTATAGCAAACCAGGTTTATATCAATATATTTCTGCTTCTTCGCACAGCACCCATGGGAACATTTTATTAACCCTCAAGCACCCGACCTATTTTTGCGACTAAAATGACCGAGTGGGGTCCAAACGGACCCCGAAATGTTTTGTTCATAAAATCTCAGTTTCAATTCCTATCGGTGATCATTGTGCATACATTGCTTTGTCAATGTAAGAGGAAGATTTTGACATGATAAGAGGTTGCTAATTCCACCTCATTATCATAATTTATGCAAACGATCAGAAGGACCATATTTAGCAATAAACCTATTCTGACCAGAGAGGGGAATTTTGAGGCTCTCAGCAACCTTTATGTTGCATAACTCATGAACGGCTAGCGCTAAAGCTACGAAACTTAGTTATATATCACAAAATATTGTTAGCAAAATTTTTTTGGCAATAAAGTAAATTTATCATTATTTAGTGTTGCCATGGCAACGGAATTATGACGGGCATATTTTTGCCAAAATTTGCCAATTTCGATTTAAACAAGGTTTTCTTGGTAAACAATGCTTGTTTTCTTACAACAATAATATTCTATGAAATTCAATGCTATGTACATGATTCAAAATTTATAATTTATGCTAATTTCAAGACGTCATTAGTCAAAATCCAAGATGGCCGCCCTTATTAGTTTAATGACGTCATAATGTCGTCATATCATTTGGTGATGACACATAAGTTTGTATGAGGATTTAGTTTTACATGTTTATCATGCTCTGAAAGTTTGGTGGTGATAGGATAAGTAGTTAGGGAGTTAGATTCAAAAGTTTGTTTGAAAAACTGCACATTTTGGCTGGGGTCCGTTTGGACCCCAGACGGACTGATCACGGACTTTCTTTATAGCTTCCACAGTATTGGACCAATCTTCATAAAAACTTAGGAGAAGGTATAAAAGATGTTGGCTGACAAAGTCACGGAAGGATTTTTTCTTCAGATTAAAAATGTTCAAATGGCACTGCAAAATGTACGTCTGGGGTCCAAACGGACCCCACTCGGGTGTTTGAGGGTTAACAAAATGGTCCAGAGAAATTACAGAGCTTTGCCAATACGTACCGATACAATTCAAATCTGACAGTCTCCTGACCTTTGTGCTGTAATAGTTATCAGATGCTATCAGATAGTTATCAGATGCTATACTTGTACGCAATACTAGTTCACCTATATTTGTGGGGTAACCTATATCCGTTGTTTTACAAAAACAGGGTATCCAAGGATATCACGTCGATGGGCAAGGGTTTCAAACTGCAAAATTTGGGAAAATTGCAATTTGAAACCACGGTTTGTCTTAGGACTATATATTCCTAGATACCCGTGCGTTTTTGAGAGAACAACGGATATAGATTACCTCACGGATAAAGGTGAACAAGTGTTAGGTTGTGCAGTGGCATCCTACGTGGGCACAGAGGGAACAAATTGCCCGTCAACGCTTCTGCTTTTGGTAAAATATTTCAGATACTGGCACGGGGAGCGATAAGGAACATATTATTGATAAGACGGGTACAGAAATCGGCTACTTTTCTGCTAACCATGGTTCAGCTGACAAACGTTGGAAACCGTGTCCTTCATTTGACCCTTGACCTTCGTTCCAACAGGTCCCTGGGGACGACTCCGTCTCCATTTTGAAACCGCGACAGCTGAGGCTCTCTGTCCCAGAGTGATTACTTATCTGTGATCCCCTTCGGTTGAATTACGCTCTCCGCTAAAATTAGATTGCACGGGATTTCGCGGGGACTTAAGCAGAGGTTTCATATGCGCACCCTGAGGTGTGCAGATTAAACATGTCGAGATAAACCGTTTTTATCTGTCTTAATCTGAAAGTAAAAGCGACGCCAGAAGGCCTTTTTATCTTCCATTGCATTAGTGATAAAGTCTTATAAAGACACCATGACCAAAGCTTTTAGAGGAAGAAAAAGGGATCATTGCTCACATTTAATGTTTCGCTTTAGAAATGTCTTCTTTTACGATGTTTCCTGTCATTCTATCATCTGAAGTAACTACATCAAATTTGTGTTAATTTCATGTGTGTTTTGGCGGGATTCTTTGCCTTTTAATTTGATTGAACTGTAGGGATTTCTTGGTAAATTGGTTGAGGTGTACGCTATTTTTGTCACACAACTGTCACTGGGAATTAATTTGAATTGATAAAGATCCGTCCTGTCTGATTTGTGCTACACTCTGCCCGATTATAATTGCCTGCGTCCACAGATATAAGCCATGCATATGGCTCTTACATCTAATATTGTACATGATACTTCCTATATTAATCATGTTACTTCCATCCCTAATCATTTGTAACGCCATTCGCTACCAACATTAGAGGATTTTTCGTCCTAACAGGATTCGGTTAGACCCGCTTTATGCAACTTCTAGCTTAAGGAGTGTGGTAAAATGGTATAACGTCTGAGTTATTTTGCCGTGACTGCAAACCATGTGAGTGTATCAGCGGTGAAATTTTCTTACTAATAGCTAGTTTTATGCTACGGATGTCCTGTCCTTGGTACTGAAGAACCTTCCGTTCGTCTTTGGTATGGGACTATTCTAAAAATGTCATGAAACGGGTAGGTAAATATGGGTTTTGCGCAATGAAATATAAAGTGTTGCTATATCATATATGGCCTGTTTAATATTTGTAGTCAGGATTTGGAAAGTGCAATGATAACGGGAACAACTTTAAGCAGCAAGCCATTTCAATCATATTGTTGCAAAAGCCATAGTTCAGGTTTGACTGATTCTGAAATAAGAACACTTACGTGTATATCCTTTTATCTTTCTAACTTCTTCTTCTTTCTCTGGAATTAACCACTTCTAAGAAACGTTACTGTTACCACACAACGAAAATTTAGAAACCCTAACATTTACACGAGGATGTATGTTTAAACTTAGTATTCATCATGTCAGATTGTACCTGTACGTACCACACCTTTTTAGCAATAAGGCTCGTACGTACAATGTAACAATTACGTACTTCGTCGACGTACCTACTAATGAATTGGATCTTTGAAACTAGTTCAACTTACCTTCTTTTAGATTGTGTCAATCCTTATATCCTTTCATGCACCCAGTAACGAGGAAAGACGGCTGTAAGATACACCGGACGCCACGCATGTAACACGTACGGTCGTTTTCGCAGCTGGCTCAGGCCCTGAAAGTGTGATTAAAAACCCTGCCTGTCCGAAAATTTAATCTAACTCGCGAGGAAAATTGGGTTGCGAGGGACGAGAGGGTTTGACTGCAATCGATGCCCCCGCGTTAATCAACAGGATTGACCCGGTATGTTTCTGTTATCAGGACCGGTGTGGTCACTTTGTGGTCGGGTGGGGAGGGGGCACGTCTGGAGTTGTCATCAATTTGTGATCCTGACACGGATGGAGAAGCCAAGCTTAGGGGGCATGGGAGGGGGGTAGCAGAGGTCAAATCTGGTGGTTAGATGGATTATTGATACAGACGCCATCTTTTTGGGTAACGTCACGTTTTCAAACCGGGGTCCGGCCGGGCTGTTAGTGGAAACGAATATAATGCATAATGTAACAATAGAAATGGCACGTCTGTAGTTGCCATCAATTTGTGATCCTGACACGGATTGCTTACGTAAAAATAGAAATGTATACGTAAAGATATACACAAATAATGCCCACGAATGTAGTATTTACGTTTTGTACCCACAAATATTCTATTTACGCTTTGGTGCCTTTCATATCATACTTTTCTGTTCCCCAATGGAACTAGCTGGAGAAAAGAAGCCGTGCGTTGAAAAACCTGGCTGTGTCCATGTCGCTCATTCCAGATGCATACTACCCGTCTGGAAAACTAGTGCATTCCTTAGGACGAAACATTAAGCCGTGGTCCACTTTTCAATTGTGCTTGTCGAAAAAAGCTAGGAGAATTTCTCCTTGACAATGAAGCTGTTATACAGTATAAAGCATCGCCAAAAAGTAGTTAATCAAGCAACTGGATATGATTTTGGAAACGGTGAGACGTTTCAACTGGAATCCAACAGTTTTCGTCAGTGACACTGAAGTGGTCTGGAAGAAACAGGTCTTTTATACTCTAACTATGAATGAAGACAATTTCAGATGTCTACTAGGAAACGTTGTAAGTATAAAGCATCTTTCTTCTGCATCACAACCAGTGAAAGAATAGCTCTTCAGTGAGCTAAACGAGTCATTTTCTCTTTTTTTATAACTTATACTCATTTATATAAGTGAAAGTCATCTACGTAGAGTCTAATTAGAAGCATATGATTAGGGTGAAAGGATAGAGGGCTTGGAATAGACTGATAGATAGAAAGAGATGCAAAGGAGGGAAGGAAAATAAGGGAGTAGGGAAATAAATAAATCAAAGTGATTTTATACAGACCATGGGAGGCTATTAGCTTAATAGTTTGTATATTTTTACATATTGATTTAAACATATCAATTGTGGACTCCTGCAGATTGTAGATACATATCTAAGTGTACTGTGTGCATACTTTGCCCGAATAGTGTTGTAACTCGGTCAGGAACTTACAATATAATTATCTTCATATCATAGATTTACAGAAGCAATTTTGTATAAATCTTTATTCTTTGTCCCGCGAAAAATAGCTTTATCGCTGTTGAGAGTACATGACAGTACAAACATGGTACATACAGTATCAAATACCTCATTCATTAGATTTAAACAACTACAATACAATATTCCTGATCGCATAGTTTGACTACGCTTCCTTACTGTTATTTCCATGTAAGGGTGGGTTCAATAATCTTAATCTGTGACATTTAGGCGGTGGTCGGACTTATCACATGCACTGTATAAAGTATGTAGAAATAACGTTATATGCATGTACTGTATCATACA
This sequence comes from Branchiostoma floridae x Branchiostoma belcheri, assembly GCA_019207045.1. NCBI lineage: Eukaryota > Metazoa > Chordata > Leptocardii > Amphioxiformes > Branchiostomatidae > Branchiostoma > Branchiostoma floridae x Branchiostoma belcheri. The sequence goes on from CM033035.1 coordinate 11,437,289, forward strand.
AGGCTGTTGAAACAGAAATGTAGCCAACGGCGTCGGCATTATCACTCATGATGGCACAACGTATATGACAAGAAACAGACAGCTGAATTGAATCTACAGTATAACGGTATAGTATTAAGCCTCCTCATAATGCCTATGAAAAAAATGCTTTGTTTTTTCGATTATCAACCTAGCAAAAACCTACTGTACCCCTAGATTCCCCTAGCCGCTTGTTTTTTTTTGGGGGGGGGGCGTCAACCGCTCACAAGAATATAGGATTTTCAATTTGACAACATGGTGATAACAACGAAGCATTTTGAAGTAAAAGTGTGCCCGTACAACGTATATCAGTATCATAATTTAATGACAATATGTAGAAGATAATAGTGTATGATAATTCAGTTCTACTTTTGAACAGTATTGTTGAATCACTTTGGCTGAAATGGAAAGAAGACAGAAAAAAAAACATTACACGCAACATTGATTTTCGTATGCCTAACCTATCCAGCTCACATCAATGCTCCTAGAGGGGTCTGCCATATTTCTGTCGCTATGGTGACGTCTCTATTGTGGCGGAATGGTTACAAGTGGGAGGTTCGCAGCGATATTTCTGTCAAGAACACAATGCCAATAGGGCCATGCGACCTTAAAAAACCTCAAACCTATTACTTATCAATAGAACGTCGTGCAAATTGTACACGTGTTACTCTCTGATGTATATATAATCCTTGCACAAATTACATTGTATTTCTCTGCCAAGGCTAGCCCTTGATAATAGCTAACAGCTAGTTGGGAAACCTTGGCTATATTTACAACAGAACGAACATGATAAATATAAAATCCTTATATTTAGCCCTTGATCAACAAATTAAACACATATAACAGCAGTCACCAACTGACATTGTCAACAAATTATTTAAGAATCATTCACAATTCTAACCCCTTAAGGTAGACAATAGAATATTTAATGCTAATGGCAGTACCATTTTCTTTGGATAATGTAAATTTAAAAGTATTTGATGATACAGCCAAAACAAGAAAGACAATGACGAAACCATGCAAATATATACTTAACGTCTTTCTTATTAAGATAGGTGGTCTCTGACGTCCTAGGATATTAATAATGACAAAAGACACGTACAATGTATCAACGTTCCCATAACAGCAAGAGATGACGAATCCTCAATCATCGGATGGAAATAGGCCACGCACGGTGTCAATGAGTTAGAGCAGTAGTGCGCTACCGCCATCTAGCGATTATTTAGCAAACAACAGTTACATTACCCTGCATCTGTTCCGCATCATGTTGCCGTTGAGCCGTACTGAGGTGGCGATGTTCTTGTTCCCGCCGTAAACAACGTTTTTCATCAGTTCCTTGAACAAGAACGTGACGTGCCAGTTGTACTTGGCCGAACACTCTATGTAGCCACACTTCCACGTCTTCCGGACCAAGTTGGCGACGTCACGCCGGGGAACCACGCGATGATCTGCGAGATCTCGCTGCAAGTGATCGAGAATAGGGAATCACAACAAATTGTTGACATCATGAGCTGATCATTTGTAGTTTTCACAGAGAAAGGAAAGAAAACTTCGCAAAAGTTATAGATAACTAGCTTTCATTTTCTCTCTGGATATATGATATAATTATACCTAATTAGGTAAAAGTGTGAGTGGTCACTAGGTAAAAATTTTCTCTAACGTTATATGTTTTCAGCTGCAGATTTCACCTAAACTGTTAACGTATGTAAAACCGAACGGCATAGGTTATTTTAAATATCATATTTGATTACACATTGCACAAACGCAATTTTCTATTAAAACAAAAATTAATGAGGACAGCATGTTAGAAAACGATGTATGGTTACCCGAAATACAACATTTTTTCTGTTTTATTTGCAAATAGGAATGATTAACACTAGTCTGCCTTTATACGCAAGGTAGCCTATTGCTGTTGTCTTGAATAAAACAGCCGGATATTTAGGGACATCAGCTCAACGTATTATGGTTTTGAATTTCAATGTTTTCAAAACTACAGTTTTTGAAAAATACTGCAACTTGTGTCGAACTGATATTCCTAAATGCACTGTCTTTAAATATAACGGATATAGGTTACCCCACGGATAAAGGTGAATACATACCTTGTTTCCCACGATGACGACAGGCACTTCCTGTGACAGAGCCGTTCGGCGGGTCTCTATGATCTGTTCCCGTAACAGTTTGATGTACTCAAAGCTGTCTCTACAGCTGATGTCATAAACCAGGATGAACGCGCGCTCGTTTCGGGACCCCAGGACCTGGAAGTCGTGGAAATCCTGCCAATCGTGCCTGCAAGACATGAAGAAGAAAATATTGAAAAAAAATATAAAATAGAAGAAAATCACTTTCTTAGGGAAGTAAAAGAGGCCATTTACATCAGAGCCATCAACCTTTCCGAGACCGCGGCCGATACCGACTTCCAAGTACCTTTGACCCATTGCTGACGTCACACTTCCGGTCTGGATGTGTGACATATGCTTTCTGTATCTGTATCTGTATCTATATCGCCGGTGTAACACAACAGGTTCGCAGGCACGCGGTGCGGCAGCAGATGGTTATATTACACTGAACCACCCTAGCTTTTGCACATCTATCTGCAAACGCTCTTTGATGATAACCCAACGAAGATGCCCTAATGTGCTTTGTGATAACAAATTTCACTCCATGATAGTTCTGGAAAAATACGGATTTTTTTAACACATCAATCGCATAGGTTGGTAACTTTCCTTGTTCTTTTTTGGGCTGGTATGAGATACTTATCAGTCCGTACGTCCACCAGTTTGTTGGTCATTTTGTAAATTTTGTACATCATGCAAAGTCTAAACATTTTCTTTCTGTTTTTCAGTGTCATCCACTACAGGTCTGTTTTCATTTCGGTAACAATAGCATCCGCGTTGCAGCTTGATTCTATACCCTTTATTTACGTCTTTTCCGAAGGGATCTGTTGAAAGCGATAGAAAGACGACCTACTTACGTCTGTCATAGAAGAAACCCTGCGGCGATTCCTTCCCATTTAATCACACTCCTTCCGCGCCGACAAAACGTTAACGTTTCTTTCATCCGAAATTCGTTCAAATCTTAAAAAAAACACAATGCCCGACGGAAACGTGTCAAATATTTTCTGGAGTCTGTCGAGTCGTTCTGCCTAGTCTTTCTGACACCCAACACTCTAATAAAAAAAATTCAGCCCGAAAATGTTGCGATTTTCCGGTCAAAATTAGTCCAGGAGCATCCTTACGGGATAGCTTTAAACAACTCTTACTACAAAGGTAATATGTGTGACCGGTCTAGCCTCCCTAGCAGGCTTTCTGGGGCCTTTTTTGGCTTATAATACACTTTTGCTGGCCATTTCTATTTGTACTCGGTCGCAGATTGCTGGCGTTTTCTGATTGCCGGCCTCCGAAAGCCTGCACCTAAAATAAACGGTGCATGAAAGTGATATTAAAATTATTTCGGAGGCCGGCAATCAGAAAACGCCAGCAATCAGTGACCGAGTACAAATAGAAATGGCGATCAAAAGTGTATTATGAGCCAAAAAAGGCCCCAGAAAGCCTGCTATGGAGGCTATGACCGGTCGCTCATCAGTGTAATATATACCAAATGCTAAGGTGCCGCGTGCCTGCGAAGCCGCGTGCCGCGTGTCAAACTGTACCTTACCGGGTGACTATAAAATAGGCAATCAAAGCAGTATTATGACCAAGCTTTACACTGGCACTATAGCAAATGAGTATTGTATGACTGGCAATTTAAGAACGAATTGCTTTGGTTGCCAGGGCAAATTTTAATACGTATTTTCATCCACCACATTTTGATGATAATTGTTGCATTCATGCTTGTCTTTTCACAAAGTAGGCAGCGGTAGTTTGCAACAAAAATTGCATTCATTACTTTTCTGCATACTCATATACTACAAAATAAGACATAATGCTACGTGGGATTTCAAAGGACTAGTATATTTGCATGGATCCCACGTACGCAGTTAAATCCAAATAACTCACGATACAACGCCACAAGAAGCTATTTTAATCTGACCGAGCAAACAGAGTTCAGAACAGATTGACTGAATACCTTGTGCAAATATTCTACTGACTAGAAAGGCCGACATTTGCTCGGGAGCAAATATAGCATATTTCAATCCATCTTTATCCCTATCTTAGAGGTTCCCTAAGGTCTAAGGTAAGGTTATCCTTATCCCCGGATGGATGGATGGATCCTTATCCCTATCTATATCCGAAAATGTATTGTTTCATATCAACCTTTTGCAGGATTTGACCTGTCCCACAACATCATCCCCATCCAAATTCCAATGGCCACCCCCCCCCCCTCCAAAAAAATCATTAAGTTATCTATGCAAAAGTGTTGATGGGGTCCTGTGGCATCTGTCCAATGCACCTCTACCAAATTTCAGGTCATTAGGCTGTAATGCCAGAGCACAGGGGCCCAAAACATTTGGTCTAAAATGACCAAAAACGCTAAAAAGAATAATTTCGAAGGCCTCGATCAAAACAGTAAATAATAGTATGGGGGTATTTGCTATCTCTGTCTCCATTCCAAATTCTAGCTCATTTGGCCCAAAATTGTTTTAAAAAGTTGAATCCATTTTAAGATTTGACAGGAGGAGGAGGAGAGACACAACAAAAAAAAAAAACCAACAATATATTGCAATCCATACTGTAGTATGGATTGAAATATAGATATACTCACAGACTGTTCGCTCTGAGGTGAGGTAGAACGCCTGGGATGTCCAGGATGGTCAGTTCGTAGAGCTGGTCGTTGACCACTACGGCCGTGTGGTACACTTTCCGCTTGACCGATGCTGAGTAGTCGTCCGTGTAGGAGTTTCGGACGAAGCGCTGGACGATGGAGGTCTTCCCGACACCTGGTGCTCCCATCACCGCTATCTTCAACCGTTCAACCATGGTGGTTGTTTCAAAACTACAGGCTGTCGCCTCTCAACACATGCTCTTCTGGTGTGTCAATATATAGACTGGTGGTAACCGGGTCAAACCAGTTCATCTGTTTCGCGCCAACGCGTCACAGCACCATCACTGCCGCTTCAGAAGTTCCTTTGAAGTGATCTTTTCCTTTTACCTTATTTGGCTGTCCTTCGGGGAATTAACGCGATGTCTACAGTCTGCCTTCGCTCACCACCTTCTTGTGTGTCAAGATATAGACTAACGGTAACCTATCAAACGTTATCCAAGTTTGCAATGATTAGCATCAGCACGTCACAGCTTCGTCATTGCCGCTTCAAAAGTCCCTTTGAAATGAGCCTACTTTTACCTTATTTGGCTGTCCTTCCGGGAATTAATGCGACTTCCACCCACCTGCAAGTGCACACTCCGGGTTGCACCTGGAAGATAAAGCGAAGAAAGCTATCTGTGATATGATCTTAATGCTCAACACTACAGTGAGGATTCTGAATGGCATTTGCTATTGCGGCGGTGATGGGTATACACATGGGAAGATTGCTGTGGACAATAAAAAAATGTCCACAGTAAAGTGCTGCCTATAAAGTGGGAGATAAAAGGCAGAAGATAAAAGACTTGCTATTACGTTTTTGTCACACGCAAACACACAAAGCCGAGATGTGTAAAAGGATATATCTGCAAGCTGTTGACTGATATGCATACGCATATCAAAGGGACGTTCTCGTTTGACGTTGTTGTATGAATAAATAATAAATAGCAGGAACTAACTACATGTAGCTAGCTAAGAACAAATGAATAGTAATTTTTTTTCTGAAGGTAAAATATGCCACCAAGGATGGTTTCCAAAGCATCTACGCGCGATACTAAGCAAATGTGCCCAGCATCACACCCCATTTTCAAATGGAATATTCCCCACGTAGACGCTCCAGCGCAGTGCAATGACGTCACCGGGCTATCCCCTCTGATTTTGCCCAGTCGGAGGTTGTTTGAAGGTTGATATAACTACGTCACACTTCCGGCTCTAACGAAAAGGACAAGAGGGAAATATCATGATGTCACGCATCATCACAGTTGAGGCAATATGATCGAACGCCCCAACGCGGAAGGGACTGATGTCCTTATATGGGCATGCTGCAGGCCTGTTTCTATGACAACGGGATGTACACATATACTAACATGTAGGCATCCACGAGCAAGAGTTCGGAAACCTTATACCTCCTTTAGATGAAAGAGCTTGCCAATGGAAAATTTACTGTTTTACCCTTTCTCATTGATTAAGTAAATAAGGTTGAATTAGCATAATCTACATTAATTGATGGTCTCTCTACACAAAGCTGAAATTGTATCATATGATGTAATCATTTGGAAGAATTCCATCTTAACGTATTATCATTGATTATAAAAATGACTTCGAAATATGATATTCTCAACATTTACCGTTAACGAAATTATGACATTATCTCATTAATGAGGCAAATTAGACCCGTATTCACATAATCAATAACTGTTCATATTCCACTTGCCAAGAATTACATATGTAATATGTATGTATTGAAGTCCTACTTATAGAAAACTATATTATGCAACTTAATCCTGCAAATTTCGTGATAATTCTATCTTATTGTTTAAACAAAGAATTAGTAGTGTATGCCCAGAATTAAGGCAATTCATCCTTTCTTTTTCACTTTTTGAAAGCATCAAACAACAACGTCCCTCCAGTCCGAAAACTGACTGCTAGAAGACCCAAACCTACAATACTTCTTTCTAACGCAAACATCCCACGCAAGCATCCTGATCACAGCATGTTCAGAACAAAACAAAAACATAAGTGGACTAGATAGTATTATAGAAGTTCTCATCGATTAGCCTTTTTACATCTAATCGTGTATATCTCTAGATCTGTTCAAGCTACCTACATCTCTAAAATCATAGAAATCTGTTGTTCTCAATTATCATCTTGCAAAGATGGAAAAAAAATGCCCCGAAAACAAAAAATGCAAAACCAGGACGTTCTGCGGCAGTACCAAGGAAACCGCCAGGAGGTTTAGTGTTTCTTCCAGATAATAGCTGAAGGCCGCACACAAAATAAAACCCTAGCGGCATGAAAATCCTCAGAATAAAGGTTCTAGGTTTGTACTTTGTATTCAGAATGGACGTTCTACGGCAGTATTTGCCGTTCAGATTGGACGCGTCACGCCCGTGCGTACTTGACGTGCAATTAGACAAGGCCGCCTCCTTTCATTCATGGGCTCGACAGTGGTTTGAAGTGAATGAATGGCTTGGGCGGCATGGTCAGACAAATGGCTTTTGGAGATGCCAGGCACGTACGGACATCCATCTTTCTCGACTGCACTGTATACGGTTGGTGTCTAACGGTTCACTTTGAGGAACAGACGTTTTGGGGATGGTCCGTTATAGCCATTGATGAAGACGTTGGGATTCTATCGGTAAACGTTGCAGTGTTACACCGATTCTCAGTATTAATGTATAAGTATTCACATGCAGTTTTTTTTTATTTTCGAGAGTGAACAATTTAGGAACAAGTACCAACGTATAAGTATTCACATGCAGTTTATTTTCGAGAGTGAACAATTTAGGAACAAGTACCAATGTATAAGTATTCACATGCAGTTTATTTTCGAGAGTGAACAATTTAGGAACAAGTATTGATGTATAAGTATTCACATGCAGTTTATTTTGGAGAGTGAACTATTTAGAAACAAGTATTAATGTATAAGTATTCACATGTAGTTTAATTTCGAGAGTGAACAATTTAGGAACAAGTACTAATGTATAAGTATTCACATGCAGTTTATTTTCGAGAGTGAACAATTTAGAAACAAGTATTAATGTATAAGTATTCACATGCAGTTTATTTTCGAGAGTGAACAATTTAGAAACAAGTGTTAATGTATAAGTATTCACATGCAGTTTATTTTCGAGAGTGAACAATTTAGTATATATTAGTGCATAAGTAATCACCGAAAGGCAATTCTCACTAGTTTCGAATAAAGAGGTGGGAAGGATTTACAGTACTTTAGAAAAAAATGGAGGAGATGGGCGTAAAAGAAAATTTGGACGCAACGGATACACTTACAAGCAAACATAATTTTTAGTGCAATAAGATGGGAGCGAATAGATAGGTAACAATTTTTTTCTTTTGAGTATTGTATACTTTTATTCTCTTATGCAGTGCAAAAATAAATGGCTATGATAATGTGAGAATATAGATGAAATGGGGTTAAGAAAATTCTAGGCACACCCCTCCAGAGGTTTCTACAATGGAATAGTCCTTGACCCCGTCCTGTCATTTCCTGCAGTTGATTGGTACAAATTGGGCGGCGAAACGTTTAAATCAGATCACAGACGTTATAACGGTTGGTCGGCAAACATCAAAGGCCATCCTACTTTCGTCTACGCACGCATTACGCCAGCTTTCATTTCATATAGCAATCAATAATGTCTGTTGAAACGTCGTCATGGTAGCAAAGCCAATCACAACACGGACTAGCAGGTGGCAATTACTTCAATTTGCCGATATCATCTGTTTCATCTACGCAATGCTTAAAGCGTTTTTCACAACAAAACATGTTTTCCGTATGTTCCATGCGCTACAAACCCCTTACCATACACACTTCTATAATGTTTAGACATCTGAATACTATTATAATATACACAAAAATATACAAAAAAATCATGCATGACATGACGATTATTCAACCCCTTCTTGACTTATTCTCTTTCAAAGTCTGAAACAAGACCTCCTGCAGTTACAAGGAAGCTGCTAGAGGGCCTAAACCTACACCACTATGCCACAAGAGCTTACTCTCCAAGCAGAGGTTAGGATCCGTCTGTTTTTTTAACGTTTTTTTAGTCGTTTTTATCAGGCTTTCTATTTTTTTATATCTTGCTGTGTCAAAACCTACTTCAAGAAAAATGACAAAATAGAAAGCCCGATAAAAACGACTAAAAAAAATGTTTAAAAAAAACAGCCGGAGCCTAACCTCTGCTTGGAGAGTAACAAGAGCTCTCTACCACAAAAAAACACACGATCATACACCATGTCCAGATCTCGAGATATCAAAACGTAAGTCATGCTGCAGTATCGTAACAAGCCGCTTGGAGGTTCAAAATGTAAACATTAACTCAAGATTTGATAAAGCCCACATAGCAAATATTAATAAAAGTCATTCAGGTCGTCTATAAATGTTTTGTCCATTCACAAAGAAACAAATACACACACACATGCATAACGTACATACAAACGCTACCGAAAACACAACCTCCTAGCGAAGGTAATAACAGTGAAGTAACTAGATATATTTGCAAACATTCAGGCGATTCAGCCGCTTTCTCAATCACAGACGAAGGGTAGTAAATGATTCCTGAAAGGTCTCTCCGTTTGCAGAACCTATCCAATTGCTTGAGCAACTGTCATTTACCATGCCTGTGTGGATTTACCATACACAGACTGACACGGGATACAATAAAAGACGTTCGGCAATCAGAGCCATTGCTTCATGCAAGAATGCCCGCTGTACGAAAGCTAAGTAGCGTTAAGCAATTACCATTGCACTGTGACTGAATAGAAAGCATCTTTGCAACAATAACAAGAAACGGTGCTAAAAAAGACTTCGGCATATACATATAGATCTACAGATATAACACAAAATCTTACCACGGTAGTTCTTAGCTGCGATGCTGCACACTGCAGACGTTTGCAATCCCCAGCGGAGAAACCTAATCTGACGAGAAGGGTCTCCAGCAGATTTAAAATCTTATCCGCCGCCTTTCTCACGAGCGTTCAAGCCTCAGCGAAGCAGGTATTCTGCAAACGCATGTACGCAGTACCCAGATCTGCGCTAGAAATAGACCTCGCCAGCTTGCACTGCCAGCTGTACGTACAACCAGGCTAACGTCCTTGCCATCCAGTGTTACACAAGAGACTGGCTGGCTATGCTAATAAGGCCTTTCCTCGTGCAGACCCTTACACCGATGCAGCCATGTAGTAAGGGTAATTGAGCCTATTACCCTTGACACCACGCTTATACGAGGTTAATGCACACGCGGGGAGTTTTGTCATATTGCATTTCGCCGCTGGATTATTCATATTTATATGCGGGCGACTCTACCTTTTGTAAAGCCATGGAAACACCAATTTCGAACCTATAGTAGTAAGAACCCGACAGATGCGATGTTTTGAATGGATTTGTAGGCGCATTTTATATAACGGAATCGAAGTGGTACTATAATATATATTTGTACAAATTTGATATTAGATATATCTTAAAGTATGTCCATCTCATATCTATACATTATCTCAGCTTTTTCTGCTTTGATTGAATACGCCATATACAGATATTTTGAAAAAAAAATGAGAAAAAGATTACACAGACTGTTATGTGGAATTACGCCAAGATTGGAACGTTTTGGAATATTTCTTGATATTTTTTTTTCATCATATCCAGCTATTGTAAATTTTGTCCTATTGCCAAGAATAACTTTGTATTTATTCATCTATTCACATAAAAAAATATACTTTCACAGTATCGGGCAGAAAGCATAGTGCTTGTGTTACTTTGCATGCATGTCTTTATCATAAATTGAAAAAAAGGAATCCTTCGCCAAATCTTAAGAAAAACAACTACTTAGTGCGCCCCATTCAAACACTCGGCGCTACCAAGCAGAAATGGATTTTCTCAATGGGCTAATCAGGGTTGTAGCCAGACTGAAATCATTTTCCGCCCCATCGATTTTGTATCGTATCGAGCGCCCAACGCGCAATGTTCCTAGAAGGACTGCTCCCCCAAAAATTTGTAAAATCTAGACCCTCTGAAACGCTATTTCCAGCATTTTGAGGGGTAAAATTTGCTGGTAGACTAAGCTGCTCAACGACATCTGAGATGGTGAAAAATGTACAAGGGAGAGAGTTTTTTTTATATCTTTATTTATTGATTTTTTTCCGTCACAGAGGACAGAATGGGCAATTTTTTTCAGTCCTCAGCTGCAAACTTCCGACAAAGGACAAAATGACGAGTCTGGCTACAACCCTAGTACCTTGGGGCTAATAAAAAAATGCGGGGCACCCTTACACGCACAAGAGAACGTCTACACGTAATTGGTCCTTTGAGCTTTGAATCCCCAAATGGTAGCCAAGCAAGGGAGTAATCAAAGGTGAATCAAACGTGCTTTGAAAAATAAAGATCGAATGTGATGTGACTTTTATGTTTAACTGACTTGAAGGGCGTGCGTAGGAGGGATCAACTTGAGAGCATAACAAGCTTAGCTTCGTGTTCAGATTCAATAAAAGACCCAAATATAATATGAGTACTGAGATGACAACATCACAGGCTATCCCGAGATTTTGGTTGTAGCTTGCATGGTACATGTACAATAATCAGGAAATATGACAGATTGTATTGATATGAAATTGTAGAATGTGTTTTGATGATGAAGAAACATCGTAGAACTTTCTCATGCCTTTCTCGGGTTTGAATGACCAGTCACGTGACATTATGCGCATACAAGAATATCCGGGAACCGGCGGAGGGACACTAATTCAAACAAACAGTCGTCCTTGCCCTTAAAGGCCGAATAACACATTTATTGTATTTATCCGCTACCCCGTCTAATAGTGGTCCTGGGCTAAAGTAGTTCGCATCAGTACTACGAAAAGGCTGCATTTATTCTTATGTGCACAACAGCGAGGTGGAAATTGTGCTGAATAGTAGAAGAATATCTCGGTTTTGGGACCGTATATTAAGTTATAGACATGACAATATTTCTTCGATCGGTGTGAAATAGCACCTTGATACTGTTGTGCACTACAACCTCGTGTTGGATTTAAAAAGAGAACAAGCCATTATAAATCCAAAAACAAACATGTTTTCATATTAGTTTTTAAAGCGGTTACTGCATTAAATACTTGAATTGGCTGTTATTTGGGATAGATGTTCATAGTTACTAATTTAAAAAATAATGGCTTATAAGAACAGAGAACAGATGCTGAGTATGTGAACTGTAAAATCAATTATCAACGTCTATTGCACTTACATTGATGATAATCAGATTTTATCACTTTGAGCATTGTTGATTTCATGATCTTATATCGCTCGTAAAGATGTGTAACTTTGGTAAGGTAGATGGTGACTCAATCTCCAAGCAAGAGCACAGCATATCCTTGGCAAAAGATACAAAAAACAGATGTTCCGCTGCGTTATCAAAGTAGCCGCAAGGAGGCCCACACTCAATCTTGACAGTCGTGTTCACTTCAAAAAAATATGTTCCCTCCCTCGATCCCACACGGTGTTTTTTCACATAATTCAAACTTTTATTTTGTAGGTGCACATAAAGAAAATAAAAAAATCAAAATCAAACATCATGCCCAAAAAATCCATTTAGAGGCCTTTTCGTTATTACTGCAGAAATAGATACACACAAATAAACGGAATCAAAAGCTATACCTCTATTTGGTCACGGAATTGATGTACTAGTACTACCAGGCTAATCGGATGTTGTTTCAGTACCAAGGATACAACACCGGCGGTACGTACTCGCGACGGGGAATCAAAACACTGCAATCCGATAACGCTTATGTAAGATCAACAAAACGCTAACCATAGCAACGCGGAATTGAAGAGTTATCACCGTGGACAGGAAGAAAACGATGAAGTAGGACAGTGACATCATTTAATTTGCCTGCGCTGGCTATAAATAGGCCTGTTGTGTAAACTGGCTTAGAAACTAGATGATAGATATTACTTAGTCATAGCCTGGGTACCATTCTCCGTAGTGACCGCTGGCTCTCAATCCGTTTGCTTGTTAACCACGTGGATAGAGCAAGCGAAATGATGGAGCCAACAGTCACTACGAAATATGTACGTACTCAGCCTAACATAAAATCTGACCACATCCATATGGATTCCATTTCGCTAAACGGCATTTGCTTCTTGTGTGACTCTAGAATTTATATTTGGAACATGATACACGCTGTGGACGTATGATTTGAAAGACGTAGACAACAAAATATAGAAAGCGTAATTTCTGTTAACCTTCAAGGATGGGAAAGAAATTGTTTTTGCCGGATTTTTTTCCATTTCAAACAAATTAGGCCTATGGCCGACCTGAACCAGATAGCTGTCGCCATAGTTAATGCTAAGGAATATCTCCTGCGGTGTTTGTAATGGCCACACTGTCTTAATTTTATCTATGACCCCAAAACTAACGCGCGCGGGCGAAAAAAGAAGCATTCAGCCAAAAAATGCTGCTAAACCACAGGACTTAGCATCCAGTCCCATTTTAATAGGCAAATCGTAGTCCAGAGGTAAATACAAGTTACTAAGAGTCGGCATGGTTAACATTAGGCTGCTATTATTGCACGCGTACGTCCTACATGTCTATCCACTAGAGGCTCCAACCAAATAAAGACTTAGCACGTCCTAGGGGAAAATTTTGTGCTTACGATTCCAAGGAAAAACCTGTCGCCTTTTTTGGAGGTCGGAAACTGGCAAGGGACATAAAATTTTCGGTCTGATGTCTGAAATTGAAAACAAACTTCCTGTATTTTACACTGTGATAACAAACCAGGGCTTTCAACTGTTGAAGCACGAATGAATAGTAAATCTTACATATACAGTCAAATACTGAGCTTTAAAACACTGTATCGTATAAAAGCTCGGGAAAAGCTTGGAGTTAAATTTATAGCTTACAGTGTGCGTGTTGTATTTCACATTAAAGACCTCGCTTCTTTCCGTGCGTGTAGTGTGCTTGCTATTTGCCATTAAAAACAGCGGAAACCATTTATACTTTGCATCGGGCATGTTTTGAGTGGATACTCTTCTCAGCGACCACCTGTCCAAATCGACCGTTTTTTTCCGGTCCCCCGGGTGGACGTCTTGGGCAGGTTTGACTGTACTTCTCTATTCAGCTTATCAACATACAATTTATGTATATCTATGCAATTAAAAGACAATATTAAACATACCAGTGCCTAATATATTTAAGTTTTACATTGTATTCCTTGGGTCACTTCACCTGAAATCTTTAAAAAAACACTGTCAAGAAAAACACTACCTACAGACCCAGGTTTTTTTTTTTTTTTCAAGACGTGACCTGAAACACAAAACGTTTTTGTTAGGCCTAATTGACTTATACGATTGTTATTGTAGCTGACCGAGCTTGAACTCAAATCAAAAGCTTTCCGAACCATCGTGAATAGGACACGTCTCCAAGACAGGTGCATCGTACATTCTGTATCTGTATCTATATAGCCGGTATAACCGCCCTTCGGCGTAACATACCAGCTTACGACATTAGCCAACGTTTTGACATTTTGATTATTGGCTTGAAAAACAACTTAACAACCTCCTTGTCCAGATGCCAGAAGGGACCCAATTAAAAGTTAGTAACGTCCTGAAGGTTGTTGGCAGGTTAGCTGCAGGCTATCCTGATATTAGTCTCCACCATAATTTGTTCTTCGGACGAAAAAATTGACATTTTTTTCCAGGTTACAATTTCTGTTTCTGTGACTTTGGTATGTTGATTTGATAATATTTACTGGGAACCCCAAACACTACTGGCGCGATCGTGTGAATGGAAATGTTTGGCAAAAAACGTTACTTTCATTACAAGATATAAGTGTTTATGAAGGTTGAACAAATGATTGAAAACAGAGAGTATGGTATACCGAACAATAGATTCTTCATTTCTTTCTTTTACATCTTTTTCTTTGGCCTTGGAATTGACCTTGCAATTCCATAGCACTAGTAGACATTTTCCGATATTATTTTTTCCATTGTATGTCATATTTTTGCACATTATTTTCGTTCTTTCACATCTTCTTCTATTACCTTGGAATGGACATTGCCATTCTATGACATAAGTCATGTTAGTACAAGTTTTCCATTTTTGCATTCTACGGCATATCTTTGCTAATTTTGCAGTTGCTTTAAATTTGTACGATATACTGTATGGTTTAAAACTTTATCTTCAATTTTTGGAAACGGCAGAAAATAGGTAAAACACGTGGGTGTCATCCATATAATCAAATCAACGTGGCCTAATTGACTGATAATACCCCTGTCACATTTGGCGAAAATCGATCGGACGACGATTCTGCGGCAATCGCCCGAGCCTCGCTTATAAAAATAACTTTATTTTACAACAATTGTACAAGGTACAAACTTTGGTTTATATGTGACTGGGACGATTTTCAGGTGAGAAATAAGAGCAACCCTCTGCTGATCTTAAATATGGCCGATCTTCCACCGATACGTCAGAAGATCGTGGATAATGTGACATGGGTATAAGCAGCACACTTTGTTGTAGTTGACCGAGCTTGAACTCAAATCAAAGGCTTTCCGAACCATCCCAAATAGGACACGTCTCCGAAAGAGGTGAATTTAAATGTATCGTTCTACATGAGACAAGTTTTGACATTTGAATTCTTGGCTTGACTGGCGTAACGTTAACGATCTCCATGTTCAAATGCCAGAAGGGACCCAATTAGAAGCGAGTAGCGACCGCTGGCAAATGTCAACGCCCTGAAGGTTAGCTACAGGTATCCTGTAAAAATGAGATGCATAAAAATTATAATGTAGAGCGACAAAAAATATAGGAAACAGGAATTTTTTACAACTGTTCACTCTCGTCATCTCTAGATATGTTGTTTTACTCCTTTATTTGTATACTTATTAAATTTATTGGTTTATAAGAATGCTCAGCTTTAGGCTTTTATATATCAGTTTGACTAATAGATATTTGTAGTACATACAAGTGTGACTCTGCTAATCTATGCCATTAAATGAAATGACTTTTGAAATATTATCTGATCCAGTAAAACGACAATCTAATCCTATAGGCTATACATTCTCAGCGCTTGCTTGCCTAAATTGATATCCATCAAGACTTGGATATGCATTCAGTGCCCATATCTACCTACATTGTGACCCTTTTATCATTTTTATGT
This sequence comes from Branchiostoma floridae x Branchiostoma belcheri, assembly GCA_019207045.1. Classification (NCBI taxonomy): domain Eukaryota; kingdom Metazoa; phylum Chordata; class Leptocardii; order Amphioxiformes; family Branchiostomatidae; genus Branchiostoma; species Branchiostoma floridae x Branchiostoma belcheri. Next base: position 11,453,201 of record CM033035.1, read on the forward strand.
AAGCGAAGTGAGCGTCATACATAATTTCATCATACAGCAAAGTGACTTGAAAAGGAACCCCCGGGAATCTACAATTGATGAAAAAGCCATGATTTTTGGTTGTTGAATCGAGGATAATCGTTTACGGAAGGACGTAGTTTAGAAGAGCCGAGTTATTGACCTCACCTCACCTCACCTCACCGGTTATTGACGCCTGTTACAAACGGATTTGTGGGGACGAACCAAATAGAGGGGGGGGGGGGGGGGGCTAAAAGGAAACAGAGTAAAAAGAAACTGGAATGGTAAAGCTTGCATACTGATATATAACATTACTCCCGCATTGTCTACATCCTAAAAAGATAGTGCTCTGTTTACTCTTACTCAAAGTTAGATATCACTGATTATGTTATGGGTGGCATCCGCTGCAGACTCAAAATCGAAGTGCAAGCAGCTCTGTGTCAATTTTTTGTACATGTCCTGTTATGTTAGGACCACAGGAAGAGTAGCTACAATGTCCTTGTATATTGTTAGCTAATTGTGGATCTGAATAACGTCAAAGTCAAAGCACCCGAATATCGTCAAATTTAGAGACCACAAAGCTTGTAATAAGAATTAAAATCATAAAACACGGTATCACAGCCAACATATCCTTTATTGCTGCATTCAACGATACAGTAAGTGACACTTGTGTCGACATTAAAATTAGATTAGCATTTCTTTGACAAAGCAAACTAACATTATTAGAGCACATGTCTGTTATTGTTTGTATCATGCTGTGAACTGTTAGCTATGTTTAATACATGATTGACTGTTTTTGAGAGCTTAAAGATATGAATTTTATATAATTTGATATACATATATATATATATATATATATATATATATATATATATATATATATATATATATATATATATATATATATATATATATATATATATATATATATATATATATATATACAGCCTTCGTTGACTTCTTACATATATATATAAGAAGTCAACGAGGGCTGGCCTTGATGAAACATGCAACAGGTTTTGTGGCTTTAACTCAGTCTAGTAGTCACTAAGTGCACTTATACAGAGCAGCTAAACAAAACAAGTCCCCAGGGTAACGTTTAATTGGTGGGGCCGCGTAGCACAGTGGTATTGTATTCGGCCCGTGATCGAGAGGTCGCCGGTTCGAATCCGCCTACCGTGATGCCGGTCTTGTGCCCTTGGGAAAGGCACTTTACACGACTTTCCTCACTTTACTCAAGTGAAAAATGAGTCGTCCCTCGGATAGGACGTTAAATGGAGGTCCCGTGTATGGGGAGAGCCATACCCCATGCACGTTAAAGAACCCCCACACGTGCGATGGTGCGGTGTGCGTTGGTGAAAATCCTTCTGTCGGGAGTTGGTGATTCACTTCAAATCACCCGGATGGAGGCCTGGCGAACCTCTGTCTCGTATCAGCCACATGGTGAATTACATCATTCACCCGGACGGGAGACCTGGCGCATCCCCGTCTTGTAATTAGCCTACGAAAGGGTATGTCACCCCGTAAGGGGCGGTATAACCCCGTCGTGTGTAGACATGTGCGAACATGTCTACATTTGATCACGTCGACCGATGATGATGATGAACGTTTAATGTGTGCCAATCGGCAATTACTATATTTATACTACCATAGTTGATAGGCGCCGAATGGTCCGCAGATTATCGACAGGAATCCAAAAACTGCAAAGCAATAGGTGTTTGTTGGTATAGAAGCGTCGCCTTGCGGACAAAATTATTATTACGCGTGGAAAGATTTTTATTTCATTTCTTACCAATGATTGCTGACGAAGAGATGCTACTTCCGTTGACCAATAGTAGGACAGTCGGATATTACTTTAATACCTAAATTTTACATTTTAACCTTGTCTATTTAATGCACTAGTCTGCCATTGGTTAGATTTATCCAATCATATCAACGGTAGACTTCGATTCAGCCAATCAACTGCAAGTTTCCTCTTCCAAATGTCAACGAAAGATCTGCATTTTGCTTGTTGGTCACTAGGGAGCGCTTTAAACCCGTGAAAAACTCAACCATGACGTGAATAAGGCTTCTATGATACATTTAGTGATTATAACCTCCATAAATTTTGTTCCTTAAGAGGCACAACTGACGAATTGCGCGGAATCCATTCTATTCTGGCTCTGATTTTCTTCTCTGGTCGCTTCTGCCGAATTCGGAGCTAGAATTTGATAGATACCAGTGTCGCGCTAGTTGGGGTGGGTGGTGGGAAACATCAAATCTTCCGAACTATGTTAGATAGCAGTATTGACTACTGTATTGACTTTTATAAGTAAACTTTTAAGAAAACCTGTCCGACCCTGAATGAAATTCAATGAAAAAATGTCAAATCGTAAATAGAATTAAAGATAAAACTCTCTACCAAACAAAGTTTAGTTAAAACCAGTTGCAGATTATTGCGGGGGCGCATGGCTTCTCATTCCGAGTTGCGAGAAATCAATCATCATCATCATCATCATCATCGCCACTTTCAGTCGATTCACTGAGGTACTCTCAAAGCAGAGGTTCGGCTCCGCTGTGTTTTGTGGCCCGCGAGACATAAAGCCCATCTCAATAATTAAGGTATGTACAGCTATTCTGTTCTTTTCTAAGTCCGATGACTAAATTGCCCGACCTAAATTGTTGTTGCCATCTGGTCCTTAGAATTGGACGAAGGCCACAGTTTCCAACCTCTTTTCTTGGTTAGAAGTCAGCTACCACGTTTCAGAAACATCACTTTCAAATGCACTCAATACTTTTCAACGTATCTGATCTCGAGGCGAGGCATGACTGCGCACTGGTGTCATCTAGCGGAACTTAACAAAACTGCAGGCGACAGCTGCTCTTTATTTCCCAGTGTCCTCTGCGGTTTCCTCCTCTTTACGCCATCTTGCGCAAAGTGTGGTGTTCTCTTACGAGCTAAGGGCGCAATCCGCCGACTCGCACTTAAACCAAGGCCCATCCGTACAAATTCTGTACGCAGTCTTGTTCATTAGAACACAAGGAATATTTCTGTGTCGAAAGTTTGGTTATCCTGACCGAGAATGGCGTCTACATCCGAGCTCGCCTGTGTGTACAGTGCACTCATCCTCCACGACGATGATGTCGCCATTACTGTAAGTTTTCTTTCTCCACAGTTTTCTAACCCGTGAGTCAGGTGTACGTCTAAGTTTTGTTCAGAGCAAGAAACACAATCAATTATGGGGGAATACGTGGCAGGGTAACTTGTCACTGACTAAACACGTGGAATCGGTTCTCTAAAAAGGGGAGGGGGGCACCTTGTGTAGCCACCCACACATGAGCAAAAAAGTAGCGGCACCTTGATCTTTGGTATCTTTTCTCCATCATCGACATGATATTTTGAAGCCGGATCAGAAGTTGTGCTGTGACTCTTGTTTTATTTAATTGTAGAATGATTTGTTTAATTTAGTTAGAGCTGTACTTAAGTTATGTCAGCTTACTTTAAGTATAAAATTAAAGGATGGTCCAACCAAGGACCAGAAGACATGTAGGCATGTGAAAAAGGTGTTCACTCTAACCTCTCTCACAAATACATGTACTCACACGACAGACAAACCTAATGCGTGTAAATTTCCTCTTCACAAACCTAAATTATACCCTCCCCTTAAGAGGGAAAGGTCAGGTAAAAGTCTAACCAAATGTAACACAGGCACGTCCTTATGTTATGATTAGTACACCTAAAATTAATGAGAATTGATAAAATGTCAAAATGTTGATCGCTGCCATTCCCATTTCTCTTTAGGGTGAGAAGATCGAAACCCTGATCAAGGCCGCCAACGTGGACGTTGAGCCCTTCTGGCCGGGTCTGTTCGCCAAGGCCCTGGAGGGTTCTGACATCGCGGCTCTCCTCTCCGCTGTCGGGTCCGGCGGTGGTGGCGGCGGCGCGGCTGCACCTGCGGCTGGCGGCGCAGCTGATGCACCTGCTGCAGGTCAGGAGATTTATCTGTTTTTGTACTGCTTGTCAGGACTCGAAATTCATTTTGGGGATTAGGTGCACTGGTGCACCCAGCGTAAAAAATTGGGTGCACCAAAAAAATTTTGGGTGCACCACTTAAATGAAAGTAGAATGTCAGAAAAACCTAATAACAATACTTAGTTACAAGCTATCAAATTTTTAAAAAAAGTCCCATGAGTGCCTTTCTAACACTTAGGTGTCAAGAATATGATGTATACTAGTATACTTGATATCTTTCCATACATTAACATAAGAAAATATTTGGGTGCACCCTGTGCACCCACAGAAAATAAATGGGTGCACAGCTCCAATTTTGGGTGCAATTTTGGGTGTATTTAGAGCCCTGCTTGTACACTTACCACTAAGTCCTGTTCCACTAGACAATCTTAAACTGCAACCTAGATTGGATTTGTGTTTACTTTGATTTTTTTATTAGAATTAGGGCTGTGTACCTAAATACCCGCACCTGTACTGTACCTGAAAAATTCTTAAGATACAGGTCCGGACCTAACATCTATGTACCTGTGCAACTTGGTGTTGACTCAAGATGTCATTCTCAGTGTAGCGTGAAATAAACTTGCAGTTATGTGCCTTTTGGTTTATTGTATTTACAGCTGGAAATCCTATTGTCAGTACCTTGTATACCTGTTAGACAAAAGAAACCTTATAGTATATTTCTTTTTCAGCCAAAGAAGAGGAGAAGAAGAAGGAAGAATCTGAGGAAGAAGAGAGCGATGACGACATGGGATTCGGACTCTTCGACTAGATCCATTGCGTCAACATCCATGGAAAAATGGAACTACAAAAATATCCATACATGCTTCATACTCCTTTGTGTATCTGACATGTACAGTGTGCCCTGGAATGTTGTTTTATCTCACCAAGGTTTTCCTGCTATTCTGCATACATGAAGAAGTAAAAGCTGTATGAAAACAAGAAAAATGTGTTTGGTGTTGTTCTTGGTCTAGATACATCCTAGCATAAATTTTCTGCCCTGCTGAGGTTATGAAAGATTAAGTAATTAGTTATGATATGATGGCCATGTATTAGAATTGATACAAGAGTAGTCTCTAGACCTCAAGTAAAAAAAAAAAGAAAGATATTGTTGCTGTGGAGTTATTTTAGGCATGACGAAAATGATATACTGTAAATGCAGAAATGTTTGCGGTGGATTTATGTTCGCGGAATTTAAAATTACCGCAAACATTTTTCCATAACAGCAAGGAGGTTAAAAATCACAGGAGAGAGTTCCCCATTGTACCTTGTTGGCCGTGAGTGTGAATCACATCGAAGTGCTAATTACCCCAATCTGCATCTCGTCAGGCTAGCGTGGGCCTTTGTTTACAAATCAGTTTCAACATCACTCGTTCAGGAACATCGGTGTGGGGCCGGGATTTCAGCGATTTTGAGGATGATTCTCATTGAATACAGCGCTACTTTTACTAAAGAAACAGATATCAATAGTGACGATACTTCGCCGAAGGCAAGTGCGAGCAGAGTTCCCCACGGGCCACAGAAATGTGTGTAACAACAAGTCATGCGGTGTAGAAGAACGCTGGGTCGGCTTTCATAGCCCAGGACACACGGCAAAAAAAACTTTGGAGCTATTTGTAAGAAGCTTGAGAGACGCTATGCAACTTTATTTTCAAGTCTGTCAAATTTAGATATCAAGCCATCTGTGTAAAAAAAATTGCGTTCCTCGGGAGGCAAAAATTCCCTCAATACCAACAAAATAAATTTCCTCGGAAATATTATCTTGCTTCCCATCATCCCATCATGAACATCGACGGAGCCCTTAGAGTACAAAATTCATGCATCACGAACAGCAAAAATCGATCGCGAACAACAATAACAGATACTTGGCACACCCAAGCCCTCTACTATCGTGGAAAAAAAGTCTCTTGCGGGGCAAGCGTAATAATTTTTTAATAGACACATGAAGTAGAGAATATTGTTCATAATTCTGAGACAAAAAATCGGAGATACAGCGACAAAAATGCCTGTAAATTCACTCAACTTGGTCGCACAGCGCCGAAACAACTATCTTCATGATCGTCATCTTGGTCTCTCCGCAACATTACTGTTTGCACACGTCACCTTTGCTTCCCAAATAAGGAAATCCGCCGAAACTGATTTTTTTAACCTCCTTGATAACAGTAAGAGACTACAGTGCATGGTGCTACCGCGAAATTAAAACCACCGCGAAAAGTCCATTTTCCCGCTTCCGCGAAATTAAATCCCCGCGAACTTAAATGCATTTACAGTATCTATCATGTATTGCCATGATTGGCAAAGCACTTATTTTTAGTAGCGCAAGCAACAAAGATATATCATTATATCAAAATGAACAATGAAACAATATTCAATTCTTTTAGGCTATCGTTTTAATTCTTTTGTAGATGATGTGAAGATACAAGAAGACAACAAAGACTTTTCCGCTGCACACAAGTCTCAGTTGAAAGTAAAGTAGGTGTCATTTCTCCACACAGAACAGGTTTGGCTTCCTTTTAGCCGACTTCTCTCGCTGCACTTCCTGTAAGTAAGGCTGCAGGTAGGGGTCCTCGCTGTACCTTGTCCACTGCTCAGGTGCCAGGACCTGCCAGTTGAAAAAAAGAAATGCAGTTTGCTATGACATTTTTCTCTGTTCTGATCTGGGTAGAGGTAGATGCTAGATAAAAGAATGAGGACAGTTCTTTTTCCTGTAGAACTTGTTCCAAGTACCCTACTTGAAACAAGCAATATGCTATTCTCCAAGCGGAGGTTGGGTTGCGGATATAGTAGTCTAAAGGATTTTTACTGGCTCACTTCCCTCACATGAGCCAGTAAAAATCCCAACAACTATTATTTTTGCGCCCCAACTTCTGCTTGGAGAATAGCAATATACATGTACATTTGTACTACACTTCTTGAATGTACAATGTAATAGTGGCAGTTACTGGTGCAACAGTTGTCTGAGTCCATTGTGGATGAATTGCACAATACTGCAAAATTTAAAACATCTTTAGTATGACAGAAGAGATTCTAAGTTCTGTCATAATTTCTGCCAAAGATTCTTGGTTCTGTCAAAGCTTTGCTAAGAATTGGGCTATCCTGAACCAAGTAGATCAAAGCAACCTCCTTGCTGTAACCAAGCAAGGACAAGAAAATTTCGGGGAAAGTCACAGGATTTCTCTTCCCAATTGCTTCATTATTGTTGGTAAAAGTTGTAAATGCTCAAATGGGATGAAAATCTCATGCCATCTTTGTGTCTCCTATGTTGTTGCAGAAAGATTTCTCCATTCAGCAGTTTGATGGGGGTGGGGTGAGGGGCTAGTTGTGGCCACATTTTTAAACATTGCGACCACTACCAGTCTGACAGAGGCCTCTTCTTGGGGAAAGCATATGCAAGTTTGTTTATTTATTTATTTGTGTACTGGCCCTTATCTTTTGACCTGTACAGTAGCCTGTAGTGAAGTATGAAACATTTTGAGAAACTGACATGCCAGACCTTCAGAATTAGGTACAGGTCACCACGCATGGTATGCACCATTGAGGTGGGTAATGGTGCGGAAAGGTATTTCAATAGACAAACAATTGGAATATATGTTTGTCATTTTTCTGTTCTGTTGATCTACATAGTTTTCAATGAGCAGCACTTTGTTCTTTACGATAACCTTATTGTCAAATTTTTACCTGTGAATTGTATTTATTCCTCCGTATAAATGCCCTACCCCCACTATACACTTTTAAACATCAACCAGTTATGAATATGCAATCCAGAGTATATCGTGAAGCCATTTATCCAGCCTATTTTGTCATTAGATCAGTGGGGCTTGTCGACAAAAGTTAAATGGGCGAAGAGATAAGTGTTATTCTGGTATGCTTCTACCAGTCAAGGCCCAATATGCCCCCTGGCAAGGAGATATTATATAACACAGGAATACAATAGCTAGCCTGTGTTATATACACTGTAATCTTGCATAGCCATCAGGCTTATAGGGCCTTGACCATTCCACATTTCAAGACCATATTTCCACAGGAATAGTTTATTTGTAGATACATAGAAGCCAGCAGCTGAACTTTGTATCCATTACTTAAACATTCTTAAAGAACCCAGTGCAAAATGAGAATTCTGAATGTTAAAATGGCTACCTAACACATACATTAATTTCCTCACCTGCTTCTTCAAAAGGAGGCTGACCGCCCTACACACTCTGAGATGGCGTTCCTCGAGCGTACTTCTTGGTAGTCGTTTCAGGGCTTCTCTCGCGTTCTCTCCTTCATACAGCAGGTCGTCTTTCTTCAAGCCCAACTGGTTCTGTCCGCCTGACGTGAATCGTGCCTTACTCCTCTCCAGCCAAGTGTAGTCACTGAGTGTGATAACCTGGTCTTTGTTTCGCATTGCTGTTCTCTTCGTCGTCTCCATCATTCAGTATTTTCGTATATGTTCATAAACATTAAGATCACTTGAAATGCCAGTTTCCGATTCAGCTCCTGTCTGTGCAATTAGAGTTGAAAGTTCATAAAATATTCATGACTGACACACTCTTCAATTCCATAAGTGTGCCAAGAGAACTGTAATTATACATAAAGGTAACAGTTGAGATGCAAACCAAACAATTGGAGCTGTCCAAGTGTAGGAGATACTACGGTACAGCCACAGTCTGTGAAATTCCTCTGATGTTGAAAGTGCCAGATGGTCCGAGTATGCAACAATTGGTACAGAACACAGGACAATACCTCTTTGCTACCAGCTGGAGGGGTTTTCATTGAGCAGATCAGTTCACCTTTGACTCTTACCAGGCAGCTTCTATTGTGTGAAGATATAAGGGCGATGCCAACTGCTCAAGCCCTACACCTTTTTAGTGTTGAATGAAAAATCGTACAATGCAAGATACATGAATTGGGTATTGGATCGCACAATGTGGTGAGAATATTTAAGTACTGATCATTCTATGGTAAATGACCTAGTCTTTTTGAAAGCTTTGTTATTGTCATTTATGGAGCACAAAGATTTGTGTAGTAAACAGAGCTCAACAGGGGTCAAGGAAAAATGGGCAATCTTGCCCTTAGGCAAGCAGGGTCTCCTCCATTCAGAACAATGGACGGTTCCACTAGCAGTGGGGAGGGGCAGGTATTCTTCTCTAGTTCTCTTAAGCTTCCAATTTCATTTTCATCACATCCACACAGCCTTCTGAGTTCCTCATATTCTTTTTATTTCTGTAAATATCTCTTGCATGATACGAAATCTGATGTAATTTTATAACACATGTGTATTATGGGTACTTGTGTCAATCTATGACAATAATACATACTTGTTATATCCTTGATCATAAGTGGGATTGCTATCAATTGTTCCATGGCAGGCTCCTTGCCTATATCCCAAGTTACATTATAAACCAAACATACTAGGCACTATCAACTTACATAAACCGTAGCAGAATAAGTGACTGTTATTATTATAATAATTACTGTAACAGTAATTCCAACTCATCAGTACCCTTGATAGCAGATGAGAGAAATTTCTCTCATGATTTCCCTGTCAACCAATCAATTATAGGCCACCCCCAGCGCAGTTTTAACAGTCTTAGTACTAAGTACTTCACAAACAATATATTTTGAAGCAGAAGTGCTTACGACAAAAACATGTAATTGGTCTTTTATAATAAAAATTATCACAACCTTTTCCTGTTACCCTTTTTCAGTTACATTTACTTCCAATGCAAGACTGACACAAGACAGATTTTTTGTCATGTCCATTACATGTGACATTTGACTCATGAGTCATGTAGCATTAAAAAAAACCTACACAGCATCCAGTCAGCCACGTCTGTACTGCACTCCAGGCAAGACACACAGCATCTCAAACAACAGGTTCGCTGCAGTCAGGGCGGTGTTACCAGATGGGTCGTAGGCCGGGGAAACCTGCGAAAGGCATTCAACTTGTTTAATGAGTAATTTATATAAAGCCACAGTGTGAGTGAGTATGGGTGCAAATGCATTATCATAGGGTAAACAAAAATGGTATGTATACCCATGTTGTAAGCATACATCACTGGTATGACATTGATCATTATGTTTATATACATGTAAAAGTGAGGTATACTGGCAATGTCTGTGAGATTCTCACACATAATACAGGTAAAAGTTACATCTTTTTATACACACAATCAACAGGTAGCATTGCTCACCTGAGTTCATGTGAAAGTACAGAACCTTATACCGTATAGCATGTTTTGGATTAAAAAACTTCTTGTAAGTCAGAATACTTATTGAGTACCTTATACTTACAGTACAGCTGTCAATTTTTTCTGTTACCTTTGTGATGCCATATTGTAGAGCCCTTAAAAAACACATTCACTTGACAAAGCCTACAAAGTCAAAACTCTTTGAAGCTTGAAAATTTGAGGGTTTTTTTTCTCACCTCAACCAAGTCCCCTCCCACCAAGTTGAGCCCGCGGCATCCCCTGATGATTTCTAGTCCCTGATGCGATGTCAGTCCTCCTATCTCCGGGGTTCCCGTCCCTGGCGCGTACGCTGGGTCCAGGGCATCGATGTCAAAGCTCAGATAGACCGGACCATCCCCCATCTGTTCACGTACCTCCGCCATCAGCGGGGCCAGAGACTTGTACCAGATCTCTTCTGCCTGCACCACTCGGAAACCCTGCAAGAGAAAAGTTATATATTCTTTTATTCACCAAGCTGTTGTTGCTCTGCATTTTACTACTCAATGCTATGTCGTTTTCATCTCCAAACAGATGTATAAGGATTTTGGTAATTCTTGCTGTTTTACGCCAGTTTTTGAAACTCTCCCTTGGACTAGTTGGAGAGGGCATTGAAAACTTTAACAAAATATGTGTGACTAGAAAGGAGTATTTAGAGAGATTGGGACATTTTTTTTCATATGCATGTTGACAGAGAATACCATAAAACAGGCAAGTTGCCATGACATTTCCTAACAAATAAATAATTAATTTGCCCTGACTGAAACTTTTTTTACTCTTACTTCTGTGAGCAATGAAGCAGCACTAAAGCAACTACTGTGAGCTCATCTCACAAGAAGAAACAAAATCAAGTTGCTAAGACAGCCGCCAATCTTGCCACTAAAGTCTTGCCTCACAAATGATGTAAAAAAGCATATTCACAGCTGCAAAGTGCATCTTCATCTTATCCATTGTCATCTTTAAAATCATGGGAATCATAAGCATACAAATTCATACAAAAAGTATGCAGATACATGTAAGGGTGATTTTTCTATACCTGACTTCTTGACCAATCATAGTCGTAATCAGTGTACCCTGTTCCACGCAGGCCTATCTGAATCACTCGGTTACAGTCCAGTAGACCTTCGTCCACCGCACGATAGAACGGCGTACCGTGGGCTACCTTCTCGTCGCCCATTTGGTCGTGCGTGTCTGCATGTGCGTCCACATGCACTAAGCCAACTGGCCCATGCTTATCCTGCAATAGAATATATATATATATACACTATTGAATATATAGAGACTAGCATGCAGTATTCACCACAGATGATTATATGATTCTCCCCTGTAGATTGATGGAAATGACATTTCTTTCACAAAATGTTTTTCACAAATGTTGTTTCAGCATTTTGGACTTCCGATAACTTTTCCTGGACCAGAATCTTTAAGTGTGTGGGACTTTAAGAAATGGCAAACCCATCAACTTTGTACAACTCCAAAAACAACAGGGGAAAAGTCACAAATCATTCAGGGTGAGGGCTGCATCTTTCCTGATCTACCTGTTGCCTGCTCCACCCATAATCATCACTGGAATACCCCGTGCCTCTCAGCCCTATCTGTAAAACTCGTTGGCAGTCTAGGAGGCCCTCCTCCACCGCCCTGCGGAAGGGCGTCCCGTGGGAGATCTTTTCTCCGAGCTGCTTGTCGCTGGTGTCAGCGTGGGCATCAACATGAACTAAGCCAACAGGACCATACTTCGTCTATAAAAGGCAACACAGCAAGCAAATCGTAAGGGCTGATATTTTCTGACAAATGCAAACTCTAATTCCCTCAAAAAAATTACACAGACTAGATAAAACTGTCACAATTATTATTTGGTCAGATGTACTTAGACTGCTTTTGCTTTTATGGAAAAAAGGATGATGAATTAGCCTGGGTACCATCCGATATCTATATACCGGGGCCGTTTTTTAGGGTAGCGAGTGTAAGGAGCCCCTGTAGAAATTGGATGGTACCCAGGCTATGATAAATGGCATGCAAAGTCTTTTAATCATTGTAAGTTAAAATGTTAGACTTAGAGTCTCCCAGATGTATAGGTGCCCATCTCGATTTCTATAGCCCTAGGGTCACACATTTGTGTATTGTAAGCATTACCTATACAACTTTTCTTGCAGCTTTGAAAGATAATTCTTTGTGAAAGAGACTGTAGGCAACATCTTTAAAAGAACTCAAGGCCCCTATTCCAGAAATAACCAACCTTGATTGCTTGTAAGATGGGATAGGTTAGAGTGTGGTCACCCCCCAGAGTAAGAGGCTTGCACCCATTGGCCACGATCTTAGAGTAGGCCTCTCGGATCTTCTTCACAGCATCCTTCAAGTCGTACATGTTGATAAAGACGTCTCCGATATCTGCAACTTGGAGGGAGTCAAACGGTGCAGCACCTGCAGATAGGTGTAAGTGAAACATTTCGAGTACGAATAACTTTTTGCTTGTTTTACAAAAGGCCATGAAAATTTGATTAAATGTATGACATCTTCTGTGAGCCCCCAAACTGATACGAGCATGCCAATAAAAAAATCATTTGACCAAAAAGACTTGTCTTCATTATGAAAAGTAAGTGGTCAGAAATAAGGTTTAACAAATGTTTGAGAGTGTTATACTGAACAATAGATTCTTCATTTTTGTTCTTTTGCATCTTCTTCTTTTGGCCTTGGAATTGACAATGACATTAGTGTATGTAAGTTCCAATATTTTTTTTGCATTTATATAAAAAGTAAACTGCCTTGAGGTGTAACATAACAGTTTTGTATACTACAAGCTGCAACTGGCATCATGGCAGATAGTAGGCTGAAAAGAGAGGAATAAATTACACTACATGTAATCAAAGTAGGTATCAAGATGACAGTGTAAAAAAAAAACACATCAATGACTTAAAGAAAAATACAGTGTAAGCAGGGCTGCAAAATATTTTGAGAAATCCTGCAGCATGTTTTTTTAAGTCCTGCAGGATATTTTGTGAAATCCCATACTTGGATGTTATTACCAAAACCCCACTGCATCTAGCCTAGCAGAGCATTTTCCACTTGAGATAAAGGAAGAAAAGCTGCGTAAGAATGGACTGCAAGATTTCATCCACTCATACCAGGATAGGCCCCTAAACGTTTCAGTGTGATGCGGTCTTTTAACATGCTCGAGGTGTGGCACTCCTCAAACACAGGGCCTCAGGTTTTGGATGATAATAGATCCCATCCAAAAGGATGACTCAGTAGCAGGAGCTACATGTTGGAAGAGTACTCATTTCCACCTGAGTCCAGTGAGGAAATTAAGTGTTAAGGCACATTTGAATCATAAATTTTGAATGCACAGGTAACTCCCATACATAAGCCTAGAACATCATAAAACTGTGCAAGAACGTATTTGCAGAAATCCCATTTCTAGAAATTCAAATCCAGGTGCAGAATTTCAAACCTTTTTAAGTCAACAACCCTAATAACCACAAAGCCTCCTTGCGACCTATGATTTTGATAAGGATAAAACTTTTAACAAAATTGAAAAATAAGTTGACATCCAAAGTCATGTAAATCATGGTTCATACTTGGCTAATGACAACATAACCAGAGTGAAAACTCCTTAATGATGATAAATGATTAGTGTTTCATCACTATAACTGGCTTAACACCTGTTTTGTTTTTTTGCACAAGCCTTGTGCAAAAATTGAAGCTGTGATAAATGCAGATTTCGGACTAGTACTAGTAATGGTACAATACAATACCGTAACATACCTGTCCAGTTGTTGTACGGTCTGAGCATGACTGACTCTGTACGAATCTGTCTCGGTCCGAATCTGGTTCCTGACCGGTTGGACGTACCAATGTCCAGTGGGATCCCAACAAAGCAGGCATCCAGACCTGTGTGCGGATGAAAATAAAAATAACGATAATTACCAACACAAAGCTCTGATGACAATACCATTGAATTTGTATACATTTGTAAATTGCTATCATGTGTGTGTGTTTTTCCATGTACTGGTAAAAAATAAATGGAATGCCTTTATCTGCAATGTGGGAACAGACACCGCTAGAAGCACACCCCTCTGGAGCGTTGCCAAAAACTGCAAATGGGGTCATGCATAGGGCTAGGGGGGGACACTATTTTGCAAAAATGCAGTTTTTGATGAAATACGCCCCTAGAAATATGGAGACGGTCCATCTGAATATGAAAATGTAAAAATTTTGAAAATAGTTGATTGCTAACCCCCCTGTACATGCCCCCTGAAGTTTTTAAGTTGACAAATTGTACTAAACTAGTATAACGCTATACTACCAAACATGCTTGATGCCTTAGAAAATTGTACTTTGGCATCCTTGGCAGAATATTTGACTTCAGGAGAGATCATTGTGGATATCTTAACCTCCAATGTATTTCCCGTGCAAATATGGACTATTCCAAATCACCCCCATGGCAAAAATGGACTGATCCAAACTCAAAATTGGACGAAACGGGCTACAGGTATATTATAGTATAGTCTGTATTCATTTCTACCAATTTTTACACTCAATCGCACAGAGGCAGTTAGCCTTGTAGGATTTTAAAACGCCAGTGGTACTCAAATACTCTGCAAAACAGATTTCTTTGTAGCGAAATGGACCATTGTTTTGAGTATCACAAGTTTTCACGTACTGAATCAGGTCCTGCATGAACACCAGCATGAACCTGAATTTTCTGTACCGTTTACTCACCCCTACTAGGCACCCCTGTAGTTACATGTAACTTATGTTTTATCCTATCAAGAAATACATAAGTAGCATGTAAGGTGGGGGAAAGTTTCAGGTTGCCCACTGCGCTACCTGGAATTAAAATTACGACTTACGTTGCGCCAACCAAAATGCATTTTCAAGTGTGCAAGTGGGTATTTCGAGCAGGTAAAGGATGCAGCCTTCGGGTTTATCTCTAAGGAGATGTTCCAACAGACAAGGAAATAAGAAGTCTGTAGTGCCATTGTCCAAGTGGTAACCACAATTACCAATCTGAAGTTACAAGGGTACTGAAAAAGAGAAGAGAACCTGGATCGTTTAGACATTACAGTAGAGAAGTCAGGAAAGCAGGCAGGATACCAGAGAGTCTGATAACTTGGAAGAGAAATGAAGAGGAGCTTAAGAAGCAAGGACTCAATGGGAAAGAGATTGCAAACATAATGCTGTTGATTGGAAGAGAGACAAATACCTACTACAAACCCTGAAAACCCAACATGGATCTTTTACACCAGCAGCAGAAGTTGATATGTAAGTTTAAAGCTGACCCAACTCAAGAACGCAGCCCTGTCACTACCGATAACCACGAAAACTCCATCTGCGGTCAACCTAAAATTGTACTTGAACAATGATAATTAATACACACCATTGACACCATCAATGAGTGTAAATTTGACTATGGTTCTTTTGATTCTGTTGTAAATAGATGTACCAATAAAACATTGTTGAAATTCAGTATCGCAGGCATGTTGCTTACAATGACAGATATCAGGGCTCGAAATACTACCTGCTTATGCCGGGTAGTGCAGGTAAAATAGGAGCTGTGCAGGTATTTCTGGTGTCTACCTGCACTCAACCTGCACTGGTCCATGTAATGGGTACTAGTATATACAGGTTAGTGCAGGTAAAATTGGAGCTGTGCAGGTATTTCTGGTGTCTACCTGCACTTAACCTGCACTGGTCCATGTAATGGGTACTAGTATATACAGGTTAGTGTAGGTAAAATTGGAGCTGTGCGGGTATTTCTGTTGTCTGCCTGCACGTAACCTGCACTGGTCCATGTAATGGGTACAGGTTAGTGCAGGTAAAATTGGTGCTGTGTAGGTATTTCTGGTGTCTACCTTAACCTGCACTGGTCCATATAATGGGTACTAGTATATACAGGTTAGTGTAGGTAAAATTGGAGCTGTGCAGGTATTTCTGGTGTCTGCCTGCACCTAACCTGCACTGGTCCAGGTACTGGGTATATACAGGTTAGTGCAGGTAAAATTGGAGCTGTGCAGTATTTTTGATGTCTACCTGCACTTAACCTGCACTGGTCCCAAATACACAACGTGTAATAGGTTTTTATACATAAACGTCATATGATGTAGGTGTACGTGTATTGTTATTAGCTGCATTGAATGTTACCACTACCACCTACATTAAGTAATATTCTGTAGAAAAGAAAAAATAGCAATGGTTTCTGAACAATTTTAGTATGAACTATACTTCCAAAATTCAGAGTGGTACAGGTAAAATTTGTCTGGTGCAGGATTTTTTCAATGTTCCCTGCACCAGTGCAGGTATACAGAAAAAGTATTTCAAGCCTTGGATATAGTATAAGAGAGCTTAGTAGTAGAGAGAACAGTCAACTGTTGTGTTTCTGTCCATACTTCTCGACACATATACAAAACACTGGTTTTAAGCTTGGCAAAAAAACTGTGTTTTTGTAACTTTGAAACAATGTTTCTTTTTGAAGTTGCCCAATTCCTTGGCATCGAGTTTCTGAAAATTTTACCACTATTCTTGTGAAGCTAAAGACACTCTGTAGTTGATTTGGGTACTCTTTGTTATTCTCAGCACTTGTCAAATTACTGCCCTACCGTAATTTCCCTGTTTTTGGCCAAATAATGGAAATTCGCCCCAATACTTGCTGCCTTGTTGCCATGGCAACCAAGAATATTAAGCCAAAACCTGATAGAAAGGTATCTTGGAGTGTAATGCATCATTTAATTACACAAAATCTGCAAAAAGAACTGAAGTAATGCAGTCAGGGCTTGCAGACCTTAGCAACGTCACACAAGTACATGGCGAGGGGGGTATCCAAACTTCAGAGGGTATGTACAGGGGGGTTAGAGTTTTACAATTGCCTAATTTTTGTGATTTCTGTGTTTATATAGATCATCTCCATATTTTAAAATGCGTATTTCAAAAAGTTTGTACTAATGTCCCCCCCTAATAGGGCATTGTCTGTCAACATGTGTGTGGAGGGGGGGGGGGGGGGGTAGTGGGTGCTGATATCATTGTAAAAAAAAAAACACCCCTGTTCCCCACTGTCGAAGAACGTGACAATCAGAAAGCTGTACTGCCATGTATCTGTACCAGAACGTCATTTACCTTGGGTATCGTTCTGAACCGGTAAACGCATCATGGAGGCTATACCGCCAGGCCTCGGCAAGTCGTTCCCGCTTGGGGGTACATTAAACTTCTGCTGCAAGGCGCCGCTCGTAGACACGTATCTAGATCCTCCAAGGAAGCCAGAACTTCTTCGAAGTGTCGTCGCAACAGCTCGCACTGACGCAAATGCCATGATTTTTGTTCAGTGTTAGGGCGAAATTATGTTACAGTCTTCACTGAATGTCTGACAGCATGGTCGGGGGGCGGGGTTGACCCAGCTGGGAGCTTGCGTTCAAACAAAGTTCAAAGGTCACTCTCCCTCCTTGGTGATCGAAAATACTGTAAAAGGGCAAATGTTCGCGAAGATTTTACGTTAGCGGTTTGTTAATACGCGGTGAATTTAAGACGGCGAAAATTTTTGATAGAGATGTCTTAGCCTCTTGCTTTGCCCGCAAACTTTAGACTATCGATATCGTGAAATACAATTTTCTCCCTACCAGTCCAAGAAATTAAATCCCCGCGAACATTTTCATTTTTACAGTAACGTTACAGCTGGGAAAACTCTCTATTAACGGAGGGAGTAATACTTAGTCTCCAAGCAGATGTGTCAGCTGGATGAAAAAAAAGAGAAGAATTTGGCTGAATAGGCCCAAATACGTTGCCATGGGATTTCAGTCAGTCTTTTGAACTCCAGCTATCCGCCGGCCGGACAGTTCAGTCCAACTCCAAGGCCAATTACTCCTACTTGACTTTTGTTCCTAACTTGGCCGAAGTCCCCTAAAAATACTATTCGGCCAGGCCGTAATACCGACTTTCGTTCACTGCGCATTGGTTACTTCCTGTCAGTCTATCTCTTCTTTTTTGATACCTTTTATGATGAATGCCGCCCCGTGAGCGAAGTAATTGAAACTGCCCCATAGAAATCTCGCGACGTCATAGTGTTGAACATGGCGGGTTTGCAATACACCCAGCACTGTAGGGATACTGGCGAGCTCAATACGATCGTATGGTTACCAATACCAAGCTATCAAAAATACTGATTGGCATTACGAAGCAGCTTTAATGAATGAAGAGCTTTATTGTACGTTTCTGCTCTCACTTGAAGCTAAGTACAGGCCAGGGTGTTCTAAGTAGTTCTAGATAATCATACAACTTACGGTACTAGTACTAGCTAGGGTAGTAATATTACCAAGAACATGTTATGTTTAAATTAAAGAACTCCTTGGTATTACAGTGTCTTCGTAGACAAACCTTTTCATAGCGAAAATAGGAGAAAATTTACATACTTTCTGAAGATGACACTATTCATCACTATATATTGATTTGAATGACCAGATGGCAAATGTGCAACTTATATCACCAGTGGATAATCTCCAAGCAGATGAATGGACGGGATAGCCTGGGTGCGATCCGATTTATACTACCCGGGGCTCGCCCTGATTTTTTTCAGGGTGGGCCCGGCCAGTAGTAATCGGATGGCTAGGCTAGGAACGGGAAGACCTGATGCCTTGATATATGAATAACTCGTTTCACCAAATGTGAGGTTCTACACCTCGAGCTCACATTACGTGACGCAAGCACAACCAGAGATGACGTCTTTGCGGTGGGAACTTGAAGGAAAGCCGCTAGGTGTCGCAGCGACGTGAGCCTCACTAGCGATGGCAGTGTCAGTAGGCTACTCTCCAAGCAGAGGTTGATGGGGAAAATCGTGACCTTTTTCTAATATGCCGTCTTTTTCTATCAGTTAACCCCACTAGAAAAAGACGACATATAATAAAAAGGTCACGATTTTCCCCCATCAACCTCTGCTTGGAGAGCATCAGTAGGTCCCACACAAGGGACGTCCTCTCGATGGCACATACAGCTTTATCAATTTTGTCACCTATCTCAGGTGAAAATGAGTGCATAGCTTTCGATATGAACGTCCTCTCGAATGGAAAGTAAATGTTTTTTTTCTTCTATATATGTTTTGCTTTTGGACAGATGAGGACAACGTGGCACTGAAGTCAAGTTATATGAACAGTGCCACAAACACAGTAATGACCGAAGGTAAAGGTATACTTTTCTTTTACCTCCCCGACCGAAGTCGGGCCCCCATTTTTACCTGGGTGAAGTGAGGAATGTCGTGTAAAGTGGCTTTCCAAAGAGCACAACGCCGGGGCGGGGGCACGGCGGGTATCGAACTCGGGACCTCTGAGCCAAACGCTCGACCAGTTACGTACATACACCACACACAGCGCTGTACGTAAAATTGTAAGTACATCCGGCTTGAGGAGAGCCATACGACTAGAGCACGTTAAAGAACCCACCACACATATCAAAACTTAGAGCGCGTAGTTCAGACCTTAGATTCTTACATTCTGCTGGATCTGCAAAAGTTATATCCACCTGTTTAATGTCAATCCTTCCACAAATTAGTATTCGCTGAATGAGTATCTAATTAAAGCGAACATATAAAGTAAAACAGGAGACCTCATTATTGGTAATGCCAATAATGATATATCCAGTGGAGTGATTTTCTCTTTTCGTGGTCCGACTTTTGAAAAAAAGACGGGGACACTGACCAGAACAGGCAATTATATGTACATCAATGTTAGCCACCTGTTTGTCGGTATGCTTGAAGAAGGAAAAAAATCTTGCGGGCCAGATACTGTTGTGAAAGGTTGTTTTGGCATAAGTTAGCTTCGTCGGCATCTTTCCACAAAGGAAGAACGTTTAGTCACAGAACAGTCAATAACTGTTATCACTTCTGACCAAATGACCGTATGTGTGGTTTAAAACAAAAACCGACACAGTACAGACCTTACCGAAAGGTGCACTCTCATCGCACTTGTGTCAAGCTTGCGTCACTGCGGGGTTCGTTCACTGCGTCACTGTTTTGTTATTTTCTCCGATTTTTTTTTATAATTTAGATATTGCGTAATACGTAAAAGTATGACTTAGAAGACGACAAAATACACAAAAAGTAACAAAATTCCCCAGTGACGCAAGTCTGACGCAAGTGCAGTGCACCTTTAGCCAGGTTGGGCAGCAATTTTTCATCATAGACTAGTCTAATACTGTCGGCCAACGCCTCTTTTTTAAGGTCCTCTAGAAAGACCTTCTGTCGGGAATTCTTTGGTCTACTTCTCTTCCTTCTGCCGCCAAGTCGCATCCAAGTCATATTGCAGTTTTTAAGCGCGGATTGTTTGGCGAATATAGGCATGTGCTGTGTGTTGACATCTCTTTCTCTCTTGACATAAGATGTAGTCACCTCAACCATGTGAAATCAATGTGATAAAGTCCCTGTCACAAATCAGGAATTGAGCTCGGCCGACGTGTAGGCGAGCTCAAAATGGGCATTTTCGGCGCGCCCAAAGTACGACAGACGTCCTGGCAATTACAAGGCTTTTGGGCGACTCTTCTATACCTCTGTCACATTGCGCGAAAATCGATCGGCCGACGAGTCTGCGGCAATCGCTTATAATGATAACTTTATTGCACAACAATTGTACAAGGTACAAAGTATGGCTTACATGTGACAGGAACGGTTTTCAGGTGAAAAATACGCGCAACCCTCTGCCGATCTTAAATATGGCCGATCTTCCATCGATACGCCCGAAGATCGCGGATAATGTGACAGGGGTATTAGCAAACCTCCGTGTGATATCAGCTGTGCACCAAAAAGGCAGTAAAGACAATTACTAAAACTTTCCATAGTAAAATAGAAATAACCCGGCGTTCAATTTGTGACGGGGCAGATTTTTAGCGACAAATACG
Organism: Branchiostoma floridae x Branchiostoma belcheri; assembly: GCA_019207045.1. Taxonomy (NCBI): domain Eukaryota; kingdom Metazoa; phylum Chordata; class Leptocardii; order Amphioxiformes; family Branchiostomatidae; genus Branchiostoma; species Branchiostoma floridae x Branchiostoma belcheri. The sequence goes on from CM033035.1 coordinate 11,474,264, forward strand.
GCCTACACTCTGGCGATTTGGAGATTTGGCGAGCTCTAGCCGATCTACAAATTTGGCCGGCGTTTGCTTGAAGTGTGACGGCGGCAGACACTGGGCAGAGCATGGAATCAAATGTGAGTCATGGTAACCCAAAGTTCATCAGTGTGATTAAAAACAAACACTGGACAGAGTCAGCAATTAATGTGAGTCATTATCCACAATCACAATTAAAGAAGAGACTGGGTACTGACAATTACATACTGACATTTAAGTCATAGGTCTGCTTTGGATATGTCCACTGGGAGAAGTTGCATTTGTTTGAACATGTAAGGGTTGGGTAAACAAAAAAGGGCACCGCTGGACACCTGGTTTATATTACGTAGAGATATGTAGCTCCATAGGGCCACTCCAGGTAAATTTCATAGATGACATACGCGCGCACTGAATTTCGTCTGATTTTGAAAAAGAAAAAAAGTTCCTCTCCGGAGATGGTCAATATACTTTATCATGAGAATACTGAAAATGGGAAAATATATTGTGTGGTGTCATTGACTGTACTTGTACAAGTGACATAAGTAAGATACCCAAGACTGTAATTGTAGAAGTGAAACTAGCTCGGTAGTTGTAGAAGCGATACTAGTGGGGTAGCTTTTAGACTAAGTGTAGCTGCTAACCCTGCAAGTGGCTAACACACAAGTTGTCTCTTTCTTGACTACTTAAATAAAGAAATCAAAAGCTGTGATATCGCGTTTCAGGGGAATTATTTTCGACCGTAGACGTAGTCATCCTGTTCATTATTTTCACGCCTTGCGATTTTTAGTCTATAGAGGATGCCATCCACACAATTTCCTTGATGTGGTGGTGTGGCCTGGTGGTCTAAAACAACAAATTGACACAATTTTGTTGAGCGTCTACATTAATGTCTCGTTATTTTGTACCTTTAAATGCCTCGATAACGCATGACATCTACATTTTCTACATTCCTTACCAGTGCCACTACACCACCGTGTTGTTGATATCTCGTCTACAAAAAAACACACAAATACGGCACGATAATGACTCGTCTGGTGAAGATAATCTTGCAATCATCTTGCCACTTCTTACGGATCTGCTGCACCTGCAAAACTTATAATTGTGACTTGTCAATCCTTTTGGGCAGGAGCCAATTAAAAGATAATTGGGCAATGATGGCAAATTACTTTAAGTGCGGATAATTACGGTACACAGTGTATATAAACCCGTTCCTAATCGCGCTCTTCACAACCCTACTTCGTCCTCTAAAGACGCAAGTCACACCGTGATCTACCAGACCGAAGATATCGATTCAAAAGGTAAGATCCAAGTCCTTCTCACTTTACCTTGTCTATATCAGACTGACTGCGCTGGCTATTTTAGGAATAATGATTTTCCATGGGAGTTTTGCTACCAGAGAACATGACCGGCCGCACAGGGGAAACATTTACTATAGCATGGACTGACTCCCCTGGCCAATTTCCGATTTTTTGCCGAATTCTACCATCCCCGTACCCCGGTAGGAAAACCTGGCGGAGGCTACACATTGTAGATTAGAGCTAAATCAGTAGCCGGTGATTCTTTGATTATATCATCATCCTGAGCAAAATCGCACACCATATTCCTTTTTTACTGAAGCTCTTTCATGAAAAAAGAAGATTTTGTACTTTTTAAATTAAAATGAAGAAATCACAACAAAGCCCAGATGATTACTAACAGAGTTCTCTCTTTAATGATATATCCAGACGAAGCTTCACCATGAGACTGTTCGTTGGTGTCCTGTTGGTGACCATGCTGATGGTGGCCATGCTGATCGACGACTCGGAGGGCTGGAGGCGCCGCAGGCGTAGGCGCAGGTACCGGTCCAAGCTGGACGGCGATCAGGAAGGTACTTTCGGGCTAACTTCGAAGCGGGTGTATGATCATGTATCTGTTCAATTGTTTTGCGGGTCCTTTTGTAGCATATTATGTATTTCTATGTGACTCTAGACCTTTTTTTCCTTGGTTAACAGAAACAGAGTGTTTCATCACATTAGACAAGTACAATGATTTATAGCATGAAAGGCCACAAAAGGTGACAACTAGCCAGATACAATATACGTTCTTGGAGACAACGTTTTGTCTTGTCTTGTTTTGTCTTTGTCTTGAACGGTGAACTGGACGGCGATGGGAAGGTACGTTAACTTCGGGCTAACTTCGAATTCGAAGCAGATTTAATGTATCGTTTGGATTGTTTTGTAGTATATTTCTATCTGCCAGTACTAGACCCGTTTTCTTGTCCCTCCTCCTTGTTAGCGCTCGGTCACATACATAGCGACGATTTACCGCAATGGCAAATCCATGCATGTATGTATCGGGTTGGCTTGTTTTGTGGGTCTTTTGCAGTATGGTCTGCATTTCTATGTGTCTCTCTAAGGAATATAAAGACTTTTTTTTTACCATCCTTATTAACTGAATCAATATCATCACCGAGAAACCCCCTTGGTATCCCATGATAAACACAAGGCCACAAAAGGTAGTCTCCAAGCATACCCTACGGTGCTTTAGAAATAGTATCAAAGCTGGCAAGGGACTTAGTATAGCCCGTGTGACTCCCTTTGGCCGGCTATCTCTCTTTGGCCGGCTATACTCCTTTGCCAGATTTGATACTATTTCTAAGGCACCGTAGGGTCTGCTTAGAGACTTAGCAAAAGGGACATGCTCACAAAATTGTCAGGCCAATACATTTTTGACATAGTTTGATTTCGGAGGATTGAAGTACGACCTGACTTAGAGATTGAAATTTTGCTGTGATTGTTGTTTTTACCTTTTCTGGCAAACTTGTGTGTGCTGTAAATGTGGCGTCTTTTATTTCAATCTGATAGTATGCACAAACCGGTATTACTTTTAGTCTATGCGCTTTCAGTCATACCTCCGTCAGGTGCGTTTTCTTATTGTCTGCCTTTACTTATTGTTATCCAGGGGAACTGATGGAGGTCGTGCAAGAGGCTAGGTCCCTCATGGAGGAGCTGGAGGACCTCGATGAACAGCCCGAGAAGCTGGCTGGAAACGACGCCCTCATGGAGGAGCGGGCATATGAGGAAGACGGTAAGAAACCTGACCAGTTTTGTTTCTACTACGACGATCTCCTGGTCTAAATCTACGCACAGACATCTGTTCAAGTGTTTCATTTCATCGTATGGTTGCTTTGTGTGACTAAAAGATTAACCTTTATCTCAGTCTCTTTTTCAAAGAAGACGGACTTGAATCTATGATGACTTTGGTGCTTAATGATTCTTGGGAAAAAGTCCAATGGCACAACGTTACATACGATATATTTGAATATTAATAAATGTTTTGTAGAATGATCTCATTATCCCTTGTCATCCTTTTTACAGACGATCGGAAGTAGAGCGGCTGCCGGGACACCATCCGGTCCGGACTTCCGAAGTTCGACTTTTCAAGTCGTGAACAGCCCAAATCAACCTGGCGACATCAATTTCTCATATATTATCTCGATAGTGGTGTACTTACCATTCTCTACTATGTAGCCATCGGAAATATGTAATTTTTCGGCGTCTAAATAGGGCCTATCTTGCTCAACTATTTCGTTAAGTTTTGCACTGACTCAGAAAGCATTTCACTGACCGTACGTAGTTACCATGAAAATAAACCAGTAGTTACATGTTCGCAGTGTTAAAAAACGACGCATTAGTTTGACCCACGAAAAGGATACATTAAAAAATGCAGAAAAGTGATATACTATTATACTCTGCTGTGCGCTTGGTGATTTCGGGCTGAATAAAACTTACAGGTGTAATTTGTCCTTGTGCCTTTGTTATATTGTATAGTGTAACCAGATAGTCCATGGTCAAAGAGGGGAATAATAAGCTGAAAGAATGCAGGAAGGTAGGAAAGATGAAAAGGAAGGGAAGAAATAATAAAGGAAGGGTGGAAAGAAAAAAGATACTGAGGAAAGAAAGAATGGTTTAGATTTCCACTATTCAGCCTAAAGGTGCTCTCTCACTGCACTTGCCTCACGCTTGCGTCACTGCGGGGTTCGAAAGATACTAAACGAATTTCAGACATAAGGAACGAATTTTCGTACTTTTTGTGTATTTTGTCATCTTATAAGTCATACTTTTACGTATTACGCAATGTCTAAATTATAAAAAATTGGAGAAAATAACAAAACAGTTACGCATGCGCAGTAAACGAACCCCGCAGTGACGCAAGCGTGACGCAAGTGAAGTAAGAGTGCACCTTAAGGCGTCTGTCCAAAACTAGGAGGCAAATTAAATCTGCCCTTGTGTGTCCAAACGAAAAGGCCGCATTTTGAATACTTCACATCATCATAGTACCGTGGAAAGGATCAACACTTTACAAGTACATGATATCCATGCCTTTTGTATTAGTTTGTTGTTTATTTCCCGTTTGTACTATATGTAAACAAACTTAGCTTACTGTGAAAATAATCAACTTAAATCGATCTGCTACACCTGCAGAGGTGAAGATTTGAGCCCGCCCAACCATCTTAGTATCCAAGGCTGGTGGTTGGTTAACCGGTTGCTGACCATTTTGCTCAAGGACTGTATAGCTAGTTGACCATAAACAGTGAGTTATTTGGGTTAGTTGTTTACTGTGCAAGCTAGGGTACATACATCCGTTCCCAACTGCTCCTACTTCTTCATCTCAAGACGTCTCAAGTCACACCGTGATCTACCAGACCAGAGATTCACAAGGTAACTAAATCCTTCTCATTTTATCAACCGCAGGAAAGTCAGTAGCACAAACGTTAACCGGCCGGGTTCTTTTGTCAGAACAATCGTCAAGGCCAACGTACCCCCAAACCGTACTCAATATTCCTTTAAAATGTTTCATGAAAAAAAGTCTAAATGAAGAAATCATTGCCTCCAGAGGAGCCGAATGAGGTCGAACTAGAGGTAAGAACCCTCCTGGAAGAGCTGGAGGACCTCGCTGAACAGCCGGAGAAGCTGGCTGGAAACCGTGCGTCCTTGGAGGAACGGGGATATCAGGAAGACGGTAAGTAACCTGAAGAGTTGTGTAAAAAAGATTCACAAGGTAATCAAGTCTGATTTTCTCCGAACAAACTCTCGTCGTGATATCTCGAAAGAACCAGGGAGTTAGACATCTTACATAAATATGGGAGGGAAAATATATTGCATTTTCAAACCTGTTGTCATTCTAGTCTTTGTGTTTTCTTTTGTATATTGCCTCCAGAGGAGCTGAATGAGGTCGAACAAGAGGTAAGGACTCTCCTGGCTGGAAGAGCTGGAGGACCTCGATGAACAGCCGGAGAAGCTGGCTGGAAACCGTGCGCCCTTGGAGGAGCGGGGATATCAGGAAGACGGTAAGTAACCTGACCAGTTCTGTTCCCACAACGATGAGCGCAGTTGTACAACTTCTGGTCTTAATGTACGCACAGATATACGTCAAAGTGTTTCATTTTATCGTGTGTTTGCTTTATGTGTTTAGACGATTATAGTACCCCGTGGCAATCTACACATTCATCTCCAATCTCCACATTATCAGTCTATTTTTCAAAGGAGACGGACTTAAATTTATGATGGCTTTGGTGCGTAATGCTTCTTGGGATATTATTGATAAATGTTTTGATACATGCATAATGATTTCATCTCATTATCCATTGTCATCTTTTTTTACAGATGACCGGAAGTAGAGCTGGCTACCGGGGCACTAACCGGTCCGGGCTTCCGAATTCGAAGTTCGACTTTTTCAAGGCGTCAACAGCCCAAATTGACCTGGCAACATCAATTTCTCTTCTATCTATGTTCGATAGTTGTGTATTTACCATTCTTTAATATGTAGCCATCGCAAATATGTATCAAGGTGAATTTTCGGCGTCCTATCTTGCATAACTATTTTGTATAGTTTTACACTGCTTTAAAAACATGCCACTGGCTGTTGTAATCATGAAAAGAAATAATTACTTACTTGTTTGCATTGACGACGCTTTATTCTGACCCACGAACAAAAACAACGCATACGAAATGCAGATAAGTGAAAATACAAATATATACTCGCTGTGTACTCGTTGTGCGCTTGGTCCTTTTCACTGAATAAAATTTACAAGTGCAATGTGTGATTGAATTCATTTGTTTTGTCGTTTATATAATGCAAATAGATGGTCATTAATCAAAGTGGGTAATGAAGGAAACAAGAAGAAGACAGGATGGTGAGAAAGCTTAGGAGGGAAGAAAGAAATAAGGAAGAAAGAGAGAAAAGAAAGATCTAGAGTTACACTTAGAAGCCTAAGACCTATGTCCAAAACTTGGAGATAAAGTACTTTTTTGAACTTGCGCTTTGAGTTGTACTAACAGTTGGTTGAATAAAACGTCTAATAAACATGTGCATACTTGATGATGAAAGAAAAAGGGAAATAGAAACACGTTTGAAATGCATCGAACTAGCATCGACAAGATGATTTGGGATTCTTCAGCCTTGCTGTGATATCATGTTGACAGCTTTGTAACCCCATGGATACTGTTGTTAAATGTTTGACGACTTGCAGAAACCAATTATTCCAGTAATTTACCTTTCTTATGATGGTTGAGACCAATAATCATCTCGATGACATGTACAGAATTAGTACATGATTCTTTGATTTTGGTCAATACGATTCCTGTCACTCTTACAATAGTTGTTAAATTAGGCGGTTTCTTGTTATTGTGCATACCCACAATTATTGCAATGACAGCTGTTAATTTGTGTTTAAGCTTATAATCTAGTTTGGGTTTAATGGGCAGTTAAGGCTATTCACTGATGGGGTTTAATTGCTTCCCCTAATCATCATTTACCTGTCGAATGTATCTGACAACTGCCAGATACGCTAACATTTGTAGGCTGGTCACCATTGCTCCACTGATGCTTTATCTAACCGAGTCTGCTAAGCATGCTCTTTTTTTCTGGAAGCCTGTTTTTTTAGCTGGCTGGCCGCGTTTTTGCTACCAAGGGAGGGATGTAACTGAAATCAACCCCATGAAACTTTTCCTGGCGTGTGCTAATGAATTGGGCAGGCGGGAACCACTCTTGGCGGGTAGAGACAGCGGCGAGCTTACGGTGCCATGAGCCTGGTTACAAGATTTGGAAAAAGCCCCTATTCCCTTCATGAAGAAGGTTCACATATTTTGTATGTGTGTGTGTGTGTGTGTGTGTGTGTGTGTGTGTGTGTGTGTGTGTGTGTGTGTGTGTGTGTGCGCGCGTGCGCGTGCATCTGCGTGTCAGTATGCAACACGTGAAAGCACTGCCCTCTTCCTGAATGGAACATTTCAGTATTTACACCTTTTGACATTACTGTGCATAATAGTTTCAAAACATTTCAGTACTAGTTAAGCTGATTAAGGTTGACAGTCTTTCAGTTTGGGCTTTCCAAATCGCGCGCACTGTAGGTGTATTGTGTCGTTGTCTCTTGGACTGCTGGACACATCCAGCCTTGAGGATATCGCATAGATGCCGTTCAAAAATGAGTTATCACCTATCATGCCTTCCCCGAAGGGCTACTTCTGCGGTTCTTCTACAAATCGCTAGGCGACAGTGTTTACCGCAAGAAAAGGAAGAGAAGATGAAAACACATCTGGCAAAATGTCTGACATCTGTCTGGAATCTAGATCTCTTTCACCCTCCTTGTAAGCGTGTCAGCTGCGTGAGAAGTGAGGAAATGTAAGTTTGTGTTGTGTGTTGTGACAAAAACTGTATTTCCTCTTCGTTTTGATGATCCAAACTGATATACGCATAGGCCCAAAATATCTCGCCACGTATACGTCGGCAGGAAATCATCTGCTATGTTTATGCTATTCTAAGCGGGAGATTTGCTCGGATTTGTTGACAGAGGTAAATTTGAACTCGTACATTTTGTCACGTATTTTATGAACGTTTAAGATAACAGAGAAAGAGAATAGACCAACTGGTTGGTGAGAAGGTAGTGGCGAGCTTTGCATGAATTTGGTACGTTTAATGGGTCAATTTTAGACGTATGAAGGACCATGGTCGCATGAATAGTGTCAGTTGCCGTGAAATTTTGCCAAGAAGGAGTGTTCATGTAATAACGTTATATGATAGAATCTCCTTTGTTACAGCGTTCATGTAACAGTTACATGTATGAGTCTCTCTTATGTGTCTGACTGTAACGTTATGTGTATCAAAACTGGAAGGCCAAGATCATGGCATATTTAGTATGTCGGTAGGTCTTGCATACCCTGCATACCCTGCATACCATCTTCAGTCGAGGGAGGAGTGGACTTGATGAGAACTTCTTAGATTTTGGGCCCTCTGGTAACTTTCTGAGGTACTGCAGCAAACTTTCGGTTTTGATGTCTCGTGTTCACTGGACATGCTATCGTCATTATTTTTGTTTGGTTACTATAATGTAACGTTAACCCTTGAGGTGAGGAAGAACTTTTAGGTACTAACTTTCTTTTAGTCCGGTTGCCATTTTATGGTTCTTTTATATTCAATACGGTCCATACAAAGTTTTCTTTTTGCTGTTTCTACACCTCTGAGGTGTGTTCTTAAAGAATCTGATCAATGCCACTCTGTCATCATAGGGCAATACACGCAACATGGAAATTATGGCAGCCATTACGTTTTTGTCTAATGTTTTTGTCAATATCTCAGTAAGGCCATGTTGATTTGATTATATGGATGACATCCTCTGGGAACTCCAAAACTGATGCGAGCGAGCGAATAAAAAAAAAGTTTGGCCCCCCAAAAAAGTTGCCTTCAGTATGAAATCAAAGTGGCCAGGAAGGTTGAACATAGGACTAAACACACATAGTATGGTATACCAACAGTAAGGTGTAGGGACCAGTACATCATACGGGTGCAAAACATTTTTTCTTCTTGGACCATTCCGAAAAAAACAGACCTGAAAAAACAAACAGAGGAACAGGTTTCGCCAATTACAAAATGGACACACTATGTTGGCAGCCATTTGGGGTCTAACCGGGAGGCCAAGAAGACAACAAGAGCGAAGTCAAGTAGAGTTTATAGTCAATTGCACCAAGTTTCTACAGTCAAAGGTACAGAGACAGTTAGCCTTTATTACATGGAGATGGGATTTTAAAATGCAATGGGAGTCCAATAATCCACCAAACAGATTCCTTTGTAGCAAAATTGACCAATTACCATTGTTTTTAGTATTGCCAGTTCTCAAGTTTCCACAGACAATCAGGTCCAGGTTCAGGTCCAGACCTGGAAATGATCCTCTGGACCTGAATTTTCTATACTGGTCTACTAATTTTCCAACCAACAATAGATTTTTTTTCTTTCTGTCCTTTCACATCTTATTCTTTGACTTTAGATTCATTTTGGCATTCTATGACATTAGTTATCTGTTTTCTGGTCCTTTTTTTCAATCTACGGAATATTTGTGCTCATTTTACAGCTGCTTTGCACAATTTATTGTGTGGTCGAAAACTTTTTTTGGGGGGGAAATGGCCAAAAATTGGTGCGAGCGCGGATGTCATCCATATAATCAAATCAACGTGGCCTAACGTACACATGGTTTCAGAATAAATTTGGTGTCCATCCCTTGAAGTTTTAAGGGATATAGAATCAGATTAAGCCATCTCATTAAAGATCACGCCAATGCTTTAATGTGCTCCATAGGCATATAAAGACGGCCATTACGGAAAATCTTGTTTTTGTTCATATCTCAGTAACTTACATATGGTAACAAAATAATTTTGGTGTCTATCTCACTGTTTTGAAGGGTAAAGAATCAGACTAAACCAGGACAGTGATTTGTTTTAGTTATGATTTTTTTCTACTTGTGTATTCTCCAATACTGATATATTCTCCAAGCAGAGGTCTGGTCACAGGGATGGGAAGTGAGGGGAGCGATAAAAGTCTTGGCCACTACTAATTCCCGCAACCCAACCTCTGCTTGGAGAATAATTCTGTTGTACCAAACAAGCAATGGATGGTGTGAAGTGAAGTGTACCAATAAGGTTTAACATTACATAAGACTGCATATTTTTGGTATAGCATCTTGGGAAGTAACTGCCACATTAAAAGACTGTCAATACAATAAAACATTAACTTTATTTTAAACCCCCACCATACCAGTAGTACATGTAACGTTAAAACATAGTGTGTAGCTGTCAGCCATGACAGTGCCATTTTTTAAAATCTATTTCGACATTAAGCTGAATAAGAGTGCAAAGTAGTAAAAACAGGATACATATAAGTCTGATCTATTTCTTGGGTACATGTATATCTACAATGTTCCCACAGATCATCACTTCTTCTCTGTATGTACGTTTGATATACCTTTAAGTTTAATGCCTCAATAGTTTTATGACTCAATAGTAACTCAAAAGTAACTGTGACAAATAAGCAGCTTGGTAAATATACAACATAAACTGTTTCAATAGTATAGTAATAGATACATAACAGTAAAGATGAATGTTAGATCCTGAGAAATTCATTCTATGGACATGCAGTCCTTTGTCAAATGTTATAATTTACTATCTTAAAATCTGAAATGTTAGACCAGCAATGCATTAAGTATAGGAATGGTAATTTTGTTCTTACAAATCCTATTTAGGAAGACAGGTTTCTCTAAATCTTTTTTTTTAAATTTCATTTTAAATGTTTATTGAAAATGAGACCCTGTACCAAACCTTGGATAAAGCATAGTAAGACTGAAGAAACTAAATATTTATACAACTTAAATAGAACTGAGAATGAAGAGTGTCCAGACTCTGGACAACCTGGAAAAATATACAGAATCAGAAGAAAAATATTGATGATTATATCATGCTTGTTTGAAAGTGTTTCAGATCTCCTTTTTGGCGACGCCTCAGGGGCAAGCCAAATGGTATATTTTTAGTGTTACTGAGTATTATTCTGAATGAGTATTAATATCGACTACTCCCCCTTGTCCTTGGTATGGATTGTCCCATCATGGGAGGTAGGTCGGGCTGTCCCATTGGTTCAGAGGAGGGGGGTGCGAGGTACACCCTGAAGGGACTGCCAGGGACGTGTTTGTCGGACCATTTTACAGTGATGTCATAGTTTCCGGGGAACGTTGGGTCGTATGACACGGCTATGACACGATCATTCTCAGCCAATGGGTTCATGCGCACCTTGAAGGCCCCTGGAGTAAAGTAAAAAAAAACAAACTTGTTTTGTCATACATGACAATGTCTGGCATTTACAATCTTGTGTAATAAAACTATGTAAACCATATTAACTCTTAGTATTAGATTTTGATATGCCCAAGTGCCTGGCTTGTCTACATATGTTGTTATTTTGCATCTGTAGGTAGCAGATGTAGTTAACTTAAAACACTATATTTTGAGGGAAAACAGAAAATATCACAAAAGCTGTTTAGAATTGTTTAAAAATGAGGCTTTAGACTATAAGTCATACATAACCCACCCAAAACTTTCATTTGTCTTTATTTGATTGGCAGATAATATTGCAATGCAACCCTGTCCTTGGGGAAAGTCACACCTTCAGCATAGTTGAGATCCCACCACACTTATTCACTTATTAGATGAAAAGAGATCTATGTCATCTTATGCAGAACCATACAAGATATGTATTTTATGTCTAAGGCCACACCAATTTAATTTCTCGGTTCTCGGATTTTTTCAGAAAAATATAGGGGCGGTCGGTGGAAAAAAAAGAAGAAAAAATTGCAAAAAGTCTGGTGAACTTATATAACACAAAACTACAAGGTAAGTAGTCAAGTTTTCAGCTTTTCATGGCATGATTTAATTCCAACTAATCTCTTTCTTTGATTTTATACCACTGTTCTGATCATGTGACTGCAAATAAGCGCTCTGATTGGTTTATCAGCAGTATGTGCCCCTGGAATAGTTTTTTTTATGGTCTGCAATAGCAAAACCTACATTATTTTTCTTGGGACTAACATTTTTTTTCCAAATAAAAAAGAAAAGGGGTCGGGGAAATCCGAGAACCAACAAATTAAATTGGTGCGGCCTAAAGACGGTTTACCGGTTATCTGAACCCAAACAAAACCTCTGTCAGTACATTACCTTTTGGTCCCTGAATCCTGACGGACAGATCGCCCTCCCCGGCTCCACGCGTGTCACAGAGGAAGTTCCCTCGGTAGTAGTTGATCATCCCATTGTTCAGGCCTGGTCCAAACACTTTCACCCTCTTGTAGTCTGACTTGGAACCAACCTCAAACACATGGGGACTCCCTTTGAGAGAAAGGAGAAGAAAAAGAACAGAAAATAAATTGGAGAACTTCAGATATTATGATGTACATATAAGTGGCTCTGTTTAGAATGGGCGCAGTCCCCTCTCAGGTTAGAAACACATATTAATGATCTACTCAATAATATATAAATTGTGATTATGAAAAGTCTCATTTATGCCAACCCCAACGGTACGATAAAACCCTGTACGTCAACCAACTAACTAACTATGCCAAGCAACAGGACTTGTCCTTGGTGCTGAAGGGTGGTTCTTTGGATAAAGGATCCCTTTACTCAGTAATGGAATTACACTGTACACTTCTCTATTGTTTTTGTATTGATCATGGTTGCCTTAAAACTACATAGAGGTGAATTTTGTTTGTATGCAAGGCACATCTTTGAAAATGATGTGTTGAAAAACAAAATTTTATTCTGTGTCAAGTTCAAGCATCTTAATAAATGCATGCAAATTGCAAAATCATAACCTACCTGGAGCATGTTTCTGGTCATAGACCACCTCTAGTGTGTGCCTGCCCTTCTCCTTGGGTGTGACCCTTAGTTCATAGGTACCATTCTCAAAGTCAAAGAGCTGCACGTCTGAGGACTTGCTTGGTCCAAAACACCTTGAAGCCAGGGTCCCTAAAACGTGAGGTACAATCATGAAGTTACATATTTAGTATGTAGTATGAGTGTGTGGAGAGTAAAACTTGTGTCTCATTTCAGCAAAAAATGGATGTCAATCTGGCTGTCTTAGACAGAGTGAATTATTCTCCTACTTGACATGTGTAATGTGCTGTATTTCCTCATTTCCACTCTATATAATATTATAAGCAACAGACTTTGCACATGCACAATATATGGGAAATCTGAATGGCAGAATTTTGAACATCCACCTCTTAAAATCATGGTGTACTGCTCAATGATAACTGTGTTGCCTAAAACAACTGTACCACTAAGCTAGTACAAGCTGGACAAATATCAATATTAAAACTTACCAGTAGAACATCTAAATTGTATAATTTTTAACAATGTGCAGTATGTTTCACTCTCCCTTATTATAATGCTTTTGGTAATGATGATGGCACATGACAAATTGTATAGTACCTAAAACAACTGTGTCACCAAGTACAAGCCAAGTACAGCACTAGTACAGGCTGGACAAATGTTTATGTTAAGTTGTTGTCAACATGAAGTTTTTGAACTATTTGATACAAAAATCCATCATGTTTTAACACGAGTACTTACCTCCCCCAGGAGCTGGCCTTGTGTCCACGCTAACTCGGAATGGAGTCTTGGCGTTGGCGTACTCCGGCAGTCCCTTCAAGATAACATCACCTACAGGCTGAACATGTAAGTACGTACATTACTACATTGTATTGCCTCATTCTTCTTTTGTCATCTTTGATTGAGGTGAAACTTAGTATCTGTTTAATGCAGCTATTGGCTATGGCTGACATTTCTATCAAGCACACTGAATTAGCCCTACTCTTCTCTACTCAAGTATTTTGGGTAATAATTTCACATTCACATGTTAAGGCTGTAAAGGCTTCCCAATATGCATTTAAAAGATCCCCAAAAGCTCTCTCATACAGGAGTTGTCTCCTTGATGTCACCATCCAAATTGGTGACTGATTGAAAGTACTGTCTTTTCAGTAAATAGTGAGAAAAATATGCTGCTAGGCCATGCACAGATAGCTGCCATTGGTCTATAAAAAAGCATGTTTTGAATTGCAGTATGCTCATACTCTCATCAGTTAAATGTGTATACTAGTAGATGCAGATAGCGACTGTTGAGTTAGCGATAATCTTTTGCATGAAACCTTTTACAGGGCTTATGTAAAAGAGTGTATGCAAAATACTAGCCCTAACTCAACAGTCCCTGTCTGCAGCTAACATACTAGTAAGTGCACATTATACATGCATATGTATAGCGTTCATACTAATCATAGGCATGTACCGATGTGGTTGCCACCTGCTCAGGTGCGGACACCTGTGCCGGCTGGGCCACCTGTTCAGGTGGAGACACCTGTCCCGGCGGTGGCACCTGTGCGGGTGGTGGCACCTGTGCGGGTGGTGGCACCTGTGTGGGTGGGGATGGAGGAGCCTCCACCTAGTCAATATACATGTATTAAGGTGTTAATGTGTACATCACCTTATGTGTATTAAGTTGACCAACATTTGTGATACTAACAAAATACACCACAAAGAAAATGATACTAGTACATACTAATATATTACAATCTTCACCATTTGTTTAAGGTTAGTGAATTTAAACATAATACATCCACCACAAGACACCTAGTTACATCGTTTACACTGCTATGATTATGAAATGCATATCTTAGTATCTAAAATATGTGCTACTCTAAAATCAATTAAGTGGTTAATTTCAGGATTATGCAGTATATGACTCAATATGAATAGAAACATGGTACATACAGGGCGTGATGATTGAGAAGGTGCCTTTGCAGACTGGGAAGGTGCCTGTACAAAAAAAAAATAAGAAAAACTCAATAATTATTATAAACTGTGATGAAGAGGAGAAACTGATTGAAGAGAAGGTGCTTTGTAGCCTTGGCACCATCTGAATTCTACTGGGGCTCCTTGCACTTGCTGCCCTAGCAAGTGTCAGGACTCAGGAGCCCTGGTAGGAATCAGATGGCACCCAGGCTAGTGGCTGTGAGGTGTACCCTAAAGATCAATTGGGCCTTGTAACAGTTACATTGCTGCAAAGTCAAATAAAAAATATCTGGGTCGCCAATGTTAACGTCAGTTAGTTTGTAAACACAATGCTTGCTATTTATCTTATGCATTGCATCTTCTTGGTTGTATCTTTACGCCATCTTTAAAGAGCTGTTTGCTAAACATACCGGCGGTGGTGCCGCAGACTGGAGTTGCTGTACTTGTTGTACTTGTTGAGTCTCTGGAATCACTTGTATGTCCGGCTCTTGTACATCTGCTTGGAAGGGCGAGTGCTTGATGTTGCGACCGGCATACACGACAGAGATCTCGTGGTCGCCCTTCTCAAGGGGCGTAAACTTCAGCTTATGCCTGTCGTTTCCCATGTCCGTCACTGAGGACTGGATCTCTCCCGATGGACCACGCACCAAAGATTTAAACGTTCCTGAAAAGTCAAACATAAATAATGCCTCATACTAGTCATATCTCATTGTGGATAGACAGACTGCCCCTACCTACGGTAGCTATGGGGCTCATGATGATAATGACAATGATGATGATATCTCGTTAGTATCTATATTAGTACACTATAGTCTCAACTTTGTCAATGCTTCAATTCGATAAAGAGTATGAATATGTATGTATATTCTCCAAGATCTTTGTCAGCATCATAATCCTAAGTATTTCATTGTTTCTTGACAATGTAATGGTATTTTACTCTCAATTATCTGTTTCATTTCATGAACTGAAAGAAACAGTCCATGCAGATTGTCATTGTAAAAATACTAGGATATTAGTACATTCTAGTTTATTTGCTTAGTACATGCATGCATGTTGATTTCCTTTGAGCTGATTGGTGATTGATTGATGAACTCTGATGGGAAAGAGTATTGAGATTAAACACACTAACTCCAGTGGACTAGCATCCAACTATGATAATGGCTTGTATGGCCCAAGGGCTACAGAAATGGAGATAGGCACTGCCCCTATTCACCAAAAGGTACTAGAAGGTATTTTCTAACTCCTGGTTACTACTAGATGTAAGATTTATGAAGGTGTAAGTATTACCTGGTCCAGCAGTGGATGCGTCCAACTCCACATTACATGTCTTGTCCACTTTCAGGGGCAACGCCCGTCTATCTGCCACCAGCTGTCCCTCTTTGCCAAGTATTTGAACATTCCCTGGTGCGGAGATGTTTGGATAGAAGGGACTACCTGCTCAAAATAAACAAAATCATTAATCTTTACCTCAAGCTCTGTAAAATATTATAAACAGTCTGTCTTGGTGTGAGTCGCAGAAGTGATGTAAATATTGCAACGTGGCAGCATGTATGGTAGAAGTAAAGTGGTGTAATAGAATGCTTGGGGGATTGGAAGGTAATATAGTTTGACTCAGGTCCAATGGTGGTGTAGTTGAGAACCAGGATAACCATTATAGCTTATGGCCACACACATACAGATCGTTATAGGTTATAATATACCCACTTAGACCTGGTTAACAATGTTGTGGTAGAGAATGATATCATTCAAGTTTTTAGAATACACAGAAATCAGAAATTTTTAGATGATTACTAATGGCATGATTTGCTTCTGTCTGATTCATAAAAATGATAGACAAAAATTGATATGTAGAATTTTACCTTCCACATGTTTTCCAAAGTACACAATGTCCACAGTGTGGGGCCCTGCATCTCTTGGTGTGTAGATAACTTTATGTTGGTCACCTTTGCTGTCCACCTCGTGAGGGACAAACCCGTTGCTGTCTACAAACATAAAAGATAAATCCATGTTAGAAATCATTTTATCAAAAGGTGTGTAAGATCTACTAACATTAGTCCACCAGTTCACATATCAGCTACCTCTAAAAAATGTTACATGATCTGAACAGATCTCCAATACAATGGCTTCCCGTATATTTCCACATATCTAAAGTCTGGATGCCTGTGACTTGATGCAATAGAGATTTCTCGAGCACACTGTTTTTTCAATTTGACAGATATATATATATCGTCTGATGTGTACATGTCAATGGAAGTTATGTCTTTGAAAGTGCACAGTTTATCAGTACTGCACATATAAATGGATGACAAAGCCTTCATTTCGAATGTATTTTTGATCAGCATGTGTAACCTGGTGTGTTATACCAAAGGGCAGTTATTCTGGCTATACAGATACAGATAGCATGAATTTAAATGACCAATTGTGTGATTATGTGTGCCAGTTTGTGCAATTTATGTGTATATAGATAAACCACAGAATCATATCTTATATGCTTCCACATTAGCATCAATGATATGTTTTGCGTAGCTGTAACATATATTACCAACAACTAAATGACTTACTTGAGATCCTGACGCCAAGCTCTTCCAGCTTGCAGTTTTGAGCGTTAATGTCAAAGTAGGCCTTTTCATCAACATAGCCTCTCACCAACCCATCTCCAACCACTCCAATCTCGGGTTCTGCCTGGACATCACACACAAATGGTGTACCTACAGGGATATGATAGCAATGTTTCACATGTTAATACCTTGAAAGAATAGCTTAAAAGTTCTTGAGTACCAGTACATGCATCGATAACATAGAAATGTAAAATAAAAACAAGGTTGATATCCTCCTAACATCTGATAAAGTCATTAGTTGTCATTATTTAACACAATGCAGACAACTAACTGGCCAGACGGACAGCTACAAGAACAGGAATATACAGATCACAAGCTAGTGTAATGACAAACATGTTGAAACATGTTCAAAGCAACATATATATTAGCAAAGACACACTGGAATAAAGACATTGCAACATTAGGTTGACCATGAAGAATATTACAAACATTAGCATTCTATTAAAGAAGCTGCTTGAGAAAATTGTCGTCTGTTGTTCAGAGGCACATAGTGATATTACTATGCATTAAATTGTTTAAAAGTATGAAGTCTGATACACAATGGATGTAACATGGCTTTGCATTGTAAAGCGCGCTAGACAGTGTGGCAGTCAGTGTGTTAGGGTGTTGACGTTATGATATAAGCGTATATATACGTTGAAGCAATATTATGGTCACAGGCTGCTGTGCAAAAAGCTGCGCATAGCGAAGACACGGAGCACACGAAGAAAACAAACACAATGAGACATTGAAGATGATGGTGGACTTTATTGAACTGTAACGTTTTTTTTTTAAGTTTTGATTGATTTCAAGAGGTTTAGTTGTTGCCAAGTTCCTGTCGTGGTACCTGGCACATGTGTATTGTGATACTCAAGATGCAGGTTGTGAGGCTCCGGTTCCGTGGGGGTGAAGCGGACCGAGTGAACGGCAGGTTCGGGGGTATCTTTAACTACGACCGTCACCACCTCTGCACCCGCCCACATCACCAAGGCGTTGAGATCTCCCGGTCCAGCCTCACGGCAATCAACTAAACAAATAAAGACTTGTTATTACAAACACTATCAATCAATGTAAGCTCATACAAGTTTATTTAACCTCAAAAGAAGTCCTTCCAGAAAAAAGGACCGTTCGTGTAGTAGGTGATCATCAGCCTCAAGGGTTTTTGACAGTTAATTTACATAAGCTATACATCATATCCAGTTGCTTGAGTAACTGCTTTTTGGGGCGTATTAATACCGATGTGTTCAAGGTGGTAAAAAGGTAAATGTTGAGTAATTTCTACAAATTAATGTAAAAAATGCCATTTCTCATGTATTGGGAAACAATCGTTGCGTACTAGGATATGTACAGTTTGGCAGCGTACAGTTAAGATCGCTAAGATACGGACAGAGATTGCTATTAGAATAAGCTTAGATATTTCCATAGATTTAACTAATCGTTTACAGGTACAGGCATATTTTCGGAAAACGTTTTCTCTAACACGGTATTGAATACCTTGAAATGTCGTTTCCTTCCCAACGAATGAGTAGTCCAACAGAGTCACGACAATCTTTGAAACATCGTACGCTTCGAAAGTGAAAGGACTGCCATTCACCTCCTTTCCAGAAAAGAACACGCTAACATCATGTTGACCTACGATATCACAGGAACATAAGAAAGGTTAACTGAATATTGAAGATTTTTTCGCCAGTTCTGTTTTGAATTATCAAAATGTGATAACGTTGTATGTATGTTTTGTCTTCAGTAAAGCAAACTTACCGATATCGTGTGGTGTAAAAGAGACCAGGCTGTCTTCCACTTCATAGCGTAAAGGACGTCCTTTGGGGTCTGTGAAGATTTGTCAGATTGATTTGAAAACTAAGACACCATCGTTTTCATAATATTGTAATTATGATCGCAGTCGTGGATGAAGGTGCCCTTCTTTTCTGTTTTTAGCTGCATGCGTCATTTATAGTATTATACATAGTTTTTAGCTTCATGCGTCCTATATGCCCTCAGGTGTTTAGGAAGAAGGCAAACCTTACTATGTTTTAAAATCGCATTGTCATAATGTTCAAGCAGAGCTTTTAGGGGAAATTGGTGATTTTTCTATCTCGTTTGTCCGACAGCTAAAACACGTCACTATACTCTTGATTGGTGATCTGCTTGTTGATAAATGAGAGAAAAAATTTCATATCCTGATACCTGTCACGTGCACACCAAGAAGGTCGTCGTTGTCGGCACCACCGATGAAGAAGTAGGCTTTCTCATTGACGGGGATCCTGCTGAGGTTCTCTGCCATCACCACTATGTTTTTGGTATCCAGTACCAAGAACTGGAAGGGAGATCCTGCAAGAAACCTGACTACTGACCCACAGAAATCACCAGCACAAGAATGAACATTGTTTATTACGCGCAACTGCAAGCTGACATAGCTTGTTAGCGGGAATGTCCAAATAGTACACAGCAGACCATTGCGGAAATGTGCAAATCGTACACAGATCCTTGCGGGAATGTCCAAATAGTACACAGAAATCACCAGCACAAGAATGTACTTTGTTTATTACGCGCAACGCCAATCTGGCCAAGGTTGTAAGCGATAATGTCCAAGTCGCACACATGCCTTTTCAGAAGTTATTTCCTAAAAACAAAACACATGGTGCCCGTGGTATGGCAAATGAATCATGTGCTATGGATTTTGATGTGGCTGTTTTGTTGTTGCTCTAAATAGCCTCTGAACAACAGACGATGAGAACATATTTTGATAGTTTGTGTACACATGTGTGTATGTCTTGTTTACCTGGGACAGGTTTGTTGTTATACTTCATGTTGACACTGTAGGTTCCAGGTTGGGTGGGAGTATACTGCACGAGATACTGGTCACGAGAAGGCTCCGTCATAACGTCTGGGACGTTGGGATCGACAGTGTAGGTCAACTTGCCTGGACCAGCATCTCTGGCGTCCACTGGGAAGTGTAGATAGGACATTACAATTGATCTCTATGTATCATCAAGTATGTAGAGAGTGTATGACGATGAGCTACCCAATAGGTATTTAGATTCGACTTGGTGGGAGGCAAACCAGTAACGGAATTTTATTAGATGTTTTATTGCCAAGTCATTGCTGAGACCTATTTTACTACTAGTATCTTATTGACAGTACAATAACCGACCATCAGCAACAAGTAACCCACCATCTTTTGCAGGTAAGGTGACATATAGGCAATGAAACTTCAGCAACACAATTCTTCGTCTTCTTATGTCATCACTTAAACGTATCTAAAAGGGAAGTACGTGGCCCTGATATACTGTACATTGTGATATTTATGAAAGGCTTTTGAAATACAAGTATTGTATACCTTTGATGTTGACAGGTTGGTTAACTGTGGCAGTCCTGTCTGGATCAGCGCGTATTCTATTGGCATCGAAAACGTTGACGGTGTAGGGGCTGCCAGACACTTCCTTCTCGTCATAGTGCACCCTAACCTTGTGTGGACCTGTGTGGGAAAAGAAGATAACTGTATTAAGGGCATGTCATGTAGGTTAGCATATAATGTCAAGAACAACATAGATTTTTTCCCCACGAGATCCTCATTGTTCTTTGTCACACTATCAGGCTACATTGTAGAGACGAGCAATTAGGTCTTTATTTTGAAGTTTTTTTTGGTTCTCATTTTCACTTACCAATCTCTCTTGGAGTGTAGTCTACGGTATACGTTCCGTTGTGTGATGTGATGTTAGCTGGTACATCTTTACCCGTGGGATCTATAGATTTTGAAAAGAAGAGTCTATATTAATTTTTTAAATTACTTAATTGCTCATTTTAATATACTGGATGACATGATATTATATTACATTCGCTTTGTATAGTTGTGTGTTTACAAAAAGTCGAACCATCACAAGTATCTACGCAGCATTACCTATAGATAAGCTTATAAAATACAGTTACACATACAAAAGAAGGAACATTGAGAACATAATACAATAGGACTAATCAAAAGCAATAGTCAGAACTTACCGAACACCTTCACCAAGGCATCTTCCACGTTCCCTGGTCCTTTTGTCTCCATGTAAAAAGCGGTCTTCTCGTTCACAGGAAGAGGCAGAGTCTCGCTCACACCATCCCCGTGGACATTAATGGCGTCCATGTTGAACACTTTGCACGGAAATGGGCTCCCTATGGTAGCAACATTAAGGTGAGTTAGAACAGATAGGAAGAGTCTGTTAATACACGTTTATGTTTACCATTAGGGAAGGGAGACATATCGTTTTTGCTCCGTTTCTTCTAGATATCTTGACTCTAAACAAAATAATAAGGTCAATGACCTGGACCAGACACATGGTTACACAAGTAGCAAAGACCTTGTGGTGTTCTATTACATTATGTAGCAAGTGGTAGGACGGGGGATGGTCACCATAAATACGATTTTGTTTCAGATAAAAATTACTGAGCAGTAGTTTTTTTTTAGGTTAGACCACATGAAGGTATATATTATGCATTTACTTTCAAATGTCACTTCTCTAGTTTTTTTCATTCATTTTATTTTGTATATGCAACTACCACCAAGTAAATATCAAATATGATATTTGAATAAATATTTTTAGTTTTACCTTCCACAGGAAGACCACCGTGTCGGATGTGGGCGTTGTAGGTTCCAAGTTCATTGGCGAGGAAGGTCATCAAATGACGCCCGTCATCCGCCTTCCACAGCTCGGAGGGAACCTTGTCCCCATCCTTGCTGATTTCTCCGGTAAGTTCTGCCTTGCCAGCATTCCTGCCATCAACTTGAGGGGTAAAGACACCGTTAACTAACTATAACAGCAACAGTTATATGAAGTAGTAAAATGAATTATAGAATTTGCCATGTACATTGCAACATAGAGTAATAAACTTGTAAAGTTGCTGCAGTACTGGCAAGGAACGATAAGAAGAAGATGATCATGATACAGTAATATTTCTTACTTTTCAAAGACACTTGCTGTCCTAGTTTGGCTTTAGGAACGCTTTGCACTTCGACTTTGCTTGGATCAAAGGCATGCGCTATGAACGGGCTTTCCTTGACTTCTTCCTCGCCATATTTCACCATAAACTTGTGGTCACCTGAAAAAACAAACATCGTAAAGTTAGACTTAAAAACTGGCATCAACTCTGTTGTTGGTAGTTTTGTATATCATGCATTTGATGTGTTTCCAAAAGGTAACTTTTAAAGACAGCTTTGTTTTTTTTATCTTCCAATATTTCTAAGTATAAGCTCTTCGATACGAAGATTGAGGATTGAAACATTAACGCACCGACATCCACGGGTGTGAAGTTGACACTGTAGATCTGATCCTCTGCGTTCATTTCACAAGGGAAGTCCCTCTCCGTAGGTCCTAAGTTCCAGGAAAGAACAGAGTTAGCATGGAACATTATGAAAAGCTCCACAAACAACGTTTCTCATAGTAACGGCACTAAGTCAAATGAATTCTGACAACATACATGAGAGAATATGAATTACATTAGAATTAATACATAACCACCATAACTATCTACTTAATATCTTACCGGCCACTTTGACGACCACCTCTTCGTCTCCAGCCTTGGTGGCATCAATCTTCATGATGGCCTCCTTGTTGACCGGAATACTTTTCTGTTCGCCAATCCCTGCCCCCATGACCACTATGTCCTCAGGGGTCGACAGGGCAGTTGTATATGGAGACCCTGCAAGTTTCGATAGTTATACGCTACTGGATGCAATTCTTATTTACAATGTCAATCAAAGTGGTATTTTAGCAAGAGTATCTCTTCGGCTGAAATAGAGACTAGAAATTAGGAAGCCATTTTTCTAAATAGAAAATGGAACTCGAAGATACTCGAATTCAATGCTTTCATAGCCTTTTTCAGCCTTCCATTCTTTTCTTTTTATGAGATGGTATGTCACCTAATTCGATTTAACAGCCATGAACCGTCAATTTAAAAGAAAGTAAAGCAACATCTTCTGAGTCTAAGTAACTTTGATGCCGTTACGCTGTAAACAAACCTGATGATTTCAGTGACTTAAAAAAGCTTACCTTTAACGGTGGTGTCATTGAAGGAGAATGTTGTTAGGTGGGCTGCACCAGTTTTGGGGGTGAACGTTAGATCGTACAGCCCCTCTCCGACTGAGCTCAGTTTGGACGGCACGTCCTGGCCGCCTGCCGCCACTACAGCTTTCAGGACTCCCTGCCCAGCGTTCGTAGTGTCAACTAGAAAAACAAAATAAACAAAAAATTCAAATGTCTATTACAACCTATGTTTTGTTGAAATGTTATGTAATATGACTCGTAGATAGGTGTTTCATTGACTCTTGGGAACATTCACGCTGCCTGCAATAACAGTGTTATTGTGTTAAAGCTGCTTCCCGTTTTTTGCCTTTTCTATTACAATGCACAGCATTCCCATTTGCTATTGCACTTCCCACACTACCGTAAGACGTTTTAGCAAGAATGTCCATCTAGGCGACCGTACCTTTGTGACAAACCTCCTTCCCTATCTTCCCTCTCTCCTGTGCGTTCACCGCTACGGCCGAGGCGTCGTACGCGTGGCTAACGAACGGCTTCTGCTTCACTGGCTCTCCATCAAAGAGGACCAGGAAATCGTACTGGCCTAGTAAAGAAACAAGAAACGACATGTCCTCACATCAGACACGTGGCGTAATCAAATAAAAAAAGCACAACAAAAAATATTATGCGCTTAGCAAAACGGAGTTATCTATATATACATATGTAGATTTTTTATACTCAATGGTCACCACGTAACAAGACCTGAAGGTCATTTCAAGGTGTGACTCAAAGACTATTTCAAGGTTACGGTTACATTGTACCTGTAAATCATCTCTTCTCCCTCGGTCAGAAACATCATGATTGAGACCAGCTCAACTACTCACTAAGGGTGAGGACTAAATACCCAACGGGCGAAGCAGGGGATTGCCAAAGAACAACATCGTGTCAATCATGTACTCAAGTCAATGTGCAAATGTCTAGTGGCACTGCCATTTCCGTCATGTGCCAATCAGTTGGGGTCCTTATTTTCTAGCACTGACAACTCTGTTGGTATGTAGTGTTAATGTTTAGGCTACGCACCTACGTCACTTGGAAGGTACTCCACATTAGTGACCTTATCCTGGTCAGATGGGGTCACACTGCCGGCATAGTCTGCTCCCTTCCGGGGACCTGGTTTGGTAGAGACAATAGAATTAACAAACAAATAAACAAAATACCACTCATGTATTGTTCCACTCAAAATCAAATGGTGGTTAAAACTGTATGTTTGAGTCAAATAAATCATCACTAGTAGTACTGAGCCGCTAGATTAGTATGCAAGTAAATTGGTAATCTGTTGGAGAGTACATGCATGGTAATTAGTTTGATATCTACAGGAAAGGTACATAAAATTAATCACAAACAAAAGAAATCAAGACTGCGTGAACGTATTCATATTGTCGCGCATATGATAAATGATAAGAAGGAAAAAGGGCAGTCAACACATGCTCTGTTGTCTAGCACAGAGAGAACGCTCGCTGGCACACACAGAGCGCTGACGCATGACGCAGGCAAAATGCACAAACCGGCGATCTTCACGGTGACTTCACCGTCACCGGAGCGCGAGGTGTCAATTTCCCACAATGCACGCTGTCCCACCGGAACTAGTTCCTCTCCCTTGACCTTCACATCCTCGGCCGAAGCCACAGTACAGACGTACGGGGAACCTTCAAAAGTGGTGTCCGTTAGTATTGCATCATGATAGATTCGAATTCGTAGCAAATGTTTTTGATTGGTCAAACAATTCTAAAACACACTAAAGGAACACTAAAGGAACAAGACCAATCTGGCATTTGTCAAAGTTCTGGAGTCTAAGAAAAATCAGATGTAAATGTAACGAACAACAGCAACTTGAAAACAGAATGCAGACATGATAAAAAGAGGCAGATTCTTCAGATCAGCCTTATAAAGAGAGAGTCAACCATGCATATCTAGCCAATCGGACATGTCGTAACAAATCGTCTAACAGTGATAGACGAATCCTAGTAAGGCTAACAAAGAGTTAAGTTTACCCGGCACTTCTTGTTTGTTTGTTTGTTTGTTTTATTGTTTGCACGTACAAAATAATAATACAGAAGAGAATAAAATATAAAACAGGTGCAGGAGGAGGGAAAAACCTTAACGGATTATGCTGTGCCCTCCTCCTATATGTTTACACAAAATTGTGATCAATGAATCATAATCAACAAAGAAGAAAAAAAACTAGCACATATGTTATAATAATACAAAAGATATACGATCAGTGAAATCAATAAGTAATAAACATAAGAAACTTATACAATCATATGTTATAATAATACAAAAAAAGATGAGTGATCAACGAAATCAAATAATTATAGCAATATGAATTGAGATAGGATAAATATTTCTATAAGGGGCTAGGGTGGTTTATGAGGTGTGTTTTAAGGGCACTTTTAAATGTAAGGAAGGAAGTAGTGTTTTTTATATTTGTAGGAAGACTGTTCCAGATTGTAGCACATCTATATTTAACGGAGGACTGCGCTAATGTTGTTCGAAAGAGAGGGATATGGAGTAGATTTCTTTGCCTAGTATGATAATTGTGTACATGTGAATTAGGATTTAAGAAATCTTTAAACATATCGGGGAGAGTGTTAGAAAGACAGTTCAATGTGAAGATACTAATTTGCAACTTATTTATATCATACACATTCAATATTTTCAATTTTAGAAATAAAGGGGCTGTATGTGAAAGAATATCAGAGGCAGTAGCCATTCGTGTGAATTTTTTCTGTAGAGTTGTAAGTGGGTGAAGTGTAGTATGGCACGCACATCCCCAAACTATATTGCAATAAGTCAAATACGGGTATATAAGGCTGTTGTAAATAGTTAAAAGGGTCTTTAGAGGAATATTGTGTTTGATTTTCCCTATAACACCAATTGTCTTAGCAACTTTTTTACTTACGGCGGAGACATGGGCTTTCCAATTTAGTTTTTCATCTATAATTACTCCTAAAAATTTAGTTTGTTTCTCCTGCTTTATAATAACATTCTGTAGGAAAATTTTGGCCTTATTAGTATCATAACTTTTATTCTTGCTACAGAAAATGAGAAAATTTGTTTTTATAGTATTTATTGATAATTTATTGGCTTCAAACCATGTAGCTACTTTGCGCAGTTCTTGGTTAGCCAGTTGTATCAGAGAGTCAAAATTTTTGTGGGAAAGAAATATGTTTGTGTCATCGGCGAACAGTATAAAATAAAGTATTGAAGAGGCTTCCGCCAGATCATTGACGTAAATCAAGAATAATAGAGGACCTAAAATCGACCCTTGCGGTACTCCACATTGAATTTCCTTGTATGTAGACTTAATTCCATTTAAAGTTACGTATTGTTTCCTATGATTTAGATAATTTTGGAACCAGTTCAGTGCAGTGCCAGTAACACCGTATGCAGCTAATTTCCGGAGGAGTATGGTATGATTTACGGTATCGAAGGCTTTGGATAAATCTAAAAATATTCCTATTGTATATTCGTTTTTGTCAATGGCTGTGGATATTTTGTCAATTAGTTGAATAAGAGCAAGTGGAGTGGATATACCTTTACGGAAGCCGTATTGATGTTTATATAGAATATTATTAGTGTTGAGATATTTTAGTAATCGATTGTAAACTAGCCTTTCGAAAAGTTTTGAGATACTGGGCAAGACTGAGATCGGTCGATAATTGCTGAATGAAGTTGAATCTCCCCCCTTGAATATAGGTATAACTTTTGCAATCTTTATTCCGTTTGGAACATCTCCACTTTGTAGCGACATGTTAAGAATATGAGTTAGAGGAGTAAGGATGTAAGGAAGGGCCGATTTTAGGGCTTTAGATTTAATTTCGTCATAACCAGCGGCAGAGTCTTTTAAGTTTAAAACAATGTCCTCTACTTCTTTGTTGGTGGTTGGCTCAAAAAGTGATAAGGAACAGTTTGTAGGGGCCTCGATGTAGCTTATAGGATCTTGGTTTGTACTAATGATGTTATTTGCTAGATTAGTACCAATATCAACAAAGAACTTATTACACTCATTACATATTTCAACATTTTCAGTGATGATTTTTTCTCCAACTTTTATTTCTTGTGGGCCTGTGTTTCTTGTTTTTTTACGATTCATAACTTCATTGATAACTTCCCAAGTTTGCTTTATATCAAGACTTGTTTCCGTAAACCTCTTGTGGAAATATTCTTTTTTTGCGATTTTCAACATAGTATTAAGTTTATTCCGGTATCTTTTTTGTTGAACCTTAAGATTGTTGAATACTCCCCGGACCTATCAGGAGTATAACAGAGGCTGTATAGCCCGGGTTGGGTAGATGACATTTGACTGTGAATCGACCTTCCGTTGGACCTCACTTCTCCACCTAGCGTTCCTCTTCCAGCTTTTGTGGTATCGACTAACGAAGAACATCCACAAGTGATGAGTTCATTTGTAAGTCGAGTTCTTCTTAACATTTTCTTTTTGTAATTCATGTTAGTTTATACCATTGTCTAAAGGGAAAGTACTGTATTATTGATAAGGAATGTTAGTACTGTAGGCAGTTAATTTGTGATCAGGTCTCCATATCACAACAATACATGTCCATTCTGGCCTTTCACATGAAGTCGATACTTGAAATACCAAACATGCACTTAGTAGTTTTTCTGTATGTAAAATTGCACAATGGTGAAACTTGTATCAGCGAAATTCACTGATTTTCATAACGCCTAAGTACGATACATACTTTGGATCTCAACGCTATCGCCGATCTTGGCTTTACTCTGATCCGACACTTGGATCTTGCTTGGATCATATGCGTGTGAGATGAATGGGGAACCCTTTATGGTGACGTCATCCTTAAGGACCAGAAACTCGTGCTGACCTGTTTTGGAGGAAACGTTAGTGACAACATCGTGTGCAGCACAAAGTTATAGTACGAAACATCGCAATGCTACTTGTGTTTGCGATACGTCATCCATTGTATTGATGCAGATTCTGTAAATAATGTACATGTGCAAATTTAACCATATTACCATCTTAAAGAGACTTTGCAAATTTTCGGGACATTTCTGGCTTTACACGAAGAATATAGATCTAACCGCGTAGAGTGTTCGATAGCTACAATTTGATAAGATGTTCTTCTAACGTTAAATGTTTAGTCAGAAGATAATAAGAATGAAAATGAAACTAGTAAACCTTGCATTTATACAAAAAAGTACCTTGGTTATCAAGTAATTCAATTAACTGAAACGGTGTTATGCAGTGAGAAGAGCTGCAACCGACATATTATGCTTGAAGGGGAGATGAAGTCGATTGTGAGATCTGCATAAGTAACGAAAAATGTAATACGGAAAAAAGTGTCAGTCATCAAAGAAGGACTAGTAGTATCCTCAAACAAAAACACATGCCTAGTGGATGGCTAGATTTGCCATGGAGTACTGGAATACCTAAAGGAGGCGGGTGGAATGGTATAGAATGAAAATCACACACAGAATAACAAGACTCTGTCCATACCAACTTCCGATGGTATGTACAGAACTGTGTAGATGTCGTCTTCTTCAACAATCTCTCCTTGCACAGTAGCGTCTTCTGAAGGTCCTAGGAGGTCAAAATGTTAACGTATGTTATCAATCTGTGCTAATGGCATATGTTATTTCTATTCTATAGCATACTAAGCAGTACACAAAGCTCAAGTATATTAGGAAACGTGCTTGTGATTGGGAATAAATAAAAACGCCGCAAGCGCCGACTCAAGGTAAATTCGCAGCCGCGTTTGCCAACAAACAAAAATGTAGGATGCATCGTTCGCGTAGTAAAGCAACTGAAAATTGAATGTGGGAACAGTAGAATTGAAGCGCATGAGGTACATATTCATTGCAAGTATCACCACGGTGGTATCGCAGGATACTAAAGTAGGGGATATATATCAGATAGAGTTCATTGTGTGACGTACCTACCATTTGTTTAGCAACAATGTTCATTCCTAAAGTGAGTAAACAAACGTATAGCGTGTTGTCTTCTCTTCGTTAAATCCGATAAAAGAATTTATATTTCTGCTGTATATATAACATTGGCCACCTTGCGGTAAAACGTTCACACAAACCTGCTATTTTGACGACCACGTCCCCTCCCGGAGTCTTGCTCGCGTCCACCTGGAACTTGGCGAGTTTTCCAACAGGCACGTTCCCTAAGCCTTCCCCGCTCACCGCGATGTCGCTCGTGTCGAAGTTCTCGTACACCAATGGAGATCCTTAGATATGAAGAGTTAACAGGTTTCAATACATTGATTGGCAAAATATAGTTAGATGGTTAGATGTAACTAAGAGATTACCTGGTAATGATACGCTGCGATATAGTTTTGTATGTTTATGGAATTGCAAGGTAAGTGCTTATGATGGTCATGGAATGATTATGCATATTCGCTGTCCCCAATACCAGATTGAAACAACCTTTAAGCCTTTTTGAGCTGCACATATTGGAAAACTAGACCATGGTATGTCCAGGACGAAAGATAAAAAAGGGTGTTTTGCTGCAGTACCGAGGTCACTTACTTACTACGGGGCCTAAAATTGACCTTGACCTTTTCCTTCTCAATTCCAAACTACACACTTAGTATCATCACAATCGAATAATCTAGAAGTAATAAGAAGTTCTTAGCTCATACAGACCACAAATATTCGTAAACACTAAGACCTCCACACAAGACTTGCACCCAAAGCAACATATTCATTTTTCGGCATGGGGGTATACGTAGATATGTTCTTATATGCATACCTGGAACTGTGACGTCATTGTACTCGGCGTGGACTTCATACTGCCCCAGCCGCTTGGGCTGGAAGGAGACCTTGTATTTGCCGGTGTCCAGTTTATCGCAGTTGTGAGGCACGGTTTCATCCTTGGTGGTCACAGACGTGTGGAGGATCCCTGGTCCAGCTTTCTTTGTTTCCACTGGAAAAATTGCATCGATGTCATGAGGGCTACTACGTATTTTATAAAATCCGTTTCGGCTAATGTACCAAGTCAGCATGTAAATGATTTGTAACTTTCTAAACATAGATTAAGAATACTGCTGTTAACATAATTGTACTTATTGTATCAATAAATAGATAAACCTAAATGTGACATGGCAAGTGAAGCTGGTTTCTTCGCTGGTCATACGCCAACTTGTAACGTACATGCAGCTGAGTGCGTTGTTGTTTTGACATTGCTAAGAATTATTGTCATATAGCCAAGTTGACCAAACGGAATGCCCCATTCGCTCACTCGGTGGTTTTACTCGGTGGTTATAGCAAAGGACCAGGCGTTATGACGCCATATACACCTCGTGGCGGGTCATTAACCCTTGATCAATTAGATATCTAGCTGGAAATCGCTGAAATCAATATATCATGTATTATACATGTTTAGAACATGTGTCGTTTAGACCATGCATATGAAGACAGTATCTATGACATCTGCCAAAAAGCAGTTACTCACGACAACCAACTGGATATGATTTGGAAAGTTGCTTGACTAACCTTATTGCCTGGATGTCTAATCTTCATGGAATTATCAAGTATCATGATGATAAATTTTGAAGAAGAAATAATTACCGATGCTGGACACATATCCTAGTTCGTCCCTCTTGCTGAGTGGACCAAGGCTGACGCGGTTGACGTCATACGCATGCACGGTCACGGGGCTACTGGCCACGGTCAGGCCCGCGTACTTGACGTTCACCTTGTGGTCACCTTCAGGGAGGAAAAGATGTTGTCATCATATGGAGACTGTAATTGTAGTCAACTACAGCTCTTGCATTGTAAAGACAATGGTCAATAGTATAGTGTGTATTGTGATGGTCTTGCAGTCTCCGAGCGGACGTGAGCAAAAGAGAGGAATTTGGCCAAATAGCGACAAATAAGTTGCCATGAAGGATTTCAGTCAGTCCCTTGCAGTCTATTCAGCTATGCCGATCAGTTCACTTCAAGGCCAATTAGCCCCTACTATTAGGCTTCTATTCCTAACTTGGCCTAAGTCCCGTATCATTATTCGGCCGGTTTGGAGTATAGTAAAGACTTATGCTCGTGCCTATTTCTGTTACAGTGATATTACTTATGCGCTATCTTAGACTGTTATCTGATATAAACCACACACGTGGAAGAGAGAATAGCTCACCTGGTTCCGTGGGTGTGTATGTTGCCGTATAGATGGATCCATCTTTGTACATATCGCAGGGGACGTCGCGGTCTACCGAGTCTATAACAAAGACATAAACAACATTGTCTTCCAAAGTTCAGGGAGGGGTTTAGAATAATCCTTGCAGACTATCTTATCGGTATTTGTGTTGCATGTATGTAAGTAATATGCTTCCCAAGACGGTTCTTATGTCTTATTGATTTGTAGTAGTGTAATGGGTTACAATTGAAACAGCTAGAGAATATACCCTGATTCAGCTTTCAGCATCTAAATTGATATTGAGCTAGTACCATAACCAACCTGACACAGTTGCCACCACGGGAGCATCTCCGGACTCCGTGGTGTCCACGTTGAAGGACACGGTCTCCCCCACTGGTAGATAATGTCCTCGTTTGTATCCCTCACCGCGGACTACTACCTGGTTCGGATCGATGACTGGGCAGCGCACTAAAGAAATAAAATAATGAAAATGATATCATTATCTATGATCAATTGTCTATAATGATTGTAATTGTAAAAGGTACTAGTACATAACATTATGCTCGTTCGGAGATTTGAGAGGTGGAACAGTCAATGTGACTCCTCCACGCGACTCCCCTATGTTGCCCCCGCTAGCGCAGCTGGATATACCAGTACAAACCAGATTGGGCCTGACCTGCATACACCACAAGTTCTCCCTCTTCTCTGAACATTTCTGCTTATACCTTCGTCTGGTATACAGTATAACAGCGATGCTAGGACCAACAAGATTCTATGGCCCAAAACTATCTGGTATCTCCCCCATCTCTGCGTGCCCAATCCATGGTTAAAGCATTGCATTCTCTTCTGTCAGCACACAAACCATGACCTTACCCCCACCGAAAGAGCAGCCCAAACCATAGCAACCCATCGTTTTTATTTGCCTTTTGTTCCGTTGAAGGACCTTTTGTACAAATGAATGCTTCTACAGCACTTGGCAAACCAAATGAAGGAGTCTTAACACACTATTTTCATGCCAGGAACATCAGTCTCCATGGGTGTCACGAAAACACTTTACACCCTACGTGAGCTTCATTGGTAAGTCAACTACAGTGCACCAGAGGAGAGAAATCACCATACCGGGTACATTTGTCTTGTTGAAGGTCAGACCGATGTTGTAGAGACCGACGCCCTCGGGGTTAAAGGTCAACAGCTGCTTGCCGTCTCCCTGGTCGATCAGCTTGCTGTTGATGTCGCGACCGTCTTTGGAAACAGAGGCGCTGAGATTCCCGTGGCCGACTCGTGATGTGTCAACTGAGAGAAAAAAACAAACAGCAATGGACTGATTCCAAATCATGCACTTTGTCGCTCTCACACAAAGGGAATTCGCAGCTTTGTGACCTTATGACTAGGAAAACTGCAGTGATAACACACATTAGGAAAGGCAACAAGTTGGAACGAGTGTAATGAGATAAGTGGCTGGTTCTAACACATATTTTTACGCTGGTCGGGCTAGGGGTATTGTACAGCATTCCAATGATGCTGACAGTGCTGCACACTGTTGGCGATCTCGATACAAATTGTTCAGTGATACCCATTATCGTCAAAATTGCCAATTTGCATTATGCACACGCAGATGTGATGTCATTGTCATTAGCTGAAAAAAGCTGCAGCGAGGAATAATCATGTAGTTGATATCGTTATGGACATGTGAAAATATCTCCATGCTATAAAGCATTTCCAATACCGTCAATATTTCTATCCTATTTCCCGTGGTTTGGGAAGTGAAAAGTGTAACAGACATGTGTATAGATGGGGAAATTGTCCAGTGATAGCCAGCAAAATGCATAAGCCTAAATCACTGAGATAGTACTGTCATTGAAAACTAGCAGAATATGGGTCCACAACATAGTTACATACTATAACTCCATTACCAATGGAAATGGCTGTACATGTATACCTGTGTATCCTGTATTTACCCACCAAGCCCGAATACTATCGCACCTGTAGAAAGAAGTTGTCATCACAGCTGAAATTCATGTAACACCCTGCACCAGAAAATAGGTTTACAACACGACGCTATGTAGCTAATGTATTTGTCCAATTTCGCCCGGGTGCTTCTACTATTATCTCATTACGCCAGCGCGCTTACACGTAAATGACAGACGGCAAGGTCACTTTAACCCATGCCACCATGCTGCCCCCCATCTATCTACAGTGGTTGGATCCGTGAAAACGGAGAGATTTTTTAGGTGGGCTGTCTGCTTGTCGTAGTGGCTGTCCCTTGAATTTTACACTTTCAATAGAAAACCAGCCGGTGACTGGGTCACCACAAAGTCAAAGGTCAGACTTGTGTGAGTGGCAGGATATATAGCTCAGAGATGACAGCCTTTAAAAAGACAAGACAGTCCAGTTTATTGGATCAACTGGAGAGGCTACTAATGGGGCGGGAAATTGTTTAAAGCCTACTAACCTTCACAGATATACACGTGTACTCCCATAGTCCTATTCGCCATAGAGTGGCAGTAAGTGAAAAATTATCACTTTTTCTCCATGTCTACTGAACGACAATCAAACGGGACAAACGACAAACCTTGAATATTTCACGGAGGAGTGAGATTTTCGAACTCTTGTTATTCCAGTTTATGCGGTACTTACTCGGAACTTCCACGTCCTTCCCGACGTCCCATTTGGCCTCGCTGACCTTGATCTTGGTGATGTCATAGGCATGGCAGACGAAGGGACCGCCGGGAACTTCCGTGCCGTTGTACTTGACAGAGATGTCATGTTCACCTGCAGAACAGAAATTCACATCTTATGCGTTCTTCTAAATTTTATTGGAATTATGTTTTATTGTGGTGTCTAATATCTACTTCAGTTATGTGGTGTCTAATATATACTTTAGTCTTCATGCGCCTAGAGTTAGGGGTAACGAGTCGTTCGGTGTAATATAACCAGCTGCTGCTGCGCCGCGTGCCTGCAAAGCTGGTGTGTTACGCCGAACGGCGGTTATACCGGCTATATAGATAGCAGATACAGATACAGAGTATATGAATTGACCTATAGAGGTTTGCCCTAAATGCAAGCAAAAGATGCAAACTGGTGCGCATCATTGGGTTGTCATAATTTGATATCAATATATGACATATTTACTGCATGCATGCCTAAAAGACATTGGGCAATATTTCAAACTGTTTATATATTGGTTATTGTAATGTGCAAATTGCAACCCAATGGACGAATTACATCACGGAATGTCATGTAGCAATGGTACTACTGTTTGCGTAAGATGTGCCCAAATCCATTTGTTTACAGCCCCCCTCCCATAACTCATGCATCTGGGCGTTCCCATGCAGAAGCATATATTTTCAGGTCCAGCATTTAGTATGCTATACAGCTCTAGAAGGAGGTGTTCCGGAAAGCATTACTGTTACAAAGTGTTTTGTCGTGACCGCTGGAATTTAATAAGTGAATAGCAATAACAACAACAACATGACGTTGACGTACCGACTTCTTCTGGCACATATTCCACCTGGATGCCGCCGTTGGCGTCGTTGTATCGGCACGGGAGACGGTCTTTCCTCGGCCCTGCAGGACGAAGAAAACTCGTAGAGTTCATCTTCTTCAAGAACTCTACTAACCTCTTATCTATACTCTGGTTATAGTAGTCAGGTGGCATCTTGGTACTAATATTCTACCCTGTGTGTTCCAGAATATGCACAAGTATTGTACATATAGCGAATTTTTAGTTTGTGAGGTATTAATTATTCATGCAGGAGATACTCCTTTATTTAAGGTGTGGTATCATTGTTGTATATGCATCATTTGCATACGGTGAAGGGTGTGGCCTTAGAGAACCCCGACGTCACAACGGCAGATGATGCGTCATCATTGGAAAGACGATTCAAAATTACATTTATTAATAACATTGACAATAATGATGATAATATGTATTCGTTAGGACTGCATGTTTATGGATTATTAGGACTTAATTCATGTATCTATGTTATATTTTGTCTGACCATCACCTCTGCTCCTATAACCTTAATAAAAAGTGGCCAGCAGGCAGAGTTTTTCATGAATAAACAAAGGCTTAAACAACAAATAAACAAAGACCTAAACAAAGAAACAAACAACTCACCTGTAACGATGATTTCCATTGGCAGTTCCTCCACATTTTCAGCGCTGACCATGAACTTGGCCGTGCGGTGAACCGGAACATGTCCCAGGCCTGACCCGGAAACAATCACTTTTCCGGAAGTTTCAGAAGTTTCTAGGCCAGAGGGGTAAATCATACGTATTAACGTTAAGCCAAATTACATATCTCTACACCAATTTAAGGTAACTCAATGTGAATCATAGGTATTGGCGATAACAACGGCATGTAACATAATTATACAGGTAGTATTTGCGTAATCCAATCATTCTTTTTCGATATTCCTAATTTATATGTTCTTTGTATGATTAAAGAAAATCAAGACCTGTTGGACCTAAAAAGTTATAATACTTTTATCTTGAGCCTGTCTGTTAATCAGAAACGCTTTGGCTGACAGACTATATTTCATACTTAACCTAGTTAGACTAGTGTGCCTTGTTATTTACCTGAAATCTTTCAATAAGCATTGTGGTTGATTCGCCCATGCGATTACTGAATGATCACTATCAGAGCGTAAAACAACAACACAATGTTATCTACTTCATTTGTCAATCAGGAAAGAACTGAATTGGCTATTTCTTAAATTGAATGAATTCATGAAGTTGTCTGTTCATTTCTGTCTACACCTGCTGTTTTCTGCAACATTATTCCACTGTCGGTTGGCGAACCTCAACAAGCAATTAAAGAACAAAAAGTCGTGAACAACTACTAATTTCCTAGATCACGTGACGCACTATTACAATGGTAACAAAATGGTGAAGTAATTAATTATGTCACCTAGCGAGCGTGTTTATATCCTGAAAAGTTGTCTGTCTTGTTACAAAATAATTACAAAATGGAGACTGTACCGGTCAAGTTGTTAACTTTCACTCAGTCTGTAAAAGTTGATTTTGATTGTACATTAGACTTTCACTATTCTGTTATTTTTTAGTTTGTATATTGTGTAACTAGTGTTTTAATTTTGCCCACTTTTGGAACTACTGCCCACCTCCCATCAATAACTATTATATTGTATGACACAATTTCGCTTGAGGGGGATGCTAGTAGTCACTTTCTTCCAATACCTAACGATTGAGCGCTCTATATAAAGGGTCATTGTAAATTCAAGGCCTGTTCGGCACCAGGTAACATTTATCGGATGCCTTTAATTGGTAGTGTTGTCAGTTATGCAATGTAACTGATCATACATATGGTTTAAAGATGAAGAATTCTACCATACTGCGTTTACATGTGCCTCTGCTTTAAAGGTCACAAAATGCCATGTAAGAAATGTGTGCATATCTTCTCAAGCACGCACACTCGAAGAAAGATAAACACTCAGAGAAAGCCAACAGGTCCTTAGAATGTCGCTCTTGTCGGTAAACAGTTACGCACGAACGATTCCTGGTGGTAGTAGCAACAAACAGGTCCACGTTGTGCCCCCACTATCATTCCGCGAGTGCCATTGCAAGGTGTGGACACCATATGCCATTAAAATGAACAATTATGATTCAGTATATAATCTTCCGCAGTAGACTATCGATTTATAATGTTTTGGTAAACTGAAAAATTCTTTTGGATGTCACCTTTTAGTCCACACCCAATAGTTTCGATGATTTGTTTGGCCCAATTACGTGTAATTATATCCACGCTGGTTGTCGGAACCTGCATTTTTCTAGGTGTGGCCGCAATGGAATCTTTAATCTTTGGTGTTTTCTTTCGCTAACATGTGCCATTACCCATGTCCTTGAGTAGAGTAACCCTATTGCGTTACTTTATAGATCTAGTACGTTTACAGTCAGTAAGTGGCCGCTTGAGATACATTCTTTCAAAAAGTTTGTAGTGACCTTTCCAGGTCATATATCAATAGTCGCCGGGTGAAATTTACGCATACAAAACGTATTGCTGGAGGTTGTTGTCTTAAGTACGATCCACATGCGAGATAAAAATCCTTTCAGCCATTGTACGTATGGTTAAATTACATACTTTTTCGCAACTGTTGCGTGTCTGTAAACATGCTAGATAATTGCGCACAGGTTGAGTCAGGTGGCAGCTGTTATCAGTGTTGTCGGTTTGCCGAGTAGGAATGCAGAATTTTAGAAAAATTCCGTTCTAAGAAAAGGCTTTAAATGTTTAGATATACTGTTCTTTTCAAGTGATGCGTTATAAACTAGCCCGGAAGGTTTAAAGTTAGTAAGTATAAGTAGTTGCCCTCTATGCTAATCTACTGCACCGGAAGTTTTCCATGGGGTGGGGTGGGGGGCATTAAAAAGTGTAAACAGGTAGGGTTTTGTTTAAAAGAAATTAGTTTTAAAACTTTTGAAACTTACCTGGTTGTCCATTAAGGAGCTTGGAAGGAGGAGGAGCGGAATAGGCCGTGTCTGCGGAGGCTAGTGCCACTTGTTCCGGCATGGCTGGTGGTGGTGTCTCTGGCTCTGGTTCTGGTTCTTCGTCACTCGAACTGGAACTGGAACTCGACGTCAGATCATCTTCACTCACAATGATTATCTTCGCACCTTTCTTCTTCTTAAGTATTTCCTTTAGCTGATCAACATCATCAATCTCCCTACCCTCAATCGTTTTTGCCTTACGGGTGGACTTTTTACTGAACATGTCATCAGCTTTGTCTTTTATCTTTTCGACAATAGATTGTTCTTTAGGTGCCTCCATGGTGGGTGGTGGGGCCGAACGGACCTCTTCGACAACAGTAGGCGGTGCTTCCATTGGGAAGACTGGAGGCGCGGTGGAAAGTGCAGTTGTCGGGGTTACCTCTTCTTCGATGTCCGAGGACGACGTCGAGTCTTTCCGAAGTTGTTTGATGTCGCCGAGGACAGATTGTCGGGCTCCTTCGATATCCCCGGGGCTCTTTGCTGTGTGCAGGGGCACGCTGTTGTTGACAGGCGGAGCGGGAGTTTGCGTCTCGACCTGGGTCACCTGGGTAGCCTGAGGTAGAACAGGAGGGGGCGTGGTCTTCACAGGTTCGGCAGGTTCGACAACATACATCGGAGAGACGGTCTCGCGCACGCGCGGTGACTCGGCGGTCTTCTTCGGTTGGGCGGTCTTGGCGACCGGTTTCTGTGGGGGGATAGGACTAGCTTTACTTACATTTATAAGTGGAAATGGTTTGCGTATGTTTTCGACAGGTGTCATAGGTGGAAAAGGCTTGCGTAATTTTTCTGCAGGCTTGTTTTTTTCTTACAAAGTACTTTATACTGGAGAATGTGTGACATGTTTTTGTACAGGTGACACACTTTGTACTGAAAAGGTGCGCGTGTTTTTTCCTACAGTCGAAGCACTTTCAGATGGAGATGCCATGCATTATTGAAAGGTGAAGCAATATTATAAGAAGAAGGTACTCTTACCTTGACAGCAGGAGGCGTTTTCTTAACCGGAGCAGACGGCTTCTGAACTTCAACCGGAGGAGGCGCTTTCACGACAGGAGGAGACGCTTTCTGGACCGGGGGAGGGGCCCGCTGTACTTCAACTGGAGGAGACGCTTTCTCAACGGGAGGAGACACCTTCTGGACCGGGGAAGGAGCACGCTGTACTTCAACGGGCGGAGGCTGTTGTACCTTAGCTGGAGGAGGTAAGCTTTTGACTGAAGAAGACGGCTTCTGTACTTCCATTGGAGGAGACGCCTTTTCGACGGGAGGAGACACATTTTGGACCGGAGGAGGAGTGCGCTTTACCTCCACGGGAGGAGGAGCTTTTACCTCCGGAGAAGGTGTCTTCTTCACTGCGATCGGAGGAGTTGTTTTTGCCACCGGAGCAGGAGGCTTCTGTGCCGCTGGTGGAGGGGCGCTTTGTACCTCAGGAACTGATTTCCGCTTCAGCGAGGATCCTTTTGATCCAACTACTCTACTCGGCGGAAGATTGGAATCTTCAGCATCAATATTCATCCGGCCTCCCTTCCTGTCGTCCACACTGCTGAGGGAGGACAGGCTACTCGTAGAGCTCTTCTTTTCTTTCTTTTTCAGCTTCTTCTTCTTTGGGAGATCAAGACTGCTTGAAGACGTGTTATCTGAACTTGATGTCATTCTCTCTAATTTTGCTTCTTTTGACGGTAGGTCTGCGCTGGGACCGACAGCAGAGGCATTGAC
The DNA here is from genome assembly GCA_019207045.1 of Branchiostoma floridae x Branchiostoma belcheri. Classification (NCBI taxonomy): domain Eukaryota; kingdom Metazoa; phylum Chordata; class Leptocardii; order Amphioxiformes; family Branchiostomatidae; genus Branchiostoma; species Branchiostoma floridae x Branchiostoma belcheri. The sequence continues at coordinate 11,513,889 of CM033035.1, forward strand.
TGCTGGAGCTAGTGCCGTTTTAACTTCCGGCACTGCAGCTTTCTTCATCGAAACGTTGTTCTCAACACCGCTACTAGATGATGTATCAGGTTCCATTGATCTTGTTTGAGACCTCACCACGGTAGGAGTAGGCAGGCTTTTTTCTTCATCTTCTACTACTTGTACTTCTGCTTTCCTTAGCTTTGGAGCCTCCTCTTGTAGCTCAAGAAGTGGCTTGCGCTCTGGTGGTTGGTCAGGTAAGGTTTCAGACGTACCGTACTTTATGCCAACATCGGTCTGCGCCTGCTGTAGGTCATAACTGGTCTTTTCTCGACCGAAGAAGGTCTTGATTCTATCCATGACGCCGGGTCCTGACGTTCTTACCTTCGGTGGAGGAGACGGTTGTTTGCTTAGCTCTTCGTCGCTCTGTCCTTTCTTGCGAAAGAAGCTTGCCTTCTTTCTGACGTTTCCTTCTTGGACGCCCCGAGGTTTCTTTGGCTCGCCTTTAGGTTTACCACCCGCCAGGACGCTCTGTGGGATGTGGGAGCCTGAATTCGGCTCTCTTACGCCTACGGGAGGGTTTACTCTACTAGGCGGTGAAGAGGACTGTACTTCCTCGGCTGGCGTTACTGCTGCAACCGGTGTATAGGCAGGTGGCTTTCCTAATTTATCGTCCGACTCAGACGAAGTATAGGAGGGCTTACTTCTTTTGCTGTCTAACTGGTCGTCTATGTTTTCCTGTGATCTCTTCTCACCGATTTTGCGAATGTCGTCCAGAACTGACGTACGTGCGTCGTGTGTCTGTACTGCTTGCTGAGTACTCATCCCTCCCTCTAACTCTTCCTCTTCTCTAGCAAAGCTGCTGCTACTAGCTATAGCAGGTTCTGGAACGAGTTCTTCCTGGATTTGACTGCTACTGCTTTCCTGTAAAGGGTTTTGAGTAGCAAGCTCTGGATCCAATTCTTCAGGGCCTGATTCTGTGACCTTCTCTTCTGTATCTGAGTCTTCAGTACTGTGAACAGGAGTGTCTTCTTGCTCGTCGTTGCTCTCGTCTATGGTCAGAGTACTCTCTGATGATGAATCTGCTCTTCCCAGCTGTCCAAGAGCTCTTATGTCTTCAAGTACCGATTTCTTTTTCTCTACCTGGTTAGGATCCTTCACCACCTCTGTTTCCTCGGTTTTGTCTTCAGAGTCTCTGACAAAAGCTTTGTTTTTCACTACTTGGTCCGAATTTTGCTCTACTTCTGTCTCTGTATCCTCGCTTCTGTCTTCAGTGTCTCTCACAAACTCTTTCTTTTTCTCTACCTGGTGTGGATCTCTGTCTACGTCTGTCTCTGTATCCTCAGTTCTGTCTTCAGTGTCTCTGACAAATACTTCTTCGAGTGAGCTTACTCCTGAGTCACTAAACGGAGACGTTTGGACCTCTCCTTCGCTAGACTTGAAGACTTCGTCGCTTGAAAGCAGTGGCTGCTCGTGGCCTGGAAACAACGGCTGCTCGTCGCTTGAAAGCAATGGCTGCTCGTCGCTTGAAAGCAATGACGGTTCGTCGGCGGGATTCTCTTCGATAGTATCGTATCGAGTGGAACGAATGGACCCACAGACTGATGAAGCAACAGACGGAGGTCGTCGGCTTGGAGACGTATCGTTGAGGTCGATGAGGGATGTTTTTGAATTCCTTATTCGGAGATATATTGAAGAAGAAAATTGCAGGATAGTCTCCTCATCGGAATCAGCGGCGGCCATGGAATATGGACTGTAAAGAAAATTGAATTTACATTATCCATAAATCTTGTTTAATCTTCTGATGGACATTGATGAGTAAATCCACACTCACGTTGACTATAAAGGACTACGGAGATCTCAAGACAATTCAAATAGTTAAATCTATTCAAGTATCATATTGTGTAACGACAATAAATTTGTGAAACATTCATTCCTGTGCACAGAAAAAAGTTTATTTGCTGTAGCAATAGTATTTGTCACCATTCTTAGCTTATTATTATGAGGGTCTATACACTGTAAAAAGGGTGCATCTCAAGGACTGTTCACATCAGTTTATGTGTTATGGCTTCAGATATGATCAGTTTCGCTTGCATTTGAATCCTAATTTGCCTTGCCTAGGTGGGCCTAAGATGACCCCGTTCTGTCTATAGGTACGGACAATCATTTTGGAATGTATGAAATTAAGCCTTGTCCATTTCTGACCACCAAATGAGGCAAAGCTGGGTGGGGAGGGGGGCGAGTCTGACATGATCATGAATCATTCGTCTTCCGGTACAGCTTAAACTATATCTTACAGGCCACGTTTGATTCCACTAATATACAGTCGTCGTATATTATCATAGTCTGTGATAAACACGTGTTTCCTACCTTGTTTTTGATGTTAAAGAGTCCATAATCTAAGCAGATGGTAAGATGCTAGTTTGTTGTGTCTCGGGGAATGATTGGAATGCCAATCTGTTTATCCTCATTTAGGATAAGGAAGAATGCAAAAGCTTTTGAAATTCAAATTGCCCCCCCCCATTCCCACATGCCACATGTCAGAGAAAAGTTTGCTAACAGACTCTCGTCTAAAGTTTGACATTTAGATTTTTTTAAATACCTACATTTCTAGGTGTCAATGACAAATTTCGGGGTTGCTTTAAAGAGCTTTTTTTTTTTAAATTTTATTTTGACACCTTGTGTACGACTCCAGAATAGGACTTAAAGCTTATCTATAAATATTTTGAAACGCATTCCCGAGCCAGGTGTGTTTTGGGACGCGTCAAGTTTTATTCTTAAACCTTGCACCATCACTGCACTTAAACACTGGTCTGATGCAATCGATTCAAACATTCCACACAGATTTTCCAGTGGCTTAAACTTTTGATTTTGTACCTTTTGCATTCAACATGTGCAAAATATAAGATATACTCATTTGTAACATGTTCTACCCTGACAACCCACCTACCCTAATGCGTATGGATCGATATGCATACAATAAACCTCGGGTTCATACCGGTTATACTTTTAAATTTGTCTATTGAACAAATAACAACATCCACTGCGTACGAGCTTAAGTTTTACTTTGACCTTGAGTCAACAAAATGGTGGAAAAAAATGGCGGCCAGAATTGGACCACGGTTTAAAAACTATGGTTGCTCGGCCCGAATGCGCATTTTAGCCTTAGGACGCGTGTAAGGAGTTGTGCTGAACTGACTGTAATAATGCTTGTGAAAATTTGTCATTTTGCCGCAACGACGGAACTCTCACGTGCAATTTCACATTAAGTTGCCAGACAGATGCAAATTATATCTGATTTTGAATTAGCAAGTTTTGTACTGGGCATTGCTTTCACTATTCAAGATTCCATGGTAGGTATGTTGTTAAAGGTTTTGAGAAGAAAAAGACCCCCCCCCCCCATCTGCACATGCACATACATACTCTCCAACCAAACACTAGCGGCCTTGTTTTCAAATACCCTTCAATCTGGACACCTGTGAACCTAATCGTGGTTTAAAGGGACAACAGAGCAAAGGCTTAACCAAAGTAACCCTCTTATGTCACCACAATCACAAAGACATACAGCTACAGACATGTCTACCTTGTTGGTTCACAGATTTCTAAGACACGAGTTTATAATTACTCGTATGGGAATATCTTGATATGTCGAAAAGAATGTTTGGCATGTACTGTTTTACACACGCCTTGCGGGAAGGCATGAATATGCTAATGAGCTTCTTCCTGTACAATTGACAAAAGGCCGGGATTGGATTGTTCACCCCGAGGGCAGGTAGTCGGGGCGAGTAGATCAACAGAAAACTTCAAGCTTATTGGAGCAGAAAATTTGCACACATACTCATACTTCTAATAAAACCACTTAAACAAAAACGCAGTTTTTCTGTCTGTATTGAAGAGGGGCATCATTTTGGTTATAGATTGACCCCTGCTTAAGTATGGAATGACAAGAATGCACCAATAATCGCCGACCGATGACGACTTGAGATAGGATTGGGGAAGAACTGGTTTGACAAGGTAAGTGGCAAAGGGTACGACCCAAGAGATTTGCTCTGGTATTGGCATCTTGTGTTGTCTTCCAATAATTCATGAAATGCTTATTCCAAATACCAGTCATAAGCGGGGATTGTTGTTATGTTGACGGAAAGTGACATATAAGTTGAATTTTTGATGGAAAGTATGATAGTATGTTATTTTTAGGAATAATAGGATACTGTGTGTGATTATGTCCGGGTCGCTGCCCATACACACATACCATGTAAACATCTGGTGAAAGATTGTGATAAATATGGGCTTTATATTTATCCCTCTACTAGGTTATAAGTATTTCTAAAGAAAGTAAAAGTTTTACCGTTTAAAATTTAAAGAATGATTATCCCACTAATGAAATAAAATATTCTCTAGAAATTATGAGTGACAAAATGTGTACATATTTGTATACTTTATAATTTATACTTCTCTGATATAACATTAGGGTACAAGTCCGGTGTAATTCTATGTGCACGCTGTTTTAAACGAGTCAGACTGATTCTATGCCAAGAATGAATTAACTGATGCATTATCATTAGCATTTTTACTTAGCAATAATCAAGCCATAGCATCAATTAAGGTTACGTGAGTAGTACAAACGTTGACCTAAAATCAGATACCGAATACGTTTTGATTTCAAAATAGATAAAGAAAATAACTCACCAGTGCCGCCATTTATGCTACCAAATCTCAGCACTCTAGTCACGAAAAGTGTTGAAGACTCGAGCACGAGTCAAAGTTTTGTCCTGCGCGACCAAGGCCTCTCCAAAATGGTGGCCAGGCAAGGGCGTTGGACAGGATGAGACCCCTCCTACCGATATACGTCACACATCGCTTGACATTCTACCTTTCACCTATAATTGACTAATGCAGGGCGGCTTGGGCGAATCTTGATAGACTTGTACGGGGAAGCTACGGGTGACTGAGTTGAACGCTTATATATCAGCGATCTCTATTGAAGATTTTCCACTGTCATACAACACCAAAATTTGCTTAGCTCGAATTTTCAGTCGCACTTCCGTCGACCTTCTTCAGGAATGATTATTCAGTTACTCTGATCACGTGACTTAGAGACACGTGACTCGAGTAACGAATCATAAATGCCCGGCAGGCGGTATCGGCCCCCGTCTCTGTTAAGTGTCGGCTGGTGTGCTCTTATGTAGATGGCCTCCTTTCATGCTAATATTAGCGATCTCATTGTTACAGAATTCACCACTGGATTATATACTTAAGCGCCCTTTGTAGTGCGACGATAACAACAATATTTCCTTTGCTATAATGAATCCTAAAATATTAGACGAATATTCCTTTATAGCATTAATTATTAATGCATGTATGCCCTCACTAACGTCAAATGAAAGAACAGGAAGTATAGCCAATTTGACACTCAGTATAGCTACATATGTCCAAAGACATTAGATTGGCTACAATGTACAGTAGTAATAGGTTAGTAGCATTTTGTTTGATACTTGTAGGCTTTGTTTTTGGCATGTGAATGTTAGAATTATATCACAAATGCAGAATCGATACCACTTGTATTGCAGAATGACATTGACTATATGAAAGACGACTGTTTTGTAATCTTCTGTATGGAAAATCTTCAGCATTGCAGATTCTTATATGACTCGCTGGGGAAATTACGTACACTTACACACACATACAGTATACATACGCGCATACATACTCAGTACACACACACACACACACACACTCACACTCACACATACAAATATATACATACATTTATTGGCGCATATAAAATACGCGTGCATGCATACATACATGCATCCATACACACATACTCAACCACACATATGACACGATGCTGACACAATAAGAAATTCCAACACTTCGTTTTTTCAAATATAGAATGGTTGTATAATATATATACTAATAGAAGATCCATATATAAAGTGCAAAACTCAAGACAACCGTACCCAAAACTTTGATAACTAGATTCCCTTAAAACACGAACCCTTGATTTCCGACCCCATTTCAAACCCATAACCTTTATTTCCCTGCAAAATAAACTATTTATGATATGTTCCGTATGGTTTTTGGTAATAACTGTAGCCATATGTTTCATTTCAAAACACACATTTTATATGATAAAATTCAGCTAGCACATACTAATAAGTAAACATCGCAAATATATTATTCCCCACCCCTCTATCTATAAAGGCGACTAGATATTTTATCAATAACTATCTCTTAACTATGTGGCCTATGCCACATAGTTCTATTGTTCTAAAGTTCTATCATATTGAAGGAGATACTATATTTGCAAGAAAGCATAAATTTAACCCTCATTGGGCCTATGGCACTAATAGGAGATATCAATTGCGGTAATTATATAAACCTTGTACTAAAGAATGCATGTATATATCAAGCCAAAGATAAAAACTATGGTAGTAGAAAATGGGCAAAATCACAATGTGATAACTGGCAATTGGTACTATCAAAATTAACTATGTAACATATATGATTGAAACAAAACAGACATAAACAAAGCAATTCCATTGCAATAAAGAGCGTTTACATCAAAGGCGCTACTAGCGTTTTTATTTTCGTGGGGCCACATTGTCTCCAAAGCTAAAGAAAAGGTTCCATTTAAACCATCATATCACCTGATTACGTGTAACAAAGGAAGTGTCTAAAAGGAAGTGGTGTATTAACCTTGCTTGAAACTTTTCTTGTACATTGAACGCTCATGGCATCTTGGTGTCATTCACTTCAACTAGTCTTGATTTTAAAGCTGCTATACATCTATAAAGATCCGTCAAAAAGAAATAAACTATTCTATTACTTTTTTCGTACGAAAGAGGTGTTATGTGTTCTGTCAAAATGGCCGGGAAATTTTCATAAAAAGCGGCCCATTTAGAATCAGTGAGCTGATTTGTTAGTAGTATGTTGATACGGGCCCGTCGCGTTCTATCCTCCTACCATAGATCCTCTCCTTCTCCTTGTAGTTGCCAGGCAACGCGTACCCATAATTTGGGTACTTGACATGCCTGCTGCTCCGCTGGGAGGCGCTGCGGCTGCGTGTGATGGGCTCGCTGTGGTAGTAACCGTAGTCACCGCCGTTCCTATCGGGGAGGGGGTGGTAAATAGAATTTCGTATTCAATACATGGTAACGCCATGCAAAACAATCACATAAAAACACATTTACAAGCATTTCAAACTTAAAGCCTTTAGACCCCCACTGCAAATTGGCCAGGTTTGTTTTGGTTAAAAAAAGATAGAGTTCAACTCCGTTTTTTTTAACGAGCTACAGCCAGGAGATTGTCATGATATCATGATTTCAAGTGCAACCTCTGTCCTAATGGAAAAGTCCGTCTGTCAACCGAAATATGGAGGTCAACCACTTCCAAATCTGGCAAAGGTCACAATTTTTGCAGGACTGAAAAAAATATACATGTTTCAGTCCCTCCAGCAGAAACCTCGACCTTTATCATCAAAATTTGGCCTAGAAAAAAATGATAATTTGAAAATAAGTCAATGATCAACCTTATTTCATTTGTGGTTATCTTAAGTGTATTTTGTCACGGTCTTTCTAATAGTTTATAGCTTGTTTTAACTGTACGCTGGAGGTGTCGGCCTTGTAAAGGGTGTATAATCATGTTGCCCACACCTCTCAGATTTCATTCTGTGAATCTTAATAAATAAATAAAATAACTCCAGAAATGTGCTCCCTCACCTATCGGCGTACATCACCTCGTCCTCATCATCGATCCTGACGAGGAAGGGGCTGCCCGGAACGTGCTGCTTGTCCCACGTGACGTCGATGTGGTAGTCTCCCGGTTCTCTCGGTTCGTACTCCACGGCGATGGTGCGGTTACCGCTGTCCTTGATGGGTGTCATCCGCACGTTGAACCCCCCTGAAATGTCGTTTTAATATGTCAGTATGAATAAACACATACCATTGGTGATCTAGCCAATGGTCAAGAAGTGTTTGTGTTGAATGAAAGTTACATGTACAACCTTTAACGTACCAACACAAATTAGCTTTCATGCAATGCTCAAGAAGTTAAAAATACTTTCTTACTTTAGAAATTTGGACTATTGTCAGTTGAAGGCAAAATTAATCTTTACCCCTAAACATCGTTCCTGTTATGACATTGCTGACAAAAAAGATCTCACGTCAATTATAATGCTGTGATAACAGAACAGGTGAAGTGTAAAGTTCAAAATGAATGAATGAAAAACCTTGTATTATACGTTTTTATGCTCTTACAAACTAAGTACCGGTCGTGATAATAAAATACAACAACAGTGATATATGTATAAGAATGCGGTATAATCTTAAGTACTACATGAAGAATGATTAATGTTCACATGTTAAACTTCATATCGCTTCTTAAGTTAAGGATACCTGACCTTTCGGTCCATGGACCCTGACTTGCAGCTTGCCGTGCCCAGCACCCTTTGTCTCGCAGACGAAGTTGCCCCTGTACCCCTGCAGGTTGCCGCTCTCCAAGCCCGGTCCGAAGCAGCGCACTTTACTGGGATCAACTGGCCCCACAACGTAGAAGTTAAAGGGACTCCCTGTAAAAGTAACGTTGATATATTGTTATTTGCAGGAAAGGCATGAATTGACACAAAACATTTGTTTATGAACATAGATCGTGAATATGACACTATGTTCTTTTGATCACATCTTACATTTCAAGATTGTATTCGGACACAATATAGCCTCGGTACCATCCTATTTCTAACGGGGATCCCTACACTCGCAACCGTAATTTAGGATAGCGAGTGGTGTATGGAGCCCCAGTAGTAATAGGATGGTACCCATGCTAGACACAATATGGTAATCGATGCCATGGTCAAATTTCCACCCGGCACCCGGCCGTGCTGTTTACGGCAACGGAATTAAGTGTTTGTCAAGTATGCTAAAAAGCAATTACTCAAGCAGCTGGATATGATTTTGGAAATGGTCAGACGTTTGTCAAGTAATATACACAAATACACTCATGATCTTTTTTACGTCTTGGATATTTCATTCTATACGTTTAGTTCATGTAGACTGTTTGCAAATGTGACTATAGAAGAAGCGGGTAATACAGTATCCTGGGGACGAGTTTGATACTGACCTTTGACCGCTTGGTCGTCATACCTGACGTCCATCCTGTGCTTGCCCTCCTCCCTGGGGATGACCTCCAGGCCGTAGGTACCGTTCCCGTTATCCTTCATGTTGACCTTGGCCTTCTGAGTCGGTCCCTTACAGCGAGCAGACAAAATTCCTGAAAAATTATACAAACAAATCACTTTTAACTCATTGCTTGCGTCACTCATTGCGGTAACAAATCGTGATGTAAGCTATTCTCTAAAATAATTGTTTTGCTTTTGTCCATTAACACCCAGAAAAATCTTCTAGTGCTGTCTTATACAAGAGGCAGGGTGATCTTGTAGTTATGGTTGTTTTGACTCCAAAGGCCCTGGGTTCCGATCCCTTGAAGGCCTTAATGATGTGCCATGTAGAAATGCCCTTTACACCTCTATTACCACTCTACGGGGAAAATGAGTAACTGGCTTCGGATAGGGATGGTCTATCGGATGGAGCGTAAAACCTCGAACTCGAACCACTTATTGAGACTAAGGGTCCATCTAGGTGAGAGTGGATCAAACCTATTAGTTTGGTCTTACAAAAAGTGTACAAAACTAGTATGTTACGCCCAAAGGAAAGGCAGTTTACCTGTATGCTACATACGGAACAAGCAAAATGATATTGTGAAAAGATAGATGTAAGATCTTACCTCCTTGCCCAGCGTCCCTCAGATCAGCGGTCAGGTATGCAGGCTCGCCAACGAGTACGGGGTCCCTATCCAACCCGCCAAGCTCAACTCTGGATGCGTCGCGTCTGGCCCCGCCCTCAACTTGCACTTTGTACGGGGAGCCCTCTAGCGGGCGTCCGGACCAGGCCACGTCCAGGTCATGCACGCCTGAAACCCATAGATGTAAGAAGTTATTCCATTATTTATGAAATATGAGTAGGTATAGAATTTGATGTCTGGTAGATTCAGCCATTCGGCTATCCTGACCAGGATCTCTGTCAGTATAATCGTTGATTCCGACGAGTAGAGATTCTGATCGAAGTCTTTATTTACACTATACAAAGTCGCAAATACAAAGTCATCTACAGATTCATCTCAAAGTAGCATTATTGTCCCAATGGTAAAAATGTTTCGTTGACATTATAACTTGGTACATGTAGTTAGTTCTGAAATTACTGACCTGGGACCCTTGGTGTGTACCTAGCCTTGTACATGTCACCCTGATCATCCAATGGTTGTAAGAATACGTCAACCGGACCTTCAGGGCCGGTCACACTACAGGCAGGGGTACCTGGTTAGAATAGGTAAGAACAATGTGTTACCGGTAACATTCATGCTAAGTAGAGTAGCTTCTACACAGAATTCTGTGGATGGATATATCGACATCACATGTTAGGCTTATTGGTCCCATATCATAGTATAATACATCGCAACATTTTCATCAACCTAGACGCCAAGAATCATATTGTATATAGCCGTATAGGACCGTGACTGAAGCCGAAGAAATGTGTCATATAGGTACGTCTAGTGACGCTGAAGAAGAGTGATGGATATCACTCGAACGGTTTAGAAGTAAATATCCGTTTTTATCCAGTTGTAGAGATTGAATTGTATTTGAATAGTGTCGTATAGATTATACTATTGTATCATTTAAGCGGTGTCTAGGAAATTGTATAATCCGAAAAACATTGAAGAATATTCCGGAAAACATATGGTCTAGATGATACAGTGTTAGTAAAGGGAGATAACAGCAAAGGTTGTTAGAGCACAGCAAACAAGAGTAAAGAAGGCAAACATGCTCTGGTCAAACGATTCCCACCTCTCCCATCTGTGCTGTAGCCATCACCTTAACATAAAGATAAAACACAATTAACGTAAATGTAATGTTTTCATCAAAGCAATCTTAACCACCTAGCACCCAGGAAAAGTTCAAAACCAATCAATAAATGATCACTGAACTTACACCAAGGTTGAGGATAGGTTTATGATTTGCTTGATATGGAGCTTGATATGCATGGATTTCTTGAATTCATAAAGCATTCAAACAAAGTCAAAAGATACGACATTTATACATAGTGTTTGAGAACATTGTGAGTATGGCACACCATCAAAAAGCATCAAGATTGAGTCCTCATCGTCGCGAGACTCTGATTATCGCGAGACATCGCGAGAGTTGACAAAGGCAGCATGTGTAAAGAAAACATTGCTCTCACCAGACTAGAGACTATAGGCATTGCAATCATGAAAGCATTCTCTACTCAAAGATAAGAAAAAAATAAGCGAACCTGTGTCTACGTATGTCATGAAGTCTTTTGAATAATGGGAAAGTGGATCATGTTATAATATATTCTATAACATATAAATGCGCATGGACTATTTAAAAGTGTGAAGAAGATTCCAAGTGAGACACCATGCAGCAATCGATCTACATCAAACCTAGTGGATGTTACTTATCATTTCTAAGCATTCCTTTCCTATGCGTGGTACGTAGCAAGTAAACCATCAACTAGCGACAGAAGTTGGGATCTTGTCTGGTGTAGATAAACATAAAGAAAAAGAAAACGTAATGCTAACCTCCACCAGCCCGTGTCCCATCGATGGTAAACTCCGCAGTCTCATCCACCATGGCCCGCTGCAGGCCCGTGCCTTTCAGGATCACTTCGTAGGACTGCTTGGCCGCGGCCGGGCTGGGAGGTGTGCGCGCGCGGTCTCGGCTGTTGTACGCGTCACAGTAGATAGGGGCCAGGTCCGCACCATCCCAGTCCAAGTTGATGGGATGCCTCCCTTCGGAATAGATGGTGTAAGATAGAGAGTTAAAGGAATGTTTTTATGAGATTTCGATTCCAGTCAATGACTTTGCGCATTATCCAAGAAACTTTTCACCTCCAATTATTTTTCCTGCCAAGGTTCGTTTTAAATCTGAAAGGACAAGCTGGTAAGATGCACCCGGGCGATGACGCAGTTGAACATGAAACATATCTACAAAAATGAGTGTATCAAGAATAAGGTTCTTTCTACGAATACGCCTTTTAGCTGGCATTTGAATGTAAGCCATTTGACATGATAAAAACAATTGTTTCTTGCACTTTTGTTTATTTACAAGGAGTTCAAATAGACCTGCATGAAGCTTTTGCAGAGGTCATATGAGGAAAGAGGTAAGGGTCAAAAAGGAGAAGAAAAATACATGATTGAAATCTTGGTAAATCTATGAATATGTATCATAACACAAGTGTTTCGGATTTATGTCAATGTAATATCAAACCAGTTCGGAACGCTCCGGGCTCTTCTGATAGCTTCTCGATAACAGGAGATAGAATATGATGATTTCCAGGCTATGTATATGTACGTACCTTCCACCCTCGGGGTGAACTGGAAGGCGTTGTCCTGGTCAAAGTTCGTGGGTACCGATGACCCAAGTGGGTCGGAGACCTTTGTCCCCAGGCGACCTGACCCAGCCTTGGACGTGTCAAGGGTCACCTTGCACGGGTCACCTACCGGCCAGCTGAATGACCTGTCCGCACCCACCGGAGGGTACACGCAGGTGATGTCGTTAGGATCAATCACTGTGAAGGAGAACGGACTGCCTGCAAATACATGTACAACACATCGAGAAACAAGATGTGCTCACAATTTTACATACGTATCCATCAGTCAATGCATGTACCGATTGCAGTGTCGCAAAATTATACTGAATTGAATATAGATGCAAATGCTGAACGTGTTTTGACAAAAATACTAGTCAAGTGATAAAATTTAGTCACAGTTATTGAGCAAAATCACTAGGCCTTGCCGATACTATCACTGGATGTTAGTCATGAAATTGCTGAACACTACAAATCAAACATCTATCTGGAGTCTGGACCCTGATATGACTTAAACTATTACAAACGTTCCTTGCCTTATAGGAGTAAAACATATTTGCAAAAAGGAGCCTAGTACTACAACTTGCCTTCTGCTTCCTTTCCGTAGTATTTGATTGACGTGTCAAACCGACCGGTCTCCGTGGGTACGAACCTCACGTTTGCGGTGGTGTCCGCGTCCTTTTCCAGGGAGGCAAGAGCTCTAGTTGTTGGGCCTGGGCATAAGGAAACCACGTGTTAAGAAGTAATGAAGATATTATATGTATTATATACTAACTGTATGAGGACAGAAATCAGATATCTACTTCTTCAGGATAGGTGACCAACATCAACTATCGCCGATGAATCTGTCACACTGTTGGGTCAGGTCAGAGGTCATTTTTGCTAGTCACTCATAATTACTTCTTGCAATGGTAGTTTTGTGGTAATTAGAGAGTACGAGTAGAAGCATATGGGCCATCTTCTTCCTGAAGGGTGCTGATATGGAAATAGTTGCATTGCAGTAAATGATATCAATTAAACTATGACAGCGAAGATACAGCGCGTTGGTAGTCAAACACTTTCCATACGATATCAATCAGAGTAAGAAAAATAACCCAACTGTACCAAGTATTAAAAATTGCCAATCTTGTTTTGCTACACATGAGATACATCATCGTTACTAACCAAGGATCTGCACGTCCATCTCCTTCATGTTCATGGAGTCCTCAGTCCTGATGGGAAACTCGGCATGGCGGTCCTTGAAGACTGTGTGAAGTTTCTCTCCATGGGCATAACAGCTGGATGAGACATCAACAAATGATTACACTCCAAATAGTGATGAAAAAAACAACTCTCGAGCTCTTCCCTCATACAGTGCAAGATTTAGTAAAATAAAGAAATACACAATAATGTACGTATTGTGCAGAAAATCTTACAGACAAAATATATCTTGGAGATATGCCAGATTTGATACATTTAATTGCTTGAGTCTGTACAATATCAAACATCCATGGTCAGACGGGAGACGCCACAGGCTGCCTGGCACATTTGCTTGTTTTTCAGTCACTTCATTGTTGGTGAGTTGTTTCTGAGACCTAGAGTTAAGCCGTACACTTACCAATGTGGTCCAATTTCCTACTTGTAGGATTTACAGTTTAATGAGTTAAAGTTCACCGAAATATTTATATAGGTTGTGTGGATTCAAGTATTATTTACCGGTCGTTGACAGCTGGTGCCGACTGTTGGTACGCTGGTGCTGATTGTTGATACACGGCTTGCTGTGGTGGGGCCTGCTGATAGACCACTGGCGGTGGAGTCTGGGCCCTATAGACCACAGGTGGAGGTGTAGGAGCACGGTACACTACCGGTGGGGGTGTAGGGGCCCGGTACACCACCGGTGGAGGGGTAGGAGTCCGGTACACCGGTGTAGGAGGCCTTCGCTCCCTATGCTCTTCAACTGTAGAGAACAGATGTGTACAATCAAAAATCAATCTTTTGTTTCATGGTAAGAATGCTTCAGTCAAGAAAACTCGAAGCTTGGGAAATTGTCCAAACTGGTTAGTATAATCCATGCTCTATTTGATAGAGTTCGGTGCCTAGGGTTGTACAGATTGCATCACTCAATCCCTGATCAAACAAATAGCTATCGTCAGAGAACGGTCGGCCTAAAGAAATGGTAACACAACTTACCAACGGAATAGCGTGGTTGCTCGACAGTGTAGCGTGGTTGCTCTACCTCCACCTCTTGGTACACGGTGGTTTTGGAAGGTACGTAGATGTAGTGTTCAATGTCAGCCGAATCTTGGATACGTACGTAGAATGGGCTTCCTTTGAAAAGGAAAAAGAGTACAGTCAGTAAATATGAGTATGTAGATTTTAATCAAATATTACTACCATGCAGGCATACCCATTATCTCAATGATGCTACAAGTTCTGTCTATATATTTCCAACACAACGCTTGTCTTTTTTAAACAGTCACTGTGACAGTTGTAATACCATGCCCTTTTGCTGTTGTGAAATATTACGAGCGTAGTCTTCAACAAGTGAAGACGACCTAATCATGTAACAGATAACCATCATAGACATAGGCTATTGTTAAAAATATGTAAAAAAACGTATGCATGCTCCTTTTGGTATCAGCCAACACAATGTACTTGGAAAGAAATAAAAACGTGCATTCGTCAAGTGTCAACTAAATATGATAGACCACGTACTTGTTCGACGTCCTTGAATTTTTGCTTTGTACACCACAATGGGATAAATAAGAACGTAATGACTACTAAGATAAGATCAGATAAGGATCTGTATTGTGTGGGTTTCTCCCTATAATTTCAGTCAAACGTCTTTGAAGAAAAGAATTGAACCATGCATGAACCTAGCTTTCTCAAACATAAGGCGCAGCCAACATACGTATACGTACGTACTTAAACACCAGAAATTAACTTAGAGTAAAGGGGGTATGGATGCAGCTATGGTGATATCACATGCTCTTGCATGCAGTCTGTAGATGCCACATGTATTTACGCTGTTTTAGGGGGCTGTATATCTCAGGATGTAATTCTTAACTACTGTATATTTGATTTTACTATCTTTGAATTTAACGAGAAGTTGCCTTCGGTGAATACAATCCTTCTGTGCAAAATTGTAGCATAGCATGCGTTTTATTCAGCCCAAACGTTTTGTCATTCTTTGAACATCGTAAGAATATCTAGTGCTTACCCCTGACAGGCTTTCCCTCATAGAACACGTCGATTCTGTAGGTTCCTGCCTCCTTAGGTAAGAACGTCACCTCGAACACACCGGGTTCCCTCTCTCCAACGACTTGGTATGGCACCGGGCGCTCGTTGTTGGTGATGGTGATGTCAAAGTCGCCACCACCCGCTCGGGTGGCATCGACTAATGTATGGGCAAAACAAGTAATAGTATGAACAAAAATAGAAAGGAGTGTCTAGCTTCGGTTAAGGACGTCCCTCAATTAGTGCTAGGTCCCGTGTTTGAGTATAATCACGACTAGAGCACTCATGATAACCCACCAAACCTTATGAAAAAGAGTATGGGTCCTTCTATGTGTCATTGGCTCAAATAAAATGGGTCCTTCCATGGGTCCCTTCATGTGTCATTGGATCAAATAAAATCGGTCCCTCCATGTGTCATTGGATCAAATAAAATCGGTCCCTCCATTTGTCATTGGATCAAATAAAATAAGTACTTCCATGTGTCACTGGACCAAATAAATCTATCCAGATATGTAGCTTTTACTCTTCAGTACAAACGTTATGTGTTACATAATGAGGAAGCTTACCAAGGAGGTAATACAAAAACAATGTACTATATGCCATTTCAACTGTATTAAACTATCACAGGGCGATTTTATTGAGTAGGAGTGAGTGGTATTTGCTCTGCGGGCTTCAAGGTCGAATTTAATGAGATCGTCTCTCTTTCACGGTACCGCCCAATGACATTACTGTTTTCGTGGAACTGATAGACAAATGATTAGTAACCAATTACTTTCATTGTAGCATAGCTGTTTGAAACTTTTCCAAAGTTATTGAAGGATGAGGAACATTGTGCTTTTACAGACCTAGGAATCCGGCTGGACGATCGACAACAGCTCCGTGAATGGCCGTGACGATAACCTCCCTCTTGGGTGGTTCCAAAACTCGGGACTCCGTGACAGTATAGGTGGCCTGTAGGAAGAAAACAACGTCAGAATAAGATTAAACCCCATCTTCAGTAGAGCAACTATATGTCAATAAGCATCATGTATTAATACATGGTTTGTGCTAAACAGGAACTGTTGTAGTGCTTGTATGCATTGAGAATGTCACAGAACATTAGATCACGTTACACGGGTCAAGGCTGCACATGGGGTAGAGACACAAACAACAGTGTAAAATACGTCGATGAACATCGTTAGACATCCAGGTAATATGATATCGCCGACACTGACGAAAGACGCCGAATGGCTGTCTGAAACGTCTTGCCGTTTGCAAAATTATATCCAGTTGCCTGAGTAACTGCTTTTTGGCGTAACAGTGCAAAATATTTGGTACGTATCTTGGACATATACAGATACTTAGACAATATACTATAGAACAGGGTGTTACACTAAATGAGTGGTTGAACCAAATCTTTAGTTATATATTCAGGTTTTAAGAAAAGGCAGAAACCTACATTTTGTACCAACTGGTCTCTCATTGTGTGTCTCGTATTGTTGACTCGTCCCCAAAATCAAACGTGCTAATGGTCAAACCTATCGTCGCTATCAAGGGCGTATTTAGGTATGTAAATTGCCCAACTCCAAATATGGTAAATGCACGTCATTAATTCTGTCTGAACCTTGCAAAACCTGATTCTGACGTCACATGTGCATATATGTGTTCTATTCTTACTACCAATCACAAATGTCAGTCCATTGATGTGTTAAAGATAGACAACAGACATTTTGTGATATGTCAATTCTGTTTCTGTCAATAGATGTAAAAACCTTGTGCTTAAGGTTATAAGGAACTTTAGTATTTGATCGCGTCATAGGTCAAGATAGCACTCAATGTCAATTCATCCATTTACTCTTTCGTTAATTAATTTATTTTACCAGATGATCGCTCTTAGGTCCTTGACCTTTCTTTTAGCTGTCTCTGTATATATCAACAGAATAGGAGATTTAGAAATATACCAAAATTATGCAAAAATACTGCATATAGAAAAAGTGATGATAAATAGCAACGTCAAATTCCAGTCCTAGCCTACTCTCCTTTCTTAATAGCTATTATGTATGAGTGTTGTGTATGCTCTGTGGAGAGGTTGTTCCATCGTAGAGGCCCCTGATACTGTAGACTTATACTTACTGTAACTGCCGCTTAACGGAATGTACATTTGTCGATGAAGGTTAGACAGTCATCCAGGTGATAAGTTACGCCAGGTAGATGTTGCTCAAACAACTGGATATAATTTTGACAACCATTTTCAAAATCATACCCAGTTGCTTGAGTAACGGCTATTTGGCACAGACTATATGCTTGGTTAAAGTATGTTTCAATGCTCTGTCGTTGAAGTGGGTAGAAGCTTACCGGTGCGTCATGATGATCGTGATGATGATGATCATTGTCATGATCATGGTGATGGTGATCATGGTCGTGGTGATCATGGTCATGATCATGATCGTGATCGTGATGATGGCTCCCGGCGACTGAGTGAGACTCCTCTGCTTCAATCAGCCCGGGTTCGCCGATGTAGCAGTTGAATGGGCTTCCTGTGGGTACAGCAAATACAGTATGGTATGTTACTCATGTAAGGACAAAGTTCCATTTTTTTGCATCGACTGCTATGCCACCAACATGTCGACCTTTACAATGGCATCTCATTCAAATTAACAGGAGAACAAAACGTGTGGCTTTACATTTTCAATCTTTTACATTGTGAAATCAATGCGTTAAAAAGAATCGCTGCATTACTGTAGTACAATACAGTGTAGACTAGATTCGTTATATTACACAATTTACAGCGCACGCACTGCATATCACTATGATGTGTTTGTTTATCAAAATTTTGTTTTTTCACGTTTCACAAATATTACAAAACCATTCGCATAAATGACATAAGAAGATCATAGCAATCCCACATTGAAAAATATATATATACATTGAATCATCATCATCATCCGGGCGTGCTGGTTGCACGAATGGCCATGACTCTCTTAAATATCCATACATTGAATTATGTATGGATAAAGGTGTAAATATCAACCTGGCCTTTCTTTTGCAAAGACGTTTAAATGCTATCTTCTTACCGCTGACTTCGTCATTGTTGAACTCGACATCGATCTTGTGATTTCCCGCAGTGTCAGGTGAGAACGAGACATTGTAGTTGTGGGGGCCCACATCTTCTATCTTACTGCGCACGCGCCGACCGTCCGGCCCATTGACGTGGACAGTCAGGTCTCCGTTCCCAGCCTTGGCTGTGTTGACTGGGGAGAAGGGGGAGGGGGGCAAGATCGAAGAACGCAGTACTTCGTGAATATTTCCTCTTGGTGTTTCTTTCTTTGAATTTTAATTAGTTTGATCAGGAAGCATTATGCAAGTGCTCAAGCTTTCAAGATGATAAAAGTCCAATGGGAGACAATATGACTGATGACTATTAGAGTAATGAAATATGAATAAATCACAAACAAACGTAGATCCAAATATTAATCACTAACGTGATATGCGTCACGAACACATTCTTAGACCTACAAAGTTTGACAAAAAGAAGACACTATCATTCTCACCAAGGTCAGTCTGAGTACCTCTGGTGCGAAATCGCTGCACTGATGTATGGATCATTGTCTACTTTACTGTACTCAAATAACAAACCCCATGGGGTAACTTAGGCTCTCTAAAGAATGTTGTATCGGAGTCTTGTTTCACGAGTGTCATGGGAAAACGTTTGTTTACTTTGCCCCAGGGAGGTAAGTCTTTGCTTGTAACATGTTCAACAATCATGCATGTCTTTTGGACAGAAGTAATGACACTAATAATACAGAATTAGGTATTTGTACTATACGCAATATGGTCATACGATTTGGTTATGAATGTTGTTAATATCAAATCATTATCATAGTTTTGATATAGGTACAACATGGCCTCTTAGATCTTTATTACAGGCAGTCAACGAAAAAAATATATATGGGCCTTTGCACCATAGACTTCCTACATTTTGTAGCCATGAGGTAGAGGGAAATATTCCTCTTGTAAATTGTTTCTGTCTCACAGATTCTTTCTTTGAGAACCCTATAATCTTCAAATGCTAAATGTTTACAGTTTGCGCCTAGAATGCACTCGTCTGTAGACATTTGTTTATAAAACACAGATTAAGAGACACTGCTTGAGGGGTTCATTCACGCCCTGTTACCTTCGACAACAAATGAATTTTGTCGGCAGCTGACCTATGACCCGCTAGCCCAGGTGATGTTTGTGAACTTATGACACAGACACAAGGTTTCCGACTGAATGAACCTTTACATGGGGGCGGGGGGTAGAAATCAATCCCTCTTGTACATTTTACATAGCACGTTGAACTTTTATGTTTTACGACTCATGAACATATAACGTTGTTAAAAGCGAACAATGGGGATATTGAACATTCCCAACGTTATCTGACTGCTGTAGAACATTCTATAATATGTTTTTGTGAAAACATATCTAAATATTAACCATGCCGAAGGAAAGCGCATCCAGAGTTTGTTTTGTTTGTGTGCAACGTGTAGAATATAATAAGTTAGAAGTAGATAAAAGACTGTACACAGCAAAATAGTGGTCTGCTCAAGAGAGAGAGAGAGAGAGAACTGGTTTATTGAACGCACACAAAATCAAGTACAAGCTGGTAGTCCGGAGACTAAATTGCCTCGTACTAAGTACACAAGAGAGTATAATGGAAATCCCTGCATATGTGCAGTAATCAAATTATTCTAATCGCAATTCGCACTCAGCTGTACAATGTAAAAGTGTGGATCTACACACACATAGTGGATATATATATGTCAGTAATAAAATCTCATTTCAATCTAACACATCACTATTAAGGAATATTAAAAAGTGACATCTGAAGTCTAACATGAATTTAAAAGGTCGACACAGTATGGGAGCGTAGTGTTCCTAAAGCGAGCCGTTCTACACTTAAACTGAGTGAAGTTGTCAGCGTTTCTGAGGTCTCTACCATGTGCCTCAGAGCGGCGTGGTGGTAGCCAGTTGAATACCTCAGAATTAACAAGTGATCTAGCAAACCTCAGGCAGTGAGCCTTACGTCTTACATGCAAATGTTCCAGATCACACACCTGCAGTGCCGAACTGTAGGAACAGTAGGAGCGACCAAGGATAATCTTACAGGCTCTAACCTGGATACGCTCAATCATACGTGATTGTTCTACTGTAAGCCCAGGGTGCCAAACCTGGCAGGCGTATTCCAGGGTGGGGCGGACAAACCCTATGTACACAAGTACTAAGCTAAATGCTTTAGATACAGGTGCTTCAGAAAGGTGAGGAATCGACCTGTGCACGACTAGAATATGCGTGCGTGAGCTGCCTGTGCCAAGTACAGTACTGCAGTAACCTTAAAGTACTCACCAATAAAATGTGGTAAGAAATTGCTCGGCTCTTAAGAACATACAATACAAGAGTTAGCGCTAAGGCATGTCGCAGTGGAAACTTCTTATTTCTGCTGTTAAGATTTTATCATTGTGACACCGGTGTGACCCAAGGAATGAGTGCAGCTTTTTACTCTTTGTACCCGGACTATCGGAACTCTTACAGTGAGATTAGCTCGTAAGAACTGTAGATTATGTTTTCCGTGGACCAATCGTGGAGTTGTTATTGCGAACTCGTGCGAGATTCATGCCCTTTCAATTTAGAAAACCACAATCATTCATCACCATCCAATTACCTTGATTACGGGACACCGTAGTCATCAATTATTCAAAAATCATGACCAATTTTAATAATTTACTGTAGGACTTTCTCAGGCGTCATTGATTGCAGTTCTCACTGTTCATAAATAGCTCGACCACATTCAAGTATGATTCTACGTTTGATGATCTCTGACTCATTAACGATGAAAATAGAGTTGCTACATTCTATGTAAATCATTTCGTG
The DNA here is from genome assembly GCA_019207045.1 of Branchiostoma floridae x Branchiostoma belcheri. Lineage (NCBI taxonomy): Eukaryota > Metazoa > Chordata > Leptocardii > Amphioxiformes > Branchiostomatidae > Branchiostoma > Branchiostoma floridae x Branchiostoma belcheri. The sequence continues at coordinate 11,535,416 of CM033035.1, forward strand.
TAAGGAATATCGTAATCTTTAAGAAATAACATAATGTGTTGGTACCACATACTTGAATTTAAATATATATTTCAGACTTACCTGAAAACTTGACGAGTTTGCCTAAGATGTCGTCATGCAGGTCGTTGACCTCCACCTGTGTGGGGTCGTACACTTCACAAGTGAAGGGGCTGTTGGGAATGTGGTTTCCCTCGTGCTTCACAGATACAGTCCATGGCCCTAGAGATAAGATTTAAAAAATCCATTGTATTAGCTATTACCTTGATCAAACCCCTATCTATCATACACGGCATATATCAAGAAACTAAAATACTAAACATTGTCTGGCATACATATCAGTATGTCGTACGAAAATTAAAAAACTACGCAAATGCTTAGGTTAGTACAAATGCAGAGTTACACGTAATCCTGTAAAAAAAACTTAAATGCATTTTATCTTTGTAATAGAGATAATATGTTCTACTTGACCACCACCTACCACTATACACTCTCGCATTGCTTCCGCTACGAGTAAGACGTCGTCGCAGACGAGAGCCTCCACCATAAAGAGAGCAGCGTGTGGAATGGTTGTCATTATCACAGTATTTTACAATAGTTAGAATTTTTGGAATTTGGCCAGTATTGAATAAATAGAAAGTGCATGGCAAGCCTAAATCATATCTGTGCTCAAGTGCTATTAACACACCATGCACCCCCCCTCCAACACCATGAAACATTCCTTATTTGTGATGCTTCGTAACTGGAACCTTGCATAATAGGACATAATTGAAAGTTTGGTTATTCTACCATGACATTACACGATTTCAGGCTTAGAAAACCTTGATTCTTTAATTGCCATAGTAACACACAATGGCCTGACACTATTGTAGTCCTTACTTTCACACGGGGCAAATTATCCAGGTGAAATGAGGGCAACGTTCTGAAGTTGCCTTAAAAATGAATGACTACCATAAAAGTGCTTCACAAATAAGGTGGAACTGCATGCCTTCCATTGTGAGAAGTGAACCTGTTAACTTTGTTGTGTATGCTGCTAGCATGCTATTACAAACATGTGTTGCTGACCATAGTCCAGCTTCTACCGACCAAATAAAGCTTACCAATATTGGACTAGTAAAACTGTGATATCCAACACAAAAATTGGACTCAACCAAAGTTTCGACTAAACAGGTACAGAAATGGTACTGTTCAGTCGAAAATTTGGGTGAGTCAAATTTTTGTGTTGGATATAAGAGTTCAACTAGTCCAATAATGATTTCTACCAACACAGATGAACTTTCAAGTTAAAGCCTACCGATGTTGTCCGGAGTGTAGCTGCCGATGATCTGACCATCCCTCTCCTTCCTCAGGTCCAGAGGCTTGGCGGTGCTGTCGTACGGACCTTGTGCGTCCACGGTGAAGTAGTCTCCCACCATTCCATAGGGTAACACCTGGAACCAGATACATTAGAACTACTTATAGAACTGTGATCTAAGTAGTACTACTGTTCTGATATTTATCACCAAGCATTGATAAAAATAGAATAAAGCGTATTTTTTTCAGAAAGCATACTACCGTATGGTGCAATTTTTTTTCAACTAGTTATCGCAAAACCAAATTTGTAAGTCGCAATTGATAATATCTTTTATCATGTGTTTTTTAAATCTATGCTACTATGTTTAAAACTGTTGGTAGTGATTATATTTTTGCAAACATATAATATAATAATTATAAAGTATAGATGGGAATGGGAGGAGAATGCTAACACAACACAAATTACCCCAAATGACCATAATTTGTGCTGAATGAGCCTTTGAAGGCCTGTATAAGGTGACACTCTAAGACTGTAATGCTCTGGAATGTTCAGCCACACCTGTGGGTGTGACCTGTTATTCTTCCACCACAATATGGCGTTACACGTAGGCGCAGTCTATTGTGTTTATACACCGACAACCCTTTGCACAACTTACATATAAAAGGGAGCAATTTTGTGGTAAATCTATGATACCTTCGTCTTTTGACAATATATCGCTGTACCTTTTCCAAAATCCCAAAGTGACACACTTGAATGATACTAGTATGCTAAACTATATATTATTCTGTGAACTTTGACACCGGAAGAAAAACATTCGCATAGACCTCTATGTTTCATTTTGTGCCTCTACTGCTGATAGTAGCTCACATATATAAAGGAGTTAATAGACAAGTCATCATGTATAATAATGGTATGAAACCAGATATCCCCGATTTATAGCTCTAGCTTACAACTCAACTGAATGATTGATAGACATATTTGATCGTTATTTTGTCTCTGCAATATAGACTCAAACCTTGGAAAAAGAAAATATACAAAATGGCGGACTAACCTTCACAGCAGCCGGCCTGTTGAGGCGGGCTTGGTTAACGCCATCTCCGGACACAAACGGGACGTTAGGCCTGGAGTCCCTCCGTTCACTGTCCCCGTTACTATAACCGTTACTCATGCTCCCTCGGTGAGAGTCGCTGGTGAAAAACCCGGCTTTGGTTGGTTCTGGATCATACGAGGTGTCAGAGTAGGTCCCAACCTTGACCCGGCTGTCATCGTTGGGATCTTTCAGGTAATACTCTCCCACCACCGCGGTTGAAGACATGTCTGACTCTGTCTCCTCAACAGTTATTTACCTAGCAGTGAGTAGAGGATGAGTGGCGGTGGTTTTATCCCATCTTTGTTATGCAGAAGCTAAAGCAAACAAACGCTATAACATACTTCGTTATCTGCATGACTGCTCAGCTTTCCGATTGCCCAGGAAGGAGATACAGTTGAAAACAAAATTATAGCGCTCATAACGCTCATAGCGCTCATAACTTTTCATGGATTTTATTATGCATGTGGAAAGTGGTTTGTATTTCTATTCTTCTGTAAACTACTGATGCAATTTATGGAACATTGATGGATATAATTAGAAGATAATATTTATGATTTTTGTGCCGAGGCACTTTATTTATAGTTAATTTACCAAATATGACATGTCCAGAATTATCTATCAATGTATTTCTTTAATTCTTTCAAGTTCACATGCATAGTTTGAAAACTGAGGTCAGATTATAATTTACAATTGACAAATAAATGAATTCTAAAATCAAGGCCCAAACTTTACTGTGCTTCCTTTTCTTATTGAGAAAAACAAACAAAAAATACAATAGGTATAAATACTTTAGGGTATGATGATTTTGTTGTCAACTGTACATAATAAAAACACATTTTAAGTGCAGTTCCTTGTAACAACACAAGTCTTCTTTCTAAGCTCCCCTTTAACTGTTTTCTACACCAAATAGCAGAACAAGCTTTAGTCGACCATGCATAAGATGTAAAACTATGCATAAGATGTTACTGTAAACTTTTTTCTTTTTGATATCATTACTTAACCCATGTGCATGCATCATTTATAATGCCCAAGATAAATCCAATCATAACAACTTGATAATTAAGCCCTGTGACATGTACCTTCAATTTGGGATAATTTCTGATAAATGGAAAATATGTTTTATCGGTTTAATCAATTACCCCAGTTGTAGTCTGGAAATACATGGTATGTGTACATGTCATTTAGAAGACAAATCTAATATCATAATCTGGGAGTGTCACGTTTATATGACACACCCAATATAAATATAGTTGCGTCTTTTCGCTGGCTTCAAACTATTTGGAGGTCTGGCACTCTTTTCATGCGGTAAAAGAATTTATATTTGATCCAAAATGCACGGACTCGGAAGTATCAACAAAAATATGGTTCAAAATCCGTGTTTTACCGTGATATCATTACGTTCCTATCGAGATCAGTGGCATTAATAAGACACCAGTGAAAGACCTTGAATACCTCTTTTGGGTGCAGTCAAATTCTTGCCCAGCCACCTACCAAATTACAGTAGCTTTTTGTCCAAAGTTCGTCTTCAACCGTTAAATTGACTCGTCCAACCACTAAGTCAGCCAAAAGTACTAACCTTCAAGGTATCATAACTAAACTCGTAAAACTACGTTCATCGACCATCTTAGATATGATCATTAAAATAAATTATGAGGATTCTACTTATATATTTCAATGTGACACTTACTAATGGATTATACATTTTGAATATTTCGTGACACAAGGGATTCAGGTGAGGAATATAATTGATTTGTCCCTTATTATGGAGCAAGGCTATTAAATGTCTGACAGTTGGAAACATTAAGCCTTATCCAGGCCGAGGTCAGATAAGATACCGTTAATCTACTGTTATTGATTAGAATGGCTATAATTTCAATGCACCGTCGTGACAAAACAATCGTACCCAAAAGACATGGTCTTCAGTGCAGAGATACTCCCCCTTGTTGTCAATGCTTAAGGCTATCTAAAACGTCATGTTCGCGCCCACTTCCTAATTGGACAATTCTGACATTCTTCACTACATCAAAACAAGAAACGTGAATTCTTATCTTCCTCTTTAAAGAATTCAGATATTACTAAACCCGTACATCACAGCTTATGTTCAAAACCATTACAGTTTTAGAATAACTCAGTATTTACTACACGTTTGTAGATATGAAGACGCCCCAGAGACAGGTCAAGTGGAAAGACAAACAGTAAGAGTATTTCAAAGATCCCATTCAAAATACCCCCGAAAGTGGATTCCCACGCTTGGCTAGCGGTTTCCCATGAACAGTAGATGGCACTCGATAGTACAAGACAAAGCAGGAGAGAGAAAAGACGCGGACACAGTGCTTTATATGATAAGAACTAGTAGACTTACCTGTGCCGGTGTGATCAGAACTACACTAAAGGGTACATGAAATATTTATGTGGGAGGTAGCTTACTGAGTCCTTGGGGAAGGTTCGTGTAATATCGTGGAGATCATTGGAGATTTTCCAATTGCATTTGATATTGGACATCTATTACACCAGTGGCTTGTCATAGGTACTTACGGTTCTTAGTCTACTCAAAAATGGTAGAAGGAATTATGTTGCTAAGAAAATCTGAGAAAGCAAACAGTAAAAAAATGATCGAGCCCACATGAATATGAAATGACACTTCCCTCCAAATCCTTTGTTCCTTTTTCTTGGCACACCCAGACCTTTTTACACAATTGATCAAACACGTGAGGTCAAATGTCTTTCAGGTATTTACAAGTTCGTCGCATGATACATGATATATATTGCGTGTTTCATGCTTTAACCAAGCTTTAACTAAATTTTGCGTGTGTCACCCTTTGCACCATATATTGTATCTTCAGCGCTTAAGGTAGACATTACAAGTGTGACATCGTGGTAGACAGGGACACCAGTCTGATATGTATTATGAGTCATCTGCGGTTGTCTCTTACACATGTTCGTGCATACGCCTTAAGACCTATCTACATTTAAAGGTCACAAAAGCATTATATTTGTCTCTGTCTCCCCAACATGCTAATGTGATCATCCTTGTCAAGTATGTTGTGCTTATCTACTAACTAATCATATATGATTATACGTAGGAAAGATAAAAGAACAGATGTAGGGATGGATGATAATAAATCTCATCTCTTATGCATACATCCCTGATATATAAACGGTAGTAAAGAGTGTCAACATAGATATCTTTTCTACAAGTTGTCTGTAATGGTACAGCCCTACTTGTATATCATCGTACTAGCGGACACACCTGTGCATTCAATCATCAAGTACAGTTTGGTCTGTCGTCTTATGTCTTTGTTAGGCAGCTTTTTGTATCCTTTGTCCATAACCTATCCCAGCATACCTCGACAATTGGCAGCTCTTTTGACAGGCTCTGCTCATGATCCGCCAGAAAAACTGGATTTTCTACTGGGTGAGCCGTTTCGGGTCGTTTCGTCTGTTTGGCTCTTTGTCTTGCAGGAAGTGACCTCTGTGCAACAGTTTACACAGACAAGAATTGTTTCTGGACTCGAGTAGTCATATTATGGCACATATATCAAAGTACAGCAAGTGTTCAATTTAAGTTAGCATTGTAACCGTGAGGGCAAATTTCTGGGTAAACATGGTCCTCCTAACCAAGTGAAATGGACTTACTTGCACGAACCATTCGGTCGTAAAATTGGCACCAACATTGTCCCCAGGGACAAAATATTGTGTCAACAACACAGCTGTGGGAGGGGGGTACACACACCTCGGGCAAAGGGCAAAGGACACCAAACAGACTGGAATAGAATATACTAAACATTCGTGCAAAAAAACAGGAACAAGTTATGATTGTCTTAGGTTACATATCATCAAAAAGTTGTCTGTAATGAGTGCGTTGTTAGTGAAGGGTCATAGTATGCATAACTGAATTGACAGAATCATTCTGCCACTTAGCGACAGACACTTTTTGATACATGAAAGGGGCTAGTATAATATAGTCATGGTCAATAAATGTACAAATATGTCGCAAGTCAATACACCTATTTTCAATCTCTAGCTTCATTCACTGAGTTTTTCACCCACGTCAGTATAAATTCCTTCTTTCATCAGTTTCCTGAGAGCAGCATAAAAAAGGTGGCTGATATACAGATGACAGACGTTTTATCAGCTAATATAAAGATGACAAATGGCGTCTGTATGGTAATATTACTCAGCTTATCAAAGCAATTAATACTACTCCTTAATAACACTAATAATGCAATTAGTACACCTAAGTCGTCATAAAGACAACTGATGCTTATGATTGAAATAAGCATAGTCCTATTTAACATTGGTCGCGGTTAATGCTTCAAGCACTGAAACGCACACAGCAACCAAATCGTGACATCGTGATCATGCTCTTCATATAAAATATGTACATAGAATTATTGTATTTTTCTCACTGAGGCTTCTTGAAGAAAAAATAATATTGCTCGATAAAAACAGTATTACAAATTAATGTGCAACTCTACCATCACACTTTTATTTATTATCTAACTACGATACCTGAGAAATCTATGTACAATTCTATGTTCATGAAGTATTCTCATGGACTTATCTTTCACCATTTGATACTCTCCACTCTGACCAGACTAACCTTAGCTTTGCCCTTTTCATTGTCTGAGGCAAAAGGCAGTCCTTCAACACTTTTACTCAGTGGTTTCATTGGCGAAAGTGGCCGTGATGGGCTAGTTTCCTTTATTATTGGACTACTCTTGTTCTTCCTAGATTTCCTTTTCTTTGGAAAGCACAACGTTGTCTTTTCTTTCACTTTACCTTTCTCATTTTGTTGATTCCCATTTTCTTCACTTGATTTTTCAACATGAGAATCGTTTGGCGTACCTACCTTAACACCTTTTCCTTGAGCTTTTAACTTTGAGGCCTCCTCTTTGTTTGAAAGATCTTTTACCATTTCCTCATTTTCTACAAAGCTCACTTTCTGCCGCTTCTTTGACTTTTCATCATCAACTTTTGCGTCAATTTGAGGAGTTAAAGTTGGGACGATTTCTTCTGCTTTCTTTCCCAGGAATACAAATCCTTCTGTGTTCCTGTTGGGAGTAAGATCAGGTTGTGACTGACTCAATCTCTGGTTTAATTCTGTATCTTTAGGATCACTTACCAACCCTTGAGAGCTCATTATTCGACCTGTTTCAACCTTACTTTCATCGTGATTTAGGTCATACGAACTTCTGTTCCCTCTCAAACTCTTCCGCAGCACACCTGCTATAAACCGGGGCTTTCCGTCTTCTTTCTTGTCAGTCGCCATTTTGGATGCCATATTTGGGTCAGCCTGACCTTTGACCTCACCGACAACATGTTTCGGCTCATCTAAACCACTCGGTGCCATATCATCAGACTCTGGAGCTTCTGTGGTGGGCTGTAAGGGTGCTCGACGCTCCCTCTTGGACTCTCGTTTTACAATCGCCCTGTACTTCCTCGTGATGAACGATTGGTGGCGCTTCAAGTTGGCGCTCACTTCAGCCTTTTGTTCTGCCTGGATGGCAGGAGAGATCGGGTTGTTTTCCTTTCCTGACGAACTTGAATCAGAACTTGAGGGCGACCACAGACCAGTGTTAACCCAGTGGTCGATTTCTTCATACGAAGGCCCTTCTGGTGGTCTCTCTTCTCCTTCTCCTTCTTTTGGCGGGAAACCTGCCACGGGAGCTTGGGGGTCTTGGATTGGAGCTTTTGAGAAGAGTTTCGACATTAGTCCTGGTTTCTTTCTTTCCGCCAGTTCGACTTTAAACGGGCTCCCCGGGACATGGTCGTCCGTCCACTTGATGTGGATGAAGTAGTCGCCTGCGGACTGCGGCTGGAACGACACCGCCACCGGACAGTTTGGGCCGTCCATCGCTGTCGTCATAACCGGCACATTTCCTGGAAAAACATATCAGAACAACTCACTCAGAGATGGCAGACTTACTTGACCCCCTTACCCATGCTCATCGGTTACCCTTTTAGTCCTACATAATGTAAAAAGAATGACACCGGGAATAATGCTACAATTATGAATTATTGGAAATAGCAGAAACACACCTTCCATTCTTAGTAAGACTGTTAAACAAACAGTCATAGTGGACTTGGAATGTTCTAATCACAAATGTATGTTTCCGTCTCTTGCCTTTACATCATGTATTTATATAAAGTTTTAAAGGATACTTAGCTTTAGTGTGTATAGGTGTTATTCATCAGATAGTCTTTAACTCGATGTACTAAGGATTTTATGGAAAAAAAACGTGCAATTCAGCCAATTGGCTGCCAAATGTTTTTACTGAAGTTGTGTTGTGCAACAAATAAACCATTCATTCATTCACATAGTCAAGTAGGCAGACAAACAAGCCGAAGCATTACCTCACTCCCTTGGGGTTAGGTTGCATTAGCTAAAATCTTAAGAAGCTAGATACTAAATAATCCTTGTGGGATTACCTTGCAGTGTCATTTCTATTGCTGTCATTTGCATATATATACAAGCTAGGTTAGGTCATTAATTTATGTTAAATCTTAAGAATAAAGAGAGAGTTAATAATCCAAGACTACCTGCAGGCCCTAGCACGTTGACCATGAGCACACCAGTTCCAGCATCTACCGTCTCACACACGATGTTACCCCGGTACGTATCCAGGTCTCCGTTCTTCAGCCCCGGCCCACACACCCTCACCCGGGCAGCGTCCGGGTAGTACGGGCTTCTCACGTCGATAAGGACAGGGGCTCCTTCAATTATAGACAACAATCACGGCTTTACATCATTATCTTCAGTTGGACAAAGGACGACATAATACATGTATACATAACTTATAAAATTACAAGCATCAAGATTTTATAACCTGTTGCTCAGATATAAGCGTTAAGCTTTTTTTTTTCTTAAAACACCCGCATATCAAAATACACACATATTATGTACATGTACATAATTATCTACTTGGCTTCATTCGGACATGCATGCATGTACCGGATGTCCTCAATCGCCAACAGGGGAATAAGCTTTAATTAGCTTTAGAAAATAATCCCCCTATCTACGAATCTGGCCTTGTTCTTATGGCATGTCTACTGCAGTTGTATGGGAGCTGGCAGGAACGAACCGATTGCGATTGAAACCAAATGCCCAAAAATATGCCAACGGACGAGAAGACCAGGCTCGCAGAAACTGCCAAGGAGACTAGGTGCAAAAAAACATATACAGACTGTACATTCTACATTCAAAAACAGTATTATAACAAGAACTGTCCCTGATCTAGTCCTACCAACAGACAATGCGTATTTTGAAGGATTTACCTAAAGAGTATCCGTTGACCAGGATGTTGACGAAGTGAGCCCCCAGACGTTTCGGAGTGAAGGAGAAATGTTGAATCTTGCCGTTCCCAATGCTGCGGTATTGTACAGCAGGCTCGCCCTTGTACAGGATCTCAATGGATACAGGAACTCCGGCGATGAACGCTGTGTCCACTGTAGGATTTCATAATGATAACGCCATGAATTAGTCAGTCAACTAAGTAATTACATGTTGTAACCTTCATGTCGACATCTGTTTTCTTACCAGATAACGTACGCTCGCAAATATCAGTTTCCGACCTATTCCCTGTGTATATTTGAAGTTACAGTTGATACAGATTCGCCAAATCACTTTCTGTATGTCTTGCCATCGGTACACGGTTTTGTATCTATATCTTGTATTCGTCCATGAATATTCCAATACTGTCTATATGTTGGCAGAAAATGTTTCCAAGCTATACAGTTTAAAAGTTAGCATAAAGAAAAGAATTGTTGTTGTTGTTGTTTTATCTGCGACACACAAGATAACTTTTGAACTCGTAAGCACAGAGTCGACGGCCGATATAATTATGCAAAACGACTAAATCCGCTGCCCGTTAGGGAGTGCTTTGCAGATATTTCGTCGTCACAAAGTATGTGCTATAATACTTACACAATGAGCGTACTGTGTTGCACAAAATGTACCTACGTGACTGTTCCGTCGTCCCTTCACTACAGCATTGTGCCAAAATGAAAACCGAGAAACCTTCAATACTGTTCAATCGATTACCGATAAAACAGATTTCGACCTTTTACCCCTTTTAGTACTTCAAAACAACGTTTGAAGATATTGTACCAGATTTTCCGAATGCCAATACTTGGCCAAGTGCCGATTTGGACAGTAGGTACCTACAAGAGCTGTGCTTTGACATGCTTCGATGCTAGTCAGTATTGTGTTACACTCACGTCTGTTCGTGAATAAATCTTTTGTATCAAAACTATACAGGTGTAACTGATAGAGTACGTGCAAGTTTGTTATGCCACTTGGGTACTTTTAAGAGAATTCCTAAGCCAAATAAATCAGTTTTCATTCAACATTTCATGCAACAAATACCCATCTGTACATTGTAGAATGTAAATATTGTTGATCTTTCTTAGAAGTTTTACGGAGAAGGGGCTTAGAAATTATACTCATGAAAATTTTCTATTACAAAAAAGATGTCATATTTCAGGTCTAAATGTTGTTGTTTTGAGAAAAATTCAATTACTTAAGATAAAAGGATATTTGATCCAGAGTCAAGTACGTGTCGGTAACGTTTGATGTAAATCCTTTTCGGATATGAAGAGGGGTTTTCGTTTACTACCAGCTGGCATTGTATTCAAGTACCTTGTTCAAAATGTACTTAAAATAGCTTAAAAGACTCAGACCGAGCACATGAAAACTTTATATGGGTCTTATACATGTCGTAAGTCAACAAGTATATTAAGCATCTTACACACAGTCGAATAGACTGATAAGCATGGAAAACAAAGCTGTTACCCTGACCCTTACATATGATCATTAATTATTGCTGACATTTTGCAAGATTATGACCTTTGACCCTAGCCCATAATATGCACATCTGCACCTGTCTGCGCTGTCGTCTGACAACCCGTTGTGACATTTCAAGCGATCGCCCAATTTACAAACGATCATCGTAATTTGCAGCTGTACTTCGAGGGTGTGTTTAAAGAGCACTGCTTGCCTTGTTAAATCTTATTAGTAAATATTTACAGGGTGACGCAACAAAACTTGAAGCGAATATCACACAACACACTGCAAGGATTCAATACTGCAAGGACGTTGTAACGTTATAACGTCCTTGAATACTCTTTGTTGATTTCCCAAATGTGTGTCAAATCTAAAACGATCCCAACGCGTAATACTGAATCTATAAAGTTAACGTTATTTTCATCACATGACGTAAAGCTACCAAACCTATCAAAGAAAATGAATGCTGACGGTAATTATGAACCCTCTTACCTAAAACAGCTGTTTCCAGAAGTACATACGCCCTTTTCGGAATGCGAACCGATACCTCACGATCCGTGGCCATGTTTCCGCTACTTCAAGAAGGTTTCGTCTTCAAGTTAGATATTGTAGACCTTTATAACATCAAAAGTCCGCGGTACAATTATAAACCCTTATAGAAGTACACATCTCTTTGCGGTGACATCCCGAGATGATATGGCGAGATGTTGTCTTCGCGTAGGTTCACCCCAGGCACCGGCGTAAACAGGGGTCAAACAGCTGGCTATTGTCCGTTCATCTAGATAAATGTACTTAAGACGTGACTTGTAGTGACCACACAAGTTACCCAAAGTCTTTCTTAAGGACGCTAGGTGAAGTATTCAGTCCAGCAGGTAAGACGTAGCTTGAGTTGGGTCCTTGGACATAAACCGGTGTGTAACAACTGCAGACTCACATAGATCTGTGAGTATATGTAAACACGTGTCTCATTTGCATTTTCCTTCGGGCTGTTCCCATGTGTTAGTGGAGCATTAAAACAAGAGAAGAAAGACTGGTTTCTCCGTTTTTAACCTCTCGAGTGTAGCATGACGAATATTTGCAGACAGATAACTCTGAAACCTGAACGTTGACGTTCGTTTGAACCAGATGGTTTCACAGAAGGGTGGTCAATTTTCAGCTGCGTTGGAGTAACGTTCATTGAGACTTTACGGTTCGTTTGTTATACCGGAACTTCCATTCATCGTTGGATTTTGAAAAGGCAAATGCCAGTTATAAGTGGTCCTCGTTTCAAAGCTTCTTTTTTCTTCTGAACAGAATTAGATCCACACTTCACGCACAGCGATGACTCGACGTTTATAGACTGAAAAGTTGCAATAGAGTACTGAACTATTCGGTAGCGGTCTTTTATTTGTTATAATGGTAACATCAACTCTCATAATTCCACCGAGTGCCATAAGACCGCCACATAAAGAAAAAATTGGTATAGAGGCCTTCTCAAAATTATTTTGAACACCTAAATATATGAGGGATATTCCTCAGGGTAACTGACAGATGCTTCATTGGTACATTCCTTTAAATCACATTCAGGTATCTTTTTTCATGTTGCGGTATTATGGCACCTGATGGAATTATGAAAGTTACCATTCGTCACGGTTTTGAACTGTTTGTTTACGTCTTACGTAAAATGATAACTTTTGCGACAAACCCCCAGAAAAGAATGAAGCCTTACAGATGGTATCGATCTGACCAGTGAGACAAGATTGTAGACAAGTCTTTTGTTTCTGCGGTGTATATTCCACCTACAGGTTAATGGGGTCAACTGTCCTGTCCCAAGAAACTAACCGCGACATTTTGATTTTAACTCAAAAGTTAGTACAACGCTTAACTCTAACACAAAGCATATACATGGATATAAGTTTCCAGGTACAGCTATACACAGACCAAACCTATGTTGTCGATAACAAACGCTTGAAATTAAGGTAGCAGGGCACAGTATTTATGCGCAATCCCCGGGGTCTATGACGCGGGTACATAAAGTAGTACGGATAAACTTGTTGAAGGAGAGGTAGAAAGCCTTATTTGAGAGGCAGCCAGATATAACCTGTGCTGCGTGGTCACGAAAGGTGTCGACTTTGAGACTGTATGGTTTGTATTGTGAAAGTTTTCTATTTCATGTATAAATGCACCCCATTACGCAACTGCCCTTCTGGGGTGAGCCGCCTGCCGTTATTTCAAGGTGGCGTGATAAGGCGATACGTCGACAGGGTTTTTCAAATTTAATATTTTGTGGCTTGTACCCTAAACTCAAACATACCCGTTTTTGGCGTTCATGAAGTGCACCCTACTATTTTTTTTCGCGTCGAAGCCAGTCACCTTGTGGCCCTTAACTATAGAAATCCCCAAAGGCCAAAAACTGTGTTATGCTACCTGAAGTAAACTTTCCTACGTATAAACCTTTCAATTCACAATCCACATATGACTTTTATAACAGTCCCTCTTCTGTCTCTTTTATCCCGGACTGTCCAGTCCAAATCCTATTCGATATTATACTACATTTGTCATTTGTATTAGTTTTAGTTTTCACTTTCCATTGGTGATGCTAACGTTTCACCTAAAGAACCGTCACCCTTGTGTCTGTACTTTTTCAACTTGATCAATAAATAAAATCAATCTAACGACAAGATTTTGTGTCGATAGTGTTAGTTTTATTCCAAATGATTATACAAAGGAAGTGTCACACTCTATTATGGACCCAAAAATGTCTGTAAATTTGGCCTCTGTGACATTCTCGATTCCTACACGTACTTTCTCACCATGGTTAAGTCATTAACTACAAATATGGTCAGACTTTCCATCTACATATTCTAAACAATGCTATGTACAACGTAATAAGTTGACAATTTTTACAATACCATTCTATTGAAATAAACAAAAGAAAGTTACGTGACATAACTATGTAAATGATATAAAGTGACTTTCCAGAGATTCGTTCAAAGATTATTGCCATTTAACACTGATGGAATTATCAATCAAGTTAGAGAAATCTCATATTCTGTCTAACCAATGAATGTCTAACTAATGAAATAATACATACTGCGGCAACTCAACTTGTCCTAACTCCTAGCAACACGCAAATATTATCCTATTTTACATATGGTCTTTGTTACTTAAAAAACGTATTAAAAGTCTTAAATATTCACATTATAGAAATTAACTTATCACGTTAAAAAGTTAAGTGGTAGGTAAACGTTTAATGTACAAGAGCCCTTGTTAAAAGAGGCGGTTTCAGTAAGGAGATACACGATTCTAAATACGCATGTGCAGCGAAATGCATTGTGGGCACTATGTCAAAGGTCAAGGACCCTGAGATATAAACAAAGCACGTCTAGACATTTTTATGTTAGGGGCCTTCACCTTTGACAGATTATACCCATAATGCATTTTTGTTGCGCATGCGTACCTGGGATAGCGAGCCTCATTTTGTTGTCGCCGCCTGTAAAGAGTTAGTATATGCACATGTCAATGCCAACACGGAGGGCACTGACGCCCAGATCACTTCCATCCGAGGCATCTATCACGAGACTCCACACGGATTTAAAGTTCGTACTCTAGAAAGACGAGCATTTAATATTATCCAGCATCTTTGCAAATAGATAGAAACGTCTTTCATACAAAATGGACATAGAATATGTACCATATCTCTCCGGCTGTGCATTGCCAAATGCATTTTAAGAGTACGGATTATTTTGCTCACACATAAGATAGGGATACAATACTGATAAAACTTGCAGTGTGACTTTTAAAAGTCTATTTCCGTCACATGAACGCAGACGCACGCATCCTTAGAAAAGTCTTCTTGGCAGGCACCGCAACTAAACGTTGATCATACGATGGCCCGGATGTAGGCTTTCCTCACATTTTAGGTTTACTGAAAGCCTTTTTGAAGGAAAACTTTCTCGTTCTCGTTGGCCTCTGCAGCAGCCTCTCGGACGTTGACCTTCTGATGGCCCTGCCCACATATCGCATCCTCGGCCACTCATTGGCTGTCAGTATGGGTGACGCCTTCTCTGGCCCCTCCTCCTCCAGGTCAGCGTCCAATGCGATGGAGTCTCCCGACTGAGACCTTCTGATTGACGGGTTGGATGCTGCACGTGCTTCCAGTTCTAAGTCCTGTAGCTCTTCCTCTGAGTCCACGAGGATGATGCGGAAAGGGCTGCCGGGAACGTGGATTTCCGACCACTTTACGTCTATAGCGTACTCGCCAGGCTCGGTGGGATCGTAACGGACAATCACAGTCCTGCCTTTTGGTCCTGTTGGGGTCATCTGAACATTGAAGGCACCTGAAAAAAATATCAAAGCAAGGTTTTTAGCATATCTAATAGAAAACGAACTTGGTTAAGACTGCTTACTTGCCTACCCTTTGATAGTCAACACACATGCAGTGGCGACCATGCATTGAATACGTCGTTTATAAAACTGATAGTTGACATTGGTCCTATGAAGAACAAACACAAGGTCTATCCAACGCCCAAACATCGTGACCATAGCTTGCTCAGAACACGAAATATCAAAACAAGAAGTCCCGCTGCAGTACAAAGGAAAGCTGCTAAGGGGCCAAAAATCTAATCATTTCCAGTTTTTGTCACACCCAACGCACCAAGCATGGCACCGATCCATCCAATCGTTCATGAGTGATCTTGTTGATAGACAGACACACACACGCACAAACGCTAGTGAAAATATAACTCATGAATGTTTCATGGCGGTAGTGATGACCAAAGCAAACTGAAGTGCGCCTCCTACCTTTCGGTCCATGTACCCGCACCTTGAGCTGCCCCGGCCCAGCCTCCACCGTTTCACACACGAACTCTCCCACGAACCTGCCCAGCACGCCGTTAGAAAGGCCCGGACCAAAGGCTTTCACCTTGGCCGGATCCGGGTAACCAACGATGTTGACTATAAATGGGCTCCCTGTTAGAAATTTCATAATTCAGAGTTAGGTCCATCAATATCCATATACCCTTTTAATATTCCGATGCTTTGTGTTTTTTTTTTGTATATAAAGGTATCTTTTTGTAGTATGGAAAGTGCTAGACATTTCATGTGTTCATTTGTACTTTTTGTTTCCTTTTGCAATACTAGAAGCTAATTGACAAACTAGAAAATAGAAGTACAAAATAAATCTTAAAATTTACTTACTAAACACAATAGAACCTCCTTGCTAAACACTATGATACTTGATTTCACCACTGACAAACAAGTAAGTAAATATGATGAAACAACTTTTCATATCATCTCTTTTCGTCGCCAATGAAATATGAAGAGTTGTTATACGTTAATTAGCATAGGAACCTATCCAAAACATGATTTACATATGAGCGACATTTGCATACATTCATTATATGTTCAACCGTTTTTTTCTAGTTAGATGTATTTGTGTCATAAATTGTTTCTGCAAGCTCATTCTAGTGACGATGAAGAAAAGTGACAGATGTCACTCGAAACGTCCGGAAATAAATCGCTGTTTTTATCAGGTAACAGAGATTTGATTGTATCTTAAGGAAATTAGGATGTTACCTGGAATGTAGGACCCGTCATATTTGATCTCCAGCTTGTGTTTGCCCTTCTCCACCGGATGTAGACACAGCAGGAAGGTGCCGTTAAAGTTATCCGTCAGGTCTACTCGGGCAGGCTTCGAGGGGCCCAAACACCTGGCTGCTAGCTTTCCTAGATAGACACATGAAATGGATAGACCATAACGCCATATTGACTGTAGATAGCACTATCTATTACTACAAAATATGTTCACAATACATCAGCAATAGCCTCCGCGGGGCCTTCCTGCGGGGTACGGGGATCGTATACGATTCGGCAAAAAAAACGGCAAATTGGCCAGGGGAGTCAGTCCAAGCTAAATGTCCCTCTTCTGGCTACGCGACCGGCCAAACCCTCCAGTAGCAAAACTACCCTGCCAAATTATTATTATCCCTATAATAGCCAGCTAGCGTTGTCAGCCTGGTAGAGACTACAACAATACATCAAGAATACTGATCCCTTTGCTATGTCGTCTACAACTATTTACAAAGATAATGTCGACTAAAATTCTACTACTGCTAAATACAAGGACAATTCACCATTGATAGCTAAAACATTCTATGTCACACAGTACTATCGCTATCGCGATGTCAACATCCCTATCACATCAACGTGAGGGATGCGTGCACGATTGCGATTAGCAGATTGTACCGCATCACCCAATACCACCAGGCTTCGCTCCTGCCACAATGAATGGCTGGGATGCCCTGCACCAAGCGACCGTCCAGGCCACCACCATCGACACTTTTGTGTGAAGGGCCTCCAAACTTAACTTCTGAACTGAAAATAAGACATCTTGCGCTGGTGGCCTCCCCTATTCAAGTGACAGAATGATCGACACAAAGATAGCGGTAGATTTGATAGAAAGAGGAAAAGGTAAACTTAGTTGTAGATAGATTTCTGCTTACCTCCCCTGCCAGCTTTCCTGATGTCTACGGTAGCCCTGAGCGCCTGCCCGCCGAACCCCCACTTCAGCCCGGAGAACACCACCCTGGCAGAGTCGATAGGTTTCGTCACAGACACCTTGAACGGGGCTCCGTTTATCTTCTTTCCGGACCACGTGATGTTCAACAAGTAAGATCCTTTTATAAGAGACAAAATAAGATATTAGGAAAAAGTATGTTGGTTGATTAAACAACCAACGACGGTAGACTAAATTCGAACAATGAAAAAGCCATAATGTAGAGCAAGTAAAGCACATGAGAGAATACTAGTAATACACAACAATGATGCTGGAAATGCTTTACTTAGTGGTGGAAAGTCGTATGTATGTGTGTACCTGGTATATCGGGTTTGTACGTCGCCTTGTATGTATTTTTCCTGTCAGGTATCGCCTCTATCTTTACGGGTACATCAGCTTTCAGTCCATTCAGGATGCAACTGGGAGTACCTAGTATGTGTTAACATAAGATCTTATCAAATAAGCAATAGTTTAGCACAAGCAAATTTTGAAACATGTTGAGTTGAATATAGTACGATTAAAGTAATATCAGCTTAATCCCTATAACGTGGCCAAAATCTGTCACAGATATATCAATAACCTTTTCCAGCTTGAGACCCATCCAGTGTAAACTCTGCAGTCCGTGCGACTTGTGCCTTCCTGAGCCCCTCCCCCCACACCACCACTTTGGTATGGTCCACCGGAAGTGCACTTGTCCTCTTCTTTGCCAGACCGTAGATAGGTGAAGACGGAATGTGTGCGTCTGAGAAGAGGATTTCTATCAGGTGTTTTCCTGGAAGAGAGCAAAACAGACTCTTAAAATCACCAAAAATGATTACAAATGATTATCAAGGAGGACTATATGCTAACTTTACAAAACAGTCCCCCTTCATCAAAGAAAATTAAGTAAATAGAAACATAACAAACGAATTATGGTTCAATTTGCCATATTTTAAGACAAATCACAGAATAGAACCGAAACAACAACTAAAACAACTAAAAAAAGTCAACAACCAACAAGAAACAAACTAAGTTAAACCTTCCTAACCAAATAAAATTACAAATGGTTGTCATGGAGGGCTATGTGCTAACTTTACTAAATACAAACGTTACAAACGCAACAGATTATGGTTCAATTTCCCATATTTCAAGAATAAAATCAAAACAACAACTAACACAGCTAGAAAATCAACAAACCAAGAAAGAAACTATTACTAACTAACCTTCTTCTTCTGGGACGAAGCTTATTCTCTGCTTGCCGCCATTTTCCTGCCCCACCTGCACCGGTGTCTGACGGGAAGGCCCCTGGACGGACGCCTTGACCTTGCCCGGCCCCGCCTCCGCCGTGTCCAGCAGGATGAAGCAAGTTTCCCGGATGAAGAGGAGGATCCTTCCCTTCTTGTCCAGTAACCTGCGCAGTTCTCCCAGCAGTTGGACTTTGGACGGGTTCACTACCACTGGATGGAAGGGGCTCCCTGCAAAGTGTTGAATCATTGGCAAATACTAAGTCAAGGTCATCAATCGTTGTCCACATGCTAAGCAATGAACATCTTCACATAACTTAATTTACGCCAATCGTAATCGACACACGTTCTAACGACTAGACTGACTATATAACAGAATACATTTTTGAGATTTTGCAAATATTAATTTGAAAGATCGTTTTCGCTTCAAAAAGTTTACATAGGTCATTAAGAGGAAATTGCAATCATGGCAAACTATTTTCTTTCAAAGTGCAGCAAGACTCCGCCCCTGAACTGCCGCCAAAATTTTGACTGACTTACCGTCTATTTCTGTCCCGTCATATCCGACATATATGTCAAAGATCCCGACTTCCACCGGAGTAAAGCTGACGTAGAATCTGCTACCGTCTTGTTGGATCTTGTGTTTGGCTATAGTGTTGGGACCTGCGATTTTTATGGAGGCAGTGGAAAGTAGAAAGATAAAGAGAAATAGTAAGGAGCTTTAAGTATGTTGTTTCACAACTATTATGGTTTGTTTGAAATCGTCAAATCAAAGTTGAAACGTTGTTGTTATGGCATTTACAGTGTATGGTTTCTATTTGTTTTGACTCCGTACATATACGTAAGTGACAAATGGGCGAGAGAATAGTTAATTGAACGAATGAATCCATAAATGACAGATTGAATGAATGAATGAATGGACTAATATTCTTGATGAATCAATGAATGCTAAAATACAAACCGTTGATTTTGACATCTAGTCTGTCGGATTTTCCGTCTGTTGTCTCGACGATGAACTGCGCAGGCGTGTTCTGGAAGCACCTGTACAGCCCCTCCCCGCTAGCCGTGGCCTTCGCTTTCCCGCCTTTTGCACCCACGATGATCTTCTTCAACTTCGTGAACTCCTCTGAAAGCACAACAAGCGTAAGATCTAGATTATGTGCATAACGTTTCATCTACCTAGTTTCTAAGGGGGGGGGGGCATGAGGCTGACAAGGCTTCTGCTCCCCCTGCATGTTTTTTTAATAATTTTTACTATCATTTGTTTTTAATTGTTGAATATATATGA
The DNA here is from genome assembly GCA_019207045.1 of Branchiostoma floridae x Branchiostoma belcheri. NCBI lineage: Eukaryota > Metazoa > Chordata > Leptocardii > Amphioxiformes > Branchiostomatidae > Branchiostoma > Branchiostoma floridae x Branchiostoma belcheri. The sequence continues at coordinate 11,555,628 of CM033035.1, forward strand.
ATAGTGCTGAAATGAATCAAATCAAACCAAAGAGCCTGCATGATGATATTGTAGAATAACAATGACAATGATGTTTATTGCATGTTCATGCCCCAATGGGGCTAAATGCATTAAGTTTAAAAAAAAAAGACAAAAAAAGATCCAATGTCCAGACACGCATGTTAACGTCATGCTAACGATTTTGACAATGGCCACATTGTTTTCTTTTCTAAAATACTTTGCAATATGATCATTTAATAGGAAGAGCTCGAGAAGAGAGATTGTACTTAATTTTCATACAAACGTGGTTGGTGTTTTAGAAGTAGTACATGGTAGCATTCGCACAGGAAAAGTACAGTTTTGCATGATGTGTCCTCTATGTGTTTTAGTTTTTTGTTTTGGTTTCTTTCAGTTGAGTACCCAGTGAAGCTATTTTAACTTTTTGCGAGTGAGCAAACCCGGCAACTCTTGTTTTAGCATCTTTGGGTTTTAGCTATTTTGTGCCTAAATCGGACCTTCACTAATCACCAAGCCACCTCAATGCATGTATAGGATGTTTAATGCTATACGTGAATGATGATTTCTAGTATTTTCCTGTCACAAAACAATAAACTAGTACCTCTGATCCGAGTCAATGGCCTTTTGTTAAGTTGTATGTATTGTTACAGTACTTAATGTGGTGCAATGGCATATTAATCTACAGAACTGCTCGTGTGCATTCTAGCTCTGCCGCAAGGTGGCGCTCACCCTCAGTGATGACCTGTGCTTGGAGTGTACGGATATTTAACGAACCAACTCCGACGTCAACCGTCTCGACAATAGGTTTGGAGACGACCGGCTTGACGACCATGGCCCTCGCGTCGTTGTGTTGTTTCTCCCCCAGGGAGAACGTCCTGGAGCGCCGCGGGGGCGCCCGTGGGTGCCCGCTGTCCCGAACGTCGACAAAGAATGGACTCCCTTCAATGCGACAAAATAGATACATTGTATATACTAGAAAGACAATGTTTGCAAGCAAATACATAAGCAAGGTTTACCTTCACATGGTATAGCGACTATAGCCTAACAAGCTACTGCTCTCTTTATTCTTACAAACACATTCATTTATAGGTGATCAGCCCCTCCAGCTCCGTCCTGCCACTTGCTACATGATGTAATTGAACACCGTAGATTGTCTCCTACACCTCCAGTAACCATGGTGACAGGGCCTGTTCAAGGTCACAAACGTAGCAAAAACAATATGTTTCCATTCCATGAACTTCATGGTAAATATTATATAATGATAACAGTGTTAGAAACACTTTCATCGACACGTACTTAAGTCTATTTCTTACCATTATCATTAGTAGTAGTATAACCATACGGTGTATTACAGCACCGTTGGGGCTATACCATTATTACAAAAAGAAAATGCTGTTGGTATTACCTTTTTTCCTTCAATACCAAGGCGTAATATTTAATTGAATCGAAAGATGTTTGAAAGATTTCGATGCGGTATTTGTAGAGAATTTCTTCCGTATGCAAATCCAGATATCACAGCTGCATGTATCCGCATCCTAGTGAAGTTGGCTCTGAACGTGACTTACCCGGTACAGGTTCCTGGTTGAAGGTTATGGTGATTTTGTGCACCCCGACGTCCTCTGGCATGAACCCCACATTGTACAGTCTGGGTGCCTCTCTGGAGCTCATGTAATGTGGGATCCTGTTTCCTTCACATGTCACCTCAACGTCTACTGTACCCATACCCGCATGGCCTGTGTCAACTGGAGAAATAACAAATTTTACAGTAAAGGTGTCCATACATGACCTGTGTCAACTGTAGACATAACAACTTTTACGGTAACAATCCCCATACCCGCATGGCCTATGTCAACTGTAGACATAACAAGTTTTACGGTAACAGTTCCCGTACTCCCATGGCCTGTGTCAACTGTAGACATAACAAGTTATACCGTAACAGCCCTTATAGATGCATGGCCTGTGTCAACTATATTGAGTTTATTGTAGACATTACAAGTTTTACGGTAACAGTTCCGATACCCACATGACCATTGCATGTGTCAACTGTAGAAATAACAACTTTTACGGTAACAGTTCCCGTACTCCAATGGCCTGTATAAACGGAAATGAAATATTGCACTGTTCCCATAAGTACATGGCCAATCACTATTCCTGAGATTGTGAAATCAGCACCAAGGACAGCATCTATTACTCCGCACTGTTTTGTACTCTGCATTGTTTTATATTTAATTCTAACAACTGGACCTTTTTGTGGAATATAATTGTTTCTTACCTTGAAACCTGATTTCCCTGCCCTCGTACCCCACCCCCGGAAGTTTACTGACCGTGACCTTTGACACATCATACACGTTACAGTAGAAAGGGCTGCCGCTGATTGGATGATCGGAGAAGTTCACGTCTATCCTATGCTGACCTGGAAATGAAAGAATCCTTCTAAGACAGATGCTTTTATACTTCCGGGTCATTGTCATGTGAAAAATAGATGATATGATACAATACATACTACATTGTTCAAGTAGTTATAAGTGACAGATAGGAAAAGGTACATTATGAAAATAATCAATATTTAATTTGGTGACCATTTGCCAAAAGTTAGGGACCTCTCTAGCAATGCAGCAATTGATATGTTAGAGCTGTTTTTGAAAAATCTTTCAAGCTACTTTTCGTTAGCGAAGTACTAAAAAGTATGCACAATAGAAATGCTACGCAATGGGTTTATCATAGAAACAATCAAGCTTATTTATTCTCAGACTAATCATCATCATCATAATATTAGACTAATAGTATGTTATGAACTCCATATATGAGCATGAGCTACATATTATATACAAAGAAAGGAAATCAAACAAAAGTCGTTCCTGATCGTACCTACTTCTGTCGGGAGGTACTGAATGGCATACGTCCCGTCATACGTCGGGGCGATGGTGCAGGGCACTCTTCTACCGCTAGGGGCTGGGACGTGGTGAAGACAAAAATGTGTCAGTACACCAGCAACTTACCATATTAGGTATGAAACCATAATTTACCAATATGCATCCACCATACCTCATATATGTCCATAGGCTTTCAAGGGCATGTACAACTGGGATCTAGCTAACGGTTTAGTACCATATACCACTGTAACCAAGGTACCGGTCTAGTACAATTACGTCTTAACAATTTGACAATCTGTAAGATAAAAATATATTCTTACCGTTAATTGTGGCAGTAACGGTTCCTCTATGTTCACCGTTAGGATCTACTGTGAAGTGCGCCTGTCTGTTGATGGGCACGGACTGGATTCCTGAGCCAAAGGCGGTAACTCTCCCCGGATCAAGGACGTTAACTCGGAATGGGCTTCCTGAAGAATGACATACAGGATTTCAAAGATTTTCTACTTTCATAGAGAATTGTGTAAAAAAAAGTGGAACGTCCATCAAGTTTTAATACATATTAAACACAAGACAATAGTATGAGAAGATGACTAGTTCCATCTCTTTAATATATATAATATGTAGGTAAAGAAGCAGTTTTAAGTATAAGGCCAATTTGGAAGGGCAAATACTTGACGAACATCTCATGCTATGGGCATGTCAGGACACGTAATTTGCGCAATATCTCGTATCTCACTAATAACTCCCGATACTTAGTGTTGTCTAAAGTGCGTTTGCGCAATCTTCTTCTTTCGGTAATGTTCAGCTGCCGAAGAATCGGAAATTACTGACATTCATGTATCGTGGCCATGCATGTATTGTATCTTTTAGTTGATATCCGCATTCCGACTACCAAGACACGCTTTATTCTCAAATATCTCCTCACCTTGTACGGGGATACCATTGAAGAGAACCTGTATATCGTGAGGACCTTGGATCTCTGGGAAGAACGTGACAGAGTAGACTCCTGTCTGTGACGGACTCCTGGCCACACTGGACGGAACCCGCCTTCCTGTAGTCGTCACATTCACGTCTATATTTCCCCTACCTGCACGGCTGGCGTCAACTATATGAGAACAGAGACGTTGGCATAAGATTCTCTTCTTTTACGGTCACATTTGCCGTTGGAAACTGAGCCCCGGATGTTTGCGGAATGAAAATTTAAGTATTTATCAAGGAATATACATAAATTATGCTGATTATTAATTGTTATACGTTCTGCGTGTTTGTTGTCTTTTAGCCTGTAGTTTTCTATCCCCAAAACTTCCGAGGCGGGTCCCGGTTAGGAAAACTGACCCGCCGAAGCATTCGCAAGTTCCGAAGATACCTATGTTTTCAGTCTATATATATATAGCTAATTCACAGACAAAACATACACACTTAAGCCATTAGGGTAGTAGCTCTTATCTTCCCATTTCCGTTAAACCAAAGGAAAGCAATACTCCCTGGTACTTTTGATCGATTGAAAGGACAGATTATTTGTTATTCGAAAGCTGTGATAAAAACGATCCAAAATCCTTTGGATTCTTTCACTCTATTGAAACACATTGTAATCATCAACTGTACACATGATAGGACAATACACGCACCTTCAACCGTTGCTTCTTTCCCCACCACCAGACGATGCCTGTTTACGAGATGCACTTTTGTAACGTCGAACGCTTCAGATATGTACGGGCTTCCCACTGCTTCTGATCCGTCATACGACACCTCTATCCGATGGGAACCTTTTGAAAGGCGAATTGCAATTAAGACAACAGTTGTTTTGGTGTAAACTAGGAAAAATCGTTCAAGAGGAGATGAGCTTCTTATCTTTTTCGTAAACAAATAATTGCGCACATGACTTATAACCAATTGGTAGTCATATATACAATGCACGATATAAAATCAATGAATAGGTTTATTTGATAGACTGATTCGTTGGAATGTACAACTGATTGAAACCCACGTACATTGTATTAGTCATGCCTGAAAGAAACATGCAGGCTCCACATGGTTTTGCTTACGATTGTCATCATCCCATTACCTGATCTGTGCGGTGTGTAACTACACTTGTACAGTCCCTGTTTCTCCTCCGTGACGTCACATGGCACCAGCTGGCCCTGGTCATCTACAGGTACGATAAGCGGCATTAGAAAGGCTCCTTCCCAGAGGCTTCGCCAAAAAAACAGCATTTTCAACCTTCGGTTTAGATTTCTCAGGACTTTGTTTTTACACTTACTAATAGTATTCAGGAAAAGTTGTGTAAAATGTGTACAAATGTCTGGATGCGTCTTACTCTAGATTAGAAGGCTGACTGTGTCTTACTTGAGTTTGGAATACTGAAGGTGTCTTACTAATCGACATGAATGAATGTATCTTATTTCAGAATGGAGGGCCGACCGTGTCTTAGTTGAGACTGAAAGTCGATAAAGGTGTCTTGCTCTTGGAAGACTGGCTGTGTCTTCTTTTAGCTTAAACTGTGTCTTACGAATTAAGATAGCTTATTAAGCCTAGGTCAAAACCCACCGTACGCGTGTTGTCAACGCGCGGAAAGTAGGCAAATTTTGGGATCCGTTACTGCTCGTACCGCCTCCGTACGAACTCCCATGGAATCCAACGGATTTGAGAGCACACGGACACACCGTAGTACCACAACGTCACAAATATATCAAATACGTCACCGATGTCAAGAGCAAATGATTGTTCCATACACAAAGGTCTATATCATGAATGTCCCGTAGTGTTCTAGAACAACCTTACATTGTTGTAGCGTCGCTGTGGAGCAGCAACCACAACACAACTACAAAGCTGAGGATGCCGTACGTGCAATTCCCAAGCGCCCCGTTGTGAAGCTAAACTCAACTCTCCATTTAACAAAATGGGTGTCCGAGACATGATCGTATCAGCGTACCTGACAGTAGTGAGTGCCCTGTCAGTTCTCAGGCCTGGCGGTGGCGGTGAGGCCAAACTGAGCGTTGTTGTGCATGAGGGGAAGGTTGGACGACACAGCCAAGCCAAATATCTAGTGACAATTCGTCACGGTAAAGAGAAGAAGCACACGAAAAAGAGGAAATCAGACGGTCTGCTCTGGGACCATGTGGCTGAATTTTCCCACTGGACGCCAAAAGACCCGCTGATACTAAAACTCCGTAAAGCGAAGCGTTGTAAGGACGCGACCATCGCTAAGCTCTCCATCGATGTGGCAGCGGCTCTAGAGTCAGTGGACGGCTTACCGAACAGGTGGTGGTACGCGATGAAGAGACTCGACAAAAGTGGACGTCAGAAGGAAGAGGTCTTCCTACAGATCACGGTTACTGTCGACGGTCGACAGATGAAGAAAGGTACTACGTGGTGTAAGGCCTTCTGTTTTTGTCTCTTAACAGTCGAGTTTGTACTATGTTCACCCTCTTGAGGCCATAGAGAAGTCGATTTAGGTTAGGTTAGGAAAAAAGACATACCAAACTGACGTTACTGGGCAACTATGTGTATGTATATGTATATGTGGTACCATATTTTGGTCTTGTTTAATAAAACGTTTGTATCAAACGTTAAGATGACAATTACAAATAGTGGCAAAGTGTGTGTCGAAATACACGATTCGACCGAACCAGTGTTCGACGCCTCAGAGCACCAAAGGTTCCGCCTTCTATAGAACATACATTCAAAACGGGTGCCTTCCATGCTTCGTCGAGTGAACATAAAATACACAGTATACACATAACGTTACTGTATTATTTTATTCAGACCCTGCCAAGCCTGCTGAGAAACCTGCCTCCACAGCAGCACAACAGAAACCACAGGCTACGCCGGAGCTGAAGGCCAACTCACCACCGTCCGCATCAACAACAGGCCCGGCGGACAGCCAACCAGCTGCGGCTTCAACCTCAGACACATCCGATGAGCCTACCACTAAACGAGAGGACAAGCCAAGCCATGAGCGTAGTTCCTCAGTTTCACAGGACGGAGAGGTTGGAACCGGAAGATCCAACAGGAGAGCCATCTCACCATCATGCGCAGCAGGCGACGTCATGCGAGCGTCTTCACCCCCACCGTCCAGCCCGCCTGCCTCATTCGACACATCGGACAAGCCTGGGACAAGTGGACATGGAGAGGGCGATGTCAAGAAAGGCCCAGGGTGTCACCACTTTCGTGACAAGGACGGGGAAGTCTCCGACGTTCCCACTACTGCGGACTGCCACAAGTGCACGGGCAACATCGACCACGGACGTGGTCAAGGTAAGAACTCTCAAGTTGTTCGTTCTGTAAATAAACCTTTTTTTTTTTACAAATCTTTCTTTGCACATATACGTGTACATCCTAAGAAGTTTCTTCCATGGGGAAAAATACAAGCCATTTGTGATAGGACAAGTACTCATCAATTTTAAAGTAATGAAATGATTTACTACAGATTAAAACATTTTCAAGAACTGCCAGTCAAAAGAAAACTCTTATTCTATTCAGACCCAGCAAAGTCCGCACCCTTCAAGGAGACGGCTCTAGCGGCAGCTCAAGAGTTTCCAGTATCAGACATACATCAGGCGGGTCAGAAAGAAGTGGTGACCGTGTCTACGGACGTGGACAATGACTCCGGGCAAGGTAAGACGCGTTTCAGCCACTATGATTTAACTTACCGTTAAAGGCAAATACCGACCTTTTCCGAGAAGGAAAGTACTCATCAAATTGGTACTAAGATTGTAAACTTCAGCCATTATAATAATAAAACTTTGATTCTATTCAATCCCAGCCGATTCCGCTCCCACCAAGGAAGAACAAGAGATGCCAGAACCTCGGATGGATCCGAGGGACGCGTTGACGGAGATGTATCTGAAGAACCTGAAACGAATCTTAGCACAACGTGACTTTCCTCAACACTTGGTCCCCCGATATGCCTGGATGATTGAAGGTTTGTCCAAAAACACCGAGGTGGACCGACCTGCTAACAGCGACACGAACACAGACGGCCCTGGTGAGACGTCATCTTCTACACAGGGAGGAGGAGTGGCTCTTACACCAGCCAATCCCCGTAACAAGAATACAGACGACCCTGAGTTTGAAAAGATGATGCACGTGTGGGCAATCGAAGATCTGTGTGATAAGTTCACCAAGATGCGAAAGTCTGCAGATGAACTCCTCGCGTATGCTGAGTCCCTTCTCGCCAAGCTGTCAGCCGCCGTGCCTCACGTGCTCGCCTACCCGGTGATCAAGAACCTGCTCGCGCACGTGCCCGAGCGTACGTCCTACGATTTACCCGATACTGAAGGTCTCAGCTTACAGGATCTCGAAGTCATTGAAGATAACCTGGCCAAGTTGTTGAAAGAGGAGAAGAATCGCGCAAAGTACCTGAGAGAAAGGTTCATAGACGAACTTTGCTCCGTAGCAATGAACGAGGCTCCTCAAGTCCTGAGTAAAGAGGACTAAGTACTGACACTTAGAAAGGGAAGGGGCTACAGCTCTGATGCATGATATGTCAACAGTTGTGACTTTATGCGGTTACCTGATTTGATGGCTTTCATATTCTGATGACGTCAGTTTTTAGAACCACTATGAACACTACTATGTACTTTTTGTTATCAACATTTCGCTAAGGTTCTAACTGACAGTGAGATCATTCTCTCAATTGAAACGAAACTTGTACATGTATTTATTTCTCGGCTGTTGATTCTTGGTTAAAGAATCTTTGAATGTATCACAGCGACATGACTTTCTAAATCTACAAATCTGCCGCTAATAAGATATTATTGTTCATATTCCTCCCGTATTTCAGGTGTACATTAAGTAGTAGCGATTTCTTTTTTTAAAAACAAAAATGGTTAATAGGTGTTATCCATTTACATAAGCGCATTGTATTTTGGAAAAATGTTGGTGCTTTTACCTTTTGGCAAAGAAGACCATCATAGAGGTGACCCCTTACAATGCCATATGTCTCAAGAGTCATGGAAGGTTTTTTATCTTTATTTTGAAGTTAGTTTTGCTTCTAACAAATTTGAGCGTTCTAGTAGCCTTCTCTACTGCAGTCATTTGGGTGGATCTCTAGCAGTGCAATAGACCGGTGCCATAGTCCCTCACACCTTTGTCAAACGTAGAAATGTAAACTAAAACACAAATATGCAAATGATTGACGGACATGCAGCCATTCTCTCATTGGTCGAATATCTAATTGCCATGCTATCATTGTTTGAGCTCAGCCTGATACTTGTGATGCACAGTCATCGGGATCGGTCTATTGATCAAGAACAGCATACTGTACGTTGTAGTGAAAGAATGTATGGCCATGTACATGTTGTTCAGGATTTGGTGACAACATACATTGAAAGCCGATAATACGTGTTAATAAAGCTTTGAGTGTCTGTCAATTTCAATTTGTCATGTCGTTACTTCACCCAGAAAGGGGAAAGAATTGTTTTTGCTTGTCTGCGTCTCTGTAGCCTTGTTCACAACCCCGGCGGTGCCTGTGGACAAATCGTATGAGATTCATACAAATTAAAAAAAAAAAAAACGCAGGAAAGAATATGCGAAAACGTACGAATTTTGTGTGATACGCACGTACTTTAGAGATACGCACGGACTAAGAACACCTTTCGCAACCGTGCGAGTGACGTGCGTCAATCAGAAAGACGTGACCTTTCAAAAGGCTAAGAAAAAACACGGACGACGAGTTGTAACGTAGGCTTTAATGTGTCCTAATTTAAGAGTGAAATACTGGTGTTCAATGCTTATGAGATGAAGGCTGGCTGTGTCTTACTGGAGAGTGGAATTAAGGCTTGGTGTGTCTTACTTGAGATAAGATATGGCTGAATGTATCTTACTTGATGTGTCTTATTTAAGAGTGGGTGGCTGACCGTGTCTTCGTTAAGACTGAAAGTCGATGAAGGTGTCATGATCGTGCGCACGTGGAAGACTGACTGTGCCTTATTTTAGCTTGAGATGGCTTAAGCCTTGTTCACAACCCGCCGTATGTGTAACTGCGTGCTATCTACGCGCAAAAACGTGGGACAACTTTTGGGATCCGTAACTGCTAAGTACCACCTCCGTACTAAATCCTACGGAATCCAACGGATTCGGGAGCACGCAGACACACCGTAGTACCACAACGTCAGGAATATTTCGTCACAGGTGTCAAGAGTAAATGATTGTTCCATACACAAAGGTCCCTCGTGAATGTCCCGTAGTGTTCTAGAACAGCATTACATTGTTGTAGCGTCGCTGTGGAGCAGCAACCACAACACAACTACACAGCTGAGGATACCGTACGGTTGATTCCCAAGCGCCCCGTTGTGAAGCTAAACTCAACACTCCATTTTAAGAAAATGGGTGTCCGAGACAGGATCGCATCAGCGTACATGACAGTAGTGAGTGCCCTGTCAGTTCTCAGGCCTGGCCGTGGCGGTGAGGCCAAACTGAGCGTTGTTGTGCATGAGGGGAAGGTTGGTCGGCACAGCCAAGCCAAATATCTAGTGACAATTCGTCACGGTAAAGAGAAGAAGCTGACGAAAAAGAGAAAATCAGACGGTCTGCTCTGGGACCAAGCTGTGGAATTTCCCCACTGGTCGCCAAAAGACCCGCTGATACTAAAACTCCGTAAGGCGAAGCGGTGCAAGGACGCGACCATCGCTAAGCTCTCCATCGATGTGGCAGCGGCTCTGGAGTCCGTGGATGGCTTACCAACCCGGTGGTGGTACGCGATAGAGCGACTCGACAAAAGTGGTCGTCAGAAGGAAGAGGTGTTCCTGCAGATCACGGTTACGGTCGACGGTCGGGAGGTGAAGAAAGGTACTACGTGTTGTCTGTTTCTGAACAGTGGAGTTTGTACTACTGTAAATGCATTTAAGTTCGCGGGGATTTAATTTCGCGGTAGCGGTAAAAAGGACTTTTCGCGGTGGATTTAATTTCGCGGTAACACCATAGACTGCAGTCTAATACCATAATAGAAAAATATTCGCGGTGGTTTTAAGTTCGCGGTAAAGTTGTCACCGCGAAAACCGTGAACATTAATCCACCGCGAACATTTCTTCATTTACAGTATGTTCCCCCTCTTGCAGTCATAGAGTAGCCGCTTTTGGTCTATCCGTTAGGAAAGAAGACATACAAAACCGACGTCTTAATGGACAACTAAAGCAACTGTATGTGTATGTGGAGTCATATTTTTGTTCTTGTTTAAAAAAAGTTTTTATCAAACGCTAAGATGACATTACTAATAGTGGCAAAGTGTGTGTCGAAATACACAGTTCGACCGAACCAGTGTTCGACGCTTCAAAGCACTAAAGGTTCCGTCTTCTATGATCTATAGAACATAAACGCAAAACGGGTGCCTTCCATACTTCGTCTAGTGAACATGAAATACTTAGTACGCAGTATACACATAACGTTACTGTATCATTTTATTCAGACCCTGCCAAGCCTGCAGAGGAGCCTGCCTCGACAGCAGCGCAACAGAAGTCACAGACTACGCAGGAGCTGAAGGCCAACTTACCGCCGTCCGCATCAACAACAGGCCCGGCGGACAGCCAACCAGCTGCGGCTTCAACCTCAGACACATCCGATGAGCCTACCACTAAACGAGAGGACAAGCCAAGCCATGAGCGTAGTTCCTCAGTTTCACAGGACGGAGAGGTTGGAACCGGAAGATCCAACAGGAGAGCCATCTCACCATCATGCGCAGCAGGCGACGTCATGCGAGCGTCTTCACCCCCACCGTCCAGCCCGCCTGCCTCATTCGACACATCGGACAAGCCTTGGACAAGTGGACATGGAGAGGGCGATGTCAAGAAAGGCCCAGGGTGTCACCACTTTCGTGACAAGGATGGAGAAGTCTCCGAAGTTCACACTGCTGCGGACTGCCACACGTGCACGGGCAACATCGACCACGAACGTGGTCAAGGTAAGAACTCTCAAGTTGTTTGTACTGTAAACAAACCTTTCTTTGCACATATATGTACGTGTACATCCTCTCAGGGGAAAATACAAACCCTTTGTGATAGGGCAAGTACTCATCAACATAATGTACTGAAATGATTTACTGCATATCAAAACATTTTCAAGAACAGCCAGTAGAAAGTGAACTTTCATTATATTCAGACCCAGCGAAGTCCGCACCCTTCAAGGAAACGTCTACAGCGGCAGCACAAGAGGTGCCAGTATCAGGTATACATCAGAAAGAAATGGTGACTTTGTCTACGGACGTGGACAATGACTCCGGACGTCGTCAAGGTAAGACGCGTTTCAGTCAGAATGATTTAACTTACCCCTAAACATAAGTACATGCCTTTTCTGATAAGAAAAGTACTCAGAAAATTGGTACTACTGGTAGTAACATTGTAAAGATCAGCCACTATAATAATAAAACTTTGATTCTTTCTAAACCCAGCCAAGTCCACCTCCCCCAAGAAGACGATGGAGCAAGAGATGCCAGAAACTCTGGTGGATCCGAAGGACGCGTTGACGGAGATGTATCTAAAGAACCTGAAACGAATCTTAGCACAACGTGACTTTCCTCAACACTTGGTCCCCCGATATGCCTGGATGATTGAAGGTATGTCCAAGGACACCGAATCAGAGCGACCTGCTACCAGCGACACGGACACAGACGGTCCCGGCGAGTCAGCATCTTCTACACAGGGAGGAGGAGTGTCTCTTACACCAGACAACACACATCCCCGTAACAAAGGCACAGACGACCCAGAGTTCGAAAAGATGATGCACGCGTGGTCAATCGAAGATCTGTGGGATAAGTTCACCAAGATGCGAAAGTCTGCAGATGAACTCCTCGCGTACGCTGAGTCCCTCCGGTCCAAGCTGTCAGCCGCCGTGCCTCACGTGCTCGCCTATCCGTTGATCAAGAACCTGATCGCGCACGTGCCCGAGCGTACGTCCTACGATTTACCCGACACTGAAGGGCTTAGCTTACAGGATCTAGAAGTCATTGAAGGTAACCTGGCCAAGTTGTTGAAAGAAGAGAAGAGTCGCGCAACGTACCTGAGAGAGAGGTTCATAGACGAACTTTGCTCCGTTGCAATGAACGAGGCTCCTCAAGTCCTGAGTAAAGAGGACTAAGTACTTACACTTAGAAAGGGAAGGGGCTACACCTCTGATGTATGATATGTCAACAGTTGTGACTTTATGTGGTTACCTGATTTGATGGCTTTCATATTCTGATGGCGTCAATTTTTAGAACCACTATGAACACTACTATGTACTTTTTGTTATCAACATTTCGCTAAGGTTCTAACTGACAGTGAGATCATTCTCTCAATTGAAACGAAACTCGTACTTATTTCTCGGCTGTTGTTTCTTGGTTAAAGAATCTTTGAATCTATCACGGCGACATGACTTTCTAAATCTACAAATCTGCCGCTAATAAGATATTACTGTTCAAATTTCAGGTGTACATTAAGTAGTTACGTAGCGATTTCTTTTTTTTTTTACAACGAAAATGGGTAATGGGTGTTATCCATTTACATAGCCGCATTTTATTATCTACTTTACTATATTTTGTAAAAATGTTGGTGCTTTTACCTTTTGGCAAAGAAGACCATCATAGAGGCGACGCCTTACAATGCCATATGTCTCAAGAGTCATGAAAGATTTTTTAAATCTTTATTTTGAAGTTAGTTTTGCTTCTAACAAGTTTGAGTGTTCTAGGAGCTTCCTCTACTGTAGTCATTTGGGTGGATCTCTAGCAGTGCAATAGACCGATGCCATAGTCCCTCACAGCTTTGTCAAACGTAGAAATGCAAAGTAAAACACAAAAAATGCAAATAGTTGAAGGATATGCAGCCATTCTGTCATTGGTCGAACCACTAATTGGCATGCTAATATTGGCTGAGCTGCTAATTATGATGGACAGTGAGGATCGGTCTATTGATCAGGTACACCATACTGCAGTGACAGTGAAAGAATGTATATGACCATGTACATGTTGTTCAGGATTTGGTGACAACATTGAAAGCTAATAATATATGTTAATAAAGCTTTGAGTGTGTGTGTCAATTTCAATTTGCCTTGTCGTTACTTCACCCAGAAAGAGGAAAGAATTGTTTTTGCATGTCTGTGTCTCTGTAGCCTTGTTCACAACCCCAGGGGTGCCTAATCATGTGCACAAATCGTATGAGATTCATACGAATCTTACGAAAAACGCACGAATCACTATGCGAAAACGTACGAATTTTATATGATACGCACGTACTTTAGAGATACGCACAGACGACGTACTTACACCTTGCACAACCGTGCGAGTGATGAGTGATATGCGTCAATCAGAAAGACGTGGCCTTCCAAAAAACGTACTGACAAGAAAAAACACGGCCGGCGTGTTTTAACCTAGGTGCCTTGATTTAAGAGTGAAATACTGGTCTTTAATGCTTATGAGATGAAGGCTGGCCGTGTCTTACTGGAGATGCTTGCTGTGTCTTACTTGAGATAAGATGGCTGAATCTGTCTTATTTGATGTGTCTTATTCAAGAGTGGATGGCTGACTGTGTCTTAGTTGAGACTGAAAGTCGATGAAGGTGTCTTGATCGTGGAAGACTGGTTGTGCCTTATTTTAGCTTGAGACGTCTTAAGACTTGTTCACAACCCGCCGTATGTGTAACTGCGTGCTATCTACGCGCATAAACGTGGGCAAATTTTGGGATCCGTAACTGCTAAGTACCGCTTCCGTACTAAATCCAAAGGAATGCAACGGATTTGGGAGCACGCAGACACACCGTAATACTACAACTTCACAAACATATCAAAATACGTCACCGATATCAAGGGTAAATGATTGTTCCATACACAAAGGTCTCTCCTGAATGTCCCGTAGTGTTCTAGAACAGCATTACATTGTTGTAGCGTCGCTGTGGAACAACAACCACAACACAACTACAAAGCTGAGGATGCCGTACGTGCAATTCCCAAGCGCCCTATTGTGAAGCTAAACTTAACTCTCCATTTAACAAAATGGGTGTCCGAGACAGAATCGCATCAGCGTACCTGACAGTAGTGAGTGCCTTGTCAATTCTCAGGCCTGGCGGCGGCGGTGAGGCCAAACTGAGCGTTGTTGTGCATGAGGGGAAGGTTGGACGACACAGCCAAGCCAAATATCTAGTGACAATTCGTCACGGTAAAGAGAAGAAGGAGACGAAAAAGAGAAAATCAGACGGTCTGCTCTGGGACCATGCTGCCGAATTTTCCTACTGGTCGCCAAAAGACCCGCTGATACTAAAACTCCGTAAGACGAAGCGGTGCAAGGACGCGACCATCGCTAAGCTCTCCATCGATGTGGCAGCGGCTCTAGAGTCAGTGGACGGCTTACCGAACAGGTGGTGGTACGCGATGAAGAGACTCGACAAAAGTGGACGTCAGAAGGAAGAGGTCTTCCTACAGATCACGGTTACTGTCGACGGTCGACAGATGAAGAAAGGTACTACGTGGTGCGAGGCCTTCTGTTTCTGTCTCTAAACAGTCGAGTTTGTACTATGTTCACCCTCTTGAGGCCATAGAGAAGTCGATTTAGGTTAGGTTAGGAAAAAAGACATACCAAACTGACGTTACTGGGCAACTATGTGTATGTATATGTATATGTGGTACCATATTTTGGTCTTGTTTAATAAAACGTTTGTATCAAACGTTAAGATGACATTACTTTACAAATAGTGGCAAAGTGTGTGTCGAAATACACGATTCGACCGAACCAGTGTTCGACGCCTCAGAGCACCAAAGGTTCCGCCTTCTATAGAACATAAATACAAACGGGTGCCTTCCATGCTTCGTCAAGTGAACATAAAATTCGCAGTATTGAGAATACACATAACGTTACTGTATCATTTTATTCAGACCCTGCCAAGACTGCTGAGGAACCTGCCTCGACAGCAGCACAACAGAAGTCACAGACTACGCCGGAGCTGAAGGCCAACTCACCACTGCTCGCGTCAACAACAGGCCCGGCGGTCAGCCAACATGCTGCTGCCTCAGCCTCAGATGAAGCCAACAAGCCTTCCACCAAACGAGAGGACAAGCCAAGCCAGCCAAGCCATGAACGCCGTTCCTCAGTTTCACAGGTAGGAGATGCGGGATCAAGGTCCGACAGCGGCCGCAGTACAGGCATCACACCACCACGCGCAGCGGGCGACGTCAAGCTAGTATCTTCTTCCATCCCACCTTCCACCCCGCCTGCCTCATTCGACACACCGGACAAGCCTGGGACAAGTGGACATGGAGAGGGCGATGTCAAGAAAGGCCCAGAGTGTCACCACTTTCGTGACAAGGATGGGGAAGTCTCTGAAGTTCTCACTGCTGCGGACTGCCGCACGTGCACGGGCAACGACGACTCCGGACGGAGTCAAGGTAAGAACTCTCATGTTGTTCGTTCTGTAAGTAAACTTTTCTTTGCACAAACGTGTACATCCTAAGAAGTTTCTTCCAGGGGAAAATACGAGCCGTCTGTGATAGGACAAGTATTCATCAATTTAAAGTAATGAAATGATTTACTGCAGATTAAAACATTTTCAAGAACTGTCAGTCAAAAGAAAACTTTTATTCTATTCGTATTCAGACGCAGCCAAGTACGCACCCTTCAAGGAGACGGTTACAGCGGCAGTACAAGAGTTGCCAGTATCAGACAAACATCAAGCGGGTCAGAAAAAAGTGGTGACCCTGTCTACGGACGTGGACAATGACGCCGGACGTCGTCAAGGTAAGACGCGTTCCAGCCACTATGATTTAACTTACCCTTAAAGTTAAATACAGTCCTTTTCTGACAGAATTAGTCGTAAGATTGTAAAGATCAGCCACTATAATCTAACTTACCCTGAAAGGTTAACACAGGCCTTTCCTGATAAGTAAAGTACTCATAAAATTGGTAGTAACATTGTAAAGATCAACCACT
The DNA here is from genome assembly GCA_019207045.1 of Branchiostoma floridae x Branchiostoma belcheri. Lineage (NCBI taxonomy): Eukaryota > Metazoa > Chordata > Leptocardii > Amphioxiformes > Branchiostomatidae > Branchiostoma > Branchiostoma floridae x Branchiostoma belcheri. The sequence continues at coordinate 11,572,383 of CM033035.1, forward strand.
ATAATTTAACTTTGATTCTATTCAAACCCAGCCGAGTCCACTCCCTCCAAGAAGACCACTATGACGATGGAGCAAGAGATGCCAGAAACTCTGATGGATCCGAAGGACGCGTTGACGGAGATGTATTTGAGGAACCTGAAGCGAATCTTAGCACAACGTGACTTTCCTCAACACTTGGTCCCCCGATATGCCTGGATGACTGAAGCTTTGTCCAAGGACACCGAGACGGCCCAACCGGCTAACAGCGACACGGACACAGACGGTCCTGGTGAGGCGGCATCTTCTACACAGGGAGGAGGAGTGGCTCTTACACCAGCCAATCCCCGTAACAAGAATACAGACGACCCTGAGTTCGAAAATATGATGCACGTGTGGTCAATCGAAGATCTGTGGGATAAGTTCACCAAGATGCGAAAGTCTGCGGATGAACTCCTCGCGTATGGTGAGTCCCTTCTCACCAAGCTGTCAGCCGCCGTGCCTCACGTGCTCGCCTACCCGTTGATCAAGAACCTGCTCGCGCATGTGCCCGAGCGTACGTCCTACGATTTACCCGATACTGAAGGTCTCAGCTTACAGGATCTCGAAGTCATTGAAGATAACCTGGCCAAGTTGTTGAAAGAAGAGAAGAGTCGCGCAACGTACCTGAGGGAAAGGTTCATAGACGAACTTTGCTCCGTAGCAATGAACGAGGCTCCTCAAGTCCTGAGTAAAGAGGACTAAGTACTTATGACATTTAGAAAGGGAAGGGGCTACAGCTCTGATGTATGATATGTCAACAGTTGTGACTTAATGCGTTTACCTGATTTAATGGCTTTCATTTTCTGAGTTTAGTTTTTAGAACCACTATGAACACGTCGTGTACTTTTTGTTATCAACATTTCGTTAAGGTTCTAACTGACAGATCATTCTCTAAATTGAGACGGAACTTGTACTTATTTCTCGGCTGTTGATTCTTGATTAAAACATTTCTTAGTCTATCACGGCTACATGATTTTCTAAATCTACAAATTTGCCGTTACTACGAAACTAATGTTCATGTTCCTCCTGTCTTTTAGGTTACACGTTTTAGAGAAGATTTTTTTCCACAACAAAAAGGGGTTAATGGTTGGTAGTCATTTACATAACCGATTTGTATCAATTTACTTGAATACATTTTTGAAAATGCTGGTGTTTTTCCCTCTTGGAAAAAAAGACCTTCATGGAGGTGACGTTAGTTTTACTTCTGACAAGGTTGAGTGTCATGATGGCGTCTTTTACTGCAGTCATTTGGGTGCAATAGACCGATGCCATAGTCCCTCCCACCTTCGTCAAACGTAAATATGCAAAGTAAAACACAAAATTCACAAATCGTTGACGAACATGCAGCCATTCACTCATTGGTTGGACCTCTAATTGCCATGCTATCATTGGTTGAGCTGCTAATTGTGATGGACAGTCAGGATCGGTCTATTGATAAGTTACACTACTGTCGCGACAGTGAAAGAATGTATGACTATGTATATGTTGTTCAGGATTTGGTGACAACATTGAAAGCTGCAGCTGATAATATATGTTAATAAAGCTTTGTGTGTCCACCAATTTTACTTGCCTTGTCGTTACTTCACCCAGAAAGAGGGAAGAATTGTTTTTGATTGTCTGTGTCTGTAGCCTTGGTCACAACCCCATGGGTGCCTAAGCATGTGCAAGAATTTTATGAGATCGGTACAAATTTTATGAAAAACGCACGAATCACTATACGAAAAGGTACGAATTTTATGAAAAAGTTTCGTACAGACATTTTTGCTAATTTCTTTTATACGCAGTCGTACGCATAATGCGTACCACATACGCATGTGAATCGTTTTGTGTGCGCAACCGTGAGAGTGACGTGCGTTGCCAGTCCTTCCCCACGTTTGTAGAAAAACGTGGCGGTCGTGGCCTTTCAGAAATACGTACTGACAAAAATCACTGACGGCGGGTTGTGAACTAGGCTTTAATGTGCCTTACTTTAAGAGTGAAATATTGGACTTACTCATGAGATGAAGGCTGGATGTGTCTTACTTGAGATTAGATCGATGTGTTTTACTTGAGATTGGAAGTCTGAATGTGTCTTACCCCCACAAACGTATACATCCACAAAAAAACAAACTCGAAGACACATTAGAAGCAGTAAAGAAGTGTGTCGCTAGCTAGGTTCGCGACTACCGGCCGTCAACTAGTATAACACAAACCCTGTGAACACTTGGTTGGCCTACCCTGCAACAACGCAGGCAGCAAGCCAGACTAGTCCTAATGTATAAAGCTGTAAAAAGATGATTACTATCCCTATTTACAACATACTTATTAAAAATACAAACATCACAAGAGAACATCACGCACGTTTCATCACCATCCCATGAAAAACAGAGGCATACAGAGCCAGTTATTTCCCTCAAACCATTATCGCGTGGAACACATTACCAAGCACTCTTGTATCATGTACTTCTATTGCTATGTTGAAGACCGGCTTGGCCAGTCATCCCGGCCAAAACCCAGCTGTAGGGCCTCCTTTTGCGCTTACTAGTGTGGCTGTTGTAAAAAGCACAGCTTAGTTCACTTTATTTTTCCCTTCGTTTATGTTTCGCGCACCACCACCTGCCACACTAGCTGCACATTGTTTCCCTGGACGTGATATGTGCCACGTGCCACTTTGTCCTGAATCACAAATAAAGAAGGAGATGGAGGAGAAGGAATCCAACAGATTTTGGAACACGCAGACACACCGCAGTATTTAAACGTCACAAAGATATCAAAATACGTCACCGATATCAAGGGTAAATGATTGTTCCATAACACAAAGGTCTATCATGAATGTCCCGTAGTGTTCTAGAACAGCTTTACATTGTTGTAGCGTCGCTGTGGAGCAGCAACCACAACACAACCACAAAGCTGGGGATGTCGTACGGTTTATTCCCAAGCGCCCCGTTGTGAAGCTAAACTCAACACTCCATTTAACAAAATGGGTGTCCGAGACCGGATCGCATCAGCGTACCTGACAGTACTGAGTGCCTTGTCAGTTGTCAGTCCTGGCGGTGGCGGTGATGCCAAACTGAGCGTTGTTGTGCATGAGGGGAAGGTTGGACGACACAGCCAAGCCAAATATCTAGTGACAATTCGTCACGGTAAAGAGAAGAAGCAGACGAAAAAGAGAAAATCAGACGGTCTGCTCTGGGACCATGTGGCTGAATTTTCCCACTGGACGCCAAAAGACCCGCTGATACTAAAACTCCGTAAGGCGAAGCGGTGCAAAGACGCGACCATCGCTAAGCTCTCCATCGATGTGGTAGCCGCTCTAGAGTCAGTGGACGGCTTACCGAACAGGTGGTGGTACGCGATAGAGCGACTCGACAAAAGTGGTCGTCAGAAGGAAGAGGTGTTCCTACAGATCACAGTTACTGTCGACGGTCGGGAGGCGAAGAAAGGTACTGTGCGGTGGAAGGCCGTCTGTTTCTGTTTCTAAACAGTCAAGTTTGCACTATGTTCACCCTCTTGAGGCCATAGAGAAGTCGATTTAGGTTAGGTTAGGAAAAAAGACATACCAAACTGACGTCTTAATGGGCAACTATATGTATGTATATGTATATGTGGTACTATATTTTTGTTCTTGTTTACTAAAACGTTTAGATGACATTGCTTTACAAATAGTGGCAAAGTGTGTGTCAAAATACTCGGTTCCACCGAACCAGTGTTCGACTCTTCAAAGCACCAAAGACTCCGCCTTCTATAGAACATAAATACAAAACGGGTGCCTTCGAATACGTCGTCGAGTGTACATGAAATACACAGTATACATATAACGTTACTTTACCATTTTTTCAGACCCTGCCAAGCCTACTGAGGAACCTGCCCCGACAGCAGCACAACAGAAGTCACAGACTACGCAGGAGCTGAAGGCCAGCTCACTACCGCCCGCATCAACAACAGGCCCGGCGGCCAGCCAAACAGCTGCGGTCTCAACCTCAGACACAACCAAACGAAAGGACAAGCCAAGCCATGAGCGCCGTTCCTCAGTTCCACAGGAAGGAGAGGTTGGATCCGGCAGGTCAGACATCTCACCACCATGCGCAGCCGGCGACATCAAACCAGCATCTTCAACCCCACCGTCCAGCCCGCCTGCCTCATTCTACAAAACGGACAAGACTGGAACAAGTGGACATGGAGAGGGCGATGTCAAGGCAGGCCCAGAGTGTCACCACTTTCGTGACAATGACGGGGAAGTCTCTGAAGTTCCCACTGCTGCGGACTGCCACACGTGCCCGGGCAATATCGACTACGGACGTGGTCAAGTCTCAAGTTGTTCGTTCTGTAAATAAACCCTTTTATGCAAAACCTTTCTTTGCATTATATATACGTGTACATCCTATGAAGTTTCTCTAAGGGGAAAATACAAGCCTTTGTGATAGGGCAAGCTAGTACTCATCGACTTGATGTAATGAAGTGATTTACTGCAGATTAAAACATTTTCAAGAACAGCCAGTAAAATGTAAACTTTCCTTTTATTCAGACCCAGCCAAGTCTGCACACTTCAAGGAGACGGTTACAGCGGCAGCTCAAGAGTTTCCAGTATCAGACTTACATCAGGCGGGCCAGAAAGAAGTGGTGACCGTGTCTACGGACGTGGACAATGACTCCGGGCGCAGTCAAGGTAAGACGCGTTTCAGCCATTATGATTTAACTTACCCTTAAAGGCAAATACAGACCTTTTCCGATAAGGAAAGTACTCATCAAATTGGTACTAAGATTGTAAACTTCAGCCATTATAATAATAAAACTTTGATTCTATTCAATCCCAGCCGAGTCCGCTACCACCAAGGAAGAACAACAGATGCCAGAACCTCGGATGGATCCGAAGGACGCGTTGACTGAGATGTATCTGAGGAACCTGAAACGAATCTTAGCACAACGTGACTTTCCTCAACACTTGGTCCCCCGATATGCCTGGATGATTGAAGGTTTGTCCAAGGACACCGAGACGGCCCAACCGGCTTACAGCGACACGGACACAGACGGTCCTGGCGAGTCAGCATCTTCTACTAAGGGAGGAGGAGTGGCTCGTACACCAGACAACACACATCCCCGTAACAAAGGCACAGACGACCCTGAGTTCGAAAAGATGATGCACGTGTGGTCAATCGAAGATTTGTGGGATAAGTTCACCAAGATGCGAAAGTCTGCGGATGAACTCCTCGCGTATGCCGAGTCCCTCCAAGCCAGGCTGTCAGCCGCCGTGCCTCACGTGCTCGACTACCAGGTGATCAAGAACCTGCTCGCGCATATGCCCGAGCGCAAATCCTACGATTTACCCGATACTGAAGGTCTCAACTTACAGGGTCTCGAAGTCATTGAAGATAACCTGGCCAAGTTGTTGAAAGAAGAGAAGAGTCGCGCAACGTACCTGAGAGAAAGGTTCATAGACGAACTTTGCTCCGTTGCAATGAACGAGACTCCTCAAGTCCTGAGTAAAGAGGACTAAGTACTTACGACACTTAGAAAGGGAAGGGGCTACAGCTCTGATGTATGATATGTCAACAGTTGTGACTTAATGCGTTTACCTGATTTAATGGCTTTCATTTTCTGAGTTTAGTTTTTAGAACCACTATGAACACGTCGTGTACTTTTTGTTATCAACATTTCGTTAAGGTTCTAACTGACAGTGAGATCATTCTCTAAATTGAAACGAAACTTGTACTTGTCGCTCGGCTGTTGATTCTTGGTTTAAGAATCTTTCAATCCTTAATGGCTACATGACTTTCTAAAACTACAAATCTGCCTCTACAAGGAAGCTCCTGTTCATATTCCTTCTCTATTTCAGGTGTAAATTAAGTAGTGCCGATTTAGAGAAAATGTCTTTTTCTACAACAAAAAGGGTTAGTGGTTGGTAGCCAGTTACATAGCCGCATTGACTAGATTTTTGAAAATGTTGGTTTTCTCTTGCGTCTAAGGAGACCTTCATAGAGGCGAAGCATTATAATGCCATATATCACGAGTAATGACAGTTTTTTTTCACTTTCAATTTGAAGTTAGTTTTGCTTCTAACAAGTTTGAGTGTTCTTAGTAACTCCTCTAGATCTACTGCAGTCATTTGGGTGGATCTCTAACAGTGCAATAGACCGGTGCCATAGTCCCTCACACCTTTGTCAAACGTAGAAATGCAAAGTAAAACCCAAAAATGCAAATGTTTGACAGACATGCAACCATTTTCTCATTGGTCAAAGCTCTAATTGCCATGCTATCATTGCTTGAGCTGCTAATTGTGATAGACAGCAATCGGGATAGGTCTATTGATCACTTACACTATACTGTCGTAACAGTGAAAGAATATATGTCCTTGTACATGTACATGTGCTGTTCGGGATTTTGTGACAACATTGAAAGCTGATGATATATGTCAATATATGTTAATAAACCTTTCCGTGTCTTCCAATTTCAGTTTGTCTTGTCGTTACTTCACCTAACAGAGAGAATGAATTGTTGTTTGATTGTCTTTGTCTCTGTAGCCTTGGTCGCAACCCCGGCGGGTGCCTAAGTATGTGCACGGATCTTGAGATTGGTACGAATTATATGAAAACACACGAATCACTATGCAAAAACGTACGAATTTTATAAAAAAACGCACGAATCACGAATGAAATGTGAACGAAAATGAACAAATCTTATGTGATACGCACGAACCTTATGCAAACCAGCGGGCGTCGCGTGACGTTAAAGAATGCATGTTTTAGGCGTTTCTATTTCAAAGCATTGAACAACCATATACCTTCACGAGGACGTATTTATCCTGTGAGCTACTTGCCCACGTTTTGGCACATAGTTGCACGTACGGCGAGTTGTAACCTTAGCTTAAGTGTAAGAGTGAAAGACTGGTCTTACTTATGAGATGAAGGCTGGATATGTCTTACTTGAGAGGGTAAGACTGAATGTGTCTTACTTGATATTTTGACATCCACCCCTCCCCTGCCGAGCCCTGCCCGTGCCGTATCCACGCTGAAGTTGGTAACATGGCCGACAGGAACGATCCCCAGCCCCGCCCCTGACACCGCGACACTGGTGGGGTCCGACACATCGATCTTAAAAGGACTCCCTATGGAAAATATGGCAAACTCAGTTAAATGTATTAGATAGAATGAATATACTAACGTAGAAAGAATGAAAATATCTTATTGCACGACAGTTGTATACGGTACAATGTATGGCAACTGTGTATACAAATCAATACGTTACAATAAAATTATACTAGTCTATTCCAAGGTCTATGACTACAAGAATATGGATATGAATGGTGTATTGACATAATATACATAACGTTTCAGTATGTTCATTCTCTCTTTTGTAAAGCGTTACATTCGTATTGGCCTAAGTGCGAGGTGACCACGTACCAGTGTGTCCATTTTCCTTAAGAATTAATGCTAAAAATGTTTGTTAAGAGTACGTTAACGGCTTAGTACATTTTGATAAATTCCTACCATTGATGTATATCTATAATACATGCTTTATCAAAGCGCGTTAGCCTTTCTTTATTTGATGAATAGGCCCATCACTTTACGACGTACATCCAAGATAGTGCTCAAGTGTAAATGCTTTAATTTACCATACCTTTTAGTGGCGTCTCGTTGAACTTGACAAAGATGAAGTGTTTGACAGCAATTTTGGGGGTGAAGGCGATGGTGTAGTGGGACACGTCGTCTTTCTCTACGCTACAGGGCACGTCCGTGTTCTCTGCCTCTACACGGGCCTGTAGTGAACCGTCCCCAGCCGTACCAGTGTCAACTGTGGAGGGAAATAAAGGCTATGGCATGGTGGACAAGTCGTCTTTCTCTACACTACGTATATACAGGACATGCCTGTGTTCTCCGTCTCTACACAGGCCTGTATTGGCAACCGTCTCCTGCCGTCTCATTAGTATCAACTATGGTGGGAAACATATACATTTACTACGTCGATAAAGGGGATAGCGTAGTGTAGAGGGACATGCTAACTTTTTTTCTACACTTCAGGATACGTTTGGTTTCTAGGCCTATACACAGGCCAAGTGTCGACTATGGTAGGAAATAAACATTGACTCGTTAGTGATGGCGGTGGCGCAGTGTGGTGGGGTAGGTTTCTTTTCTATACGTCGCAGAAGTCGACTTTATTGTTGTTGTTTTTTGACAACTACAACTACAACTACATTGAGTCCCTCACCTTGCATCCTCGCAGGTTGCCCGAGTTTGGCCTGATATGTCGTATTCCGAACATTGATTCTTTCGACGTCATAGGCGGAAATACCGAAAGGACTTCCGGCCACCTCGTTCCCTTCAAACAGAACTTTTATCTGGTATTCACCTAAAAAGAACAAATGGAAGGTTTATATTTCATAGTCGAAACAAACACCCAAGCTAACTAGCATAGCAGGCAGACAAATCTGCAGTATATCATGGTACCGGTTGACACGATAGTACTAGCAGTACATTCAAGTTTTCTTGCAATCGCTGAAAACGCCAGCTTCATATTCTTAAAAAATTAATTTTAGGTTGAAGGTACCTACCTATGGCATCAGGTACAAACTCTCCGATAAAGTCACCTCCATGTTTGTCTTCCAGCTTACAAGATACAGGGACGTGTCCTGGTCCTAATAAGGCACAACGGTATAATAACAAAAAAAAACGTTGTGCCATTCTTTCTTTCGTCATCCTTACAAAAGGAATTACATAACGCTTCGATGTTCAAGCAAAGGCAAAACTTCATCTACGGCTACAAGGTTCGCCCTATGGTACAACTCCTTTCGAACGAATCCTATGTTTAGTAAAGCTAATACTAGTACAGCGTTTTGCACTCACGTGACTATGACGTAGGCATTGTCCGCCATTTTGGATGGTTAAACCTTGAAGTGGATTTGTGGATGTACTTTTTAATGTGTATTTGCAGTTATTTAGTTCAATAGTACATGTATGTCTTACTCCATCATACGCAACCAATCAACATGTCCACAGTGACGTCAGGTGAGAACACCGTATAAGGCACATTCTACTGGTACGTACCCGTGACGGCACACTGCACCGTACCCTTTCCTCCGCCCTGCGTGTGCACGAAGAACCGGTAGGGGGAGTTGAGCTGAACCCTTTTCCTTCCATCTCCGGTCACGGACACTCGGTCAGGGTTCAAGATGTTGCAGGCAAACGGAGTCCCTGATTTATTTCAGAAAATACAAAACATAATACATTCTTTTGTGTGTCATCATGAAAAAAATTCACCAACAAATTTTCGTTGGTCTGAATTTGATATGGAAAGGTCTCTTGACCGTTCTGTACGATCACCATTGCTTTTCTTGTGATTATCTAATAAAATGTATATGCTTTTATCTATATAATATGCATTCATGGGTTCAACTTCATTAGCTTTTCATCATTATCACATTGAATTCATGGCTTATTAGCACTGTCTACATCTGTCTACTTGTACGTACAATATCTCATTGTAGTTGAGATTGTAGATGATAATTACCAAGCAAACTACGGATTCAGAGGTTCATTGAACCAATGCATATTGTATATTGATGTTGCACTGCCACATGATTTCATCTCTTACCTGGAATGTCCACTCCGTTGTAAGTAACCCTAACGTCGTGTTCGCCGACCGATTCGGGTCTGAATGTCACGGCGTATCGTTCAGCTGCCATTTTCCGGACAGTGCTCTTCACGTGGGATGCTCCCCCATCTGTGGTCACGTGACATTTCAGGTCACCTTCTCCCGCTCCTTCCGTGTTTACTACAAAAGAAACAAAAGTTCGGTTGCAGTACTGTAGAGAATTGATAGGGGGCCCATATATATTAACAAAATTGCCCTTTTGTTTTGCCTACCCCTACCCACTGGTAAATATCATAAAGATAGATTCACAGATACTTGAGTCATCCACAAAGATACACACAGACACACAACATAATTACAACCATTATATTCTTGGCAAACGAACATTACAACCATAATGACAATAATGAATGATGATGATTGCTTCAATATCTATATTTGTTTGTGTTCTTATGTTTGTAAAATTTCATCTCTCACGTCGAATAATGTAGAGTTACGATCAATCTTACATTTTAATGTTTGTAAAATTCCATATTTCTCAAATTGGATAATAGTGAATGATTTGTTAAGATTCAGAGACAGAAAATCTAGAAACCTTAAAAGAAACAAAAACAATTAATAGTTATTATAAACATGCTAAGGAGCTAATCAAATACTACATAATGATTATGCAAAAGAAAAGATTATGGTGGCAGTAAAACTAATAGTCATATAATAGCCATGATAAAAGTGATGCGGTACCCGTAATGTACGGATCACCAGAAATAATCGTGCAATAGTCCCAATATAGAGTGGACCAACATGACCCAAGCATTCACCCCAATAACTCTCCATTCTTCCTGCGCTCCTTTTTGGTTATGTATATTTTAGTCGCTATTCATTATTTATACGGTTATACCGATTCATAAAGGGAGGACGCTTGCGGGCATCTCTGAATGAGTGATAATGCACGCAGATTAATCATGTGTAAAATGTGGGGATGTCTTTACCGAGCGGAGGAGCGTGTGCTAAATAGTCAACCGTAAGGTGATAATTGGTGCGCACCTGTCAATAGAAATCTAGGTGGGGGTGCACAATGTGTGCACCTGTCAATAGAAAGCTAGGTGGGGGTGCACAATGTGTGTACCTGTCAATAGAAAGCTAGGTGGGGGTGCACAATGTGTGTACCTGTCGTACACAATGTATGTACCTGTCAATAGAAAGCTAGGTGGGGGTGCACAATGTGTGCACCTGTGAATAGAAAGCTAGGTGGGGGTGCACAATGTGTGTACCTGTCGTACACAATGTATGTACCTGTCAATAGAAAGCTAGGTGGGTTGCACAATGTGCACACCTGTCAATAAAAAGCTAGGTGGGGTGAACAATGTGGAAGTTACAGATCGGCATGTCTCATAACTACATATCTGATAAAACACATTTCATTAGAAAATCGCAGTTAGTGTTGTCGACATGACTCGGATAGAATTTGAAAACGCCAATGGACGTTGAATATTCCGCCAAACAGAATCCTTTGTAGCAACACAGAACATTGTATTGAGGATCGCCCATTTACAATTTTTCACAGATAATAAGGCCCAGGTTCAGGTCCGGACCTGCATGAACCTTATACACTGAACCAGAACCGGACATGTACCTGAATATTTTCTGTACCGTCACCCACCCCTAAGATACAGATACTTAAATACATACATAGATAAATACATACATAAAGAAACAAACAAACAAACAAATGCATGCATGCATACATACATACATACATACAAACAAACATACATACATACGTATATACATAATGATTATGTATTTGGAGATGTTAAGAAAATACCTTATACGTACCAGTGAACTCCAACATTTCCCCTGGTCTACCAGTCGTCTCCAGGTCCTCAATCGAAATCTTACTGGAGTCGTACGATTGGACCACGAAGGGACTACCGGGAACCTCCACACCTCCAAATAGTACCTGGACATGGTGCCTCCCTTCAAACAAACGTTACTTTAGTATCATGAACTCAAGTCGACGAAACTTGAAGAAGGAATTAAAGAATGATCAATGATATTTAACTTGTTGATGTCGCATAACAAGATCAGCATAAACTGTAACCATCTTGTTATTGTGATACAACATATCATCTAAGTAGATATTTTTAAAAAATGCATAATTGCAATGCTTAATACAACAAACTATACAGTATGTCATTCTGCTGTTTATACCAGCCGATGAGCTTTAGTGAGTTTTTACTGCCGTAACATTCATGGCGATGCATTTAGTATATTTTGTCTGTGATTTTCCACATCCAAATAATGAATTATAACCCTATATATGAACCCTTCCCATAACGTATTCCAAAAATAAGGTAAATGTATTTAAAAGCATAAAACTGCACAATGGAAGCAGACAATGAAAATGAGCACGCTTGAAGAAATGTATTCTAGATTATGACAAATTTATGAATGCCTTTTTGTTTGTGACCAGTGTGTAGAAAATGTGCAGGAAGCCCTAAATAAAAAATGTAGCTCAAAAGGATTGTCCAAAATGACCCCTGGGATGATTAATTGACAATCAATACTATTAAAAAAGAATGAGAGAAATTCCATTACACATACCGGCTCTTCCTGACAAGGTCATAAATTTAGGTGATTCCCATAAACAATAATATGTAACAAGTTGTGTTTAATCAAGAACGTTAGTATTAATGATTACGTTTACACAAATTTAGTCTCGTACGATGTCTGTTCACTATATGAGTTACTTCATTTTAAAGTAACTCGTAGTTTATTTCTTTGCAGTTAAATTTTTCATTTTCCATTGCCTCAAAAAAAGGAAGTCAAATTCATCAAGACTAGGTCGATGTTGATGCAAAATGTAATGTACCAAACATCATCTAATTTATCATTATTATATTTATACTATGATATATTATTTTAATTAGGCATTATCACCTTCGGAAATGTACTGGCGATACACTTCCTCCAAAATCGTCCTTAAATATAACTGTCTCAAAAAAAGCTGGCCCTACGCGTTTTTTATCATGCAGTTCAACACACACTTCGAATCTTGGCTGTACTTACCGACATCTGACGGTGTCCAGTGTGCCCTCACTTCATGCCGTTCGTTCTCCACTCGGCACGGTATCACACTTCCAAACGGGTCTGCAAGATAGTTGAAAAATACCGATTTTCTATAGACGTTACGCTTGAAAACTAAGTGGCATAGCGCAAAATATCAAAATGTTACGTAATTCTTATTGCCGTGGACAGTAAAAATATGCATTGGGACCAATTATCCATCACCCAAGGGCGGGGACGGGATAGACAACCTATGACCCATTAAGAAGTCACGTGTTCTGTCAGCTGAAGAAGGCTGTAGCAGTACTGTAGGATGACAATGGCTGTGAGCAAACATTAAACGTTTGTTTTGAATCGAGTATATGCAATTCAGAATCCATCCTCCAGCTCATGTTTAGATAAGAAAAAAATTAAAATTTGTGAAATTAATTTTTTTTTTTACCTGTGATGATGAAGGTGGTGTTGCCCTCCCCTGCGTCACGTGTGGTGACCGTGAAGTTGGTCAGGCGGCCTGCCGTGGCCACGCGGGGCTGGTGCTTGATGGGCGTCACACGGCTCGGGTCGATCACATTGCAGCGGAACGGACATCCTTGGAGGAGATAAGGGATGTTAGAATTGTTATCACTGTTATCATACTCGTATTTATCTATCATAACCATATCAAATACATTATCATCATTATCACCGTAGTCATACTTATTTACCTTCACCATATACATCAGTATCATCGTCGTATTAATGATCAATATGCATGACTAGCAACGACATCATTGTCATTATCAGCATAAACTATCATCCATGTTATCACCATTATCAGTCCTTAACCTCGTCATTGCAAAATTTTGTCAACATAACGATCTTATTGTCGTCGTTATCACTAGTTTCTTCAACATCACGGTGGACATTCCAAACATTGCTGTTGCTGCCATTGCCACTCGTGATCATCGTCATATAATCAACAATGTCAGGATCGTCATTGTAAACACATAAATAACTTAATCGTCAGCATCTTATTTAGGTTTGGTTATGAGAACCATATAGGCAAAGATTCCCAACTATAGCTAGAGGCGAAATCATCATAATCATCATCATCGAAAGTGTCATCCGATCTCCATTAAGATCGTTATCTTGAACATCATCAACAGAGACCATTCTTTGGCTGTCACATTTTGGTCACTTAAACATTCACGTCTTAACTATCAGTGAATTGTCACAACAAAGGGAACTCTCTTAAGATACTGACCCAAAAAATTATATAGCTTCATGAAAAATACATGAAAAGTGTCTGGACATTAATATCCTTCTCTGATCAAAATGGACAAGGGCGTCGAAACCAAAAAAAAGCGCTAAGTAAACTACCATGAACCGACAACAACGTCGTTAGAGGCATGGACCACCCATGCAAACGTATACTTAGTGACATTTCAGCAACAGATTGCAAAATATATGTGTTATGGTCAAAAGTATCAATTTTCAAGCATACACAAACGAGTGTGTAATCAAGTTCTCATGTTGCATGAAGTCACGGCGGGGTTCTTGACCTTGGCGTGATGCGTGTTCCATGATTTATCACCTGTTATCACGTAGACACAAAACAGACCGCATAGTTTCTTTGTAATTTTCGGTGCTCGGACAGTTATAAAGTGGCCAGCAGTCATCACAACGTCTTGGCTGGATATAATAGTAATCATAATGTAATGTTTAAGAGATTTTTCATACGTCAAACTGTACTGTATCTGTTGAGTCATACTATCATTACTGCCAAAGAGACGCATAATAAAAGCTACTACCGATATTTTGAAATCAATGAGAGAAAATACTCAGGAATCGGGTAAATTCCATTCAAAATGTACATTTTATACGATGAAATTAAAGGTTAAGCTTATTTGGAATTTCGCAAAATTGTCGAGGAAATATCCCACGTGCGAGTGCATAGATGTGAATTAATATTAAAAAAAAACAGATTTCCGTGATATGAAGACGCTTAACACCCCACGAGCGTAATTACTCAAGGTTTATTAATGTATATGAAAACCTAAAGAATTCATATTTTAGCTGGGATGGATTGCATTACATAGATTTCAACAGGGATTGATATATGTTTAGCCCAACCACCGACATTAACAAATACCACAGACTTACGTCAAGATACGCACCAGCGAATGGCAACAGGCTCCAAACTGTAATAGCCATCCGTATTGTGAGTCGTAATTACAAATGACTCTAATTATGCCACTAGGCAAAGAAGAGGTGTTGTTTGGCTATCAATCAAATTTGTAGTCACCTACCTAGATGAACTAAAAGCACCCGTCTCAGCATGAGTCGTCCGTTCTTTCTGCCTCACCAACATAACGATGAAAAACCAACCCTACGTTGTTCGCGGACGTCACAATGTACTCTAACCCACACGGAATTCTCTCCCAAGGGGGAGGGGGGCAAAGTGACTTTCCCTGTACCATGCCACGGAATCCAGCCACATCATAATGGTACAAATTCTGAGGTCAGAAGGATTTTGATTGAGGATCTAGAACCTAAAGTAAGGTCATGTGCTCAGCGAATACCCTGCCGTATAGTTATATTAATAAACCATAACAGTTCCATTTGATCAGAGCATTACTGTAAATCTAATGTAACTAATGCATTCATACATGGTTTATTATTTCTTCACAGCATATAGAATACCATTGTATTGTTGCACCTTTTGTAGCATGTGATAATAAAGTTTATTCATGAATTTTAAAAGCATTTGTGGCCATTAAATCACATGTTAGCAATAATTGCATACCGTATTCAACAAGCATCTAAACTCTAGTGCAGATACTAAACAGCTGAATTGTGGCACTCTCTTAATTTTTTTTTCTGTCTGAGAATAAAACCTTCAGGACTTTGTGGGCGTTGTGGCTTTTGTAAGGGTTGTTTATTTTCTTTTGGTTATTTTGCACATAACTAGTAAATACAAGAATCGAAAATGGCAATGATAATAACACAACTGTGCAAGGTAAGTTTGAAATCTCATATGTTGGTCACCCAACGAAACAATGTTGCAGCACAGATCAAACAAACCGAATTAAGTATATTGCATTGTATCTAGCTTTTAATTAAAGACATATTGCATAGGGGGAATGTCAGGTCAAATAGTGAAACCAAACATACATGAACTAAAGATAGGCATAATGGTAGTAACGTTATCAACACAAAATTTAAGTATCACAAAAAAACAGTAAACCAAATTTGTTAAATTTACAAAACAACATGGTTATGATATGAAAATTATGCAAAACTACACATTGCTTTATAAAAAAATTGATATGAGATATAAAATGCGCATGCAACGTAGTCACACTAGAATTAAAACTAGTGCGTAAAACAACTAAGTTTACAGAAAAATTGTTAAGCAAGGAAACGAAAACAGTTCTAATTCTAAACGTTATGAGTAATAACCCCCCCCCCCCCCAAAGATTGTCATAATATATTATGTAATGGCTCAAAGCTCACCTGGGACAGTGTCATTTTCGAAAGTGACTGTGACGTCATGTGGCCCCGCCCTCTCCGGGATGAATGACACGTTGAGCTTGTTGGGTTCAATGGAGGACAGTTTCCATTTGACCGGGCGGCCATGGTTCAGGATCTTAATCTGTACATCACCTGCCCCGGCCTGGGACACATCAACTGCAACAACAATACATTTAGACTTTTAGACTTTTCGCATAATTTCCTAGACTATTCGTATAATTTCAACAATACAGTTTAACGTTTACAACTGTTAATCCAATCTGACTTTTGAAAAACTCGGGCATCAACAAATGTGGCTACATTATACATAACAAGTTTATCCTCTTTCTCCAAAGTATTGTGTGTAAATTATTGATTTATTTTTGTTGTAGTTAAACTGCCAGAGTTTCAGTCCTATAAAATGCTATCAGTACCAGGGTTGGCCGCTGACCTCCAAAAAGAAACCCCCGAACAATGCCGAAGACCCTAACTTACGGGATTCGTGTGCTGCCCGCGCGCAAAGCTGCTACTTGGGGGGGAATACGCTATCCCGGATAAATCCGGGCACGGCACACAGGGCATGCATATGTGTGCCGAATATATCTGGCCTTGGCAGTTTGAGGTTAACATGATGATAAAATTATCATCGATCATCTTGATTTATCTTGACTTATCAAAAATGTCACCTACTCTGGAAAAGACATTGCTGTCCGACCACCCCATCGTCCACACCATGAATTACCACAGCTCTTGGATCATACACCTGGATGGTAGCCGGACAGCCCTCTATCGATTCGCCGTTGTACTGCACATCAACTTCATGGTCACCTGGAGTTTGAAAGAAAAGTCAACCAAATGTAAAAGCTCCTAGCAGTAGCATTTTAGAAGCGGACATCATTCTCGTTTACTTTTCTTTATGGATAAGGTCTAAGTCGTATCAACGGCAACGGCAACGGCAACGGCAATGGCAGGGAAAACAAACCTTAAAATTTGCAAACGCACGAAAAAATTACAGGAGCTTTTAGATGCTTTATTTACGTATGAGCACATTGTATTTCTTATTTCTAGATGTTTAGAAGGCTTAACAACAGTACGTTTACCTGCTTCAAATGGTGTGAACTCGCAGACGTAGTTTCCTCCGGACACGTTAGTGATGTTGGGCACGGTGGCACCACTGGGACCTGGGTACAAAATTAGCAATGGCAAACGTTAAGACTACTTTGACCAATCGTTCAGTCACCACTACATGTGTAGATGCACGTGTGGCTATCAAATATGGGCTATAGACTGCATATTTGTACAGTTAGGATAAACCCTTTCTCCAACTAGATCTCTTTTGCATATCAATTTGCACAGCTAGGATATGAAAACTCTCTCAAACAAGATCTCTCCAGTGTCACTGACAAAAGACAATGGATGGTTGTTTGAAATGTCTAAACGTTTTATAATCATATCCAGTTGCTTGAGTAATTGCTTTTTGGCGTATCTTATCGCCTGGATGTCCAACCTCCATCGATGCATCCATTATATTTTCATGTGTGTGCGTGTGTGTGTGTGTGTGCATGTATATCCCTATTGTGTCTACTTTATCGCAAGCATAATCAACTTTACGAACACAGCCAATGTTCAGGAACTGTACCTGTTATAGTGACCTTGATGTCACCACCACTGCAGCCTTTGATCTTGAAGGTTGACCTTGACCCTGCCCGACACCTCTGTAAGCCCTTCCCGTGGGCAGATATGGCACTGGTGTTCCCCACTTCGATTTGAAACGGGGACTCTGAAGGACAAACAAACGCATTTTTAATTCTTTGCTGAACAAGATATTAAATGGCAATCGAAGATACCTCCAAATGTTTTGGAAATTCCTTGAAAAAACACACAATCGTACCCATTTCACACATTACATGCTCCACTTTCGGGTACCTTCCATCTATGGGTTAATGACTTCTTGTCAGCCTGCAAAAAAACTAAAATGAGGACCAGTTCAACCTTTGCATTCTGCCAGTCACTGGCTCCAACTCAGCCTGGGAACAAACTTGGACCCGGGCCATTGGGAACAAACGTGAACACACATTACGCAAGCAAACAACATGTAAAGGAAATTCAAATGCTACAACCTTTGTATTCTGCCAGTCCTCGGTTACCACTTAGCATGGGAACAAACTTGGATCCTAGCCATTGGGAATAAACTACAACTGTTCTTTCCTGGTGAAATAGATGAACTGAAACAAACGTGAACAGACATCACGCAAGCAAACAGACCAGTTTACAAAGAAAGGTTGAAGGTTTAAAGAGTAATAAAATCACCTGCAATCTCATCTCCGTTGTAGTTGACAAAAACTTTGTGCATCCCAACGACTTCCGGTGAGAAGCTCACGCGATATTTGCCGAGACCTTCGTTGCGCACGCGACTTGCGATCCGCCCCTTGGGAGAGATCACCACCACGGAGAGGTCACCCTCCCCTGCCTCCCGTGTGTTGACTGAAAAACAAACATCATACCTGGTCACTTTGGTCACATGTATTCTGTCATTAATGCTTTATATATACACAGTTTGTTTCTATATTTACCTTATACATAGTATACAGTGCACATCATAATTTCATATCTATGATACTCTTAACAATCAATATTGCAATTTTTAAGAAGTTCATTGAAACAGTTATCTTATTTTCACAATTCGGAAACTGTACTTGGTCAGTTTAATGATATGTCGACAACATTACTACATGTATATGGGCATAGTAAAAAAACAATAAGCCGTTTACAACTAATACTATATGTATATGTATCGTATTCATGTTGACTAATATGAGATTTAAGGGAGTACGTAGCATTTAGCCGAAAACCCGTTGTCTCTTAGAAACTATCATTATAAGCAACAATCAACTGCAGATAACTTGAAACCACGAAAACTAAGAACGCAGAATGAATGAAATAAATTTTGTGATGCTTGTGAGTATTAAAGTCTTTTGTTGACATTTAGGCAAATGATCGCTACTGATTATAGCTCAACGTTAAAGGAAACTATCGTGAAAACATGCAAGGTTAACGAAAATTTCTTTCTGCATACAGAATCCGATTGGTTGAACTACAACGTACAATCGGTGAAAATCATTACAGACACATCTACTTGTTTTATATAGTGAGATATAGTAGTGTATGTCTTGCGCTGTGGCTAAAAGTAGTACAAAGCCGACATAATAGATATAGCGATACATAAATCAAAACTGAAGTACTAGACAATGCGGAACGGTTTATGCAACGTACACCTACAGTTTGTAGACAAGGTGCAGCCTTAAAATGAAATATTCTTGACGTTTTTGCAAATGAAAAATTTGCAGACGACATTTTTGCGCAAAGGGTGACGCGTAACCATGGGTAACGGTTCTTACCTTCATAATTTCACCATAAAATCACGCCCAAATATCCGCCGTGATATTTATAGAGCTCTCTCGGGACTCCAACTTACTTTCAGCCGAGCGAAAACGAAACGGCTACCGACATGTCTCACGTTCGCACGAGGAGCTGAAGCAACGTCCGTTTGCAGCGAGGAAGACATCGAAATGTTAGGAAAATGCGGAGCACCGGGGTTTTCTGACAACCTTTCATGAAAGGGTTTCCCCGTCAATATGACACGGGAGTGACAAACGAGACCGCTGACCTTTAAGTGTAAACAATGGTTTTGTTTAGCGGAAAATATCGGTAAACCGAGCAGACAATAGACCGTGATTCATAGTGGGTGGAGCTACCCTGCTATTCTTGGATACGACGTCTATATTAGGATCATAATTGACAGGTACCGGGTGATCAGATTAAAGATGTGTTTTACGTTCATTGTGTATGTCTTAAAGTAGGACGGAAGATATTAATAAATGCCTGTATAGCACATGCGCATTAGATTAATACAAGACAGTCCGCACATGTATACACATACATGTATGTGAATAGCTTTCGAGTTTAAACTGAGAGGGAATTGTGCAACGTTAATTTCAAAATATAACGGTTATAGCGGCATGCTGCAATTCAAAATCGGTACGTGATATCCCCCTAGCGAATCAATTCTGGTTTGCTACTAAGGGTGTGTACAGTTTAACGTATCGTCTTGGTAGGACTGTATGGCAAAGGTCGTTGCTATGGTAACAGCTTGTAGGATACTCGTCTGTTTGTAACTGCATACCTCCCTAGAAACCGCAAGAGGCGAAGAGATAGTAATATACATTTATCGCTCTGTATATCAAATGAACAATATTTTGGGAAAAATGATTAGAGGAAATGGAAGTATATAATATCATATTGTCAGTGACTGGTCGCGCGATGAAAAGCATAACGCTATGCACAATATGCAATTTTTCGGCATATTTTAGATTTAATACAGTCTATATGCACGTGTACAGTCTAGTTAGTGCGTTAGGTACATCGTTAGGTACGAATTGTACGGGGGGGGGGGTTCTTACCGTTTTTGGTCGTTTTAATGTGAATATCCGTTATTCTCACCAAATAGATGATTTTATTGTATGATATTCTAGTGCCGCTAAGATGTCACCAATTTTCTTTCACGGTCATTCTCTTTTTTTGCAAGTGTGCTGATGTTTGTCTTAATCCGAACTATGAACCCTACAAATGCCATGTGTAGCTGAAGCCAGAAGAGCCGCGTGAATTAGCAAAGTGATCTAATTTGACCTGACACATTTGGAGTTCAACACTTGGCTGCGGCCCTCACCTCCAAAGGTACACAACCTTCCCAGAATCCCCGGCTGGGTGTCGAACACCTTCACCTTGCGGGGATCGTACACATTGCAGGTGAACTTCTTTCCCGGAACCGCGTTTCCGTCGATCCGGATTGATACAAGCCAGCTTCCTGGAAAACAGTTTTCGTACATGAGAGGTATTCTAGTATTGTACATTTGCACTCACGTGACTATGACGTAAGCATTGTCCGCCATGTTGGATGATTAAACCTCGAAAGTGTCAAGTAAATTTGATTTGTACATTTCATCTGCGTCGCGTGATTCAATTGTGACATCAGTGTATGTAACTTAATACATGCTATCTTTCTGTCCTAAACAAACCAGCAGGGTAGTTGTCAGGTCACGTAAAAAATCTTATACATTTTCTTGAAATGGATGGTATATGTAAGTAGCCTGGGTACCATTCGGATAGTAGTTCGCTCCAATGTTCGTTTCTGAACAGCAGAGAAGCGACTGTTCATAGTGTATAATGAATGTCAAAGCTAGAAGCGACTGTATTTAGTATATAATAAACGTCGGAGCGAACTACTTTCCGGATGGTATTCGCAGGCTAATATGTATGTGCTTGTCATAACAATAATAAAGGATCATAAAGTAGAGAGGTTGTCATTCTTTTCATGTAACGTTACAACTGTATATTGCCATTTCTTATTCTATGGTTTTCTGTAGATTGAACCATATTAACGGTGTTTGCTCACCTACAATGGTTGGTGTATAAGTCCCATGATAATGGCCTGGTTTCTGTTTGACCAGGGTGCAGTGCGCCTTGTTGCCGTAAGGACCGACCGCTACCACGGTTATGGCGCCAGTCACGACACCTAGCGGCGTCACCTGTATCACAACATACAGCGTAAGTTCATGAAATCCAGGTACAGAAAACGTAGATAAAGGTGTGCGGTTACCAAGCGTAAAAAGCGATTCAATACAATGTTTGCCATTAATGTTATATAATTAGTTCTTCTGGCAGTATCTTTGCGCAAGAAACTAACACAGTTTAACATAACGTAACGTCATAGAATGTTATCTATTTTAATTTCTAAAGAATGTCTGTCTAATACCTGACAGCCACGCCGTCTTCTTCTTACAACTCCTTCATCTTTTATAAGTTTATTCTTAGTTGCTCCGTGATTATTTTGTTATATGAGTACATGAATTATTATCTTTGACTTTATTTGGATCCACATTTAGCTTAACAATTATCATTGCAGATTACGTAACAGTGTGCTGTCACTAAGTCATGTAGTACATATGGTATGTGTGAAAGAAATAGCAACGATAATGCATTGGAGAAGGCTGAAATCCCCACCCTAACATCTGCAGGCATGTGAACCCTGGCTACGTTCACACCGTTTCCCGCCACCAGAACGGTGATGTCAGGGTCGTCTTTGTCTCGTCTGACTCTGGTTGCCGTGGCGATGATCTTTGACCTCGCCGTGGCGTCCAGGGTGGAGGCATTGTGATAGGCGCTATTGTAGTTGGCATGGTTTCCATCATACATACAGTCCATCCTTGGCTAAGATTCTCCCGCTTCCTGTAGTTTCTGTTGAAGACATATTCTTCTTACAAAATATACATATAGAAATATTGCTGTCGGTACATATAAAACATCGCGTATGTTCAAAAATGATAAAAAGGTTTGATTTGATGTACTGACAGGGAGCCCCAAAATGCATTATATGGGAAAATGACCTTAGATATGCAAATTGATCTTTGAACTTCCACTGACGTCATGATCGCTATTCCATGGGAAAGGTCATGATCATATCGTCAAATTTCAAATTCATTGTGACTTTATGCTGATGCTATGTTTACAAAGTGCAACGTTTTGACTTCAAAACTAATACGAGGAATATTACACAGTGCAACCAAGAAGGTTTCATCTACCCCTTTGGTGCACTAACTCACTCACTCACTCACTCACGCCCCACTCCATGGTGCAACAATATCGTAATGTTTAAACTTTTGCAAGTGAGAAGATGTTTTATAATGACAATATTGTAAGTTACGTTGAGCAATATACATTCTAGCATGTAGGAAATTAGTAAAGTTGACTTCACTATCTGTTACACGCATCATATTTAACTGAAGAATTGAATTGAAGAATCATTCGTTTCTGCGGACCGGAGGAGCAATCAATTCTAGATCTACCAATGTTGTACGTCAAGTGCATATTATTCTTTACTCTGTTTTAGACACTATGGTTATTGTTATTATGATAATAGCTACATGTATATATGTTAAATGAATAAACGTCATCCTTAGCAAAAATATTAGTTGAAATTGAAATTGTTATCTGACGTTAAATGCCGGGATTTTTATATATGCATATAAGTATGAAAATACTTACTTGACTTAAACTATTTACCACGACAGTCTGACTCGCGGCATACCTCCCTCTTTCCCCTGAAACGTTTTGTCACAAGCGTTCCCAAAACAACAAAACGACCCCACCAGTATAGTAAGAGTCACATTCCAAGCCATGGCGGCTTTGTTCGGCAGCTCTTTAGAATTCCATGCAGTCGGCTTGTGGTCTGGACGCTAAATATGTTGACAACCATCGTATTTCTAATTTGCTCAGCAATCTTGAATACTACAATTCTTACACGAAGAAAGATTATTCTTGCAGGAAGAAAATTGAGACGAAAATACAAGAAAAAGAGCAGTTTTCTTATTTTTCTTTGGTGAAGAAGATGTTTCTGAAACATTTTCACACGCAAGGATTTTATAGAAATAGAAGGAAAACTTTCTTGTTTTATCTTAAAATGTACTTGCTGACAGGTATATACATGTGGCTTTCGGCATATGACACTGAATTCGAAAGTATCAAAATGTGGTATTTGGTTGTTTCACCCATAAATCTAGTCACCCTGACGTAATATATTGCACTCAGTACAGACAGTAGGTCAACTGGTAACCTTACATTTCAGACGGGGTCAAATAGTCAAACCAGGATTCAGCTAATGCCAGATTTCTAAATTCTCGACATAAAAGTGAGAAAAATTGTTTGATGTATCTGTAATACGAGCACATGGAATATTGTAACAGTAACGTTACATGGTACGAACATATTTCTTTTGCAATCACTGTTTTGAGGCTCGATTAACGGAGCCTACATTAAAAAAGATCCTAAAAGTCTTTTAAGTATCACTCATCATGTTGAGAATCTCTCAGTCTAACTATGCTGGATTCAAAGTTTCCGTGCACAAAAATACACGTTATTAGGTGTTAGTTCAAAGAGTTAGTGATAATCTATCTACCACTATCTAATGTCCACGTTAAGACGTATTGTCTCTAATTACTAAATGACTGTCATGTTATAAACAGATGGTAACAATGTTAACAAAGCAATGATCATTTACCTCTCTTTATGAAGGACCCGTCCGGGGACACGTAAATGTTGTGGCTCGCTACATTAGAGACGCCATGTGGAGATGGAATTCTTTCCGTCGTGCTACAAGACTCCTGGATACCGGCAGACTGCGTCCTCAAAAAACGTGGCCAAAGTCAATCTCATTGGCTATATTAAAATACAGCAAAACCGCTTCGAACCAGAATCCTTCCACAGGATTGAGATGTTGTGGAGAAAATACGACACAAAAAAAGGACAGTAATTGTGCAGAATCGGTTAGGTTCAGTGCCCTGGGAAAATGAGACAAATGGCGACTCCTTTTAAAACGTAATCTGTTCTCCGTCTACAGAGGCTGCCAGGACCTCCTGGGTAGATTCTCCTCAGCTAGCTTGTTGACAACAGTCTAGTGCACAGCTCTTGTTTAAACCTTGCAGCACAGTTCGATAAACATGGTTAATCCTATCAGCTAAGGTACACGTAAGACTTGGCAATCATTCCAAAAGTTTTGGTCAACTGAATCAGAATAACCTGCACTTCACCGACAAAGGGGGTTGGTGGACTTAACGCACGCTCCCGGAAAACGCACCGAAGTAGAAATCAAAGAACTCCGAGTTCCAAGAAAGCGTTTCTTTCATCGCAGACGTCTCGTTGTGTGCAAAGCAGACGTCTTGGCACTAAATCTTGAGTTGGTAGGATTTTTAGAGTCTTCAACCGAAGAGACGATGAGACGATGTCCTGTAACTTGACCCCTCCCTCGGAGGTAAACCAAGCATGTTGTAAATACGGGGGTGTCGGTTTGACTCTCTTTGAACTCGCGCTCTCTTCCGTTCAAGATTAACAACTTGGCATCACCCAAAGACGTGATCGCAATGAACAAAAAAAAAAAAACAACTCATAAACACCCTCAGAGTGCCTTGATAAAAAAAGTACAGATGGTATAGTCGCATTTATACTAGCTGCTTTCCAGAGGCTATGCTTGTACGTGAGCAGACTTTAAATACCGTCGGTCGTGACTTTAGGGCGTGAGTTTAAAGGAGACAAGAAGAATGGGTTGTTATTGGGATGGTTGCCAATAGTGATGAATAGTGTACCGCTAAAGGAATTCGGAAGGAAAGAAGAGTGTAGTAAGTATGAATAGTACTAACTGGTAAATATGAATAGAACATGTGTGAAAATGTCTCGAAAATCTTGTGCAAAGCCAAGAAATTTTAAAAGCATAATCTGGAGATATTTTCAAAGATGAATTTTACCCTGTGTCATTTTCTTTGTAAAAGACACTACATGCTAATCTCCAAGCAGACTTGCCGTGGCATTAGATAGTATCATAAGATGGGAAATTTAGCCGGCAGAGGAGTTTTATTCCACCGCAAAAAAAAAAAAAAACCTCTGCCGGCTAAACTCCTTCACCAGCTTATGATACTATCTTATGCCACGGCAAGATCTGCTTGGAGATTACTAGTAGCATGTATCAACTTTAGAATGGGAACTTCGTTCAAGTATCAAAGATCGATACGTTGACTGTTTATCTGAGTTTTGCACATCTCTTCATAACCTCACAAGTTACTCTTGAAATTTTCACGATGGTTTCATTTTTGTGGTGATCCTTCATAGAAAACGTAAAGATAGTGCAGAAATATTCTCCATACAAATAGCAAACTCAAAAGGCATTTACTGTAGGTTTAGGTGGGTACCTGTTGATATCGTTTATCGTTCTGCCACATATATTTTACAGGGCCACAAGTCCCTTTGCTGTTTTCATAGTAAGATTTTTGAAGGTACAGGTGTAACAATGAGGGGCTTGTCAGCCCTTTGCCAAACAATGAATAGTTTAAATGTAATTTTGAGTTTAGAAGGATAAAATTTGATCAGAGCACACAGACTACTTCCCATTTAAAAAAGCTGTAAACTATTCCAGACTTTGAGTCTAGGAATCAAACCTCTAAACTCTAGCCTGATTAAATCTTGCTTATAGCAGCCCGCCCAACATCCAGCCAGCCTCTGTGGGGAGGGGCCAGTTACAGTCCAGGACAGCAGAGTTTGTTTTATACAAAGACTATGTAAATTCTACATGTACAGGTCCACGGAATGTGGCTCATCTGGCAATCGGCAGGGTTTCTAAGTATATCTCTTACCTATTAGAGATACACATTAAAATATTAAGATTTCAACAATACTATTTTGCTCAGCTAAGGTCACAAGTCCCATGTTCCTAAGTAATATTACAGTAATATTAATATTAAAATGCTGGAAAGAATTACAAAAAAGATAGCCCAAAGTGGAAAGTTGTTGTTTATATTAAACTGATATTGAAGGTACCTGTTCTCTTAAGTAACATCGAAAGAGGCTTGTGCTTTGCTTCTAGATGTATAGTACCATTCTCTACACCCTAGCATTAAAGTCAAATGCTGGTCCTTATTCAACATTAACTACATGTACATTTGCATGGATTCCATGCATCTTGCATCAGTGGTATCAATATCTTTATAGTGACTGTCATAAAAATGAAAATAAAAGGCAAACCAAAAGCCACTAACAACATTGTTAGCTCTTCTTACAGTTAACTGGATCTTTTAAATCCAGTACCTTTGCATATTTCTACAAAACACTAACTCCGTTCGGTGTAATATAACCGGCTGCTGCCGCGCCGCGTGCCTGCAAAGCTGGTGTGTTACGCCGAACGGCGGTTATACCGGCTATATAGATACAGATACAGATTCATATTTTGTAAAAGTCCATCATACAAATACATATCATTTTGTACATACAAAATACAGTGAGTAAAGTTACATTGTAAGTAGTATAAAATGTGACGAAAGGTTTCCTTATGAGAGGGGTACACTGTGTGACATCATCAGTCCTGAGTCCAGACTCAACTGATCTGCAGGAGAAAAGACAAAAAAATATTATGTATTTAGGAAGATTCCATTTTAAGCCTATAGAGGGGGGATTGAATCATCTTAATCAATACAGAGACTAGAAAATGAAAAAAAGGGGATAGCTGCTTGTAGAAGGATTTAATACAGAATGAAAATAAAAGGGGTAAGGTGTGCAAAAACTTGGTAATAGCAATATAGCTCTTTATTTTCTACTAGTGTGAACCCACTGGACAGAGCCGCATGGAAGCATGGCAGCATGGCATTAAGACTAGCCAACTGCTGCCTACCCATGTGTCAGGGATCCTAGCAGCAGTATAATCAAATACTGGATACTACTACTTCTATTTTGAAGATATCTGTACATGTGAAAGTGTGTGAATGCAGCATCATCTTGGGTAAGTGTAAAATACTTCAAGAATTCTAGAGTAAACTCAAGATTTGAGTAGATTTTCCATCCCAGATCAACTACTGGTATTTAAGAATTCTATCAGGGTACATCCATACAATAACAATGTCTGCCCTTACCTTGTTCTGACTGTGCTACTCCTAAGTTGATGTCATGTTTGATGGGGGACTCTGAAGACGTGCCCTCCAGACCCTCTATGTCCACCAGGGTGTCGTTATTGTCTGACTCATGGTACTGTTGGTACGGGACATCTGGAAAGACAGTTGTCATGAATTGTCGACATTTTTGTACGCATACCATGCTGTCTTTTTCGTTTCATTTTCAACAATGTTGCAAATTGTACAAAGCAGCTGCTAAATGAGCAAATATACACCATTGATTTATAATTTTACAATAAACATAATACAATGTCATAAATTACCAAGGTCAACTCCAAGGTCAAAGAGGTAAAAAAAGAGCATTTGTTCAGCCTTCCTGACATACTTTGGGTGGGACAAACTCTTTTTTTTTATTCACATACTCGCATCAGTTTTGTGGTGGCCATAGGATGCAATCTACTTAATCATATCAATGAGGCTTAAAAGTGAAATAAAGAAAAATTGAAAATAAAAATGACTAAATTCAACTGTTAATGTTTAGTTTAAACAGTATACAATTGACGTTGACATTGGCATTATACTCACAAATAAACATAGTACAGTCAAACCTGCCCGAGCTTCTCAGCGACCACCTGGCCATTTCGACCACTTTTTCTCGGTCCCGATTTATTTTCCCATTGACGTAAGCATTAAGCGACCTGTCCTCAACGACCACCTGGTCAATGCGACCGCGACCGGCCCAAATTGGGACCCATAACGACCGCATCATTTTCAAAATTGAGGTTTTCATCGATTTTTGATGATAACTAGCACGATTTTGTGCCGAAATCGGCCAGTTTTCGTCGGATTTTGGCGTTAAATTTACAGTTTACAGCGTGCCTGTTGTATTTGAGATTAAAGACCTCGCTTCTTTGCGTGCGTGCAGTGTGCTTGCTTTATGCCATTAAGCACAATGGAAACCATTTATACTTTCCATCGGGCATGTTTAGAGTCGATACTCTTCTCAGCGACCACCTGTCCAAATCGACCACTTTTTTCCGGTCCCCCGGGTGGTCGTCTTGGGCAGGTTTGACTGTAGTTCTTATTTTTCATACCTGTTCTTTGTCTCTTAGCCGGAGGCTCTGACCGTGAGGGGGTAGTGGTAGCTGTTGGACCGGCGGCTATTGCAGCAGTCTGCAAAACCCCTCCTTTCTTGGGAGACTTCTGTTCCACAGGAGGTTTGTATGGAACACCACTTTCTTCAAACGTCTTCTTTTTCAACGCCTGTTTAATTTGTGCCCTGAAACATTTGTGACAGCTGTCAATCATTTTGACATGATGTAATTTAATCTATGGATGTAACATTTAGAGATGAGAATGATTTCTAGGTTAGGAATCCAGAAGGATCAAAGGCAGTGCTTTAGCCAGCCTGATTTTCCCCATCCGATGGAATGAAAATCCTGTCGGGCGCTGAAGGTGCAAGGATCTTAGGGGTCTTGAAATCTAGACCTTCTGAAACACTATTTGCTGCATATTCTAGGCAATATTTGTTGGTAGAATAGGCTCAGCTTAATTCAATGGTATCTGTGCTAAATTTCTGGAGATCTTGGCAAAATGTTTGTCCGTCCCAGGCAAATTTCCGTCAAAGGACGAAAGGATGGATGCTGCCTAAAACCCTGGTCAAAGGACAGAAGCAATGTTAGGTGCTTGCTTACACTGTTCTTGTTTTGATGTGTTCGCTGATCTTGTTCAGGTCCTCTCCAAACCTTGCCACTGAAGTCCTCAGCATCTCTATCTCTTCATCTGTCCACTTGGTGCTCCCACTGATGGATTTAAGAAATCACAAGATGACAGAGGCTCTAAATGTACACTGCAAGTCTCAATACTGTGACCATTGCATGGAACCATTAGTTCTAATTCCAGCTAGAACTAGCATTATCTATATTACACAATACTATAATAGCACACAGTACCTAAACTACCTAATATATGCTATCCTCAGTTTTTCAAATTGATAAATCTTCCGAGAGTTCTGACGAAAGCTAGTGGTATTTTCCATGTTGTCTCACCGGTATCTTTACCTTTAAGAGATCTGTTGATTAAAAATGCATCTAAAAAGCATAATTTTACATGCTATATTAGTGAAATAAAACCTTCTGCACTAACCACAGCTAGGTACTCCGATCCTTCACACCTGATTGATGTGAGGAAAGTCGTGTTAAGTGCCTGTCCCAAGGGCACAACATCGGGGCACATCAGCAGTTTTGAACCCAGGACCTTGGCCAAACACCATTACTGATTGTGCCACACGATGCCACACATCCTTGTACATATACTTGTTTTTGTACCCACCTGGAAGGCGATGCCTCTGCTGCTGCAGGGTGGAGCTGCATACACATCTCACCCAGCTTAGAGAAGGCCTGGCCTGCTGCCATGAAAATCTCACTCACCTGTGGGAATAAAAAAAGCAAAGTGATTTCGATCCAGTTTTAGCATACTGAAGAACTAGTCCTCCACTGATCGTGACAGAGACTATGTACATTATTTACGCCGTGGTTCATTGTACCAGGGAAATTCCCCTAGCTCTTTTCGACAAGCACGGTGAACAGTGGATAACAGCTTAACGTTCCTTCCTAAGGACTGTAACACTTTCTGGCACATATGGCTGGTGTACCAAATAAATTGAGCAGGTCTTCCAGTGTGTGAATTGTTCGTATCAACTTATATATCATAATAATCAAGTTATAATTTATTTGTCTTGTTGAATACACGTTACTAAGTATATGCATTGCAGTAATTAATGAAATATTGAAAATTTTGATGAATTTTCAAATGGATACAATGCGAATTCAAGTCTCATAAGCCTTAAACTATTTGGTAGTGTTTGATCAAGTAAGATATTTAGTCGGATATCGGTAGCAAGTATAGTATACTGTGGGGGAGGGGGGCAACAAAGAAAACATTTCACATGGATGTCAATATCAAAGAGCTACAAGAGCGACTGAACAATGAAACTCTCACCTTAACATTCGTTGATGCAGGATTCATATTGTGAATGCTTTCTGTGGCAAAGAACGAGGAAAAACGAGCTTAACTCCGAATGTTTTCCCAAAAACCACACAAAAAACACTTTCGCGCCTCAAATTGACCCCAGTGACCCTGTTGGGCTAGTCGACTTTGACAAAGGAGGTAAAAATAATTTTATGGTTTTTACAGTACCAAAGACAATACTCACAGAGCGAATAGTTAAGCAATTACATTATTTCTTTATATGTTCAAACAAGTTGTCAAATTCTACTGTGTGTGGCTAAGGAAGTTTAAAGACATGTATCTTGTAATCTCTTCACAAGTTGACCGCTAGTGACCTATATGGGCGAGTTAACTTTGATATAGGGGCTTCTATAATAATAATTCTATATATAAAGATTTATGACTACAAATAGGGTAAAAACAAAAAATCTGAACATTATAATAGCAAATAAATTTGCTTTCATTATTATAAAACTTTGTTTGTATTAAAAAAGTGTTTCAAAAAACTTCATATGATTCCAAGATATTGTTAGTGCTGACTAATGGAATCGTCCCAGTGGCGCGTGACCCAAAACTTGCCAAAATGGCGGAACCTGATGAAAAATCTCCTCTTGTAAAAAGAAGAAACTCGTCTGAAGACGAGGAAGAGTTAACAGGATGCGGCGCCAGTGCAGCCTGCGATCCAAGGAGAGCTCTACACCGTTTTCTGGTGCTTTGGCTCATATGTTTTCTCAGTTTCGGTGAGTTTGTTCTACTCGCAGATATCAATGAAGGGGGAGGGGGGTAAATTTTTACTGTACTACTAGTAGTTTTCCTATGACCAAAACAATTGTCCTTACGTCCTTGGAACAGAGACAGCATTTTTAACGTAACTTAAATCATAATAAATTGTCCCTTTACGAAAGACAAGAAAATTTCGTTTGAAATGTAACTTGTAAACACAGGTACAGTTAGAGAAAAGTTAGATCTAAATTTATCCACAAAATTATAAAATGGTAACATATTGATTACTGTATGTTTTCAGGAAGTTATTTCTGCTATGACAACCCAGCAGCCCTCCAGTCCCAAATCAAGAAGGCAAGTATACAGTATACCCTGCCATGTTGTGTGGATGTCGGACGTGACGCTAAAAATGGTTCTTAAAATTACCAACTTGGCCCGTGGCAAGTTAGATATAACGTCCTTGGTTAGACCAACTCGGCACAACACCTATGTCAGCAACTCAGCCCAATGCCCCAACTCAAACCCAAACCATAACCTTGGCCGGGTTGACCATTGTGGTGGGCTGATTTGGTAAAGGACCAAATTGTCCTGATCTGATGTTATTAGCCACCAAGACAGTATACTAGTATATTCATCTTTATAAATTGTTGCTGTATGCTCATATTTCCCTCATTGAAAACTGACAATGAGGATTTGCTGATACAGCTAGAACAATGGTTTTGTTTTGAAGCAGATCGCTGCTTCTCACAGTGAACTGCTTTGCTACAAAACTACAATCTGCAATATAACCAGCCTTGTCCTTCAAGTTCAACTAATGAATATTGAGCAGAGTATGACTATGTTGAAGTTCAGAACATAGAGTAATAAAAATTGAATCCTAACCTTTTTTTTGCAAGTAAGAACTAAGATGGCCTTTGTAACATTCAATGGGATGTATCTGTATCAAATAATTTCAATAAAATTAGAATTAAGGACTGAATGAAAAAGAAGTGAGGTACAAGTAGCAAAATGAGATGACTTTGTTTTGACAAGCTAACACCGTTTATTTTTACAGGACATGCATGTGAACACAGGAACATTCATGACCCTGTATTCCTGGTACTCCTGGCCAAACGTCATCCTCTGCTTCTTTGGTGGATTTCTGCTGGACAGAGTCTTTGGTATCAGGTAATGCGAATTGTTGTATTCACAACAGTGTATAATGGATTTCTCTCATGGTTTTTGATTAAGAGATTTATTAAGAGATTTATTGAATGAAAATTTTGTCCATTTAAGTCTATGGAGAAAATAAGATTTTAAGGCAATCAATGATGAAAGGACAAGTTAACAACAATAATCAATGTTGCCTACTTGATAACCGATGTTAGGCAAACTTAAATTACACCTTTCTGTTTCTGTATGAAAAAAAGATGGTTTCTTCTTCTAAGTTATTTGTACATTATGGATGTAGACTATAGATGCAGAACCCAGTGACTGATGATGATGATGTAGTTCAGCAAGCATGCATCAGTATTCATCATTATCAAAGATTGACATGTACATGTAATTTGATTTGTTTTTTTCCAGACTAGGAACTATCATCTTCAGTTTGTTTGTCCTGGCTGGGCAGGTAAGAACATTATTCACACCATTTGTTTTCTCATTTGTACTCAAGTCATTTTACACTCAAACTGCATGATGTTTTTTATTTGATGCTGTATGCTCATATTCCCCTCACTGAAAACACTGACAATGAGGATTTGTTGATGCAGCTAAAACAATGGTTTTGGTTTGAAGCAGGCCACTGCAGTCTCACAGTGAACTGCTTTGCTACAAAACTACAGTTTGCTATACATCTTGTTTCACTGAACATTTACAGAAAACCTATGAATGTGTAGAAACAATATATCATTGGTGCTTATTTTTCAGTGTGTCTTTGCTCTTGGGGCCCAACTGAACCTGTTCTGGCTTATGGAAGCTGGTAGATTTATCTTTGGGTGAGTAAATGCAAAAAATGCTTTGAACATCAAATACAACCTCAATGTAAAGTTGTCTCAATCTTATTTGTGCCTAAGTATACAGTATGCATAAGCAGATACATTTCTGCCTTAGATTTAGAATGCTGTTTTTGTTTCGAAGTTACATAGCCTTCAAAAGTCGTCAGAAAGTCATGCCATGTTTTAGCAATGCCTCAGGGGAGAAGCCAATATTACCATCAGTTGCAAAAAGCAGTTTTACTGAATAACGTAACATTTGACCCATCTTGCAAAGTGTCTGGAGGTAAATGATATGCTTTTAAGACATGTATTGATGTATTTTAAGTATTCAATGCTTCTCTCATTTCTTGAATACCACAATATTTTTATGTCAATGGGTATAAATGAGCATGAAGTTATAGACCAATTACAACTATAAAAAATAATGTAGCACTAAGCAAGTATTTAAACTTCTACTGGTATACAGGTAATATCGTAAAAGCATTTAGAAAAGTATGAAGAATGGATGGATCATAGGTTTTTTTTCCTTATTCTGCATTTCTAGCCTTGGAAGTGACTCTTTGGCTATAGCCCAGAACAACTATGCTGTCCTCTGGTTTAAGAATAAAGAACTAAACATGGCCTGTGGACTTCAAGTTAGCATTTCCAGAGTGGTAAGCCATGGACTGGATTAGATGTTGTATAATTATAACACAAAAAAAAAAAAAAAATATGTAGACCGAGTTGGCAGCAATTCAAAGTTATTATGAAAAGTGCTCTCTTATTTCTAATCAGCTTTGAAGGCCGGAAATCACACAGATATTGGACACATTTGAATGCAGAATCGTGTAATTTTTCCTCTGTATTTTTTCTCCATTTACTGATTTCGACATATTCTAGCTGAGGTCTTTGAATTGCTGCTGAAAAGCATCATTCTTCTACATCTTAGGTGGTGGCAGCCTGTGTAAGGTCGTGTTTGCATGTATATTCTGCACCTATTAAACCTGTCCCTTTCCCCTCTGCTTGCAGGATTGGTGGTGAATCACTCGCTGTTGCACAAAACACGTACGCTGTGACCTGGTTCCGAGGGAAAGAGTTAAACATGGTGTTTGGGCTCCAGCTCAGTTTCTCTCGAGTTGTGAGTATATATCATAAACCTGGTCATAAAGTTGATGAAAAAGAGCCTTGTGCTCCCAAATGATTTCATGTTAAATTTTTCAAAACATTCTGGAAATTTACATATTGTACTTTTTCACGTGTTGTGTGCATTTGTGGTTGGAACAATTTACAATGTGTTGTGAATGAAGAACAATGTACAACTCACAATATGATAATAGTGAAACTGTGAAAGTAATACAATCCCGGTTTGCAACACATACTAGTCCAACAGCTGGTAATAATGAGGATTCTCAACAATCTTGCCCACCAAACTTCTGCATGTGTTTGCATGTGGTGTTGATGTTGTATTATTTACAGTATTATCCATTGCTTATTTCAGTTGAGTGTAGGGCTGCCTCCAGGACCATTTGTCCCTGGACAAAAGTTTGTTTGTTGTGACAGACAAAAATTTCACCATGTCCCAAAAATCTTCATCACATGAAATCGACCAAAATATATTTTTGTGTTTGCTTAGAGTAACAGATTCAACAGCGAATATTTTACAACATGGGCTCTCAAACAGTGAATAAAAAATTAGAACTGGAGGCAGCCCTGGTTGAGTAACAGTTTTAGAAACTGTAAATGCATTTAAGTTTGCAGGGATTTAATTTCACTGTAGCAGGAAAAAGGACTGTTTACGGTGGTTTTATGTTCGCGGTAGCACCATACACTGTAGTCTCTTACTGCAATGGAAAAATATTCACGGTGGTTTTAACTTCGCGGTAAATGCGCAATGCAAAAACCGCGAACATTAAAGTACCAGGAAAATTTCTGCATTTTACAGTAATTGATCTAATCATGTCTTTTGTCTTCTATTTTAGGGTAGCACAGTGAACATGAATGTGATGAGCCCTGTGTACAAGTGGATATCTGGTTATGTAGGGGAAGGGTACATCACCCTGGGGTATGCACTGTGGGTAGGTGCAGGGACCTGTGTGCTATCACTGTTGTGTGGCCTGCTGCTGGGGTACTACGACAAGAGGGCTGCACGGATACTCAAGAGAGATGCCGGCAAAACTGGTTAGTAGTTCCTTCATTTGTTCATCTGTTCATTCATTCATTCACACATTCATCTACCCATCCCTCCATTGATCCATCCATCCATCCTTCCATCCATCCTTTTATCCATTCCTTCATCCATCCATTCATCTATTCATCCATCCATCCATCCATCCATCCATTCATATGTTGTCTTGTTATCCTTACACAGACAATAGAAGGATAACTTTGTACAGTTCTTCTCACCACAAATGAGTGACAGTCTTTTGGGCTTGTGTGTGTGTTTCAAAATTTGCTATATATGCTGAATGCAGCATTGTCATACACATTTACAGTGTTGTTATTTTGGTCACCGGGACTGAAACAGTCACATTTTTTTCTGTTCTTAGGTGAAGTGATTCGGATAACTGATGTGAAGGACTTCCCTGCTACATTCTGGCTCATCACAGTCATCTGTGTGGCTTACTACGTGGCTGTGTTTCCCTTCATCGGACTGGGGCTGTGAGTTCAGCACACTATATTATGTTGTGTTTCTTCAAAGCCTCTTTAACATGATTTATTGGCTACAATTGCAATGCTATACTGTGAGAAGTGAAAGAGTTCACAGTTAATGATGTTCTTGTATATTCACTTCAATATTTTTCCTTTACTTGACAGTGTTTTCTTTGAAGAGAAGTTTGACCTGAACCCAACTTCAGCCAATGCTGTGAACAGGTTAGTGAAGATTTACTTATTGAATGTTTTTGTATTGTATATGTCTGGTGCATTCCTTTTTATGTTTGTTTATCAGTTCCGCATTAACGGTAAACCACACTTACTACCAGTCTTGGACTCTTGGTACAAACTGCATAAGACTAAAATGATAGGTTTGATCAACTCACACTGGGATGGACCCTTACTCTTTTTCAGTTCTACTCTAAATACTGTAGATACAGAAACTTTTGCAGTGGTTTAATGTTAACATTTTTTCATAACAGTAAGAGACTACAGTGCATGGTGCTACCGCAAAATTAAAACCACCTGCGAAAAGTCCATTTCCCCACAACCGCGAAATTAAGTCTCCGCGAACTTAAATGTATTTACAGTATATG
The DNA here is from genome assembly GCA_019207045.1 of Branchiostoma floridae x Branchiostoma belcheri. NCBI lineage: Eukaryota > Metazoa > Chordata > Leptocardii > Amphioxiformes > Branchiostomatidae > Branchiostoma > Branchiostoma floridae x Branchiostoma belcheri. The sequence continues at coordinate 11,608,941 of CM033035.1, forward strand.
ATACTTACTGTTTGTTTTCAAGTTTGGTGTACATCATCTCCGCTGGTGCATCCCCTGTCCTGGGGTTCCTGGTAGACAAGACAGGGAAGAACGTGTTCTGGGTCATCCTGGCCATCCTGGTGACCCTGGCCTGTCACATGATGTTAGCCTTCACCTTCTGGAACCCATACATAGCCATGAGCATCATGGGAGTGTCCTACTCACTCCTGGCTTGTGCACTCTGGCCTATTGTTGGTGGGTGTTCTTTTCTTTATATGTATACATGTACATGTATATGAGTTATATAGTAGTGTAATATATATGACACAACACAGTGTAATCCGTATCACGCAAGGTACCAGCCTGACCGTGGTAACAATTGCTCAAAGGCGGGAGGGTGATCCGACCCGTTGGGGGCTGAGCCAAAGTGTGATGCGGTATACATTGCTTTGTATTTTTTATTTATCTATTTATTATACCCACAAGAGAAAATGAATGCTCCAATGCAAAATGCACCAGAAGTTGAGAAAATCTGCTGTCCTTGAACAAAGAAAGGTATGAACAGGAATCCCCAAGTCCAAATCCGGTATTCAAATTTCGAGTGTTTGCGCAGAGTCATTTAAATTTATTCAATGGACGCCAGTGTCATACAGGTAAAACCCCATGTGAGATGGCATTAGTTATCACTCTGTCTGTGAGTGAGTGTTCTGTTACATTCATTTTTGCATCTACGAAGAATGAAGCCAAAAGTTGAGGCATTTTTTTTTATTACCAAACATTTTAATGTCGTTGCTTTAATTTGCATTACGTGAAAGTGAACTAATGAATTTCTTTTCTCCTTGTAGCATTTATAATCCCAGAGAACCAGCTGGGAACAGCCTACGGCTTCATGCAGTCCATCCAGAACCTGGGACTGGCTGTTATCTCTATTGTAGCAGGGTCTATCGTAGACCAGAAGGGGTATCTCCTACTGGAAGTGTTCTTCCTGGCCTGGCTATGTCTGGCACTGATCGCAGGAGTAGTGCTCTACTTAGTAGATGCAGTCAGGGGTGAGTTTTACTAACAACAAGACAAAAGTATAATTTGTAAGCTTCACGTTTCATTCAGAACACTGTTTACCGTGTGTATGATACCCAAGCTGGCTAACTATTGGGCAGTTATACCAGTTATACTATACAGATCTTTGACAGAAAATAATAGCCAAGAAGGCAATGCAGATACAGCTAGCCAAAAGTACAACTCAACATTATTTTCTAAAAGTTGCTAGTTTGGGTTTCCAACCTATGGACAGGTACATTTGTACATGGAAGCACAGGCATTGCGCTCAAAAGACACAGATTTTAGCTGCACTATATCTTAAAGGATTATATATGTACTGAAGATAAAACACAATTTTGCTAGAAATTTGATCAGAATTGCGTTATTGTTAACTTTAAAAATTACAGTAAGTATGCAACATTTGCTCCTGTACTCAAACAACCAGAATCCTTTGATTCATAGCCTTTTGATCTTGTCCTATTTTTGTTTTGCTGTTGGACTATCTTAACTTTGTGTTCACCACCTTTATACATCCTCCTATGCAATGCAGGGACATCCAACAGCCAAACTGCCTGTCTGGATGTGCCCTGCTCTTTCAACCGTCAGCCTTAGTTCCTGACCGCCCTGCTTATAAATATCAATGAGGTTACCCTTATACGAGACAGCATTTGAAAACGGAAAGCCTTTTCTCTGATTGGCCGACAGCTGGTTTTGGGGGGGGGGGGCGTCCACAGGAACTAAGAATGACGGTTGAAAGAGCAGGGCACATCCAGACAGGCAGTTTGGCTGTTGGATGTCTCTGCATAGGAGGATGCCTTTATATATCAATTCATCTTCTGTTATCTCCTCATCGATACTGGCAAAAGATAGTGGATTCCATCTGAAATGCCTAACCGTTTCTAAACTTATTTCTGTACATCAGGAGGAGCTCTGAACATGTCTACATGGGAGAGGGATGCACAAGAAGAGGCAGAAGAGAAGGCCAAAGCAGCAGAGCAGGACGAAAGAGTCAGATTTAAACCTCGCTCTGCATTTGCACTGAGGAACAGGTACATGCTACCCTCCTTTTAATTTGTTTACTTGTAAGTGCTACAAATACTACACTGACTTGTAGCAGTGTATCTGATTATCCTACAACAATTATAGGGACAACAAGTACATTGTAGATAATCAGATAAATTACACATATCTAAATTTTACTTTGTCATTTACAGTAACTTTGTATGTTTTGTTTTTTTACAAATTCTGCAAAAGCTAAAGAAACCCTGTTTAAAAGTAGTTTATCATTTGAAGTTTAAAATCATTGCATTTTATCGAAAGTCCAGAATTCATATGAATGTTTTCATTTGATCAAGTTTTCATGATTGTTTTCCCTTCAGGTTCTACTCCCGTATCGGTGCCAAGCTGCCAGACCATTTCGACATCCACACCTCGAGTTTCTTCAGAAGAGGAGTTACCCAATAGTCTTCAATATATGTACAACTCATGGAAAGCAAACTCTGCTGAAAATGTTTGGGGGGAGGGGGGAATGCCTTTAAAAAATCATCTGCCAGTGTATACATTTTTGTTGGTTTTCACGTAATTTTTTTTTCTCATTGAAATATAGATTCCTCTTCATCTAATGTAAGTACCAAGGCCTATACTAACAACTCGTAAATCAATTTTGGGGGGCACTTTGCGTGAAATAATAAAAGGTTTCACTCTGCCTGGTGTTGTTGCTTAAACTACATGGACATGAAGTTCCTTTTTGTATGATATTATACTGTACTGTACTGCAATATCAATTGGAATTGATTATTCACTATGTAAACTAGAGATATTGAAAATATATTGAAAGTATCTGACTCTCTTTTACTCTTGCCATTGCTTGTCTTCAAATGTTTAGAATGGACAGTTTACTTATATTACGTAAATTGAGAGGTTGAAAACCTGGTGAAAAGATATCTTTGAAAGTATGGATTTAGCTCATGGATATAGACTTTAGTCTTTATATGTTTTTTTCCCCTTTCTGCATTAAACTCAGATTGATTTACTGAGACTGTGATCAAGTTTGCAACAAGGAATAGTGGAAAGCAGAAATTCATCACAAGAAATACTGATCATGTTTTGACCTAAGCTAAGTATTGAAGGCCAAGAACTTATTAATAGTAAATGTAGGCATTGAATTTGAGTGTCATGTAAAAACAAATTATTTTGTCAAAATTGAAACCACAATGCAAATTTTGTGAATAAAAGATGTTGCTGTAAGTGATTTTTGATTGTTTTGTAAGATACCATAGCTGTAATAAAATGCAATAGTCACTGGGGTCCACCCAAATTCGTTCTAGTCAATAAGGACAATGTTATTTCTGCTAGGTGAAAAGATGTGGATCATTTTCTGAGCCTTTTTTTGCAAACAGTATTATGAAGTATTGTCAAAACTTTAAAGTTGTACTCACATCAGGAAAGAAATCGTGTACAGGTGTTAACTACATACTGTAAGCATTGGAATGTTTGCAGTGTTTTTTGTTGTTGTTAGTTTGTTTTCATTTCAACTTTATTCAAGTTCAGTTCATCCTGAGAGCCGAATGTAACAAATAACCATTACTTGTATACTTATATGGTTTGTAATTCCCTTACAATTGTTTCAACTCCAAACTTTCAAAAACGCCAGATAAACCTTCTTTATCCCATACTGCCAATTAAACTCACCGCGAAAGTAATCAAATACATTTGCAGTATAAATGTTTAAAATCTTGGAAGAGGGCCTGCCTCTCCCTCCTTGTAAAGTGGACTAGTCCGGATCGATAACCCCTTATAAGGCGGGAGGATTGAAACTGATTAGCATACAGGAACAGCTGTTTGGCGGGTCCCGGACGTGTCGACCACAGGTCTCCGTAAGTACCGGTCCTTCTTCATGGATTTGCAATCAGTTGAAACCTTCTTGAGCTCATCAAATGAGACTTTGAGTTCCCCAACTAATCTAGAAATATGATGAAATTAGAAAACCGTTTATTTTGCACGGTAGGAAGAGCGATGGGCGTATTTAATTTATGTTGAATGGGGAGGGGGGCGTCGCTTGCTTTCAATTGCATAACACGAGCTTGTTGTATAACCGGTGTTGGATAACAGTAAAAGGTATGTGTTACTGTCTTAAAATCTTTACTATACTATTCCAATCTTATCTGGTGTTATTTTATCATCTTTGAAACTCAGTACTGTATGGGATTGAATGCAATTAATTTTCGTCGTTTCCAAACTTCGAGACATTTGTTGTCAGTTGCATAATATTAGTATCTTAGTAATATTCTGGCGTTTAACCTAGGTATGAATATTACCCGTGATTTGTAAAAAGCTGAGTGGTTCGTCTGTGTAACGCAAATTCTGCTTACTAAATCTAAGTGTTTCTTTTTCAGGACCTTCAAAGTTCACCTACCTCAGTCAAGTAACAACTAACATATATTGAGGACAGTTCAAGACATCAATGCGAGTACAACTCCTCATCTTTGGTCTGTCAACAAAGTCGATCTTGCAGCCCAGCAACTTCCTATACAGAGCTGCTTCGTCGAGTTTCATTTTCTCCAGGAAAAACAATTTTGTTTACCCCAAGACGTCCATCACTGTGTCTTCAAGAAACATGTCAGAGGGCGGAGCCTGGACGCCATCCTGGTTAGTCTTTTTATTACATTCATTTGTTGATATATTATATATTCATTGTATATTAACTACAATATGACTTCATAAGTTAAAGTTTTGTTACTATTCATTCCATCATGCCTTTACTTTTTAGCAAGGAAATTGGTATACTTGCAACTTTGAAATAAAGTGATATAACACCATAGAGACTATGATTGAATAAAGAAAATATAATTGGTGAATGTAAGAGGAGGATCAGATGACTAATTGAAAACTTGATGAAAGTGTTTTCTTTAGGTGCATGAATACTAATAGCATATAACGTTAAATATATGGTATAATAATGTGTGCATTATCATGCAATTACCATCACTATAAACTTTCATTCAAATGATGTGTTATTGTTTTCATTTCCTCCAAGGTACAAGGACAGTTGGGGAGGTAACCAAGGTGGAGGGCACAATCAGCGAGGTTCACACAGCCGAGGCGGAGGGCGTAACCAACGAGGCGGGCGCAAACCTAACCAGCGCACCCACCAACCCACGGGCGGACCTCCCAAGATGACGAAAATAGAATCAGGAAGCAAAGTTCTAAGTTTTGGAGCAGGCAGTAAAGACTTCTTGGAACAGTTAGCGGACCAGAGGAGGAGCGTTTGTTCCTCAGTTATGGAGTTCAACTTTAATGAAAGAAGATGTCGGAAGCTGTCCGTGAACCGGGAGTTCAAACCAGACTGTGGTGGAGTTGTGTACTGGATGTCCCGGGACCAGAGAGTACAAGGTTTGTAATGCTGGTTCACCTTTATCCGTGGTGTAACCTATACCCGTTGCTTTCAGAAATGGGCATGAAGTTGACGGACAGTAGTTTCAACTTAGAATGTTTTGAACATATTACAACTTCAAACCACTGTTCGGCCAGTTGATATCCCTTGATATAATATAATATGATATAATATAATAACAAAAAGTTAACAAGCGTTACATCTTGTAAATCTTAAACTGTTCATTGTGGTTTTATTTTCAAGGTATTCCCTCCACCACAAATCCATGGACAATAGGAATATGCATTTCAAATGTATTGCTTTTGTATGATAGAATTGTTAAAACTGGGAACTTAAAATGCAATGGAAACCTCCTTTCCCCTTCAATTACAAAAGAGGCATGCAAAAGTAAAGGAATTTACAGCACAACAAAAAGTTCAGTTCTGATATAAATGAATGAATGAATAACAGTAAATAAACTTTGTGTTTAACTCAAATAAAATGAAAATGGAAACAATAGATAATAAGCAACACCTTAACTATTTATGTTCAGCGCTGACTTTTGTAGTTGCAAGTATTACAAGAACACTAAAACGCAAGAATACTCAAAACCAGCAGTAGTAATGATCAAACTTTAATGTATTTTACATTTCATCTGTTGGTATCAAAAGCTCATGCATTGTTGTTGTTGTTTTTATTTACAGATAACTGGGCCCTGCTGTATGCCCAACAGCTGGCCATGAAACACAAGGTCCCCCTGTACGTGTGCTTCTGTCTGGTGCCAAAGTTCCTGGATGCAAACATCCGACATTATGGGTTCATGCTCAAGGGGCTGGAGGAGGTGGAAAGGGTAAAAAACCTGTATTTTTGTTTGTGTTGAAATTGCTATTTGCCATGTTAGAGTAAATGCTTGTAATATGCATTAATGATGGAAGAGATCTTCACATAAGACATAATCAATTCAAACTGGTTAAGAAATTTAGTTAATAGTAATACTTTTTCAAGGGCTTTCAGTTAAGGCATCCTTTGCACCTTCTTTTTTATGAATATCATAGTGATGATTTTTAAATGAAAGAAAGAACAAAGACAAACAAAAAAAACTAAAACTTGATACATGTTCTTGAAGGATCCTTGCAAGAGTCTTTGTCGCCATAGTCCTAAGAATTTTTAGTTGTACATCATCTCTAAAAGTCTAAGGTTCCGTTTTAGTAGCTTTGAATAAGAGACTTTCTGTGCCCAACTCTTAGGTAGTTACTGTTGATTAATAGGTTGATTGATAAGTTAACAATAACAACTATCCTGTGTTCACTATCAGGAACTGACAAGTTTGGACATCAGTTTCCACCTCCTGACTGGCTATGCTGTGGACGTCCTGCCCCAGTTTGTTACTGAAATGAACATTGGAGGGGTGGTAACAGACTTCTCGCCTCTCAGGACACCCCTGAAATGGGTTCGTGACGTCACCACTAAACTACCCAGGGATGTCTCCTTTGTCCAGGTAAACATAGTGTCACACTAAGAGACAGCTTTATGTTGAGGTTGCAGGTATATTTTCTTATTTCAGCAATCATAAGCTCTTAACTTTTTGTGACCAGTGGCCAAATTTGAAAATAAAAGTCTTTTAAGGAAGATACATTCTCTCTATCAAAAAGTCTTTTTGTTGTGATCATCACTTTCAAAGCAAGCTAAAGCATTGCTTCAAACTGCTTGTTTTAAAGGCTTAGAATCATAAGCTATTAACTTTTTGTGATCAGTGGCCAAATTAAAAAAAAGAATTAAGGCACTGTTGAAAGTCTATTTGTTGTGATTACTTCCAAAGCAAGCTCCAATGTGAAAGTCCCTGGTGCACATGTACGTAACGATAGTACAAAGTGTTAAGGGAACTGTGGTGTTTGGATTACTTTTTTTTTCCAGAACACGGTAGATTCTTGGACTACTATTCTTGTAGCTCTTCTCAAGGATGGGCAAGTATCCAAATGTCATTTCTTGTGTACTGATAGCTTTCTTAACTCTACTTAATCTTAGGTTGATGCGCACAACATCGTACCGTGCTGGGAGACCTCAGACAAGCAGGAGCACAGAGCGTACATCATCCGCGGGAAAATCATGGACAAACTACCAACCTACCTCACCGAGTTTCCTCCTGTGTGCAAGCACCCCCATCCTCCTCCATCAAAACCTCAGGTAGAAATGATATGACATATGGCACATGGAAAAATAACATTGAATGGATGAATGAATGTTGAAGTGAATAGTGTGAATAAATGACAGTGCTTGTGCAAATTCTTGGATATATTTTAGGCTCATGGCCAACTCTAAATGACTAATGACAATGCACAAAAAACTGCATTATAGTGTCTGTCATGGAGAATGGGAGATGCCATTAACAGTGACCACTGGCCTTCCCTAAAAATGACCAGTGTCAAATAAATGGCCTGATAATGCTAGTTGACCTTTATCTAGTACATGGTAACCTATATCAGATTCTGTGATTTTTAGAAACAGGGTATTTGGGGATAGCAGGTCGACAGATGGTGGTTTCAAACTAATTTCAAAATAATGTAGCTTGCAATTTTGAAACCTCCATCCATTGACTTGACATCCCCAGATACTCTGTTTTAATAAACAACAGATATAGGTTACGCCATGGATAAAGGTGAACTAGCATCATAGATTTATGGTGTTTCAAAACTATTTTGACTGAATGTCTTGTGTTTGTAAGTTATGATTTTTTTGTTTAAACATGTCTAAGATGTGACCAAACTTCTCACACAGCCGGTAGACTGGGTTTCCACCAAGGCCAGCCTGGAGGTGGACAGGACCGTTCCCGAGGTAACCTGGGCCACGCCCGGCTCCGTGGGGGGTCTGCGTCAGCTGGAGTTGTTCTGTAAGGAGAGACTGGAGGTGTACTCTGCAGACAGGAACAAACCAGACCACAAGGCACAGAGCGACCTGTCTCCATGGTACCATTTTGGTAAGATTTTAATTTCAGATGTCTCTGTGGCTAAACTGGTAGTGACCACATTGTGGTAGGCACAGAGCAACCTGGCTCCATGGTACTATTTTGGTAAGTTTCAAAGTTAGGATGTCCCTGTAGCTAAGACCATGTTGACTTGATTATATGGATGACATCCTTTGAAAATCCTAAAATTGATGCACTGTCTTCTCTGTGTCCAGTGAAAGATTAGCTGTCCAGTGTCCGCAAAACTATAATCACTTAATACACAAAGGTTACAGAACCATCTGTCCTTGTTGGACCGGTCCAGAAAAAAAAACTGAAAAAAATCAGTGGACCTGATTTTGGACAGAAAGTGAAAATGAACAGATTATACTGGCAGGCGTACATGTATTTTGAGGCTTACCAGTCCACAGGTAACAAAAGCAAAGTAGAGGAGAGTTGATAGTCATTTTTACCAAGTTTCTACAGTCAAACCACAGATAATCTGATATGCAACCCTGACTTACACTATTTCTCCCCTACAGGCCATGTATCAGTACAGAGATCTATCCTGACTGTACAACAGTTCCAGACTGAGCACAGTCAGTCAGTGGAGAAGTACATCGATGAAGCCGTCATCTGGAGAGAGATGGCAGAAAATTCTGCCTTCTACAACCCTGACAGATATGATTCTCTTTTAGGTAAGAAATTAAAAATCGTTAATTTTTTAAGAAAAATCTATCTTTCTATCTTTTATTTGTCTGTTGCATATGTTACATTCAAAATTTTTTTTGATATTTTGTTTCTACTTCAAAATTGATTGCTAATTGAAATCAGAAAGGTGAAGTCCATCTTAAGAACAGACAAACCCATTGTCAACCTGATTATGATCACATGACTGTTAGCTACTAGTAAAGTTTGTGGGTTTTGAACCATAACTCATAAGAGTATAGATTGATTGTCATGATTTATGATACATAACATTAATGTGACTAAGTGGATATTCTCAACCAAAGAAAATGGTTATTTGCATAAACCTTTCCAGGTGCACCAGACTGGGCCCAGAAGACCTTACGTGACCATGCAGGTGACAAGAGACAGTACATCTACAGCCGCGAGCAGCTGGAACAGGCCAGGACACATGACGACCTGTGGAACGCTGCTCAGGTATCAAAACAGTCTCCTCAGTTTTATTTGCTGACTCATGTTTTAATTCCATTTCTTAGGAGAGTTTAACAAACATTCATAAGACAAAAGGCAGTCATAGCATGATGTACTAACTCCCCAAATGTTTGTGCCAGAAAACTTAAATGCCAATTTGATAAGTGATTTGTCATATCAACTATTAGAAACCTTTATGATAAAACAATCCCCTCACTTTTTTTTTTGTAAGGAGATAGTCACATTCCTCATACAATGGTAAAAGGCCATTCTTGGGATAGAAGTGCATACCTTCTTCAAAATCTAGCTGTTTTGTTATGGAAAAAGCTGTCAGTTCATTGGTGACAGCCTTTGGTTCCATCACAGCCTACATGAAAGTTCTAAGCCAACAAAATTGTAGCATCCAATGGCAAATGTTATCCCACTGTAAGCATATACATGTGCACATAGTTACGCTGCATTTGCTTTCATCTTAGATCCAGATGGTTCGAGAGGGAAAGATGCACGGTTTCCTGCGGATGTACTGGGCCAAGATGATTCTAGAGTGGACACCCTCTCCTGAAGTTGCTCTAAAGGAAGCCATCTACCTCAATGACAAGTATAACCTGGATGGAAGGGACCCCAATGGATATGCCGGTACGTTTCAGAAATAGTAGATTGATTGCATGTACACAATGTCATGAATATTTTGATGCATTTTATTGTTGATATAAATAGTTTAAAAAAAATGTATAAATCTTTTTGAGAAGAAAAGTTTCAATTGCTAGTCTTGTTAAGAAAAGCCATATAGTTAACACTTTCTTTAGCACAAGCTTATACAGTTAAGTTTCAGGATACATGTAGATAGCATCTACAGGTTTAAGGTTGCATATTCTAAGGCTTTGTAAGGAGTCCGTTGTATCTGTAATTTACCGTGAGATTGCAAACTCTGATAATTGATGAAGACTTCTAAAATGTGTATTTTACATTTTGCATTCTACATCATTCATCACAAAACCTTGATATCTTTTGCTAAAGATTGATAAAGGTTTTTTGTTGTTTTCTAGGTTGCTTGTGGGCCATAGGCGGACTCCATGATCGCGACTTTCAAGAGCGTCCCATCTACGGGAAAATCCGCTTCATGACGTACTATGCATCCAAGCGCAAGTTTGACGTACCTGGGTTTGTGAAAAGATATGGAGCTAAGGCGTACTAAAAGTAATGTCAAGATTGATGAAGAGTCACTTGCTGAAATGACAGAAGGGACTTGTGGATAAACTAAATCGTTTTTTTAAGGACACACACAACGGTTAAGTCAGATGTACGGAAACACGCACAAAACTGGGTAAATCTTTTTAAGATACATTTGTATTGGATAGAAAATTACTTCCCAAGTACTGGTACATTGTAATATATTTTGTATTTAGCTAGTCTAGAATGTTCAACATTGTTTACTACTCAGGTATTACCGTTACACTTTGTAATGTGACTTAACAGTATTTAAGTTATTCATTTATTTATCTGTTAGGATTCACAGCATATTGTGAAAAGTGTTTGAAAACGGGAAGTCCCATCTGAAACTTTATAGAGTGCACGCAGTAAACTTGCCTCTATGCCAAAAAGTCTGTAAATGTAGCATATATATGTATCTACTAGTACATGCCTATGTAAAAAGATTTTGACATGATCACTTACTAGGAACATACTAGTTTACAAAGATCAGTTGGATGTTTCACATAGAATTCCAAGTTGTCGTATAGTACTTGTTCATTACAAGTATTCATGTATGTCATACAATTTTTCATAGTTCCATTGTTTCTTTCTCCAAACTAGTAGATATAAAATGCATTAAAAAGTACAGTTTAAAAAAAAAACTACTGTGTGCCTTCATTGACTAGTATAATTCTGTAAAACATCCAGACTGTAGAACTTAAGAAAAAATAGAAAGTTATAAAGATCTTAAACCATTCCTTCACCTGGCATGTTTTGAAGCCTAATTGAAGAAATTAACATACATCAGGGTATACATTAAAACAAGTATAAATAGTGTAAGTGCTTTTGAAGATAGTGCAGAAATATGACTATACTTAATAATATATATTTGATATAGATATCAATGAAAAAATACCAAAATACACTTACTAAATGTGAACATTACCAAAAATTCTCCACCATTAAGTATTGGAAAGAGGAAATTTGACGTACTTAATATATCTCTTCTTCTTAAAAAAAAGGGCATGTAAAAGGTTTGTAAAAAAATACATAATATGCTGGAATGAAGAAGTTTGACATATTATAAACAATTGCATGGAAGTAATACCTTTAAGTATTGCATTAAAAATCAATAACATTCAGATATGTATGAAGTAATTGCCAAAATCATGTTAGGAAGGGAATGTAATATTGCAGCCATTTGAAAAAGCAAAGTCAGGTAAAAGTCAGCTTCCCATATCCCTACTTAATCACCAAGAACGGACAAATGTCGTATCTCCACATCCCTTAATTTCCCCATTGAAAAGACTAAGACTTGGTCTTCTTAACAGGAAAATGTTCCTTTAAAGTTCCTTTTGCTCCGTCGCTCTCGACCGACCTCTCCCTGCCCCGCTTCTTGCCCTTCTCGGCTGGCTTGGCTTCAACTTTTTCATCCTTGATGCCGTAGAGAACCCTCGCAGCTGGGATGTTCTCTTCTAAAGCTGCATCAATGTGTGACGGCGAATCATCGAAGAACAGGTGTGGCTTGATCGCTTTCAACATGGCCGCCTTGCTGGCTCCCGCGTTGAACGTGCACTCGTCGATTTTCAGACCCCATTCGCGGAGCGTGAGGATTGCACGTTTTCCCGCGCTGGCGCCTGACCTGGCCGTCAGGATGTACGTGCGGATGGGGCAAGGGATTTCTTTCGTGTGAAACTTCTCCTGTATGGCTGCAATTCTGCTGGCAAACTTTCTCAGTGGGCCCTGCGGGTTACATTGAAAAGATGACAATGAGTCTCAAACAATCTCAACAAGTAAAACATTATGTTAACAAATGACAATGTAAGTATAACTGTAGAATCTAACAAATAGAATTCAAATTCTGAAGGATACAATAAATGAGCACAACAGTACCTAACATAAAATGGAGACAAGTGGTACATTGTAAGTATAACTTACATTGTATAATATTAGTAGCCAACTATTACATGTACAAGCAATTTCAAGGGATGTTAACTTTGATGCGTATCTTGTCTTCTAATGTTGTGCTTCTTTTACTATCAACCCTTTAATACCTCGTCCAATGGCATCCCAGCCTTCTGCCTCTCGTTTTCCACGAAGGCTGGAAACCCTCGCTGCTGGTACACTCGCTCCGCCTCATCTGAGAACAGAACTGCGTCTCCGTCAAACACGATCCGGAGTTGGTCGTTGGGCAGGTCCTCACCGTTATACTTGTAAACCACTGCTGCTGGGAACCCTTAAAAAAAAACATTTTTACATGAAATCAAAATGTATCCCTTCTCCTATTCCTTAAGATTTTGTTGATTGGTCTAAAGTGGAAAACATAGCACTCCAAACAAATGCAAAAAAGGTTGATTAAAGCCCCTTCCTTGACTTGAAAGGTGTTTACAGTTGCACCAGAAATACCATATGATAGTTTTTCCCAAGTCCTTACCTGCTTTATTGGCGCTCCTAACATCGTCTTCATCAGGTGACAGGAACAGGTCTGCCTTCCACGCACCCAGGTATGTGGTAGGGTCAGCCCCTCCCGCTAGGGTGATTCTCTCCAAACACAGACCTAGTGTTACATGCAGAATACAAAGTAACAGAACATATTGGTAATGAATGGGACATAATGTAGATGCACATGCAGGTGAAGATTTTCCCTCTTACCTCAGAGTACATATCAAACACTCACATTTTGTCAAGTCTAAGAAGACAGGACTCATGCCACTCATACCAATGGTCATACTAAATCACTTATAATTTTATGATCCTTTGGTGCATGTTTGCAACAGATGTTTTTGTGTCTAGTGATGAATGCATTCACACAATCAAGCATAAAAACCATAGAGTCTGACATGCAACTTTGTTTCCATTTTCATATCAATTAGGTTGATAAAACTAAGGCTCACCATAGTGGTTGATGGAGTTGATAAGTCACCGCTGCCTGTGCGTGGTTACGGCTCACGATCACGATGTCAAACAGTTCGTTATCCTTCGGGTCAAGCTTCCGGATACGATCGTTGACAGCTAGAGCTGACTGTGCAAAAACATGTATTACTAACAATGACAAGGCAATCAGAGATGGCAGACTTCCCCCGTTATTCCAATCCTGTTTATTTGAGACCTAATACCAGGAAATAAAGATGTGAGGCAATACTACATATACAGATACACACCTCAGTAAAAAAAAGGGCGTCCCCGACGCCTTGGACGCCCGTCCTGGACGCTGCCCGTCGGGGATGGTTACCCGTCCCAGACGGCCGATTTGGCCAGATTAGCGACGGACAAAAACGGCCGGGGACGCCCCCGGACGTCTCGGACCCGTCCAAATTGGCCGTTTCGACGCCCTGGACGGCGTCGGGGACGGGGTCTCGGACGGTGTCGGGGACGGTTTCTGGGACGGTTTCTGGGACGGGCGTCGGGACGGGGTCGGGGACGGGCTCGGGGACGGGCTCTGGGACGGGCACGGACGCCTTTACGGACGGCGCAGACGGGGTCCCGGACGCGCAGGGACGCTTTAATTAGCGGCATGTACGGAATTTATGATGGCGCAAATGGGCTCTGGACGGCGTCCCGTCATAGCGGGGCGTGTACGGACGGGCGTCCGCCCGAGCCTTGGGTGGCCGTCCCGTCACGGGTGGGTTCGATAAATACACAAATCAGATCTCAAGTCATGATTATCTGAACGACGGCTAGCATTTTTGCCGCCATCAAGAAGGACGAAACGTCCAGAGCGCACGATGAAACGGCGTACAAGATCGACCTTTGAGCGGTGCGAGGGTCAGTCTCTTCCTGACGCTGCAGCGACAAAATTTTTTCGTCAACTGCAACAAAACTTAAACACTACTACGTTACATACAATGGCAAAGTTCTTTGAAGAAAAATAGTAAAAGGTGTGTAGCAAATAACGGCAGGAAACGGTACTTAGTTATGCAAAACTTTGGGGCGTTTCACGGTCTGGGAAGAGTCATCGTACCGCGCAACAGACAGATCGACTGGCGTTGCTATGTGCAGTGATTGACAGCGCCACGCGTCTGATCTGCCATGGCCTATGGGAGGAGCCAACTATTGGTTGTCGGGCTTGTTTTTTTTCACACGCTATTCCGTCAGAAAGTGGCAAATACGACGAGGAAGGAATGCGAATAATCGTTCTGCATGGAATCCCTTCTGATAAAATTATGCACCAACTGTAACAGAAGTTTTGAAGACACAATAGGGAGACACAAGAGGAACAAGGTTGCTGGCCATATAATATTTTATTATAAGAAGTCAACGGAGGGGATAGGCCAGTTAGAATCCCCCCGCGCGCGCGCGCGTAAAGAGTTTGTTTTACAGTCGGACTTGACCTTTCCTAGATAATCCCCCGTGGCGAGCATGCTGGGGAATGCTGCAGCGGACCGAGATCTTCTGGAAGCTCCATATTATGATTACATGACGACAAAATATCATATTCCATTGGTTTTGTACCAGACCGTGTCCGTAGATTTACGAAATGCATCAAACTTCGAGTGATAATACTATTAGTATTAATAGTTTTGTTTACCGATCAGTCAATACTTTCTCCCAAACCCAACATTTCATATTTACAATTACATTATAATTTTCCTGAAAGTATTTTGCTGCGCTCTATATATTATATAACTTCTAATGATTTAAATCAGCATGTGTAAAAATGCCTATTTAGTTGAACAACATGTGTAAAACTGCGCTCAATTTGTATGTGTATTACTGTAAACGACACTTGATCTTTTTCATACTTGGAAGCACCCAAACAGCACGTGCTTTTCAAATACTTATTAGCTTAGACAGACTTGTATTTGTACTTTGTGGTGTGTGTATGTAATTTCGTATTCCAACGTTTCCTTTTTGTTTATACATAAATCTCGTGTCAATAATTCTAGCAACATGTTGGGAGATAGTACACGAAGCACATTGGTGCTGTTGAATTGAAACAAAAGGAGTTGTACTTGAGAGCTAGCGACTTGTCCTGTCTTCATGCGGCTGACACGAATATACAGGGTTTGTTGATATTAGCAAGGTGATTAGCTGACTTCCCAACGCGCATAGTAGGGACTCCCCAGGACGGGAAAAGGGGGCGGAGTCTCTGGCTCGTCAATGAATGAATTAATGAATGTATTATATGACTTTTCGATGTTCTACCTCTAACATTACCAAAAATCAATCGATGTCGTCACACGCTTTCCTAGCCAATAATTGCTGAAAGGACGATAGGCTCCAGTAAATTGCTTAAATCGCCGCTGACCCAAGAAACTATTTATGGAGGTCTGACTCTAGACTCTGAGGTGATTTGAAACGATCTGGAAAGCCCCGGGTCGCTGGACATTACAAATGGGCCAAATAGAATCGATGAATAGTATTAGGGTGTATGTCAATTATTGCCGACTTTACGGCAGTTGGACATTACTGTTGCAAATTATCGTTGTGCAATAAACTTGACTTGACATTACCGAAAGAAGAAGAAGAAGAAGGGGTAATTTGCACACAAAAATAGTATGATAGGGAGTCGGCCGGCCAGAGAGGGATTGGTACGGTATCCGGACTCCAGGAAGAATAGCTTTTGCGATTGTAATTTAAGTCTAATGGAGATCTCACTCACTCACTCATCCTCTTGCACATGGTGCGTAGAGCCGACTGCGTGCACTAGAGTTCTCCACCGCCCTCTGTTCAATGCTGCTGGCTGCGCCTGCTGGGGTGTGATGTTGATGCTGCGGAGATCTCTGGTCACCACGTCCATCCAGCGGGTGCGAGGCGCCCCCCGTGGTCGCCGCCATCCTGCCTGCTTGGGATCGAAGTCTAGCAGGGCTCTCGTAGGGTGTTCTGGGGGGAGGCGAAGGACATGGCCATACCAGCGGACTCTTCTCATGGCAGCGAGGCTAGAGGCAGGAGGTTGTCCGGTCTGCTCCCGGAGGTCGCTGTTACGCACATGCTCTTGCCAGCGAGTGCATGTGATTCTCCTCAGGGCTCTGCTGTCAAACCCATCGAGACGGGCTGCCAAGGTGTTGCTCAGAGGCCAGGTTTCGGAGCCGTACAGAAGGACTGATACGACGGAAGAGTTGTACACACGCTGTTTGGTCTGTAAGGAGACATGTCTGTGTCGCCAGAGTGGTTTCCACAAGGACTGTAGGACAGCGGAGGCCTGGGCACGTCGTTGATTTATCTCTGGCTTCAAGTCACCAGTCTTAGAGATGATAGAACCCAGGTACTTGAATGTGGAGACAAACTTGACAGGGCAGCCGCTGAAGATGAAGGGTTCAGGGTCAGGGCCGTCTCCAACATGCATCAGTTCCGTCTTGCCCCAGTTGATACTGAGTCCGAGCTTCTTGGCCTCCTCGTCGTAGACTGTGAGAGCGTCTTGAAGTCGGGTCAGGTCATCGGCAAGCAGGGAAGTGTCGTCGGCATACTCTATGTCCGCCAGGTTGTACTGCCCGAAAGATACCCCGGGGACACGCTCACAGACCCTGGACATCAGATAGTCGATGATGCAGTTGAAGAGATCCGGTGCAGCCACGCATCCTTGTCTGACCCCACTGTTGATGGAGAACCACTCGGACTCTTTCCCGTTTACTCTGACGCAGCTCTCCGCGGAGTTGTACAGCTGCTGGAAGAGGGAAATTGTCTGAATGGAGATCTAAATAAACAGAAAATCTGGGGAGTGCTCATCCTCTGATTTGATCCAGCTGTACAGTACACACCATGCGATCCGATACCCACAAAAGGACAGGAAAGACAGAGTGACTTGTACTGTAGATTATGTTCGACAAAATATACCAGTAAACTGTACAGTGTACTTGCATACCTTTACTACAGTTCGCGATAATGGGTATTCTGGAATGAGTACCCACTTAAGCCAACATCTGACCTACGCTGTATGATGCAACGAGGATCGATTCCGATCGCGGAAATCATGGCGCCGCCAAAATACCACACATGGTGCATAACCTCAGCCCCCTCTCTTACATGTTCATACGGTAAATAAGAATCCATAAGTGTCTTACTACTGTACATGTATCTGAGGTGTCAACAATACAGAAGCTGACAAGAAACTTCTCACATACTTGTCTACACTGATGATCTGGGGTCCTGGGATGTTTGTCCGGCAGCGACACTGGCATCTTTTTACAGGACAAATTGTAGCAGTGCCGATGTTCTCCGTCTGTTGGCGGCAAACTTGACGTACCCACCATCCGGAATGATACAGTACGAACCCTTCTGTTCCCACAACATGTCTGCCGTGTAATCCATGATACTGTAAGGTTCAGAACGCCGACGGAAAGAAGAACAAATGACTACAAACTCTACTCAACTCAACGGTTTACACAGTGTCCGGTCAACTTTCAAATTGTAACTGCCGCCACGCAGGCGCAGTATGGCCTCTGACATTCCACCATTCCCCGTGGGTATGGCAGCCAGCCCTTCGGTTCATCTGTGTTCTGACATCCCGCTGGCAACCGACCCCGTCTGGACGTCCGGAGCCTGAGAGCCGTCCAGGATTGATTTTCGCTTTGCCTGGCGTGTAGCAAAGAAAGCACTGTGTATGACTATTTGTTATTCTCCAAGCAGAGGTTTGGGAGGGAGCTCTCGCTCCCGGGAGAAGTTAAAGATTCCGGTCACTACTATCGATGCCCCCTTCCCCAACCCATGAATAACTATTTGTATCTAGCTGTAGGGAGGCCCAGAGAGTCCAGAAAATGTTCAAAGTGTTTATATGATCCTTTTTTGCCTGACGTCTTGCATCTGTCGCCTTAGGGGCGATGCTTCATAACGCTGAGTCCTTGATTCCTTGATGTGACTCAGAACGTGACGTGCCATGTTGTGAAGACGAACGTCGACGATCTGTTGGTTTGTAATTCTCGGACCACAACACATTTTATCTATATTGACATATTAATATACCAGAGCATCAGATTTTATATAGCGTGATGGTAATGCGGATATATAGTAATAGTTCCAGTGGAGTAACATTGCTATCAATAAAAGGACCACGAGCATTACGATCCAAATACATGTATTACGTAACTGGAAACAGGTTGGGATATTGTGTTTAGTTCTAGAGTTATGACTGATTAAAATTTGAACTTCAGAATTAGGGTTAGGGCAATGGGTGGTCTCAGTGGGCTAACTTTGGTGTCGTTAGAAAGGCGCTAACGTCCGCATCACAAAACTAAAAACCGTTTTGAAATATCGTCTTTCGTTCTAGAGTTATGACTGTTTAAAATTTGAACTTCAGAATTAGGGTTAGGGCAATGGGTGGTCTCAGTGGGCTAACTTTGGTGTCGTTAGAAAGGCGCTAACGTCCGCATCACAAAACTAAAAACCGTTTTGAAATATCGTCTTTCGTTCTAGAGTTATGACTGTTTAAAATTTGAACTTCAGAATTAGGGTTAGGGCAATGGGTGGTCTCAGTGGGCTAACTTTGGTGTCGTTAGAAAGGCGCTAACGTCCGCATCACAAAACTAAAAACCGTTTTGAAATATCGTCTTTCGTTCTAGAGTTATGACTGTTTAAAATTTGAACTTCAGAATTAGGGTTAGGGCAATGGGTGGTCTCAGTGGGCTAACTTTGGTGTCGTTAGAAAGGCGCTAACGTCCGCATCACAAAACTAAAAACCGTTTTGAAATATCGTCTTTCGTTCTAGAGTTATGACTGTTTAAAATTTGAACTTCAGAATTAGGGTTAGGGCAATGGGTGGTCTCAGTGGGCTAACTTTGGTGTCGTTAGAAAGGCGCTAACGTCCGCATCACAAAACTAAAAACCGTTTTGAAATATCGTCTTTCGTTCTAGAGTTATGACTGTTTAAAATTTGAACTTCAGAATTAGGGTTAGGGCAATGGGTGGTCTCAGTGGGCTAACTTTGGTGTCGTTAGAAAGGCGCTAACGTCCGCATCACAAAACTAAAAACCGTTTTGAAATATCGTCTTTCGTTCTAGAGTTATGACTGTTTAAAATTTGAACTTCAGAATTAGGGTTAGGGCAATGGGTGGTCTCAGTGGGCTAACTTTGGTGTCGTTAGAAAGGCGCTAACGTCCGCATCACAAAACTAAAAACCGTTTTGAAATATCGTCTTTCGTTCTAGAGTTATGACTGTTTAAAATTTGAACTTCAGAATTAGGGTTAGGGCAATGGGTGGTCCCAGTGGGCTAACTTTGGTGTCGTTAGAAAGGCGCTAACGTCCGCATCACAAAACTAAAAACCGTTTTGAAATATCGTCTTTCGTTCTAGAGTTATGACTGTTTAAGATTTGAACTTCAGAATTAGGGTTAGGGCAATGGGTGGTCTCAGTGGGCTAACTTTGGTGTCGTTAGAAAGGCGCTAACGTCCGCATCACAAAACTAAAAACCATTTTGAAATATCGTCTATCGTTCTAGAGTTATGACTGTTTAAAATTTGAACTTCAGAATTAGGGTTAGGGCAATGGGTGGTCTCAGTGGGCTAACTTTGGTGTCGTTAGAAAGGCGATAACATCCGCATTACAAAACTAAAAACCATTTTGAAAAATCGTCTTTCGTTCTAGAGTTATGACTGTTGCATTGCCGACCCAGGTTTGCGTAATAGTTTCAAAGGCTATTGAACTTGCCATAAAACATAAAACATGCAGGTTTACGATATTCACACAATATTTGAACCCCAGTCATTGATTTAAGAGGACGACAAGCGTTGTAAAATGTCAGAATAATGTCTAAACAATTTTCAACATTTTTATGGCGGAAATGTGGGTTTGCTATAGTATCGTGTACCATAGCCACGGGTAGAAAACTCATCGTTCAGTTGTGTTTGAGCTTCAAATGTTGACTTAAGTTTAAAAAATAACAGGTAACCACCTTTAACATCACATCACAAAGGTCTTTGTGCATCATTTTTGACGGTATGAAGATTTCAGTTTACTGCAGGGTTTCTCTGGTTTCGTATCAATTCACAACATGACCTGGATTGAAAGACGAAATAACATTGTATGCTTGTGATGTGCCTTGTACAAACAGAAAAAGTGTCAAAACACCAGATTTGTCTTCCAAGACATACAATGCGGTCACTACGGAGGATGATACTCAGGCTAGGTCTTCTAATCCTACCCGATAAAAAGGAACACTTCATCCCGAGCAAAATATTTATGTACATACAGATCCCCGGTACTGAGAATAAGGCTGTCAAGTGGTACAGTTGCAACCAAACTTGCGTGATGATTTCAAGCGTTTAAACCATCAACAGAACATATCAAATATCTAAACAAAAAACACTCACAAACCACGTTAGGTCTTGTCATTTAGCCTTGAGGATGATAGACGTGTCCAAAGGAAACAACAATCCTGAAACGGTTGTCAACATTTTTGTCGTCATAACACTTACAGCACATCTTATGTTAACATTGTTTTTTTGGCTTTTACTTTGCATACGATATTCAAATCAAACAAGAATGTTGCGAATTGGTAGTAAATGTGATGAATGTTGCAGCACATGTTTACTATGATAACACCCAAGACAATGTCTATCGGTATCTGTGTAGAGCTATAGAATAACATTGTCAGTCTCATTTTTTTCTTAAATCAACATTTGAAAGTTCAGCATAATCCTCTGATTCACCTGCCACGTGATGGCCTGGTATCAATCATCCGGCAAAATATTTATGTACATACAGGTACGCATACCATAGCCCCTACTTAAGAATTCTTTCTTGTCAATCACAAGGACATTGGAGAAACAAACAGAAATCTCTAGGAAGGTATTAGATAGAGGCAAAACCGCTTTTACTTGCTGTGACTACAGGCACCAAGGTTCTTTCATTTTCCTCTGAAAAGGTAACACTTTTTGCAAGAATGGCGCCGTTAACTCCACTGTTGATTTTCGATTCTTTGTTCACATCGACCTATCAACATAGAGACATACAAATAGATGACAGTCTGAATGTTGTTGATATTTACAATTTAAACACACGCGTGCACGTACATACATACACAAACACACGCGCGATGCTGGGTTATTGGACAAGTGGCAAGTTTACCCTTCCAAGGCTATATGTGCGCGCTGTTCTCTGGTTGCTACTTTGATCTCATCGTCCCTTGTTCTGTTTGAAAGTACAGACCATTCATCTGCCATACAACAGGTGTGTGGCGAGTGGCGCATCCATGTGTATTATCGGCGGGTTTTGAGGACTTAAAATGTAACATTTATCAAGAATCGTACAAAAATGTATTTGATATTGCTCTTGTCCAATTACTGGTTCAATACGTTTGATTGAAAATATTTACAAACAACCAAATTTTTTTTCTATCCTAGAGAATTTATAACAACCGCGGCAATTTCCCCAAATCTCCATAGCAGCATCGGAGTTTTCGTACATTGTGAAAGAAATCGCCAAAAAAGTTGCAAATTTAATGTGAGCCTATTAAAGACTCATGACGCTCGAACGCAGGGCGATATTTGAAAACATTTTCCAGAACTGGAACAGAATTGCTGTACGTTCGTCTTTATGATACCAATACCCTCTAAGATTCAAACTCAATACATCCCATAATGGAAGGAAAATGTTGAGAATAGTTTCCGGTATATTCTCAAATTTCTATAAAAAACATCAGTCATCGTTTTAGATTAACTAGCAGACCTAACAGCATGTGTGAATTATGTTAACTTGAATGTTGACTGTTGTTTGAACGCCAGCGGTCATTTGAAACCGGCCATCACACGATTTGTTTGGCATTTTTTAAAAATTTTTTTAAAATTTTTTTTAAAATTTTTTTTATTGAGATTCTCCATATACATATGGAGGGTATGGCGAAACAGGTGTCAAAGACGCCTTTTCAAAGCCACCATACCGTTGGCTTTGTTGTTCGGAGTTTCCATCTCCTAGGAGTACTTCCGACCAAGGATGCAAGGGGTTCCTCCTACCCCTGACTCGTGTGTCATGGCGGGTGCGTCATGCCCGAACATACCCCTATGGCCTGTCACCACAACAAAGGCCTGTCACTGCCACTAGCCGCAGCTATGTACTCATTTACACCTGAGTTAGGTGAGGAAAGTCGTGTAAAGTGCCTTTCCCAAGGGCACAAGATCGGTGACACGGCAAGCGGATTTGAACCCGGGACCTCTCGGGCCTGAGACCAACGCGCTCCCGATCGTGCCACGCGGTCCCGCTTAAATTAGCATTGTGGCTACTTTCAGATGTGCGATTGTCCAACATGTTGAAATGTGTTCAGGATGCTTTTCGTATCCTGACGTCCACGCAGCCGTATTATAGTTCCCGACTCTCTTCTGTCCTCTCTGAAAATGCGTATTTCCAGCGAGGATCTAAGATACTAGTACACTCGGAAGCTATAATACGACTGGATACTAGGCTAGCGCTTGCCTTTGTTCGTTTTGAGAGTACTATGTTTGTAAGACTGAATACGTTTTGACTGGAAATAGGGTAAGGTACCTAGTCTGTCGAACTCTATTCTTAGTCTTTATTGCTACGTGCCAGATAAAGTGGTTCAGTCATAACTACCTACAAAAACCATATTGAGAACCTACAACATCTGATCTTTGGGAACAGGTGGTTGTCACTACAGACAGGGTGCTTTGAAACAGTGTCAATGGCAAAATATCTTTCTAACCACCAAAATGTGGTCATATTGTTCAGTGGCGCCTAGGCCGTCTTTCCAACAATATGTCCATAGGACTCTTTCCTTCCAGACACTGATCGCACTGCTACCTCGCTGAACAGTGCGCGCTCACAGAAACCCATGAAAAGCTACTCTGGTGGAATCTAGTGAAGGCCCCTGTGCACTCATTGAGATGACGGGTCACACGAGTCCATTTTGGTCGCTGTCACCGTCTAGTGGAAAGATGGCCTTTGCGATTGTTGAACGTTTCCATCACAGACCCTGAGCGATGTTGGCGATCGCTGACCGCTTGTTGAGAGATCGTGTATCACATGCGAGGGGTGATCAATATGTTCGCGGCATTGCCCAGATATAAGGTGCACAACTGAAATCTCGAAGCATCTTATAATTGTCAACCAAAGTTCATTCGCCTTCAAATGATGTACAGCAGGTGTACAGCTAGTAGCTCTTTTATGTATGTTATTGGTGGGCTTTAAAGACTTCAAAATGTTATATTCATCAATAAAAAGTCGTAAAAATCGAAAAAAAAAATTTTCATATTGCCGTGTGTGCTACGCCGAAGGGCGGTTATACCGGCTATATTGATACAGAATTATCCAATTGTGTTATCAAGTGCGATTGAAAATATTTGCAAACAACCCACAATTCATTTTATCCTAGCGAAATGTATAAGAAACTCAGCGGGTATTTCTGACCTTGTAATGAAAATTGCCGAAATAAGTGCAAATTTAACGTTTTCTTGTGAGCCTGATTAGCCATGAAAGGTGATATGAAACTGGTGGAACTTTCTGAAAAAGATTCCGACTCTCAAGGTGTTATATGAATTACAGCACTGCATTCCGGTCAAAGTTTCCGTCATGATTGTGCGCGTAATTAAACATAAAACATCCAAGTTTACAATGTTCACAACAGATTTTAGCCCTCGTTGTTACGTTAAAAGGACGATAAGCGTCATGAAACGTCCAAACAAGATCTAAATGATTCTCAACATCTGTGTGGCATCATAACTTCAGGGTCACGGTTTGGCCCCGAACCCAGAAGTCCTGGCTTCAAGTCCTGTCATGTCATGGATATTTGTTTTGCACTTGGGAAAGGTGCTTCACACGACTTTGCTCAGTACACCCTGGTGTAAAATGGGCACCTGACTTCGGTTGGGGAGGTAAAATGCAGTAGGTAACTATCTAACCAGACACAGTAGGTAACTATCTAACCAACCCACTGTTGTCTTCCACCGTGAGCTATCGCGGAAACTGACTCACCGAAGGGTAAAATTTGCGGGACACTGTTGCCGAGCAAAACAGGAATTAGTGTCTTCTGTTCTTCTATGGAAACCAAGTGGCCGGGTACATTGCAGAAGTTTTACTTTTACGGACACTAACTAGAGACTCTGGTATTGATTTTGAGAACCTAGAACAAGCTATCGTCGGTCAGATAGGGTCCTATGGAGTGAAATGTGTATTAGCCTGGTCCCGACCTCTGGTTGCTGATGTAGTGTATGTAACCCACTGTCCCTCACCTCACCTCACCGGTCCCATAGCCTCACCGGCCGCAGGGGCAGCACAACAACCTACAACCCAAGAAAGGTTATGGTTACCTTTCCTTCTTTTTACCTTTGCGCTCGTCGAGCGATTTTGCAACCTTGAAGTTGTCTGGAACATCGGGTTTTGTCAGGACATAGAGCCCCGTAAATAATCGGACAGCCGACTGTCAGAGAATTACGAAAATCGGATACTATGTAAATTTATAATAGAAATAAATCCCCGGGCTATTAACCTTCGCCGTAGACCTTAGTACGATAGTGCCATCCTATTTAGTTTTCAGCGGATCCCATACTCTCCCCCAGCTAAGTTATACTATAACGTTATAGTTGGAGTTAGACATATGGAGGACTTTTATTACGAGTTGTTTTGTGTCTTTTGATGCACGATGAGTTGATCCCGGGGGCATAGGTGTTTACCTTGTTGAAAATCTTGCCGACTTATAGCAGTGGTGATTACGTGGTGGTGATTACACAGGTGGGCACTGTAGGAACGGGTAAAAACAACTATTTCGTTAGTTTATAACTGTTGAAAACTAATGATATTTTAACAATGCTTTTACACTTTGGTTATGTATCCGAGAAATTGCTGTTCAGTTGTAGACGAGCTCTTTTGCAACCTGTTAAGAACAACCTGTCCGAGCGCTGATTCGCTAATTTCAATCAACACATAGACCAGGTAGTTATGAAGTCACTGAAGCTGAAATTGTATCAAATGAAATCTTTATTGAACATATCATCAGTTCGCAGACTTGACATATCAAGTCTGAACTATTATTATATTTACATATGTACACCATAAAAACACCATAAACCTAGGATCGTGTGTGGTTGAAACATGAAACAGCTGTTCAAAACCTGCTCACATAACGCAACATGCAAGACTCTGAACGCATTGAAATTAAAATCTGAACTCTGTAGAGACGATATAACCTTGATATATAATAAATGTTTCAGGAACATGTTTCACAGGTAGTCATCCGTACTGAGAAGTGCCTAGGGGTACATTCAGGTATGTATGTCTACATGTAATTACTATAAGGAAGTGTTCTTTCTTACATATTCAACAGTTCTCTCATGCAGGGAACAGGCGGTAGGAAATTTTGTGACGCTTCCTACGGCGTTATGCAGAGAGGTGTGTTAGGTTTGTTTCTGCGTCTGTCGTCTAGATATCTGACTCCAGAGTGCACTAGTGGTGGACACCAGTGTCTTCTGACTCTGAGTTGTTCACCAATATTTTGGCCAAAGCAAAGCACACCATATCTGTATGTACTGTGACAAGGAGTGCCTGATATGTATATATAGTCAAACTTTCCTCCATCCAATAAGTTTTGTTGTGATACGTGTACTTTACAGTTAATGTTCTATAAGACTTGTAATGAAGTATATGCGACGGGAACTTATTCAGAAACCCATTTAGAAGATTATCTATAACCTCAGTAAAACCTATTTAGAAAGTTACTTTTGAATCATACTCCACAAAAATTAGAATTAGTGCTCACGCATTTAAAAATAGAGAAAGGGTTGTTTTATAAGCTATGCGCGAAATAACTTTTGAAGTATACGTGAGGCAAGTTGGAAGACGAAATACAGTTTATTTCAAACAGACCTTTCGTAGATAACGACGAAAGTGTGTTCTTTAGTCGTGGATTACTGATACATTAAACCTACTAGTAATTTAATTCACATTTACAGACAAGCACTGATTTCTGTAAACCGTGATCGGCTGTTACGGAAACACTTCTTTGTTTATTTAGCACATAAAGAAAAAAAGTAAATAAACGGTGTCGGAGGAGGGGAGAAGCCTGCTTGACTTGTACAGAGCCCTCCTCCACTAACTAAACTAATACTTATCTAAATACATAGAAGTGTGATGATGATGATGAGAAGATATAAGATATAAAGATTGACAACAATTGTGAAATATCCACTAGAAATAACAACAGACATTTAGCAGTGTAAATAGTTGTTCAGGCATAAAATGTTAAGGCTAACTGAATATTAAAGAGACTTGGAAGTGCTGGGGTTGATAATATATGGCTTCTTGGCTTACTTTAAAATGTTACAGAAGTAGAATTCTTGATGGAGGGGGAAGAGCGTTCCAAATATGGATGCATCTGTCTCATTTTAGCCAAAGACGTTCTAAAAAGGGGAACGTGAAGATTTGAACATTGGCGAGTTTGATCTTCTCCAGATCTCGTTCGGTAGAGTGTTGCCTTTATGTCCAGGCAGCATGGTAACTTGCAACATGTACGTTCTCGTGCGCTTTCTCAACTTCGTCTTTCTGTGGGGTTAAAAAAAGAGACATTATGAAGGTCTTTGAAATTTTTTCTGAAATCAATAAAGAGGAACAGCGACGTTCTGTATGTTTTAGATATCCTGGAGGTGTGCCCCTTTTCCCTCCTGTCATTGCTCAAAATACAGTAATCCCACTGCTACATCTGCTTTGAGTGTGCACAGCTTGGAGCAATTTCAGCGGCCAGTAGAGCCATCCTCCCAGACTTCCTGTGTCTTGTCTTGTTCGTGTTTTGTCTCCCCCTTGGGGACTTCATGCCACATGACGAAGTGGCGGGAAACAGTGGTAGGTAGGTACAGTCGACTGTCGGTACGGAATGATGACGGGGAAAGCTGCACTCGTTTACCATTGGAGTACTAAAGAAACTACTACAGCGGCCGGTGCATGGACATTTGTGATCAAGGAAACAAGATGACGACTGGTTCCAACTACCCAGGATCTGATCTACGAACCAGTGAGATTCTAATTTCTTTGGTTATAACGTGGAAGGGGGGGGGGGGGTTCTCACCAATTTCCTTCGTGCATGCAGCGAGTCAAAAGCCAGCTGCAGATTCCATACTTTCGATGGGAGAAATGAGCACGTATACTGGATATTTCTGTGCTGGGTATGCTCATGTACGTACCCCATAATAACACATGATAAAAACTCATGCCACTAGCTCAAGCAATTGATGGGTCATTGATGGTTCGATATTCATGTATGGCGGGAAGAGGTCATTTAAGTTATTCTATGTCATCCTGCAGTATCTGACAGAAATTTGTGGGCTCGATGGGTATTGCTGAAATGTTTTGTGGTCACGGAAATACCAAGCAAAAGGTTTATTTTGCACCCTCCTAAAAGATTGCGTAGAAAAATTATCATATAAACCAATATGAATGCTTGGATAATGTTCGGAAAGTGAATATTCATTGTTTGTAAACTTCTCCCTCTACATGTGTATGGCTCCAACGCTTAGCGAGCCCGTAATTTTTTCAACTACTATCATAGTATATCTCCGCGACTCAACCTCTGTTTCATTGGAGAGAGAGTAGACCTCGTTGACTTGGTTCACATCTGTGCGAAGCAATCAGGGACAGTACGTTTGCATGGTTTGGAGGTCTGGTGCTTCGTGGGGGTCGGATCCTATCTTTCTATGATTCTGCATAGGTTGAAAAGATTTCACCATGGCCTGGTCTCGCCCAAGATAGAAAATCATGAATTCCATGGCCCCTCTGTAATGTCACAAAAGTTGTGTCACACAAATTGGGATCAATGATTACTAGTAAGTTATCCGCTGTCCTACCCCCTCTTTACCAGACCCTCGTTAATTATCGCACGTTCCCTCATCAAGACCTTATTCAGGCTCGATCACATTTCCTACTGGTACCCGCTGTGAAGACCGCAGAGTACCGCTGAAGGAGAGAATGAATCCCCATATGTGCTCTCCCGTACTACTGGCGTCTCTGTGACATGTGTTAGGATTTTATGATGATCGTATGATGAAAAATATGATATTAATTCCATTTATATTTGACCACAAAAAAAACTTTACACCGTTTCATGTTGTATTGTACAAAAACTGAACAAGAAAGAGTCATCGACAAAAGTCGAACTGCTACTGAGTGCTAGAAAGGTTTGGAGAAAAAACTGAAGCGTTTTCCCACTGACACGTTAGGTTAGAAGGCCACAGATATCGGAGAAAAAGTAAACAGAAAGGCAAAAATTTGCTCAGTCTACCATGATCTAGACCTGGTTACTTATCACATTTATTTACTTTGTGAAAGAATTGATGTGAAAGAAATCTACTTTGAACTACGTATTCATCACAAAGCTGTCAAGAAAACTATTTTGCAATAAAACTCCAATGTTGCGAGCCAAAAACGGATGTGTTTAGCAAGGGCATTATTTCATCTCAAATGTCTCAATCTAAGAAGATTGATTTATCCCATAGATCTAGTACATTAGGAAAAAATAGATAGACGTTGAGATAAAGGCTGAAGACCTGACCCTGAAGAACTGTTTTCAGAACGAAATTAATTCTTTTTCACACAACACTTTTTTTGATAATATATTGTGCTCGTGTCGGGAAACTACAATAAGACGCGTCAAATCTTAATCAATTACGTACAAAATTATGGCTAGAAAATCCTGAAGTTCAAGGAACTTAAAGTATGTTTTCTGAGTTGATTTTCTCCATGTCGTCAATCCTCATCAAATCACCCCTGTAACGCTGTTCCGACGCTGACAAATGGGCCCCAATGTCAATCGCTCACCTGCAGTCGGTTGGGTCCACTTACTTCAGGTCCCTGCCGCCGAAACTTCCAGTTATTTTCATTACACAAACTTTGAGTCATTCCTGACTGGATCACTATGTACGAATAATAACAAGAACAATAAACAAGGTAATGCCTGAAATTTCAGGCACAATAATTCTACAGTATTTTTTTTATCCTAAAGATATGTAACGTTGCACTATTGACCTTACCGTGCGAAAAGTTCCCACGCTGCTCGTGCTGTCAGATCGTGATTTCATTTTGGCAACAAAATTCCGCAAAAAGTTGTGGTACACCTAGCCGTGTAAGTCCTTCATGTGTATAATTGCTGACATGCCAAAGTCAAACATTTGCGAAGTCGGCGCTGTACAAAACTATAGATCTACCATACGAATTGTTCCCATGTCGATCAGCTTGGGGAAACGTAACTTCACCGTGTTAATTATAACCAAGACGACGCATACTCTCCAAGTAGTGGATAGGCTCCGGCTGTTTTTTTAAATGTTCTTTAGGCGTTTTTATCGGGCTTTCAATTTTGTACAATTTTCTTGATGTTTTGCGAGATAAAAACCGATAAAAACGTCAAAAAACAGCCGGAGCCTAACCTCTGCTTGGAGAGTACATGACGCACGCCCAGTAGCGCCCGCAGATCCATCCCACATCTCAACAGCGCTGATAAATTGAAATTCGGATTTCTCTTCAGGTCGCGCTTACAGGTTTATCTCTGGCTTCTTCTGGCCGTTGTGGCTTCTCCAGATTTTCTCCCAGCTGCATTTGCAGATGTGCTCGCTAACAGGCAAACAGCAGTGTGGTGGGCGGTGCAAGCCACGGGTGGGGCTATTCAACTCTTCAAACTGCGAAATGTTTGTTTCTGCTCCGAATGTCACATTTCTCCCGACCAGTGGCCCTCTAAACTGTGACGTTTTCCAAAGGTAATAAATCCCATGTTTGTGACGGCTTAAAATGTCTCATTTCGGCCATTATAATATCTCGAAACATTTTCGGGTTCGAAGTGAACAGAGCGGCTTCGACTTCAAAGTCGGCCGCAGTTCAGACGCCCTTTGACCCAGTTTGACGCTAAAGCTGAGCCACAATGGCTGTTTAACCGACGTATATCTGTATTGTCCCAGCGGCGGAGTGTATTTTACGGTGTTTTTTTTTTTTTTTTTACATTTTCTGGACTTGTACGCTTTTTGCAGTTTCCATGGTGCAGGAAGTCTTGTGCCGAAGTTACGTCCGCACTAGGTGTCCAGTGGTGACACGACTTGAGCACTGGAAAACTCCGAATCAGCACTGGAAACCGAGTGCTGACA
Organism: Branchiostoma floridae x Branchiostoma belcheri; assembly: GCA_019207045.1. Taxonomy (NCBI): domain Eukaryota; kingdom Metazoa; phylum Chordata; class Leptocardii; order Amphioxiformes; family Branchiostomatidae; genus Branchiostoma; species Branchiostoma floridae x Branchiostoma belcheri. The sequence goes on from CM033035.1 coordinate 11,639,615, forward strand.
GTACCTTCCGCACTGGAAAACAAGTGACGACAATTCTTCCGCACTTGAAATCGAGTGCTGACAGCCTGCCTCCGTTACGTTGTAATTTGGCAATGTTAAAAAGAAATGACCAAAATCAAGACAACCTCCCCAAATGTTTCTATGATAGAATCTGCCACTAGAATCACCACTCCCCCTATTGCGAGTAGCTTTGAAGTGTAATTTGATACACCTGGGAAATGCAACATGCCAGGATGGTTTCCATGCCAACCTTTTCCCTTGGCACGCGCTGGGGGCGGCACAGCTCATCATGCACACACAGGCGGTAGATGTCAACAAAGACTATAACAACAAAGCCTCTTGCCTATCCAGGGGAGCAAGATTCAATGATTTAATGTCCTGATTCAATTCAGCGTGCAGGAGGGACATAATTTGAAGAGCAATTTTCATGTGCAAAAGTCATCTCGCGAAGTCTGCCCAGGCAAGGAGGTTGAAAGAAGGGGAGTGCTGTTTGTTTACATATAAATCGCTTCACTGCGCGGGCCGGGTCCAAAATATACGTGCGAGCTGCCGGACCACGTGGGTCATTTATAGAGTGCGTCACAGGGTCCATAAAACAACAAAATTTCTACACCTCTGACAGTACCACGCGCTATCAGTTAGCAGTAAGGTGATAATACTTGGGCGGCGTACACTGCGCCGTGAGTGTGATTGATGCGCGTGTGCTATTCAAGTGTCGATCCAGGGACTGAGAGTCACTCGGCGAGACGTTTAAAATATCATGGATAAATTTTAAAGTTGTGGGGCATTGTGAGTCATCCCGAAAATTTGTAGTGTGTGAAACTTTACATATATTCATGTTGCACATGGATTACAGGTTAACCGTGTTTGCTGGCGTTGTGTTGATTTTCCGTAAATCGTTTAAAGTCAGCATATGTGCGTTACTTCGGATGACCTCAGGTGCCCGGAATGGAATCCACACGCGCGGCCTGTCTGTGTTTGATAGAGAACATTGCGCGGAACTTGGTCCGACAGGGGGCGCTGGCTATCGGCCCACTCGGAGAACAGCAGGAGAACGGCTTATCAGCAGATTAATCTGTTAATTGCGGCGTCCGCGCCCAGACCGGACGGGTTGGGAGGGACGGGGAGGCGTCCCATGCTTTGAGGGATGGCCGGACGCCGTCCGAGGCGTCAGTTTGTGGACGCGTCGGGACGCACCACACAGTACAGTTTGTGGACGCGTCTGGACGCGCAGGACGGGGTTGGGACGCGCGGGACGAGGCTGGACGGCCATCCGGGCCGTCCCCGACGCGCGGGGACGCTTAGAATTTTACTGAGGCACACACACACACAAACACACACACACAAAAGCACACACACACAAAGAGAAATACACACACACAGATGCAGATGCAGACACACACACAAACAAACACACAGATATACAGTCACGCACAGAATCAAACCGAATTTTGCACACACAATCAAACATAATACACAGTCACACAGGGTCTGACTAAATACCGCAAACCAGCGCAAACCAGCGCAAACCAGCGCAAACGGGTCTATTATGCAGTATTCATGGGACAATGGCCTTGTTTAACACTCTAAATACACTGTCTGTGCAATGAGAGATTAAAAAACACGGCAAATTATAAGTTTTTACCAGTTTTTTTTTTTAGTTATTCCGCTTGTTTCAAGTTCGAAAGGATTTCTGGCCGCCATCTTGGATCATCCGTGTTAGGGGTCTAGATGTGGAAATTGTCGGTACCTTATTTACTTCGAAAGTACCTTCATGGCTTGGCGCAGGCGCTTTTGACAGCTATAACATGTCAAAAATCCACGGTGGCATGATTCCAATGCCCATCACTCGTCTACGCGTACGGCTAACACTCGCTTTCACGGGGGGCTGGAGCCGGGCATGCCGCCGCGGATTTTTGACATTTTTTAGCTAGGGTTAGGGTTGACTCGACACTCGCGCTTCGCGCTCGGTCTCGCAACCCATAACCCTAGCTAAAAAATGTCAAAAACCGCGGCTACGTCATCAGAGCTATCGCTCTTCATCTCCCTAATTTTGAACTTGAAGATAATCTCATTCACTTTTGACTCAAAAGATAGTGCCAAAGTGCAATTTTCCCATCCAGACCCCTAACACGGAAGATCCAAGATGGCGGCCAGAAATCCCTTAGAACTTGAAACAAGCGGAATAACTATTAAAAAAAGGGGTAAATACTTATAATTTGCCGTGTTTTTTATTAAATATCGCACAGACAATGTGCTTATTGTGTATTTTAAGCGTCAAACAAGGCCATTGTCCCATGAATACTGCATAATAGACTCGTTTGCGCTGGTTTGCGCTGGTTTGCACTCGTTTGCGGTGTTTAGGCATACCGAGTCACACACACACACACACAAATTTACTAGTAGCTTAAAGCCTTGTCAGGACCCCCATGCAACCCTCACTCTACAGTGAAAACCCTTAATTACCTCCACAAACTCGAAAGCTGGTCCTTTTCCCAGGACTTCATTCTCCCTCTCCACCATGTGCTGTATGTACGCCTCCAGTCCATTCTCCTTATAAAACTTGTTCTCTGTCTCCAGATCAAACAATGCTCGAGCTGACAGAGCAACTGTGATCGTGTTCCTTCTGTCCTTAGGCTTAAAAACAAGAAACGAAGTAAGAAAAGTAATAAGTCAGCTCTTAGGTCAGATAATGCAGTTTTATGGAGTCATTACATTTTTGATAGATTGTCAACGTTATATGAGTAGATGAAATTCAATTCATACCAATTGTGGTCCCTTTAGTCCCCTTCATAAATTTTGGGGAAAAATTGAATGCTAGTAACGTTAACTATAGTTATTTCTGTATTTGATATCGTTAACTACAGTCTGGTTTCCGCGTTTACATCTTGAAAAGGTAATAGTCGCCTGTTATGTCAAGCCTTCCAAAATGTGGTAAAACGAACTAAATTTTATAAATAACACTGATTGATTAATTCGTTATGCATTCTAATTGTAAGCACCCCATTTTGCCCATATCAGACATAAAGATTAAGTAATTGTAGCTGCTTTGGGGTCTAAGAATGATCGATATCATACATACCGGCTGTACTATTGTGCTTGATGAATCTGCCATTGCCTTCTATAAGTTCACTTGAGTTAGTTTCCAAGGTTCTGAAACCTGTCGAGACCAGAATGTCTATTACAATTCGACAGCAGTACAAAATACAATCAATATTCATTGGATAGTACCACGATACCTCATTGATTTCGGGACGGCACGTTTTAACTCCATTGCGCGAACAACATATCAAGTGTTGTTGTCCAACTTTACAAACATGACAATTGTTTAAATACCAACCGTCACTTTTCTGTGCTGTCGTTACACGAAATGTCAGCTGTCCTGAACCGCTTGGCAACGACTGAGACTAACTTTAAGTAGTACGTTGATAGTTAACAAGTGTTGATGGTCACCATTCATCTCCAGGGGGAGATATTTGCTGTATTATTTGTCTGTCTGGGGCGTACCCACGCTTCCCACCTACCTTACTTCCGCAATCACCAATTCACCTTTGACCCGAAGACGGACCTGACGTGTCAGCCGTCCCGCCTGGCGATAGTTGTATGAAGTGCAAGCAATTTAACATATCACTGAATCAAATCATAAAACTTACAGACGATCCCTTCGTCACATTGGTTTATCTAGGGGTAAGTTGAAATATATATCTCCTGTAGAATAGTAATGATATCGACTGAAACGTCTTATTCATTAACCGTGCTAAACCTCAAAAGCTGATTACTACAAAGTACAATACGCACGGTACAGCAGAATGATTGTTCACCATTTAAATGAGAACGAGCCATGTATATCATTGTTGCAAATACCTATTGGGTATATAGAGTAGAATATGGGTTACTGTAATCATAGGTTAATGTATTATTGCATATAAATGGTGGTTTATGCCTGTCACCAAACATCTACATATACATAGGTAATAAATACTTCAGCATCGTATATCTCCACTTTCAAAACCATCTACACAGCAGAATACCACATGGTCTAATATGCAATCTGTCATGTCTCTTTTTCTGTTCACATTGGTATGCAAATTCCCATTACCTATTTGATTTCATTTATGATTTCGGAGTTAATGTTGTACAATTGACTTGCCTTATTTTGTCTTAGTTGAATTGCGTTATTATTTGCCAATTCTTGCTGTGTCACCATTTATTTGATTTTATATTGTTATCGTTTATTGTTATGTATGTACGGGGTTTCCCCCAGGGATCTTTGAAAAACGCCAGCCAGGCGACATGTACCCCTGGATAAATAAAAATAAACAAACAAACAAACGCATTAATGGTAGAAACCAGACAAACATGAAAGGGGCATATGAATATTTAATGATGTGGTCCGCCTCATCCATTGAGCCGGCCGGTTCACCAACCATCAAGGCTAATGGTGAACAGTTGACAATGACTCTCCATTCTATTTCTCCATTCAGCTGAACAATGTGTTTCAACGCCCATTGTCATTGTACAATCCAGCAAATATGTTTCCAAGGTATTGTCCGAGTTAATTGCGAGCGTCGTCTTTGCAATAATTACTGTAGAAACGTGTACACGAAGAAGCCGAGCCGTATGTGTGAGTCAACCCATAGACGCACTGTTTGTACGTTTTCTATCCGACTGTACGCATTTGTTTCCACTGCTAAGATGAGGAAGTTTCTGCTCCTGGAGGAGACATTCCAGACATTGTGATCCACCCTGCCTCCCAGAACACCATCACGGACTTTAAATACAGTAATAGCCTTTATTGCACATTCATGCCCTATCGGGCTAAGTACAGGCATATTGATACAAAGGGTAGTAATACAGTAGACATGGTTTCTAATACTAATCTAAAACATAGATTCTAAATCTAATCTAATACATTTGTTCGACTTCTTCTCGTTTCTTAGTAATGTTAAATATGTAGCTAGAGATGTGTTGGTATAATATCGTCTGATCAAAACTCATAAGAAAAATGAATTTTTCAACACTAGACAAATATTCAAAGCGAGGGAACTTTCCTATAATATAGCTAAAAAGAATACTTCTATCGTTACTATATAAACTACAATCTAATAAAAAGTGGGTTTCATCTTCGACCTTGTTCAGGTTACAGAACTGACAAATTCTTTGCTCCAGAGGTGTGCGGTTGTGCCTCCCTGATTCAACACGGAGTTTGTGGCAGCTAATTCGTAGTTTGGTGATAATAGATCTTTGACGTTCGTTCGGAATTTTAAGGTACTCTTCTTCGTTGTAGGTGGATTTGAACAGTCTGTATGAGCGTAATTTGTTCCTTGCGAATTTGCCTTTGTTGTCATTATGGATTTCGCGTAGGAATGTCTGAAAGTAGATGTCCTTTAAACGTTGTTGAATAGCAGAGATGATTGAAGGCATTTTTGAAACAATTGAGTGTGGAGAATGCCAAACAAAGGCATAACCGCATTCTTCTAAAGTTTTCCGCACACCGGAAGCCCAACATTTACTACCTAAAGAGTCTAATTCTAATTGACATAAGAGTGCATCTGCCTGGAGACTATCAGCCGGCACATTCAAGCAAACTCTAGTGAAAAACTTAACGGCGTTTAGGGAGGCCTCCAAGTGTAAGGGGTACCTCCCTAATTCCGCCCGTGCAGCAAGATTGCTAGCTGTTTTGGGGACATTGAGGGATTGTTTACAGAATTTTACATGTACGGATTCGATTGGACAAGATTTTGAACTTTTGAAGGAGCCCCAAATCTCCGACCCATAAAGTAAAATTGGTTTGACACAGGAGTCAAATAACTTGTTTTTAACAGACAACGGGGCATCAGCTTTGTCAAGGGATTGTCTGACTCCAAACAAAGCTCTTAGCCCCTTGTTGTATAGGTATTTGTGATTGGCTTTGAATGTGCCAGCTGAGTTGACAATTATTCCTAAATAACAATACGAAGATACAATTTCTACTACATTACTATTGAACAAGAAGGAACAGTCTTTTGGTATCCGACCACCCTTTGTGAAAACTACAATTTTTGTCTTTTTAAGGTTGACTTTCAACCTCCAGGATTTACAGTACTCTTCTAATCTAGACAAAGATGATTGTAAGCCACGTTGTGACTCTGAGAATATTACTAAATCATCAGCATATAATAGACAGGGTACATTCATACAGTGTAGAACTGGAGGGTTACAACAGGAATAATCAAATTCTGATGCTATGTCACTAATGAATAAGTTGAACAATGTTGGACTCAGGTTACAGCCTTGTCGAACCCCACAGTGAGTTACAAATGTATCGGTTAGACCACTGTTTGTTTTAATACAATTTGTAGTTTTAGAGTACATATCTTTTATGGTCAGGAGAAATTTGCCTCCTATCCCAAGTTTCTTCAATTTTAGTAAAAGACCTTCTCGCCAAACAGAATCAAAAGCTTTACTAAAATCCACAAAACAAGCGTATAGACGTGAATTTCTACTGATATATTTGCTGACAAGCGTGTTCAAAGTGAATAGATTATCAGTTGTTCTAAAATTCTTTCTGAAACCGGCCTGTTGTGGTTTGAAAAGGCTGTTTTCTTCTGCGTAATTAGACAGTCTATTGTTTAAGATTGAACAGAATAATTTTCCTAGACAACTTATAATAGAGATCCCTCTATAGTTGTCTGGGAGTGAAGTATCTCCGGATTTGTGGATAGGTACAATATGGCTGAGCGACCATTCTTCGGGAAAGTATGCGTTTTGTAAGCACAGGTTAAAAAGATGGAGCAGAGGTTTTTGGAAAATTGATTTGCCACATTTCAACATTTCGTTTCTTATCATATCGCTTCCACTGGACTTGTTATTCTTTAAGTTTGCAATAGCTCTGTCTAATTCATCTGCGGTAATTATAGAATCTAATATAAAGTTCTCTGTCTCTGTTGGAAGAGGAGTTTGATCATTTACTGGAATGAAAGGACCGGCCACGGAATCATGATTTCCGTCGGATGATTTGTCAACTTTACTAAAGTGGTTTAACCAGTCTTCGCTGGAGATTTGGCTATTTTCTTGAGCCTTCTCGGGTTTTAATTTATTGACAAGGTCCCAAAATGCACTTGGATTCTTTTCCTGAAGGGTGGATAGTTGATTCATAATTTGTTGACGAAAATCACGTTTTTTCTTTTTCAATAATTTTCTATATTCTTTTTTCTTCCTGAAGAAACTGCCCCTCACTTCTGGATGTGATGGGTTTTTTTCTAGTAAATAGGCTAAATTTTTCATTTCACGTTTCATTTCAATACACGTTTTGTCGAACCATTTCTTATTTTGTCTTTTCGGCGGACGTTTTCTAGCTCTTTTTAAACAGAGTGACTTATTACCCACCTCTCTCAGAATTGAGCTAAATTCAGAAACATAATTCTCAATTTCTGCCGCAGATGTTATGTTGTTAGAGTCCTTTAGAGCAACTAATCGTTTTACAATGTCGGGCTGACTGAGAGAAAGAAGAAATGTCTGAGCAGAATTCTCGTTCCAGTGAAAATGTTTAGGAAGAGGCCTGGTGTGTGAGCTTTTATATTTTTCCTGAAAAGTATGTATTGGTGGTTTTGAGCGAATTAATGTAGATATCATACAATGATCAGAGAATACTGTTAGAGGATTGACACGGAATGATAAAATTTGCTGGAGAAAGGACTTACTACAAATCATTAAATCAACTGTGCTGCTGCCATTTGGTTGGTGACACGTGAATTTTCCCTGTAGGTCACCGACAACTCTACCATTTAATATTCTAAGATTTGCTTGAATACACAAGTCTGTGATTAGTCTACCGAATTTGTTGGGAGAAACTTTGTCCATGTGTTGTCTGTCAGTGAAGTATGGGGAGCTGTCGGAATCGTCGTCAATATGAGAATCGGTTGTGTAATCAGGTAGATTTCCGAGACGGGCATTAAAATCACCACCTAATAAAACGTACCCGACGGAGCTGAATTTAGAGATTTCATCTTCTAAAGTGTCTATAATATGTTTTTCTGAATGTTTGTGAGCAGTGGATGCTCCGGGGCAAAGGATGACGGGAAATACTCGCACTAAGAAGATAGTAATCTTTGACGGGAGCATCTGTGGAGGCATTTCCGGATTGGCGGTACACGGCGGACTACCGTGGCAGACAGCGCGCGGCGGGGTTCCTGTTACTCAACAAAAAACACAATTCCGAGGCCTATTGCCCATGGTTTAGAGGGGTATAGGACTTCTGTTTTGATTGTCTTTGTGTTCGAGTCGCCCAGGATTAGTAAGTCGGGCGGCATCTCTTTGTTGCGGGCGGCATCTCTTTGCTGTTGTTGATGTTGTCTAATTGTCAAGACAGGGGGTCTGGGTTTTGAGCTGGTCTGAATAGAAGGCTGCTTCGCTCCAGGTTTGTCGAATTGGCTACGAGGCGTTTCTTCCGTTAACTCTTCATCAGGGCACACAGTATTACTGTTACAGTCTAGCAGGTCTTTAGGGACTGTGTTACATGTAGCACAAACATCACCAGGAACTAAAGGTTGATCACATTCTGGGCAAGAAGACGGGCCGTCAGCTAACGGGGCTATGGTTGTCCTGGTATCTTGCGTCGCGAGTTGAACACTGTCGACTCTGTCGTTAGGGCACGCCGTGTCAACTTTCTCTTTCAAACCAGGAAACTCTTCTACGAACCATAAGAGATACGGCAGAGCCCTGGACATGGATCTTGTTGGTTGACTCATATACAGTAATGCTCACAGAACCAATGGGTGCTTTAGATTGAGCGTCACTGAGAACTGTTTTCATGTGGTGGCCATTGTTGCCATCCTTCCCCTTGATTGTTGCCTTGGTGGAATGGTGTTCCTCACACACATTGACCCATGATAATGCCAAGTTTGAGGGAAAATATATAGACAGGCTCTGTTCGTTATAATTGACGCAGTAGCCCTTGGCTTGTTTTCGCGACTTCTTCGTGACTTTGGGAGTGGAGCTTACGGTGCCGCTGTTATCGTAAAGTCGTCTTCGCGACGCGTCGGACAAGACAGTGAACGCTTTGCTTACCTCCCTGTGTCTCGCCTCGGCTTCCTTGTGTACATTGGACTTCTTACTGACATTGCATGCTTCCTCAAAAAGTCGAACTTCCGTTTTGTATGCACTCACGATGTCCCCCTGGGATGCAGAAGGTGGTACTCCAAGCGTGGTGTACAGTTCTCCATGATCGCTGAGGTCCGCCATTACGTCCGAGGTTGGCTTGGGTTTCGCTCAAAGCGTAGTTTAACGAAATATTCAACAATGAAGATAAAAGATCGATCCAATGTGGACAAGAATTGAAGAATATACACAAATAAAGTCTTTGGTTGAAAAATATTGACAGATAAACTCGATAAGGACACAACTTAACTTATCTCAACCGGAGCGTGTAATCGACGCGACCGGCATATATGTATGTATTGTATAATTGGGGCGCCAAAACCACAAATGCTCTAGATCTGAATGTCAAAATCTTTATTCTGATTGACATTTCCATTTAATTCTTTTAACATATTCGCGTAATTTTCTCATATTTCAAGCGTTGGTAAATTTGGGGGAAATTCGGACACAGCTAAGTCGGATTCATACGATATGAACATCTCTGTGTGATGATTTAGATTTGCAACAGAACTTCCAATGTAGAAAAATGACCAAGGACGGTGACTTTTTATGTTTTGATCTCTCAGATACGTCTACACGTCTCTAACGCGGCAGATGCCGAAACACCGCCTAGTAACATGAGCGTCGAAACTGAATTGGGAAAGAAGGCAGATGTTCAAGACAAGGTGGTTCCGAAAGTCGGCGAGATGCTGACATATAACCAGATCCAGGCTGCCCAGCGCCTGCTGCGCCGCCAGTACCCGGCACTCCAAGGGTTGGACGACCCTACCATCGGTCTCTATGAGGTAGGATTTGCCAAGATGACGGGGAAGGGCCTACAAATCCACCACGGCGGTAACATGCACTGGGTTCTGTCGTCTTACACAGACGGCCAGGTGTGCCTGTATGACGGTCTTGGCGTGTCCATGATGACCAAACCTCTGCTGATCCAGCTTTGCCAGTCTTACGCCGCGTTTGCTGACAAAGAAACAGACGTCCTGTCCGTCTTGTTGCCAGAGGTACAGCGTTATTGGAATGAAAACGATTGCGGGCTGTTCGCCATCGCCTGGGCAATGGACATCGCAGAGGGGCAAGACGTGAGCAGGGTTGTGTGAGGGTCTGCATGCTCTTTTCCGTAAGGCGTAGGCAGCCTATTTTATTTCCCGTAATTCGTAGGGAAAACCATCTTATCTACGTAAATCGTAGCGAGTCGACCAAATTTAGCGTAATTGCCTTCCTTGATTTTGCGTAAAACGTAGGGTGTTCTTCTGAATTCAGCGTAACTCGTTGTCGGGACCCCCCATGCAGACCCTCTTGTGTATGACGAAAGGAAGATGAGGGGCCATTTGGAGAAGTGCTTCGAAAAGGGGAAACTCACACCGCTTCCACGTCTGACCAGCCGCAGAAGGAGGATCGGTCCAACCAAGGCACATCAAATCTCGCTGGTCTGCCACTGCGAACAAGGAGGGCGTCTGGGAAGGCTGGAGAGGTGCAAGGCATGCCGGAGGATCTTTCACGTCAGCTGTCTCCCAGTCAGCCCTCCCCGTGATGGAACATGGGCATGTGACGGCTGCGTTATGTAAAAGAAAAGACAGTATCTATTGATAAAAAAATGCTGTATTTACTGCAGCGTAAAATCTGTTGCATTGCATGGCGTTTGAAGTAAAGGATGTTTGTTACAAAGTCACTCAAAAATGGAAACATTGCATGGCCATCTATGGAATGATGGCTAGATGTCGAAGTGGTCGTTACTGCTTGAGATTCGTGTGCAACTTTTTCGTGAGTAATATTTCCGAATTATTGCCTCATCTAGTCTTTAATGCTACCTAGTCAAATAACTTTGTTAAATGCATGTACTTTAAATTTCTGTCCAGAACATACAGCAAGTCAACCACAGGCGCTGAGGGGCTGTCCGGGCGATAAGCCTCACTCGGAGGATTTTGGCAGGCAAATGTCATTCTTTGCCACAGGTTGTCGTCGGAAGTATTCTTGACAAGATGGCGGCTTCGATACGTCACTTTCATTGTTTACCTCGCACACCTGATAATGAACCATTCCACAGTAGGGGGGCGAAGCTTGTGATGTTTCATCATTTGTTCCCATTGTGATGCCGTTGAACAGTCCTCAACAGTGATCCCAATCTTTTATACGTTCTATTCCGATGGGCTTTAGTAAAGAACACTTACGCTCTCAAACGGTATAAGAACAAAACAAAACAAAACAAAACAAACGCTTATAATCAGAGCCGAGTTTTAAACCAACCCAACGACCGGAGGTCACGGCCTGGGTGCAACTCGGGGTCTTAACTCGGTTTATTTCATCACACCAACAATGCAATACAATTAACATAAAGTGAGTGAATAACATCTCGGAGCCATAGGTCCTGTAGCTTAGAGGGTACGGCTAGATAAACATATACACTAGGGAAATAAAATACATTACAAAAAAGTAATAAAATAGTTCGCTCCGACGTTCATTATACACTATATACCATAGTACAGTCTCTTCAGTCGTGTTTTTTTTATTGGTATTCATATAAGACAAGACACAGTGGTAAATGCACTCTAGCAAAGCTAATGTTAAAGGGAGTGAGTCTACCTTATTACACTGCACAGCAATATTTACAAAGTGTGGCTCTCCTCTAACACGGACCTTCAATGTATCGTCCTATCCTATGGTCGTCCCTCAACCGAATCTATAGCTAAGTACTCCCTCAGTTTACCTGAGTGAAGTGGGGAAATTCGTTCAAAGACGGTGCCTTGCATGATTGCATAGTACTACATCGGAGCACATATACATAGGTATACTATACCCCATAAAGGCTCATTATGCAATACGTACAGAAACTAACACCTCAGAATTTCCACATATCTTTCTTCAGCTTAGTTTAGCTACACGTATAACGTTATTGTCACTTTGGTAAGTTTGGTTTCTTGACTGTTTTGTTTCTCTCATTTCTTTCTTTATGCTTTTGTTATGTCTTAATCCTATCTAATTCCCTAGGCATTTAGCACAGTGTGAGGAGGTCACTGGTGCAGAAAAAGTGTTGTACATAACATGAAAACGTCCCCCCATAACCACCTGTTGTTTCCTTCTCGCACATTGTACGGCATGGCGTAAAATGGAAGAAAATGATATTTTACGACATTTTCAAATCGTATCGTGGCATGCGCACTTTTGTCCCACGGGACTTACATTTCCCGCGAAAAAACAAAATGGCGGCATCTGAGCTAGATGGAATGTATCTGGAGAATTTGGACGAATTTGTGCACGACGAAGGAAAAGTGGTAAGCGAAATGTTGTTATAACAATTATTAGACATTGATGCAAACTTCTGAACCTACTTGTGTTGCTTATTTTCTGCTTGAAAAGCATTGTCACGCGATAGAAAATAGTTCAGTCGTAGCATGCCCCCCTCCCCACTGTCGAGGAAAAACACATGTTTACACCATGCACCATGGAGGTTATCTGATATAACCTCCTTGTTTACACTATGTACAGTACGTAAGAAAGGGTTTTCTTGTTGTCTATCAACTGTAAAAAACATTCTGATATTACGGACTCATTTTTCAGGTCACCTATAAGTCCCTGAGCCATACGTTGAATGTCCATGTCAACCAAGCCAAACAGTAAGTGCAATTTTTTTTCTTCATATCATGTTTTCAGGATAACACGTTATACTATAGTCATATACAAAATAGTTATACAAAGTTGTTACATACGTAAGTCGAGCAGCCATGATGTAGAATAATCTTTACTTTCAAGCAGGCTTTTACTTAGCTAGGATTTTATAATAGGGAGTCAAAACTTATTGGTGAGTCGTGGTAAGTGACTATTGTAGGGGGAGGGGTCTGGGGGCATCCACCCTCCATGGTGCAGAGTTTTTGATGATTTTAAGTTAAAACAGTGCATTCTAAAGGTATCCCAAGAGGCAAAAATACTGTTACAGGTGTCATAGTAGAAGACTGTGACCACAGATGACCTGGTAGCATCCCTGGTCAATCAGAATTTCATGCTTGTCAGAGGATTTTCTCCCCAGTATAGGGCGTCCAGGGGCATCAAATTGTTATTCTAAGAAAAGTGCGTCCAGATGACGCGTTTACCCATGCCTGGCTAAAAGCCTGCTTTCAAGTCTATCAAAGTAATTACATTTTTGTATACTGCTGCCTAGACCGGATGTACACAAAGAGAAGTTTGCTGCATGAAAGTTTGTTTTTGCAGCAAGAGACACCCGCTCTGCCCCACAGAGTTATGAAGCAGCAACCTTTGTGACAGTGTCATGCAGACAAATCCGAAATCTGACAGCATATCATGTCATGATGCTTGTTATCATCCCAATATCCCCTTGTAGAATGTTGTTCAGCTTCGTGGAAAAAAGCAGGAAAGAGAAGAAGCCTGTCCATGTCACTTACCTGGTAAATGGAAGACAGAAGACTGAAGATGGCATGGTATGATACTTTCATCCTTATCTTTGTCTGTGTACCTTTCTTTGTATTTTATTGTGAATGAGTTTATTGTATGCTATCTTTTGTGTCACTTCTATCAAGTGGGTTAGATGTGTCAGAAGAATAATTTAAAATACTTTTGTTTGTATTTTTTTCCAAAGGTGTGCAAAGTCTGTGTAGCCAAGGATGGCAATCTTGAGGGTATGGGTAAAAACTTTTATTTCTTACTAATAGGTGTATTCCATTTGTTCTCATGCCCTTGTCTCACAGCAAGACAATTGATTGGTTGACAAGTCTGTGAGCTGTAAATGACATTTTTGGCAGTGACACGACCAGTGTTCCCTCGATTGTTGTGTGATTTTAATACATCTACTCAGGTTTACAGATCTTCCAACCCTAGCCAATATATCGGGGAAGATTTTTAGCTGAAAGATTTGCTCAAGTCTCTGGCAATTTGTAGATTCGTCGACTTTCTGGCTATCAATAAATACAGCCAAAGCTCGTCGACTGTGTGACAGGGGCTTCAAAGAAGACTTAAACAGTGATTTAGCTGGGCAATAATCTTGTATTTACATGTATGAGTAATTGTGTATGTACTTTGACCAAAATGTCATTCCTAAAGTATGACTACAAGCTAACATTGACAAAAGACACTATCATATCTATGTTTGGCTTTAAGTATATATTGGATATGATATTTGTTATAATGATTAATGTTTCCTGTCTCTAGCTGTGAAGTCATCCCTTGACACAGTTTCCAGTGTCCATGTGTACAGTGTGCAGAAAGCTGACCTGAAGGACTCTAATCCACTGTATATGTCAGACTATGACATCAACAAGAACATACAACTGTCTGCCAGGTACTGCAGTATATTTTTCAGTCTTTTCCCTCGTTCTACTTTATTTTCAACCAAATTGTGTGTATTGCATTGCATACCAGTGCTCGAAATACTGGGTGCATGTGCACCCAGGTACACCCAAAATTGGATCTGTGCACCCAATTGTTTTCTATGGGTGCACAGGGTGCACCCAATTATTTTCTATGGGTGCACAGTGTGCACCCAGATATTGTCTTACGTTTATGTATGTAAAGATTTATAAGTATACTAGTGTACATCATATTCTTGACATCTAAGTGTTAGAAAGATATTAAAAATGTCTTTCATGGTACTTGTTTAAGAATTTGATAGCTTGTAACTATGTTCTATTACTATTAGGTATTAGGTTATTACTTAAATTTAAGTGGTGCACCCAAAAAGTTTTTGGTTTTTGGTTTGTACTGACGAGTATAAGCTGCATATCTGGACAGATTTAGGTACTCTTTTTGACCTGAGTAAAGTGAGGAGAGTTATGTAATCTACTAAAAAGCATTTGCCAAGGGCACAACGTCCAAGGTATGTAAGGAAATTCAAACCCAAGGACCTTTGGTTCCTGGGCCAAGTGCCTTAGCCACTTTGACAACACAATACCTTTTTTGTATTTACTTTAAATTGTTTCTTCTTTTTATTGCAGTCCCTTAAAAATTGTTCTCATTTTTATACAAATAGTTTGAGTGCTGTTAAGTGCCCACAAGCCAAGCCTCGAGATACTGACGAAATCAACCAGCTTGAAGAGGAGAAGAGGTTGCAAGTGCTGTCCAGCTCCCAATCGTCTGGTAGCAAGCAGCCAGTAACAGGCAAAGTCCAACCTAAAAAGGAGAGTGAGCAGTTGAAGGCTTCCTCTTCTACCGGAAGTGTGCCTCAACCAAAGACAGGGAAAGCTAAGGTTCGTGGATTCATTTGTAAGGAAACTTTGAACTGTACTTTTAGATGTTTGAAGTTGAATGAAATACAACCCGCCTTTATTATTTACTTTGTACAGGAAGCAAAACATGTTTTTTATGTTAGAAACTTTTATGCTTAAACTTACTGAGAACGTGAATATTTTTCTGACTTTATTTCTTATAGGGACAGACAACAATGGCACAAATGTTTACAAAGAAGGCTACAAAGGAACAAGAGACAACTGAAACAGTGAAAACAGAGAATGGAGGAAAGGAAAACAAGGATAGTAAGGTAAGAAATTATTCATTATAGACGGACAATTTTGTAGTGATAGTATTAAAGTATCTAGAAACACAGAACACTATGTTTAGTGGAACAAGCCATAGAAATAAGTATCCGAAGGTGCAAAGGTTTTTTTAATGTTATAAAGTAGAATACTATAAATTTTTCAATGTTTGCATTTTTTTGTCCTGTGTTTTGAAATTCTTTACACCGCAAATTTTTATTTCCAAAGCATTAATTGCTATTGTACTAATCAATTCAATGCCAAACTTAAAACTCTGTTAAAACTTTCTTTCACATTCCACAGCAAAATTAGGTTTCCAGAAAAATAATCAATCTACAGTACCTAAATGCTGTCAAAAGGGGGATGTTTGAATCAGAAAAATGTTTTTTTTTTTTTCACTACAAGAACAAGAGTAAGAAAATTAGTAGAAATGTTACTGTTCAGTTTTCTGATATTTTGTGTCCTGTTTCTTCATTGGCTCTTCAGAATGTACCCGCTGGTGGAAAACCCAAACCTAAAATGGGAGGAATGATGGCTTTTATCAATAAGAACCCTACAGGTAAGGAAAACATTAATTTAAAATCCTTTACAAACTTGTTAATTTTTTTGGTTTCTCCTGTCGATTGGACAGATGAGGAGGCAGACAGGCTATTTGCCTGTTTGCCTGACCTGCACATGACATTTTATGGTGAAGGAGGGGTGTGCAATCCCTTCTCCACCCTCTCGTCTACTGGAGCACTAAGTCTCACGGGGGCAACTGTATGCAACGTGTGAGGCGGCTCCAGCAGATGCAGCTTTGTTGTTCGGAGTATCCGTCTCCTAGGAGGACTTCCAACCAAGGATGTAGGGGGTTCCTCCTACCCCCGACTCGTGTGCCATGGCGGGTGCCGCTCATGCCCGAACATGCCCCTAAGGCCTGTCTCGGCCACATAGCCCCACCAAGCCACTAGATACTCATTTACACCTGAGTTAAGTGAGGAAAGTCGTGTAAAGTGCCTTTCCCAAGGGCACAAGATCGGTGACACAGCAGCTGGATTTGAACCCGCAACCTCTCGGTCTCGAGCCGCAAATGCCGCCACTCCACCACGCGGTCCCACTAACTTGTTAATACAAACATTGATATCATGTTCTTTAGATACACTGTATATACGTAATATGATACTTAATAATATCATATTTTTCTATGGTTGTGCAGATATACTGTACTAATATGATTTTGAAATAGCAGAGCCCCATTGTTTTCTTATATGCATCAAATAGTGTTGAATTACATTATGGAAGTAAGGAACACAATGACTGTTATGGTAAGCAAGACTATTTACGAGATTTCGGTAATCTTTGTCTTTCAGTTAAATCTAGTGACTCAAACAAAGAATTGAGTAAACCATCTGATCAGAAAAATGGAAAACAAGACAAAAAGATAAAAGAAGAAGAGAGCTCCAAGAAAGAAACAAGCAAGAAAACCAACAAAGCATCAGCAACAGTGAAAGGAAAAGAGGATGCAAGGAAAAGGTAAGAAACTCAATATTTCAACATGTTTGTATGATGTGTTATAGGGGTGGGTACCGGTACAGAAAATTCAAGTTCAGATATGGTTCCAGAGGATCAGGTTCTGGTCGGGACCTATTAGTATTAGTAATTGTTTGTGAAAACTTGTGAATGGGCGATACTCAAAACAATGGTCCATTTTTCAAGAAATGAATGTATTTTGGTGGAGTATCCGACTCCCACCAGTAAAATTTTGCCTTCAAGTTAACTCTGTAACTTTGCATTAAATTTTGTAGAAATGACTATAAACTCTACTTCTCTTATTATGTGTAACAGTACTAAGTAGTATTTAATGACTTAATAGTTCAATTGCTTAATGTTGAATAAAACAGAGTAAGCTTTGGGTCTTGCAAACATGTTAACTATCTTGTTTACTTATCTTCTGTACAGTGGTGCCAAGTCAAAGAAAATCAAAGACATGTCATCATCAGATGAAGGTACAACGTGTGTCAAATGTTCTTATCACTTTTACAACTAAGGAACTTAACGTACGTGTAGTCTTTATCTAATTTCTTTGTGGTCAAATGCTTTACAAAAATAGATTTTTCTAAGCTCTTTTTCTGTATTGAAGATGAAGATCTGGCCCCTAAGAAGAGGAAAAGGAGAAGAATACAGCAGCCAGAGTCTTCTAGTAGCAGTGAGGAAGGTATGTCATCACATGTTGTGTTTCTGCAAGTGACAGATTATAGGCTACAGTATATAGTCTGATCCTAACTGTCCATCACAATTGGCCGTTCAACCAATGACAGCATGGCAGTTGCTGCATGTTTGTGAAATGTTATAACGTTTATGTTTTTATTTTGCATTTCTGTATTTTGACAGGTGGATAGGGCTATGGGTTTGGACAAGTAGTGTGATTTTGTTTGAATTGGTCACTTGATATTGGCCATTTCTCTATTCGTTACATATTATTATATCTTCCCAGTATTTTCCATGCATTTGAGTATCTTGCTGTTTTAAGTCTTACCAGATTCTATGAAATCTTACAGAAATGTCTGAAGATGAGATGGTGATCCCACCAACCCCACCCCCAGAGCCTCGTGCTCTCTCCCCCTCCCCTCCCCCGTCCCCTGAACCCTCCCCGCCCCCCTCCCCACAACCTGACACCAAGTCTAGCAACAAGACCACAAAGACCACCAACGGTAGTGGTGGTGGAAAGAGGAGGAAGCACAAGAGAGTCCTCAAGTCAAAACAGTTTGTGAACGAAGATGGCTTCATGGGTTAGTATAATGTTTTTATTTTTCTTACCTTGAAAAACTTGAAAATCCTTTTTAAAAAAAACACCGGACCAAGCTAGTACATTGTGTATAGTTTTTACGATGAAAATCCCGTAAAAAAACACACCGGACCGATGTGGTATGTTGCTTTTACTTAGTTTTTATGTTGAAAATCCTTAGAAAAAGACTACAGGTGTTGAATGGAATTCTGCTACAGTCAAACTTGTAAAAATGAACACCTCTTCATAATGACCACCTGGCCAAAGTGAATACTTAATTTGCCATTGACACAAGCATTAGTGTCCCAAAAGACCAGATTTTATTGGTCCCCCAAGTGGTCTGCATGGGAAGTTTTGTAGCTGTATGTAGTTGTGCATATGTTCAACCCATTTGAAACATAACTACAAACTGAAAGTACAGAAGTTTGAAATTATCATAGTTTCAGTTCACACCTATTGTTTACATAATCAGTGATGCAATATTTTGGCTAAAATTACAAAAGAAAGTATTTCATCACAAGTATATATAATGTGTGTGAAATATAATCATCATAAATGTTAGGGGTGCTTTTGAAAGTTATACCATATGCTTAAGTAACTTTGAGACTTAATATGTCAGTCATAGCTACAGATGCTAGCTTATTTTCAGTTGCCTACCAGGCAAATGCTCATTAATAGTGATAACATAACTCAAGAAGTATTGTTTATTCAACTGTAATACTACATGTAATAGTTCTTAGTCTTTAGTATCTCATCCGATGGGATTTGCTGCATTTAGCCCACATGGGCAGGAACATGCGAATAAAGATCATCAATTAAAAGAAATAAGACCTTGCATTGTTAAAAGAGTAAAGGCATGTGGAAGCCCGTTCTGAAATTTAATCACCATTTTCTCTGTTTCAGTAACGGAGAAAGTTTGGGAGAGTGAGTCGACAGACGCCTCAGATGTAGAGACAGATACAGTCAAACCAGCTGCAGTACCTGCCAAAACCAGTAGTCAGACCAAGCAAGCTTCTCCGGAGAAAAAGAAAGCCTCACCAAAATCCACCAAACAAGCTGGTATCATGAGCTTCTTCAAAAAGAAGGCTGCCTGAAGCTTGTCTTTGTCATACGATACAATGAAATGTATGTAAAACAGTCATTAAATGTTCTATTTTTGAGAATATAGATTTACAGTATAGAAGAGAAATAGATTACTGAAATCCATTTTGAAAGTCAGGTCGGTTCTTTTGACACAATGTGATCATGAAATCTGTGATTTCTAAAAAAAAGATTGGAAGATTTAGGGATGGATGCAGGGTTGTAGCCAGCCTGAAATCATTTTCAGTCCCCTTGATTTTGAATGGGAATCCTATCGAGCACCAAAGGCATGATGTGACGTTGTGCATCATTTCTAGGGGGTTTGGGTCCCAGAAAATTTTTAAATCAAGACCCTCTGAAACACTTTTTCCTGCATATTGAGGTGCAAAATTTGCTTGTAGACTAAGCTGTTCAATGGCATCTGTTTTGGTGAAGAACACATGGGTTTCAGTTTTTTTAGTATCTTTACATATCAATTTGTCTGTCCCAGGGGACGGAATGGGGAAAACTTTTTTCAGTCCCCAGCTGCAAAATTCCTTCAAAGGACTGAAGGACAGGTGCTGGCTACAACCCTGGATGGATGAATATTGAGCTGAAATTTCACTGCTCAGATAAATGTATTAAGTGTTTTTTTTTCATCACTAGAACATCATATTCAATATAGTCTATTCATCTATAATTTCAGGGGGGTTTTCTAACAATTTATACTAACAAGGGCTCGTTGTGATTACAGAAAGAAAAAGGTGAACATAACGAAAAAAAAACCAGATTTGGTGAGGTATAAGTCTGGTAGTAAAAGTCGAACAAAGTTATATAAATCATTTATCTATACATAGTTTTGTCAGAAAGCTAACAATTTGTCACATTACTCAAGAGGCTGTATTGAATTCAAAGAAAAAACACTTGTTTGGGGACTGTAGTAATGTTTTTGGTCCATTTTGTTCAAATTACGTAAATGGAATCGTGCCATGTTGTTTGTCCTTGTATAAGGTACCATCTACATGTAACAATTTAGATTGAATCACTCTTTGGTATAATGATTATCTCTGCATATGTCTATTGCTGTACATTAGTAACAGAGCCTCCTAATATCCTGTGTTGATTAAACCATGAAGCACTCATATCTCATATTCCTTTTGTCTTAAGATTTCAATTCTAGAACCTACACCATTAAAATTACGATTCTATCATACTTTGAAATTTATCCAACTTAATGATATATAAAAATAATCCAAAACCCAGTTACATACAGTATTGACATGATCCATCCAACATTAGCATTGATTTTACAACTGCTATTGATAAATGCCACCTTTGCTTTCCAGCTTCTCTTGGCCACCTCTTATATATATTCTTTACTTTAATTGCCATCAAGTCTCACACAGCCATTCTTGGGGGGTTGTTGTCCTCTTCCCTATCTACACTTTACTCAAAGAACCAACCACTGATTGACAGGCATCAGAAACAGATAATGATACATGTACATGAAATTCTTTATTTCCGCAGATTATAACTTATTTGGGCAGGGATACCATAGAAAATGTTAAAGATTTTGTTGTTCAAATAAAGGTTCAGAAATCAGAGAACACTGAAAATAGCTAGTATTGATACTTAACTTTCAGTTTGCCTTTGTTATTCTGTGCAGATGTAAGTATTAATAAGATAAGTTGGAATGCCACAATATGCATCCTTAGTCTTATTACATAGTGTTACTTTACAAACTTATATTGTACATTGTGTGACTTGCAGTGGGCCCTTAGATTACCAGTACTAAATTTAAAATCACAGATATATGGTTTTAATGCTTTTGTACATCTTGATAATCAAAACTTCTAGCATGCATTAATTTACTTTCTACATGTATATTTTTAATATTGATGACAATTTAATAATTTACATTCCTTTAACACATTTAAGCAAATCAATATATACAGACATACATACATAACAACTGAATCTAAATACAATACATCACACCCTGTATTCTCCTGCTTTAAAATGTTGACAAATAATATGTTGGACAGTTTATACCCAATATCATATTTAGTAAAATAAATAGTAAAAGGTACAATGTATATGAAGTATCAAGTCTTTTGGAAAGAAGTTTCTTCAAAATTGAATGTTTCAGAATTTTCATAGTTTCTACTTTTGCAACACTGCTTAAATTGGGTATATATTGTTTAGTTGTTTCTTTAAAAGCTGTGTCATGATATTGCATGGCCATGTGCCATATACATGTACTGGTTTTCAAAGTGTTTTTTACAAAGCTACAAGTTAGATGAATTATTTGCATAATTTATACTGTTAAAAGCATCAGAACTTAAGCTGCCTGGTTAGTTTAAGTTAAAAAACATGTCAATGCTTTTTTTTTTACAATGCCACTAAAACATACAAATGGAGAAATATCTACAGTCATCATATTTTGCAAATCACTAAGTGGTCAATCAACAATGTTGGATCATTACTGTTGCATTAGACAATTCTGTAAACTTGGACAATGGCAACTTTCATGGCTTTTGCCCAAAATACAGTGTGTTTAATTCAATAGCCATGACAGACAGTGTTGGGGACATCTCCTATATGCCATCCTCCTATGCACGGTCCCCAACAGCACTAGCTGACTGCCTGTTGGGGCCCGGCTGTCTGGAGGCCCACCAGCGGTTACTGTGAGCGTCTCCACAAACCAGCTGTCAGCTAATCAGAGAATAGGCCTTTCTTGGCCTTTTTGTTTTCGAATGGGATCTCACAAAGACCTGATTGGGCACTGATTGGCTGAATCCCATATAAGGGTAAGCTCATTAATATTTATAAGCAGGGCGGTCAGTAACTGATCTGAGTGCTCCAGACAGCAGAGGTGACTACAAGGAGTTTCGACACGACTGTGGTCCCTCTGCGTAGGAGAATGCTATATGCACACATACATGTATTTAGTTCTTGCACTTGTTTCTCTTGGAAGTGTCTTTAAGTTTGAGGACCTTGAAGAGGTTGCCTATCCTCTCCTTACAGTTGTTAGTGCACATGTCCTGGAGGTTGGTCTCACGCCGCTTCAGTTTCCTCACTCGACCTAAATGTTGAAGAAAAACAACAAGATTATGTTTTAAAGAAAACTATACAATATGGTATGTTATAACAAAGATAACGAGTTATGTACATTATGCACAATGCTTTACATTTGTAGATTTTTTTTCAAGTAGTTATTTGATAGACTGTCAAAAGTTACATGAGTATAAGCACAGAATAGTTATAAACAAAAGACAACATACTTAAATAAGAGCTATCCAGAAATATGATAAGATGAGGGGAAAATTCCTCAATATACATATATATATATAAGTTTACTACACTCAGTATGGGGCACGAGAACACTACATAATCTAAGGATATATCACTTATTGAAGTTAAGTTTTTAACAAGTGTGAATGTTAACTTATCAAAAACATTGATATTCTGGCATATATGTATATATATATATGGCATTGTGTTGAATAGAAACAATTGAATAGTACACACTTTCAGCTGTAGCACCAAGCAGTTTATACTGGCCCTGTTTGTCATTCTTCTGGATTTCTTCAAACTCCTTTGTTGTCAGCCTCACAATCTTAAAGATCCGGATGATTCCTTGAAGTAAAGTAAAAGTAGAAGTATCGATTATTTGGTCAAGAAGGGAAGAAAATACTTGTAGTGGATGTAGAAAGATACTTTTTAAGAAAATCTTGTATTGAGAACAACTGACGAATACTTTTTTTGTAACTGATCCCATAGATGATCCCATAGATGTAATATAACTCAGCATTTGACTCTAAAGCTAACTCTAACTCTAAATCTAAAGCTGTTAACTCCAAAGTCCATTGGAAAACTAAATGTTAAAAAAAACACATAGTGGTCTCTTTGAAGCTTCCTGTTACCTCAAACAATACAAATGTAGTGTGAGAAATTTATTTCAGCAAGTTAGAGGTTAAATCCCATACAGTTTATCCATGTTGTATAACCCACCTTGTATAACATCCCACACATGTACTATGATGTACTCTGGTTTGCTAAGTCTTGGCAATGCCTAATCATGCCCCCAAGATAGGGTGAACTATCAGACAGATACAAATCATCGTATCTACAGGTCCGTACGTCCAAAATGTTTGAAATTTGGCAGGAACTTTGTCTAGATACTACTTCTTCCAACTATGTGTAAGATATTGGATATTAATGCATCTTATTTTCATAATTTGCAAATATCAAATCTATGTCGTTTTGTACAAAATGACCCAGCCAACTTCATGTGGTGGGCATGGAGCAGTGATATTTCTACAGGATGTTGTGACAGCCATCAATTATATGAATCATTTGCCAGAAAATCAGAACATACATCAGATTTTTATAAATATCTTAAGTTTCATAATTTCTATGATTTTTTAGAGGTGACTATTGCTTTATCAGCCAATGTCTCAATATTACATGATAAAATCAATTTTATGACAAATTATCTAAATAAAGTAACTACTTGAGCATTATTAACACCCAACTGTAACTTTGTAAGCCATGGCTACGAACTTTGCTAGGGCTTTAAAGTTTAAAACTCCCAAATGTACAGAGTTTGTTCCTCTCGCCCATCAATCAATCTGACAGCTACTTATCTTTCAATAGGTTAATTGTTTTGGCACCCCCACACGAAACGGATTAACTGTAATTATCGTTAATTATGCATAGAGGACAAACAATAACATGCAGGGAGCCCACGGTATTCATTCAAGTCCTGATTGACAAGTAGTCAGACCACTTCCTTCAGTTAACTCATTCATTGACACAGTAAAAATTGTTGGGAGAAAACTGTTATGAGTTGAAATGCAATGAGATCGAATACTCGGGCTACATAACACTTGTCGAGAACTATGTATTGATCATAGGATAGTGCAGCACAGGCCTAGGCCTGCCGTCACTAAACATAAAATTCTATTACAGGCAAGGAGTTTGATACAATCAATACACATTCACTGATTTAGAAACAAACACTTCCGAATAACGAATCCATAGCGCTACAACCTGAAACATGGAGGTTTTGATGTAAATGTATTTGCCTGACTAGTTTGCTATAGCTCAGATTAACTTTAAGGTCAATAAAGGTCCTATAAGCTTTACAACTCAGGGCTAAAGTTAGGGAAATTGGCTTAGAAGCCTGACATTTTTCAAGGACCCACTCATGCTAGCCCCTCGGTTCCAAGGCTAACATGCCACCGAGGAAATTCTCACAATCTTAGGGTCTACCTCAGACAGTCAGGGGGTCTATCACTCTGTAGTAAAAGTTGCAGATCTCCATTAGAAGTATTAAATGATTACTTAGGATGCCATTTCTTTTTAGTTTAATGAAGTTGAGGTTTGTATTGGTCATTTTTGGATTAGAACTATTTTAAAGAAAAGGACCAGTTTTTCCAGACGAGCAATCTCAACAATAGACTGAGCCAAGGAAGTTCTATATAACCTCCTTGACTGAGCTAAATGTAATACATGGACATTTATATATATATATATTGGGTCATGGTCAATGGTCTCAACTGCTCATCTTTCTCAACTCATTAGGAAGTACTATTCATTGATACTCTTTTGAGACTAGATGAGAAGTAGAAGATTCAGAGTTGACATATTATCACTTATTTTTGTAATATGCATACAGATTTTGCCAGTATTTATTTTTGTGGCCCTGTTCTGATGTGGCGAAGGAGTTATATGACCAGTCCTGTGATTCTAGGATTCAAGTTTCTTTGTGTTTTCTGTATTTTACAACTACAGCCTTTGAATAATATTATAGAATTTTAGTCATGTTAACCTTTTTTTGTAATCAAAGGTCCGCAATTCAGCCATCTGCTGCTATATACCTGGTTGATAGAGTTAAATAAACCTTTCATTCATCCGTTCATATCAAACCACAATCCTGATTGTGTCAGCAATGTAATATTGATAAAATAGACAACACCAGTTTGTACAGTGGGGTATAGATAGCTCACTTCTTGGAATAAGACCCAATACAAACTGTGTTACCCACTTCACAAACATTGAATAGTACAGCCTTACTCTCCAAGCAGTGGTTAGGCTCTGGCTAGTTTTTTCAACTTTTTTTTAGTCGTTTATATCGGGCCGGCTTCTATTTTGTCATTTTTCTTGAAGTACGCCAGGCAAACTGGATGAAAAAATAGAAAGCCTGATAAAAACGACTAAAAAAAAGTTGAAAAACAGCTGAAGCCTAACCTTTTGCTTGGAGAGTAGTACAGCCTGGCCAAATCACTTGGACAAAACTTCCATAAAACTACCTATTACATTGTAGTTGAAACAGTTCTATCCTTACAAAGAAGTGAGGAGACACATTTGCAAATAATGGTTACAAAAACTGGTATTCAACATGTTTGTAAACTTTTCATTCTCAATTTCCTGCAACCTTTACTTTAACAATAGGACATATAGTGTAATACAGATCTTCCAGAGAATGTAAATGGCCATAATAGCAAAAAACATCCACGCAATTAAAAAAAATCAAAGTGCATGAGCCCAGCCTATAAAAGGTCAAAACATCTATACAAATTACGTATATTTCCATACATGTATATACTATTCATGTATTGAATTGTTAAAACTAAAATCCTGGGCAGAAAATAGGGTGTGGGAATTG
Organism: Branchiostoma floridae x Branchiostoma belcheri; assembly: GCA_019207045.1. Classification (NCBI taxonomy): domain Eukaryota; kingdom Metazoa; phylum Chordata; class Leptocardii; order Amphioxiformes; family Branchiostomatidae; genus Branchiostoma; species Branchiostoma floridae x Branchiostoma belcheri. Next base: position 11,665,722 of record CM033035.1, read on the forward strand.
CCAATAACTGCGTGTTTTCCCTTCATTGAAGTGGAAACATGTTTGCTTTGATTTTGAAAATCTCTGTGATTTCAGACATGAAAGCAAACCTATCTCCTCTATGCAAGGTTGCAACTTTGCAGTTTGTATAGGCACATTGTGAACCTCCCTGACTGTGAACAAGATGCTTTAATTTAGAATTTTTTCATGTGAAGTTTTTCACAGTACAGACAATGACACAAGGGATTTCAAAAATATCAAAGCATGTCTTTCCCTATTGTTATAAGGTTGATAACTACTTTGCCTTGTGTAGTTGTGTTAGCAATATTGTGGTCCTACCTGACTGTGAAGGAGATACATTGTGTCTAGTTGCACACTTTTTCACACCTGTGAATGTTGACAAAAGAAAAGACAACACATACCCTATCAAAGGTAACAATGGCCTTCATGTTGTTTTTTTGGAATGGACCATAAAAGTGTAAGGGGGTCATGTAGAAATGGAAAGAACAGCAACATTTTGGAAGTCAACTTGGAAAAAAAGGTAAAAAAAGGAAAACAAGTTTTAAAAGAACATAGGATACAAGAGGATATTTCCAGACAAGATTGATCTAACACTCCTCCTTCAAAAAAAGTTGGACCAACATCACCCTCCCCCCCCCCCCCTTTTATTTTGGTTTGACAATTACCTAGCTCTATTGACACCCCTAACCATAACCACATACTTGCACAAAAGAAGTCAGATGTACCTAGAGGACAGGAGAAGCCAGATCGAGAGCGAAAACTGCTTTGAATTTGGAGCATCCGGTCCACATTTTCACATTCTGAAAGATTTCTACTGTTGAGCTGTCTGCGATTTGAGTTGAAGAAAGGTAAGTTGATTTCTTACAAGATATATTAGAAAAGATGTTTATCTAATATCCAACATGCAATTATTTATAAACAGGTACAACACAAAAGTCACTTGTGCATCATGATATGAATAATGCCACCAAACAAGCCAACCCTCAGTCATTTTCCACCCCATGTCCAACTCCATGAAGATATATGACACAAGACATGATATGATATTTCTGAAGCTAAGCTCAATGAAATTATTTAGTTTGAAGAAATTAGTAGCTTCTGAAAAGAAATAGAAAAAAAAGAAGAAACACAGAAAAACAATATGGTTGCACTACTTTGTTGCTAACTAAAAAAATAAATCTGGCAAAAAAGATTGACAACGGGTTTCTGAAATATTAGATACTTTGAGAAGAAAATACAGATATTGCGTCACATTTGACAGCAAATCATTTGAAATGATGAATTTTCTTGAAGTCAAAGGCTGCCATCCTTGCATTCTTGGAAATGTCTCAAATACAACAGGGATGCTGGTTTCATATTGTAGATTCTTGTATTCCTTTAGCTGAGCTTCTGTAAGATAAAAGACAAAGTGCATATAAGAAATCATACTTTCACTGAATCAAATGGATAATGTAAGGCAGTTTTGCCCCTCTCCCCTCTGAAGTTGTTATAAATGACACCATCAACACCAAAGTACAACATTTTCAGATTTCTGATTTAAAAAAAAACATCCTTATGGGAGGCAAACAAAGCAAATATTGTTCTATCTTGAAAATGCATGTAATCACAATGACTTCGCACAAAAAGTAGGGAATAGTAAATTTGTCATATCACATTGTTTCTGCATCAATTGCGATATAATATCCAAGCTTGTGTGATTTACGTTCGTATGATATTCAACTTCTTATGATTGTAAATTTATGGAGCCGTGTGATATGAAACTAGTTATGGAGGAATCAGGTCATTTCGCCGCCACGTCTTTTCGCCGCCATACATTTTCGCCGTCTGTGTGGATGTTTCGCCGTCTTGTGAGGCGGCTCGCCGTCAGTGTTTGTGTCGCCCCAATTTGTGTTGGTTCTGAGATAAATTGTGTAACTATAGTATATTTATATGTGCTACTTAGTGTAATATGCATTGTTCTGTAGTAATCTTCTTTCAATTTTGACGAATTTTGCAGACTTTCAAGCAGACAGATTTGCCGGGCGGCGGCGGGGACGCTAGCGATTTCCCCCGCCGTATCGCACCGTCGGATGAAGAGTCAAGTTGAAGATTACGGCGACTTCTTGCGTCAAATACGCTTACTATCACCTTTGATTGTGTTTTCAGTCGCAAATAACGTTGATATGTGATATGCTGTTGATCGGTCGGCATTTGGAACAAACATGGCCGCCATTTGTTTGTGAGACAACTGATGCTATACCGGTGGGTGATTGTGTTCGTTGTCCCCCCGGCGGTAGACTCCTGATCCTGGCGGCCTTTCGATGACGGATGCGTTGCACCTGAAAGACTTGTCCTTAGGCCGCTTCTCACACTCCCAGTATGTCACAGTTTCTTTCCTGTAAAAATAAAGATCATTTAGTTACTGCTCGTAGCTGCAATAACAAGGGGTTACAAAGACAAGAACACAAAACACTTGATGAAGTTTAACAAGATGAAGTAGTAAATTACCTCTTCCTGACCGTGTAGGCGAAGCCCAAGCTGTCTGTCAGCTTATCTGCACCTCGCTGCACAGTTCTATCGCATACAACGCACAGAGTCATGGTTGGATGGATGAATGAATGACTTCTTCTGGAGCTGCCTTTTTAAAGGCAAAGGTAGGTTGTCTTGCACACGCAACAGTTTCGAAATTCATTGTCTTTTAACAACCAAAGAACGCGACAGGCCGACTTTGATCTTACATCAAGTAGAAAAAAAGAGTTGTCTGATATGAACGCGCGTCTTTATCAATTGAAAGTTAACGTTGTCTTATGTGTCACTTTGAAAATCCAAGCGCGCTCCCTTTGTACAACCGCGTATCCATAATGCAATGTATATCAACATTTCAATAACGTTGTCTGATGTGTCAGTTTGAATTGAAAACGTGTTCCCCTTGTAGAGCCGTGTATTCATGATTCTCTGTGTAACAATATTTCAATATTTTCCAACTAATGTGTGTATCTCATCTCTTCATGTATTTTCTAAGTATTTCCTAAAATCTTTCCTAAGTACATGCGTAGCGCATTTTTTATTGAAAACGTGTTCCCTTTGTAGAGCCGTGTATTCATGATTCTCTGTGTAACAATATTTCAATCTTTTCCAACTAATGTGTGTATCTCATCTATTCGTGTATTTTCTAAGTATTTCCTAACATCTTTCCTAAGTACATGCGTAGCGCATTTTTTATTGAAAACGTGTTCCCTTTGTAGAGCCGTGTATTCATGATTCTCTGTGTAACAATATTTCAATATTTTCCAACTAATGTGTGTATCTCATCTCTTCATGTATTTTCTAAGTATTTCCTAAAATCTTTCCTAAGTACATGCGTAGCGCATTTTTTATTGAAAACGTGTTCCCTTTGTAGAGCCGTGTATTCATGATTCTCTGTGTAACAATATTTCAATCTTTTCCAACTAATGTGTGTATCTCATCTATTCGTGTATTTTCTAAGTATTTCCTAACATCTTTCCTAAGTACATGCGTAGCGCATTTTTTATTGAAAACGTGTTCCCTTTGTAGAGCCGTGTATTCATGATTCTCTGTGTAACAATATTTCAATCTTTTCCAACTAATGTGTGTATCTCATCTATTCGTGTATTTTCTAAGTATTTCCTAACATCTTTCCTAAGTACATGCGTAGCGCATTTTTTATTGAAAATGTGTTCCCCTTGTAGAGCCGTGTATTCATGATTCTCTGTGTAACAATATTTTAATCTTTTCTAACTACTGTGTGTATCTCATCTCTTCATGTATTTCCCAACTATATGGGTAGCGCATTTTACGATGTACGTGACATGTTCTTAATGTATTTTGTGACAGTAGCGATGTAAATCAGTTAGTAGTGTGTTCTTAACGTATTTTCTTAACGGTTCTGATTTTAATTGTGTAATTGTGACAGTCATTTTATTTTAGTGAGTATGTCTCGCAGGGCATGATGGTATAGCATCAGTTGTCTCACAAATGGCGGCCATGTTTGTTCCAAATGCCGGATCCAAATGCCGACCGATCAACAGCATATTACATATCAACGTTATTTGCGACTGAAAACACAATCAAAGGTGATAGTAAGCGTATTTGACGCAAGAAGTCGCCGTAATCTTCAACTTGACTCTTCATCCGACGGTGCGATACGGCGGGGGAAATCGCTAGCGTCCCCGCCGCCGCCCGGCAAATCTGTCTGCTTGAAAGTCTGCAAAATTCGTCAAAATTGAAAGAAGATTACTACAGAACATGCATATTACACTAAGTAGCACATATAAATATACTATAGTTACACAATTTATCTCAGAATCAACACAAATTGGGGCGACACAAACACTGACGGCGAGCCGCCTCACAAGACGGCGAAACATCCACACAGACGGCGAAAATGTATGGCGGCGAAAAGACGTGGCGGCGAAATGACTAGAAATCGTTATGGAAGGAGCACCAGGCCTACTTATCTGGGGGATCACTAAAATAAAATGCTAAAATTAACCTACTGAAGCCAAACACTCTATTCAGGTAGTATAAATTTTTCTTCAATCTGTTGGTATTGACAACATGACCGCCTCCACACTGCGATTCGTCAAAAAAGGATTTATTGAATCAAGGAGGTTGAAAAGAGCATTTACATGCCAACAGAATGATACAGTGTTGAACACAAGCAGTGAAAATTTTGGCAAATTTTTTGTGTGACCCACTCATGTAAGCAGGCTTCAGGACAGTGCTTATTTCATCAAGTTTACAATCATAATGGGTTTTATACTAAAGGAAACAAAATCACACACACTTTCTATTGATATGTAACATATGCCATCTTATGATAAAATAAGCTTGTTATAACACCATTTGTATGTCGTTTTGACTCGCTCTCTTACATATCTTACATACATTGATAGTAGCCTGTGTGATAAAACACCACCATGTCAGAAAGGCGCACATAGTATATAATTGAATATGCTATTAATATTCAAGCTGACAGCTTTCATGGCATGTTTTATGAAAAAAAATTTGAGTGGCAATTCTGAGAAATAAGAAATCAAATTGATATGGCCTTATGATATGACTAGGTACACCTCTATATCAAACACCTATCCAAGCATTTATTTGTCATAATTTTCCAAACAGGTTCCCCAGAGAGAATTTTCATATACATCTCAACAGCTCAACAAAACCAAACATGCCATGGCTCTGAAGATTACCTGTGGATTTGGCCGTGCTGGTGTTCGCGAGAGCAAAGTTATAGGCTTGTCTGAAGAAGAGAAAAAAATCAAGAAGTTTGGCCACAGGGATCTTGACCAACGATACAAGGCTTTCAAGAATATCTATGAAGGAGGAGAAAAGAATGAACTGAGTTTCAAAGACTTTGGTGACAGTGTAAAACATGTTGAAAAGGTTCTGAACAACTGGTCAGGAAGCTGCCGTGATGAGAAGGAACAGTTTTTAGAGTATTTCAGTCTAGACAACTGGAAGAAGCTGAGTGCAGCAAAGAAAGCACAACATGCCATTGTAGGCCCATGCAAAGCATGCCAGTTGGATCACAAGGACTTCTGGGAACTCTACAATAAGCAGATAAGGTGTACAAGGATACGTAATGCACTAAGTGCCAGTTTAGCACACGTTAATGATGCAAACAAAGTACAAGATGAAAGGTCTAAAAAGCGAAAGTGGGCGCAAGAAGTCAAGTCTAAGATTGAAGCAGCACAGATGAAGCACAACAGAGATGTTGCGGTGGCTTATGGGATTAGTGAATCCCTCAACGGCCGAAGGAAAAGAAGGTTGGCAGAGGAGTTTGAGACAAAAGAGGAGGCAGACAAACGCAGCAAAAAAAGGAAGATTCTTGAAGAACGGGGTGAGAGGACACCCAAGAAGAGGTTAGGGAAATTTGAAGCCTGGGCCACATTTGACAAAGAGAAGCTGAAGCAAGAAGTGGAAAGTTACGAGGATGAGGCGGACATAAACTGGACAGAGCTGGCAAGGAAGTACCACATTAGGAAACATAATGGAGAAGTGCCTTCCAATGTTGGTCAAATGTTGAAGCTCTGGCTAGAAAAGGAAAACGTCAACACCGAGAGATTCAGGAAGCAACCTGCAGCAACACGTGTCCGCAGAGCAAGAGTGAAGATAGGTGGGGGTACCGGCCTTACCCTCCCCAAGAGGCGCACAGAGAGACAGATAAGTAGGGAGCTGTCCATAATGATCAGAGATGGACAAGTTCCGATTGGTGAGTTTGTTGTTCCGAAGACATTCCGAAAGTTCATTCTAAACAAACACACCAAAACAATCGAGACCAAAACTATCACCATAGAAGGAAGAAAACAGCCACTACTTAAAGTCAGGGAGCAACTTCTGCAGTCGCAGCAGCCATTCATGAGGGATGCAAGCAACTACAACCAAATGACAAAAGAACAGTTGAAACAACGCCTGATGGAGCTAGGGGGGTATACAGAAGAGGAGGATACAGAAGAAGCCATGAGACAGGAGTTGCAACGTAAAGAGAGTACAAGATATCTGATGTATTGGGAGGACGGGGCAACCCTTGCCAACCATGGCTACATCTTGTACCTGGTTGCAACCATCTATGATGCAGCAATACACCTTACAGATATAGAATACCGCCAGAAGTACCACCTAAACATCTCTGTCCAGTCCAAAGTTGAACAGCCACAAATCTACATCATTGCCAGAAGCAGCAGCTCTGACGCAGAACAGCTGCTGTATTCTGAGACACGAAGAGATGACCTGCCATCTCTTGCTCTCCCTGTGAAGTCACAAGATGGAAGGGAGTACAACGACATCCTGCGATTTTTCAAGGGGGACAATCCTGCTCGTCAGTTTGAGATAGGTCAACAGAGAGGAGGACACTACCCTTGTCCTTGTGGTGTAAACATTGGAGGAGCCCACAGCTACCATGAGTGCTGTGCCGTTGAGAACCCTGCGCCAACTCTGCAAGACAGACAAGAATTTATTCTTGATGGGCCAGTGACACGCCTAAAGGCGTCTTCCTCCCTTCCAAACGCCTTCGACCAACTGACAAAAGAAGAGATGCAAGACGAACTAACATACAGAGGAGCAGTGCCATATGAGTCGGTTGATAAGCTATCCAAGAAAGAGCTGCAGCAGGAAATGAAGAGGACACTACAAGGGGTCAAGAGAGCTCCAGCACTGCTTCAGCCCAACCCCACACAGAACCTTACAGAACTCAACCTCCAACACCTGGAAGTTCCCGCATGCGAAAGCATGCATGACATCTACAATCACATAAAGAACATCCTAGAAGAACTGCCAGCACATGTGCCAAGAGAAATTGCAGAGACAATTCAAACTGTAAAGCAGACAGTCCTGGGAGATAAGGACACTGTCAGAGCCAGCGACATGCGCAGACTCCTGCTTATACTGACAAAACAGCTCGAACAACAAGGTAAAGCAAGCAAGGAGGTAATGGAGCTCCTGTACAGCCTAGCTGAAGTTCAACGGCTCTGCTATGCAGCTGCAGATGATCGAACCACCACCACCATCTACCGCCTGTCAAACACGGTCTTCAAACACCATCTCATGATGAAGGTATGTTTCCCTGGGATGCTGACAAACATCACAAACAGAAAGCTCTGGGGACAGTACATACATTCTTTAAGAGACCATACCCCGATCTTATATAGGATTGCACCAATCAGCTCCCTGATGGCAGAAAATGAGGAGAGACACTTTGCAACAATCAAGCGCATCACGAAGTCTTCTGGAAACTATGCTGACGAAGGTCAACTCATCACCAACGTCTTTGTGAAGTCCCACTTCAACCAAGATACAGGAGCAGCTACCCACCAGGACAATCAGATATCGGAGATGGGAAAACTGCTGCCCCAGTCGAGAACCCGTATCCCCATCACCCTGTTAAAGAAGTATGCACGAGATGCTCAGACACACTGTGAGCGTGTGGCTGATTTCATGCAAGATGGATACAACATTCACTGGCACATAGAAGATGAAGATGTCGTCTTCCATGATTCACCAGCACAGGACCCACCCTCTCACCCCCCTCATCACTTCAGATCCTCATCTTGCAAGCAGGAGCTCCAATTCCTTCAGCAGAAATGGAAAGGATGTCTTCAGGATGAGGTACCCTTGCCACTCAGCAAGATCTGGGTCTACGAAGGCCAGAACTTGGCAAGGAAAGTCACAACCCCATTTCTGGACACAGGACATCTCTTCAACCAGAAATATCACTACATGGCGGCCAACGCAGTAGAAGAACCCCCGCAGACCAATGCAGAAGAAGATCAGACAGTGGATGAACCTGACAGTGATGAAATGGAGGATACAGAGGATGAAGAGGTCATCAGGATGGACCGTCTAGATCCCGAACCGGAGCTTGAGCAGTTCGAAGCTGAGACTGAACCCACCTGGTGAGTTTTAAAAAATTTATTTGTTGCATTTCTAACTTCTATCACACCCAGTACCCAACTCATCATCATCAGTAGCCTACTAACAGAGGATAAGGGAATTTAATGACATTGTCACACGATTAGCATCACTTACCATGCTCTTTTGATAATTATAGGGACCAAGCTGACAGTGAACAGACTGACACCAGATCTCCACTTCGGGCCATCCTTCCCAGCAAGGTTCCTGGCAACATCAGATCTGGAGGAGAGATAAGGTATATTGTGTACCATTGAAGTTACCATATATAACAGTTAACAATCATGTACATTTACATGTACATGAAATCTTAAAATATGTCTTGAGTAAATACTAAAACCAAAACCAAAAGATTGAAATGAATATAGATATGGTCACAAATACCATTAACAGTATGAACTACCTGATCTTTGTTTGCAAATAAAAAGTAAATGGGAATGAATATGAAAACAGTGACAGTTGGTATATTTCAATTTCAGGGGACAAGTAGGCAGCTGTTTGTCACCAGGAAGCAGCCCTGTCTCCACACCTCCCAGAACACCAGTGCAGGAAGCAGAGCGCTCCACTGGCAACTATCATAGACATAGGTTGGTGTATTACTGGTACATCATCACTTATAGTAATGTATATGTTTTATTATAGGAAAAGTTTTAAGGAGCAAACTTTGAATGAGTATCTGATATGCAATGAAAACAAAGTGTAAGTGTAACGTCAAAGGGAGAAGAGATGTAAAAACAGTATTGGCTTTTCTGTGTATAAAAGGGATTAGGCTGATGGTTATACCAAGTATTCTGTTATACGTAATTCTCTGTACACAAGGCCATCATCTTACATACTGGGATTTACCTCAATGGACTTAGAAAGTAAATTTAGATACGACATGACATGTGACAACCCCTGCATATCCTTTGTATACATAAAGTAGTAAAATATATCAAAGAATAAAGAATGTCTAGATTTAGAAATTCTGACAATTGTAAAATACCATTTTCATCCCATACTATATGCCCCATTATAATAGTTCTACCTTTATATGTCTTCTGTAGTTCCAAGCACAGCAGCTTCACCACACCAACTATGACAAGAAGTGTGAGCCTTCCAGGTACCAGCATGATGACCCCACCGGCTACTCCAAGTATTCCTGCCGAGAACAAAAGCAGGTACATGAGTGTCCTTTTAAATCTGTAATCTATCAAAAAAAAATCTTTATGTGACATGAAAAGTTAATACTTCTGCAAATTAGCTATTAACATTCCAAAGTATAGAATGTCGCATTAAAGGGACCTATGTTTTTTCAAAGGTAAACATGCAATGCTAAGAGTAGAAACTAGTAAGACAATAACAGCAGATATGTTCCAGGGAAATTTAAATACATGTACTCTATTTTAATGACCCACTCATGATCACATACTCATTCCTGATATGCACAACTTTTCATTATTATAAGTTAACAAGTAAACTTGTGTTTTAAAGAGTAATGAACATACTTTCCAATCATAAAATAATGAGATTGGTGAAGGATTACAGTAACAGTGATATGATTAATGGAATTTAGGTTTTAATACTTCATTAGTTTATCATGTATAATGGTTTAAAGCACAGGTTGATGAGATAAAGGTTATAAAGCTGTGACTATTCTTGTTTCAGGGAAGAGTCAAAATGGCAGACCAAGTTGGGTTCTGCACTGGCAGTTGTGCTGGGGGATCTGCCTGTGGTGAAGCAGGCAGACAAGATGAAGGCCAAGATGAAGATGGCACCAAAGAGCCATTGGGTCAAGGAGGAATACAACACTTGTGTAGCGCAAGTATCTTGTCATCTTAGTAGGCATCTAGACGAAGCTAGGAAAAAATATGCCGCTTGGGAAAAACACTTTCTTGTTGACATAGGTAGAGTGCCAACTGTGTCAGATGCCCGTAATGATCCGGAGGCTTCGGCACTGGAAAAGAGAATCCGATATGCAGAGCATCTCTTGCGGCATTTTGGAGTACACTTGTACAGGTCATAATATGGTTGCTTTCATGTCTGAAAGCATTGTATAGTAGTATTAACTGTTCTCATGAAAGTGTTTGCAACAGCAATTTATTTGTAGTACTTCTTTTTTTGTGATGGGTTTTGAAAAACCCTGATTATGATGCCAAGGAATATAATTGCCTCTTAGTCATGTGTCCTCTTCTAGATGGTATGAAGAGCCCAATATGTGCAATCGCTTTCTATTTAGAAAGTTTTCATTATTTAGATGGTTGTCATTCAGAATTGTTGTGGTACAAGATACATATGATGTTGGTGGAAATGAAATGAATGTAATTCTGTGAATAATTTTCCTTGATCTTGTATGTATCATTAGTTAGAAAAAAAGGAATGTGTTGTGGTTTCCAAGCAATGATACTCATTTGACACAACAGTACTTCAGTGTAATAATACTGTAAATGCAGAAACTTTCGCTGTGGATTGATGTTTTTTCCATTGCAGTAAGAGGCTATAGACAGTGTATGGCGCTACGACAAACTTAAAACACGCGCGAAAAGTCCTTTTTCCTGCTACCGCGGAATTAAATCCACGCGAACTTAAATGCACTTACAGTATTATAATGCAATCACCTATTAACATTGTTTCACTGTTAAAATATTTCCAGTAAGTTAACTTACGTAACAGTTACAATCATTTTTTGAAAGTACGTATTTGCAATTCATCAAAAAGGAAGATATTGTCAATTGTGTGGATATTGAACCTGTAACCTACATGACTACAGTCTACTTACCTTCTTTTTCATGAAGGCCAGCTGTTAGCCATCTTCAGTGTAGATAAGGCACTGGTCCTACATTGTCAGTGGTCACTGCAAGATCAATAAGTGATTACAGTGAGATAAAATGCTGGAAATAAATAAAAGTAGGACAGGCTGATAACTCCGAAAAGACTAAGTCTCTTTTTTTAATTCGTTTTTGAAAGTAAGTTTTGTGTTTTTAGATGTGCCCTTTGTTCTTTGTCCAAGTTCCATTATTTGAGCTACACTTTACTAAGGCAGTATTTAACACTTTACAGAAGACAATTGGCCTAGTGGAGGGAGGGGGGCAAAACAGCTCATTTGCAAATAATTTCCCACCACTTTCACTAAATTAGCGTTTAACAATACCATGCCTTATAAGTATAAGAGGGCAAAGACCGTATTTAAGACTCGATATCTGTAAGACAAAGAAATGCAAGGCTTAAACCTTAGGAACTTGCCTCGATCGTTTCACACCAGAGAGCCGGGTTTATCAAACAACCCTTTGTTTATGTTATTGTACGTCACTAGCATACTCCCATTGTTTTCAATTCAAACTAAAATATGTTGACAAAACCTCGTAATCTTTAGTCTTTGTCTACCTACAAGTGATTATAAACATGCTCACCGCGTTCCGAGCTGTGTTACTGCAGAAAACTCTTTCCAAACGACGCTTAAAAACCTCCTTGCCTCCTGTTGTTATGGAATCTCTTGTAGTTGTACAGTCCGCCATCTTGGAATGTCCTAACTGACTGAGCCCAGGGGGCGCCCAGCAGGATGTCAATTAGCGCGTATAGGAATGCAAAATAGAGGAGGGGCAGGGGAGGGGGAAGCCAGACCAATTATCACCCAATTATAGCCTTTCCAGTCGCACCTTGGCTCATTTAAATGTCATTTCAATATTGTAATGAGTCTCTGGCAGGGCCAGCTTTGACAGGACTTAACATAGGAGAGTAGTTCTGCCATATTCCCACCTTGTATAACCAATCTCCCACACATGTAGTTCCACCATAACCCACCTTGTATAACCTTCCACACATGTAGTTCCACCATAACCCACCTTGTATAACCTCCCACACATGTAGTTCCACCATAACCCACCTTGTATAACCTCCCACACATGTAGTTCCACCATAACCCACCTTGTATAACCTCCCACACATGACGTTCCACCATAACCCACCTTGTATAACCTCCCACACATGTAGTTCCACCATAACCCACCTTGTATAACCTCCCACACATGTAGTTCCACCATAACCCACCTTGTATAACCTCCCACACATGTAGTTCCACCATAAACCACCTTGTATAACCTCCCACACATGTAGTTCCACCATAACCCACCTTGTATAACCTCCCACACGTGTAGTTCCACCATAACCCACCTTGTATAACCTCCCACACGTGTAGTTCCACCATAACCCACCTTGTATAACCTCCCACACGTGTAGTTCCACCATAACCCACCTTGTATAACCTCCCACACGTGTAGTTCCACCATAACCCACCTTGTATAACCTCCCACACATGTAGTTCCACCATAACCCACCTTGTATAACCTCCCACACATGTAGTTCCACCATAACCCACCTTGTATAACCTCCCACACATGTAGTTCCACCATAACCCACCTTGTATAACCTCCCACACATGTAGTTCCACCATAACCCACCTTGTATAACCTCCCACACATGAAGTTCCACCATAACCCACCTTGTATAACCTCCCACACATGTAGTTCCACCATAACCCACCTTGTATAACCTCCCACACATATAGTTCCACCATAACCCACCTTGTATAACCTCCCACACATGTAGTTCCACCATAACCCACCTTGTATAACCTCCCACACATGTAGTTCCACCATAACCCACCTTGTATAACCTCCCACACATATAGTTCTACCATAACCCACCTTGTATAACCTTCCACACATGTAGTTCCACCATAACCCACCTTGTATAACCTCCCACACATGTAGTTCTACCATAACCCACCTTGTATAACCTCCCACACATGAAGTTCCACCATAACCCACCTTGTATAACCTCCCACACATGAAGTTCCACCATAACCCACCTTGTATAACCTCCCACACATGTAGTTCCACCATAACCCACCTTGTATAACCTCCCACACATGTAGTTCCACCATCTCCTGTTTGACATTCTCCAGTGCGTACTTGTGCGACTGTGTGGCGTGTTCGGGCTGAGGCTGGTACGAGTACACGAGATGCGTTTCTCTTCTCTTCAGGCACGGTTTGGTCCCTTGTCTTTTTGTGCCCTTCTTGTTGTCTTTTCCACGCGTTTTTGAAGGAATTTCCAAGATGGCTTGTTCCGGTGCTTCTCCGTTGAGAATTATTGGCCCTTCTGTTGTCATGAGTGTTTCATCGTCACCTTCCTCTATGGAGGTACAGAATACATTCAGCTTATAATATAACTGTTCTTATATCATACCTGGGCCGCGATGACGTTTGATACAGGTGTTCCGGACCAGGTGACCAGGCAACTTTCCGTAGCATTATTGTACTGTAATGTACATGTATGTCTCCTTGCAGTGCTAGTTTCTTAAACTTTAAAGTCTAAGCCTCTAACAAAGTGCAAAGAGAACTTTATAAATTTGTATATATACAACTTTAGTAAATGATATACAAGTAACAGAGCAGTCATATAAATGATAGTGGATACATAATGTAATGCAATGCTACGTATATGCAGTTAAACTGTGATAGGAAGAATAAAATACTAGTATGCAAGGGGCTAGGGAAGACAATAAGAAACCTAAAAAAACATAAGGTGTGCATTTTTGGATTGCATTCTTTCACCCCATGTTGTGTCTGTATCATATCAAAGGTGAAAGGACAAAATATAGGTCTTATGTCAGTTTATACTTAATAAAAAGAGAAATATTGAATATTCATCTCACCAACACAGGCACTACAGCATTTGCCTGGTACTTTTCTGGGGTTGGGACAGGGTAAGTCTGAGTCCGGAGGGCAGGAGACTCTGTTACAGGTGGTCTTACTGTCCTAGAGAGGGGAGGGAGAAAACAAACATTACATGATCAGACCACCTGAAAAATATCATTGGTTGTATATCATCTTCCTTCACAACATCTGCTTGGAGCGAGTAGTTCCTAGCCAGGAGAAGAAGAAAAGACATCATCCTTATGATTAGGCCACTCCAACGTAATGTCTTTGTTTCTCAGATTTACCTTCTTTATTTTGATATCTGTCAAATCTATTCTACAAGCAGGTGTTTGTAGTAAGATTTTGACATTGTTTTACATACAAAATATTCCCAATTGGCCAACTGTATGTCGAGAGAGAGAGAGAGTTCATTTCACTTAATCCTCAGGTAAGGTGTCATAATTCTGTTGAATATGGTAAAGTGAAGACTGATAGACTGAGGCAGCCAGAAAACTCAATGTTTGATCGTTTCACCCAATATCTGAATGGAGATACATGTAAGAGCAGCACTTAGAGGGTTGCAATCCTTCAAAGAAATTATGATTATATTGTTAAATTTCTTTCTAAACTTTTGGTGTTTTGAGTGTTAGTTGCAACAATGTATAAGCGCAATACAATACTTGTAGTTGAACAGCTTTACAAGCAAGAATATGATACTTACATTACAGTTACAGACGACGCATTTCATCTGACCAAAAGGGACCAAGTTTGGATGCCACTTTTCTCCATGGGAGTACGTCTGTCCACTTGATACACAAACTAGAACAACAAAATTCATAAAAGACATTCATGTAAAAAATGTGTAATCTGCATAATGGTCAATCCAATAGTTTTGTATATTACAAACTCAATGTATAAAATTTATGAATCTTCAAAATTTGCAAAGTTCCATTGCGATTTTCTCATTCTTTTCTAAGCAAAGAACGTCTTACTTCTTCCTATTCTGTTAGTGTTGTTGTTGGCCAAGATTATGTTGACTCGCGTCTGAGAGCCTGCAACGCCTTTCAGTTCCGGTAGAGGGTGCTCGAAAGTGGCCTCTGGATCGTTCTGGATCCTCTGCTCCTGCGTGTCGTCGTACTCTTCTACTTCGTACGCCTCTTCGTCTCTGATCGGAGTTTTGGACTTTTCTGCAAGAGAGTTGGATGTGATATTTCCAACTAGACGTTGGAAGGAAATATCGTTCGTTACTGTAGAAAGAGGAGAAGAAAGGAGACGAGGAAGAAAAGTACCAAAACAAAATTTTAAAATCTTCTGAGCTAAAGATTGTCAAAGATGTGAAAAGGATCGAAACTATGCCTGTGGTATATCAAAGACAAAGAAAAAAACTCACTTGGACATTGAAGACAGCAGGAATCTGCTAGTTGGATCGGGTTGGGACATTGTGGCACGGTGCAAGTCTTTAGAGCACAGAAAACGTTCCCTTCCTGTATTAAAGCAAAGAAATCAGTGAATAAGATAAACATAAAATTGGTTTAACATAGAATCAAAGAATGACAAGACGTTCACAGCAATAGTTAACAGTGTGCAAATGTTGACCGACGCATCTTTAGGATGACTTGTGAAAAAACGCTGTAGTTACTGTACATTGGAAATTGCAGAAACGCATACACATGTCAGAGAAGCCCAAAGCACTAGTCTCTTCCAGGCTGACTACGCTGACTATTATAGAGAGAATAATTTGCCAGGGGAGTTTTGCTACCAGAGGAGTTAGTCAGCCGCGCCGTCAAACATGGACCTAAGCGCGGGGAAACATGGACATAAGCACCGGGAAACATGAACCTAAACGCGCGGAAACACGGACCTAAACGCGGGAAACATGGATCTAAGCGCCGGAAAGCACGGACCCAAGCGCCGGGAAACATGGACCTGAGCGTGGACTGACTCCTCTGGCCAATTTCCCGATTTTTTTGCCGCATTCTACAAGCCCCGCACTCCCGTAGGAAGGCCTGGTGAAGTCTACACTCACTACGATGCATCGTTCTTACCGAACAAGAACAGTGCACACACTGGCTCTCGGTCTGTAGCATGAAGACCCCGTCACTACGGAAGCTCTCTCCGTGTTGGTACGTGCGACCCTTGAACAAACACTGCTGGCCCTGATACGGTGGCGTGGTCGGGGCGGGCGTAGTTATTTCTGCAGGGATTCAACATACATGTATAAGTTTCGTACGGACATTTGATTATCTAAGATACAATACTACCAAAGCAAAGCAAAGTAATACCAACATTTACAGTACCAAAATTTAGTTTCCCCTATCAAAAAAACTCCGTTCTACAATCTATCATATTGTACAGTAAAGTTTTGCTTTTACGAAGTACCAGGTAAAGGTGATAAAGCTCGTAATAAACTATGTAAAAATATTATTGAGGACTCTCTATGCATACAGTATCTGCATTTTCAATGGCTAAAATGGCCAATAAGTATAAGCTTCGAAATACATGATACGACTTAAGATATGCATGTAAGATATCATACTACTTCCATACCTGGACACCGTCTGCAGCATTCCCCCGGCAGGTACACGGGGTTATCACAGGTCACTTTAGGACAGTCGTCTGACAGACAGCTGACGGTACCATCCTGGGGGGTGGGTGATAACAGATAATAACTACATAGTAACAGTAGCAATTATCAGGTAGATAGAGACATGATAGCTCAAAAGAACTAGATAAGATACAATAGATGTGTCAATTTCCTTTCTGGAGATTTGCCATACCCTCTTTACATTTCCGTCTGAATGACAATATGAAAACAAGTTAAAAACAGGTTTCGCCATTCCCAACATAGTTTATCATAGGAATTGGGACTGGGCAAGTTTTGGATTGTCGACTAGCTTGACAGTTTTCTTTTTTTGCCTTAGAGAGAAGATTCCTAAGTACAACATATTTACAACATTATATTTTGAATGAATGAGTACAGGTGACAACAAGACATGTTGAAGAAATACATTTTACAGATACAAGATAAAACTAACGTTACATAAATTCAACTTTTCAGTTATGACGGAGATAAAAGAATATATGTGTTTTATGATCGATGGTTTGTCAATTAGGAATCTGAATTTTTCAACAGAACTTAAAATAGGGGGGATAGATTTTGTACAAGCTTATACAGTTCGTTTCTCTCTACAAACTTACATATATTGTATTTATATATATATATCAATTAATATTCTAAAACCTGTAGTTTTTGTTGGCAAATAAAGGACAAAACCGTGGAGAAACATACCAAATATCATTGTAATCCATCGAGAGGTTCTTGAGATATGCTCACTACAAAAACCCGGGCACACAGACAGACAGACACACAGACAGACACACACAGACACACCCAAAACTATATCTCCATTTTTCATGGAGATAATATCTCCATTTTTCATGGAGATAATATCTCCATTTTTCATGGAGATAAAAAAGAAGCTGTGATTTACCTCTTTGCAAATGCACGTGATGCAATAGACGTAGCCAATGGGAAGTAAGAACGGGTGCCACGTGTCCCCGGCTACATACTCCTTCCCATCAAACCGACACACCCTCCGGATGACGTCATCTGAGGGCAGACATTAGTGTCAGGGACATTTCGTAAAAACCGCCACATTTTCTAACACAAAGTAATAATTAGTGTTGTTTTGTAAACATACCTTTCCTGTGCATCTGTTTTTTGTCATCAACTGCCAACGTACCAAGACATTCTTAAAATTGTCGTGTGTTTGTCTTGCAACATTCGTCTTAAATAGAAAGGTTGTCGTATATGTAGACAGTCGGTTAGAAATGTCATAGCCTCAAGAGTAATCGTGCGAGGATAGTTATTGTACTACGTCATATGTAGCTTTGATCGCGTAGAACTTATACAATAATGCAATGTGAATAGCTCAAAGTGTTACTTTTGTCTCGTATCTGCACTATATAAACTATGTATAGGCTACGAGCTCTTCCACACAGTGAAATACTTTTAACAAGGGCATGTTGTTTCTTAAGTTGTGAAAACTGAATTTTCCGGGTGCGCTGTTTTACGCACGTGGTCATATACAGTAGTTTTAGTACTCCGTTTGTCTATATATAGGATAATCGTAATCTTTCTATATCTTGTAAATGTTTCGCACTAGTAATGATTCCTGTTAGCGTATCTTATACTAGTATACCGGTTTGTATGTTGCTACGTACACTATCTCGTTGACATACACCGTAGGACATAGCCCCGCTAAAATCGTATAAAAACAGTAGTTTCAATGTGTCCCAAAAAAAGACAAACATACCGCAGACGAACAATTTTGACAACGCACTTTTGCACAAATCACACGCTGTCTTTATGGGATATAGCATATGTGGGTTTAACGGTGTTTCTCACTCCGATATCATTTCCAGATTTAACTCGATTTCAAAGCAGTTTTACAGCCGAATAACGCGTTAAAACGATGTTAGGTACGTCATTTGCCATTTGTGCCTTTCTGTAAACTCATTATACGTTGTCGACATGTCACGAGCACATTTTATAAACAGAGTCACACGCAACAGAGAGGCAAACTCTAAGACTTTTCTGTTTCGACGTGTGAGGCCAATGATGTCTTCCGTCTTTTGAGGCATCTTCGCCGTTAAATCGTTCCAATTTTCTCCGTGATTTGCCGCCCTTTCAGTCCCACAGATGGTGTTTTTTTACGACCAACTAAAGGCCACCTCGGTAACTGCTCAGTACATAGTCGTAAAATGTCCTCACCATAGAGCTTCCTTGGTGACCGCAAACCTTGAATAAAAAATCCGTTTTATGATCGTTTTCACATGTAATTCCGACAGTTATCGAGATGGAAATCATTCTGAAAACTCTTTGTGTTTTACTGTGTTGGAACGTTTGCTTATTTTACGGAGGGTTTTATAGTTTGTGTACAGGAGCGAACACTGGTGATTTCGTATTTCAGAAGAAGTAGGTTAAACTATTTGCAAGCGAGTAAACCGTATCTAGACCAGGGGACATTGTCTTTGCATTTGCGGACTTTTCAAATAACGTTGTAATAGATTTACTCAATAGTGTAAAGGAAAATAACATTTTCACGCCAAAAATTAAGAGAAATAGCGTACGAAACAAAACCAATAAGGGAGCTAGAATACGTTTGAAATTCTTGTTTTTCCTTTCACATCATTACGCATATGAATATTGTTAATAACTGAGTGGTCTCCCATATAATCGAGAATTCGTTAGATAAAACGAAGCAATAAACTTGCGATGAGATTAATTCATTATTATTCATGACTATTCCTTAAGCGTGTACAACTAATACTGCCAGCCGGATTTCCTGCGAGTTTCGTGGAAAACGCAGTGTTTGTATTAACCGCGAGTTCACAGAGGTCTCTAATAGAAAATCGCAGCTTTTTATACTTGTGCAAAACATTGAATAAAAGCCGCGCTCTCTCTTGCGTGAAAAACAGGATTTGCTCTCTTAATGAACGCATCAGTAGTTCACACTCCAGGCCTTGTACCGCATTAGATGTTTAGTGCCCACAGGGTGCCTTATCCACGCAAAATGCGCCGCGCTTTTTCCCTACCTTTTGTGCATTTCCGGGTCTTAATCAAGTTAACAGGGGGTTATACGAGCTTATTGGACCATAAAACGGGCGGGGCACAAATGGGATGGACTGGACAGCTGTCAATTAAATCGATCATCAAGTAAAGATGGGGAAATCCAATCTCACATCTCACAAAAACACACCGCAAATTTGGACAACCCAGCCGAGCGTTTTCCTAGAGAAACAATGACTTTAACGACGCTATATACGACTTCTTTAAAAGAGCATACTTCTTTATTCTCACGTGGTCCGAGTATGAGATGGAAGCTTCTTTGTCTTTGAATAAAAGGCAAACGTATGCGTTTTATCTGCAGTTTGTTTTAAAATCATGTTACGGGATTGTGAATCACACATTTTGAAGTCGAAAAATCTTGAAACAAAATATCCAGTATAATCTATTATCAGGATCATAATTGTCAGCGCTTTTGTTTCCCCTTTGAAATAGAATGAAGAAGAAGTTCTTGCGATACTAGGAAACACAGTAAAGAGATACTTAAAGGTACTAACCTTTTTCTACGTCGTCGGAAGCTTGCGTCGAACGCGCCAGGGCCGTCAGAGCCAAGAAGGCGAGCCATAACATCGTCCTGGTCTTCAGTCTCTCACAAGTGCACAACAACAACAGCAACGACGACAACATCCAACGACAATTAGTACGGCAGTAACCATTGGTTGGATGAATGTTCAGACAGAAGCGTACTGGTGAACAGCCGCAGCTGGCTGGATGAATCACTGATGAGGTTCTATCTGGTGTCAAAGGAGCGCTTTCAGGAGGCGAGTGAGCAGAGTCTATAGGTGGTTCAGCACGCATGGATGGCCTGTCAGTTCAGGGCATCATGTTTTGCCCGCTCTATGGTGAGTTCAGCCAATGCTTAATTCAAAGGGCATCCGATGAAGTCACAGCCGCAAAGCGCAGGTCACCAGGAATACTGTCAGATTTGTTGTTCGCTTTCTTTCTTTTTACATCCGGTAGGGAAGATGATATCACATTTTTTTTTCTTAAAGTCTGTTTATAGTTCTTGAAAGTGGTGTTGCTGAATCCTGGATAAGCTTTAAGGAATGGCAACAATTTCTTCTTCTTGGACACGGATGCTTGACTGGAAGTATAAGAACAGGAAAAACGTTAACGACGAAAATGTCTTGAGAGTTGTGCTCCTTCCCAGTGCGTTAGAAAAGCAGAGGGTTGTCTTTGTCGTACACTGGCTAGCCCTAAAGGTGTGGTGATTGCCTTTTCCCCTCGCACACAATCAATGCTGTCGGTCCGGGCGTACTTTCCGCTAATTTTCCACGGTTTTCTCTCAATAATCCGTATCCTTGGGTATAGTCCAGAGAGGGAGGGTGTCATACAAGGTGGTCCGTTGTCGTGAACTGTGAACGCTTTCTCACAAAACCGTCCGCTTGGAAGGAGTGACAATCATCGGAGGCGACGTCTCGGCTAGGGCCACTGAAATGCGCGTCCGAAAAAGTTAATTCAATTAGCATAAACTCTCTGAGCCACGACAATATGATAGCCTTGGGAGTCCAGTCACCAAGCCGAGGTTACATAAAAACGCCGGGCAAGAGACTAGAAGGCGACACGTCGTGTTTTTTTAGTCGAGGACTATCTTGATGTTCTACATGTAGAGACGCGCTCGCCTTGAAAAACGGAGATTTTTAGCACTGATGTCGGAGATAGATTTCAGGGCTAAGATTCCGTAGTCTATGATAAGTGGTTTATACAGACAACAGACTAACAGATAGCAAAACCCTTAATTTATAAATCTCTAATTAAAAACTGTATCCTCATAAATCGTCATAAAAAACAGATACGCCAAATACGACTTATGGCTACATAATGCCGCCTGTACAATTTTTATTTGAATGTTTAGAAGTTCTCATTTTGAAAGTCCTTTTTTGTATAGACCGTAGCTGTAAACAAAGAGTTGACAAAAGGATCTCAAACAAAGACGAAAATCCTTCCTATCGTCGGCTTTATCTGGAAAGGCATCGCTCCTGTATTGTACCGCCATCTTTACTCCCTCTAAGTTGTTTGCGTACACGTGAGTTAAGCCCATTGACATGTTTCCCCGCCCAATTGTTTATAGCGTCAACATTACAAGTGCTACCCGTCGCCAAAGCTCAATTTTGCCCTCCCCCATTTTGTCCACCCTGTAATATCTAAACCAGCTGTTTTAAAAACTGTGCTTCAGAATTTTGGCATGGTTGTGTCACTCATGAAACTGAAATTTCGCTCCCGTTCATTTTCTTATGACATCTTTTTTCTTAAATCTAATACTACGTTACTTCCATCTCTTTGTTAATTAATAGTGAATTTCGACAGCGCAAAAATGATCAACAAAAAAAGAAATTTTGCGCTCCTCTTATTACATTTTTTTCACACTCTCTTCTTCTATAACTCAGCAAATGGAAAGTTACAGAGTGTTTTTAGGTATATATCTATGTGAATTTATTTTAGGCCAGCATTCCATTGTAATTTGACCTCAACATTTTGGGTCATTCCAAAGTACCTGACAATCGTAACCGATCGTTCCACAACAAGAAAAATACAACCACTTTTAATTCAACACACATACTTAAGAAATAAAAATATTGGGGATCCATACTTTTTTCTGGTTTCCTTGAAATTTCGTGTGAGATACTGAGAGAATGGGGATGAAAAGAAAAACCCCGCCTCCCTATTTAGTCTCTCGCCAGTCGGCCTCGCCCACTTCTCGGCGCCCCCCGATTTAAACCGACGCCGCGGCCCTGTCGCCGTCTCTATTGGCGAGCGTCTCGACAGGTAACAGACTACAAGAAATGCCGTAATTAAAGAGTGTTGATACAAGTCAAAAGCTGGCGCCGAGGAATGCCGACTGCTTCCGACGTTTCTGGTATTCATTTCTTCTCCCATTTGCGTCAACTCCCGTCCATGTAAGCTTTGATGAAATTCACATTTTCTACAAAATTACTGTTGGTGTATTTTTCATTTCTGACGTTTGTCATGAAGTGACGTTTTTCTTCCAATTTGAGTATTCATTTCTCTCTCATTTGCTTTAACTGTGGTCCGTGTAAGCTTTGATGAAATTCACATTTTCTACAAAATTACTGTTCGTGTACTTTTTATTTCTCAAGAAAACACGACGTTTTTTTCCGTTTTGGGTAAAGAAAATGACCATAGTTATCTGCACCGTAGATATTTATGAACAACTACTTTACATTTTTGGTAGTATTTAGACAAACATATTCTCTTGAAGGTAGTAATGAGTTTTCCAAGTATATAGAACGCTTGCTGTATTTTGACATGTTGGTTTTCATGCAGTACAGAAAAGACAAGTTCGTCGCACGTAACGCACCGGAAATATGATGTTTTTCGGATCAGTGCTGATTGTATCCCTGTAAGCTGTTAAAACCTTGGGCCAAGACTTTCCTCATTGTTATCCACGTAGCCAGTTATTATCTCAGCTTTATAGATAATGTTTTGGAGACAGTCGGATCGTACAGAGCTTTTCGTAATGGTAACGTTTCAATCCACTTTACTTCCTTTGCCTGGTGGTACGTTAATTAAGAATACTACAACAAGACTATGTGTAAAGGGTACCAGTTCGTGTCAACAACTGAATGCATTCCGACGTGGATTTTTCTGTGCCATTATACATGCCATGACTATTGCGAAAATAGCTTGCGAATTCAATGTTTTAGCTAGCGGCCACGGTGAACCACCGTTCGCAATGGTTTGCATTCCGTTGTCGTTATAGTAATTAGAGCATAGCTTTTATTTCGGAAATTGAAAATACAGATGTATTGAATTTAATGATTGTTGTGCTATCTTATTTCTAATCTTACAAAGCATTGACTATATTTTTTCTGCTTGTTTATTGCCATGTATACGGACAATATATCGAATGTCAGCCCATTGATGCAGACGTATACTATGACAAAGAAAACGTCTAAATGAGGTAATTGGCTTACCGTGCATTAAGGTAAACAGATTGTATCTCGTCATGTACGTAGTTCATCTTCTCGACACCCAATCTTTAAAGATATAGGACGGAACTGAACTGCGTAAACCCTTACCTTGACTTATATACATATGACAGGTTTTCATTTTTGGGGGAGGGAGATGCAAAATAAAATTGTATACGGGTTATAATTTGATAGTAGCATAGCTTTAGTGTTTTGTGAACGATAGATTTAGAGTTTCTCCTATTTTTTACTAGAAACAATTCAAGTAATGGTATTTTACATGTAGTCTTCCATATAACAGTGTAACTACATATTGTACTGTATGTAGCCTGTGTAGGCAAGATTGTGCAAAATAAAGATCATCATTATAGTAATCGCCTTCTCTTTTAGAAGGTTGAGAACTTTGACATTTTAACTTTTGACTGTCAACATTGACCAAACCAAAACGCAAACCTTACAACAAGTACTAGTGACACTTAGGATTCGACACATTCGGAAAACTTGCAGGACTGGTGAGTTGTTCACAGCGCTGTCTTCTCTTAGTGTACACACAAATGTATATCTTGTGTAAGACGGTAAAAAAATCTTACCTGTTTTGTTGGACGGTTCTTGCACTGTCCTCCGTCTATTTCCTGACCGGTTCAATGACGAATCGCCGATGTAATCACCTGATACGCTCGTAACCCAAAAATAGAAACCCTCCACTTGCCCACGGGTAAGCGAACTCGTGGGAAACGACTTGTGCAGAAGCGGACCCCAAACACTAAAGTTTTGGGCCAATGCCACTTTTTCCCTTTGGGCAGTTTCACCATGGCAAACAATAGGACACAAAGCGTTTGCTTACTACCGGTGCACAGCGCCACTTCAAATGATCGCACGGGGGTTCTCGGGGGCACGAAAGTTACAGTCTACTGTTTCACGTATCGGTTTACTCTATTTTTCCCACGCGACGAGTGACATTTTCGTACTGGTTCCTATAGGATCGTTCCATTTTCAAACGGCAATAGGGGTGGGGGGGAACCTAATAATCTCCAAGCAGATCCTTCGGTGCCATAAGATAGTATCAAAGCTGGCAAAGGAGTATAGCCGGCCAAACTCGGGAGTCAAACGGGTACCGGTAGCATACACACTCCTAGGCCGGCTTCACTCCTCTGCCAGCTTTTGATACTATCTTGTGCTACCGTAGGATCTGCTTGGGGATTAAAAAGAAATTCTTGAAATGAAAAGTTGAATTCAGAAGTCGGCAATCAAATCGGCAGAAGATAAGGTGTCTGATATGTATCTCCACGCATGCGCATTAGCGGGACAGATCTTCCTATGTTAGTATAGCATATATATTCTGCGTACATGTATACGTCGCATTTAAAAAAAATATTATCGTACGTAATTAGTATCAATAGGCGATGAAATAAAAAGGTAAAAACACACTATACAAAATTCTACACCCTTCCTATCGACCAGGTTTTAAAAGGAGAGGGGGGCATAATAGATTGACAGATCGGTGGATAACTAGATAGAAAAATATTAGATGTATATATAGATATAGATTATATATATGGATAGAGATAGATAGATATAGATTATATACAGTAGAAGCCGCTTAATTGCAAGGCCTATTTGCCAGTGAATTTCCTGTAATTATCTGGCTGGTGCAATAATGCGAAGTTATCTAGATGGACCGCACTGGTTTGGGATTTTGGGATTCCGTGCAGTTAACAGAAGTGTGCGTTAATCCGTTGTGCAATTAATTGGCTTCTACTGTATATGGATATATAGATAGATAGATATAGATAGATAGATATAGATAGATAAACAAATTGGTTGACAAAAGGACTTGTGTACTGCATTTAGTTTTATGAATGAGTGTCCATAGGAATGATTGGATGTATAATGTTGAGTTCGTAATTCAGGAGTCCTGAAAGGTTCTCAACCCTATAAAGTAGTCCACAAACCAGTCTATAAACCATTTAATGACGCGGATATCGTCTGTGTGTTCTTTATGGCTTTGACTGGTTTTCCAGTCAATTAAGTCTTTACGTCTATGAAATTTCCACTTTTGTTAGGAATGAAGATTGCTTCGTTAACTTACTTTTGTACAGCAGGAAAAGATGGGGTCTATTAAGTTCAATAGTAAGTTATATAGAGATCAGGAAATATGTTTAAATTTAAACAGATAGTGGTGTGAAATTGGGTGGGTTTGGGAAGTGTGAATAAAACATAGCTTCATGTTCGAAACGGTTTTGAGAGAGGATTGTCATAAAAACGTACAAACACATCGAAAATATGGAACCTTATCAATTACCATAAATGGTGCCTTCAGTTGTTTTTTTGTAAACAGTCAGTTCAGTCATATAACTGTGAAAAACTTCAGTCAAAGAAGAAGTCAAACCCTACAATAGTAAACGTAGTACCCTATAGTAGATTACAATCCAATGTTATGTACTGAATGACTTTACTCTTATTTCG
The DNA here is from genome assembly GCA_019207045.1 of Branchiostoma floridae x Branchiostoma belcheri. Taxonomy (NCBI): domain Eukaryota; kingdom Metazoa; phylum Chordata; class Leptocardii; order Amphioxiformes; family Branchiostomatidae; genus Branchiostoma; species Branchiostoma floridae x Branchiostoma belcheri. The sequence goes on from CM033035.1 coordinate 11,691,836, forward strand.
AGACTGTACGTGCAATTCGAGCATGATTTTGCAAATAAACTGTCTTATTATAAAGGCAAGGTAAAATAAGGCGGCCTTCTTCAATGATGAAGCCTTGTCTATGGCTGGTAGCACAACAGTTGTCACTGCTAGCCGCAGTGTACAGCCAGGAACATTATACTCTTTTCTACACGTGTTTGTTGTGCACGTTTAGCACATGAGGTTTGCTCGCACACGGGGCACGGGTATAACCCTTCCTCCAAACCTAGGACTACTGTTATACGTATGCTTTCCTAGTATTATACGACGCATATACGATTGTGGCTTAAAGCTAAGGGCACAACCCGCCTTCGTGCCAAAACGTAAGCAATCTTTTGGGATCCGTAACTGGTAAGTACCGCCTCCCTACGAACTCGTAGAGAATCCGACGGATTTTGGAGCACGCAGACACGCCGTAGAATTTAACGTGCTGGCAAAACTTTGTGTGCCATCGGGCTGCGGATTCGCCCCCCGTACGTGCCAGTACGGGCGACGCGCCTGCCCTGTACAGCCTGAACGTTTTCAGACGTGGCCTCCCCAAAAACGTACGGACAAATTTCACGTACGGCGGGTTGTGCCCTTAGCTTAACATAAACATGCCGTGGCTCCAGTTTTTAAAAGTACAATTGAAAAGACTGCGCTGTAATCTTCTGTCAGACGATCATTTGATCCCTGTCATCAAGTCTGATATATGCCATCGTTTGGCGCTCCGGGGGTCAAAAGGTGGCCCCATACCTAGTCTTCAACTGTATCCGTGTCATACAGGTGGTGATTATCGCATTGAAGAGATGACTATCATTTGGAGTGATATATGTCAGACCTAGTCAGTGTTCTTTTCTTCCTGAGAGGCGCCATGTTGGCCCGGGAGTTAGCCCGGGATTTTTGTTGTTAAGAAAAGTGGGCGGAAGGGTATTTTTTTTCTGGAAAAGGTAGTTGTGTGTCCTTCCATCAGGGCGGAACGATATTGTTATTGGTGGATTAACAGGCAAGGGGATTGACAAGAATTTCCAAATCTTAGTCACCATTTATTCTTCTGGACTGAATCATTGAAATATGTTTTCGGATTAGACAAATACAACTTGTCATTTATAATAGGGGTATTTTAAGTTAAAGAAAAATTTAGACAATACTATGCCACATGCCAGTGGCGTCGGTGTGGTGTAACACTTAAAGTTTTAGGCTCAGTACCAATCGGACCCGGGTTTTATACTGGACGTACCCCTAATTTGTGCCCTTGGGAAAGGCACTTTAATAACACGATATACCCACCATGACGGTGGAGTGACGCACACCAAACCTCTTCGGCTTATTTGTCAAAAGTGTGTCAAGACATGGTGCGCCAATGTGCTAATATCTGTTCATTTGCCACCAAGACTCATAAAAAGATGCCATATTGAATTTCATACATAATCCTTTTAATGACAAAAACGCTCATATACGTAAGGCAACCATGCTGTTGCCCATATGAAATAATGCAATAAATAGTCACACTATAACTTTTTATATTAATCTTACCCTTTGATATGAAAACAAATAAGTCAACAATATGTACAACATTGTGGAAAAGGTGTACATTTTCAATGCACAAGCAAATCGCCGTTGCAGTAATACATGCTTTGCATAGATGTCGCTTCAGCACACAAAGACAAGAAAAGCTGTGGCAAGACTCAACACATTACAATAGCTGCGGCTTGAACAACGATACAGAATCGTAAAGGACTAATTGTTACACTTGAAAATGATAGTTTTCATTACAAGAACAACGTTCACTCGGAAGCATGCGTTTCCATTAGGGCTGGGTACCGGTACAGAAAATTCAGGTCCAGGTCCGGTTCAGGTCCAAAGGATCAGGTCCAGGTCCGGACCTGAACCTGGACCTGATTCAGTATGACTCATACCAATGGTCCATTTCACTACCAAGAAATCTATTTGGTGGAGTATTAGACTTACACTGGCGTTTTAAAACACTACAACGCTAACTGCACCTGTGCGATTGACTGTAAACCTTGGTAGAAATTACTATAAACTCTACTCTACTTCACTCTTGTCATTTTCTTCCAACTGCAAGCGCCAAAACGTGTGAATGCCTGATAAAATGATAGGTTAATTTTCTAATCGGTCCAACATCCGGTCCACCTAATTTTTTCAGGTCCGGTTTTTCTGGACCGGTCCAATAAGAAAAACCGGTTTTGTACCGGTACGCTGTACCGATACCCAGCCCTAGTTTCCATAGATGAGTGGGTATAGACTCAGTCACGTTCAGGACATCCTAGCTTGCCAAAGCGCCACAATGCGGCCAGGAGCATTAGAGTCAGGCACTGAGAAGGTAGCTTAGGGGTAGCCAAAAGGTCACCATAATAATATAAACATTAACCTCTAGGAAGCATGCACTTGATATTATACATCCATTGAGATTTTCTATACTTAACTTTCCTAAACATAATGATCTCCCTTGATATTGAAATTAATTTTACCCCTATACTTATACAAAATTTAACGAATTCAGATGATATCAACTAACATACCATTTCAAACATGATAGACGTACATACATACATACATACATATTCATACTTGTTAACAAGACGTACATAGAAAATGTAAAAGTGTGTACTACAAGTTTTCTCCATTTTAGCAATAACTTTGGCCTTTTTGCTTCATGGATAACTTTGGCCTTTTATGTTTTATAACATTAAATATTTACACTTTTAATCATACTTTCTGCAACAGACGCTACGTAGGAAGTAGAACACTTATGTCACACTTATGACTATATTTGGTTCAGATAATGCAATTCGATGGCAATGTATGTAAAAATGGTTCGAGGTATATTTTCAATGGGGAGAAACACCGTTTATAATATCAATCTGAACATGTATGAACGAAATTAAAGAGGATACGTAATCGTAGAAGTATTACAACCATATAGTAGCAGTTTGAAGAGAAATGAGGCACAGTATTTTCTAAGGCACCTCTTTATAAAGGTCGGTTTTAATTTTTACTCCAGTTGTGATGCAATACATCACCGACATTTCGCATTGACACTTGGGTCGACTAATATTTGAATAGAATAGCCCATGATCCGATGACATTGTTCTGGCACATTGACTGTACAGATACGAACATATTTGTAGGTATCTTAAACATAACTATAGCCTGGTGACTAGGATATCGTTGCAGGCACACCGTCTAGTTTCCCATTTTCGAGCTCTGCATTTTCTGGCGTCTTCCTGATATTAAAGACAGAAGAAAAGGCTAGTTAAGAAACTAGTAATCAATAGACTATTAATGGCAAAAAAATCAATAAACGTTTTGTTACATTTAGCAAGTCATGTTTTTAATACATGCCAATTTTATATTATTTCTACCAATAAGAACAGATCAAATCAGATGACGGTATTTGTCTGCGTGTGTATGTGTTCGATATTTTCTTCTACTACTAAGTTCTAGTGGATAACAATTACGTATACCCCGACGTATTCAAAGTTTCTTCATTTTTCCAAATTTAAAGGTGGTATCTCACTGCACTTGGGACACCAGTGCGACACTGCGGGGTTCGTTCACTGCGGCACTGTTGTCACGGTTATTTTCGCCGATTTTTTTAATACTTTAGATATTGCGTAATACGTAAAAGTATGACTTTAATAGAAGACAATAAAAATACAAACACGTAAGAAAATTCGTTCTTTATCTCTGAAATTCAATTAGTAATCTTTCGAAACCCGCAGTGCCGCACAGGTGCCCCAAGTGCAGTGAGATACCACCTTTAATGTTCTGTTGTGTAGACTGGGCCCCTGGAGAAACGGCGTCTTCCAAACTTATAGCCATGTAGATACATAACTTACTTTCCCAATTGCTCGGCCTCCTCGATGGTCTGCATGAGCGGTTTGCCCATGGTGTCCGGTAGTAACAAGGCCAGCGCTCCGGCCACCAGGGACATGACGCCGAAGATGAGCAGAGGTAGCGGGCTCCACAGATCGCCGATCATGATGGCGAAGGGAGCGATGATTCCTGCGACCCGGGCGCTCATGGACCCCACACCAACCGCAACACTCCTGCAGAAACGAGTTGTAGAAAGTGAATTGGGAGAATCACTTAGAAAATCTACCCCATTGATGGACCGGGACAGGGAGGTGTAGAAACTTAGCCGCGTTTGGGATTGTGTTCTCGCCACAAAAGCGTCACCTACACCGGCTACACGTAGCGGCGAGAAGCAGCACTTTTCGCGTTTTGTGGATTTCTCAGTAAATCTGTCAGTGCATTTTCCTGCACGCCCTCTTGTCCAACTTTGTACCCGGGTCAAGCCAACCTTCCCATACAGTCAGCCTGCGGGACCAAATTTGACTCGCCACCGGTCAACCTTCCCATCCTGCCAGTCTCCGGTTACTAATGACACCTTCTTCCACCTCACTTCCTGTCATTCTACAGTTCGGCACACACCAAGACAAAGAAACAGACCGAATACAAAACCTCCGTTCTCAACAAGGCCCACGATACAAAGGGCACACAGGTGTAGGTAAACATAGTTCTTGCGCCCTTATCAAAAGTCCCACCTACCGGATCACTGTAGGGTACAGCTCAGCGGTGTAGTTGTAGATGACCGAAAATGAGATGGAGATTCCGAACTTGCCAAGCATCGCCAAGGTCGTGCGAACAGGGATCAAATCTGTTTAAAAGAAGAGAAATGGTGCTATTAAAGTAGTGCTGACGTAAAAAAATGTTGTAAAAGTATTGTTTGAAGGTTTATTTCATTGCTTCATTTCGTTGATAATGTCTGCCATCTTGTCCTGATGTCATTAAGATCACATCTAAACGTTAACATCGAGCATATCTCTTACCTTTCCTGGAGAGTGGCACCGCAACGGTACAAAAGCAACCGATGCCACCGACCACCATGGACCCGGACAAAGTCTTCTGTCTGCCGATCCTCTCCATCAGGATAACGGTCACTACGTAGGCCGGAAGTTCCACGGCACCGGAAATGAACGAGTTGATGTAATCATCCCCTCCCAGGTTGGAGGTGTTGAGAGATAGTCCGTAGTACACCAAGCTATTCACGAACCTATTTAGGTAAAAAGAATGACACGACGCTGAATAAGACAGAAGTATCGTGAAAAGGGGGGGGGGGGGTACAAACTTAGCCACGCTTGGTAATGTCTTCTCGCCGCGGTGGACATTAGGTGGACAACATCCTCTCATGGAAGAAACTTGCCAACCAATCACGTTGCATGTTGACCATAGACAGCGACGTGATTGGCCAGCAACTTTTCCTCCAACAATTAACAGAACCTGATTGGCTGACGACTTGCCAGCACTGATGCATTGATCTGATGAGAAGCATGGACTGTACATGTATGCCGGGGTCCTTATAATTACTTGACAAACTGTATACAAGCGACGGGCCAGGCATGAGAGGATGGTGGAAAAATAAAATGTTCAGCAAATACGTTAAATAGCTTACCAGTTAAAACAAACGTTTAGTGTCCTTTTCCGTAGATTAGGAGTTCGCACCAGGTCCAAAAGGCTATAACTTCGGTGACTGTGTTGGTCCTCGCTCTTCGTGGCCTGAATAGAGAAAATATAGCAATATTGTTCATTCCAACTCAATAAAGGGAATATATTCATCTGGTGCAATTGTAAACGCAATGGTTTATCATGCACATACAGCTAGTAGCTGAATTCTACTCTACCGGTACCCACTAGTTAGGCTAATGCCACATTTCCACAAAGGGACCCGACCGGCTAGCCTGGGTACCACCCGGAAAAAAGTTCGCTCCGGCGTTCATTTTATACTATATACAGTCGCTTCTAGCTCTGACATTCATTATACACTATATACAGTCGCCATCGGGCCGCGGATTCGCCCCCCGTACGTGCCAGTACGGGCGACGCGCCTGCTCTGTACAGCCTGAACGTTTTCAGAAATACGTGGCGGACGTGGCCTCCCAAAAAAACGTACGGACAAATTGCACGTACGGCGGGTTGTGCCCTTTTTTAAATTTTTTATCAATATTTCAGGGTAGTCCCTACAGTTTTGATAAAACTGATTTCCAAGGGAGCCTTAGCTTTAGGGAGTGTTAGGTATCATTACCTTTGGTCCATGTAGCTCAATTGATTCACTGATGAACCCCGGCTCCAGCTGTACGCCGTTCTTTTCCGCGTACCTGCTGACTAGCTCCGCTGCTTCCTCATTCTGTCCCTGGGCTAGAAGCCACCTCGGTGATTCTGGTAAGAACCTAGATAATACATGTAACGCTAGTTCACCTTTATCCGGGGGTATCCTATATCCGTTATTTTTAAAAACGGTATAAATGTTTCTAATTGCATTATTTACAAAATATCGCAGTTTGAAAAACGACTATCCTTTTGAAATGATATCCCTGATTTTAAACACGACGGATATAGGTTACCCCGCGGATAAAGGTAAATTAGCGCCAAAGCCGTTTCTTCAACTCAAGCAAAAGAAATGTGCGATAATTGTTAGCGCTTGAAATGACAATCGGACAAAATAACGTCCAACTACCGATTATTATCACATTTGCTGCAACGAGAAACGCCCCGAAGGTGTAATGGAAATACACCAGTGCATGTACTATTGACTGTTTCCACCTGGCGTCACAACTCTAATTATACATTAGCTGCCGCTTCCAAGTTGGCAATATGTCATCATAGAATCCACGGTGATTTTAAATAACTACGTCTCTTAATGCTATTCAAAAACAGATAATCATGTTCAAATAGAGATGACTTTGAGCTGTTTGAAGCATGACCTGGCACACGGTCTATGTATAACCCACCAAAATGGCGAATGATTTATTACGTCATAATCACGTGACTTCAAACAACCAATAAGCTCTATGCATTTCACCACGTCGCGAGACTTACCACCAGTATCCAATGACAATGACACTCGGTAGTGTCATAGCTAGCTGCAGCATTTGCCAGTCCCTTATGAAGTAGGCCAGAAGTGACAACAGCATGATGCCTCCGGCAAACCACATCTGAACAAAGATCCCGCAAATGGTTCGTCTCGTAGCTCCAACGATCTCCATAACTGTGGAATGAGCATAACGAATGATGAAATGTGACATTGTTCTTCATTATAAGAGTTATCTACTATACTCTTTATTGTAATACTGTAATATTGTAATAATATTGTAGCTTTTGGTAACTACACAATGTTTCCATACTAGAACTTCACTTTCTGTCTCACACTCACAGTACAGATTAGACAAACTCTGCAGTAGTGCATATGTAGTGCTTCTTTCCTCACCTAATCTCCAAGCAGATGCTACGGTAGCATAAGATCAATGGTATCAAAAGAAGTGTAGCTGGCATAGGAGTGTGCATTGGCTACGTACCGGTACAACCCTTGGGGCCTAGGGCGGCTTATGCTACCGTATGATCTGCTTGGAGATTACTCCCCCCCCCTCTCTCTCTCTGTATAGGGATAGAAATAGATAGATAGAGGGAGAGAGAGAGAGAGAAAGAAAGAGAGAACGAAAACCAAATTGAGAAAATACCCAATTTGTTATATTACTATTCTTGTGCATTTGTCTCTTGGTTTGTAGACTCCAATATCAGCAACGCTGCCTGAGAGACTGTGTAATGTACTTGTCACATTTCCTAATACATGGAATGCCCAATATTTGTTTGAGTTAATTGTCTCTTATCTGACTTACCGTACGAAAACGCCACCACGTAACTCCCGTTGGAAGTGAAGCCGACCAAGAATCTGAAGAATAGCCAGGCTCCGTAGTTCGGTAGGAACGCGTTAACAATACCGGACAAGCACTCACCGACCATACACACGATGAAGATCTTTCTCCGGCCAAACCTCAAAACAAAACAAAAGATGAAAATTACAATCGTAGCCATAGATTTAAAGACAACCTAAGCAATATTAGAATGTTGGTATTGAATGGAAATGGAATAGAGTTGCTTTATCTTATTAGGTAGAAAAGTACGTGGCGACCTCACACCACTACGACATCGAATATTTGCTCCTTGAATGTTGGTAATGAATGGAAATGGAATAGAGTTGCTTTATCTTATTACGTAGAAAAGTGCCCACAAAATTGAGTTTGATAATTGAAGTTCTACAACCCTGACTTGACTCGGGCTAATATTGCTTAGCTTGCCTTTAAAAGACATAAGCTAAGGCTAGGGTACAACCGTACGTGCAAATACGTGCTGTCTACATATGCCATAACGTGGGCAATCTTTTGGGATCCGTAAGTGGTAAGTACCGCCTCCGTACGAACTCGTAGGCAGTCCGACGGGTTTTGGAGCACGCAGACACGCCGTGCCATCGGGTTGCGGATTCGCCCCCCGCACGTGCCAGTACGGGCGACGCACCTGCTCTGTACAGCCTGAACGTTTTCAGAAATACTTGGCGGACGCGGCCTTCTCAAAAAACGTACGGACAAATTGCACGTACGGCGGGTTGTGCCCTTAGCTATAGGAACGGTTGCTGTCACATTGGCAAATTCTTCAATACAATACAATGCAATACAATACAATGCAATATACTACAATACAATACATGTAAAATTTCTAATATCTTATTTGATGCGTACCTGTCAGCCAAGTTCCCGAACACCACTGCACCGGACATGACGCCCATCATGAAGATAGCCTGGTTTAAACGTGACATCCATTTCCGGTCACATACCAAGTCCCACTGAAACAAAAATGGCGGCTTTCAATAAAACATCATGTGTTCAATTTTACGATGTTTCTATGCAACGTTCACTTCGACTACTGAAATAAACGATTTCAGACTAAATTCAGAAGAACTGTCCAAATGTAAAATGATTAAGAATACAGTAAATGCAAAACGTGGTACAAAATACGATATTATGATAGCTTAGAATTTACATTTTATATCCAAAATTTACATAACATATAACATCGAATGAGTAATTCTACAATGTTTATATTTAACATTCACTTTGACTTCTAAAATAAAGGCCGGATTTTAGAACAACTTTTCGAATGTAAATAAAAATATCATAAGAATTTCCTGGTAGTGAATGTATTTCATCAAGTTTTGGAAAGCAATTTACAAATTTAAAGCAACTGAAACATATATCATTTGATGACAAGTTGACCCATAAAAGTACGTTTATGTTATGGAAATTCCGTGTAACTGCGGATATGTCAGGATATGTCCGGCCACATGGAGTCGCTCAACCGTGAAGCAATTGGCGGAAATTAGGCGGAACATACGTCATTATTCTTTCCGCAGCCATGCTTCCCGTCAGGCCTAGTTCCTCTTCAAATATATCTCACGAAAATGTTGCATCAAACTCAAAAAAGACTACGAAACATTAAACATGTTTTCACCTCTTTCCCTTACATAATGATCCTCATTTGACTTGTTTGGCTGAGTCAATTGTTATGCATGGTTTTTCATTTACATTATATTGCGCCCGTTGAATAAAAGAATGTTTCTCGATACCGTATGTCTAGAAAAGGTATGCATAGAATTTGTTTCCCGATAATTTGTCTGTCTCCGTTTTGTTGTATTCGAGGTATATTTTATTTTTTATTTTCCTCCAAAAAATCGATCGGTTCCTTTGATCTCAGTCCCCCTAGCCGCAACATACGCCGTATGCCAATTCTATACCGAAATTTGGCTTATTTTTTATTGGAAGGTCTGATAGACACTTCCTAGCCCATGAGGTCATCAGTAACTACCTAGTACTTATGATGTATCTTCTACATCATTGTATTGGCTTGGCTAAAATCTATTTAGGGAAGATATGATCCCAGGGGTGCGCCAAGGTCTGTCTATCTTAACAGAACCGCAGTTAACTAGATATCACATATCCGATAACAGATGTAATAGTTGTTACATGAGTGGTACATAAATCAATGTTTTTGGGCGCCCCCTAAATCAAACATATCGTCACCTAAACATAAGAGTGGATGTAGTCCTAGCTCTAGTTCTTGATATGAAGCCAAATTCAATACATGCCGTACAATCCATTGTCTCCTGACAGTGCCCCCGGTTGTATATTTTGGTGCAATACAGTCGGCGATAGCCTGGTATCCAACCGTATTATAGCTCCTGAGTCTTTTCTGTACTCTCCGCAAACAGGAACAGAAGAGACTCGGGAGCTATAATACGGCTGGATACTAAAACGGCAGCACTATGGATAGTACAACAATCATCTTGAAGATGAGACCAATGTGTCTGTCTATATCTTTGATAGGCGTTTATAAAATTATGATATCTTTCGTAACTTATCTCTGAACCTGTATGTTCTCTTTTCGACCATTTTAATCTCGCGGAATTCGTTCGTAACTGCTCTTATTTGACGTTACATGTAAGTGGAAACACTACATACTCACATGGAGGATTTAAAAGTCAGCATATATATCGTAGTTTACGTAGTGGGATTCACCGTAAAGCATATGCCCCCCCCCCCCGCGCACATTTCATCAATATAATAAATAATATTACAGATTAAGAAGCTAGGCGCGAGACCATGGTTGTTGACAATGTAATATCTTGTCACGTCGTACCATTCTTCTGAATCCGTCACGTCTTTCATTTGATATCAGGTACTATGGGGTGCCCTATAGGCCGTTCATTTGATACAGAGATCGAGCCCTCAAGCACATAACGTTACATGATTACCGTCATGACAACTGTTGACTCATACTGGTCCTTGCTGTAGATCCATCCGTCATCACAGGGCTGTTTGGACGTTCTATTTCCGGGAGAGGTGTACCTGTACGTGTGAGATGTACATTTGTATCAATGGTTTATTGAGCAAAGGTGCAGGAATATAACACTAGTTCACCTTTCTCCGCGGGTAACCTATATCCGTTGTGTTTAAAACAGGACATTTAAGGGATATAACGTCGACGGAGGGTTTCATGCTGCAATACGTCAAATACTCCAGTTTGAAAGCACCGTCCGTCGACTTGATATACCCTGTTTTTAAAAACAACGGATATAGGTTTCCCCCGGATAAAGGTGCACTAGTGCTGAATTGGTAGCCAAAGCTGGTCTTTGGAACAAGTTAAAAGCAGATCTAGGTAATCATAGCAAATAAAAACTCATGAATTTATTTCATCACAGGGGAACTTTATGATTTATATAGGTATATCAAGATTAAAGTCAACGTCAACAATCTTGAAGTAGCCATATTCAAGTAACAGACAATAGTGTTATACACACATAAAACATTTTTCTTGCAGAACTGTCAGAATGATACAATCGTAAGGAAACTTGCATATACAAAGCTGATATTCCATAACCACTGATCAAATGTAGAACATTATTTTAATGCTTATTTTTCTCCGTTGTTGAACTTTTCTTGCTGTTTATCTTTGGCGGGATGAAGTTTATCAATGGGAATTCGAGTATTTTTCTAATAGGGTCACTAGAGACCAATTTGTCGTCACGTACCGACCAAAACTGTTTATGGGAAATTGCGCACGTGGTTGGTCACATCAATCTTATCATTGATTGACACTTGCCACTGTGTCACGCAATAGGAGTGATGCCCCATCAGGTTTTCGTGTCTGGTGGCACATAACTAGGACAGCAATGTTCGAGCGATTTCGTAGTACTATTTCTAAGGAAAGATTTGAGTATGGGTGGTGGTCGCTAGGCATAACGTGGGTATCAAATGTCCGAAAGTTTTTGCCAGCGCATTCCGGGTCGTATGCCTCTTATCAACATGTGGTGGGTTTGAAATAGCGAAGAGATCTTTCGTAGTACTGTTTCAATGGACAGATTTGAATACGGCTAGAGGTAGCTAGCCACAACGTTGGTATCGATATCCGAAAGTTTTGCCAGCACATTCCCGGGCGCATGCCTCTTATCAACATGTGGTATATTCTGAAATAGCGAAGAGACGACCGACCGACTACACATCCTTTTAATAAAAACTAGTTCTATAGAGAGAAAAAAAAAAGATGTTCTGAAATTTCTAGCTGTCTAGTGTGTTAACCTAGCCTGAGTATCATCCTAGTTAGTCTTTGTGGTCCAGGTAAATTCAAGTAAATTCACGTAGTTTATTGGCGGGCCTTGGTTGGTTGGTTAGTGAAGGGGGAGTATAGCAGCCCCGTTAACTAACTGAGGATGATACTCAGGCTAACGTTAACCAACAACACAAATGTCATTCCATATAGCCTGGAAAATCAGACTGTTTCCAGGGTTCTGAACAGCTACACCCACCAGCTTCTCGACTCTAAATGTGCCTGAACGCGTCCAGGAGTCGTGCCTCAGGTTCAAGCCTGGGTGCCAGATTGTTTTCCGGACATACACGGGCTAGTCCTCGACTCTAGGGACAAGTACAACAACATGCCGCCAAGGAATTTTCCAAAAGCAGCCTCAAAATGTCTGGCTACCAGGCTATCCCCAGATGAATAAGTATAGGCCAGACTGGTTCGAGGCAAACTTCCATGCTGTTGTATTATGTAATGATATCTAATATATTTTACCTTTCACATTGGCTGTATACCATATTCCCGTCGTCCGACTTCTCCCTGGGGATAGTCATGTTCATGACGTTGTTCCAGGTGTCCGTACCGTAAATCCTCTCCATGTTCTGCGGCTGCAAGTCACCGGGCACCCGACAGTAGTGCTCGGGCGTATCGCCGACGAAGACAACCGCCAAGAAATGCATCCCGTTCAACAAAATAGGAAAACAGGCCATGAGATACAACAGGGCCTGGTAGCGACCAAAATGGCCGATCCGGTCCAACACCTTGTCGAAATCAACCATTTTTCTGGTCGTATGTCAGTCCTGCTGTGTTGAAACTCTTCGCCCTTCTTTCACAACTGTTGGAGCTATCGCTTGCGTGCTCCCCAAGGATCTGTGACCCAAATTTAAAACGGAAGAGGTCACTGCGATCAAGCCCTGATAATTTTGTACGGTGGGTGAAACCGGTCGGTGGTGCCGTTTGCTGGTGCGATGCAGTCTCACTCGGCTTTATCTGTTGGAAAGAAAACAAGGAAGTAAATAAACAAACTGCGGTCCTCAAACAATATGCTACTATACTGCTGAACATTGTTCTCACTATAGAGTTCTAGGTACTGTTTTATTCAAAATTCATTACTAAGATTCTGTAACAGAATTTAAACAGCTTAAAGTTTTGGATTACATCAAAACCGTTAATCCTACGAGTAGATACGTTATTATTCAGTGATTGATAACTGTCATTCTTGAAACCCTTTTCTCAGTCCTACGGGGCACCATACGGCACCATACGGCATTCCCGCTCACATGTGTGACAGGCGGTGGGCTCTCCTGGGCATTCGGAACTGTTTGCTTTTCTAGTACAAACATGTTTGCACTCACGTCAAGGAATGGCACACATCAATCTTGTCCAATACTGTTCTACCTGGTAAAGAAACGCAAGCTAGAAGTTTCGAGAAATATTGAATTTGGACATCAGTTTGTCAAAGATATTTACATATAACCGACCAATTGCAACCTTGAAACTATCATTGACGTACCTGAATACGCCCAGAGTCAGATTACATGAATAATATGCTGTACTCATCCTGATATTGAATATAGGAAAGGATAAATAAATCATATCTTATGTCGACTTTAGAAAACTCTGCAGACACAAAGTTGTGAAACGATATTGATAACTAACATTTTGTTTTGCTGTTGCTGAAAATCTCCTAAAGGACCCCCACCCTTGAAGCTACAACAAATGTGTGCCATACGAAAGTCATATTACAATACTTTCTCCCAGTTGAAAATAAAGATAACTTGATCGAGTAATACAAAGTGAAGAAAAGTTACAACAAGTTGAGACAATCTGAAAATTGAACACATACCGTGAATGTATACTATACTGCAGACGTGCTCTGCCCAAACGTTCCTCCCGGATTGGCCTCCTCGCTTTAATAACCAATTTCCACCAACAATTACTGGAGAGAAAATCACCGGAGGTCCGTTTTGCTCGCAGAACGTACTACTGAAACTTCCACTGCCGGTGAAGTCAGTCCGGGACATGGTATTTATAGGTTTTTACCTGCACGTGACTTCAGCTCAGGAATAAACATGACTTTTCTGATACGGCTGGCCATTGGTGGAGAATATAAGAGTGAATAGATCGTCATTTTTGAGAGATTGTAATCAATTTCAATACGAGAACACTTTACGCTAATCAACACCAGGTCATGGGTCTTACGCTGGACTAATCAGCATTGCACTGCAGGAGAGGGAACAGAAGTTGCAAAAAATTCTAGCACTTTTACAGCGTTTGCAATGTGAAACTGTAAGAAAGTGTTTAGTGTTTGTCATCTAAGGTTCTGTAGATATAACCCTCCAAGCAGATATTCAACAGTTGGCAGTGAGATCGCAATATGTTCTCTTGAATAACTTTTCTAACGTGTGTACGTTACGAGTATAACAAGTCAGAAAATGTCACACAATGAAAACCTTACTGGCGTATTTTGTCGTGCTTCTGGACATCTAAATGAATCACCAGATAGCCAAAGCCGATAAGCACCGCCTTGGTATTAAATACGTGGCGGTGCTTTGGCTCACTTGGGCGCTGACAGATCTAGGTCAACTCGGTAACCTCAGGCAGTACAAGGCAGTACTAGAACTTGTAGTAAATAAATAATGTGCAGCAAATTAAAATTATAAGAAGTGGCATCATCACCCATCCCTCAACCCTAGACCCTAACTTCTTTTATCATCTGGTTCAATACTGGCAATACGGGCCATTCCATTTGCTGGCATCCCAGGGGTTGACGTACCGCTTTCCTATCCTATTCATTTCTATGATATCGATACTAGCAATCTCACCAATAATAGAGTGTAACCCTAGGCCCTATAATGTAATGGTCTCGCCCTGTAAAGTGTAACCCTAAAATGTAATGGTCTCGCCCTGTGTGCAAACGTTGACAGCTATCTGTCTCAATCGGAAGTGACGGAAGCTATGATGCTGGTACTTGATATTCATAATTCAGGTATTAATGAGCAATGTAAGCATTTTCCCTCTGTATGAATGTTTTCAGTACCACTGAAACGATATTTCCTGGTAATGATAACAATCTTTGTCTCGTTTGCTTTACCATTATTTATAAAAAAAAGAAATATTCTTTTTAGTTGTGCTTTTGATTCAGCCAGGTAGCAGGAAAAGAAAGTGTTGAGATTATGATAATAATACTAATACTCCTAATAACAATGTGGCAATCTGAGCGTTTATGTGCAAACATATGTTGCTGTAAGAAGCATACTTTTCCGTTTAAAAAAGGCGTAGTAACCGGGATATGATGTAAAATACAAAGTGCCAGACTTGTTACTGAGAAGCAAAGTCTCCTACCATATTGCTTCTGAACTGCACTATCAAAGACTGCTTCTACTTCCCCTTTTCTGACTTCTCTCTCTTTCTGTCTATCTCCATCTTTTTGCCTCTCTCTCTCTCCATTAGAAGTTCCTCCATATTTTTTCTAAATAGCACATTGAGGGTGTTGTTTCAAAATACGCTTTAGTTGTTTATATTCATTCTTCTAAAAGCCATGGGTATCCCTACCTTTGCAGAAGTGTGTGATCGTGCATCCCTTACAAAACAGGTATGCCTCAGATATTGATACATTCTTTTAATCACACGCACAGAAAATATGTACAGACAAGTTTTAAAGCCTCTACTTCCACCTCCATCGTTTTATCTACCATTACATGTGCTTGATTGTCCAGAATGAACCATGTATGCATGCGTAACCAGTCTGATTTACTGGTCAACATGCCCCTTGCTAGTAAATCAGACATAACTCGTAAGGTGGCGCTAATACACGTGCTAATACCTGCTTTCTTTTCCACTCTCCGTTTCTGTTAACAGCATATATTGCCATTGAATGTTTTCACATGTTACTTTATTGTATACCACGTTTCATAAAAGCTTCACACTTACGACCACTCTGAATCCATTCAAGAATCCTTACATCAAACAAATGATATATCTTTTTGAACTGTAATGTTCCAACAAGCAAACGAGCAGCTTGGTTTTTCTGCCATCGAGTCCATCAAAACGTCGTGAGCGTTTTCTGGAAACATCGGAAACATCGGAGATAATGGCGAGTCCCCGTTACGGAGAGATCTTCCCGTCTCTGGTCTGTAATTATTACGGATGGCCTCTATTACCGGGGCAGATGGGCCGTAACCTGGGGAGCTACATTTTTTGTAGCCTCCTTCGCGGCCTTTTTGTGGGCGTTTGCGTAATCATGAAAATCGAGATATTTACCTCCATAAAAAATGGAGATATAGTTTTTTGGTGTGTCTGTCTGTCTGTTTGTCTGTTTGTGTGTGTGTCCGGATATTTGTGGTCACCATAGCTCTAGAACCTCGGGATGGATTGTAATGATATTTGGTATGTGGGTAGGGGTTGGGAAGACAAAGGTCAAGGTCGATTTTGGACCACCTGGTGTGCGACTTTAGTACTGCAGCAGAAATTCAATTTGTCTTTTGACCTAGACATGCTATGATCTTGTTTATTTTGGTTGTATCTGTGTGCCTGTCTGTACATGTGTGTTCGTGTGTGTTTGTGTTTTTGTGTTTCCGGATTTTTTAGTCAGCATAACTCAAGAACCTCTCGATGGATTACGATGATATTTAGTACGTATGTAGGTGCACGTGTTGGAAAGACGAAGGTCAGGATCGATTTGGAGCCCTCTGGTATATGACCTTGGTAATGTAAGCAGAGCTGTTTGTATCTTTTCAGTACTAGGACATGCGCTATGGTCTTGATTTTTTGGTGGTAGATGTGATGTAAGGAAGAATCAATGTATTTCATTGTTGGACGAGGGGTCATATTCTTAGTATTTAACATTATTCTTAGAAAAAAAACATATTTTTAGGGCAGCGAGTGCAAGGATCCCCTGTAGAAATCGGATGGTGCCCAGGCTAGGAACCCGACCTTCAGTTCCCGGCGTAAGCGTCTCGTATAGTCCCCCAACAAATTACGCAAACGCCCGCGAAACTGTCGGACCGAGAAGGAGGCGACCGAGAAGGAGGCTACAAAATGTGTAGCTTCGCACTCAAGCTTGCAGTCTGGTCGTTATAGGGTGAATTGATGGCTCCAATATAGGTTCTCAGCTTTGCCGGCTTTAAAACGTACTGCATGATTTGTAACTCCTTTGTGTGTGTCGGGTGGCTTTTAGCGAATGATTTACATCGTCCTGATCTATAAGGTAACACTCGGATGGTTTTGTAAGGCTAAAAAAAATTGTTATAAAAACTTTGCAATTCTGAGGAAAATACACACTCTGATATGGTCTATGATACTTAGATTACAAGTATCATACATCAATGAAACATAAACAATGGGTAGTACACAGCTAGCAATTTGATAGACAGATTCCCTTGTATTCCCGAGATTAAAAAAGGCTTAGTTCCCAAACAATTTTAATCTGATAGCGTGCGGCTGCAATTGGGTCATGTCATAAGACTGCAGCGTACACAATTTCATTCGATGTATTTGACATGCAGTATCTTTGAAGTTTTATATCTTTTATCCGATATCTGTCGCCCTGGCAATCTGAAGTTTTGAAGAGTCGTAAGAATTTTGAAAAGAGAATATTCACACAATATGCCAATTGTTTATGTCAAAGTTTGAAAGTATCAATTTTCAGAGAAAAAATTATGATAAAAACAAACTGTGCCCTTCCCGTGACCCGCTGTTCCCAATGGACAGGCAAACAATACGTCATCTGCTGAAAATAAAGAAAGAAACTATAAACCCTATCCAGACCGGGGGGGGGGGGCTAAAAGTGCCTGCGCCAACTTTGACGTCCTATAACTGCCGAACGACGTGTGCTAGGACTACGAAACTTGGTGACTTTTCCTAAAATATTGTTGGCAACAATTTCGCGAAAAAATTTTGAAATTGTGATGTTTCGTGTTGTCATGGCAACGGGTTTCTGACAGGCATATTTTACCAAATTTACTAATTTCAGTTTGAATTATGAGATTTCATGGTTTTATTGCGAGACCACACTTCTAATTAAATATTCGTACTTTATGCTAATTTGATGACGTCATTACTCAAAATCCAAGATGGCGGACAATGCCATTATCAATGTTAAATACATGTTATTTTTACTCAAATTCCGTCAAAATCTTTTATTTTCTTACAAAATACAATCACTTGAACCCTTTTAGTCCACTTCTATTGGGTTTTGGGGTTATATGTAGAAAAAAAACGTATTTCAGAAAATTCAAGCTTGTCGATCCAAGATGGCGGACAAATGACGTCATTTTCTGACGTCATACAGGCGTCAGCGTCGTCGTCATTGGCAACAAAAGACTTGGCAGACTTAAAACCAAAGAAGTTACCGTTTAAAGTCATCATTTTGTTGAATACCTTTAGGTATAGCGAAAATTCAATATTTAGACGATTTTAGCCCAAAATATGACACTATGACGTCATAATTACGTCATATTACGTCATTACGATACCAAAATTACAGATAATATAAAACTTCACTAGTATATCATCTCCTCAAAATTTGGTGATCGTAACACAAGCCGTTTTGAAATTACGAAGGGGGGTCAAAAGAGCCCCCCCCCCCCGTCCCAGGTATCCCAAAAAAGCCCGGTCTGGATAGGGTTAAGAAAAAATAAAAAGATGAAATTGAATCGTTGAAATGTGCCCTTTCTGCGATTCTTTCTTCCCAGCGGTCAAGGCTTCAAAGAAGACTTGCAAACAATATGTCATCTGCTGATATTAAAGTCTGAAAATATAAATTTGTAGGAAAATACATTAAAAAGATTAAGATAAATCGCAGTCCTGTGATACTTTGTTCCCTACGGTCGGGGCCCCAGCTGTGGGTGTACAGGAATGTGTGATAAATGACTGATAAGCCACAAATTACATATGCTGCTGTTGGACAGCGTGTTACATTGATCTTCCGACCACGGTGCACGTCGCTCGTTCCGCTTCGGTGTAAGTAATCAATAAGGAAATGTACGTACTAGCACTGGAACGTGTGTAACATGCATCAAACAGCACGTAACATTACCATGATAAGAAACAAAATCTAGACTTCCGTATTTTATGTGTGGGTTCATATCTTGTGCTCGTTGCTTTGGATGAATCGCAGCTAGCAGTGGCCATCTAATCTTCAAGAAGATGTCAGAAAGTAATATTCTTTTTTTTTACTGACTGAGTGACTGTCAGTTTAGATCAGTCCAAACATTTACAACTTTTGTAATCTATATCATATCACTTGATGATTCTAGTGATTTGAATACCGAGCTGCAGCGCTGCAAACCTAGGAAAAAGTCATCTTTCATTCTGAGGAATCTTGTGCGTTGGCATCCGTTTGGATGAAATTGTGTTTCACAACACGAGGCCATAACTGGTAAGTTCCTAAAAGCTGTTCTTACCTAAGGTGGTATCTTACTACACTTGGGGCACCGGTGTGGCACTGCGGTACTGTTGTGCTATTTTCGCCGATTTCCTTCATAACTTAGATATTGTGTTATACGTAAAATTGGAACTTAGAAACGTAATACACAAAACGAAATACACAAAACGTAAGAAAACCCGTTCTTTATCTCTGAACGTCGTTGATTAATCTTTAGAACACCACAGTGCCGCACCGGTGCCCAAAGTGCAGTGAGATTCCACCTTTAGGGGTTGTTCAATGGCAAGGTGCTCTTCATTTTCATTTTAGGTGGTTTGATGTCCATAGATGATAAGTCTTATTAGGATGATTATCAACTCAAGTCTATTGCGGATTAGTTGGTAATATTTCTAGGATTATTATTGGTAATACAGCCTGTATTATGGACACACGCAAAAAATTGGCACACATAAAAAATTGAGAATACTTGCATAGTTTTGTAACTTGAATATCCCAAATTTGTGCTTGCCGCGTGCAAGGCAACCTTGGTGTCGTAAGCAGTTTTAATAATCGTATATTAACAGCACCCAATTAGCCCCCATGTCCTCTCAAGTCATTAGTAAAAGGTGACGTTTAACAATGTTAGTAGCCTTATCAAATATTCATCACCTAATAAAGTCGTGTTTGTAAGTATTTTTCCAGTCATTCAAATGAATGAAATTTACTTTTAGATCCTTTTCGAGCCCTTGTGGTACAAAAGCCTTGACATCTTCTATAATTCAGAACAACCGCCTAAAGCTTTCTACTCGACATAGTCTTATATCAGCCAGCAACCCTGCTGGTTAATGCCTATGCTTTCTTTGGAAAGTCATAAAACGTTACCAGCGTGTGTCTACGTGCATATGAAATAGAGTTGTATGTTTAAGAGATATTACGTTTACTTCTAAAGCACCCGTGTTTTTTGTGTCATTGCAAAGACTTCCTGTGTCTTCGTTGCTTCTTCGACAAGAGTTGTGTTGGGAGAAGATACAATTTTATTTTCAATGGCTTCTATTATGGTAAGCTAAGAACTACTTCATGCTAAAAATCATTAAAAGCTATCAACCATCAGTGTGTCTACTTGAATGTGAAATAGAGTTGTATGGTATATCGTTTACGTTTACGTTTACTTCCAAGGCACCTTATCTCCAGGAAACGTTAAAGGCATTTATTTTGATTCTCATGTCCGCCCTTCTACTCTTAACGTCTTTCAATGAGATTACATACGTTCTCTATTGTATAATCTCTCTATATAGATTAAAGAATAACCAACTTGAAGCTATCTCCACTGTTACATCTATTGGTAATATGTGTAATTCCCAGCGAGATTGCACTGCTCTAACTTCTGATGCAGGAAAAATTAACCTCTTTGCTTCGGACCATTAGTGCATACGTCTGACGGTATTAGTGTGTAACTTGATTATGTGGAGTCACGAAGCACTTTATCCTCAGCCTGGATACATAATGCATGAGGGATCGGTGTACAGACGCCAGCAAGTCGTGTTCTTACTTAACTGACTGGAAGACCAGCCGCATTCCAGATAAACTCTGATACTTTTGATTGATCGTTTATACTCTTATCTCAAAACTTTCAGTGTCAAGTTTTTACTTGTACATTTTCTCACCTTGGAAAGTTTTGAAGTATTTTTGAGATATTTCAGAGTGTATAATATATATAACCATAATTGCAAAAAAAGCATATTGCATAACATAATGGATATGAGCGTTGATGATGTATAAAAGAGTAAAAAAAAATTTATTGGCCATGATACTTCTCGCCCCCCCCCCCAATAATTATTAGATATTTAACTGTAAAAATAAACGTCTTGGACAAAAGTCTAAAAACTCAACTAACTGGATTTGCAGCTTAAGAACACTCAAGAATTGATGGTGAAAATGAAAATGATAGTCTCTAGAGTGGTTACTTTCGTCCTCTTCTCCTTCAATGATAGATACAGTCATCACTTTGACCAATGGTAACTGACCTTAAAAATTCCAGGAATAAAAGTTGACAATGATGTATGGAATGCAATGAGTTCATTGGCCAGCCAATTGGTTCATTGACCACCCTCTAAGATATATGCGTCATAATACATATTCTTTTGAGTCTGCTGTTAAAATTGATGATACTTTTCAGTCATCCGTATGGATCATGTATAGATGAAGCGTAAGATGCAACGCTACTAATTAAGGGGAAAATCTACGTAGGCGTGTAGTATTCACTATCTATTGATCAATCAATCAATCATTAGCATGCATTATAGTCTGATGCATAGCGGTTACAGACATTGACAGCTCGCGGCAAGTTGGTCTGTCCTGAGCGTACTCCCTCTAGTTGGTTCTGGAGACCCCCAGCCCTTTGAGTGTGTTGAAGATCTGATCTTCCAATTTACCTTTTGGGCGATCTCTTGGGCTTTTCCAAACATTGGTCACGTGAACGTATTTCTAGTATGATAGTTCTACCGTGAAATATTCATCAGATTACAATAGATAATCTTACGTAATTGACTTTTCCGCTATTTCCGTCTCTACCTTTCAAAAGATCAAGCAAGGAGCGGTCACTGACATTTTAACACCACTTTTCCATCTTTCATGTCAAAATTTAATACCTTACAACTATGATTGATAAAGTTTGATAAATATTGACCTACATATAGTTTATTGCGTCACTTTGTCATCCTCACTCGTGATCTCTTTTCGTCACAGTTGCGTGTGTTCATTTTATGATTCGGTAACTTAGCACGTCGCTCTTTGATGCCCTGCAAGATCCTAAACAGATAGGAGGCATTGATGTTTGGTAATGGAGAGAGATAAACATAAAGTAAAGCCACGCTAACTATAGCTCTGTACGTATGCCCACACCACACAATTCACGTACACCATGATTCCAGTGTTCGATCATCCGTATGTATCTGGTATGGATGAAGTGTACGATGCAACGCGTAAGATGCCTTCCTTTGGTATTGTAGGGGAGCAAAGGATGAGACGTTCACTCTTTGGTTGCCTGGTCAGAACTGATGCGGACAGACCTGGAATCTGTCCCTTTATTGAACTCTTATCAGAACCATATGTGGGGTGGCCCTGTCATAGCTAGGACCACCTATGGCCAGTATTATAGATCTTCCTGTTATCTCACATTGCGACATCCATATGTGCTTCTAAGACTATCATCTGTCCCTGGAGGATGCCTGCATTGGTAAGAAGAACGTTTTCATTCCGATGGACATCTGAAAAAAGAAGTAAAACCAAGTTATCTCGAGTCTACAGACGATAGGTTGTTGGCCTTTCTTGTGACCCAATGAAAGGTAATTATAAAATATAAATTACCTAGATTACGGTGTTGTTTACAACTAGGTCAAACTAAGACCTTTATTGATTGGCTCTGTGACGTAATAGACATTCACCAGCACGAGTTGTTAGCGTGACTCCGGGTTCAGCATACTGTCACTGATAATGCCAAGTATTAATGATAAATCTGCACTCCATGCCACTCTCCTGGTTTACAGCCTTTGGCACTTTTGGGTCACGCATTTAACGATGCTGTGTGCTATGTGAGAGAAGTATCAGCAAGATACTTCTCTCAGAAGATCCTATGATCATGCAGCACTGGTCGATTTGAATTTGGTTAGACATCCAAAAGCTTTTTGGAATCCATCGGGCAAATTACATCTGAGATAATGTCTATGTCTATATAAATCATAACATGAATGAATATAGCAGTGCTATAATGTAGGCATATCGCAGTATCAAGGCAAGATGTCTTTTTCTGACGTCACGTGAAACATTATTTACTGTGATGACTCCATATGTTATTCTTCATAGCGACCAATGTTATATTGATTAGAAGAACATTTATAGGTGATCAAACTTGACTCGAAACACGTGAACCAACTTAATGTTAGTTTCAATTACATTAGAATCTTTCCTATGCAGTACAAGGAATGGACTATCTGCAGTGATCTGAATCAGAATAACAACTAATTGATGGGGGTGTAGATTATGTCTAGAGTTGCAATTTTGTTAAGGGAAACTTCAACTGCCATTATAATGAAATAAAACTTATATTATCCTTTTATATATGATTTATGATATACAAGGGTCGACGTCGACAGTGATTATGCCATAACAATGATTACACTGTTTTAGTACCAGCATATCCATATACGCAATGACCATTTCACCAAATCCATCCCCTTGTCATACAATGTTCAATGAATGACACATAAGTATTTGACGACTGTAACAGCACGTAACTACCGCGTGTCATCAATACATATACGTATGGTCCTTCCAACCAATCCCTGAAGAGCAACAAACCCTTTGTGTACGTGTCAACTCCGTTTGCCTGACAGGTATAGATCTATAGTTTGCATTGTTCGAATACCTCTAACAAATCTTAAGACCGCCATGTGATGTTGATAAATACTTGATACGTATCAGTGACGTCGGTGCAACCAGCAGTTCTCTTGTCTCCGATGTCATAAATCTATTTTCGGCACAATGATATACGATAACATTATTGCCAAGGCACCCCGTAGTTGTAAACGTACCGCAGCAGATTCCCGGTGTTCGATTCAGTGCATATGCAGGGGAAGAGTCGTCTGTGTTAACATTCTCCAGCGAACCGGTGTAAAATCAGTCAACTCACACTGAATTACCTCGTATATGGTGAGTACATTTACTTTTACATGGTCAACGCTCTGATAGTTTACACATATTATATTACTTCTTTAACCTTTAATGATTCAGCAAGGTGCTACCCACTGAGAATATCTATAATCTTGTTTTGATGTTGAATAGACGACGGAGCTGGCATGAAAACCTTTTATGTCTCTGATAAAAACACAGTAGACACAATTATTATTTTCCTCGATAGTAGATTTGCCTATTTTCACATTTTCATGTCTACATGAATTGAAACGTTAGCATCACAAAGGCTTTTTGAAAATATTTTAAATGTGTCTACGAATATTTGTAAGTGGGTGATTTCGCCAATGCAATGTAACAGTTTACACATTCAAGCCACATGATAGTCGTTACCAGCCGAGCATAGCTAGGAGTATGGACTATTGTGCAAGGGGCATTCGTGCTCTATAAACATTGTGACCTCCACCCCATTGACATTTTAAACTCTTCACCCTTCATTGATTTTCTTTGAAGAAGTCTCGGTCCTTACTGGAGAGCAAGTACCTCACTTAATTCCGTAATCTTGCAGAGAGTGCAGTTTAAGCCTTAGCTCCTGACTGAAACGATCTACAGAAACGGTTTTTGAGACCTTTGACATCGCATTGACGTCTGCAAACTGCCGGGTCGTTCCACCGTCATATAGTAACATACATGGCAAATAGGACAGTTTTTGTAGAAGGGCAAAGGGGTATGGTGGGAGAATATTAACAATAAATCATCGGATAGAGCAGCAAGCCGACCAGATATATACTGTAGGTATATCCAGTGTTATCCACATGTATATGCTTGGATATGTCTTTATGTGTGACAACTCTCACAATGTAAAAATAGGTTAACACATTAAAAATGCATTAACATCAATCAGAGGCGATAAT
Source organism: Branchiostoma floridae x Branchiostoma belcheri (assembly GCA_019207045.1). Classification (NCBI taxonomy): domain Eukaryota; kingdom Metazoa; phylum Chordata; class Leptocardii; order Amphioxiformes; family Branchiostomatidae; genus Branchiostoma; species Branchiostoma floridae x Branchiostoma belcheri. Next base: position 11,716,790 of record CM033035.1, read on the forward strand.
AAAACCTATGATTAGGCCTACATGTTCTAATAGGATGATGCAGATGAACTAAGGCTAGCATGTATTACTTATAGGGTAGAAGCTGAGATTTATTTTGTGTTTAGATTTCGTAGCTTATAGTAGACTATTCGAAAATCACTCTAATTTTTGTTGCGCCAATTATAAAACAAACCTGCATACTTCCGAAAATTTTTCATCAGGTTGGTAGATCATAGGACATAAGCAGGTGAGAAAGACTGGTTGTGTAAAAGAAAATTCTTATGTCCTAAAACCTGCATACTGCTGTCTATCCAACGTTAGCAATTTGAAAACCTGGGGCTTCAGATTCCTCTGATAACACATTTCGCTTCAAAAGGGGTTCTAGAAATACCATCAACAGAGTATCGTGTAACTTCCCTATTTTTGACAGTAGTTCTATTGATTCTCCTGGTCAATTCATCATCAATCCTTAGCTGCACTGCCTACTTAGTTTGTCACCCATGCTGTTGTTGGGCACTGGCAGTTTTCCAGTAAGGGCGGACATACATGAATCCTGCTAATCTCCAAACTTCCCCCATAAACGGTTTGTTTTAATCTGATTCAGGTGAGTGATGAAATGGGAGGGGGGGGCGGTGTAACGTTTGAGAGTTAACTGTTATATCTTTAAGCAGTGATATTTAGCGAACGAGCGGGAAACTTTTTGGCGTTGGCATGACATAGTGAAACGTTGGCACAGAGCCTAGAGGTCCTGTTGCGCTATTGCGATTAGTGGCGTCTATAGGGTAGTAAGTTAAATTAAGGTCCCGTATTTTGAGGAAAGACTGAATGCAACTATGGGACTTTCTAAAGACTATGGATGTAGAATGCAGTGACTGAAAATAATGATCTTGAGGAATGCCTCACAACAATTTCCGAAAATAGAAGGGTTCTTTCCGGTTTGACCTGATCAAATAGATCTGTCAAGATATGCAGCTTAAATATGATGCTACAGCATTTTTGTTGGCTTGCGGACATGACTTTGACCTAGTGTCAGGGGAAAACATCGATTCCGTGACATATGCTGATTCATTTTTATCGGAATTAGATACTGAATGCTATCACCCATCTAAAAACTTTGATCTTTACACGAAGCAAAAAATCATTTCAAATATTTTCCGACGTACGTACACCCATGTCGAGACGTCATACCAATGTAGTGGTAATCTCCAAGCAGATCCAACGATGGTATGAGATAGTACTAAACTGACAAAGGAGTGTAGTCAGCCAAGCAAGAGCTGTACATTTGCGGGCGTCACTCCTCTGGCAGCTTTTAATACTCTCATATGCTAACGTAGGATATGCTTGGAGATTATCTAGTGGTTCCTGGAAAGCAGAGTCATTGATGTTCTACCAGTTTCACTTCCTCCACATTACATTCATAAAACAAAGAACGTGTACTTTCGACCTTCACGGAAGGTAGAATTTGTGGCCTGGTCGTCCCAGCCCACTACCCCGTGGCTTTTAGCATTTGCTGTAATAGCACAGCATTTTACTCCGGCCTCGTGACAAAGACCCTCGTTTCTCACGTCACATTCGGTCTCTTTGAAACTAGCCTTGTCATTTATCTCTGGTGTTCTTTGAACTACAAATGCCGTAAAAGCTTGCCAAATAACTATTGGAAAACGCTTCTTTGATATTTTATACTCCTTTGAATTTCGCATTTGGCAGACATTCAACGTCTTATGTAGCATTTATTTCAACACCACAGACTGCCCTTTTTGGAAGTCAGCCATTTTATGATAGGTACTGTCCATTCTTTCCTATCGTGCAAACACCCGTGGGTTACTTACGCGTTGAACATAGAGTTAAATAGCTGAAGAAGTAAAAGGGATAATTTTGCACTTCGTAGACCAATTAGCATTGTATACACTATCTCCAAATGACAAGTAACAGCTTCGTTTGTAAAACCAGTAACGCTTCCGGTAATCCATGATCTTTAACTCCTCTCTATGTTAAAAGCTTTCTAATTGGTTGGGACCTAATAGGACCTATTTAGCACAAGGGGACCCGTGACTTGACTCCTATTCACTGTATTAACTAATACAGTGAATAAGGAAAATCAATAACTTGCAGATAAAGTATCGCTTGACACGTCAGTTGCGATGGAGAAAAGTGAGTCTAGCTATTACATGTATATGCATGCAGCTGTCATGCACGTACGGAATATTGACATATCTTAATTATAACGTACCTGAATTTGTATACATAAAGACACGAACACTATTACTAGTATTTGTTATCTAAAATCTTATATTACCATTTAAAGTGGTTATATAATGCATTTCTCATCGTTGATCATGCCATTTGCCATATTCAACTCGCCAAAGATGACTACCTATTCTTTCGTAGAAGCATTAGCATTTCAATATAACCTTCTTGACGAAGGTAACTAGGGTTGAGTATGGCTGAATGAATGATACACGTCACTTAGCTTATGAAAAAGTCCTATGGCACGCTACAAAAGGTCAGTTCAATTTGTATCTATCTCTGAAGAAAGAATGTCGGCAAATACTTAAAATCTCAAGCACGTCAATGTACTCTTATCTTGATAGTAGATAAGAGCACTTAATATAGAAGCACCTTACGGACTCTGTGTCACGTCCTGCATGGCCTTAGGTCAACGACCTTTACTGCACGGCAGGGGGGCACGTAATGGTATAGATCGCAATTTCTTTCTACCATTATTGTTTAAAAATCAAGTTCGTAGAGCCTTGTGTTACCATCATGAAGATGAAGAGCGGCCCATAGCGATAACTGTATAGCAGCATCTATTCTTTCTAAGCCAGAAACATCAAGCTTAGGCAAGCTTGATTTCACTGATGCAAATGTTTGTATTCCAAAACATAGAAACAGATTTAAAAGCTGTAGCCACAGTTTATTCCGCAATTATTCAAGATAAATGATCTCTCAACCCTATGTCAAATATCAAAATTTTTGACGTACTGATTTTGCATGAAAATCGGTTTATTGTATGCTCGATATCAGTAAAATCTAAATCTTCAGTCTGTAGGGATTTCTATTGACATACATATTTCATGATTAAAGATTGCCGAAGGACACTCTAGATCTGTGCTCTCTGACGTTGACTTTGACTGATACAGTTTCCAGGCGTTATGTAAGCTCTCTCAGGGGAAGCAAGTGTGAACTTCGCACGCACGAAGAAAATTATATATTGACTACCTTCTGCTAGTTTGTAAATTTGTAAACCAATACCGCCAGCAAACGTGGCAGGCAGCTCATAAAATCCATTGAGCACAGCTTTTCGAAAACATGTTAGGACTTAAAAATAGAATGAGGTCGCAAGGGATGACGTCTTAAACTTACAAACATGATGGCTCATATATCTGGTATTATAGACGAACTCCTGGAGGAAGCAATTTTAACTAACAGTTCACGTATTGCGTGGATTTGACTAAGAGGTGATAATGGACACACGAAACTGATTGGTTTTAAAGGGTGTAGATTTTCACTGAGAATTATGTAAGTCAAACCATTTGTAGAAAGCGCAATGCGACCACTATGGATCGATCTGTTTGAATATGCAGCTTGTACTCAATAGCACAAACCTGGTGTGTTACGCCATGAGGCGGTTTCCAGCGTATACAATACTTATAGATACAGACCTATGCGCTGGTAAGGTAAGAGTCATTGTATTGGATGGTTGTCTATTAGATTCAATTAAACTTTAGCCATGCGTGTCCTTTGTAGAATGTTGACGGAACTTTGAACGTGCTCAAGGACAAGGTCCTTCAACGTTGGTGGCAATGACTCTCCAACAGCACTTTCTGCAGACATTCGATTAGCCGTTGGAGTTTGAATGATTGGTTTTGGCAATGGCGTTGGACAATGACGGAGACGCTGCAGTTCTATCGATCCATGATAGCCTGGGATTAGATTTCCACCAGACTGGTCATCTGTCATCACTTCAAACGTCTGTGGACTGGAAAGGGACAATCCGGTTGCAATCTCAAGGATGTGTTTGGTACATTTCTTTACTGCATGATGGTTGATGATTTATTTATCGTGCAGCAGGGTAAGGGTAGTCTAGTTGGAATGTAGAGACTTCATGGAGGGTCTTGTTTTTTCCTCCTTTGTCACAAAGCGCAGATTAAACTTTTTTTAACTTTTCGAAGATGTAATTCTGATAAAATAATCATTATCATTAGTTTATGCACGAAACGAATTACAATGTTCCAAGATTTATATTTTGTTATAGGCAGCAAAGAAAGACTCGACTTGCTAGTATAGGCCCCAAATGTGATGCTACTTTATAAAGCGTAAATTAGACTATGTTCGAAATGTGAAAATGTAGTATCAGGAAACAGCCAAACCAATGAATAGATAGACTAAATAAATGTGAAAGTGTGACATTTGGGATCCTCTAGTAATACACTGTTACGGGTCATCGCCCTACTTAATTACCTCGACTGTAGTATCAGGAAACACAAATACTGTTCCTCGTCTTCGTCTGTTAATTCCTACTGATAGCATCCGTCCAAACAGTTCTTTTCATCCCCGTGCTACAGTCTAGGCAGTGTATGGGGAAGTGCGAAGCTATTCTCACATCGCTTTGAAGATAACACGTCAGTATTGACTGGAATTACTGCAGCCATAAGTTAATAGGGGGCGTATCAGTATTCACCCTTACATTGAAAATGGGCGAGCGGTTTATTCAGACTTATCTAAAAAAAAGGGAACATCCCCCGTCCTTAAATTTGCTACCGGAAAAGCCATAACCATTTTTTTTTCTAGATTTAATTGTGACCTAAAATTTGGTATGTTCCAACAATTTGAATTGACTTTCTTGATCCAAATTGATCAAATGTTACATGAAATTAGTTGTTAGTTATTTCCCTTTTGATTTTTTCCACAGATTTTCTACATTCGACTCCGACACTGAACGTGGTTCCATCTCTTCTAATTTGCCTTGCCTCCGTGTTTGAAGAAATCTATTCAACTAAGCCCAACATCACTTCTGACGTGTTGTGCGTCCCTCTGGAAGCATAGCCCAGGTGCTGGACAGCCTACCCAATATAGCTGCATCGAACGGATTTTCCCTACGCTATTATTAAATCCAAGATGGCCGCCGCAGCCTCGCCGGCGGTGATAGCGCGTATTTTGAAGAGGAAGGAGCAAGAAAAGAAACAAAAGCAGCACCAACACCACCATCATCACCATCGTCACAGCAAGCGACGGGGAAGTCACCAAGGGTCCAAGTAAGTTTAAACTGTAAACGTTCCTTACATGCTGTTCTTAGAGTAGGACAAGTACCACATTCAAATATCGGATTGCCAGGTATTCATGCCTCAACTAACGTTACCTGCATTGTCGGGAATGATTTGTTGGCAAAACGCGAAATTGTGCAAAGCTAAACGCTTACTATAACAAAGCTGTTTGTTATTGCACGAAACGATGTCATGTCGCATTAGTATCATGTCTATTCTTGATCGTACAAAACTCACTGAGTGTGAAACGACTATTTACATAACATTGAATCACGAAGGGAAAAGATGTCTTAAATTCCTACACAGGAGAGAAGGAAAACATCGGCAACCAAAAACATTAGAAACCTTCTTCCAATATAAAAGAGATGGTAATCAGGAATGTGGATTATTCCCGCTGTGAGTAAGCCGAATTAGGGCTACATACTTTAACCCATTCTAACGAACGTTTTATCAGAGGAGTCATCTATTTTTAGACATGGTATAAAGTGGATTTGCCACAGTTTATAGTATCAACATCTTCCTAAAGAAGTGCATTGCAATTGGTAAAGAATAATGTGTTGGCCCAGAACAAAAGGAAGGCTCATTTTCTTGAGGCTGTATCGACAAATAATTACTGTACATCTTACTCTTTGCAAACGGAAGAATTATCTATTTTTAAGCATGTATAACGTAGATTCGCCACAGTTTACAGTATCATCATCTTCTAGAAGAAGTCCAATCGTAAAGAATGTGTTAGTCATAATGAAAGGGTGACTCTTTTTCTTTAGGCTGTATCGACAAATGGTTACCGTACACCTCAGCTTTTTGTACGCGGCAGCTATACCTCTCCCGGCAAAACCTTTTTAGGAATTCCCTGGACCATCCAAAGTATACTCTAGGGAATAGACGCCCATTATGTATTAATGTGAAATATCCAAGAGAATTGTGACGTAGTGTGAGATAAGTACTTGTACTGAGAGAGAGAAAGAGGACATCATCCGCCGTCAGAAGTTTGTAATGATTTTTAGAGATAAGGTTCACTTCGAAAATCAAATTTTTATATTCTATATGTATTACATGAATAAATAAATTGTTGGGGACGTTTACTACGTGGTTGCATGTAAAGTAACAATGAAACCACTACGTTGATTGAATAGACTGCAGTGAAGGGCTTTATCTCTTAAAGACCACACACTCTGGCCTGGTATTTGTCAAATTCTATAGGGGTGACCGACCTACAATCAAAGAGGCATGCTGTAAAATAGATTGCATCGTTTTGGTTTTTGAAGTAAAACTCATTACATCGACATTTTCCATATTATTGATATATTCAGATATGATATCCTCTTACTTAACCTGATTTTAGAATATTGAAGATCGTTGTGGAAAGACTTCTATCAAAATAATAATCGACATTTTCCATATTATTGATATATTCAGACATTGTGTCCTCTTACTTTATCTGATTTTAGAACATTAAAGATCGTTATGGAAAGACGTCTATCAATAATAATCGATTTATATCTAAAATAAGTAGTATAGAAGGCACCATTACTTTCTGATTCAGGAAGTGGAATCGATTGTAACGAAATCATGGGACTAGACATCTTCAAGGTCTGATGAATATTTAAGGTTCATCACGTAAGTAGTGGTTAATTGCCATAAAAAGTGCTGAAGTGCTCACGGACCTACCTCATTTATCTTCGTGACGAAAATCACTTCAGTACATGATATGATGTACAGTAAACCTATATACATTTTGATTTGAAATGCATATTCTATTAACGTATGTTTGGTAATAGGCATGTAGTGAAAGGACTTTTCATCACAAAATATCATCTTTGCAAACGATGTATTTCTAAATTTTCAAATGTTCACAAAGTGATATTACGTTTACGCATTGGGAATGCCACACTTATAATATTCGAAACGAAATCTTGTAAAAAAGATCTAGCCATTGTTGAAGAGGTTTATCAGTCACATATGAATACAGATACCCCGAATTTTTTAAAACCAGATTCTAGAAAATTACGAAAAAAAATATATGTTGATATGACATTTAAACAGATGAAACAGTACCTTGTCTGCAGAATTACTTTGTCTAAGTCTACGAACAATAACAATTATTCAGCTTTAGAATCCAGTTCAACTGGTGTTCAACTACGGCTTCTCTTTTATTTGACTTTGTTGAAAATTGGAACCCTTCTGAATAACATCACTGAGGTCATGTCCCGAAATCCCCTTCAAAAGACCCTCAATTATTCTCCGGAAGTGCCAGCGCTCTCGCAAATCTCATCACAATCTATTTCTAGAGCCCCCCTCACTCGTCCTCCTGTCTACAAGCTGCAAATAACAACTCATCTTCAAACCATTGGGGCGTGAACTCTTGGGAAATTTGTCTGCAAGATTAATCATCGAAAGAGATAAGAAGGGCAACTCCTTAATCACAACGGAAGCGTCCTGGATCTCCAAATGTTATTAGGACAGGGACTAGATAGTTGGGATTGCATCATTTGTCAAGATGAGCATATACTGCCCGGGGGTTCCTTTCAATAATGCTATATCATCCAGGAAAAACGTAGATATGCCGCTGAAATCACCATTCTACATCAATGGTTCAACTAGCTCTATGATGTCTTCACTTCCGGCAATGTCAATGCGCGTGTATTGTGTTCTATTCTTCTATTCAATTAAAGTAGGGGGAAATTATTGCATCCTTACAAAATCAATAAGGAAAGGAATTAGTGCGGATGGATATGAATTGAAGGGACTATTTGAATCAATGCCCAGGAGAAGGCAATAGTTGGAGACTTAGTCGTATCTTTCATATACATGCACATTGTTTCATTGAAACAAAGAATTGAGACTAAGGCTATCAATTGCATGGAAAGCATATGAGGCCACATGGTTCCCAATAGCAATATATACAGGCATACACAGTATGACACTGGGACAATTAATGGCAATGTAGTTATCTGTCAGTTATTTGATGTCACTCATTCTTTCCTTAGATTTGGTGTAATTTCTCTCTATACGAAATTAAGTCCTACGTCACCTTTCCTACCCATGGAAAGTTTTTGTCATCGTCAATATTTGAAATATACACAAGGCATGCTTTTGAATTCTTATTGGTCCGTTTTATGTTTTTGTTGCCTTTTATATTGTACCTTTCGTTCCCAAAAACGATCGGTCAGGCCCCTTTGTGGAAAAGTTACGTTAGCCTTACAGGGCCTACAGTCATTGTACAAAACACTGCTGTTTACGTTAATTAGTTTCCAACAAGTAATTAGGAAAAGACACCGTAAACCTTTGGGAAATTAGTCTTACAAGTTTTATCTGACCAGTTTTGTTAAGATTTAGCACCAGTGCCTACCACGGTGTCCCTGTGAGGACGAAGAGCTTCACTCTGTAACGATTGCGTGAAATCAAGCTTAACAATCTCCAGAGACACTTACAATGTAGGCTATAAAAGAATTCTATCAACTTGCAGTAGTAGCTTAGCTGATGAATGTCGTTATTCTTACAGCCCGTTGAAATTTTATGTTCTTTTACCCTTTATGGCTTTATTATTTGTTGCCTTTCTAGTTCACATTTCCCCTGAAGCTAAGATTCCTCAAAGCTCGTGCCTGGAACAGTTGGCAGTTATCTGAAATGTTCCCTGCAGTTTGTTTTCGTCTGATATAGAAAAGCCATTATTTTCTCCCGAACATCTGTGCCCAATATGCAACCGGATTGTGAAGGACGTACAACAGCCTGGGGAATACGGACAGCTTTGGGATATAATCGTCGGGGGCTGTTTTGTAGAAATTCACCTTTTGACCTATTTTGCAATTGGTTCTTGTTTAATCCTTAAGATGCTTTGACAACAAGATGACACATGTGGACCTTAATCAGTAACGAACGAAAGATGCTATACATGTGTTCAGGGACGTAAATATCACAGGAAATGATTGACATGGTTAAGATGTATAAGATACACAGATTACTTGCCTGCGGCTCTTACATGCATGTGCCTCCTTCGGTGGCTTCTGGTGCGGTGATGTTAACTTTTTTGGTGTTTGGGTGCTTATTCATAATTCTCAACATAAGCTAAGATTCCTATATGCTGGGCAACGCCACCCCCCCCCCCCCCATAGAACGCCACTCTATAGCCCTGTGAAGGACGCCGCACTGTAATATATATTCTAATCTCCAAGCAGATCCTATGCGTTAGCATAAGATAGTATCAACAGCTGGCAGAGGAGTGAAGCCGGCCTTAGGAGTGTGTATGCAACTCCGTTTGGCTGGCTATCAACTCACTGGCCAGCTTTGATACTATGTTATGATGGCATCGTTGGATCTGCTTGGAGATTAAATATATTCTACTCAGGCAAAATGTCAAGCTCCCCGCGGCTTGTGACAAATTTGCAACCTTCACTGACTAATGGGAAATCATGTCATGTTTATTGCATACGCGTTCACTAACGCAAACCACAACGTATGGAAAAACGAATACTCAGTCAGACTGCCTACGAGATCGTAGTAGCCTAGCCTGAATAAATCAAGCTTTTTTAGAAGCCCCCCTAATGGCCCAATCTCTGCCAGACGATTTACAATGGCTATAGGATAAGGAGAATAGCTTGCCAGGAGTTTATTCACCAAGGGGTTCATTTTCCCGTACAACGTTCCTGAGGCCCCCCTTAGCCTTAATAATCCAACGTCACAGTTCCCACCTGGGGCCCGGTCGGGCTGTTTCTTGTACTCAAATAATGCCCTCCACTATTTTCTTTACGTCTTGAGTAGTTTGGTGTCTTTTATATCATACTTTGCCTTCCTTAAAGCTTGGAAATGTAATGTAGGCCTTAGGGGGACTAACTGCCCTTGCCAAATATTCCCTTTTTTGCCGAATTTTACAATTATTACCCTTGTAGAACGGCATACAATCAGCTCCTGACAGTGATAGAACGTGTAGTACAGGCTAGTAGGGGTCTGGATGGGAGAATGAAACTCTGTATGTCGCCCAATTGCCGTTACGTACTAATAGATTCTATTCCACATCTTGGAGGAAGTTGTTGCACAATTGTTTAGTCTGCTCTGTAGTCTTTCATTCACATTCAAGTGGGGTAAAAGTGTAATTTCTACCTGTGCGTCAAGCTGCGAGTCGAAATCGTCTAAAGCAGATCCAATTACCACGCAACACAACATCAGAATGGAAAGCCGGAAGTTTCTATCGCATACAAAATCGTAATTTGCCATTACAGTATGCGCATATGAATCTACCCAATCTATCATGTGTTAACAAGCTTGTGAAAATTCACTCAGGTTCTAATGTCGTCTTTAATAAGTTCGTGACTTGAATTTGCTTAAGTCTGAAGCCTCTTTAATCAGATAAACCATTATGCAAGTAACAAATGTCGATAATGTCACCTTAGAAGTAGATCACATATCGTTCATGTATAGCACTCATACTGAGTGATCGTTTTCTTTAAGGTCGGGAATGAGCATATCCAAAAATATGATATTATGCAATATTTAATGTGCTATTACGTCAAGCGTGAAAGTGCAAGTTTCAGAGTTGATGGAATATCTGAGCGCTTTAATGGCATTAATCAAAATATCTACATATAGGCAAAGCATACAGGGCAAATCTTGGAAAAGTCGGCTATATTCAATGAATGTAGGCCTAGAGGGTATATATGTATCAAATGCTTTCTATAGGCTGTTCATATGTGACGTCATGGCTGTCATGCTGATTGGTGGGAGCTAGAAATCATATTACATTATCGCATTGTAATAATATGTTTATGTGAAAGAAGTTACAGATACGAAATCTGCCTGGTGACTTCCGGGATTAATCATCTATCATGGCGGCGATACCTGCGTCATAGTCACGTGAGTGCACACTGCATATGGATTCGGAAGCTGCGCCTGCCAATGCATTAGCTTTAGCGCCCAATGTATTATAATAACGGTCTTTTGAAATATCACAGTTGAGCTTGCTTGACACGTTGGCCATGGCGTGGTTGTGCTCTATTATACTAAGTCGCAATGACCCATACGATAGCCTTTTATACTAGTCTTGACATTATGCTTTAATGTTAACATGCACCAAAAAGAACCAAGAAGTTGTGGCTAGGCCCAATACAATACGTTTGTGGTTCAATACGTATCTAAATATGGTAAAATGGAAATATGATATAACAAAACCGATCCAAGTTGCAAAAAGTCAGAAGCAAAATGATTTATAACGTCCATCTATTTCATTCATTTATATTTATGTATGTATGCTAAGTAATTAAGCACACAAGTGGTGATCATTACCGTCATATGATAGACAGTTGAACAATGATAAATTTTGTTTTGGTTCTTCACAATACATGTTAAGACAAAGTAGAAACATGCTAACCCAACAAATACGGAAGATACATCAGAAAAGAAAACATACTAGATCTATTTCACGGATATCAGATATGATTATGTATTTTATTCTTCTATGGACATGCTCCCATTGCCAGCTATTAATGCACGAAATTGAAACCAGTGGCCTTGAATACGATGGTCCATGCTTGGTCACCAAACCAATCACCCAGCACTCATAGCTTAATGGTTCCAATTACTTTGTTAGGAACCCACGGTTCTTATCAGCCCCTTTATCTTATCTTCCGTGTAGACCCATCATTGTGAAGTAGAGCATCTCCAAGAAAATTCAATTCGGATGTGTTTAGATACAAGATACTAGTATCATTGTACGAAATGAAAAGAGCTATATAATTGCCTAGAGATTGTATTGAGAGTTTATACGCAAAATCATGCCAGACGGCGAATTGCATGTACAGTTTCGAAATAAAAGTCAAGTCATGCACGCAAAGATTCAAATAATAAGATTGCGATAGTTTCAGCTCTCTTATATAACATCAAAACCTATGGGTAGTTGAAACTGTTTCGACTTGAAATCTAACTCTCGGATTCTCCTGATGAGCAGGCAAACAGGCACTTGCCGGTGGGTTCGGCAACCTAGAAATAAAGTGGAAATCTAGACAACAGTTATTATACAGAAACATTTATGTAAGCTCAAGGGTTTCCTTTAGCACATTTGATAGGGATGCAGCTCTCAGCATGAGTGACTCCCAATTTCTGGGACAATTTTCCGAATGAATACTCTCGTTCTCAGATCTAGCGGCGGAACACTTATCCCCTAAATTGGATATTTCTGTCCTCTGCATGCGATAATTGCGGTACATCTTGGATGAAATTGCCATCAAAGATTGGATATCTCACCACGTTGCCTGCCACGATAACTTTACCCTTGTGACCTTGGGGTAGATTACCTTTTAGAGTTCAATCAGCATCATGAAGAGTTCAATACCATGTGCAAACAAGGTTGTGTTGTATCGACATTAGGTAGACTAGTAGTTCTCGAGCGAACGAGAAACTTTGATTGCCCTGAGCACTGTAACTACGTAGGTTGATTGCGCATGCAATATACACATGTTCAGCGACCGGTGGACTATTGTAAACCACCCCATCCCCATACGCACCATTAAAACCACACGCACACGCACACACACGCGCGCGCGCACACACACACACACACACACACACACACGCAAAACACAAACACACACATACACACACACACACACACTCACACACACACATACACACACGCGCGCACGCACACATTGGCACATTCACATATACACACACACACACACATAGACACACACACACGAAAATAAACAAAATACACAGGCACACACAAATAGAGAGGGATAGTGGCATAGATATCTTAACTACTCTTTGGTACTTAGAATTTTACTCTTTTCAGACATCGACACACCCTGAATATTTTAGCCTAATAAAATGTCAATAATAAGAAGGTATTGAGGATGTATTAGGGATACAAAGATGACAGAGAAGGAATTGCCTGTCATGTAAAAGTTAGACTTGATCTAGGCACTTACGGCACCAGATAGAGCACAGGGCGGTGCCTATCTCCGTTTCGAAATCCCTTGAGCCTCATAACGTTTTTAAGTCACAAGAATGGGGGATAGCTCACTGAAAGTAGTTTGTGTTCAACCATAATGTTATCAAATGCTGCGTGCTAAGGCAGATAAGGCAGTGTGCACCATTTTTAACTTCTTTGGTATAACTCGGTCGGGATCGAATTACCCGAATTACACTTATTACTACAGTCAAACCTGTCTATAGCGGCCACTCAAGGGACCGGACAAATTTGGCCACTATAGACAGGTGGCCTCTGTATAGAGGTGGTAACTTGTAGATAAAATACCCAAGGGACCGACAAAAAGTGGCCACTATGGACAGGTGGCCCTTCTGTAGAGGTGGCCCCTAATACAGGTTTGACTGTACTACTTGGCCATTGCGCTGTTTTTAATTTGTAATCCAACAGAAAACATAACTTACGTTACACTATTAATTCATCTACACGGTGGAAACTTCAAAACTGAAATGATTACTTTGAAAGTCTGCCTGTGACGAATACCATATGGCAGAAATCTGTTAATTTTTCGCCGATATATGCAGCGGTGCGTCCGGCTTGCGTCTAATTTTGACGGGTTTTAAGTCTTGTTTCCAGTAACAGATGGTACCAAAACGGACATGAATGAATGAACGGATACTTTTGCAAATCTAACACAAACTTTTCTCTTAAAATGTCTGTACGCCTCTATTAATATGAAGGATCAAAAACAGTTTCTTAATTTAGTAATTTATACTGCTGTGATCAGCTGAACAGATGAAGCTTAACACTAATCTCTATCCAGAATTAATAATCTGATTGAAACAATCCTGCAGTGACTTATCTAAAGAATACATTGTCTTACTTTACATATTCGTCTTTAAAGATCACCCAATAAGCTGTATTCACATAGTGAGAAATGAACCGGAATATTTGCTACAATCCTCTCTATGGTAGGTGGCAGCTGCTTTCAAAAAAGATCCTACTATACGGTATACCTAACATATTTACTACAATTACAAACTAGTTATCTGTAGACTGTCATTTTGTGATTACCTATGTCATGGCTGTCTCTAAATTTTCGACTCTCAAAAATTATCAATGCTGCCTGAGAGTCAGCGTAATGTATTTCAACATTTGCCGATAGATAAATTCACTACACCGCAAATGTTACTTTGTACTTCATATGGTGTACAGGGTACCAATCGGCATGTCTATAGCTATTGCGGTGCATAACCGTATAAGCTTAAGCTTTTCATCGGTGGTATGTTAAACTTCCCGCCTTTATCCATGTATGTGCTGAGTTTTGAAAGCGTGTGTGACGAATCTTGGTAGGCCCCCGTCCTTCCGCAGACAACGCCAGTACTCTAACCACTACGCCATAGTTGCGGTAGCATACAAAAAGCAAAACGTCAATGATTTACCTATCTATTGCCTATTCCCGGAACTCAATGCGACAGGATATCCCTGTTCGATAGACCTAGACATAGAGGTTAATAACTAACAATCGAGATAATCGCCAATGGACGTCTTTTCCGGGAAACGGCCGTCAGTTAAAATGTAAATGAAAGACCGTGAACCATTAGAGAGAGAGAGACTTCGACATTTGACTTCCTACGGAATGAAAACGTTTCTGGAATACTTTGGGGTTTTCTTGTATCTACTTCATGGATTGCAGATCTTAGTAATATAATCAATGTATTCAGGAGACCACGTAGAGACAGCTCTTCACCGTAAATTCAATTTCAGCGAGATCGCTTCCTTCATGATAGAATACTCTTCATAATGGCGTCAGCATGTTGCTTTGAAATCCGATTATGGAGTCTAATACTCTGCATAAGACGCCTAGACTGAGGCATTTGTCAGAATCATAATGCACATGTCGTAATGTCTTCTGTCGTACTGAATTCTTTTATATCCAGGTCATACTCTAAAGGTGGTATTTAGGGGACCGATGCGGCACTGCGGGGTTCGTTCACTGCGGCACTGCGTTTTATTCTAGCCGCTTTTTTGTAATTTAAATATTGCGTAATACGTAAAAGTGGGACTTAGAAATCAACAAAATACACAAAACGTAAGAAAATTCGTTCTTTATCCCTGAAATTCGTTGAACAATCTTTCGAATCTCGAAGTGCCGCACCGGTGCCCCAAGTGCAATGAGATACCACCTAAACGGTACATTTCTTTTCTGCAAGTTTTCGGGGCGAAGTCAATGTGTACTTGTTTGGTTGTTTCGCCTATCTGGCTACTCTTTAATAGAATCCACAAATACAAGGTATCTAAAAGATACTTTTACGGAAAAAAATCAATTACAAAACTAGGATATATCATTACGCAATTGTGGTGGCTCAAAATGTACTTATAAACTAATGTTACAGTCATATTACATTTACCAAATAGATTTGATATTTGCCGCGTGATACCAGATGATATCTCCACGGTACTGTATAATCTCAACTGCCTCTTTAAAAGGATTATGAAAATTTATGACCTGCCATTGTCACTGCCACATGTGTCAAAGTAGCTGCAATATCATTCTACCCTAGAGGATACCGGAGTAATGATTTTTCGGCCTTGGCAATGGCTCCCATTGGAGTTACATGTAAGTTATGCATCACTGTAATTTGTAAGCCGTTACATAGGATTACGCCTTAACCAATGAGAATTTCCTGCGAATCTCTTAAGCTTCGTTACGTTATCCAATAATCAATGATCAGGTAGGTGATTACCCTAACAATGTTCCTGCCAAGTCTTGTTACAGACACATTTTTCACAGGAGATTTCAGGAAACTCAATTTTACTCCGAGGAAATCAAGTACGTGATGGAAGACCAACAGTATTGGGTTCATTCTTAAGTTTGCACGTAACTTGCATCTGAAGGATGTAGGATACCATTGATACTTATTATTCTGATCACGAAGTGCAGCCTTGTCTTCTTCGTGCATCTTTATTCAAGGATTAAAACCCCGTCTGGACGGGCTACAGATTTAGATTGGTACAGGAGCAGAGCACCATCATTTTCTGGTCCGCTACTTTGAAATGCCCGTGAAGAACATATAGCCTTACCGTTGGGTAGCTTTTGATTATTCTACGACTCCAAAGGCTTTCCTGGCGAGACTAGAGCAGTCGTAATGTATTTATTATGGTGTCTCAATTGGGAATACAACAATCCTTATCTTCATAATGTAGCCCCCGTCTATCCTTAATGGACGATTTTGCTACAAAGAGATTTAATCCCCTCTGGAAGCTACGGTTGTTTTTCAAGCGGTGGGGCGTTTCACTTTATTTATCGGGGTGACAGTTCCTGCTTCCTTTTATCTGTGAAAGGCTTCTAATGACTCCTCGCGGTGTGTGTGTACCATCAGCGGTCTCCATCTGCGCCACCAGGCTTGCCGTACTGGATGTTGTGGACCGTACGGTGGATGATGTACTGTTGCACCCCTCCGTAAGGTAGTAGTCTTTTCCTCGCGCTGACTGACAACAACATGGCGTATGCTTATCTGTCGGGAGCATCGACAATATACGACAATGGCCCGTGGTCTTTCCGAGGGGGGTACACTTTCCCCGGAAGGGGATACTACCACCGTGGGAGGGGCAGGCCGTTCATGATGAGCAGGAGGCCTCCATTCCATTCCAGGAGACGTAAACAGTAAGTAGCGGAGATCGCAGGCGACTGTTTTGTGAAATCACGTCGGAGCTCTGCTTGATGCAAAGCGTAAGCGTACCATGCTGTTATCATCTAATTCTACTAAAGGTCAGTGATGGTTGTGTCAAGGTCATACTCCTAATGAACAGCAGTTTGCCATCTTGTTTCCGACTGCTTCAACAGTTTGCCCATTCTCAGACCTTTGGGTATAAATTATTCAATGTCAAAGTACTCGTATCCCCCGAAGATACCAGCCATTATTTAATTCACCTCAATTTACTCCCTATTCATAGGCTTTTACGTTGTTTGTCATGACTTTCCCCTAACGGGCTTTCTGAAGTAATAAGGAATTATAGTAATCATTGCATATTTACATGCTACCATTAGTATCAGATCAATGCCTTAATGTGCATATAACAAAAAAAGAAGATTGCTTTTAAAAAAGATGAGTTATAGGAGATAAATACTTTCATTGTGTGTGTCTGAAATTAAGATAAATGAGGTTTTCAAGATGGCCAGTGTATGAAATAAGACAGAAGCACTAGATATTGACAACACGCACGCATCCACGCTGATAATAGGATGTTAAGAGGTAATACCGTCATTATGAAGGTAGTAATCCACCATACGTTACAGCCAGACTTGATGACCCCTCTGGCCGGCTTTAGTAGTCTTCCGCCTTAAGCCTGGGCTTTGTTGTGAATAATTCAGCAGATAAAGAAGAGTTTTACAATACATACGGGTGAGGAAATCTTATTTCTGTTTCACTTGTAGGGCTAAAGAATGACTCTACGTTTGATCGTAACTCCTTAGAGTTGATATGAACAAAGATGAAATACTGAATTTTACAAGAGTTTTACAATACATACGGGTGAGGAAATCTCATTTCTGTTTCACTCGTAATGCTAAAGAATGACTCTACGTTTGATCGTAACTCCTTAGAAGTTGATATGAACAAAGGTAAAATGCTGAATTTTACGGCCTCTATTACTTTTTCATATCTAGCAAAAAGTTACAACCATAAATGCATAGGGCACAGATAAGTGTACCCTAACATTTATAACATGGTAAAAAAAGTTTATCATCAATATGTCATAAATGGTTACGTATTCAATAAGATATTACAGCATTAGCCTACTTTTGGAAAAAATACCAGTGTTAGAGGGTTGTATGTAATGTTAAAGTGTCTAAAGACGAATAGTTTATGTTGAGATTAGGTTGAACATAAATATTTTGTGTTGAGATTAGTTTGAAGACAAATATTTCGTGTTGAGATTAGTTGAAGACAAATATTTTGTGTTAAAATTAGCATTACACATTTCTACTTCGTCTCTGCATCATGAATTAATACAAAACAACGTAAATATGCTAACTACAATAGATTCATGCATTGGAATCTGGACATCCCCTATTATATGACACCTGATTGTGCGTGTATTACCATTGTATATGCTGCACACGGACACGTCAAAATGGGTCAGGAAACTATCCTGCCCACGCGTCATGGATCAACCCATTCTCCGGGGACAGCGGCCATTCAAAACACAATTAACGATGGACACCATTTCCTCTATGCAGATCCTTTCGCTCGTTGGGAAAACCATGCATCCCCGCTGAGTGTCGTTAACGGGACATCGCGCCTACAAAATTGAAAGCGTTCAGGTTTTTACCATGACTAATGTTGAAAGAACGCGATTTTAGATCGCGGCCCGTCTTTGAAATCTGATCCGTGAAGAAAGTTTTAAGTCTCTCCACGTACGTGTCAGACGTTAGAGCTAGCCGTTTGATGGATCACCAACGGTGGGCATTACTATCATTGTATGATCCGTGGTCTGTGATATTAGCTTAGACAGCGCAGATAAATGGACGGGTAAATAATGTATAACAGGTAGCTTCTTTCAATTGTAAGACATTGTCCGAGGAAGATGCAACAGGTTGCTATTTCCCTGGAAATGGGTTTTGGACCGCAGAGTTTTGTGTTTGACATGGACCTACAAAACCAAAACAGGTTAAAACAATGTATTGTTGTATGATAGGGCATCATTTTATGGTAATCGTTCTGCATTTGATGTAAAGCACTATTTGGATACTTTCATCTTGGAGATATTTCTTGGACGGAAAATGTCTTTACGAAATGTAAGCTCTTTGTAGTAGAATTTTTTTTATTTCGGTTCGGGATTAGGTCAAAACAAATGAAGACTGCATGTTGTCAGTAGTTGCTGAAATTGTTTGTCATGAACAAAAATTGAGTATTTCTAGGCTTAACCCTATTCAGACCGGGCTTTTTTGGTCATCCCTGGACCGGGGGGGGGGGGGGGCTTTTGAGGCCCTCCACTCCTATAACTCTAAAACGACGTGCCGTAGGGCCACCAAATTTTTAGGACATGATGTCGACATAATATCTGACGTGTATTTGACGTTTGACGTTACGTTGACGTAAGATGACGTAATTATGACGTCATCAATTTGATTATATTGGCCGGACCCATGAAAAAAGGGTATTCTCAGAAAACTTCAAGTTATGCTACAAAAATGTAACAACAAGTGCAGATAACAGAATAATAATGTTTATTACGACTTGCGTTGCCAATAGCAACATCAATGACGTCAAAATGACTTCATGCACATCTAAGATACGAGTTGGGCTCCGCCATATTATATCGACCACCTTGAATTCTTTAAAATACTTTTTTTGCAACAAATAACCACAAAGGGCAATGAAAATAGACTAGATTCATTCATTATATTTCAGCCATACCATAGGTATGGTGAAATATATTGTATTCGTAATGTTTCTTTCTTTCTCCTGTCAAATCTTCAAATCGATTCAACTCCGTCGTTCCTGGACCGAATTACTTGAAATTTGGCACAAGGGTAGAGTGGGTCAATACCCAGGTGCTTCTTTCTCATTTTTTTCATATCTTCCTTTAAAATGATTTTATTCATGTTTTTTGCAATTTTTATGTACATTTTGCCCCCCTGTTCCCTGGTGTTACAGCCGAATGACCTAAAATTTGGTACAGAGGTGCCTTGATCATATGCCCACAAAATTTCAAAAACAATTTTGGCATACGGTACAGCAAAATGCTTAATTTTGGCATTTTTTGGCATTTTTTGCCCCAGAAATGACATTTTTTGGCTCCTATACCCCCATTTTACAACCAAATGACCTGAAATTTGGTATAGGAGTGCCGTCTACATATACGCACATGAATTCATTGACACCTTTGGCATACGGTACAACAAAATGTTAAATTTTGGAATTTTTTGGCCATTGTTTGACCAAAAACGTACGCTTTTGGCTCCTGTTCCCTGGTCTTGTAACCAAATGACCTACATTTTGGTAAATAGGTGCACTAGATATTCATTCAAATGACCCATGTATAATTTCTGGCATAAACCACTTCAAAATGATATATTTGGGTACTTTTTTAGTAATTCTACACTGGCCAGAGGGTCAACGACCTCAAGGTCCTTGACCTCTCCCACCTGAAGACAGCATGTGCACATGTCTATATATACTAGTAACTTGATTAAAGAGGCAACCAATCACGTAGCCTGAGTCAACATCCCGAAGGGGATTGGCAGCCAATCAGTGAGCCCGGTGTTATCTGGATGAGTCCATTCTGGCACGGAGGGGGTACATATTTTTTTAATTCATCTTTGGACTGTTGATTATATAATGTCTCTCAATGGGAGTATTTTTGAACTGGACTATTTTGCAATTTTACATGGAGTGTACTGGAAGAGTCCATTCTTGCATGGAGGGGGGCATTTTTAAAAACTTTGTTTATGGACTTTGGTGATTTGATATGTCAAAGTGTTTCAGTGTGGTTATTTTTTGACTGGTCAACTTTGCAATTTTACATAAGTTGTGCTGGAAGAGTCGATCCTTACATGGGGGGATTTTTAAAATCCATTTTTGGGACTTTGGTCATTACGTCCAAGTCCAATTTTAGCGGATGTATTTTTGGACTGCACCACTTTACATAGGGGCATCGCAAAAAGAGTCCATTCTTGCATGGGGATGTTTTCAAATTTAGTTTTAGAAAGGTGATCATTCAATATTCCATTTTTAGTGGAAGTGTTTTTGGACTGGTCTATTTTACCTTTTCATGTCTTTTTTGCTTAGTTCAACATTGACCATGTTTTCAGTGAGAGTATTTCTGGACTGGTCTTGTGCAAATTCACATGGGGTGCACTGGAAGAGTCCATTCTTGCACTAGGAATTTTGTAAGATTCATTTTTGGGTGTCATTAAGTGTCATTAGTGGAAGTGACTTTTAAACAAAAGTGTTCGATTCTTGCACATGGGTGATTTTGGAATAGTCTGTTGTTGCATGGGGAGGGAGATGGCTGAAATATGCTGCGTTTGCTCTCAAGCAAATGTCGGCCTTTCTAGTTTAGATGGTTTTTGATGAAAAAAATACCAGGTGGTTACAAATTTTAAGGGATAATTAGCTTATTATTCTTGATCTGGACATACGGTCCGCCATCTTGGATTTTGGGCTGATGACGTCATCAAATTAGCATAATTTATGAATATATAATTATGAAAGATATGCTAAATAATATAACATTTTATTTATGTAACAAAATAGCAGTAATATAGGAAATAAATGTGAAAAATACATTGTTAGAACCAAAAATAGTGATTTTTGGCAAAACTGCCTGTCAACGAACGGTTGCCATGGCAACACGAAAAAATGTTGCCAATAATATTTTAGGAAAACTCACCAAATTTGGTGGGTCTAGCGTAAGCCGTTCTGGCGTTATAGGACATCAAAGTTAGCGCGGGCCTCAAAAGCCCCCCCCGGTCTGAATAGGGTTAATTCACATTCAATATAATATTCTTACAGTATACTCTTAACTCTTGTAGCAATTCAAAATTGGTTTGGCAAACACATTAGAGTCATTCAAACTCTACTTCTGCTGGTCTCCAAACAGATCTACAAGTGGCAAAAACAGTATCCAAGTGGTCATGGCCCCAACAGTGACCCGATGGCCAGTTAGAGACTGTTTGGGCCCTTTGGATACTACCTTGACACCGGTAGATCTCCTTGGAGATTAATTCTGCATGATGCACTCTTCTGTACAATATTTGAACGTTGAGTGATCTCTTACAAGTACGATGGTCTCAGTTGCCCCCCAACAACGACGTGAATATCAACACATCAAAGAGGCCACTAAGAGCAAAGGTTTTGTTCAACCTTTGAAGCTGTTGTAAGAACAAATCCTCTGCAAGATTAAGGTTTCTACACACTGTGAAGCTTTACCGGCTATGTCTGTGTGATCACTAGTGGGTATATATATAAGGTGTTGCATAGCTTGAGCTTTGGTAGCCTGGATATGGAAATCAAAACCTCTGCATTGTGTTTGCCAAGTTATTGCAGTACATGTATAGATTACGTTCCGATAATTAATATCTTCGCGAAGGAGCGCGGAATGTATTTCGGAAATAGCACGTTTTACGCATGATTAAAAGCAAGAAAATTGACTCAACTCTTTGCATGATTATGTGGGTATACATTACGGCAAAAGCTTTTGATATACAATTAGCAGTTACTGTGATAGCTACAGCAGCAATTATTATCGAATTATATATCATTTTCCATCACGAAATTGCCCTCAAAGATAATTTGCCTTATCTTTAAAATAGCTCTTAAATTTCTGGTTACTATTATGCTTGTAATACATCATGTATAAAGATGGATAGATGGATTAATAACTAGTTAACTGTAAATAAATGTGCTAGGTAACAGTTAATACAGCAAGTGGGTAGACTTTGGAAAATCGCCCTCCTAACGGTTACCGTACGTAATCCATTACCTTACGTAAGTCTATACTTCACCCACGTATATGATGGATTAGTAACTATAAATGAATGTACAAGGTAACATGTACAGTTACTCAAGCAATTGCATAACAGTTACCTAACATAATGCATTACCTGGATTTCTATACTTCACCCACGTTTGCATGTACGTATAGTTAGATAGATAGATATCATATATAGATAGTCAGATAGATGGATAGATAGGTAGAAAACTAGACAGATAACTAGATAGATGGATAGATAGATAGATATATCTAGATACTATAGATAGATAGATAGTAAACTAAATAGATATTAGATAGGTAGATAGATCGAAGGAAGATCTAGATAGATAGATAGCTATATATATATATATATATATATATAGATAACTAGATAGATAGATAGATCATCAGCTGGAATGTTACCAAGAAAAGTAGAGTCAATTATCCACCCGCCATGTGTATCTTGTATCAGAAATCTATTGGAACATATCTTGGCAGTTGGAGCCATTCAGGTGACTCAACCAAAAATATCATAATTGCTGTCGAACCATATGTGCCTGAAATGAGTAAAAGCAATTTACCTACACCTTAGTGGGTCGTTAAATTACTCATATCAGATCTAGAGTTGCGTCACGCCTAAAACATATTTGTACCGGGATTGGTTTTCATAACTACACCAGTCTGTTGCGTCGTTTCAAAACCTCTGTCACAGTCCGATGACCTCATGTATTTGAGTGACAGCTGATAAGTGGGAAGATGACCACAAAGGTCTGACTTGCAGAAGTGACAGGTATAGAAGAAATATAGGTCAGAGTTGGTAGAACTAGTCGTTGATTAGATGTATTTCAGTTACAGCTGGTATTGTGAGAAGATGACCGCAAAGGTCTGACTTGCAGGAGTGACAGGTATAGAGGAAATATAGGTCAGAGTTGGTAGAACTAGTCGTTGATTAGATGTATTTCAGTTACAGCTGGTATTGTGAGAAGATGACCGCAAAGGTCTGACTTGCAGGAGTGACAGGTATAGAGGAAATATAGGTCAGAGTTGATAGAACTAGTGGTTGATTAGACATGACATTCCAGGTCATGGAAGAGGATACTAGTTTTAGAGGAGATATTGATTTTGTCTGTGTTTTAGCTGTCATATATGCTCGTCACGTTCACCACAGAATGATAGGCAATGATCTATGTACTCACGAAATATCAATAAAACGTGATTTGCATAATCAATGAACTACATTTAAGCAAGAGTTACGAGAAACTCTACATTGACTTTTGTTTGACGGAGTAGGGAAAACTTCGAGGTTTTGTTGAAGATACTTTCTTATTTGCTCTATCGTGTATTTAAGACATATCTCGGTTGACTTAATGACTGTACTGGTATCCGGTATGATAGTGCTATCTTGCCCATCTACAACATTGCCATAGCTACGTCGTGCAAAAGATTATTCAGTGTACCCTTAAGTTTTATTATTCTGAAAGTTTGTGTTAAATGAAGCAGCTGAGGCTTGTAATTAGATTATGTGATCCCGTAGAGATCATTCGTTTAGTCCCTACTGGGTTAATGTTAGATGTAAAGAGTAAAAGTTTTCTCAAAGAGAGGGACCCTTATTACATGCTTGAAAAAAGCATGTACTGTTTCTGGTAGGGATCTTTGTGATTCCGGACCGATATCTCTAGAACCTCTGGATGGATTGCGATTTCCTTTGCTATGGGGATAGAGTGTGTGACCTATTGTGCTATTAAGTAGATTAGAAGTTTGCTGTTGTTTTGTGGTTCGTTTTTTTTAAATATTTACACCCCTTTTCCTGATATGGAGTGATCTGGCCTCATTCCCTCTGTCTCAACCTCCTTGGGGACAGCTAGCAGCTGTAACATGTGTTTTGAGTTTTCAGTAGCATGGGAGTGTGTGGAAGGGTCGTTTCCAGTGCTATATCTCCAGAACAGAACGTGTGATTTACCTCCATGAAAAATGGAGGTATAGTTTTTGGTGTGTCTGTGTGTGTGTCTGTTTGTGTTTCCACATATTTGTGGTCAGCATAACTTTAGAACCTGTTGATGGATTGTAATGATATTTGGTATTTGGGTAGGTGTTTGGAAGACGAAGGTCAAAGTCAATTTTGGATCCCCTGGTGTGTGACCTTGGTACTGCAACAGAACTTGGATTTTTGTATCTTTTGACATGGATATGCTATGGTCTTGATTTTTGGTGGCACATAGCTTGTGGTGTAAGGAAGAAGTGTTGTATGTTTGGGCCCTCTAGCAGCTTGCTCTAGAACTGCTGGGGCATTCTGGTCAAAATCTTCCAAGGAGCAAAAAAGAGCAACTGTGACCATCGCTGTCACCTCTGTATGGTGTGAACCATTATATACACATTGAGATACAATGTATGTGCCAGGTGCAGGTGTAACAATAGGAAATAAAAATGAAATGGTGAGGACACCAGAAAGGTGTAGTTTTGGATCTCACTGTTTACCATAGGTAGATATATAACTTAAGAACAATGATGGAATAATTTTGCCGAACGTCAAACCATATCAACCCCCACAACACACCATACGCACCATCACAAAACAAAATATTTCAAGCAGGTTTGAGTTTTCAGACTCTTGTTGGTATTGCATTCGAATAATTAGTCCATCATTTCTTTAATTTATACTTACATTTGCTAAGACGATATTTGTATATGGAGGTATCGACAGCATGTTTGATAACATGTTGTCGATATCATTTGTTTGTTTGTTTGTGTGTGTGTTTCTCTCTGTGTGTGTGTGTGTGTGTGTGTGTGTGTGTCTGTGTGTGCTTGTGTGTGTCTTTGTGTGTGTTAGTGGACTGCATAACTCGAAGAGCTGAGGATGTATCCTTATCATGATATTTGGGAGGTGACTAGGGGTCAGGAAAATGGCGGCCAAATTCAATAATGGATCCCCTAGCGGCTTTCCAATGTACGGCAGCAAAAACGAGTTTTCGTATTTCGCGTACTGGCATGCTGTGGTCATCATATTAGTGGTAGATGGCTCTTCTTCTCTATGCAATTGGACAAACTTCTCTAGAAAGTCGTTTGTTTTTGCGAAACATAGCCATTTGCAATTTGGCAATGCAATTTCAATGATTGAATCAAAGGTTTGCCCAATGTTACCGTTTCAATTGAAATCCAGTGATACCTTAATAATTGATGGTCATTACTGTTTTATTAATAAAGTATATACTAATAAGCATATCAATTAGGAGCGTAGAGAGCGTACAAAGTCAATAAGAATGAGATGAAACATTAGTACTTACGTACGTCTGAGTATAAGTTCTTGACCTAACATTTTATAATGCAGATAATTGACATTTCTAGTGCAAAGCTAATGCTGTTATACACTGCAGCTCTCTACATTACAAAATAGCCATGCTTCGTTCACTTTAGATAATCTAATTTGATGATATTCCGCCTTTTTTCCTCTCACAATGATCCCCAGTGGTTTCCTGACATAGATTGTACCCGAGCTAGAGATACTATCATTTGTCTTAGAAATAGACAGATTATGGCGTATTCCTATCTATCTAGTCCGTACAATGGTTTTGGGAGGGGCCGGAGTCAGCTCCCGTCGTGGGCGCACGGCCGGGGCCCGGGCAGGGGCCGGGGGCAGTGGTCACCCGTGCCGAGGCGCCGGCCTCCAGGACTCCGATACGTGTCGTGAGTAGAAAGACGCTACGGAGTATCATCCTGCTTTTGTACAGAGATTTTTTACCTGATACTGTCAATGCTTTGCCTGTAGGTCGCTGCAGCGACCTTATTGGAGTACATGCGGATTCAACGCTTACCATCTATGCTATTGCTGCAGCACTTAGATCTACCGATTGTATCAGATATCAACAGCTTCACTCATTGTTGCAGCATTTTTTAGCAATATTAGCAAAAGCCGTGAATTTTGCAATACTTACTTGACCGTTTACTACATTTTTTTGCCCAAGAAATATGATCTTTCTAGTGTTTTCAATGCACTATCTATACTTCTAGATATAGTTTCAAGTCGGCTGTTAGCGCCAATGCTGCATACTAACAACAAACCCGTACGCTAGCGCTTTGGGCAATCTATCGGCATTGTATGAATGATTCGTCACACTCGATTTTGGAACAATATGATTTGATTGGCATGTGATCCGCTTATCTGGGACAATGTTATCAGTAATAGTTGTTTGATAGACAGTATACCAGGCAAGCTCGACATTTTGACGAATCGCAATGGGTGTCAAGAAATCAAGATAACCGCAGCTCCATTCACGTAGGTTAATTTGTATGAACCCTTGACACTTGTTGTCACCATCTATCAAGATTAAAACGCCGACTGAATGGCGGACGAGGGTGGTTGCTTGACGTGGTTTTGAGCATTTGTGTCGTCCATGGGTTAAACTAACCAATCACATAGAATAGAGATCATGGATCATATTCGACTCGTCTCCCGCTATCGGCACTCAGACTATCACGAAGAGTTTTAATCTAAATTGAACATTAAGGATTCGTTAAACTCACTGTGTGGTTTCAGACAACTGAATGTAAAATGGCTGTTTGCTTGACGAACGTGAACGTATATAGCTAGGGAATTCAACTGTCTGTTTGAATAAATATAGTCTGCTGGCACGCTATGGAGGAAGAACTTGTAGAAATTCAGTACTTGTACCATGTCACAACAAGTCAATACCATTTACTGACATTTACCATGATGGTAATATCATCAATATTTGGGTGGGTGCGCAGTGTAGTGCTTGACTCACTGAACCCCCGTAATACACCATTGAGTTCCTTATATAAATGGATCACCTAATACCAGACTTGGATTAGCGACATTTTAATAGATTAAGGAAGAGTTTAGCTTTCGTGTCGGGACGTTGAACACGTCTTGCGCTTCTCGTGTACTTTAAAAACTACCAGGTCTAATACTAGTAGTGGTACATATTGTACTAATTACAGAATTTTAAAGCACTTCCTCTACCCTAGCTAGTGCACCTGATCTTCAGTGGTCTCACTTTATAGTCTGTAAGGATGGGAGAATTTCTTCGGCCATATAGAAATGCCACAATCGTACGAGCTAATTTCTGATGCTGACATGAGAGGTAGCCTTTAATAAATCGACTTAACCAAGCGTAAAAGAGCTGCATGTTTGATCTTGAAGGTTCAATTATATATTACAATAGAGCATGAAACAAAATAATAACACTTGATGATACCTCCTCAAACGATCAACCGATTCTTGGTCATAGATAGTCAGATTCAGTCTGAAAGAACATCTTCAGTTAGGTTAAAACGCTATGCTACTGCCCTTTCTGTCATACATCTGTCTTGCATGTTTCATTCGCAAAGCCGGACACCTTCTCCTGCGACAAGTCCTAAGGGGAGCCCATCGACAAGTCCAACGAGTCATTTCCTCGTCAGTCCTCGGCGCGGCTCGCACCCATCGCCGAGAATCAGTCCCAAACATCCCCGGCCCAGACGTGGTTCGTCGCCCAACCCCGTGGGTAGTGCGTCCCTCCCCAGCCTGCCGAGCTCGCACACAAACAATCTGCTCACGCCGTCGCAGTCTCATTCTCCGGCCGGCAGCCCTGTCGAGCAACATGACAGAACCATCACTGATCTGACATTTGTCTTCGGCAAGAATGGGTATCTCAAAGCATCCTGTCATTCCAGAAGCATGCTGTTTGCTGCCACTGCATGGAATCGCCGCTTTTTTGCTTCAATAGCTGCATGGTGTTGAATTGTATTGTTGCTTGATTGTTCGTACCCGCTATACATATCTGCCTGCAAAGTTGTCAGTAGATTTAAAGTGGTATCTCACTGTACTTGGGGCACTTTTGAGGCACTGTGGGGTTCAAAAGATTACTCAACGAATTTCAGAGATAAAGAACGAATTTTCTTACGTTCTGTGTATTTTGTTGTCTTCTAAGTCATACTTTTACGTATTACGCAATATCTAAATTATGAAAAGTCGGCGAAAATAATTTATAACATAACAGTGCCGTAGTAAACGAACCCCGCGATGCCTCATCAGTGCCCCAAGTGCAGTGAGAGACCACCTTTAAGCATCAAAGAATTACTCTAAGACTGGTACTTGAAGATCAAACTTATCGAAGATCTAACTACGAGTATTTGAATGTTTTTATTTCAATGTTTGAACAGCAGTGCACACCACAAAGGAAGCAACCACAGTCGAGATGCCTCACCAAAGGTCTCTCCAGGCGCCTCGCCAAAGTCTTCACCCAAGAAGAGTCACGCGAAGAGTAACGGGTCAGAGGAGCAGGCTAACGCCCACGTAGTCATAGTCGGTGGAGGGTATGCCAAAGTTATCTTTTAATATTTAGGCCACAGCTAGTAGATTTTGTACATGACATCATCAACAGACTTCAAATTCAATGTGAGAGGCCGAAAAAACAACATGGGAAAAAAATATGCCTAGATTTTCACAATAGACATACACCATAAACGTTGGAACAATAATTGTAGTGACAAACTGTCACAATTAGTCAACAAATGCTTTATTTCTGTATTCAAGAATTGCACAGAGTGACACTTGTTTAGAAGACTAGTATCACTTACAAAGTCGGAAAATATACACTCAAGGCTACGAGACAGATGTCACTTCTACAGCTGCCAAACTAGTTTCACTTCTAAAACTGCGTATACGTATATATACAGTCATGGCTACCTCATTAGTTCTACAAGAACATTGAAGGTTACCTCATGGCATACTTTCCCCTTTTGGCATTGTCTCGTCGTGTCGACCAACTCCGGAGGGAAAAAATGTTTTATATTTCTTTTTTCAAAATCAGGAGAAAATTGATGGGCGCAATGATGTCATCTATAACTTGTACATGCTGTAGCCTTGCTATAATGTGGTAGCCTGGTAGATTACTGCCATGCTGTGAGAGAATATCATTTTTCTCCACACGTACAACTACGATAAAACGAAAAAGTCAATATCAATAATATCCTTTCAATCTACATGTTTATGGACCACTGACTTTTTTTTACTTTTATTCCCTAAAGGTACGCAGGAATAGCGATTGCACGGAAACTACAAGGCAAAGTCAACTTTACTCTAATCGACCCAAAAGAATGCTTTCACCATCACATCGGCGCACTCAGGTCTGCCGTTAGAACAGGTAATTGTGCATCTCTGCTCTCGGCGTTGCCTTTGTCTGAACCCATCTACGCGGCCAATAGCGTGATGATTAAAAGTCAAACTGCATTCTAGATAAGCAAATACAAAAGTTACTCAAGCTGCATAAGCAACTGGATATGTTTTGTAAGCCTTATCCACTTGCGGATCTAATTCTGTTATTCAAAATCTCATAATTGCTTGCCTGAGTGTCTGACCTTCATCGTCGTACATTCTAGATAGCTTTTTGGGATGGATATTGAATCCCTAATCAGCAGAATGGTGTTAACTTGAAACAAGGGGCGCTTGAACTTTCAGAAGAAGTCAAGATCCATGTTGTAGGTGACGATATACATGTGTGGTATTCTTTTAAGCTGCAATATTTGCCAATGTAGAATGATGTTGCTTAAGACACTTATATTTCATATTCCAGATTTTGCCAAGAAGACCTTCATTCCGTATGACGCCACGTTCGGGAAGCGGTTTAAGCAAGGGCGTGTGAAGGATGTGAACACGTCTGACAGGACTATCATACTGGAAACAGGTAACAACTAGTATGACGTTATCTACATTTTATCATGATTCAAATATACTTTGTTCAACATGCATTTCATCTAGACATCTGTTATGATGTTGTACATATTGACATGATGGGAAAATTTTTTATGTGAGAAAACCAACAAAGAACTGAACATAAATACGAATATATGATACAAAGAGCAACACGTAACGTATTTTGGTAATATCTCCATAATGCGGACCCAATGGGATAGAATAATTTATATAAATAGATTATATCATCTATTATTTAAAGTGGTTTGGGTCTAACAGCAGATGTCAATTATCATCATCAGGTTGCTTTTGTGCAGCCTACCACACTTCTAACCTAGCCCATATATTATATTCAATTCTGTATAGGCCATGTTGATTTTATTATATGGATGACATCCTCGCCCGCATCAGTTTTCGGCCGTTTCCAAAATAAGATAAAAAGTTTTCAACCATACTCTAAATCGTACAAAGCAGCTTCAAAATAAGCTAATATATGCAGTGGATCGCAAAGATATATACGGGGAAAAAGTAAACTAATGTCATAGATCATTACAAGGACAAAGAAGACGTTAAAGAACAAATATGAAGAATCTATTGTTTAGTATACTATATTCTGTGTGTTAAGTCATTTGTTCCACCTTCCTGACCACTCTGATTTCATAATAAAGGCACCTTTATGGTTAATTTTTGATTAGCATACTCGCATCAGTTTTTGGATTCCCATAGGATGCCATCCATATTTAATCAGCGAACGGACATGCAAGGATAACATTGTTCTTGAGATCTCCTCTCGAAACCACTTTCAGCGATCTGTAAATTTAAAGGTGTGAGGTAGTGGAATTGTTCTGACATAGTTTTTTTCTATCCGCCTGTAGGAGAGACCATAAGTTACACCCATCTGGTTATCGCTACCGGATGTACGGGTCCGTTTCCTGGACGAGTCGATGACACCATCACGACTGATGAAGCCATCAGCAGGTACAGCCATCTGGCGGAACAGGTATGATTACAGACCTCTATAAAGTGCCCCTCTCATGCCAGGTCTGTCGCTTGCATATGTTAATTACATTTGCGCCAGCTCTGACGCATCGGTCTGCGATTCGTCCTTCTCGCGTTTAGCCTCTCGCAACCAGCCAATCACATCGTCGCCTACGGTCAAAAGGCAACATGGTTGGTAACTTCCCACCCAATCACAGGATTAAGAGTATCTGATTGGGTGACAGCCTGCCTACGCTAAAGTAGTGGGAAAAACGGATCGCAGACCGATATGCCACGAGCCGTTGCTTGTCATGAATAAGTCTTATATGAGAGTATGATAATATAAGGAATGGATTTATTTCTTCGTAGGCTGTGAGCGAGTCGGTGGGAAATGATGTTAATTCCGAAGGTTAGCTAGGTTACAGTCCAGCTATTAAAATCACATGCTTTGAAGCACACTGTATTCGGAGAAAAAGTTGAGCAATGCTATTAGATATTAACACGCCTCGTCACTCGTGGTCTATTCTATTGATGATATCTAGTTTTTTTAATTCTATGCTGCAAAGACAACGATTGAGAAACTGGTTTCTCATGCAACTTCATCGGGTCTTTTAATATGAAAATTGGACATCCGATTTCATAGTCTGGTTTACTATATATAATCTATTTCCTAGCAGGCTGGGTAAAGCCGTTAACTGTACAGTAATATAAAGAACACATAAAGAGACCATAAAATAGTGGTATATGCTTTTAAATCAGTTGTGACGTGACAATTAATTTCCACCTTTTTTTATAGATTGAGACTGCTGACAAAATAGTGATAGTTGGCGGAGGAGTTGCGGGAATAGAACTTACCGGAGAAATTCTGTCCGCCCACAAAAACAAGAACGTCACACTGATCCACGCTCACCAACATCTCATCAACGATGACGTTCTACCGGGCATGCGCACAAAGCTACAGGAGAAAGTAGCTAGATATGGCGTCACGTTTATTCTAGGTACGTTAGCAAGAGTTTACTCTCTGCCTATAATTATCTTCATGAAAATATAGGCATTGTTTTCGGTGCGTGCGTGTGTTTGTGTGTGTGTGTGTGTGTGTGTGTCTACTAGACTAAGTGTTTCCACATATGTTTTTGTGGTCAGCAAAATTTAAAACCTGTCATGATATTTGTAATAATATTATGTAGCTACTTGTTTTGGAAAGACAAAGGTCCAAGTTGGTTTCGACTTCTTGAAACATACTTTTAGTAAAAAATTTTGTGGGATCTTTTTGTAGTGAACTTTTCAGTATAATAACCTATTGCATACCTTGAAAGATACTAATAAGTCATTTACATGTTCTTACAGATGAAAGAGTGAAGAATCTTGAGGAAGTTGCTACAAATGTCTCGAAGCCCACTACAGTCAAGACAGACGCCGGGACTGAAGTCAGTGCAGACCTGGTTATACGGTGTACGGGCGTCAAACCCAACACGGCAGTATTCGCTAACAACTTAGGTGAGAAGGATGCTTAGAGTAATAATTACCTTTACCTGTCTAAGCAACTGTCTGATTTTCTTGCTGTGTAACAGTGGCATGACGTACCATAAGGTGGTATTTCACCGCATTTGGAGCACCGGTGCGGCACTGCGGGGTTCGTTCACTGCGGCACAGTTGTGTTATTTTTCATATTCGCTGATATTTTTTATAATCTAGATATTGTGTAATACGTAAAAGTATGACTTAGGAGACAACAAAATGTAAGAAAATTCGTTCTTTATCTCTGAAATTCGTTGAGTAATCTTTCGAACCCCACAGTGCCGCACCAGTACCCCAAGTGCAGTGAGATACCACCTTTACCATACCAGTATATACATAAAAGTTTCTATCCGTCTTTTTTGGGTTCATGTGAGATAGCTATACTTATTTACACCACACCATAAGTACATCTTCCATAGGCCTGGTCAGTATTATCACTACATCCCAATGTCGTACCTTTATTAAGGATTCATCACCTGAAGTATGATAAAAAATGCATTATATGCTACCGCACCAAACGTAATGTGCTGATCATGATGATCACACCACCTTAGACCTTTTGATGCTACATCCACATGTAATCTGGATTTTACATTCACCAGGCGGCAAACTGGATGACTCAGGTCGGCTGAAAGTTAACGAGTTGTTTGAAGTGGACGGCCTTGAGCACGTGTATGCCATCGGGGAATGTAACGATGTGGCCGAGGTGAAGATGCCGAGGCACAGCACCGCACAGGGGGAACTTCTGGCGGAGAACATCGTCAAGAAATTGGACAACAAGGAGATGAAACCGCATACTCATGGTACGCACCATCCTCTGTTTTAAACCATTCTGATGTCAGACTTTCTTAGCTATAGTCTTTCTCCTCTGCAGGCTATTATCAATGTAGTGTGTCATATAAGATAGAATATATCGTAGCTCAACTGGTAGCCGCCTCACAATTGAGCTTCTTGTTCCAGTTAGCTGGTAACTGGGGGACCTAAGTTTAATCGCATTTTCAAACTGAGGCTCGGCCGGGTTGTTTGCTGTTTGTGGAAACAAAATAGAAATGTATATTTCGTAAAATAATGCTCTCAACTATTCTCACTACGTCTTGTGTAGTTTGGTGTCTTTTATATCATACTTTTCGTTCTCGAAAGCTGCCTGGACGGGCTCCGGTTTAATCTTAAGTTGGGCATTCCGGTTTGAGCTGCACCCGTCTTTCAGAAGGGACGCAATTAAATAATGGTTCAGTGTTAGAGGGTTGATTTTCTTACAAGTAAAGCTTTACAAGTATACTTTTATAAAAAAAATGTATATGTTTAACGTACAATGTCATCTTGTCATCTTTTGCCCCCACAGGCCAGCTTATGATGGAGATATCCCTGGGACCAAACGCCGGCGTCAGTCAAGTCAAAGGTCTTATCCTGGGGAGTTTTCTTACCAAATACCGCAAGAGCAAGGATCTCTTCGTGCACCGCTTTTGGAAAAAGGTTATGAAACAGGAAGTGCCTCACTGAGACAACAATACAACAAAGTGTCCAGACCTACATTGGTGTCTAAAGTCTAAAAATATCTCTTGATAAACGTTATATGAAAACATAACCAACGAAACATCCAGGGATATGATAATTATATATAATATGAACATTGTGCAAATAACATTCCTGCTTCTTCTTCCTCTAAATACATTCTAAACAAAGGATCAACATCAACTCCTGCAGCCAAAACCTTTTATCAAAAGACAGTACATGACATAACATGAAGTGTTCTTACAGATGAAGACTTTATACATTTCTCAAAGTTCAAGAAAAGTAACGGAGACTATAAAGGGATATCAGTTTGTTTTTGGTAAAATGGACAACTTACGATTTGTTCTATTCTGTAAACATGAACATGTTTGATATGTAACAGGTAAGTTGTGTAGAATGTACATTATGGTGAGTTCACATTATAAGCATTAAAACGGTATTCTTGACTTATTGGCGTTATGTTGGTAATAATGTATTGAATGTCTTTTCATATTGCGCCAATTAATGACTTGTCGGGATAACAACACATCAAGCTCACAGTTCATGTTCATGACGTCATCAAAACAAAGGGCATTTTAAAGGTATTGTGAAACCAATATGCTGTAAAGCAAGATCGAATTCTGGTCGCTTTGCCTCTTGTTCAGTTATATAATTCAAATAATTTATACTAAAACCTTTAAATTTAACCACATGTTTATATATTAGGTAATCATAGGAAATCGATGATAAGATGATGATGATGAATATATGATAAAAGATTGTTTTCAAAATACAACCTTGAAATATCGTAAGGTTAGCAACTAAACAAGAACTCAAGTTTGTAAATAAGCCAAGTGTATAAATGAAATATTTGAAATATACATGATATCAGCACATATGAAATAAAAAATGCGTAGCACGTTTTTTTCAAATCACTAGGGCCCCGATTCCACAAGACGGCGATCGAGCCGTATCTCGATACAACCTTAACTGGATTTGTATAACCATTGAATTTATAATTGGAATATCACCTAAAGTATTGAAATATTATTGTTAAGACAACAAAGCACACAAAGTTAGAAAAGATTTCTTATCAATGAAAATCGCAGCAAGACTGCCCCCTAGCGGAATGCTTCAGAATGGGGTATAAGATAACAAATACTTGGATTCTATGATATCCATAAGGCGTATTTGATAAGGTTTTAAATACACAGAAATGTCACTTCACTCTATTCAGGACTTGACTCTATTCGGGCAAAACATTTCTACTCTAATCGTGACTGAAAAAAAGTTGATAATCTCCAGATATTAAAGGAAAACGGTGATTACATTTTCGTGAATGGAATCCTTTATGAAAGGATTATATAAAGTACTATATATTAAGTGAATAACTTTATCGTGTAGGTAGATGCATTTTCACCACTGGATGAAAAAATAAACACACAAATTCGCTGTAGAAAGCACGTAGTGTGTAGTATCGATGTCTTTATTACTGCTGTATACTTTATCAAGCATTTTATTGTGGGTTTTAGGTAATAACACGATCCAAATTTAAAGGGGAAAATCCAATTTGTTCCCTTTTTTCGTCTCGAATTTTCAAACCTCAAGATACCCAAATGTTGAAAGTGAAGCTGCTGAGTATGCTATAATAAAGCGCCATCAGCGCGGCTAAAAGCCGCCGATGGTCATCAGCGCGGCTAAAATCCGCCGGTCACAGGTCGGTTAAAAGCCGCCGGTGCCTTTAGCGCGGTTAAAAGCCGCCCGACACAGCGCGGTTAAAAGCCGCCGGTGCCTTCAGCGCGGCTAAAAGCCGCCGGTGTCTTCAGCGCGGCTAAAAGCCGCCGGTGCCTTCAGCGCGGTTAAAAGCCGCCGGTGCTTTCAGCGCGGCTAAAAGCTGCCGGTGCCTTCAGCGCGGTTAAAAGCCGCCGGTGCCTTCAGCGCGGCTAAAAGCCGCCGGTGCCTTCAGCGCGGTTAAAAGCCGCAGGTGCCTTCAGCGCGGCTAAAGGCCGCCGGTGCCTTCAGCGCGCCGTCGGTCGCAGCTAGCGCGGCTAAAAGCCGCCAGCTGCAGCGCGGTTAAAAGCCGCCGTATCACAGCGCAGCGCGGTCAACAGCCTTGTAACGTCGGCGCGGCTAAAAGCCTCGTGCCACCAGAACGGCTAAACGTTAATAACGGCCCTGTTCCTAGGAGCGATTCTCTATAAAAGAATGAGATGATTCAATAATGTGTTCTCACAAAATTCAGCGGTCCTATCAAAGTTTTTAGTTTTGTATTCAACTGATATGCTACAATGAATGTCAACATTGACAGTATTGCTATTACACTACATTAATAGCATCATGAAAAGCGTCACACTACACTGAAGAAGTCGATGTTGTACTTTCTTGGACACTGGACACGCGTGTGTAGAAAGTTATATTTCCCGCAATGAGATTTAGACATTTAAATAGAAATGCAATTTTGGAAAACCTTCCTCCTGAGAACCGGATGAAGGTCTTTCCCAATTGTGTTACCCCACATTTGACAACACAGGTGTACTTGAAAAAAGACATAGGAATATCATTATTACCACACACCATAGTCTTGTTTCAGTCTGTCAGGCAACCGAATTATTTATGCTCCAATCACCAATCCAGGCAAGACATTTCGTAGTGGAATAAGTACATCATTAAAACCCATGGCCTGTTTCACGGCGTTCCAGGTCCTCTCTATCTCTGCTACTAGCCTCTACCAGGCTCCGCGGATCGGTGGCCTAATTGTAGAAAGTGGACAAATAGAGTCTATAGTACACTAGTGGAGTCAGCCGGCCAGTGGAGGACGTGTCTTATCTTGTGACAGATGTACATCGACGATCTCCTCATACTTGGCAGTGTATTCTTCGAGAGGCTTGTTCTCAATCGACTCCCTCACATACACCCCGTCGTTGTTTGGCACGGAGTTTCAGGCGCTGTTTGTCCTGGTAGGTGGTGATGACCTTCACAAACTAGGGTACGATATCTTGACCATCGTTGGACCCTGCCGGGACGACCGCGAAGTCGTCTGTCTTGTACAAGGGGTCCTGTAAACAAAGTGTTAAATGGCTATTAGGAAGGTGGAATGGCATTTGTGTCATGTGTTGGGCGACAGTCAAGAATAAAACATGTCTACAAAATAGATAGGAAATTCATGTGATTGAAAAAAAAATGTTGGATGTATTTGGTCTCTTCAGGTGAATCAGCGTGTAACAGATATGAACCACTATTCTCTTAGGAAAGGTTGGGTTCTAGTGATTAGTAGTGGCAGGAAATCTCGGCCATTATAAATCCCAGCTACCCAACCTCTGCTTGGAGAATATGTACCGCCAATTATTTTGTGGTAGCGTATCTGTTGTGGTTGGTAACAAGCGTCTTAGGAATTGCCGACAGGGTCGGAAGGAGGTGTTGATTGATAGGTTGGAGAAACAGCCACTCTACTATACTTATACGTCCCCGAATGGTCGGTGTCTTTTTCTTGACATTTCAAGTTATACTAAGGTTTAAAGCTGATTTTACAATTTAGCACCTCCTGATGCACGCAGTTATAATGGGTTAGTATGCTAAAGGTCGCTACACTTACGGCCGATACCATGTCACCGACCGGTCTATGGCATATCCGTCTAACTAAAGCGTATTGTATGTAATCTTAACTTTTCGCGGGACGACAAGGCTTTTTATAAAGTCTTTAAATGTCCATTAGCGTCTTGAATTCACACAGAAAGGGACACACGTCTCGGCGTGTGTAACGGCCATTAACAGCAGATTATCACCTAATTAAATTGATTGTAAAGTATGTGTGGATTAACATCCAGATGGCCGGTCCTGTGCCCGTTGTGTGGGGCACTCTAAACCCTTCAAATTGGTCTGTTGTATAAATGATATTTTTCGGGATACAAATTAAACCTACTTTTGGCTAATTTACCTCATCTGTCTTTTCTTCTTCTTATCCCGACTATCGTTTACGAGAAAGTGTGACGGACGTCGGCTATGCAAGGACAATCATACAAAACGTTGTACATCACACACATTGGAGATACAAAAAGTTTGAAGACTATCCCATCTTGGAATACAGACGTTGAAAGTAGGTCAAAGTAAAATGGTAGCGCCAAACCTTTTGTATGACTAACATTCTGAGAGTCGAGACTCTTAGGATACAGAGTTGGGGGCACTTTTCAAGGAACACTATGCTATCTAGAGAGACTATTTTATACATGGACGGATTACTACAAAATGACCCACATATAATAAAGAAACGCGTTGGCTGGCAGTTTTGCTGAGGTTTTGTGCGCTCAAATTTCGTCTACTTAAAAGTAATCATGAAATGTCAAAGTATCATATTGATACCAGGAACAACCGGTACCTGCTTCTCCTGTCAGTATCCCAGCCCACCTCCCCTGTGCACAAGTGGAAGGATCATCGGTCTCACTAAATACCGAAAACAACCGAAAACAACCGAAAACAACCGAAAACAACCGAAAACAACCGAAAACAACCGAAAACAACCGAAAACAACCGAAAACAACCGAAAACAACTTAA
This sequence comes from Branchiostoma floridae x Branchiostoma belcheri, assembly GCA_019207045.1. Taxonomy (NCBI): domain Eukaryota; kingdom Metazoa; phylum Chordata; class Leptocardii; order Amphioxiformes; family Branchiostomatidae; genus Branchiostoma; species Branchiostoma floridae x Branchiostoma belcheri. The sequence goes on from CM033035.1 coordinate 11,755,663, forward strand.
AATATACCGAAAACAACCGAAAACAACTCGACAAATACCGAAAACAACTCGAAGCCACCTAAAAAATATCAAAGCAATCATGAACAACCTACCAGAACCCGAAAAAAAGCCGGAAAACAACTCGTAAACAACAACGATGTCTATTTTATCTTCATCTACTGGTTACTCTCCCTTGAATTATTTTCTACACGACCGAGGGAGAGAATGGAGTGATTCTGAAGGAAGGATTCTGTCAGCAAAGGGGATGTAGCCGGTGAAAACACCTTTCCATCGATCACACGCTGTTTTATTGTGTAAAGCAGAATCCTTATTTTGATCATATAGTTTAATCTGGGGCCTCTGTGGTAATACACGTTTGCGGTTTTTCCATTTAAATCGATTTGTTATGGCAGCGGAAATGCGTTATAATTGAGCAAGAAATATACTAGATTGTTTTGGTTGCTAGTAAAAAAATGTAGTATTAGCTAATTAGCTAAATAGGCAGCAGAATTTGCCAGCAGTAATTAATAAGCAAACATATTTTCCAAACAGAGATTTCGTCGGGGGATAGCAGTGACTGCTATTTCTTGTTGTGGCCAATACTACACCCCGCCCCTACCGTTACCTCTGCTTGGAGTTACACAATAGATGCCAAGTAATCTAGATATCCATTGATGAGTTTGCGAGTTGACCAAGCAGTCCCCGTTAATAACGTACAGGGTCCGTGAATCTGAATGCGAACATTAATATATTCGAACAGGCAAAGGAGATCGTTGACTTTACTAATATTGTATTAATAACAGGGGTCGTCCAACAAATAAATCCATCGTAGCCTAACTGTCCAAAATAAAGTCAAAATTATCAAATAGTGGCCCGCTGAAATGATTGTCTGTTGTTTATGGTTGTGTCGAGTTGTTTTCGGTAATTAGTGAAAGTTGTTTTCGGTTGTTTTCGGTAATTGGTGAAAGTTGTTTTCGGTTGTTTTCGGTATTTAGTGAAAGTTGTTTTCGGTTGTTTTCGGTATTTAGTGAAAGTTGTTTTCGGTTGTTTTCGGTTGTTTTCGGTAGTTTTCGGTTGTTTTCGGTTGTTTTCGGTTGTTTTCGGTTGTTTTCGGTTGTTTTCGGTTGTTTTCGGTATTTAGTGAGACCCAGGATCATCAGGGGTATTCAAGATTCCATCGCTGCAATTCTCGTCCTGCGTGCAGCCTTCAACTCATTGTAAATTTGACAACACAAACTTGTTTCAAGCATAACTATCTATTCTCTAAGGAATCATGCTCTTGGAATGTACCCGCGATAGTACATGCAATAGGTATGCACCTTGCACGGCAGCAAAAAGATGTTAGCAAATTGAGTTGGGAAACTGCAGTTTATTTATTGTAAGTAATTTTAATCTATCAGTTCTGTTTCCGTTTTTGTTTAAAAAGATTTTCTGTCATACATGGTTTTATATGGCAATGGCATTCTGGAACTGGAGTGTTTGCCTGTGTGTGTGTGGAGACAGGACCTGTATAGGCTCAGATATATTGTGTTCAGAAACTTGCGGTGTTTTACCACAACAGGAACACCTGAAACACGTGCTTATCATTTCCAAAGCTCAATGTACGTTTCAACCGAAAAGTTTATAGGGTTTTATATAATTGGACACCGTTTGCCCTTGGGATAATGACTCCCCCTCCATATATCTGCTTGGACATAACGAAAGCACTGGCGATTAGTTCCTGTGACACCGGCCCCCCGCTCCCGCTGAGATGTAGATATGCATCACTGCATTTGCCCCGGGTTTGAGGATAGGGTCACATTACCGCTCGCCCTCCAAACCTTTTGTTGTTACTCAACTACGGTTGTCAAAGAGAGTGGGAACAAGGAAAGTGGGGAAAGCGGTATACGATAAGAAAGTCACATTTTTTTCGCAACAATCTCTACTTGGAGATTGAGAGTGATACATTGGCTCTACCCTGGGAGCCAGACAGGACCGGGTAGCTAGCGAGGTTTGTTAGCAAGTTTTGTTCGGGGAGCCAAGGCAGTCAGCCCGACAATCTCACATTAGCACTCCGGGGGATTTAAGCCCGAAGGAGTTATCGCTGAAGGGTAGGTCCAAGCTGCCCGATCCCGGATGGCCTCCAGGGTACATTGGCTCTATTGAAAAACAAGGACTTACATGTAACTCGCGTGACAAGGTGAATTTTGCTGCAGACGAAAGCAGCTACTCTCCATGTAGATGTTGTTGGAGGAAACGTGTGACTTTCTTATCTAGTTATTATATGCCGCGTTTTTTGTTCGCATTCCTTCAGTTTTCCCCGATGGCCGACAACATCTGCTCGGCTGATTTACGGGTTGCAAAATTGTCATCATTATCTGTCGACGACGGGGTTATACCGCCCCTCACGGGGTGTAAGCTGAACATACCCTTCTGTAAGCTGAACACAAGAAGTGGACTACCGTTCGGGTGAATGATGGTACGGTAGGATAAAACCCGGACCTTTAGGTCCTAAACTAAATAAACATGCTGTCGATTATGCCACACGATCCCATGCAAAAGATATTTATAAAATGAATAATATCATGTCCCCTGAGACACTACTGTCCAAGCAGAAGTTACTCTGTGGATTTTGTTACATGTTATAGCTAATTACGTTAGCTAATTGCTTTATGTTTTGTAAAGTTTTCTTCATGTTCACTGACACGCCTAAAGGCACGTCAAAAACACGCCGAACCTCTGCTCGTAGAATACCTAACCTATCAACACCAACCGTTTCGACGGATCATAGATGTCGGTGGGAATGCAAGCCGAAACACATACCATATGTAGATCGTAATCTTCACCAGCTTGAGACAGGAATACAGGAGGCTGATCACAACGTTACTGACCATCCCACATGCTCGGCCTTGCATTGACTCTAACTGAGTCTAAGCAGATGTAAGAATCCGTCAAATTCTAACTTCTTGGTGTTTAAGTAACGTTACGTTGTTTTTTAGTCTTGTTTTGTTTTTGTCTTCTGATGTAGAAGAAGACGAATCGTTAAGATACAAGAGTACGAAATTGATTTTGAGCTAGATTTTGCGAACGGCGAAAGTATTTAAAGCACAAAGTGGATGCTGTAGCGAGATCAAGAACTCCACGAAATCATCTTTCGGAAGTGACGTAAAACGGGGGTCCCGTGTTCGAGGAGATACTCTCAAAGCAGAGGTTAATAGGCTCCAGCTGTTTTTTTTAACGTTTTTAGTCGTTTTTATCGGGCTTTCTATTTTATATTGTATCTCGTATTGTCAAATCCTAACTTAGGTTTTGACAGCAGAGTTTTGACAATACAAGATACAATACAAAATAGAAAGTTTGAGCCGGAACAGCCGGAGCCCTAACCTCTGTTTGAAGATTAAGAGGAGGCGCCTCGAGCACGTATCAGCCTCATTACTCACACGTTGGGAACCTACTGGCTGCAAGTAATACACCAGATGAATTATGGGCCAGAATGCTTACATCTGCTTGGACTGATTTGCTGATGTAAGGATGTCCCATTGGCAAAGTTTATCATCTGTTTTTACAAGACTCAGCTCCATTTCTAATTAAAGAGTTTACAACGCTTTGGAGAAGGAGAAAGCAGACAAATTAAAACAACTCCGAGAGATCCGAGTCCTTACATATGTAACATACTGGCCGAGCAGATGTGGTGGGAGAGGCTCAGAGGAAACCACGTACACGGTGTGTTGAATGATATTTCCCTCCCAGGCTAGACACTCCTACACATACATACATCCTTGTACTTGGAGATTACAGTTGGCTGGGTGAGCTCGCCCACTGAAAGATTCTACCCCGCCAGGCTAATATGCTATTTCGTATCCTTTCATTTACTAGGAAAGCTTAACTCTCCAAGCAGAGGTTGAGTCGCGTGGATATAGTAGTATTTTTCCGACTACTATATCTACGCGACTCAACCTCTGCTTGGAGAGTATAGGGAAGCTACTTCACTGGGCCCAGCAAATATAGTAACCCAGCAAATCCAGTATACTGCAAAGCTTTATGATAGATATCCTGGAAGCCAGATTGTTTTCAGGGCCAACACTGACAAACTCCTGTTTTCTATTGACCGACATGTCACAAAGGAAATTCTACAACAGCCGCCCTAAGTGTCCTAGGTTACGCCTTGAGCTACGGAACCGCCTGGGGTTCAGTGATAACTGTTCAAGTAGAGGTTTGTGTAGAAGATTGTGTTTTCTGGTGGGGAGACTCCGAGTGTGGACATATATATCCCGCCTGTCGGGGTGTAAACAGGGTCAGCTGGGGGTTTTAAAATTACCTTTGGGGTATGTTCCCTATGAAAACAGCCTGGGAGATCGGCTTCTACCATGCCAGTAAACAAACATAGGCACCAACAAAGATCAACAAACAGTATACGAGTTTCACGACTTCCAGGCTGTTACAAGCCAGCTCCCCGGCTTCGGGGCCGTAGAAGGACAAGCCGCTTATGGTCGGCTGGTTAATCTCCAAGCAGATCCTATGGTGCCATAAGATAGTAATATGTAGTTTAATATATACATTTGGGGAAACGGGTGAGGTGAGGGGTAAGTATTATATCCTTGTTCCCTGTATATCAATTCCACAAGGTACGAATTAGGTTTCGGCGTTTGTGTGTGTGTGTGTGTGTTTTTCATGCCATTTGGGGTTCCTGTTCGAGACTCGGGAACTATAATACGGCTGGATACCAGGCTAATAATTCCAGGTTACAAAAACATAATAATTAAACACTCCTAGTAACTCATAAACAATATCGACATTAATACACCATGACTATAACCCTACTAACCTTTGATAAGAGAGCCAGTAGCGTTCCATGTGGAGACATCCGGTGACCGCCCTATGTTCGAGACATCCATAATGATGCACGCGGGTTTCCACGCGATTATCGTGTCCAGCGAAACTTCCGACCGCGCGCGACGACTGGATTCTCTACACTGTCCGCGGAGTTGGAACATATATTCGATGACGCTGATGTACCATCCAAAAACAAGTTGACGAATGGCACAAGTCTATGTGAAGGAAAAGTCTGTAGACAGCATGAGTTGAAGACGTGAGCTAAGTGCGCTGACCAGAACGGGTGAATGTGCTAATTAGGAACAGATACGGCCTGACAAAGGTCGTTCTACCAGGACAGATTTTGTTCCGCACCCTTGTGTAACATGGTAGATTGGGCCACAGCAAGTAAATTGTATGGATGACATCGAGCAGAAAAGTCAGATAGGGCGATAGGGAAAAATTGTGTGATTATGGGCGACATTTCAAAATAGACACCATAAACGTTGTAACAAGAACTAAATGGACAAAACTTGGTATCACAGCCAACAAGGCATTCATTTCTGTATACAAGACGGGATTGAACTGTTGTAGTAAAAGTGACACTAGTGTGGTAGACTGACAACTACACTCATAGCTTCGTATTGACTATCAAACTTGTTTAACTTCTACAACTACAGCCGTGGCATGGGTACGTCGCAATTGTCACTACTACTTAAGTAGAATCATTAGACTACAAAACGACACAACATACGTGCTCATTTTGTTAATTTTTTTTGCCATATTGACCGTCTCCAAAGAAGAAAAACAAAACTTTTCTGAAATCAGGCGAAAATGAGCGCGTGGATGTCATCCATAAAATTTACTTGCTGTGGCCTTATCTTGTGAAAGAAGGGCTGAGCCCCGTAGAGACTCACAGTGAGCACTAGAGACGGGCCGGGTCGTGCTCTCCCGAGATGCCGCCACAACTGTGTCAACTGTGTTTGGACTATTTTAACTCCTCAGAGTCGGATAATGACCAGGAAACGCGCTGAAGTTTGGGCACTGGGTGTCCAACCTGTCAGTGGCTTTTCAAGAATTTCGTAAGGTAGGTTTACATGCTTGTTTGTTTTGAACATTCATATCTCACAAGGAAAATTACCCACGTTGCTATACATGTAGGTTTGGGTATTAGGAAAATATATCCCATACATCAGATTTTCAGATGACTGGCGAGAGTAACAGATATCTCTACGCGGTGAATTGTATCAAGACCGGAGAGGCCTTGTGGCATTTCTCTGTGACCGCCCAGTATAATTTTTTTCGGTCCACAGATTAACAACGAGATCAGCCTTTTTGGAATACAAATTTCCGTTCTCGGAGTAACGCCACCGAAAGTTGTCAAACCAAGTTTCTTAGGATACATTATATTATTATGGCATTCACCCCATGTTTATTAGACGATAGACGCTTGAAAAACTCAAGACCAGAAAACAAAAACAAGAAACTAGAATATGCCGGGTTCTGAAGTGGATGCAGGGTCGGACATATGGTTTGGTCGTTACATGTACAATGACGTGATCAGTCTCTTGTTTCCCAAGACTGGTCTAGATAACGATCTATGGTATGTGTTATGGCTTGCACTCGGACCGCCATCGTTGACCCAGAGAATTGTAACAGTGGGATTCAAGTACTCTTCAAGCAGAGGTTAGGCTGCGGCTGTGTTTTTTCGGGCTTTCTATTTTGTATTTTATTTTGCCTAGGCTTTGACACGACTTTGACACAGCAAAATAACATGCAAAATAGAAAGCCCGATAAAAACGACTAAAAAACGTTAACAAAACAGCCACAGCCTAACCTCTGCTTGGAGAGTAGGGTTCAAGCACCGCCAACCGACTTTGCCTAACGCCTGTCATGCTTTTGGCCGAATCGGTTGGGTGCTTGTTGTATCCAACTTTCGTCAGTATCTAACTTTCGTAATATGCCGAATCCTGGATATCCAGGAATCGTCCTGAGCAGAAGGACGATTCCTGGATATCCAGAAATCGTCGCAAACAGGACGTTTCCTGGATAGACGACGGTGTTTATCCAGAACGTGTACGTGGGGGTGGAGCTTCCTGTTTTCGAGGGAGGAGACTATGCGGAGGGCGGGGGCATGTTGTTTTTGTCAGAAAGCCGCTATCTTTGTATCTCCCGGCAAGAAGATCGTGTAGTTTATTCTATTGATACTGGTGTTACAGAACTTAAACGAATGTTGATAATGATACTTTGATGTTTACATGTTACTTACGTATCAGGCCCAAAATTCATTTTGCGTAATGAATTAACAAATGGCAGTCAAGATGGGATAAAGTTACTGTTGTTTTCCATATAGCGACACATTCACGGTAACGTGTTAATAACATCCAGATGGCGTCCCTTTGTCACACCTGGTCAAGGCCTGGTCCACATCCTGGATATCCAGGAAACGGCTTGAACAGGAGGACGAATCCTGGATATCCAGAAAACGGCTTGAACAGGAGGACGCTTCCTGGATATCCAGAAAACGGCTTGAAGAGGCTCAGGACGAATCCTGTATATCCAGAAGACGGCTTGAACAGGCTCAGGACGAATCCTGGATATCCAGAAAACGGCCTGAACAGGAGGACGATTCCTGGATATCCAGAAAACGGCCTGAACGCCTGACGAAAATAAGGAATTCTCCCGCCATTTTTGATTTGCGAGCAAGCGGTCACTGTGGGTCACGCACGCACCGCAATGGTATCCTGCACCGCGGGTGTCCCGTAATACTCTGAACGCATGTCTAAAGACAACCGTTGTCCACAACGATAGACAATAACAGTCGCACGATTATATATGTGTTGTGTGTTTGAAGTTGTTTTTCGTGTAGCGTCACATACTATTCACGTGTTAGTAGCATTCAGATGACGTCCTATCATGGGGAGGGCAGCGGTCACTTCCGGGTTTTAATCCCTCGCAACTTGAGGTCTCACGAGGTCGACCCACATATGGAAACATGGGCGTGCATAATAATGTTTTCTGTCCTGTCAATCACCATGATTGACGGCACCGGAAGTACGAATCCTGGATATCTAGTTTTCGTAAGGTTTTTTGACGATTCCTGGAGCCGCCGAAAAGTAGATGCGACAGTGCTTGGTTTTGGGAGCTTGGCTGGCCGGATCCGGCGTAGCCTGGTTACCAAACCCCAGCCCGATCTCAGGTATCTATCGTGCCAACACGAAAGATATTTGAGGTTGGGGTATGGTTTCCAGGCTAGATCCTTCGTAGGGATTCGAATTTCGGGAGCGACCTTGGAGTAGAAACATTCCCATGATTCTGACCTCCGCGGTGCAGTTAGGCAGACACATTATCCCTAATTCCAAGTAGAAACATCTGATTAGGACTGGACCGTCACCCCCAGTAGACTCTCTTCTTTTGTGTAGGTGACAGACACCAAGGAGAAGTTTGTTTTAACTATGATTTCAATTTAGTGTATATTTCATTTCCTGTGCTGCTAAACAACACAGACCTGAGCGCGAGCGATAAACGTCTTACAACTACAAGCAACTATTCTCCAAGCAGAGGTTGGGTAGCGGGGATCAGTATTGGCCAGGATTTTAACTTGCTTGGACCCCCCGCTGGCCGATGAAAATCCAGGCCACTGTCAATGTAGACACACGACGTATTCCATGTAATAATGTCGAATCACTGCATTTAGCCCACATGGGCATGAACATGCAAATAATGATCTCTGTCACTATCCCCGCTACCGAACCTCTGCTTGGAGACAAGCGACCTTTTCCTCAAATCCGGGACAAATGCAGTGGTGCATGTCTCCATCCCAGCAGGACATGGCGGCCGGGTCACAGGGGCAAATCAGCCTTCTTCACGGCTTCTATGCGCGTGTTTCTTGGGGATGTAACACGATCTTTCGACATACTAGTGAGGGTCTGCATGCCTTTTTCCGTTAAGCGTTACGAGCCATTTTAATTCACCGTTAATCGTTACCGACCCGCTCTAATTCAACGTTAACCGTTATCGGTATATTCTTCGTGAAGCGTTATTGGTCGTTTTAATTCAACGTTAATCGTTATTTGTTATCCCGAATTCACCGTTAAGCGTTACCAAGAAATTCTTCGTAACCCGTTATACTATACACACGAAGTCAAATGCCAGATAGAACCCCTGAAAATGCAGGAAATTGCGTTTCAAAGGGTCCAGATTTCAAAATTTCCCGATTTCCCGGCCTTCGGCGCTGAACATGGCGCTGAACATATGTTGCGGAAGCGTCGCCCTCAAACCTCAGTTATCACTCATACATATTTCAGTGTCAAACATAGCTTAGTTTCGGACAGAAAGTTCTCCTAGAATGCAGAAAATGAGGTTTCTCCGGACCTCCATTGCGACGGCTAAATTGTGTCTTTGGCGCTCACGACGACATGGCGAAAATATGTTAGGGGCGTGGGTTTTCGCACCAAAAACTTTTCTCTCTAATAAAATGTCATTTAATTTAGCTTCGTCTTACGGCAAAATCTGCCCTTCAAAATGCAGTAAATGGCGTTTCAGACGGTCCAGATTTTAAAATTTTCCCGGACTTATATTGCAACGCCTCGTGCCTTCCGAGCTCGAAATGGTAAAAATATGTCGGGGCTCTTGGGGTGGAGGCCAAAGCTACGAGTATAATCATGTGTAATTTTATGAAAATGTTAAAATCAACCTAGCTTAGTCGGTCGGCAAAATTTGCCGAAAATACAGGAAATAGTGCGCATTTAAGAGGGTCTTGATTTTAAATTTTTTCGGCGCTCCATGTGCTGAAATAATAGTTCAATCCCCCTATAAGAAATTTGCTGTCGCCGTCTCTGTGGCGGGCCGGGAACTCTGCCTCCGTCAATTTACAGATATCATGGACATTGTCCCTGTCATTCCTCCGAGTTCTGGGCACCTTTTGCTTCTCACAATGCATTTTCACCCATTGATATAAGTACTCTAGCGTTGTATGAATAGGAATGCAGGTCAATGTTACTATTATGCTTTGTAACTCATTCTGAATTTACCGTTAAGCGTTATCGGGCCTCCTGAATTTACCGTTAACCGTTACCGGGCCTCCTGAATTCACCGTTAAGCGTTACCAAGACCCCCCCATGCAGACCCTCACTAGTAATACCTACCCGACATAAGACTCTACTAAGGCCATGTTGATTTGATTATATGGATGACATCCTCTGGGAACTCCAAAACTGATGCGAGCGAGCGAATAAAAAAAAGAAGTTTGGCCCCACCAAAAAAGTTGCCTTCAGTATGAAATCAAAGTGGCCAGGAAGGTTGAACATAGGACTAAAGTCTAAACACACATAGTATGGTATACCAGCAGTTAGGTGTAGGGACCAGTACATCATACGGGTGCAAGACATTTTTTTTTTCTTCTTGGACCAATCCAAAAAAAAACAGACCTGAAAAACAACAACAGAGGAACAGGTTTCGCCAATTACAAAATGGACACACTATGTCGGCAGCCATTTTGGGTCTTACCGGGGGGCCAAGAAGACAACAAGAGCGAAGTCAAGTAGAGTTTACAGTCAATTGTACCAAGTTTCTACAGTCAAAGGTACAGAGACAGTTAGCCTTTATTACATGGAGATGGGATTTTAAAATGCAGTGGGACTCCAATAATCCACCAAACAGATTCCTTTGAAGCAAAATTGACCAATTTCCATTGTATCGAGTATTGCCAGTTCTCATGTTTCCACAGACAATCAGGTCCAGGTTCAGGTCCGGACCTGGAAATGGTCCTCTGGACCTGAATTTTCTGTACTGGTACCTCCCCCAACCAACAATAGATTTTTTCTTTCTGTCCTTTCACATCTTATTCTTTGACTTTAGATTCATTTTGGCATTCTATGGCATTAGTTATCTGTTTACTGATACTTTTTTTTTCAATCTACGGAATATTTGTGCCCATTTTACAGCTGTTTGCACAATTTATTGTGTGGTCGAAAACTTTTTTTTTTTGGAAATGGCCGAAAATTGGTGCGAGCGCGGATGTCATCCATATAATCAAAGCAACATGGCCTAAGACAAGATATATAGCAAATCAAGCCCCCCTCCCCTTTAAATATAACAATAGAGGCCAAAGGCGTAGAAAGGCTGTGAAGGAGGTAAGAAGTCGTCAGTGATTTCACTCCTTGGAGATGGTAACCTCCTTATGAGCGATATTTCGGGAGTGGGGGGCCGGTGTCACACTCACCGGAAGTACTCGCATGTGCTTTCGGAATGTCCAAGCAGATACATGGGAGGAAAAGTCATTATCCAAGGGCTAAACTAACCCCTACATTAAATATTTTCGTTTGAAACATACCGTTAACTTTGGAAATGATAAGCACGTGTTTCACGTGTTCCCTGTTGTGGTAAAACACCCGACGTTTCTGAACACAATATCAGGCTATACAGGTCCTGTCTCCACACACACACAAACACTCCAGTTCCAGAATTCCATCGCCATATAAATGAATAAAACCATATATGACAGAAGGTCATTTTGTCGTATTCTGTCCATGTATAAAGTAGTCTTACTAGATAGCAGAGTGTTCCTTGAACCTTGAACTCTACCCTTGAAATGTGCCAAAATCTCTGTATCCCAAGAGTCTCTACTCTTCAAACTTTCTGTGTACCTTCCTTCATATCTGATCGATAGTCACTCAACTGCTTCCGTTAGCTGAGACTCCACCATTAGCAAGAAATTGTGGCCGATGTCAGTCATATTTATAAGCAGGTTCGGCGCTGCTATTTTACTTTGACCTACTTTCAACGTCACTCAAGATGGGATGGTCTTCAAACAAATCTCCTTATGTGTGTGATAGTCACTTAACTGCTTCGTAAATGTTATCCCGACTATCGTTATGGAGAAAGTGGCATATTACATTTAGAAGCGTGTCTGTATGGGAGTACTTGGATTTATAAGCTACAACAGATGCATTTGAAGCGTTTACAGTAATCTCCAAGTAGATACTGTAGTAGCGTAAGATAGTATCAAAAGCTGCCAGAGGAGTAAAGCCGGCTCAGGAGTGTGCTTTGTTACCGGGCAAATGGACACATTTTGGCTGACTACGCTCCTTGGCCAGTTTGGTACTATCTTATGCCATAGTAGGATCTGCTTTGAGATTAGGTTTACAGTACCGCACACTACGGGCACTGGACCGGCCATCAGGATGTTAATCCCAGACAATCAATTAATTAGGTGATAATCAGCTGTTAATGGCCGTTACACACGCCCAGGCGTATGTCCCTTTCTGTTCGATTTCAAGATGCTGGTAGACATTTGAAGCCTTTTAGAAAAGCCTTGTCAGCCCACAAAAAGTTAAGATTACAATACGCTTAAATTTTAAAGTTAGACGAATATGCCTTAGACCGGTCGGTGACATGTCATAGGCCGTTGCCAATAGCAACAAACGATGAACGAAAAAAACAACAAAAAAGTCAGTACCCACTGGGGTAGGCAACTTGTCATGTTTTCCCATCGTCTTATGTGCTGTGTTTGGAGCTCCCTGCTTGGAAATTGGTTGATTGACAGTGATGCAGGTAACGCTACTATCATGTTATTAGATCCGACATGATCGACATGTTAAGTTTATAAACTTGTCGGCAATTCCTAAGTTAGTTAATGTTACCAACCACAACTTTCACACAACAGAGACGCTACCACGAAAAAGTAGGTGGTACATATTCTCCAAGCAGAGGTTGGGTAGCAGGGATTTGAAGTGGCCGAGATTTTAATGGGGAGCCAAGAAGTAAAAAACTCCAGCCACTACTCAGTGACTCAACCTGAAGAGACCAAATACATCCAACATTTTTTTTTTCAATCACATGAATTTCCTATCTATTTTGTAGACATGTTTTATTCTTCACTGTCGCCCAACATATGACACAAATGCCATTCCACCTTCCTAATAGCCCTTTAACACTTTGTTTACAGGACCCCTTGTACAAGACAGACGACTTCGCGGTCGTCCCGGCAGTGTCCAACGATGGTCAAGATATCGTACCCTAGTTTGTGAAGGTCATCACCACCTACCAGGACAAACAGCGCCTGAAACTCCGTGCCAAACAACGACGGGGTGTATGTGAGGGAGTCGATTGAGAACAAGCCTCTCGAAGAATACACTGCCAAGTATGAGGAGATCGTCGCTGTACATCTGTCACAAGATAAGACACGTACTCCACTGGCCGGCTGACTCCCCTAGTGTACTATAGACTCTATTTGTCCACTTTCTACAATTAGGTCACCGATCCGCGGAGCCTGGTAGAGGCTAGTAGCAGAGATAGAGAGGACCTGGAACGCCGTGAAACAGGCCATGGGATTTAATGATGTATTACTTATTCCACTACGAAATGTCTTGCCTGGATTAGTGATTGGAGCATAAAATAATTCAGTTGCTTGACGTGACAGACTGAAACAAGACTGAAACAAGTGGTAATAATGATATTCCTATGTCTTTTTTCAAGTACACCTGTGTTGTCAAAATGTGGGGTAACACAATTAGGAAAGACCTACATCCGGTTCTCAGGAGGAAGGTTTTCCAAAATTGCATTTCTATTTCGATGTCTAAATCTCCTTGCGGGAAATATAACTTTCTACATACGCGTGTCCAGTGTCCAAGAAAGTACAACATTGACTTCTTCAGTGTAGTGTGACGCTTTTCATGATGCTATTAATGTAGTGTAATAGCAATACTGTCAATGTTGACATTCATTGTAGCATATCAGTTGAATACAAAACTAAAAACTTTGATAGGACCGCTGAATTTTGTGAGAACACGTTATTGAATCATCTCATTCTTTTATAGAGAATCGCTCCTAGGAACAGTGCCGTTATTAACGTCTAGCCGTTCTGGTGGCACGAGGCTTTTAGCCGCGCCGACGTTACAAGGCTGTTGGCCGCGCTGCGCTGTGATACGGCGGCTTTTAACCGCGCTGCAGCTGGCGGCTTTTAGCCGCGCTAGCTGCGACCGACGGCGCGCTGAAGGCACCGGCGGCTTTTAGCCGCGCTGAAGGCACCGGTAGCTTTTAACCGCGCTGAAGGCACCGGTGGCTTTTAACCGCGCTGAAGGCACCTGCGGCTTTTAGCCGCGCTGAAGGCACCGGCGGCTTTTAACCGCGCTGAAGGCACCGGCGGCTTTTAGCCGCGCTGAAGGCACCGGCGGCTTTTAACCGCGCTGAAGGCACCGGCGGCTTTTAGCCGCGCTGTGACCGGCGGCTTTTAACCGCGCTGAAGGCACCGGCGGCTTTTAGCCGCGCTGAAGGCACCGGCGGCTTTTAACCGCGCTGAAGGCACCGGCGGCTTTTAGCCGCGCTGAAGGCACCGGCGGCTTTTAGCCGCGCTGAAGGCACCGGCGGCTTTTAACCGCGCTGTGTCGGGCGGCTTTTAACCGCGCTAAAGGCACCGGCGGCTTTTAACCGACCTGTCACCGGCGGATTTTAGCCGCGCTGATGACCATCGGCGGCTTTTAGCCGCGCTGATGGCGCTTTATTATAGCATACTCAGCAGCTTCACTTTCAACATTTGGGTATCTTGAGGTTTGAAAATTCGAGACGAAAAAAGGGAACAAATTGGATTTTCCCCTTTAAATTTGGATCGTGTTTAATGTAGATTTCATATCTTTACCATAAGAAAATTCAGGCCGAATGTGACGATATGGTATATTGAAACTATCACTAAGTATAGCATTACATTAAACGATAAAGAAATGAACATGTTAAGTCCACACTAAGTGTCATTCCCGTGTTTTCGGGAGAAGCATTTTGTCAATGGTATTTGTTGGATACTTCTGCTGTTTTTGTAAGAAATTCTATACAACACATCTATACAACACATCTATTTTGCGTCGTCCATGTTAATGAGAAAGCTGTTTTAAATCTATAGAGACAAATACACTGGAGGTTTATAATTTCTGTTACAGTCAAGTGAAAGTCAAGTCAAAGTTAAAGTTAAGTATCTTTTTAGTGGCATGAAAGATGACTATGAAACAAATGAAAAATGATTGTGCTTGTGAATGAATGGTTTGTAATTATATGAAGTTGTTTTGTATGAAGATATGGCCTTTATCGTCAAATGTTTCTGGTTGTTTTTCATATACTTATAACATTACATATCCTGGAATATACCATGTGTATTATCATGCTAGTCATCTAATAAACATCACAAGATACACGTCATTCATGTTCTTGTACTTACGGTTCATAGCTCGAATGTATGTTGGGAACATGCTTGGTGTGAAGCTACTTGAATTGTGTACTTAAAACTACTATGTTTCACCTTTGTTTCTTTATCGGATCTAGCTCTACAAAGCCCTTATCGACAGAAAGTAAATCAACTCAAATCAGCTTACATGTAGCTCAAATAAACTCAATGAAAAAACTAGAAAGGCCGGTATTTGCTTAGGAGCAAATTCAGCTATTTTCACTCCGCTCTCCCCCTTTATGCAAACATGGACTGTTCCAAAATTGAATTTGAAAAAAATAAATCCCATGTGAGAATGACCTGGAACTACGTTGCTACTATAGTATTTTTATTATGTATACGGTAATCAAACTTTTATTTCTTGATAACAACACGCACACAACATGCTAGTGTTTCACACATTAACAAAGAAGGCACCGTCTTACTTCAAGAAAAAAAGGTTTTCTTTCACAAACGGAAATTGTGTTGTATTTTTTCTACAGATGCGTTAACACGTTATGCGACCCTAAACGTTAGTATTACGTACCCACAGCAGACAAAAGCGTGGTTAATGGTTATGATTAAAGTTTTCCTGCTTATTTACACAAGGCAAGGGCAATAGAGTTAATTCCAGTTGTGGCGGCCATGTTGGATTTCCGGGGTCATCCGGGGTCATGGCACCAGAACGAGACTGCAGGTGGTACCAGCTGGGCATTCTACTATATAGGCTGTATTGCAGACATAGGTATGCCATCTTCGGGAGTGCATTTCACCCCTCTAAGGTTAACAACTGCACAATATATGCCTGTTATCTATAGAAAATATTGTTTGGGACATTTGATTTTGGTGATATTTTTTAATCAATTTTTCACATTTTTTTATGGGTGACCTGAGAACAATTAGTGTCAGTGTTTATATCATCCATGAGTGCTTTGTATTGGTAACTGTGATATAGTAGGTTTACTATTGGGATTAAACCCTACAAATACATAAAATATGGGGATGACATCTTTGCGGGTAGAAATTTAGAAGACATTTGGCAGTTAGTCTGATGATTTATTGATGCCAAGATCCGTTCTGCAAACTCCGCTCTATGGGAATGTCATGCCGGGTTTGCTCCTTTACTTTCTTCCCAAATCATGTTTTCATTGTTTTATTCTAGTTTAAACAACATAACCCTACACAAAAAGTCCACATGTTGGGTCCATAAAATTGTGGGATGAAATGTAGCAGATTTTTTTCTGTTAGGGATTTTTCAATGCCAATGTGGAGAAAAACGTAAATTTCATCGTCAGTGGAAGAGGTAAATTGGTGATAGAACTTAGTAATACGTAGTTTTATGAACAGATGTTCGCAGCGTCTGTGAAAATTCTGTCACATTTCCACCCACACTGATCTGAAACTGGCATGAAGACCGGTTTTTAGAGTAATGTGAGGGTCGACTCTAGCCTGAGTATCATCCTAGTTGGTTACGGAGGCTCTCATACTCACCCCTCTGGTTTGTGAGGGGTGAGTATGGGAGCCCGGTAAGCTACCTAGGACGACACTCAGGCTACAATCCCTGTATGTATGTTGTTTAAACTAAAATAAAACAATAAAAACACTGTCAGATAAATTGGGAAACAAGTAAAGGAGCACACCCGGTACATACACCGCCTTCCCCATTGAGTGCCGCAGGATTTTCCCATAGAGCGGAGTTTGCAGAACGGTTCTTGGCATCTAGAAATCATCAGAATAACAGCCAAATGTCTTCTAAATTTCTACCAAAAGGTTTGTCACCCCGATATTTCCATGTTTTTGTAGGTTTTAATCACAGATACCGATACACAGCACACATGGAGGATATAAACACTGACATTAATTGTTCTCAGGTCACCCGTCAAAAAATGTGAAAAATTAATAAAAAATATCACCAAAATCAAGTTCAAATTTCCAAAACAGTATTTTCTATAGATAACAGGCATATATTGTGCAGTTGTTAACCTTAGAGGGGTGAAATGCACTCCCGAAGATGGCATTCTTATGTCTGCAATACAGCCTATATAGTAGAATGCCCAGCTGGTACCACCTGCAGTCTCGTTCTGGTGCCATGACCCCGGATGACCCCAGAAATCCAACATGGCCGCCACAACTGGAATTAACTCTATTACTGCACTTATTCAAGGTTGTCACAAGCATTACTAATCTTCATACAAGCAGACCTCTCGAAACAAACTTCACTACACTTTTAACTCTTTACCAAGATATGCTTATTAGCCGTTTTTAGCAAGGTGCATTTTTTAAAAATCCAATTGGATATCATGGCTGCACTGCAATGACATTATCAGTACAAATACATATAAAGTTATGCACATTGTATTCAGACAAAAAGGATCACATTCCGTTTTTATACCTAGAGTTAATCAGGTAATACATTATATTGATGAACAAAGATTATTAGCCACTGTATGTTTGCACGAAGTCTGTTTCATATATCTAAATGTTTTGTATGGTTTTTGTCTAAAAAGGACTCAGCAATTGCAGTAATTATACGTCTGTTATAACCTTAAAGTTCCATTTATTTTTCACATAAACTAACAGATCTCGAGAGCCTTATTATGCGCGGCACTGCGCACGTGATCCACTAAGTAGTACGAAGTCTTTGCCGATTGGCTACCGAGACAATTCAATTAGCAGACCGCAAACCCGCCGCACCTGCCAGCTGCGTGTTCAAGGACCCTTTTGTCGGCTTTGTTTACCACAAATGGTGAAACGTAGGAACGCGTTGAGCGCCGCTGAGAATACTGTAGTTGCAAGTTAGGAATTTACGTGTTTGCAAGCAAAAGTCAGTGAGATTTCTGAAACAACATGCAGTTCCGTGATAAACGGAACCTTCTCAAAAATAATAATTCAACGCTAATACATATGTCATTATTTTTTTAATGTGATCATGTGTACATGTGGCAGCAAGGCGATCCGCGCGGCGGTTGATTAGCCACTACCAGACTTCCGCCTGGTTGAATTGAGGACTTTTGCCAAGTTCAAGGAATAACCTTCTTGGTTGGAGTTAATTGGCCAGTAAGTGTTGGCCGGCCTGGCAAATTGCAAGTCGCAAACTATAGTCCTCGGCCATGTGACGTTAACTTATCTGGCGTGTTTTCTGTCTTTTCCTGACCAATTTCTTCTATTTTTTGAGGCGGAGCGGCTTTTAATTGTGGACAGTGTAACAGCGGGGCTCAAGCACCGCCAAATCGACCATGCCAAACAGCTCTGAGCTTTAGGCGTTGTGGTTTTCGCATTGGGATTGCGATATTGTTTCTCTCTGTTGTTGATGACTTGTTCTGTGGTGAATCCTGCACTTGAAATGAATCCTCTGGCCGGCCGACTCTCCTAGCATACTATTGACTCTATTTGTCTACTTTCTACAATTAGACCACCGATCCGCGGAGCTTGGTAGAGGCTACACTTGACTGAGGGTGGCATCCTGTCTAAAATGTGCCTACGTATCTTGTGCTTGCGTCGAGATTTGTGACAATAAATTTGATTTGAATTGGTGACAATAGCACTGAGAACAATTCCCTCACACCGTGTCATTATTCGTCGTTCATGAATTTGATAACAGCAGATATTCCAACAACACCCGCATTCGCCGGATGACGTTTGCTACGCGTGTTCATGAATATTAATTAGAGCAAGCAGGGGTGACCGCCACCTGGTCTTACACACACAGGGAAGGTGATTACGTCATTTACCATATATGGTGAGACGCTCAGAGGCGGTGAAGACGAAAACGCAGACGAAAACCCCCGCCAAATTGGCTTATAAATCATTTTTAAGTGATTTTGTGCCAAAAATGATAACAGGGTTCTTTTGGTAAATATCTCATGCACTATCATACCAAATTTCGGGTCCCTTGGGTTTAATACCTGGGCACGGGAGGCACAATTATACAGTTCGGTCAAAACACCACCTAAAAACATCCATAAAATCATTTTAAATGTATCTATCAAAAAAACCGAAAAAAACGTCTGAGGGTATTGACCCAAGGTACACTTGTGCCAAATTTCAGGTCATTCGGTCCAAGAACGACGGAGAGGAAACACTTTAAAGGTCGTGACAGGAGAAAGAAAGAAAGAAAGAAAGAAGAAACATCATGAAAACAATATTTTCACTCGAAGCGTACCTTCGGTACGCGGAGTGAAAATAATGAGCTAATCTTCCACTGGTCGTGACAGAAAAAACATTCAAAAAATTATGTACAGTATTTACATCCATCCTTCCTTCCGCTATCTATTTTAACAAGTACCATGAAAAGTGGACCACATGCTCCACAGCTCAATATCACATCCTAGTTAGGACCACAACAATTTCCAGTAGCCACCAAGTGACCGACACAGACGCGACTTCTTGGTCCAGTTTCTCCTGTGTTCTACTTCATTCTCCCGGTTTCTCCTGTATTCTCTTGGTTCCTCCTCTATTCTCCCGGCTTCTCTTGTTGTTTTTTTTCTGTATTTTCCCGGTTTCTCCTGTATTTTCTTGGTTCCTCCTGTATCTCCTATATTTCTACAGGCATGCTACCAAGAAGGATGTATCCTATTGACTCTTTATTTTGGCAGAACTCTGACTGTAACAGACGCCATACATGAATGAACAGCTGTACCACACGGCCCCCAGTACAGCTGTACAGGCGGAAAACAGGAACACAGCCACATCCAGCAGGTAGTACTGGTACCACGGCAGCTCCACGGCGCGTGCGCGGAGATGGGGCAGGCGGCCATGTTTGATGACGTGTTCTATCCACCAGACGGCCCGCTCCATGGGTGACTGGGGCTGGTCACGGTGCAGGCGGGACAGGCGGGCTGCGGTCTCACGGTAGCTAGGAATTCGAAAGCATAAAACACTCAACATTTGGCACCGGTGTTAGACACCACAATAATGGTGTTATACATTTGGAACGTGACCACGTCTTTTGGAAAAAAACAGACCAAATGTAATAGAAATTTGAATTCATGCCACCCGAAACGTCTGAAAGCAATATCTCTGTTCTATTCCTTGGAGACGGGGGACGTCACAAGCTGACCGTGAAATTCTATCCACAACCTAAGACTGTCCCATCTGTAAGCAGCGACACCTAGAGCTGCAGTGCAATGTAAACTAAGCAGAATTGCCCTGAGGAAGATGACAGACGGTCAAAAAAACTTTGGTTGAATAAGATACTTGGTTGTGCTCAAAGACTTTTGTTACTTAGTGATATTTCCAAACTGATGAAACCATTTAGTTCACGGACAGATCATTTTTAACCTTGAGAAAGGCTGGACTTGACGGCTAAGCATTTCATTTCAAAGCGTTATCAGTTTCAATACCTGTTGTTGGTGAGAACATGAGTAACTTCCTGATATAACTTGTCGGCGGTAACCGTGCTGAAGTCCAACTTCATCCCCAGCCCCCTGGCCACGACCCGGGCGGCGTTAGCGGGCTGGTCCCCGTATAGCGGCAGGCAGACCACGGGCACACCGTGGTACAGGGCCTCGCACAAGCCATTATAACCAGCGTGGGTGACGAAGGCTCGTGTCTTATGGTGACCTAGGGGAAATTATTTTAGGTTAAAGATGGAGGCAAAGGTAAATGTACATGTATATTCGTGTTAGTGTGTGCGTGCGTCTCTCTGTCTGTCTCTCTCTCTCTGCATGTGTGTGCGTGTGTGTGTGTTTGTTTGTTTGTGTGTGTGTGTGTGTGTGTGTGTGTTTGTTTGTTTGTGTGTGTGTGTGTGTGTGTGTGTGTGTTTACGTCTCTCTCTCTCTCTCACTCTTTCTGTTTAGAGGAAGTTTTGTTATATGGATGTGTATCTTTTTAGGGAAAGATTGTACGTAGTTACTGAAGGAGAATGGAAGACAAGGAAGATCATGTAACATATAAGATGGTTGATAGTGCATAATGTAGAAATGTATGTAGAAAATGTAGCGTTGGTCAAATGAGTATATAACAAACTCATGGATTTTGCCAAAAATTAGGTGTATTTTCATACAAATACGTAAACTATCTTTTGTTTCTATTTCTAAATATGACTATGTACACCCCCCCACCCCCCCACCCCCAGCTCTCTCTGACATAAGCAAGAAGAAATTTTGAATGCCCTCGATCCTACCCAGCAGGTCGTTCTGGGGCAGCCAGGCCATCAGCTTGGTGTTGTTACCCAGCCCGGTCGGCTTCTCTCCCGTGTACCGCCACACCACCTTCTGGCGGAGACGGGCGAAGGCTGCCGCGAAGATTTCTGTCTTCTCCGGTGACAATGTCCGATACATCGACCCGAAACTCACAACAATGACTCCGTGATTTGAAGAACTTTGAACAAAAGCTTCCAGTTCCTGTGAAGTGAGCAAAAACGAAATGTGGTATCTCGCTGCACTTGGGCCACAGGTACGGCACTGCGGGGTTCATTCACTGCGGCACTGTTGTGTTATATTCGCCGATTTTTAATACTAATTTAGATATTGCGTAATACGTGACTTAGAAGACAACAAAATACGCAAAACGTAAGAAAATTCGTTCTTTATCTCTGAAATTCTTTCGAACCCCACAGTGCCGCACCGGTGCTCCAAGTGCAATGAGATACCACCTTAACTACAGTAGATGCTATCCTGAACTTTATATCAGTTACCTTACATCGGTAGAGTGGCGAAATCACACACAAATTTCTCAGTCACCTTCCTACATCAAGAAATATCTATTAGAAAGTTTGCAAATTATAATTTTTTTTATCTGTAGATTCGCTAACAATTCTTGAAATGTTACTTTATTGTCAATGTTATACTCGGACTCACGTTGTTTTGGTGAGCGTGAGCATGAAGTTAATTCTAATGCGCGTTTGACTCAGAAATCTCTATGTAACGTTATACGTATTGTATCAATGTACTAGGATATTATATAGTCTACTTTATACCACACCAAGTAGATTCAGATGTTGGACGGTTCGGCCGTTTACCAACTCGACCCATGGCTAATCAGACCAACTCCGCCTAACACCCTGGTCAACTCGGCCCACCATCCCGGTTAAACTCGGCCTAACTCTAACTTAACTCAGTTCTGACCTAGACTCTGACCCTAGCCCTAAGACTAGTAGTAACCCTAACACTGGCCGAGTTATACACCTTTCTCACGCGGCGGCCATGATAGATCGAAGACGAGGTCAATGAGGCAAACAGACAAAACTTATTTCTAAAATCAGGTCCCATTTAGTTTTCCCCAAAACCACACACATTTTCATGATATAAGATAGAATAATAAATATCATAACTACTAGTGTTATGCACTAAAAATGTAGCAATTTAGAGTAGTGTAGACAGGTCACATAGATGCAAAAGATGCAAAAGAGATGCAAAATAAAAACATAATAAAGCAAATATTTGACGGACTTCACGCATTGGTCGCTTTTCTAATTGGCAGACTATCATTAGTTGAACTGCTAATTATGATGGACAGCCTTTTGTTTGCCTCATTGAACTCGTTTGAGATCTATCATGGCCGCCGCGTGAGAAAGGTGTATTCAGTGTGTTCAGCCGAGTTGATTGCATGGGCCGAGTTGGTAAACGCCCAAATCGTCCGGATTCCCATTTTCATGGTCCCACCTTTGGAAGAGATGCGACCGCCTGGACATTCACCCCTCCTATCTGAACAATATTAGGCATAGAAGGGCGGAGGAAGTCCAGAACATTGTCGGTGCGATGCAGCCATAAGTCCGTACGTGCCGTAACACTCTGGATAGTGTGCCCCTCTCCTAGGTACTTAAGGACTAACCCGTCGTACGTCTTACGTGCAAGCCAACCTGACACCATGGGTGCAAGAGTGGACAAGAAGACATTTTGTACTCGCTCAGCAAAAGTCATTTGGTCAGTAAAATCGGAAGTCAAAAAGGGCACGTAAGACGAAGGCAGAGGTACGCCCGTAGCCCTTTCACCTAAAAAGTAAGGATCTCCACGGAAGATAGCAATTATAGGAACGCTGAGGTCTATAAGGGCAGAAAGTATGGCGCCACACGGGAAAATGGGGTCAAAAATTACAACATCGTATTGGGGCTTCTTTAGTCGATTTGCAAGGTCCCTATTCCCGAGCAGTACATCGCAGTGTTTCGTAATGTAAACGCTACCGGGGATGTTAAGTTTGAAGGTCTGGTAAAGAGACATTGTCCCGGCTACGGTAAAGTACCTATCTTGTATTTCCTTTAATCGCTCTCCGGTTCCCTGGTCTTCAAATGTTTCAAAATGAAAATCCGGCCTCTCTGCATGTCGTTCCTTCGCAACGCCTACTGGAACAACCACTGTGACGGTGTGACCCTTATCCGCCAAAGCCTGTCCGATTTTGGCAAGTCCGAACCAGTGGCTATCAAAGAATGGCATTGGCACCAGCAGAATATTTCCCCCACTACATCTGTGACAGAAGAGGCCTATCACAACCACTTGAAGGAAGAAATTTCGACATATTGATCCAGTTAACATGTTGACTTGTTTTGGAAATTCGGCCCTGGCCTTTGAACTAACCTGTCGAACCGGATAATTCAGTGCCAGTTTATAGCGACATAAGTTAGGTCTCGATGGCTGCGATTTTAGATGATATGTAAGTTATCCTACACCATGTACATACAAATGTTTTTTTTTTTTAATTTGTATTGTTTATGTGTTTGTCAGCAGGGCTAGCCCTTTGTAATAGCCATAGGCTAGTTGGGCAGCCCTGGCTGTGTGTTCGGTGCAGCCAAACCAATAAATAAATAAATAAATAAAGATGGCTGCGATAACTACGCAGATCGCTAGGTGGGGTGCTTTTCGACTTTCGACTGCGCTGTGGTATTTTTGCAACGATATTAAAGGCTGACTAGAGTTTTGAATAATAGATGTGTCAGTGTCACGCACTTGACATTATTGCTGAGCATTATAAATGTTATGAATGCTTCCTGCGGACAGTTAACAACAAATGGCATTAGCTTTGCCTATAAACTATGTTAGCCATTCAGGGAGACGTCGATGTCACGTAGGCCACATACCGCCCACATAGCTGTCTTACAAGGCCAAACATGTAAATCAAATACAAAGTCAATGTGAATGTCGTCAGATTATTTAGTATGATGACAGCTAAACGACATTTGCTCTCGTGTTCGTCAATCCAAAAATATGCCAGTAGGAAAGATCTAGAGATGTGTATGACTATCATAGCATTTATCGCTCTCAGTACATGTTTGAGTGTCGATGTGTGACCTACAGGACGATGACCTGTGATGACAACATATCTTAGGCCAAGGTTCATCCAGGGTCACAGCAATGGTTTGTAAAGTCTTACATCAACATACACTTTTAGATCTTTGCGGTATTGCACCCAAGTACATCACTGATCAGTGTGTGTGATACCTGTGTAACCACTGTCTGTAAACAGCGAAAGGGACTCACGAAAACATCTGATGGTTTGACCTATGACCCTTTGGGCGTTTGTGCTGCGGGCTGAGCTAACCTGATTCCCCGTCCTACTCCTTTGTCTCACAGTCGTCCATTCTTAACAAGCGGTGAGTACTCGCCCAAAAATGCTATACTTTAAGACCCCCCTCCTTAAAACTGTAATTCTATGTTGACGTATGCTGTATATAAATGCCAGCATGGCTGTGATAGTGATTTTTAAGCCGTGCATGCCAGGGAACCGGTTGCCCGTTTGGAAACGGTCTTACTTTAATACATGATCATACTTACTTGCCAAACCAAACTTTGCCGTGCATGGTGTATAGTGACCGGTGGCTTACATGACTTGTGGTTGCGTCTTTAATAAGGCTGGCCACCATAACGTATGGTGGCCAGCCTTAATTAAGGTAACCATAAGCCCCGCCCCTTTCATTCAACACACCGAGCCACCGTGTAACCGGAAGTCTTGTCCAAGGCTTGAAAATTCGTCTAGTTGGTTCTTGTTTTACTCTTTGCGTGATTTGCAACTAAAGGTAGAAGGATTGTCGGTGTTTGAATTTGTAGTTAGACACTTTTTGTTCTTCTTCACGTTTTGAAGTGTTAAGAAATGTAATTTTGCTAAGTGTATAATAATATAAGGTCGCACGGTCGCATCTTGAGCAAATATCTATTTCTCTCCTTCACTCAATGTGTGTGTATGTGTACATGTGTGTGTGCTTGTGTGTAGGTTCGCAAATATTATAGGTCACTGAGAGATATAATAGTAGACTCGCATTTTGTTGTCACTATGTTTTTCTTGTCAAAACCTTGAACCAAAATTAGTCACCTGTTGAACCACTCGATTACAGAGAAAGATTGGGGTCAACTGGTCCAATGATTGTGCACAATGTCACGTAAGAAGGTGTAACAATACCGCAGTAGTTCCTTACAGTCGCTAACAGTTGTGAATTAATATTTTTATGCCAATTTGTTCTCTTGAGATTTGACTACTAAATCAAAATGGGAGGAGGACCATCATTGTTAAACCGTCAGGACATCCACGTGGTTATTGTTGGAGGCGGCTACGGCGGAGTTCAACTAGCCAAAAACCTGACCGACAAGGCTAAGTACACACTCATCGACCCTAAAGAGATGATGCACCATAACCTGGCCGCTCTGAGGGCCGTCACGGAGCCTGGTGAGTCAGGCTATTTTTTTTCGTAATCCTTTAGTTTACACGTCTCCATATTGGCATTCACACAGTCGAAATTGTTGATACAATCTAAGTGGGTTCAAAAGTTCAGCTACATTAGATTGGGTTGGCTAATCTCGTATCGGGTATTAAACCTTAGACGGACATGTCAAGGTCTGTATTCTTTTAGGCTGACGGCACAGAGGCAAATGTCAACATGGGCGAGGCTTAGTTTTTGTGTGGATGCCACGGTAGAAGGGTACAGGGTTTGCCATGCTGTTGGCTGTTGCTTGAAAACATGGCCGGGCTGTGTGCTGCTCTCAACCTATCAAATTAAGTTACCACCGGAAAAAACTGTAACATTTTGGCGTGAAGCGCTTTTGAAAAGGCTGATACTTGAAATTCAAGCTTTGAACTACGATATGTTGGATATAATGAAGATGATAATGAATCAAGATAGCAAATAGTTATGTATAGATAAAATTTTAGCTCCGGAAATGATGAATCAAGATAGCAAGTAGTGATCTATAGATAGAATAGCTTCGAAAATCTTATGACGTATAAAGATAGTCTGACATATAGGGTATATATATAAGATTCCTTTTAGACAGCCCCACTCATTTCACATTAGATTGGAATGAATATTATTGCATCTCAGATAATCTAATAAAAAAAATGATGTGACATTTCTGGAGCATAGATAACATAGAGGCCTGTAATGTAATCATAGCCTTTTGTAATGTTGTTTTGTAATTTCGTTACAAATGAAATTATTTTTCTTTCTTTTAAACGTCTAAAGCCCTACAGGCGTTAGTTATATCGTACTGTTACGCCTAGTACTTAGCAAGAATTTACGAATTCCCAATTTACGGAAAATAATCTCAGTAAGTTAAAATCTTTATTCCCAAAATAACAATCTTAGCTGTGGTTATCAAATATACTAATTTTAACGTTAATTTTTTGACAGGCTTTGCACCGAAGACGTTCATACCGTACGGCCCGACATTCGGCAACAACTTCAAACAGGGAGCGGTGACTAAAATCAACCCTGCCGAACAGAACGTCACCCTGTCCACCGGTGAGAACGTGGGGTACAGTCACCTGGTTATAGCTACCGGGGCCACGGGGCCGTTTCCCGGGAAACTGTTTGGTATTACCTCGATGTCGGAGGCCTTGGCACGAAGTAAACACCTCTTACAACAGGTAACAATGGATTACATATAAAATTTGTCAGGTGCGTAGTTAGTTTTGTTTAAATAAAGTATATCTGACAGATTTTTGTACAGTGGGATTTTAACTGAAGGATTTATTTTACAAGTTCGTTATTTCTAGTCTTTGCTACCTCTGGAAAAACGGAGGTATGTTTTCGATTCGTATTTTTTGGTGCGCGTGCAAGTTTGTTGGGCACAATGTTCGCCCGGATGGTGGAAAAATGTTGTAGCTGGAGACTTGCAAATTGCAGAATGGGATTGACTGTTTGGCTAGGGTCCAAAGTTGTTGCCGGAGGCTTCTGTAGGTTTAATGGATATATTAAAAGGAGTGATAAAAGGAACCAAACAAGTTACAATTTTTTTTAAACAGGTGCAGTTGGCAAAGAAGGTTGTGATTGTTGGGGGAGGAGCCGTTGGTACGGAACTGGCCGCGGAGATAGCTACAGACTACAAGGACAAGCAGGTACGTCAAGTTCAGTCGAATATAATCATCTAAATTCGAATTCGTTTCATATTTCGATAAATGTGAGTTTTCCGTCCTGAATGGCAAGAAAAACCATTAAATCAAAGCAGAGATTCGTTACTGATTCTGATTGATTCAGTTTTCCTATATATTTAGGTGTAACGTTTTGCGAGGATTGACCATGGGGCAAATGTAAAAGTTTGTTGATTTTTTTTTCAGATTAGTCTGATCCACCCCCGCGACAAGTTAGTAGATCCGAACACCTCAGACGACTTCCAGAAAACCGTCAAAGACAAAGTCACCAAAATGGGAGTGACTCTTCTTCTGGGTAAGCAGACATATTCACTTGCAGGGAGATACAGCCCTATTTAACACAAGGATTAGAGAAACAGCATTTTAGCGTCGTGTACCAACGTTTATGTTTAATTTTACAAACAGTCAATACTAAAACATCCCTGTAGTCACTATGTTACATAGAGCTTGACTGAGACTGAGACTGAGGCAGTTCTTCTCTCAAATATCTCTCAATACCCATGTAACGTTACAGATTTTTATTTCATAATAGAGCGATGCTGATTTTAATACAGTTTGCGCGTGGGTTATGTTACTCATGATAGACGTTGTTGTGACTTTTTGTACTCATGAAATCCACGCAGGTGAAAGAGTGACAAACCTAGATAAACTACCGAAGGAGACGGTACAGGAAACCACGGTGGTGACCAACAAAGGCTCGCACATCGAGGCGGACCTGGTCATCCCATGTACCGGTCTCAGGATCAACAGTTCAGCCTACAGGGACAGTCTACGTAAGAGTATTTCAAGCTAAACCTTTACTGTTTCCGACATGCATATGTCCTATACTTTTAGGACAGTAACGTACGTTTTCTACAAAGCTTATCGACAGTTGTATTACGTAATTCTAAGTTTTGGGACACAGTAGTAGTGGTATCCAGTATTTGATTATACTGTCAGTGTCAAAAGGTGGCCAGTCGAGTAGTATTGACAACACAGGGACGAACGATAGAGGAGTTAAAAGTTTCTAGATAACTTACATTATATCCGTGAATAGTTTCATCAGTTAGCTGAGTTAAAATGTAACAAAGCTCTTTTTAAACAGCCAAGTTTTGGATTAAAAACCGACGTATATGACGCTTTGCGGCTAGATGCCGCTGCTAACAAATGTATTTCAGCATATACCGAATAGCTGTTTCTCAAGCAACTGGATATATGATTTTGGAAAGTTTCATAGTTGGAATTTTTTTCAAAATCACATATAGAATCATATCTGGTTGCTTGAGTAACTGCTATTTGGCATCTATTTCGAATCTACAGCTTCTAGTATGGAGAAAAACGGTGCGCTGAAAGTCAACGGGTACTTCGAAGTGGAGGGAACCAAAAACATCTACGCCATCGGCGACTGTACCAACATCCCGGAGACCAAGCTGGCGTACAACGCAGGCATACATGCCGACCTGCTGGCTAAGAACATCCTCGCACAGGAGACCGGGGGGAAGAGGAAGGAGTACAAACCAGGTACGTACATGATGTCACAGACGCCACGAGGTCAATAAAGTTTCGGTCGAAAAGCCTTAAGTTTCATAACATCCCCAAGTTCTCGCCCGTATCATACCAGCATTTCTTCATTTGCAACTCCTGAGCCGTTTGGAGATCGTCCAATAATGTAACGGTCACATTTGCACCGCTGCCCGCGTAAGAGGAGTTTTCCCGACCGGGCCTAGAAGCCACAAATTTGTCAAAAATTCAACTGCTTTCATACATTATTTGTCTAAACGCCATTCCACCACTTGAGATATAACATGTAAGTAATCACAACTGGTAGTTAGGCAAGAAATGCTTTATCACAAAAGGCTAGAATGTATAATCATTCATAACTCTATTGTTGATATTCTGTTTTTTTTCTGTCGTTGATATTCTGATTCTTCTTCTATTTGTCGCCGGGTCCCGGGTTAATTTTAACTCTGAGTTTAAAAACATGACATATGTCAACTGCTTTCGTACAGTGTAAACGTCAGTCAACCACTCGATATACTAAGTATAACATGTAGGTAATTAAAACTGGTAGTCAAACAAGAAATGTTCTATTACAAAAGGCAATAATGTTAGCTTTATTGTTGACCTTCTTCTTTTATTTCTGTCTCTTTCGAAGCTTCCTTCTTCCTGCTGATTTGTCTGGGGAGAGCCGACGGTGCGGGCCAATGGGGCACGTCATTAACGCCATCCTTCATGGCCACGAACATCAAGAGTAAAGGCATGTTCGTCAGCAGGTACTGGGGGCTCATGGGACAAAAGATTCCCAAGTAAAACTTGACTGTACTTAAGGTGAACAAGTACTCAAGATGCCGAAGATGTCTTAAGATGCACGAAGTGTAATCAAGTTCTTACGATGTGTATAGAAAATGTGTAATTTTTGTAGCGAAACAAATGCTTTAGAAGCAAACTTTAGTTTATGTTTTGCACATTTCTTTTCTTTTTTTTGTAATGCACGGTTGAAGATACTCGAGATATCTAACGCGTGCATTCAAGTACTTACAGGGTATTATACTTTTGACGAAAAATAGATGCCTTTTAAGCAAAACTATAGTTTATGAATCGTTCTTTTATCAAGCAAAACCAAGCAGTGCCAACTTATGCAATATGATAGCCGTGAGATCGCCGATTTAGTGTCCTTGTGTGTTGGTGTAGGAAAAAAGAAAATATATCATTACCTACATTTGGTACCGCATTGTTTTCTTATTTTGGTGCCTATGTGGTGCTTTTCGATAGACACTACCGCTTTAAAGATCTTTTGGACGACATGTACTAGATTTTTAACCCTCAACCTACTTTTGAGCGTGCACAGAGGATGGATTTTAGGAAACTTGATCTAGAATTTATCTTACGCCACCGATTTTAAACTGTTAGATAGTTGGCCATGCCAAGCTAAAGAGACTTATAATAAATCACTGTTACATGGAAATGCTTGTCTGTTTTCAAGATCATTTCTCGCATTAAAATGTACGCCAGAATTTTTCATATATTATCATCTTTTAATGGGACAATTCGTAAAGCCCGCGTGTGGACTAAACAGAACAGTTCAAAAGTATTTTTTTATGAAGGAGCGCTTTGTCCCATGTCTCTCCAGACCTTCCACGCCATCATGTCCCTGCTCTTCAGTATCCTGACCATAAAATCGGGAAGGAGAGACGAACCCTTCTGACCCATCCCAGCCTTTCGACCAAGAGATAGTGTCATTATGAAAGGATCTAGAAACAAACAAACAAAAACGTCAATCATAATGTATATGTTTATTCTTGCTTTGGGCATAGCCTGATTAATTCTCACGTATAGCAACCCGCCCAATATCTGGCCGGCTTCCTAGAAGCTTGAACTCTGCGGGAAGTTACAGCCCTGGACAGCATAGTTTTCTTTGTGTCACACAGACTACTTCAGTACTTGGGGCATACTATCAAAAGTAAGGAGGGTGTAGTTCAAAGCATGCATGCTAGATGGCGCTACGTACCTGGCTTGTACTCCTTCTTGGTCCCTCCAGTTTCCTGAGCAAGTATGTTCTTAGCTAACAGTTCCGCATGCATGCATGCTCGGTATGCCATCTTAGTCTCAGGGATGTTGGTGCAGTCGCCAATGGCATAAATTCCCTCCGTTCCTTGAACTTCGAAGAAGTTGTTGACTTTAAAGCCCCGGTCACAAAGCGCGTACGATTCCTTGCGATGGACTATTCCGCAGATCGTACGATGAGCGCAGTACATCGCAAGAAAATCGTAAGCATCGCAAGCCATCGCAACGCATCGGATGGTGTTCAAAATTTTTCCAACGTCGCACGATTTTTCACTTGTGTCTCTTCTGTATAGCCGTCTGACCGCTTTTGTGCTTCTTTAACCAACAAACATGTGGACGTAGCTGTTAAATACCTTCCTATAATATCTTTAACTGTAAAAATAAATTAAAAAAGAACATGACAACAATATTACAAGCAAAAGTTCAAATAAAGCGTGAGTACTGGTATGGTTATCTCGGCCTGCTTGCCGGCTCTACGTGTCAGGCTCTTTCGAAGATCGTATCATGATATGCTATCAACAAAAAGATGCCATCATACAAAAATCAAATGATAAGCATTATATCATATATATTTCCGGCTCATAGAGCCTGCCTTTATGTTCGAGTTGTCCCCATGGTTATTACGATTATGGTAAACTGACCCAAGAGTGCCAAGACCGACGAGAGCTGAGATTTGATCTAATTATAAACTCACGTGCATGAAGCGATCAAACTATTGTCTGCATCACCTGTGCGTGACGCGCTGTTCTCTGGTTGCGACTGTGGCAGTTGCGACTGATATATTTCCCCTTTTCGTCAATATCGACAATATCAGGTAAAACTGAAACCATCACAACATACTAAAAAATCATAAATCTATAACCTCCTCAGTAGACAAAAATTGCCGTAATGAACTCTGCTATGGGGGCAAATAAAACCTTACGACGATAGGGAAATTTTGAACATGTTCAAAATCCATTTCAGCTCTATTTTTCGCCATACGACGCTCCCCGATTTACTATGATTCACTGCGATTGACACAGGCTCGCTCTTATGACCTCATCGTACGATCCACTACGCGCTTTGTGACCACGGCTTTATATACTTAAACCATTGCTTCCGATTTTCTTCCGACTTACGTCGCACTGCGATTATCCTGCGCATCGGAAGGAATCGCAAGGAATCGTACGCGCTTTGTGACCGGGGCTTTAGGCTTCCATTGTCTTCCATACTGAAGGCTAAAAAACAATGTACATGAAACTTAGCAAAGTAGTGCAACAGTAATGATTAAGTAATTCACAACCAATGTGATTCTTTCATGTTCTCTTTTAACCTATTCAGACCGGGCTTTTTTGGTCATCCCTGGACCGGGGGGGGGGGTGGCTTTTGAGGCCCTCCACTTCTAAGTCCTATAACTCTAACACGACGTGCCGTAGGGCCAACAAATTTTTAGGGCATAATGTCGACGTACATAAAGTATATGACGTTTGACGTTACGATGACGTACAATGACGTAATTATGACGTCATCAATTTTATTATATTGGCCGGACCCATGAAAAAAGGGTATTCTCAGAAAACTTCAGGTTATGCCACAAAAATGTAACAACAAGTGCAGATAACAGAATAATAATGTTTATTACGACGTCATGCACATCTAAGATACGAGTTGGGCACCGCCATATTATATCCACCACCTTGAATTTTTAAAAATCCTTTTTTTGCAACAAATAATCACAAAGGGCAATGGAAATAGACTAAATTCATTTATTTAGATGGCTTTTGATGAAAAAATACCAGGTAGTTACAAATTCTATGGGATAATTAGCTTGTTAATCTTGATCTGGCCATACGGTCCGCCATCTTGGATTTTGGGCTGATGACGTCATCAAATTAGCATAATTTATGCATATATAATTATGAAAGATATGCTAAAAAATATAAGATTTTATTTATGTAACAAAATAGCAATATTGTAAATAAATGTGAAAAATACATTGTTAGAACCAAAAATAGTGATTTTTGGCAAAACTGCCTGTCAACAAACGGTTGCCATGGCAACACGAAAAGATGGAAAATTTTTCAAACTTCTTGAAATTGTTGCCAACAATATTTTAGGAAAGCTCACTAAATTTGGTGGCTCTAACGTAAGCCATTCTGGCGTTATAGGACATCAAAGTTGCCGCAGGCCTTCAAAAGCCCCCCCCCCCCGGTCTGAATAGGGTTAAACAAATGCGAATGAACCTTCAAGTTGATCAATGCACAACACAAGTGATGTAAGTAGTCCGTCTTACCCAGACTGTCCTTGTAGGCCGTACTGTTGACCTTCAGCCCTATACACGGGATGACCAGGTCTGCTGAGATCTCTGTCCCCTTGTCAGTCATGACTGTAGCTGTCTCCACTCTGTCTGTTGGCAGCCCATCTAGGTTGGTTACTCTTTCTCCTGGTGATGATAAGAAAAGAGTTTTAAGTAATCATAGCATTAGATTAGAATATTGATATTATGACGATATCATAGTTGGATGCAAAGAGACTTCTCAAATGCGTTTGAGTCAAAGTAATACTAAAAGGAAAAGTTGACAGGCAGCTTTTTAGAGCCCATTATACGTCCTTTTGAAATAGGCCCGTAGACAGAATCATAGAGTACGTAGGTAAGAATTGTAGAAATGTAAGAACGTTTACGTATCCCAATTACGTATACACAAACTGATGAGGCCCGAAATATATAAACGGTTCTTGTCTCGACCATGCCTTGGTTTTCATGTTTGAAATCATGACCATACTTTATATAACGTTACATGTATGTCTAGATATATGTAGTCTCTGTGTGTCGGTTTGTATAACAACGTTCAGTTATGTCTCGGCGGCATAACCTATGGCCCGCGCATACGCAGTTGGATCCTTGACCGGTCATATTTTTGACAAACTTCAATCTTACCTAACACGAGTTTGACTCCCAACTCTTCCAGGATTTCTTTTAGTCTTTTCTGAAAGGCATCGCTGGATTCACCATTCACTAGTATCTCACGATTATGGATCAGCGTCACCTAGGACAAAATACATCAAAATTAAATTTGCATCTTCCTCATGAAAGCAGCAACAGATCTCCTTCGTTTGGGCACAAAATTTAACACCTAACCTGCTAGAGATCAAACTACAATTATCATACAGTCAAGTTTAAATTAGTAGTTCACGATTAAATGCAATTTTTTTTTCCTTTATCAACATTTGTCGTGCATTTTAATGTGCACTATTCTATTATTTCACATATATCATGTTTATATTATACCTCTTTGTCCTTGTAGTCAGTTGTTATCTCTGCTGCTATCTCTGTACCCACAGCCCCTCCTCCTATGATGACAATTGTATTTGCTGCTTTCACCTACAAAACAGTATGGTTACACAGTACATTATGATGTATTTAGCACAAACATCGTGTTGTGTTTAGATTAACGATCTGGGACGGTCTAACTAGTAGTACTATTGCTTTTCTCTATTTTGTTAGGAGATCGGATGGATAAATTGTGGGTCTTCAACAAAAGACTTTTTTTGTGAAAAGTAGAGGTGACCCAGTGTGCTTGGCTAAATATATGGCACACATCTACTAGCTCAAACGAAAAAGCATACTCTGTTATGTCCTTCTTAGTGTGTATGACACCAAAATACATCATACTCTTAATATCTGTACATGTAACACGACTAGTATCATTCAGTGACATAAACGTTTACACCAAATACACACAATTCTGATGTTATAGATCATTGCACCATCGAAAATTATTCCTCAAACTCGAAGATTTTTTCTCAAAATATCTAATTATGTCTGTCAATGACGTCATAGTAAACATGGCAACTAGTTCGAAAACTATAGCACCATGGCTTGTGAAAATATTATTTTGAGAAGCAAACATTGCTTAATCATTGTGATATTCTATAATTGCAACATACTACAATATTTCACTGCAATATTTCCTTTCGCGACTTTTAAAGAGAATTTTTTCTTGAGTCACTGTGCTGTGTTGGGGAATATAAAACGAAAATTTTGTACTCTGATTTCATACGGTATTTAAGGACCAAACAGTATACAAGTAACTATAGGTTACGTCTTACCAGTTTGAGAACTCCTTCGCTCTTTTCCGCGACTGCCACCGCCGTCGCCATTCCGTCCGGTAGGCTCCACGGGAAGCGCCCGGTGGAGCCGGTCGCGAGCACGAGATGCTGTACTTCACCGTCTCACCGCTAGAGAGCAGCACTGTCTTCTCAGCAGCGTTGATCGCAGTGACGGTGCCCTGCTTGAAGTTTTCGCCGAAGGTTGGGGCGTAAGGTATCATAATCTTCTTGACAAACCCTTTATAGAGATCATACAAGAGGATGAACGATGATGATGATGATGATGATGATGATGAAATCACACATAGCCGGCCGACCATGGACTGGCGACCTTCCACAGACCACGGTTGGGAGTTAGTCGTGAATTATCTGTGCCGCTATTTAGAGTTTGTCGGTGGGATTGACTTGTCTTTGAAGTTGTATACGCCAGCCAACACAATAGATTTTGAAAAAAAAATCGAACTTTGAAAAATCACATTCTTCGTGTCTTGTTTGCAATCGGAGGGGCGAACTGTATCTAGAACTGAATTGATTCAGAATCTGCATTACCCAACACAGCACTGACTTGGTTGGGGACTGATGAGCAAAGTCGTTGGAAGGTCATTAACGTGTGACAGGACATGGGCTTTATGCAACATAGCAGTGCTTGCTTTGGAATTAAAGACTCGTCCTTATTATGATTTGCACAATTTTCATTCTTTTATAATAATAAGACATATTCAAGTGGCTATGGTAAGAACAATAAGCGTTTGTGACCTGTAAATAGCCAAAAAAAACTCACCTGGTTCAGTACAGGACCTGACAGCCCCAACATTGTGGTACAACATCTCCTTGGGGTCAATCAAGGTGAACCTAGCCTTGTTCTTCAGGCTTTTGGCGAGCTGAATGCCGGCATAGCCTCCCCCCACAATCACTACATGGATGTCCTCACGGTGAAGCAAAGATGGTCCTGATCCCATGTTGGAATGTCAAACTGCGAATGAAACATTTCAGAAAGCATGTATGAAGCAATATCGAGCACACCTCATACCCTTATGAAATATCCGAAAATAATTTCATCAGGTTGATAGGTCATCTATATAGTAGTGTTTTCTTTTGCACAACCAATTGATATTACCTGCTGCCTGTACAATACCTTTTACTGTCTCTTAGGTTTCAATATCCTCCTTTGTGTTGTTATTAAGCAAGTAGCAATGACGCGGACTTTTGGAATACAACTCGGGAGACACTTTTCTCTTAAGATGGTCCTCCAAAATTCTTGAATTTCTAGTTGTACAGCTCCCGTTCCAAATGAAGGAATATCTAATTATACACTACGAAAATGATTAATTCTAACTGGAGGCTAAGCTGAACCAAAATGTGGACTCACGGTGGCTGTTACTTTGACACATATGGTTGTATTAAACATGACTTCTCCATCTTATGAAATGTATACTGACATAGTATCCACCTTTTGATAAATATGCATATGGAAATGATTAGAATTCGTGACTTTTATAGTGACTGAGTTGCCGTTAACTATCATGTCAGTAGTTTTTGCTCCTGTTCTGTCAAAAGTGTGAATATCGACCTGCTACACTTTGTACAACTACACTTTTCAGATGAAAAAAACAAACACGAATCAAGAAAACAAATAAAAAATGTCTTCACTTGGCATAAAATTGATCAAAAGAAGACGTGGACAAAAGGCATGAATTTGTATCTGTTGTGTAAGTCGACCTAACTGCGAATCCCTGGAGACTTACAAAACAGGTCTCCTCTTACATCAGACAAAAAAAGAAAAATCAGTCTTGCATGGTCGCATGTGCTCCGTGAGTTAGACCAAACCTTAATCCTAGAATACATAGCAATACAGCAACTGATCCATGTAGAAACACACAGTCACACGCTCTAGCTGAATAGCGTAGACGTGTAGGATTTAAATTTTTCATCCAAATGACAAACAAGCCATACGGTAACCGCTATGCAGTAAAAGACAGACATCCAAGAGGCTCCATGTACATTATGTAACGTTACACATGTACACCAATCGTTTGTTTGATTGCTAAGGCTTACCTTGAGTAAATCAGCTTTGAAGTGAATGAAGCTTGTCAGACATAATTGTAAGGAAAAGACAACCATACCTCACAGATGGCGATCAAAAAGTCTCTGGACGTTTCGTTGCTGACACAAATCGAGCTTCCAGCTTAGGAACTCGGACATTCGCTGAACCCTGGTGACCTCCGGCCCCGACGCCCACTGACCCAGAAATGGCATTGCTGACAACTTATGACAACTGGACACGGCCTCGGTACGACTATGTAACGTTTTTATGTACAAATCTAAATTTGAATCACTAATCCTATACCAATGGCACAGGCTTCCTCTTGATTGGTTCCTGGATGGGTATAACCTGACAATTTTCAAGACAAGGGTAAACAGACTTGTCAGACATCATATCCGTGTATTAAATTTTTTTTTTACTTAATGGTCACCACGTAACAAGACCTGAAGGCCACTCAAGGTTACGGGTTACACGATCATTTGTAACATAACTGTTACAGCATCTCTTCGCCCTAGGTCATAAACATCATGATTGAGACCAGTCCAATCGCTCACCATGAGTGAGGACTAACTGACCTAATAGGCGAAGCAGGGGTTACGAGGGCTGCTCGGGAGATTCCCTACCCCAATTTGGCCGGAATGGTTTGATCCGCTCATGTCCAAACAAAAACATATGAGTTGATCAGATTAAGAATTGTTTTGTGGGGAGCTGAAGTAAGAGAAAAGTATTGTTTGGGGCTCGTCTATGTATTTCTGTGATTCTCGAAGTACACAACCATATATCCCCATACATTCTCAATACGTCTTACCTTGTAGAAATGGAAGGGTGGAGTCAAACAAAACTAACAAGAGTTCGGAGACCTCATATCTACATGGAATATTTTCAGTAAATCTTATGTCTCATTTGTTATGCCAATACGATTCAGTGTCTATATGAAACAAGTTACCTTGTTGAAATGTCTACTTATGCCCTTCCAAATTCAATGTGAGATAACACAAACACGCATGGCTTAAAAATGTTTATTCATTACCAATTGTTGTGTACAAGGGACACTATTTTTTACTTAGACCAAGGAGCTTGCTTAGACTATATCTCAAAGTCTCATAACCTTCTAAATACATACTCTAATCCTATTTCAGACGAACAAGAATTTTGCCCTCAAAGCCCTTGTCCATGTATTTTGCTTTCATTCTGAGACAAGGTGGCCAGTCCTGTACCAGAATAGCAGCAAAATAAATGAAAAAAAGCTTTAAGTGAGAACAAAAGACTTTAAGTCACAGTTATGCATAAAGATACATTTTACTCCTATGTAATGATGATACAAATACTGAATACAGGCATATATAGATGGTCACAATAGTAACTTGACATTATCTAGATTGTAACATTACACTACATGGATGTCCTCACGGTGAAGCAAAGATGGTCCTGATCCCATGTTGGAATGTCAAACTGCGAATGAAACATTTCAGAAAGCATGTATGAAGCAATATCGAGCACACCTCATACCCTTATGAAATATCCGAAAATAATTTCATCAGGTTGATAGGTCATCTATATAGTAGTGTTTTCTTTTGCACAACCAATTGATATTACCTGCTGCCTGTACAATACCTTTTACTGTCTCTTAGGTTTCAATATCCTCCTTTGTGTTGTTATTAAGCAAGTAGCAATGACGCGGACTTTTGGAATACAACTCGGGAGACACTTTTCTCTTAAGATGGTCCTCCAAAATTCTTGAATTTCTAGTTGTACAGCTCCCGTTCCAAATGAAGGAATATCTAATTATACACTACGAAAATGATTAATTCTAACTGGAGGCTAAGCTGAACCAAAATGTGGACTCACGGTGGCTGTTACTTTGACACATATGGTTGTCTTAAACATGACTTCTCCATCTTATGAAATGTATACTGACATAGTATCCACCTTTTGATAAATATGCATATGGAAATGATTAGAATTCGTGACTTTTATAGTGACTGAGTTGCCGTTAACTATCATGTCAGTAGTTTTTGCTCCTGTTCTGTCAAAAGTGTGAATATCGACCTGCTACACTTTGTACAACTACACTTTTCAGATGAAAAAAACAAACACGAATCAAGAAAACAAATAAAAAATGTCTTCACTTGGCATAAAATTGATCAAAAGAAGACGTGGACAAAAGGCATGAATTTGTATCTGTTGTGTAAGTCGACCTAACTGCGAATCCCTGGAGACTTACAAAACAGGTCTCCTCTTACATCAGACAAACAAGGAAAAATCAGTCTTGCATGGTCGCATGTGCTCCGTGAGTTAGACCAAACCTTAATCCTAGAATACATAGCAATACAGCAACTGATCCATGTAGAAACACACACACGCTCTAGCTAAATAGCGTAGACGTGTAAGATTTGGATTTTTCATCCAAATGACAAACAAGCCATACGGTGGCAGATGTTCCATGTACCACATCACGAAATCGCCGCGAAATGCAACATGGAACATCACGAAATTTCTTATGGCGAAATGCCTGACACGGCTACGGCGAGGGTGTCGCAACGACACTACACGGCTAGATTTCGCGGCGATTTCGTGATGTGGTACATGGAACATCTGCCCATACGGTAACTTTTTTATGCAGTAAAAGACAGACATTCAAGAGGCTCCATGTACATTATGTAACGTTACACATGTACACCAATCGTTTGTTTGGTTGCCAAGGCTTACCTTGCATAAATCAGCTTTGAAGTGAATGAAACTAGTCAAACATAATTGTAAGGAAAAGACAACCATACCTCACAGATGGCGATCAAAAAGTCTCTGGACGTTTCGTTGCTGACACAAATCGAGCTTCCAGCTTAGGAACTCGGACATTCGCTGAACCCTGGTGACCTCCGGCCCCGACGCCCACTGACCCAGAAATGGCATGCTGACAACTTATGACAACTGGACCGGTACGACTATGAAACGCTGGTAGGTACAAATCTAAATTCGAATCACTAATCCGATACCAATGGCACAGCCTTCCTCTTGATTGGTTCCTGGATGGGTATAACCTGACGATTGCCAAGACAAAGGTAAACAGGCATGTCAGACATAATATCCAGTTAGTGTATTAGACAAAAACATTTGAGTTGGTCAGATTGAGAATTGTTTTGTGGGGAGCTGAAGTAAGAGAAAATTATTGTTTGGGGCTCGTCTATGTATTTCTGTGATTCTCGAAGTACACAACCATATATCCCCATACATTCTCTATACGTCTAACCTTGTAGAAATGGAAGGGTGGAGTCAAACAAAACTAACAAGAGTTCGGAGACCTCATATCTACATGGAATATTATCAGTAAATCTTATGTCTCATTTGTTATGCCAATAAAGATTGTGTCTATATGCAACAAGTTAGCTTGTTAAATGTCTACTCGTGCCCTTCCAAATTCATGTGAGATGACACAAACACGGATGGCTTAAAATGTTTATTCATTACCAATTGTTGTGTACAAGGGACACTATTTGTTACTTAGACTATATCTCAAAGTCTCATAACCTTCTAAATACATACTCTAATCCTATTTCAGACGAACAAGAATTTTGCCCTCAAAGCCCGTATCCATGTACTAGTATTTTGCCGCCATTCTGGGACAAGGTGGCCAAACTTGTACTAGAATAGCCGCAATATACATGAAATAAAAAGTTTTAAGTGAGAACAAAAGACTTTTAGTCACGGCTAAAAAGGTACAAATCGGAAATATAAATACCGATTACAGGCATATCTAGATGGTTACAATCAGCAACATTTGACTTGTCTAGGTGATACCAGAACACAGTACTTGACTAATATTTAGAAACTAATAGTATCTAGATGGTATCAAGGCTCATTTTCAACGTAATTAAACTTGAGGCTTGAAGACCATTTTAAAAAAGTGTACATACCAACCATACATGAATATAACAACTACAACGATACATTGTTACCACGCATTAACATCAGTCATCACGTAAACAACTACGTTACATTAAATTTGACTTGATATACCAAAGTAACTTACTTAAAGTACAATGATTACTGCCTGTGCTTGCAAGTACACACCAAATAACGTTATACTTTGAAACAGATATATGGTGTTTGTATAGATATAAAAAAATACGTTGTATGACCGTGAATTACTTGTAAATATACGAGAAAGAATTTGCTCTCAAAGCCCGTATTCATGTATTTTGCTTTCATTCTGGGACAAGGTGGCCAGTCTTGTACCAGAATACAGGCGAAATACACGAAATGACAAGGCTAAATGGGAACAAAAGACTTTCATTCCCTAAGGCTCTAGAAAAAAACACAACAAGAAAATCATTTTATTGTCAGATACCCTGTCAGACACAATCGATACATTAAGATACATTTGTTCTTAGAGTACTATTCAGCATTCTGTTGCACAGACATTTAGCAAAATAGTACTAGTGGTGAGAAGCCCTACATGTGTGGAGAGGGTGGGTACAGGACAACTCATCCCAGCATACAAGATCTCATACAGGAGAAAAACCTTACAAGTGTGGCTATTCTGCAGCATAGACATCCACTTTGGACTACAAGAATCTAGCAAAACACACACAGGCGAGAAGCCCAACATGTTTGGGGAGTGTGCTGACAAATGGTTACTAAAATATAATAAACAGGATCGTGCTGAGCACAAAACTATCACGTTACATGTAAACAACGTGGATGAGCAGTGTATGTACAATCAGGTAAATGCATTACATTTCCAAAAGGACCATCAAAGACAAGGCAGATGAGTTAAGACTAACACTCAGTAAAGCTTAAAAAGGGGTATTTAACAAGATAAAGATGATGACTGTACAGCTGTATACTTTGCATTATGCGTTGTTTTCAAGTCATTAAAAAGTGCTTCATCTACTAAGTAAGCATAGAATAATTTAGACAATCGAAAGTTTATTTCTTCACACGGGAAATTTTACTGGTGGGCATTATAGGAAATTAATGATTAGTTATGTTAAATTTGGAGCATTTTAGAACTGAACTTACAATCCCTTTTGTCTATCTGTGACTTTGTCAACAGGGAGAATTGCAATTTCGTAGTTAGTGACAAGGCGTTGAGCACATTTTATTGACATCCTGAATAATGTTATTGGTGGTTGATTAGAACATTTTTGAGAACAGTGACTACTTCTGCACACATCACTTCGGCCAGTTTCTGCAGTATACAGGACCCGATGTATGGCTGATTCGGTTTCTGTGACTGTGCCAATGGCAGGGATTGCATCCGGAGTTACTGCAAAGTTCAGTCCTTTAGAGAACAGAGACTTCCCTAGTTCTGTTCGTTCATAACAACTTGTGCTATTCAACCACTTGTCTTCCTTTCTGTCCCTGTGCCGTCGTCTTGGTCCGGGACCCAAGATTACGACAAAGAGCAGCTTGTGCAATGGTCTAAGGTTCCCGACCCATAGACCATCACACAAGGCAGAAAAGACGACAGGCGGTAGAAGAACCCAAGCAGCCATAAACTAACAAAACTAATAAAGTCCCCGTTTTCCAGAGGACTGAACCTCACAGTAACTCCGAACACAATCCCGGCCTTCAACACAATTACAGAAACCGAAACAGCTACATATCGGGGCTGCACAACGCAAAAACTGACTAAAGCTTTGCGTGCAAAAGAAGCCGTCACTCACAAAACGCCCCAACCCCCCACCAACAACATCGCTCAGGATATCAACAAACATACTCAAGCACCTTCCCACCGACCGAGAGATTGCAAGTATCCCTGCCGACAATGCCCCAAACAGACAGAAGAAATCGCACGTTCAGTTAAATATATAGAAAATGAAAACAAAAATGATTAACTTCCCATCATGCCAATGACAAGTTAGTCCCAGTACAATTCTGCGAATGCTTTACGCTCTCTACCTACTACGTCAGTCTACAGTCTATACAGACTAACACAAATTGCGCATGAACTAATTACAACACAATGCGAAAGAATCCAGAGAGTCGACATAAACACATCACTTCAAGAAACAGCTTTAGATCGCCTACTCACAGAACTTCAAGAAACAGTTTTAGATCGCCTACTCATAAAATATGAAAAACCTATCATTCTTGGCTTGCCTCACACAAGATCCTCTGATAGGGCGTGAACACGACCACTCAGCTTTCTGGCCACGGATTCGTCCCACCACGAAAGTCGTCTTGTCTTCAAGCTGGTTCCTCCAATGCCTTTAGGTTCCTCATCATGACCAGGATGTACGCACACACGCATCAGCTGCAACAAGCAAGACTAAATGGATGGACAAAGGCACGTGACATGATTGGACACCTCCAAAATACATTAAACATGTGTGAAGGGCCAAACCTTCAACTACAATGTCATAGTTAAGTACAATGTACTTTCAATTGAAGACAAGGCCATACATATGGATAACAGCTAAATGCTAATAAACAGAACCTGCTATTACAAGACAGTAATGCTCACCTTGCGGTACCGTCATGAAGTCATTGTAGAGATGGTGGAAATACAAACTGGTATTGTTTCGGAATGTCTTCTCCCCATGCGTCCTATGATACACACAGAAAGATACCATGTATTTAGAACATTTCAATCAAATGGCATTAAGTTTTACAGATCTGATTACCGAAAATTTTCCATGGTTTGACGATGATTGGAAGTTCTCGAGGTGACTACTACATGTATTACAATACCGGCTTTTCATTTGACGGCATCTGCGCCATGTTGGATTTCAGCGTACGTATGACGTAAGGGCACAAGATCGGTGACACGGCAAGCGGATTTGAACCCGGGACCTCTCGGGCCTGAGACCAACGCGCTCCCGATCGTGCCACCCGGTCCCACGCGGACTATGTATACTGTCAGTCTATACACTATGCTGCACAAATAGCTGAATACCTGCACACCTTGCCGTCGGTCAATCGTTTTGAACACTTGGGGTCCTCTCAAGGTGCACTAGAGATTCTCGTGAAATCCCCCGTACCTTGTGAAGTCCCCGTATCGTCGACACTCGCCATATCCAGACGGGAGTCCTCGCCTCCTTTGTCGCGTCCAGACGTTTCGGCCTAAAGTTTTCCAACGGTAAGTGTGCATGTGACATACAATTTAATTTTAGAACTGGACACTTCGAATAAACAGCAAGTCAATTGCTCCATGCAGCGGGGCAGAAATGAACAATAAAACTTGTCTTTCATAACTAACAAATAATACCAACACGGCTAATACTGAGCACAGCCAGTCGTCGGTCTCACCGTTTAGAACGCCTCAGGTCTCCTTGTTGATGGGCCCGAAGATTCCGCTGACATCTGCCCGATACTTTCGTGAAGGACCTTGCGCGTGTGACCTTCTCCTTCTCCCTGCGGCAGCCCCTTGCTTTCCTTGCCGAGGGAAGACATTCCGGCTTACGGTGCGAGCCCGTGAGAAGACACAGCTGCG
This sequence comes from Branchiostoma floridae x Branchiostoma belcheri, assembly GCA_019207045.1. Lineage (NCBI taxonomy): Eukaryota > Metazoa > Chordata > Leptocardii > Amphioxiformes > Branchiostomatidae > Branchiostoma > Branchiostoma floridae x Branchiostoma belcheri. Next base: position 11,800,030 of record CM033035.1, read on the forward strand.
GTCTTGCTAGCTTGAACAATTGACCGCAAATGACAGACTAACAAAGGTGTGCCCAACGCAGGTGCAAAAATTACCACTGGCCTACGATTGGCCAAGCAATCAAACATCCGCAGGCACCATTGGTTGATGCGTAAAGACTGCATTGTGATTGGTCCATAAAGAGAATCCTCCCCTATCATTGGTCAGAAAAATGCACTTTCCATCATTGGCTACCTCTGCTGATGAGATTAATCGTTGAATAGATATGCAATGCAACCCACAGCGTCCTACCTGTGATACTAGCGATTTATAACAATACTGCAATGTTGAGAAAGTGAGTCATAGGTCCAAGTTCCGTGACTCGAATTCGGAAAATGGTCGGGAGGGAAAGGCTCTACTAAGAACAGCTAGCTGATTCTACGACGAAGGTAGGTAAGTTTTCTGGATAGAAGTTCTGTTGCAGTACCAATAGTACACACCAGGGGCCTAAAGTCGTCCTTTGTCTTCCAAACACCTGCATACATAACAAAAATACCATTGCAATCCATCCAGATGTTCAAAGCAATGCTGACCTCAAATATTGGAACACAGACACACACACATATATATATACACAAACACAACAAAAATTTTACTCCTTTTTCATCGAGGGAATGAACAGTAGTATGAAGTAGTGGTGTATTGTATCTACAAGGTTCCCTTTAAATGAGGGGGTGGGGGTAGAAACGAGGTAGACACATCCATTGTAACAAGCACTTTTAATCAGATACATCAGGAGCAATATGAGTACAATTTACGAATTCTCACTCTCTTTCTCCAAACTTGTACATTACTAAATATACATGTTACATTGTATGTAACATTATATCTAATGTATTTTGTTTGTTCTGTTAGTCTGCCTAACAAAGTTACAATAAATACTCCTTATCACATATAAACATTAATCGTTAATTAATAGATTGTCATGTACTGTAAGTATAAAAATATCACAGCACCATATACATACATTTCTGAAAAAGACATACCTGTATAGCTAATGATAGTCTATAACAGAAACGTATTATGGGAATGTATTCAACCAATACATTTGCTTCCTGTCAATATCAAAAACATTATTATAAATGAATGTAACCAAAACTCGTGATTTAACTTTGCCATCAAAGATGATGACACCAAGACACCAAACAGGACAACTGATACTTTATAAGACCCTTTACATGGTAAGAAAGAACGACAAGCGATCAACTCCGATTACATTTTCAGCAGTAAAAGTCGCAGTGTTTTCTTCATCAGCGCATTTTTTTGTCGACTGTGTGACCCTGCGACTGCTGTGCTACCAAGCATTTGACAAAGCGAGCAGCAAAATCACATGTAGACAAATGCGACTCTTTAACGCTTTGTATGTTGTCCTTTTGGTTCTTTGTTTACATTTTGCATGGTACTTCAATCATGAAATCATGCATTACACAAATCCAGTTTAGGTCGCAGTCTTTTTTTATTAGCTAGTAGGGAAATGCCATTGGAGTTAGGGTAAGCGCACACGTACTTACATATTCGAGTCCGTATGAGGTCTGTATGGAAGTCCTAATATTAGCCTCTACCAGACTAACAGAAATTGGACAAATATAGCCAGATAACATGCCAGCAGAGTTAGCCGGTTGCAAACCATACACTTGATGGATAGCTAACACCTCTGGCAAGTTATGTATCATATATATAGACATGTACAGTATACTGTAAATGCATTTAAGTTCGTGGGGATTTGATTTCGCGGTAGCGGGAAAATGGACTTTTCGCAGTGGTTTTAATTTCGCGGTAGCACTATGCACTGTAGTCTCTTACTGCTATGGAAAAATATTTGCGGTGGTTTTAAATTCGCGGTGAAGCGGCCGCCGCAAAAACCGCAAACATTAATCCACCGCGTAAATTTCTGCATTTACAGTATTTCTCCAATTTCTACAGTATTTCCAGTGACCTATGGAGCCTGGTAGAGGCTTAAAGAATTCCGTTCAAACCTCACGTGTGAACCTAGCTTTACAGGAGCTTTATGTAAGTTACTAGCGAGGAGGTTTCTGTCCCATCTCCTTCCAGTACCGTCCAGTACCCATGTCCCTGCTCTTCAGCATCCTCACCACAAACTCGGGAAGAAGAGAAGAACCCTTCTGACCCATCCCAGCCTTACGGCCAACAGACACCACCATAATGAAAGGGTCTGAAAAAAAGTAGTGAAACAGAATATCAGTCTCTACATCAGCAATAACTTAAGGCCCTGTTGATTTGATCAAAGAGGTTATCTTAACCTCTTTGATTTGATTATATGGATGACATCCACGCAAATATCAATTTTCAACCGTTTCCAAAGATAAGCATTTTCGAGCAATATACTCTAAATGCATTTAAGTTCGCGGAGATTTAATTTCGCGGTAGCGGGGAAATATCGCGGTAACAACATAGACTGCTGTCTAATACCACAGTAGAAAAATGTTCGCGGCTGTTTTAAGTTCACGGTGAAGTGGTCCCTGCAAAAACCGCGAACATAAATCCACCACAAACATTTCTGCATTTTACAGTACTGTAAATTGTACAAAGCAGCTTCAACATAAGTAAATTAGTGCTGTGGATTGCAAAAACAAATTACGGAAAATGTATAATATCATGGGATATTCAAAGGACAGAAAAGATGTGAAAGAACAAAAATGAAGAATCTATTGTTCTCTACAGCCCTGGTTCTGTATACTATATTCTGTGTGTTCGGCCATATGTTCAACCATCCTGACCGCTCAGATTTCATTATTTATCTTTGGTAAAACTTTTTTTATTTGCACGCTTGTGTCAGTTTTGGGCTTCCCAGAGGATGTCATCCATATAATGATCAAATCAACATGGCCATACTATAGTGTAGATTTAAATTCCACACAGTCTGCTTTCTTCCCTTTGCCCCCACCCCCTACTAATCCAATGCTGTACCTCATCAACGTTTTCTGCATTGCCCTAACATTATGAAATTATGATGAAAGAAATGATTGAAACCTGTAGACAAGACAATATCGTTTGTATTCAGCATTCTAAAAGTAACATTATTTTCTACATTTAGGCAATACACAATGTACATGTAACTTATGTCTACAGTTAAGGACTATGTGGACTATGTATTCAGTAGCTTCTACAATTTAGATATATCATGGAATGCGGTAGCTTCTACAATCCAGATATATCATGTAATGCAAGTCATGAAGGAGGGGGTACATGTGTATATTGAGTAAATGAATTTCCATGACATCAAAAATCAACGAAATGCAGTTCACAAAAAGTACACTAGATGGCGCTGCTTACCTGGCTTGTACTCCTTCACGGTCCCTCCAGTTTCCTGAGCAAGGATGTTCTTAGCTAACAGTTCTGCATGCATGCCTGCTCTGTAGGCCATCTTAGTCTCAGGGATGTTGGTGCAGTCCCCAATGGCATAGATTCGCTCTGTCCCCTGCACTTCGAACAAGTTGTTGACCTTGAGGCTGCCATTGTCTTCCACACTAGAGGCTGGAATGCAATGCAGATAATGTAAGAACCCAAATGAGCACAGCCCCATCAATGTAGTAGAAAAGCCCAATGACCAGGAGGTCAAGTAGAACCAATTTGATCAAGTAAAGATGTCCACATGGGATTCCAGAAAACAGTTGACTTGAGAGTACTCTTGGTCTGAGTTTTCCTTCGTTGATGAACCTTGGGGTGGGGGACAGGGAAGGACATTAATGGATCCTTGTAATAACATATACATGATGTGACTCATGAGGGTGACCTGATCATAATGTTTACCTACAGGTGGGAGTAAATGTAGGACAAACCCAGAGGGCAGTTAATTGGATGATTTTCCACTCAAACATCTGCTTGAAGATGATCAAGATTCATTCACATTTTCCCATTTGAGCATATATCCTGTTTCTTTATTAGGAATTTCATAGGTGTTGTTCTATCATCATGCATCTGTTGCCTGCCCGGCCTTGGTGCTGAACAATGGTCATACAATGAACATTTTTTTCATTGCAATTGGCTATGAACAACATTCATAGTTTTCATACTGTGACAATAGCACAATATTGCTGTATGTTTGCTGTTTAGGATAAAGGACAACACTGCAAAACTGTTTCATTGTATGACTGCTGTTCAGCACCAAGGACAGGCATACAAAATATGCACCTTGGATATTTCTAATAAGAAACAGGATATAAGTTCTAAATAGAATATATAAATTGAATCTTGATTATCTTCAAGCAGAAGTTTGATTGGAGGATCCTACGGTGCACCAATTATCTAAAATTGACTTACAGCTGTAGATAGTAAACGACATGATATCCCCTCACATCTGCTTGGAGATTAAATCTCACCAGCACCCCCTTATTATTACCACCCCAATCCTAGCGCTTTATGTATGCTTTATTTCCTATGTACACTTATGACATTTCTCATTCATATATCAACTTTGCTAGTTTGTCAGGACCTGGGATTCACATTGACAAGTGCACATTTTGTTATTGCTAGACCCGTGACTTTTGTCAGTGGAGTAACGTACTAGTATGGCCATGGTATAGAAATCCACGGTATTTTGCAACATCGAGTCAACAGACAGTACTTTCAAACTGAAATTTTTGAATATATTGTAACTTGAAACCACCCTCCATCTGTTTGATACCTATAGTTAATACACTGTTGTTACATACAACTGATATAGGTTACCCCACGGATAAAGGTGAACTAGCATTGGCAAAGTCTTACCCAGACTGTCCTTGTAGGCCGTACTGTTGACCTTCAGCCCTGTACACGGGATGACCAGGTCTGCTGAGATCTCTGTCCCCTTGTCAGTCATGACTGTAGCTGTCTCCACTCTGTCTGTTGGCAGCGCATCTAGGTTGGTTACTCTTTCACCTGAGGATAAGAACAAAAACAAAGTGCATGTCCCTGTTATCAATGGCACAATGCTCATATACAGTAAATGCATTTAAGTTCGTGGGGATTTAATTTTGCGGTAGCAGGAAAATTGACTTTTCGCAGTGGTTTTAATTTTGCGGTAGCACCATGCACTGTTAAGTCTATTACTGTTAAGGAAAAATGTTCGCGGTGGTTTTAAATTCTTGGTGAAGCGGCTGCGAACATTAATCCACCACAAACATTTCTGCATTTACAGTAATTGACATAAAACAAAGCACATATTCTTTCAATGCACTAATTTAGGAAAGACAAATAGATGGTCATCAAGTGGATCACTGTACATTGTATTAACAGTATACAGGTGAGCTATTGCAGAAATGACTATGAAGCAAGACATGAGTATTAGTTTTGGATACAAGCGACTAAATGTTAGACATTTCTACTGTGAGAAAGAAAAAAACATTTACTAGATATTTCTTGAGGGTAGATTGGTACATGTATACACTTGTATGCTGTTACCATTGCATCCACCTATATATGTTTACCTATTAAGCATCCTTTTGTGTTTTTGAAGACAAAATCCAATGCTGCGAATCTGAACATAATACTGAGTAATTGCAATCTACATGGTACTGAATTAGCATCTCTGACAGACTTGAAGCTCACCCAGGACTAGCTTGACACCCAGGCCTTGCAATATTTCTTTTAGTCTCTTCTGAAAGGCATCACTGGATTCACCATGGACCAGTTTGTCACGAGGATGGATCAGCGTCACCTGAAAAACATCAATTTTAGAATCTAATTACAACGGAACAATACTGTAGAATACTAAAAATATCATGATTTTAACTGACACAAAGTTAACACTTAGTACTGGTAGAAAAGGTACTCAATATAGGTCATATTTGTTTTGATTTTAGGACAGATAGACCTTTACAAAACTCTTAAACTTCTAGTCATTTTGATAAAGCAATAAATTTTCTAATTCTGTAATCTATACACCATATTACCTCTTTGTCCTTGTAGTCAGTGGTTATCTCCCCTGCTACCTCTGTACCCACGGCCCCTCCTCCTATGATCACAATTTTCTTTGCTCCTTGCACCTGCAAAACATGAGACATGAACAAGGGGTACATCACTGTATGAATTTGCATAATAGAGCATGATATTTGATGTTCTTGCTCTGTTTAACCAGAGGTTGAGTCTGGTGACATAGCAAATTTGTCTGTCTGGGACTGTCCACATCATCAGCATATTATATATTATATTGTTCCAACTGATGCGGCAGAAACCGCAAATATGTCACAGAGTATGTTACCTACGATCGCTTGTTGTTGTGTTATATAACTGTCAAGACAATGAGGAAATTACTCCAGGACCTATATGTTATAATTTTTCAATACTTTCTGTTGCTCCAAATCTTGAAATTGAGATGGTTTTATTTTTACGGTGCCCTCTTTATTGCAAATAGCATACTACTGACACTGTCATTTTAACCAGAATCTGTTAAGTCCCCCGAGAAAATAAATGTTCATTATGGTTACCAGTTTGAGAACTGCCTCACTCTTCTGCGTCACTTCTGCAGCTGTGATCATTTCATCTGGTAACTTTCCAGGGAAGGCCCCAGTGGAGCCGGTCGCGAGCACGAGATGGCTGTACTTCACGGTCTCACCGCTAGAGAGCAGTACTGTCTTCTCAGCAGCGTTGATCGCAGTGACGGCGCCTTGCTTGAAGTTTTGCCCAAAGGCTGGGGCATAAGGCATGAGGATCCTCTTGGCAAAACCTCAAGAAAGAAAATCAAAACACAATGATTATTATATTCCATACATCAGAATATTCCTGTTGAATTAAACCATCCAATTATATAATAATCATCATAAAAATGATGATGATTAATCAGACATAGAAGCAGAAACAGATATACCTGTATATGCTAATTCAACAGGAAGACATTACATAATGTAGGACCACTATGCACTACACGTGCTCTTGTATGTACTATAGATCATAATCTTTCGGGGGCAAAAAAAAGTATCTGACAGCCAAGACAGTGTGACTTTCTTGGACCATCTATATTTGCCTGCACTCGGACACGGTGAAGCACTCGTAAGAAATTTGTTGTGCCCCAGGCTTGAAGTATGAATTTGTATTGTAATCAAAAGGAATACACATATTGGTACTTTAAAAGGATTTTACAACAATATGCTGTAAATGCATTTAAGTTCGCTGGGATTTAATTTCACAGTGGCGTGATAAAGGACTTTTCACAGCGGTTTCAAGTTCAGGGTAGCACCATGCACTGTAGTTTTAAGTTCGCGGTGAAGCAGCCAAAACCGCAAACATTTAACTATCGTAAAAGTTTCTGCATTTACAGTATATCTCGAATTTGAGACAAACGCAGTGGGAGGGTCGTGCCAAACTGTACCAAACGACAGCCTGGAGATTAATTATGAGCATCAAAACGTAAGAAAACATATTAAAGGTCCTGTCTTGATTCTAATAACCGGTAGTTACGATTTTACCATTGTCATCACAGATCTACTTAAAAGTTAAAGATTGCCAAGATTACAAAAATGGCCCATTTAAAAGAAAAACACTAACCTGGTTCAGTACAAGACCTGACAGCCCCAACATTGTGGTACAACATCTCCTTGGGGTCAATCAAGGTGAACCTAGCCTTGTTCTTCAGGCTTTTGGCGAGCTGAATGCCGGCATAGCCTCCTCCCACAATCACTACATGGATGTCCTCACGGTGGAGCAAAGATGGTCCTGATCCCATGTTGAGTTATTTTTCCTATGTAAAGCAATAATTAAAGTACATGTAAGACTCTGCTAAATATGTGCATGTAAAACAGTTCCCTCCCCTGAGGCGTTGCCAAAAATATGGCCCTGTGTGTACAGGACATTCTTGTATAAATCTGTAGCTTGAAATAGACACAAATTAAGATGTAACAATGCACTTTGCTATGCAATAAATCGGGCAGAATACATTGAATACCACTGTGACAAAAATGTTAAAATCTTCAAAAGGTACGATATTACCGTGATACAATTTTGATGTGTCAAATTAAAGAGCGATCTCATATAGCGATCTACATGCCACTGAGTACTCAGTGTGTATACTAAAGGTTGACATCAATTACACACGCTAAACTCTGAGAGAGGGAAAATCCATTGTGTGTGTTTTTTTTATATTATAGAGAACACCATACGTGTCACCTGATACATTGTGTACCTTCTGTCCGGCCAGATGTTTGCTAACGTAAAGAATTTAGCCCAAGATTAATCATGCATTTGAAGTTGCCAGATTTTTAAAAAGATTGTTGATTAGATAAAGAAGGTGCCTATAGCCGGACCTGACCTATTCTACTAACGTTACTACTGACTACTGTATATTTGGTGTATTCACCTCTTAAACATGTCATTTATGTTTTGATACGATAATAGCTGATGCAGAGTTAACAGGTGGCAAGAACCTTTTAATAATTAATTCTATTTTGAGAGTACATGACATTGTATAAGATGTCTACTAACGTTATTCAAAGCCGTTGCATCACGTACAGGGAAATTCGGGTATTTACAGAACACAAGAAATGTTTTCTAAGGCTCGGAAGTTAGCAACAAGAGGCTTATAGGATTAGAATTATAACATTGAATTAAATATCTCTATAGACCCTCCCTCTTACATGATAACAATTACTGAAATGTATCGTGACCGTAACTGTTTGAATGCTAAAATATTCGAGATACTCATCGATTTTAGTTGACTCAAACGCTACTTGACCTTGGATCACCTAAGCGTTACCTGCGGTATTCAGTGACAGGCCTGCAAACGATGGTATTGTGCTAATCAAGGTCACACAGCAATGATTTGACAAGAATTTCTACTTGACTCCGAATCACACCGACTCCTTCCTTGCTACTGAAAATCCAAATGCTATCTGGTAGATGTTTGGGGGCCTATATACAAGCTTAAGGTTGCGCCCAGTCATGGTGAGATTAGGATTATATCTTGTTACCTCATGATCAGCGGCATGTGATACACGATGACTTGCATTTTTCGCGGCGCTTGTAACCGAATGGTCAACGTCCACACGGTCGCTTCAACTCTGACCGGATTTGGAACTCCAGACCCGACTCACAAATCGTGTTTTATACTTTGAATTCTTCGCGACGCATCCGGACCTGAATTACATGGAAAAGGATTGGGTGTGCAATAGCGGCCTAACAAGAATTGTTTATTCACACATGTGTCGCGGATACACAGGCAGTTTAAGGCCTGTGACACCTGTAGATTCTCAGTCGAGCAGTTATATGGCCATAACTTTTGATGTAACCATCTGATTTCAACAATTTTTGACCACTACTGATTTTCAAAAAGACGTTGCCTTGAAAGTAATGACTGCAATGATTTGAAATTTAGAGTGTATTGATAAAAGGCTCTATACTACGAAGTTGTGCCTTGAAAGTTGAGTTGTGCTTATTATTTTGGGTGAAGCTGATGACTCATTGATCTCCCCTCTTGAGCATTAAGAAATAGTCTATAGTGGCTCCACGGCCACAGTGTTTTTGGTCCCGCTGCTACAGAAATACTGCCTATTGTGACCATACATTGTCTGTATGTCAAAAGTCCGAACAATCATGATAGTTTTCGATGATTTTGAGGTCCCGACATGCCTTGAGCGTTAATGTACAAGTTTTTGTTAGCAAAGATATCAAACTGTGTAAAATTTGCAGTTATTTGTTGGTTGTTTGATTAAATAGGCATATACTGTATTTAAAAGTGTTTTATTTCATGATTTTTTTCAACTGAAATGTGTTTGAGTTTCCTTTCTTTGAAACACTGCTTGCCCATTGTGCTTTAAGAAAACATTCCAAGATGAGAATAGAAATAACAACGAGCTTCTAGAAACCTCCGTATGAAGTGATTTGTTGCAAATAACATTTCCATACATGTACAAGTGTCGATTCAGGATCATGAACATCAAAGATAGGTTGGTCAGCAGCTGGCAGTAACATAACATTTTTCTTTAGAACCATTTGAGCTGTAAATCTGAAATTGGCTTTCCATGTGCAGGTATATGGATAGAGATCAGTGGGTAATGTAAGGTATGTAATGTATTTTTCATCATTACCTGCGGTATTGAGTGGCCGGCCTGCAAACGATGGTATTGTGCTAATCAAGGTCACACAGCAATGATTTGACAAGAATTTCTACTTGACTCCGAATCACACCGACTCCTTCCCTTGCTACTGAAAATCCAAACGCTATCTAGTAGATGTTTGGGGGCCTAGACGAGACCGCGCCCAGTCATGGTGAGATAGGGTTAACGTTATATCTTGTTACCTCATGTGATACACGATGACTTGCATTTTTCGCGGCGCTTGTAACCGAATGCCTTAAAGGTCAACGTCCACACGGTCGCTTCAACTCTGACCGGATTTGGAACTCCAGACCCGACTCACAAATTGTGTTTTATACTTTGAATTCTTTGCAACGCATCCGGACCTGAATTACATGGAAAGGGATTGGGTGTACAATAGCGGCCTAACAAGAATTCTTTATACACACATGTGTCGCGGATATCCTGTTGTGGTTATTTTGAGCTTCGTTTACCCCGGGCGTTGTAAAGTGACCATCCTGCATTCCTAATGGGCGATGAATTCATTCAAGCATTTTCCTCGCACTGACCTATTCTATCCTATAAATTACTGGGCAAAGCCCCCTTGCTCTGATAAAACAGTACCGAAAGGATAACATTTTTCAAAAGCAATTATCGGAACTCCAAGATCAGGATTATATTACCAAACTAATTAATCCGATAGGTCCCTTCGCCTTCGAATGCATGCTTCTAAACAAGTCAAACCCAGGGATATAACGTTAGCATATGAAATATAATGGGATATATATATATATACTATAGTGGGACCGCGTAGCACAGTGGTATTGTGTTCGGCCCGTGACCGAGAGGTTGCGGGTTCGAATCCAGCTGCGTGTCACCGATCTTGTGGCCTTGGGAAAGGCACTTTACACGACTTTCCTCACTTTACTCAGGTGAAAATGAGTACCTACTGTCGTATTGAGGTCACCTGAGTGGCGCCGAATGGCAGCTCGCTCCAGACTCTTGCGATTAAGCCCCGCCCATTATAAGCTCCTCGCAATTCAGCCCCTGGCTGCAAAGAGTGAGTAGTCGGCCCATCCAATCCAATCCACAACCAATTTCTATGTTAGCAAGCAAAATTCGAGTTTGGTGTCTTCATGCCTACTTTGTTGTACAAAATGATAGATGGTCACATCAAAATTAATTGTTCCATCAAATAAATATTGTTTTTAGCAACTAGTCTTTCCTACTTGTAACGTTACGCAATATAATGCCTCGTAAAAATAAAAGTTTTTCTTCCTATCATGGCCCTGGAAAAAGTAGGGTCGGTAGGGAGGTACTCTCTCTTTTTCCTTTCTTCTCTTGTGATTGTCTGGCCCAAGCGATGCCAAAAAAATACTGTTTAACAATGTAGCAGTGTAAAACAAAAATGCATCATGACAATGTCATTTTCAACATCATGTTCTATCGGTACAGATAAACATTACACACGCACAAGTATTGTACTAATCTTTTATCGGGTGAACATGTTGGAAATTGACGCTACAAAATTTTCATCACTCAGATGTCGGATGGAAAATTTCATGTCCCTTTTGAATTTGTTGCCAGCGCTTTATTGGTTGACCTGACAAAACTAGGGTTGGTTAATCTCCACTAAACAGATCCTATGGTGCCATAAGATAGTATCAAAGTTGGCCAAGGAATATAGCCGGCCAAAGGGAGTCTAACGCGGGAGCATTTGTATTCAATAATGGTGTTGCACTGCCCCTCCCTGTGACCATACTAACAACAAAAAGAAGATTCGTGGTGCTAATGCTTTTTTTAGGATCAATTTATATCTTTATTTGGACAAATTCAGTTACCCATGCACATTATTGTTCCAAATGTCGAATGTTCGCACCAAACACTGAAACAGGAAGGAGGGCAATTAACACCAACTTGGCAAGCACACCATATGCATTATTGAATAGAAATGCTCCTCCTTGCTTCGGTGAAAGCAGATCCCGGTGCCCGTTTGACTCCCGCCCTTTGGCCGGCTATACTCCTTGGCCAGCTCTGATACTATCTTATGGCATTATAGGATCTGCTTGGAGATTAAGGTTGGCATGTTTTTGCTATAGGGTTGGTCGGGAAACCGGAAACACAACTTTTTTTCTTAGGCCTAAGTATAACCCACATGGGAATCGTACATCTGCAGATTATATACCTACATATTAGCTAATTTCAATCCAAGTCTGACCAAGGACTTTATAACGTCCTTGGTCTCACAAATCCTAGAATATTCAAAATGTAATTCAGATCAAACAAGCGGCATATCTCCATGCTGAGCTCTTAGAGTTGTGGCTACCTCAGCAATGTTTTGTTTTTGATAGTAGTTATGATCTTATTTCTAAGTAACGTTACAAGCTAGTTGGCACACTACTAAAAGTGAAACTCCAGCCCTGTTCCCGCCATCCGTTCACGGTACTTATGGTCAAACCTGGCGCTCTCCTCGGCCGAGAAGTGGTTCCTCCAATCTCCGACCATACCTTGGGTGACAGAAAGTGAAGTAAAAAAAAATTACGAGAACCCTTTGTGTAGTGTCTTTATGACTTCAACCAGAAATAAACACTAGTCAACTAACGTAGCGTTGCCGCATATTTGATGAAATGATTTTACAATACTTTTCGAATTGTCTTTCACTTCACATTCTTTCATAGTGTTAATAGTATGAAATAAGATAAGATCTTTAAGATACGTTTTGGTTACGTCGATGAAGGTTAGACATCAAGGTAATAAGATACGCCATAAAGCAGATACTCAAGCAACTGGATATGGTTCCAAACTCACATCCTTTTGGCGTACGCAAATACACTTTTATTATGGAGAAAAGACCACAGTGACTATTTCTATACAATTGTTTTGACCAAAAATAAATATAATGCAACGTTTCCGAGAAGTAGAATTTAAAACAAAAACAATGCTTATTTACCATTTCTAACAATGTTCTTTCTCCAGGCATCAGACTCTGCCAATGTCTTCCTCATCGACTCCAAGCTGCAGCTGTCCAGAACACTGGCCAGATGTTCATCAGTCAGTTCTTTATCTAGGAAAGCTGCTATAGTCTTCACTGATGAGCGAAAATCCTGGAAACAAGTACAAATGTACTGGTACTGACGAAAGATAGTCCTAAAGTTATTGATATTTCTTGTGTTTGAATTCCTTAGGAGTCTTTCATCATTTGTTTCTCCCGAAATGTATCAGAATAACGTACGCCTCCTCTACCTTTTTCATATCTTCGTACTTGACAAAGAGGAAGTGGGGGTCATCCCTCATTTGCCACCAGCCCAGCACGTGATCAAAGTAGTCACCACTGAAGGGCACTGCAATGAAAGAGTATTGATATTCCATTTTACAATAAATAAACTTCAGCTGGAGCTGGAGCAGAATCTGATACTTGTATCAGCAAAGTCATTTGCCGAGCTATAGCTGCAGAATTTACTAGCACTCAAAATGACACTCGTCACTCCGCTTTTGGTTAAGTCCTCATCTGTCAAAGGTTCATACCACACACAGGTTAATATTTGAAGGGCAGGTACGGCGACTTTATTGAATCTTTCTCTCTCAAACATTGAATGACGATCGAGATATGGTGTCTTTCTAACTAATGGGGACTTATGATTGAAATCTAAAATGATATTGCCTGAGGGTGACTGTCTTAAATTTTATAACTGCAATACGGCACATGCGCTGAATTAAGCTGATCAAAATCTCACTTTTTCCATTCAAGAAGTCCTTGTTGTGCTGCTCCCAAGATTCAGGGGACTTCAAATGCGGACTTTTCTGTAGGTAGTGGTAGAACGATACACAAACATCCTTGGGGTTTCGCAGCAGAACAATGGTCTTTACCTGCAGAGGATCGGATAGTATCATTGTTAAAGGACAATGCATTATTAACTTAAAGGGACCACTTGGCCCTTACTATTTATATCTACTGCCATACTTTCAGCTTGGAACAGTTCATTTTGCATGGGGAGGCAAAGATAACAAAATCTGTTGCACTTGCTTAGTGAACGTTTTTTGTCTATTTGTCACGGACACAAGGTACTACTTCTATTTAATTCCATTTGGAGTGTAGACAATTGGAGGCCTACAAATTACCAGGAAATACAAATTACCTAACGGATGTTTGAGGTAACAAAATATCAGATTAGACCTTGTTGACTCGAGCTGCCAATCCTGGAGGAGCCATTTTCGGGTGGAGATGAGTAAACATTAGACGTGGAGATGGAGTCTCATGCAGCTGGATGTAGTGTGGCTGTTGACCTGGAGGCCAAAACTCAGGTTCCATTGGTGATGAGTTTTCCTTCTTTCCACCAAGAATCTCATGCACAACTTCGAACATCCAGTTCGTACCTTGGAGATAATACGTCAGTTAATGATATTTCTGTCATCATGACAAATGCTCAGAGCAACTTTTAAATTCTATATTATGTACTCGATGGGGCTAATTGACAACCCTTTTGTAGCGGAACCTACCACTTTTGGGATAGCTCACTATCACCACATCATCGTCACGTATTTCAAACGTCTTCATCGCCTCCAGGCATTCCTTTGGAATTAGCGCTGTTGGGAACAATATTCCCCGGTACTCCTCGTAGGGTCCCTCGGGCAGGTGGTCATGTTGAGATGATGCCATGCTGATTACAGTAACGACGAAAAGATAAACATTACTCTCATTGACCATATCGTTGCAGACTAACTAAAATGTTCGGATGTGAGCTGATTTAAAACAAGTGAAGAACGATGTACTATGTATACATGTCAATGAGAACATATTTTTGTGAATGACCATGTTACAACCATGTGATAATCATTTCGCAACTATCTATGATATTTACCAACCAATCGCCGAATTCTTTGGGACCTTCTTTCAACCGTTGTCAGATATTTTGACTAATTTCCTCCCGATTTTTTTTAACTTTCGGGCAGAAACAGAGAACTCAGCGTCATGGACACGATAAGGAACAAGGACATTGTGTGTATGGTGTACCCTGGTCATTTCATATTTCTTCACCGGGTTCTAAATCCATTCCATGAGAAGAAAATGTCGATTTCACGAGTAGAGTAATGGCTGTGGGGAGGGGAGGTGAACGGTATTCGACTTTGTTACGCTAAGAAAACAGATTCACACGGCGTGCTGACTTCGGTGTATCGGGAACAAACCAAAAAGGTAGGACTATTTGTCGACTAATTTCACATAAATGTGAACTCACATAAAATCAAATTATACAATACAACGTACCCTAATGTTGATGCAGTCTACTACACAGTGTATTTTGTCGTCAAGGTCCGCAAATTTTCATGGCATGCAGCAGCAGAGATCGGTAACGTAATCCCCTGGTTGTATCATATACTGGTAACGTTACCGATATATGACACCTAAATGGATACACACAACAACAAAAGCGGGAAGGGGTGGGCCAAAGGACTTGAGAAACGCTTGTCGCGCATCAGGTGGATGAAATTTCATCCGAGTTTCACGGCTGCTTTAGACCTGATTGGCGTCCTTTCTACCAAGAATGCGTTATATGTGTCATAGAGGAATATCATGTAATCTCATCTCGATGTGATACATTTATGTAGGTGGTTATCATTTGATTATAACTATTGTGTCTACTTTCCTTAACATGTTTGTTACACGATGGAATTAGCAAAATGGTGGTGCCATACTGAGCTAAAGTTTTGACGAATTTGAATTTCGGGACAAATGCATTACGATTCTGTCTTCAATAACTAGTGCGCCAGAATTGTTGAATCTTCTACCTCTTGCAAAAATCTTGTTGGTTTGAAATCTGGGAAGCTTTGTAAATACATGTGTCCTGGGGTCACCTTTTCGACTGTTTTAAATCCAAATGTTGCTAGTCGTTGGTGTGGTTGATTCAAGTTCAGTTGACTTTTCAAACAAGTATTAGCGCTATACCACCAATATACCTCTCCAGTGTTTTTAAAGGATGTCAAAAAGAAGAAAAAAAAAACTACATGTGAAGACGGACTGAATTAACAAATGTTATCTTAGTTTTAAGATAACTAGTACGTGAATACAATGGTGCGGGTCATCCGTGCAGTTTATGGAACGGGCGTTGATGTCAGCGCTGAAGCGTTCCTTTTTGGACGCCTCTGATGAGGTGCCTTCGCGCGATTCAAATTTTAGCCTTTTTTCGCCCTTGAAATTGATAATATGCCATATACCACCTGAAAGAAGAGACTTCCGCCTATTTCACGCACTAGATTTTATTTCGTTCTGAAATCTGATGTAAGGTTAAACGCAGCCGGGAACTTGCGCTAAAATCAACTAATTTCAGATCATATCATCAAGGGTACAGGTAAAGTCGGTTTAGAAAGTACGTAGGAGTGAAATGGAAGGTTTTAAAATTGTAAAAGTGGTAAAATATTTATATATTGTACATAGTTGTAAACTTGAGTGATACGCTTTCTGGTAAGTAGTCCCGACGCCTTGGGTTCATGGAACATACAGCTGCAACTGTTTCGACATTTTCACTCAAAATCCGATTAGGGTAGATAAATCCCTACAATAGTCCAAACATGATTGAAAAGACCACAGTAGTTCCGGGAATAAGTGACCATGACATGGTTCTAGTGGACGTGAACTTGGCACCCAAACAGAACAAAAAACCAAAAAGGAAAGTGTACATTCGCACGAAATCTGACGAGCCGGCTATCAAGAATGACCTCGAGGACTATGCTACAAACTTTAACCAGAGAACAAAAGACATGTCAGTGACACAGAAATGGGATGACTTCAAAGGAAAAATGAAGCACACAATGAACAAGCACATTCCTAGTAAAATGACATCAAGCAGATACAACCTGCCTTGGTTTAACAGAAACTTAAGAAGACACTGTCGGAAGAAACAACGTCTTTACAATAAAGCTAAGAGAACAGGGCAAGAGGAAGACTGGAACAAGTACAAGAAAGTAAAAAAAGGAGTACAGAAAAGCTTAAGATCAGCACACTCAAAATACGTGGCGAACATACTTGGAGAAGCTATAACTGACAAACCCAAAACATTCTGGTCATACATAAAAGGCCTGAGGAGAGACCTTGTTGGGGTAGCCACTCTGAAGGTGGGGAGCACCATTATAAGTGACAGTGAAAAGAAAGCAGAAGCACTCAGTTCACAGTTTAAAAGTGTATTCACAGAAGAAGACACCACAGACATGCCATCTCTTGGAAACCCCTGCACCCCTCCTATGGAACATATAGACATTTCTACGTATGGTGTAGAGAAAATGTTGCAAGGCCTTAATCCGTCCAAAGCATCCGGGCCCGACCAAATACCGCCTTGGTTCCTCAAAATGACAGCC
The DNA here is from genome assembly GCA_019207045.1 of Branchiostoma floridae x Branchiostoma belcheri. NCBI lineage: Eukaryota > Metazoa > Chordata > Leptocardii > Amphioxiformes > Branchiostomatidae > Branchiostoma > Branchiostoma floridae x Branchiostoma belcheri. The sequence goes on from CM033035.1 coordinate 11,817,399, forward strand.
AGTGAAATCGCACCTGTTTTGACTAACATTTTCCAACAATCGCTTGACACAGGAGAAATCCCCCAAGACTGGAGAGATGCAAACATATGCGCCATTTTCAAAAAGGGAGATAGAGCGGTTCCCAGTAACTACAGACCTGTTTCACTTACCTGTATTTCCTGTAAACTACTCGAACACATTATTCATAGCCATATCATGAAACACTTGGAAGGCCACAATATACTAACGGACTACCAGCATGGTTTCAGAGCAAAGCGATCAACAGAAACACAGCTTATTTTAACAGTTCACGACATAGCTGGGGCACTGAACAATAAAAGACAGGTGGATCTAGCAATACTTGATTTCACTAAAGCCTTCGACAAAGTCCCACATAGCAGACTCATAACAAAACTGGAGTACTATGGAATTCAAGGTTCTACATTAAACTGGTTAAAGGCTTTCCTGACGAATAGAGAGCAAACGGTAGTGGTAGAAGGGAAGGCCTCAGCTCCAGTTAAAGTAGCATCGGGAGTTCCACAAGGGACTATTCTGGGACCATTGCTCTTCCTCTTGTACATAAACGACTTGCCAGACCATCTCGATTCAAGTGTGAGGTTATTCGCCGATGATTGTCTGTTATATATAGAGGTATCTGCAAAGAATGACTCCCAACTTCTTCAGAAAGATCTGAACACCCTGGAAGAATGGCAAAGGAAATGGCTTATGCAGTTCAATCCTGATAAGTGCTATATCATGCACATAACGAACAAACGCACGCCAAATGTGTCCCCTTACCAGTTTTGTGGTCAGACGTTAGTAACCACAAAAGCCACCCATACCTAGGTGTTACGTTAACAACTGGGCTGAAGTGGGGTGTCCATGTTAACAAAATAACAACCAAGGCTAAACAGACATTGGGAGTGATCAAACGTAACTTGTGGGCATGCCCAGCCAGCGTAAAATCACTTGCATACACGTCACTGGTAAGACCTAACCTTGAATATGCTGCAACAGTGTGGGATCCGTATACAAAGAAAGACAAAGATAAACTTGAAAGGGTACAGAACCAAGCTGCCCGATTCTGTACAAACAACTACAACAGGGATGCTAGTGTTACCAAAATGAAAACAGATCTACAGTGGACATCACTTGAAGACAGAAGGAAAATGTCCAGACTTTGCATGATGTACAAAATGACAAATAAGCTGGTGGACGTACCGACTGATAAGTATCTAATACCAGCTCAAAAAAGAACAAGAAACAGCCATGACTTCAAGTACCAGAGTTTCCAAGCTAGGATTGATGTGTTCAAAAATTCGTATTTTCCCAGAACTATCGTAGATTGGAATTTGTTATCACCAAGTACAGTAGGGGCATCTTCTCTGGATAGTTTTAAAGAACGCTTGCAGTTAGATGTGCAAAAGTTAGGTGTGACGGATCGTTCAGTGTAATATAACCAGCTGCTGCCGCGCCGCGTGCCTGCGAAGCTGGTGTGTTACGCCGAATGGCGGTTATACCGGCTATATAGATACAGATACAGATACAGATACAGAATATGATTAATGATTTTTTCAGACAATGGTGATACTGAGCAAACAAACGATATATTTTCAGATCTAATACTAGTAGCTCGCCATTTTCACCACCATAAAATGCAACAAAATACAGATGAATACTGCTTAAGCAATGTTTTGCTTTTTGAAAGTAGATATCCTATTTCTAAGTAAAGTTACAGGCTATTTGGGCCGCTACTTAAAGTCAAACTCCAGTCCTGTTCCCGCCATCCGTTCACGGTACTTCTGGTCAAACCTGGCGCTCTCCTCGGCCGAGAAGTGGTTCTTCCAATCTCCAACGATACCTTGGGAGACAGAAAGTGAAATGAAAATATTACGAGAACCCTTTGTGTAGTGACTCTATGACTTTAACCAGAAAGAAACACTAGTAAACAAACATAGCGTGGTCGTATATCTTATGAAATGATTTTACAATACGTTTTACAATAGATTTATTTTTGAGAAAAGACATTTGTTTTGACGGGGAAAATGTAATGCAACGTTTCCGAGGAAGTAGAAGTTTCCTCCAAAACATCGATCATTTACCTTTCCTTACAATATCCCTTCTCCATTCAACAGACTCTGCCAACGTCTTTCTCATTGACTCCAAGCTGCAGCTGTTCAGGATAAGGTTCAGATTTTCATCGGTCAGTTCTTTCTCCAGGAACGCTGCTACAGTCTTCACTGACGAGCGAAAATCCTGAAAATAAGTACAAATGTACTTGTACTGACGTAAGATAGCCTTAAAGATATTGATACTATTCTATATAGTTCTTTTATTTATTTCATTCTCCCATAGATGTATTAGAATATCATACACATTTACCTTTTTCATATCTTCGTATTTGACAAAAAGGAAGTGGGGGTCATCCCTCATTTGCCACCAGCCCAGTACGTGATCAAAGTAGTCACCAAAAGGCACTGCAATGAAACAGTATTGACATGCATAATTACCTTACACGTTACCGGTAGCAAATCTGACACATGTATCAGCATAGTCATTTTCTAAGCTATCTATATAACGTCCTTGGCAAGAGCAGAATTTACTAGGGCTACAAATGACGCTCGTCAACCAGCTTTTGGCCCATACCAGGGTCATGCCAGGGCAAGTATGGCAGACGTGGTATATTACATTGCATCTTTCACTAACACAGCTTAAATTACGAGATACGGTGTCTTCCTAGCCGATGGAAACATATGAATGAAATCTGAAATGACTTATATGAAAGTGAGTCTGACTGTACGGCACATATATTTGCATTGCTGTGTGTTTATTTATCCCGCGTAAACTACTAGTATATCAGTTAAAGATCAAGGAGCATAACTTTGTGCACCATGGATTCTCCATTCTAATTAGTTTTCTTGGACGTTACTAACGGTTCAAAAGGTTATGGACATTTCTGCACACTATACAGTAACTCTATATGCCGTTGAAGAGATTCATTAGCCACATATGTAAACAGTTAATAGAATTTTTTATCAATCAGTGACTAGTTTTGACAGGTAAACACACGTCTCGCGAGAACTAGGTCACTCCGTGATCATGATGGACTGAAAGCCATCGAAAATTTGGTACCTGTCAAAACTAGTCACTGATTGATGAAAAATTCTATTAACTCTATATGCATAACTTATCATGGCGCTCGATCTATAACTCACTTTTCCCCAGCAAGAAGTCCTTATTGTGCTGCTCCCAGGACTCTGGGGTCTTAAAAAGAGGATTCTTTTGGTGAAAGTAGTAGTATGAGACGCAGACATCCTTGGGGTTTCGCAGGACGACAATGGCTTTCACCTATGGTGTCGGGGTTATAGACAATTATTTTGTCGATGGGTACTTCTGCTTTTTCTTGTTTATCTTGTTTTGCTTCCTCACAGATAATTTATCTTCCAGGAAGAAAAAAAATCGTGTATTTCTTAAGAGGTGAATCTGGTTATACAAAAAACAAGAACTTCTAGATTTATTTCTTACATTATAAGAGAAAAGAAGAAGATTTTGCTTTAATCTATAGATTTTTTGTAGTGTCTCGTTTCGCTTGAATTACATTTTCTTCCTGCAAGAATATTTTCTTCATATTAGAATTGTCCGTAGGGTAAGCAAAATAAGAAAAATCATTTTTGGCAGTTAACTCAACATATGTACATTTGTCAATTATGTGCGTTTTGTCTGATATATTGCAAATCCTAAAGTAGTAAGGTGAATACGAAATAAAGAAAGAACCTTTGAGGTAATAAAATATCTAGACTGAACTAGACCTTATTGACTGGAGCTGCCAACCCTGGAGGTGCCATTTTGGGTTGGAGATGAGTAAACATTAGACGAGGAGATGGACTGTCGCGTAGCTGGATGTAGTTGGGTTGTTCCTTGTCTGGAGGCCACATCTCAGGTGCTATAGGTGATGAGTTTTCTTTCCTTCCAAGAATCTTATGCACAACTTCGAACATCCAGTTCATACCTTGGAGAAAATGCGGTCGCGGTTGATGATATGATGTTTTGTTTCGGACATCAATGTTCATAAATACTTAGACCAACTGCACCTCGGTTGCAAACATTTTCCATACTGGTAAAATATCAATTTATTCAAATAATTTATTTGAATAACTGAATGAATATTTTCTTAGTAAAACATATTGAATCGTCATTAATCATAGTGCTTCTTGAAGCATTCGTATAATCGTAAAATGCTGAGAGCTCAACTAAAAACTATAAATTGAATCTAAAACCACATGCACAAGACCTTGTGAACACTTTTAACAATATACAATTATATACTTAATGCATCTAATCGATAAACCTTTTGCAGCAGCACCTACCACATTTAGGATAGCTCACTATCACCACATCATCGTCACGTATCTCAAACGTCTTCATCGCTTCCAGGGTTTCCCTTGAATCTAGCGCTGCTGAGAACAATATTCCCTGGTGCTTCACGGAGGGAGGTGCCTTGGACCGGGGGTGTTGTTGGGATGACGCCATACTGATAACAGTAACACCAAAAAGACAAACATGAATCTCACTGGCCATACCATTGTATATTGGCTAAAGTATATACGGATTAAATAAGCGGATTGAATGAATCACTAGGAAATGAGCTTAAGGCAATATTATGTATACAATCATACAATCAAGGAGAGCATATTTTTGTGAAAGACCATGTTACAACCATTACTAGTAACCATTTCACAAGTAGTACAAGATTTGTTCCCAGCCAATTATGAACCAGTTAGGTTTATTCTGGTTAAATTAAGAGCTATGGAATGCTTTCGCACCTACTCCCAACCTCTGCCAGCTACTATTCTGACCGATTCCCTCTCGATTGTTTAAGCTTAGGGCACAACCCGCCGTACGTGCAATTTGGGAGGCCACGTCCGCCACGTATTTCTGAAAACGCAGGGAACGACTGGTAAGAGCAGGTACGTCAACTTTGTGTTGCTCTACGCTTGTCTGCGTGCTCCAAAATCCGTCAGATTCCCTACGAGTTCGTACGGAGGCGGTTACAACTTACCACTTACGGATCCCAAAAGATTGACCACGTTTTGGCACGTAGACAGCGCACGTATTTGCACGTACGGTGGGTTGTGCCCTTAGCTTAGCTTAGTACTCTATAACGATTTTTGAATAGTGGTCCATTTCATTTTTAATAAGAATGATTCACAGTATAAGATAAAATGATGCAATTTTCATCAATTAAACAAAATAAAAGTCAAATAATGATGATCGAGAAATTGAATTGGGGTCAAAGTAAATTCAGTAAGGTTCCTAACTTTCTTCTGGGTTTATAGTTGCGTGCAGGTTATATGAAGGCCGTGACCGGTGGGGGTGGTCGACACACTTTCTGGTAATAGTTGCCTCGGTTGGGAATAAGTTAGAAGTGATTCGTCCAAGGCCGTGTAGTGAGTCATAGGTATGGTAAGAATTGGTTTGGCAGCAGTAGTGGCGTCGTCATCGGGAGTCAAATGTTGTTCCTTCGGGAGAAGGCACATAAGAAAGACAGTACTTTCAGAACAGATATGCCTTCACATAAATGTGAACCGACATAAAATCAATACAACGTACCCTAATGTTGATGAAGTCTACTACACAGTGTATTTTGTCGTCAAGGTCCGCCATATTTTCATAGCATGCTGCAGCAGAGGTCGGTAACGTAATCCCCTGGTTGTGTCATACACTAGTAACGTTACCGAAATATGACACCAAAATGGACGACCACAACAACAAAACCGGGAAGGGGTGGGCCAAAGGGCATAAGGAGGAAAGACATTTATACCAGATATGATTGATAGGGTGATTTACACAATGTGCGATGAAATTAACTTTAGTTAAAGTTGCTTTCGTTAACGAAACGGCGTCCCGAGCACAACTGAGCGGACCCGAAAGCGGCTCGCTCTTTTACGTGGCACTATGTTCGAAAGAGTATGTATAGAGTATAGATTACTGATATATATAGAACAGCTTTTCCTTCGGAAGACAGCTTCGTCAATCGCGTATCGTATGGCAAACGCTTTCTTTAAAGGATACACTGTGATGACAAAACATTAACATCGACTATCATAATTCTACCAGGTGCCATGATACCGCCACCTCAAAAAACGTTAGTATAGAGGTCTTCCCAAGATTGTCTTGAACACCTAATGTTAAATATCCTAAATGTAATACAATTCAGATATTTAGGTGTTGAAGACAATCTTTAGAAGGCCTCTATAACAACGTTTTTTGAGGTGACGGTATAATAGCACCTGGTGGAATTATGCAAATGTATGTTATAGGATTTACCAAAATTGTCGGCTTTATTGAGTACAATAACACAACATGCTAGGGAAATGGAAAAACTCGATACAGTTTTGATATATTAGGGCAAAGGCCACCTGCGCAACTGGGGGAGTTATGTATCTATAGACGTAATAAGCTTTTTATTGTAATATTTTTTTATAATTATAAAACACACTAGCAGTAGACAAGTATGAGCTCATAATGACGACTTTTACTGTGTAATTTTCCTCGATTTATTCGACATTTTCACTCAAAATCCGATTATTTAAGGTAGATAAATCTCTGCAATAGCCCGAATTTGATTAATGTTCTTTCAGACAATAGTTATACTGAGCAAACAAACGACGTATTTTCAGATCTAATAGCTCCCATTTTTCACCAACATAAAATGCAACAAAAACTTGCAATGTTTTGCTCAAGTAGATATCCCATTTTTAAGTAAAGTTACTGGCTATTTGGCCCGCTACTCAAAGTCAAACTCCAGCCCTGTTCCCGCCATCCGTTCACGGTACTTCTGGTCAAACCTGGCGCTCTCCTCGGCCTAGAAGTGGTTCTTCCAATCTCCGACCGTACCTTGGGTCACAGAAAGTAAAGTAGACATATTACGAGAACCCTTTGTGTAGTGTCTTAATACCCGCCTCACATTATATACGATCTTCGGGCGTACTTCGCGATCGCAGGATGGTCGGCTGATTTTAAGATCTTAAGATGGTCTTGCGTATTTTTTGCCCAAAATCTTTTCCCCTCACATATAAGCTAGCCTCGTGCGATCGACGGTGAATAAATCTATGATAATGAACCTCCCATGACCTCTTGCACGCGGACAAGGGAACACAAAACGTTCCTTAAAAAAGGCAAGAGATCAATACATGTTGCTTATTTTGTTGTCGGGATCATTTTAACTAGTGAATGGAATGCGCGGGCATAATAGAAATGACACAAGAAAGGAAAGTGTGTCACAAAGCCAGCCTACATACTGCCATAGGGGCCACAATGTTAGAATTACCCTCACATTCCCAGAAATTCAATATTTGTAAACAATCGGAAGTCGGGTGAACGTCGCCCGAACGTCGCCCGACTAACGGGCGTTCGCCATCCGATTTGCGTTCGATGATTAATAACTATGTCTGTGTTCGCCTATCGGTCTTCAATCGTTGGATTGACGCAAGACTATTGACCGATACCCTTGCGAGGTACGCACGATTTGCACGCACGATCTGCGACTCGGTAACGAGCTCTGCGATCTCGGAGATCTCCTGCGACTTGTCGCTTATGTTAAGAACATGTTTCGCGGCACTGCGACCGTCGTAAGACTCATGAAAATTGCCGGCGATCCCTAAAAATCGCAAGATGATCGTGAGAACACCGGACGTCTTACTCACGAAAATGTCATTTAGAGCTCGTAAACTAGTCTTCCGATCGAATCGCGCCTAATGTGAGGCGGGTATAAACTAGTCTTCCGATCGAATCGCGCCTAATGTGAGGCGGGTATTATGGCTACTAGAAACGCTAGTCAACTGAATTAGCGTCGTCGTATATTTGATGACATGGTTTTACAATACTTTTCGAATTGTCTGTTACTGCGCATTCTTTCATAGCGATAATGCATGTAGTATGACATAAGTAAGATCTTTAAGATAAGTTTTTATTACGTCGATGGCTAGAAATCCAGGTAATAAGATACATAAAAAACCAGTAACTCAAGCATCTGGATATTATTCCATCATGTCCAGTTACCTGAGTAACTGCTTTTTGACGTAAGTTTTTATCATTGAGAAAAGACCAATATTTTCATACGTTCGTTTTGATGGAAAATAAATGTAATGCAAGAAAGTAGATTTTTCCTTTAAAAAGACTAACCATTTACCTTTCCTGACAATGTCCTTTCTCCATGTACCAGACTCCGCCAATGTCTTCCTCATTGACTCCAAGCTGCAGCTGTTCAGGATAAGGGCCAGATGTTCATCGGTCAGTTCTTTCTCCAGAAAGGCTGCTATAGTCTTCACTGACGAGCGAAAATCCTGAAAACAAGTACAAACTAACTTAAAGGTACTGGTACTGACTATACGTAGATAGTCCTCAAGATATTGATACTATTCCATATCGTTCTTTTTTTGTAGTTCATTCTTCCATAGATATATTAGAATGTCATACACATTTACCTTTTTCATATCTTCGTACTTGACAAAGAGGAAGTGAGGGTCATCCTTCATTTGCCACCAGCCCAGCACGTGATCAAAGTAGTCACCAAAGGGCACTGCAGTGAAACAGTATTGGCATGCATGTAGCAGAATCTGATGCTTGTATCAGCAAAGTCACCTTCCAAGCTATTGTATAATTCATTAGCATTCAAAATGGCACGTATTGGTTTATGTCCTCTATATTGTGACAGGTTCATACCAGATTTATACCAGCATACGGGTGGCGTTTGTGGTATATGATTAGGGAATATTTCACTCACAAACGCCACATGTAAATAATGGGATATGGTGCCTTCTTAGCCGCTGGGAATTTATGAATGAAATCTGAAATGACTTATTCTATGATGGTGACTGTCTGGACGTTTGTGAATGCAACATATATATATATATTGGAGTAACATGGACCATTGCCAGTGTATGTCTTTATTCCGCTATATTGTATCAGTCATTATGGCGTAACTTCATACACCATTTTACATGCTTAACACATTGATTACTTTTCCTACGCGATACTATCTGTTTGAACTGTAATGAGTATTTCTGCACGCTATACAATGGCTCGATCAAAAACTTACTTTTTCCTGCCAAGACGTCCTTATTGTGCAGATCCCAAGATTCTGGAGTTTTATGAATGGGATTCTTTTGTTGGAAGTAGTAAGATGACACACAGACATCCTTGGGGTTTCGCAGGATGACAATGGCTTTCACCTATGATATCATCATTAGAAACAAATGTTGTTTTAATGTGTTGTTGTAAGATATTTCCCTTTTTGGGACCACCTTTGTTTTGTCTGCTTTATCAAAAAGACATGGCAAGGTCATAATGTTGTAAGTGGAATACAAAATAAGGAAATGATTTCAATTTGACACAATTTCTAGACTGACTAGACCTTGTTGACTGGAGCTGCCAATCCTGGAGGTGCCAGTTGGTGTGGGAGATGGGTTATCATTAGCCGAGGAGATGGAGTCTCACGCAGCTCGATGTAGCAGGGTTTTTGCTTTTCCGGAGGCCAAAACTCAGGTCCTATTGGCAATGACTTTTCCCCAATCTTTCCACCAAGAATCTTACGCACAACTTCAAACATCCAGTTTATACCTTGGAAAAAATAAGGCAGTTGGTGTTGTTTCTGTCAACATAATGAATGTTCAGACCAACTATGCCTCAATTGCGTAATTAGAAACATAGTGCTTGCTGCAGCATCCGTAGAAGGGACAAACGCTCATAGCCAAGCATTTCAGTCTCTCAACTAAAAACTAAGAAATGTTACATGAACCAAATTTGAATCTTCAAAGCCCGGAGATAACTTTTAAAATCTATGTCATGTACTCAATGGGGCTAATTGACACCCCTTTGCAGCAGCACCTACCGCTTTTAGGATAGCTCACTATCACCACATCATCGTCACGTATCTCAAACGTCTTCATGGCATCCAGGCTTTTCTCTTGAACTATCGCTGTTGGGAACAATATTCCCTGGTATTCCGCGTAGGCCGGTGTCTCGGACAGAGCGTGTTGTTGAGATAACGCCATGCTGAATACAGTAACACCGAAAAGATAAACATTACTCTCATCGCCTAAACGGTTGTAGTCTGACTAAAAGATGTTCGAGCATGAAAATAATCACCAGAAAATATTCTATGTATAGATGTAAATGAGAGCGTATTTTTGGAAACTGGTTAGCTTCTTTCACATATTTAGGATCATACCATAAACTTGTCCCGACAACTACGTACCCAGCCAAGGTTGGACAAGTCTGACCAATTTAGCTATAGGCAACGCCTAGCCATTTGTAGCGGCCATGTCACAACCATTTCAAAATAGCTAGAACATGATTTATTCCCAAACAATCCCCGAATGAGCTTGATTACTAACGTTACGAAGTCATATACGTACTGTATTCAAATGGACATAATCAGCGATTTTCAAAAGTGGCGATCCACACGATATGATAATGACCGTGATAGCAACTAGGGGTCAAAGTTAGCTCCACTCTTGAAAATGCTTAGCATGTACTAGTAATGTTCAACATTCATCATACCATGATTTTACCATGTCTTGAGCAATCATAGCTGCTATACTTTGCACCAATCGCCTACCCTTTTTATGGTTCTCCCCTGTTTATGGTTGCGTGCAGATTATTGTGAAGGTCGTGATCGGGGTGGTTGGCGCATGTTTCTGGAAGTATACTTGGTTGAGAATAAGTTAGGAGGGATTCGTCAAGGGGTCTGAAATGAGTCACAGGAAGGTTGGGAATCGGTTTGAGAGTTGTCGTTGAGTGGTTGAGAGTTCAAAATGACACAAGACGTTCCTTGGGAGACGGTCATAAGAAACCAACTCCATTTAGAGCCGATATGCCGTCAGAAAAAAATGCCCATATTGCATGAAAAGCGCCCAATGCCGCTCTTAAAAGATTGTTATAGTATGACTGACCTATTTTAAAGCCGTGGGGTCTGGATACTTGACAAGAAATGTGCTCATTATAGAATATAAACTCACCCAGCTTACACCTACCCACACACACGTGATGTATGCAAAGGTCATACTTCCCGAAACTTGTTTATCCAGGTGTGACTTTGAACCCTGGGGCGCATAGCCAAGGCTTCAGCAAGCAATGTGTGAATACGAATCTATCTATTTTTACGTACTAGCAAGGGAAACAAGCCCATGCATGGCCATCGACGCCCACCTACTTCTATTACCTCGACGTGAAGAAGGCTTCTTCACGTCGAGGTAATAGAAATGATATTGTACTCGTTGGCAGTCCTTTTATCTAATTATAAGCTACTCACCTTCACAAGTCATTCATACGGTGAATGACCAGGGTGATCCTTCCGGATTGCTATTTTTATCTTCGCCAAGAAGATTATGTTTTGGGTAGCGTTTGAATATGTGTACGTAGAAGACCAGCATAACTCGAGAACGCCTGGATGGATTGTATTGATATTCGGGTATAATGTGGGTAGGTCTTGATGATACCTGGAAACGATTAGATTTTAGGCCCCCTAGCGGCCTGTTACGGTAATGCATCGGAATTTCTGGGTTTATATTTCGAGTTCTAGACATGCTGCGGCAGTGAATTTTGAATGGTAGACAGCCCGTGATGCTGAGAGTAAGTGGTATAGAATTGTGCCCCCTGGCGACTTGTTTTGGAACTGCAGGGCAGGTTTTGTGTGAGAATTTGAAAGGATATAACTCAAGAAAGGGTTGACGGATTGTCATGGTTTTTTTATATGTAGATAGCTTAAGTGATGCCTCATATAATGTCATGATAAACATGCAAATTGAATCTAATTTGCATAATTAATTAGGAAATCGTCTAAACACACTCGATTCAATTATAGGACCATTGGAACATGTGACATTTGTAACTGAGAAAGAGAAGATTAATGATATATATTATGCAAAAAAGACCTAATTTGCATAATTTATGCGAAAATACTAAAATGTCATTGGGGTAAATGACTATTCTCCAAGCAGATCCTACAATGGAATAAGATGTAATGTACCAAACTAACCAATGAGTGTAGTCAGTCAGAATGTGTCCATTTGCCATGTAGCGAAACACACTCCTAAGCCGGCTTCACTCCTCTGGCAGCTTTTGATACTATCTTATGCTACCGTAGGATCTGCTTGGAGATCAGTAAATGACGGGAACTTCTTACTTGTAGCATTTGGAAGTTATGTACAGGTAATCATCGTTTAACATAAAAAATGCGATAAAGCCCTTCTTTCGTAACATAGGTTGCGTACGTCTGTTGTTTGGTGGAGGAGATAATCAAGTTATATGTATTATTTATATGTATATATGTGTGTGTGTGTGTAATTTATGTAAATGAGAACCTTATTTGCATGATTAATGACAAATACAATTAATACAACAGTATGGTCACTTATGCAATAGGAAGATTTAGGTATCTAATAGATGTACCAAGGTTTCAATCATACAACACATGAGACACGCATTAGAATCCAAAAGGTATTAATGAGGACTTAGTTCCCTTGAATATTTAGTCTTCTTCAATATTTTCAATCAAAATCCGAATACGTTAAATACTTAAGTCCAAATATGATTTTTTTTCAGACAATGGTAATACTTAGCAAACAAACGATATATTTTCAGAACGCAGAGTTCGCCATTTTGAACTACCATGAAAAGCATCTGAGTACTTGAGCAATGTTTTGTTTTTTGAAATTAGTTACCCTATTTCTAAGTAAAGTTACAGGCTATTTAATTATGCCGCTACTGTATACTCAAAGTCCAACTCCAGCCCTGTTCCCGCCATCCGTTCACGGTACTTCTGGTCAAACCTGGCGCTCTCCTCGGCCGAGAAGTGGTTCTTCCAATCTCCGACCATACCTTGGGTGACAGAAAGTCAATTAGACATGTTAAGAGAACCCTTTGTGTAGTGTATTTAAGACTTTGGAACAAACTTTAGTCAACTAAACTCAGCGTAGTCTTATACTTGAGGAAATAATTGTCGAATTGTCTTTTACTGTGCATTATTTCATAGCGTTGATAGTAGGAAATAAGATAAGATTTTTAAGGTAACTTTTAATATTGAGAAAAGGCATACATTTGTTTTGAAGGAAAACATTATGCAGTGCAATGTTTCCAGGAAAGTAGGTTTTTTTTTAGTTTACATACATACAATCACATGCATACCAATACATTGATCATTTACCTTTCCTGACACTGATCTTTCCAGACTCTTCCAATGTCTTCCTCATTGACTCCAAGCTGCAGCTGTTCAGGATAAGGGCCAGATGTTCATCGGTCAGTTCTTTCTCCAGGAAGGCTGCTATGGTCTTCACTGACGAGCGAAAATCCTGAAAACAAGTACAAAATGAATTGGTACTGACGAAAGATAGTCGAAGATATTGATGCTGGTTCATATCGTTCCTTTGTTATACAAAAATGTACTGTCAAATCAAAATAAAGTGTTCAAACAAGTATCCATTTAGCCAGATTTTATATCGTTCCTATTCCCTTCGATTCTGCCATGAATATAATATGATAGCATATACATTTACCTTTTTCATATCTTCGTACTTGACAAAGAGGAAGCGGGGGTCATCTTTCATTTGCCACCATCCCAGCACGTGATCAAAGTAGTCACCACTGAAGGGCACTGCAATGAATTTTACATACATAAGATTATCTTACACATTACCGTTAACAACATCTGAACATTCACGTCAGTTGGTAAGCTATGGTTGAATTTACTAGCGCTCAAAATGACACGCGTCAACCATGCTACCCCCCATCGCTCAACATTTGGTTCATACCAGGTTTATACCAGAGTAAGAACGGTGGGTATGGTATATTTCATTAAATCTTTCATTCACAGATCTTAACATTAGTTCTTTGGGGAGGTTATAGCTGTTTAAGTGGGTGTGCTGATCATTCTGCACACTATGCAAGATAGCTCTATATGTGTATTTCACCGCTCGATTAAAAACTTACTTTTTCCATCCAAGAAGTCCTTACTGTGCTGCTCCCAAGATTCTGGGCTTTTTAGATATTTATGTTTCTGGCTGAAGTAGTAAAATGACACACAGACATCTTTTGGGTTTCGCAGGACGACGATGGCTTTCACCTGCAAAACAGATGTCATTGTTAGAGAGAGAGAAAGAGTTTGTTTTTATATGAATACAAGTGAGTAACGCTCTTTATATAGATTTAGGTACAAGTGTGTTTTCTCTGCCATATTTCAGATTGGTTAGGGTAACAATGTTAGTAAGTGAAATACAAACTAAATAAATACTATTTGAGGTAAAACGATATAGACTACACTAACCTCAGCATGAAATTTCATCTATGTTGGTAAAATACACTACAGAAAATGCTAACACTTTTCTTCCAACACTGAATTAAACTATAGGGACTTACCCCTCTAATTTAGAGTCGGCCAATCTCTGTCGACCTTGTTCACAGAATAACCCTTCTATCTCTAGAACACTAACCTTGTTGACTGGAGCTGTCAATCCTGGAGGTGCCAGTTGATGTTGGAGATGAGTATACATCAGCCGAGGGGATGGAGTCTCACGCAGCTGGATGTAGTTGGGTTGTTTCTCCTGAGGCCAAAGTTCAAGTCCTATTGGTGTTGACTTTTCCTTCTTTCCGCTAAGAATCTTATGCACAACTTCATACATCCAGTTGGTACCTTGAGGAAAATGCGTCAGTTTGGACGAAATTAAAAAACTGGGCCTTACAGAGGCCTATACCACACTTCTGTTGTCAAGTTCTAAACAGTTGAGTGTCATTGAAGACTAGACCCCTTTAAAGAATGTGTTGATTTGAAACACATTTATCTTACTGCCCATGTTACTTCTAAAATATTTAGGCTTTCTATTACAGATGGAACAGGGATAAAATGGAAGGGTCCAAATAGTATGAGGGGGTATTTCGGCAGAGTCATTTGTTGCATGAGTGGAAAATTGGGAAAATTCCATTAAGAGGTGTGTAATGTTGATATGGAACGGTTCATTTTTGTATGGAGAGGGAAACAAGTGAAATATGCTGCACTGACATGCAAACTTTGAACTAAGGTTGCCTTTCTTGTTGTATCACAGTTGCCTTACATGTGCACGTAAGTAGCTTCATATATTATATAGAGGCTAATAACGTTACGTCAAATGACAGTCACTTTAAATCTATAATCTATGCCCGCTGATATTTTTTTTTTAAGTTTATATATGTACCATTTGGAGGCAGCACTTACCGCTTTTAGGATGGCTCACTATCACCACATCATCGTCATGTATCTCAAACGTCTTCATCGCTTCCAGGGTTTCCTTTTTAACATTACTTGCTGGGAATGATATTCCCTGGTACTCCATGTAGGGAGGCGGCTCCTGAAGAGGGTGTTCTTGCGATAACGCCATGCTGAATACAGTAACCCCAAAAAAAGACAAACATTACAATCATTGTAGCCTGACAGATCTATCAGATAAAACGTCATTGGCCTGGCAAATAAAGGTTTCATAAAAGGAGAACGCTGTGGAAGATAACATATTTTGTAAAGTCCTTATCACATATTCAGGGCTTTCGACAGGACCCCCCCCCCCTCTCCCACTAGTTTGATCAAAAAGAAAAGTATGGAAAGTACAATTTTATTCGTATGACCTCACATATACATATCATAGTTCCTGCTTTTTTTCTGCCAGTAGCCCCGCCTATGTAGTCTAAACTGTGATGATAAACTTGTTCTAAGGGTACTACTTGTTGGTCATTTAGACCAAATTCGGACTCAGAAGCGGATCATAATCAACGCTACACGATCTTCGTCCATTTTCTTACGGATACGACATAAGGACATACATTTGAAAAAATTTGTTGACGAACTTAGGTAACAAGCGAATAGAAAAGAAATGTTGGGAACATTAAAATCTGGTGATTTGGGGATACTAAAGCGAGACCCTGCTCACTAAATAACTCCTGTTTGTTCTCCCTATGCAGTACCTATACATGCCATACTTGTTCACTGTCCCTTGTGTTACTACAATGTAGTACTTTTCGATTTCCCCCTATTGTCTGCTGATAACGTTCCCTTTTCCGCCATTCAAAAATACTACTCTGCTACTGAACCAACCTGATTTGGTCCTATCCTATTGCTCGAGACAGTTGTGCAAGCTTCCTTAGCTCACCTTTGCCTTGTCTTCTGATATTTTGTGCAACTTACGGCATATATTTCATCACTTTGCAGCTGCTTATATGTACGACTTTACAGTACGGTGGGAAGCTTTTTTTTTTGGAAACGGACCAAAATTGAGACACGCGTGGACGTCATCCATATAATCAAATCAACATTGCCTTACCGAGTTTCTTGTCAGGACGATCACGGTGAGACTGTCGTCTGGAGTCTTCTTTCCTACTCCTTTTCTTGTGTCTGGAAGTAGAAATGAGGTGATGGATTGGGGCTATTTATTATCTTGATGCTCAGCAGTTATGCAAATTTGTAGTAATTAGAGAAATAAGTGGAACCGGTTTAAGCAATTGTCTGTCTTCTCATGTCATAGAATTTCTCACATGTTGGCGTAACCAGCAGTTTTGTTACTTGTAGACATTTGTGACCATATTCAAACTGATGAAAGTAGTGAAACTAGGCTTTTTATGAAAGGCACAATGATCAAAAGTTATGACCTTCTAAAAACACCTGTGCTGCCGTAGAATATACAAAATGTAATGGTGAAATGTTTTATTGCAAATTCATGCCCATGGGGCTAATTGCAAGAGAACAAAATGTACCCTCGGAAAGGATTAGCCTGTGTTTACACAAGCTCTCACTGGCTGGGCTTAATTACCCCATCCCCGCGGCAATCGTAAGGCCGGCCGCTAGGGGCGCGATTTTAGTCAGGCTAAGAAAGGATATGCCTTTAGAAAATAGCCCCACAGCTTGTATCTATAAGCCTCAATTGCAAAAAGCCCGCCTCGAGGCTAAGGAGGCTATCGTTTCTGGTTACTATTATTTCTGTTTATTAGAACTATACCAAAAACATAACACAGACACGATACCATTGGGCTGCTTTCATGAACCGATGAATGATAACGAAAAGAAAACATGTGAGCGCAGATCACATTAATTAATTATTCAAGATGGCGGCGACGACGGTCACGGCGATCGCACGCTCCTGCTAGAATAAGTTAAATTGTGTCTAACCGTGCGATCCATCCAATATTTTACATTCTACTAGTTTGCTGATGTAAGTTTCTTCTACTTGAGTAGGTTTTTGCGTACTTTGGTCTATTTTCGCTGCAAATACGGCGGTAATTTTGGAGCAACAGACAACCCAAGCCGACCCAAGCGCTCGGAACAATGGCGACCGATGGAAGTGACCCTGAAAAGTTGTACTCGGCACTCGGTGTTCCACCCACAGCGACTCACGATGAAATTGTCGCTGCCTACACGACAGAGCTCCTGTTGTATGAAGAAGCGTGCAAGCTCAGCAGGACAGACAGCGTCTTCAAGAAAGCTCATGTAAAGCACAAAGAGGTGAGGAAGGCTTTTACTGTTCTTTCGGACGCTTCCCGTAGACAACAGTACAACGACAGCCATACCATCCCCGGCGCGCCCAGATTCTCCAAGAAATCGCTGAAACAGCCTAGGAACTATTGTATACAACACAACGCTCAAAGTATCACAATATACCTTCCCCCCAATCATGCGATTTCCTGGCTTTCTAAATGTGAGGAGTTCTACAACACTCGAGCAAAAGACGAGTCCAGTGACGGTCATCACATCAAAACCACGTTCGTTGACTTCCAAACCAAACAGTCGGTTGGTTCTGTGAGCATCAAAATCTACGAATCGACCCAGAAGTTGCTGATTCAAGGTTCGGCGTACTTGCTTTGGTTTTCGGAAGTGTTCCCTGGTCTCAGACAGAAGGTACAACAGAACATTAGCTCCACTCCTCTCGTGAACAATAATACGGTTGTTTTACCTCAGAACACAAGCCTGGAGGGTTCTATAACGACAGTGAATAGCAGCACTACACTTTGCCAAACGTGTGATCAACCCCTTGCGTCTGATGTGTGTCCGCTATGCAGAACTGTACCTAAAGGTTTGCTTGATGTAAACAGTAATGAGACTGAAGGTGTATCTGACAATATGTCTAACACTCAGACAAATGTGGCGGATCGGTGTTCCTCTTCCAATTGCTCTATTGTTCAAGACAGCGTAAACAAGCTGGAAACGTGTCTAGTTGATTCAATCGCCGACAGAAAAACGTTTGAGGACTCTATTTCACAACGGCTGTCTGTCCTTGAAGACAAACTGAAATCCTCCGGCCAAAACCACAGGTGTAGTGGCCTCACTATTGAAGAAGGGAAAAAGCTGAAAGATGACATTGTGCGTCTTGAAAGGGAAAAGCGCGATCTTGCACGTGAAGTCAAGACGTTACGAGACAGATTCGACGAATTAGTCAAGACCACATCAAAGCGGCAGGTGACATCGGCGGGAACTCAAACCAGGGAAAATCAGGATTCAGAACGCGCCGACAGGCTAATCCGCGAAGTGGCGACAATAAAGGTACACAACAGATTCGAGGTGCTGAACGAGGCCATTGATGGTACCGCCGCTGGCAGTTCACATATGTCGGAGAAACAAGGTGTACAGAAAAGCCATTCAGAAGCTAATCACCGCCCGCGTGCAGCCAGAGACAACACTGAGATCCCGCCGGAGGAGACAATGACGACCAATCTACAAAACAAAGAAACCCAGCCCGACATACTCATCCTGGGAGACTCCAACACCAAAGCGCTAAAAACGGACGTACTGTACCCAAACAAACGTGTGAATAAAGAATTGGCCTTCAACATTTCTCAATGCCTAGACTACATTCAGAGTTCGGCCCGACCTGACCCAAAGGTCATTTTGTTCCATGTTGGGACGAATGACATACGGGATGCTAGAGACGCTACATTGGTGACAGAGAACTTTCGCGAGCTAATCCAGGTAACCCACGAGAAGTATCCACGCACCAACCTTGTCTTATCTTCAGTGCTACCAAGAGATGACCCCACCCTCCAACAATTTGGTGATGACGTCAACACCTTCCTGAAGGTCGCCGCTGATGAGACGTCTTACATTCACACTATCGACAACTCGAACTTTGCCACCTCTGGGACCATCAAGAGACCCCTGTACTCATCAGACGGATATCATCTCAACAGAAATGGGACTCGGGTTCTGGCAGCCAACATAAAGCGAACGATCAACCCCCTCGTAGGCCTGGGCCATTACATGGGCCGAAGGAACGACCCTATCATCAACAACAACCAACCTACAGCAAACATCAAGCTAAGTTCTCCGAACCGCTCGTACAGAGACGCAGTAGTTGGTGCACAGATGGACAGACCCAGTCAGACACCTCCTCGATTCCAACCCCAACCCGCTCCAAGACCAACTCAGTCTCCTACTCGCTCCCAACCCGCTCCAACTTCAAGTCACCACCCCGTGCATGGACGCCCTGCACCGGCACCTGAGAGAGGCCCGACAGAATGTATGCCTGTCATTCCTACCGGACCTTCAACACAGAGAACAGGACAGACGTTCGATGCGCCAAGGGTTAGCGGCCCTATCACCCTGCAAGGGTCAAAGTCCTCTACTTCGAATGGCCAGACGGGGGAAACAGCGATCACGCCCAGACACCGTGCAGGACCCTGGAACCAGCCCCCACCCTCCGGACCTTGGAGCCGGCCCATGTTCCAGCCTCCTCCCGTGCCCTGGGGACCCCACCCGAACGCCAACATCCCCATCCCGCCCCGACATCCACCGCTGATGAACCCACCGCCCTGGCCATGGCACCCAAGTATGATGTGGCCGCCGATGTTCGCCATGTGGTAGGATGTGTACTGGGACTGTACTTTGCGTCACCCTATGTGCCTTTACTTTTAAATTCCCTTTTCTGTTTTTGTTTGTTATCTCTTAAAGAACTGCTAGACTCATTGTTTGCTAACGTTGGTATTTCATAAACATATAGTAGTAGTTTTAGACTTCCAATTTATAGTATCTCACTGAAGTTTTAGAATTCATTGTCATAGTATCTCTATTTAAATGTTTAACTAGTTAAGTATTGTCAAGTATTGTGGATTCGGACCGTAAAGACACAATTTTTCTTAGTACTAGTACTTTATCAACAGTATGAAAACTTTCCCAGGCGGAAGCAAAAGCTTTGGTGCCTGGAACGTTCATGGCTTAGGTACCAAATTAGAGGATATAGATTTCGTGTCTTATGTAAACAAGTTTGACTTCTTCTCGCTCCTAGAAACCTGGAGCACAGAAAACACAAAAATTAACATTCCCGGCTACAGTTATTTCCACCAATGCAGACAAAAAAACAAGCGAGCAAAGCGCTCATCGGGGGGTATAATTTTCTTCTACAAGACTGAGTACAGAAACTACGTCAAGAAAGCACAATCAAAATCCACAGATGTTCTCTGGGTACAGATAGACCGAAAGCTACTGGGCCTACCAAAAGACTTGTTCATCTGTTCGGCATATATTAGTCCCAGTACATCAACCACCCACAAATACGCAGAAAATCATACATTAGAAATCCTAGAAAGCGAAATATCCAGATATAGTTCAGACGGATTTATTTTACTTGGCGGCGACTTAAACGCTCGTCTTGGTGATTTGCGCGATTATGTAGATGATAGCACTCCCGACGATTGTAATCCAGACAGCTTCCCTTACTCCTCAGATAGACAACACATGGATAAGGCCCCTCCGAATAAATTCGGCAGGCATATCGCTGACCTATGTGTTCAAGCTAACCTAAGAGTTTTAAACGGGAGGGTAGCTGGGGATTTACAGGGGAAATTTACCTGTCACCAACCGCGTGGAAGCAGCACAGTTGACTACATAATTTGCAGTCAGTCCCTGATCCCACATATCTTATCGTTTCACATAAAACCATTAACGTTATTCTCTGATCACTGCATGGTTTGGGCATTAATCCAATCAAAATCAACAAATCACTCCTATCAAGAAAGCCGGAAAATATCAAATGCAAAACCTCTCCCCAAACAATATAAATGGAACGATAAATCAGCCCAGAATTTTCTTTCTTCTCTCGGCCAGTCTCATTTCGTCGACAGACTACGTTTACTTTGTTCTAATGTTCCAAACAACATAAACAGCACTTCGGAAATCGATGATTATGTGTCTGAGTTTGGTTCCATTCTGAGAGAAGCAGGTGATCAGTCGCTATGTTTGAAAAGGGTAAGGAAACGCCCACGTAAAAGACAAAACAAGAAATGGTTTGACAAAACCTGCATGGAAATGAAAAGGGAAGTGAAAAACATAGCATCTTTACTGGAAAAAAATCCTTCGAATCCAGACATAAGGGGTAGATTCTTCAAAAGTAAAAAAGAATATAAGAAATTGTTAAAAAAGAAAAAACGAGATTTCCACCAACAAATCATGGATCAATTGTCTTCACTAAAGGAAAGAAACCCGAGTGCATTCTGGAACTTGATAAATAAACTGAAACCAGGAAAGCCAAATGACGATAACCAGATTACAGAGGAGGAATGGGTAAATCACTTCAAGAATCTTGACAAATTTCCTGATAGCTCTACAGACAACGACCTTCCCAGTGAAAACGTTCAAACAGACTTTTCGAACACCCCACCAAACTCGTCAGAACTAGATTCCGCAATTACTCCAGAAGAATTGGACACCGCAGTTTTAAAACTAAAAAACAGTAAGTCAAGCGGCAATGACAGAATTTTGAATGAAATGCTAAAATCTGGTAAAATGTTGCTTAAAGAACCTATACTCCACTTGTTTAACACTTGCTTACAAAATGGTCATTTTCCGCAAGAATGGTCAGTAAGTCATATTGTTCCTATCCACAAGTCAGGAGACACCTCCCTGCCAGATAACTACAGAGGGATTTCTATAATCAGCTGTTTAGGGAAATTATTTTCCTCCATTCTAAATTCACGCCTTGTCAAATACGCAGAACACAATAACCTCTTCCAGCCACACCAAGCAGGCTTCAGACAAAACTTTAGAACTACCGATAATCTGTTTGTTTTAAGTACACTAGTTAGCAAATATCTAAACAAAAATCGTCAACTTTACGCTTGCTTCATTGATTTTAGCAAAGCATTTGATTCTGTTTGGAGAAACGGCCTCTTGTTTAAATTGAGTAAGCTCGGTATTGGTGGTAAATTTCTAAAAGTAATAGAAGGCATGTATTCAAAGACTATAAACTGCGTTAAATCTAAAAATGGATTGACTGAAACTTTTGTTACTAATTGTGGTGTGAGACAAGGGTGTAATTTAAGCCCTACATTATTTAACCTTTTTCTTAGCGATATTGTGTCCCAATTTGACGGTGCTCCCTGTAATCCTCCATTTATGTACAACAAAACTGTCCCTTGCTTGTTGTATGCTGACGACTTGGTAATTTTTTCCGAGTCCAAACAGGGATTACAGCATTCCTTGAACAATCTGGAAATTATTGTGCACTTTGGAAATTAAAAGTAAATCTTAGGAAAACAAAAATTATTGTATTTAAAAAGGGTGGCAGTCTACCTAAAAACTGTTCTCTCCTGTTTGATAATCGTGAAATAGAAATTGTAACTTGTTATACTTATCTCGGTATTATTGTGAGTGCAGCTGGCACGTTTAAAGCTAACAACAAATACCTGAGTGGCAAAGGTCTGAAGGCTTTATTCGGAATAAAACAATCTTTAGATAAAGCCACCGCCTCATTACCAGTTAGAAACAAACTTTTCGATGCATGTGTCAAACCTATTCTACTT
The DNA here is from genome assembly GCA_019207045.1 of Branchiostoma floridae x Branchiostoma belcheri. Lineage (NCBI taxonomy): Eukaryota > Metazoa > Chordata > Leptocardii > Amphioxiformes > Branchiostomatidae > Branchiostoma > Branchiostoma floridae x Branchiostoma belcheri. The sequence goes on from CM033035.1 coordinate 11,840,181, forward strand.
TATGGCTCAGAAATCTGGGGCGCATTAAAAAGCCCTAAAACCTGTCCCATTGAATCTGTTCACCTTAAATTCTGCAAACAAGCACTAAATATCCCCAGACCAGCATCTAACCTTGCCACAAGAGCGGAATTAGGGAGGTACCCCATTCAACTGGAAGCCTCCCTGAACGCTATCAAACACTTTCTAAGAATCCGTCAAAACGTGCCAGCTGACAGTCTACAAGCCGACGCCCTATCTTGTCAATTACAACTAGATGCAAATGGAAACAAGTGCTGGGCGTCCGGCGTTCGTAAGATACTGGAGGAATGCGGTTTTGCCTACATATGGAGATCTCAGATATCTCTAGGAACAAACCTATTACCTATAACCAACGCCATCAGCCAACGATTAAAAGATATTTATATTCAAACATTTAAAGCTGAAATACACAATGACAACCGGGACAAATCTTTCGGTAACAAATTACGAACCTATAGATTATTCAAGACTATTTATAAAGAAGAAGAATATCTGATGGTGAAAAACATACAACACAGAGTGGCTGTCACTAAACTCCGGATTAGTTGCCACAAGTTACATATCGAAACTGGAAGGCACAACCGCACCCCTCTGCAGCATAGAGTCTGCCAATTTTGTGATTTGCAACAAGTAGAAGATGAACAGCATTTTATTTTACACTGTAAACTGTACCATAATGAACGGATTGTGCTTTATGAATATATAAGAAAAGAGTTCCCATATTTTGAACACCTTAATGCAACGGATAAATTTCTATTTTTGATGCGCCTAGACAAACCCTGTATATCAAACATTATCTGTTCCTATATCTACACCTGTACAAAGAAGCGAGAAGATGTCGACCATCCTGTTAGCTTAGTACCTTCAGCTAGTTAATTGTATCTTGTTGTTTTTTGCATATGTTTGTTATGTCTGTTATCAGTCATGTCTGTTATCAGTGACCTGTACCTAGCCCGTCGAGGCATGAATGTACAATAAAGGTCTTTCATTCATTAATTAGCAGCCTTTGAACTCTGACCTCGCGCGACGCACTCAGAAACCACCCATCAAGCAGGTCAACCACGCTAGCCACAAAGTATAGGCTGGCTATTAATCACCAGGTGTATTTTATCAGCCATTATGATTTATGAGTAATGAGGCTGTTTAACGTGATCGAGGCACCTCCTCGAGCACGGGACCCCCGTTTTACGTCCCTCCCGGAAGACGATTTTGTGGAAACTTTCGTGAGGCTACACCAATCCGGTCGTCCTTGGTTGGTCCCAAATATATATATCCAAGAACTGGCCGGACCGTCGCGTTGCTTAAGTTCCGAGATCGAGGGATCGGGTGTACCAACGCGCCACGCGGCCGTAACGTTAACATAGTCGATCAACAAATCTTACTGTATTTTCAATGTTTCACCCGCAGACCCACCACTTGGTTTTCAATGCTCATGCAACATGTATTACATTATATCATAGCCTGGTATCCAGCCGTAATAGAGACTCGGGAACTGTATTACGGCTGGATACCAGGCTAATTATATCATATGTTCACTCACCCATTCCACCCTACCTGCCTCGTGACGTACTGACGAGTCATACTACAGCAAACTGGTCTATCCAGGTGTAACTTTGGACCCCGAGGCACATAGCACTGTGATTAACGACGCGTTCTCTGCAGTGATTAAAACCTGTTTGTACAAATCGTGATCAAAAGCGAAGCGAAGCTCACATTGGTGAGACGGAACGTGCACTGAAAACTACGTTCCTCGAACATCGGCGTCCTAACTCTGTCAAATCGTCTGAGGTGCCGCAACGTATACATATAGAGTCTCCGGGACATTCCATTTCGTTGGACTAAGTCAAAATCCTAGACTCAGAACAAGATTTCTTCGCGCGAGGAGTGAAGGAGGCAGTATACATGAGCCCACCGGCCCACACTCAACAGAGACGGGGGGTGACATAGACTTTCTGATACTTATGACCCCTCCTGCAAAAGTGGCGTGTTACTGACGTCACTGCTGGAGAAAGGGTAATTTTGTGAACAAGTTCGACGGAGCTTGACCGAAAATTTAGGGTAAGTCCCTATATTAATTCGTGTTGGAAAGAAAGTTTAGCAATTTCTATAATAAAAGCGAAGCGATTGGTTTTGTCCGTGGCTAGGCAAACAATCCCATGGTTATAAAGACATTGTACCTCCTACTTCACGAAGACAAAGCTCAAGATTGATTGGGGCCCCTTGGCGTGTGACCTTGGTACTGCAGCAAAACCTCTAGTTTTGGTATCATTTTTCTTCTACATGCTAAGCTCCTGATACTTTGGTGACAGATAGCTTTTGATGTAAGGAAGAAGTTGCGTAGGTTTGTGCTCCAGCAGATAGCTCAAGAACTGCAGTGGCTAAACTAAACAAAAGAAAGGCGGTATACTGGTAGATCAGGTGTACACAGTGACATTTAAATTATGCAAATTGGCACTTAGTTTGGATAACTAGGAAACCTGTTATCCCTGCTTTCCATCATTTACATAATAAATGTAAATTGTCATAATATCTAGGTGTACATGTTGGGCATTGTGTACCTGTGAAACGTACTTTATTGCAAGTATACGCTACGTAATTTGCATCATTTATGACAGAATGTTGACATAGAATTTTGCCAAACGACATCATAAATGAAATTTAATATGCTACTTACAGCCTAAGTACATAATCTACATAATCAAAGAGACAAGATGAAACAATAAAGCTACAATGCCTCTACATATTTCATACAGCTGGTATGAGGTCTCCGAGCTCTTGTTAGATCTGTAGACATGTGTACAGTAGACGTGTATTATGTACAATATGAATGACGTATAGTCAAATAAAAATTATCATTGGGGTGGTAAGTCAGTCATAGGAGTACTAGACAGTGATTTTCTGTTTGCTTTAAAATCAGACTGCTTCGAATCGAAAGACAAACGGTTTTCTTGAAAGGATACACTGTGATGACAAAAGATTGATTTACCAAAATTGCTGGCTTCATTCAGCATAACGTGAAAAAAATCATGACACAACGTGCTAAATGAAAACACCCGACACAGTTATAATACATTAGGGCAAATGTCATACGCAACTCGGGGAGTTTGGTATCTATCGAGGTACTAGTATTCTAATCATATATAAAAGACATGAGATAAGCAGCAGATAACATTAACCGTGTAGTTTTTTTTTCAACGTTTCAGTCAAAATCCGAATATGTTAGATATATATCCCTGCAATAGTCGAAATGCGATTGTTTTTTTTTTCAGACAATGGTGATACTGAGCAAACGACATATTTTCTCATAGTTCGTCATTTTGAATTACCATGGAATGCAATTAAAACATGTGAATATTTTGCTTTATGGAAGTAGGTCATATTTCTAAGACTAAGCAAAGTTACAGGCTATTTGGGCCGCTACTCAAAGTCCAACTCCAGCCCTGTTCCCGCCATCCGTTCCCGGTACTTCTGGTCAAACCTGGCGCTCTCCTCGGCCGAGAAGTGGTTCTTCCAATCTCCGACCATACCTTGGGTGACAAAAAATGAACTCTAAAATAAATTGTACTACATAAACCTAACATGTGTATTGTCTGCTTTGACTTCAAGTCTTCATCTATAAAAATCACTAGTCAACCAACGTATCTTAATATTTGATGAAATGATTTAGCAATTCTTAACGAATTGTCTTCAAGGGCAAATTGTCTTAGCGTTGTCGGTACAAAATAAATAATAGATCTTTAAGATTAGATACTAATACAGATAAAATACGACAATATTTTTATACCTTCGTTATGAACGGGAATAAATACGATACACCATTTTCGAGAAAATACGGAAACCAAAGCCAACCATGCCCGTAGCCAGGATTTTGATGGGGGGGGGGGGTCTTTTAGTACTTGGGAGGACCATCGAGCGCCGCAGGCGCGAGCTGCCTAGGCGGGTCCGGGGGCATGCTCCCCTGGCAACAATTGAAATCTTGACCCTCTGAAACGCTATTTCCTGCATTTTGACTAGCAAAATTTGCTGGAAGACTAAGCCAAGTTTAACGGAATTTCTATTAAAGATACGCAAGGCTTTCGACTCCCCCTAACATATTTTCACCATGTCCAACAGCGAAGATGCGAGGCGTCGCAATAATGTCCGGGAAATTTTGAAACCTGGACCCGCTGAAACGTAACGCTATTTCCTGCAATTTCTGGGACAAATTTTGCTGATAGACTCGCTTAAATTGAATGAAATTTCCATCAGTGAAAAATGACAGTCAGTCCGCCTATGAGAAAAAAAATCTTGAACTGTAAAATGTGGACATTTGAGCATGAAAAAGTGAACCTTTTGGCTTGTGTGGGGGGTTCTTCCGAACCCCCCCAACCACCCCCCCCCTGGCTACGGGTATGCCATCAAAACTTACCATTCCTGACAATGTTCTTTTTTCGTGTATCAGATTCCACAAATGTCTTCCTCATTGACTCCAAACTGCAGCTGTTCAGGATAAGGGCCAGATGTTCATCGGTCAGTTCTTTCTCCAGAAAGGCTGCTATGGTCTTCACTGAGGAACGAAAATCCTGAAAACAAGTACAGAATGCCATCGGTATTGTAAACAAGGAAATGTAATCCTATAGATGCCATTCCATGTCTTTTTTTTCTCAGCCGATTCTTTCATGCCCGTATCAAAATTCGAATATACATTTATGAAGATTAGACATGCGGGTTAATAATGTTTATGATGAAACACAATTATCTCTATAACTGGCAAATTTCAACTTTGTACTTAGTTGCCTTAACATATTAGAATAGCATACGTATCCTTCACCTTTTTCATATCTTCGTACTTGACAAAGAGGAAGTGGGGGTCATCCCTCATTTGCCACCAGCCCAGCACGTGATCAAAGTAGTTACCATAGAGCTCTGCAATCAAAGAGTTAACATTGCTCACTCTGATATGTAAATCGTGATTTTATTTGGTTTGTAACTACAATACGGTAACCTTGGCCATTACTATTGTATTTCTTGATTACCCCGTTATACCATATTAGCCATGGAGCATGACTTAAGGCAATTTTGAATTTATCTCGAACAAAACTCACTGTTTCCATCCAAGAAGTCCTCAATATATTGCTCCCAAGATCCTGGGGTCTTTAGATGGTCACTTTTATGGCTGTAGTAGTAGAATGACACACAGATATCCTTGGGGTTTCGCAGGACGACGATGGCTTTCACCTGCAGGGGATGGTAACATGATCATCTTCAGGGGACAACATTTAGGGATCAAGTGGCCCTCGTTACTACCTTTAAATGCAATATTTTTCAACTTTTCTTGGGTTTTTGTCGGGGGCAAAAGGTTCTCCTTTTACTCTGCTTAATCTTATTTGGAGTTGAGACAATTAGTAACCAGGAATACAAAATTTGAAACGAATGTTAGAGGTAAAAATGTCTGGACCTTATTGACTGGAGCTGCCAATCCTGGAGGTGCCATTTTGGGTTGGAGATGAGTATACATCAGCCGAGGAGATGGAGTCTCACGCAGCTGGATGTAATCAGGTTCTCTCTCTCCTTGGATCCAAAACTCAAGTCCTGCTAACGTTGGTGTTGACTTTTCCTTCTTTCCACCAAGAATCTTATGCACCACTTCGAACATCCAGTTGGTACCTTGAAGAACATTCGTCATTTTGAAATGAAGTTAAAACCATAGCTAACCACAGTGCTCAACTGGGGCTTTCTAGAGTTAGCTTGGCCACTAACACACTTTTGTGAAGTTCTAAGCTGTCGTTGAAGACCCCTTTCCAGGACGAATGTGTCCATTGTCTTACTGCCTCGTATCACTTATAAAACTGATCAAACTCGAAGATTTTCCCAAAACTATAAAATTAAAACCCTCACTGAATCGTCTAGATACATGTACCATGCACTATCCAAGTTTATCATCAGCTTCCAGACCAAACGTTTGGCTTGCATTGAATTGGGAGGAGGGAAAATAGTGAAATTTATTGCACTTATGCGTTGGTATTGGGTATTAGGTTTTCTTCAGATGGGACAGGGGTAACTTGGAAGAGTCCAATTAGCATTGGGATATTTTGGCAGAGTCCTTTGTTGCATGAGGTGCAAATATGGAAAATTACATTTTCAAGTGGTGTAATGTTGAGGCAATAACTTTCCGATAATTCATTTTTGAGTGGCCGGAAAACAAAAAAGAGTGAAATTACTGTGCAATTTGCGTGCAAACTTTTAAGGTTACCTTTCCTGTAATATGACAGTTGCCTCACACGTGAGTAGCTTGTAGTAAACAAAGGCTAACAAGAGTTCTGAGACCTCATACCTCCATCAAATATTCATTTTTTATTTTATTTCTTGCTTTACCTTGTGCCATCAACTATATCTTAATCCTCCCGAGTCTGTTATGTTTGGAAGCGGCGAAGAAAGGCTCAACGAGCCCCAAGCGCGCAACCGTTTTGTCTTCAAAAGTTTGTTCCTATTTTGTTCTGCGATTTTTTTTTTCAAATTTCTTCCAAATAAAACTATGTCAAGGACCAGATGTTTGCGCCCGGCTAGCAGCTATGGCTGAAACACACAAAGCGGTGCGCATTGCACATTCGTATGGCACAGTGATTTCCCGACAAAGACGTCCTCGCCCCTCAGACTGACCAAAATAGCATCGAGCTAACGCTATTTGACCTCGCCTCGAATCCCCAGACATCGCAGAGAATACGTCGCACTGTTACCTCAATGTTTGCCGGCATTCAAATCTGTCCGCTAACGGTCATTGTGACTTCTTGTCAGACGGTGCACAGCTGACCCGTAACAGGGGACTGGGCGCCGCACGAGCCGTGCCGGACGGAGGGCAATGAACACCTACTCAGCAATCACAGTTTGATTTGGATGTTAATAGCGTTTTTTTCTCGCCGACTGGACGCAGATCCTCCGTTCGCATACACACTCCTAGGCCGGCTTCACTCCTCTGTCAGCTTTTGATACTTACTCTATCTTATCCTACGGTAGGATCTGCTTGGAGATTACCTTCAACATCCTAATCATCCGCACTACCCACCTGCTAAACGCCATCGCAATCCATCCAGTGGATCCTGAGATATACCCCAAACATAATTCAGACCAAAAACAGTACCTCCATTTTTCATGGAGGTAATTACATGTAGATGTTACGTAAAATGACTTTAAACATTTAATTTAAATGATAACTTTTTACGTTTATATATGTACTCATTGAATCTAATGGACAACCAGTTTAGGGCAGCACCTACCGCTTTTAGGATGGCTCACTATCACCACATCATCGTCACGTATCTCAAACGTCTTCATCGCTTCCAGGCTTTCCAATTTAACAATATTTTCTGGGAACAATATTCCCTGGTACTCCATGTAGGGAGGCGACTCGGGAAGATGGTGTTCTTGCAATAACGCCATGCTCAATACAGTAAGCTAAAAAAACACAAACATTACAATCATTATCCACAGCATTGTAGCCTGGCGCCATGGTGACGACCTCTTCGGATGTTATAATTTACAAATTGCAAATATCACCAGAGAGGAACGCTGTACATGAAGCTTCCGGTCATTATTATGTACTAGTATTCCGGCCTTGCAGCAGGACCTTTACACCCGCCGAATCCCATTACCACCAGTCGGACCAATTTGATTACGTCTTTGTTTATCCCGAATGCTGCTGAACCTACTCCCAACCATCCTTGCCTCAAGCCGACTCCTTCCCGACTTATTCCCCATCCATCGTCAACTCCCTTACGAATGGAAATGTAAATAAAAAAGAGGTCTTTATGGTAATCTTCAAAGATGCTAAAGGGTTCTTGGAGCTTCACAAGAGAATGTGCTAATTGTATAGTGTGCTTTGCCTACATAGTTTACCTTGTTTTGAAAATGTAGGCCATACAGTAAAAAAAAGAACCTGTTTATCTGGTGTGACGCTTACCCGTGTGCCTAGTGATTGATGACACGTCAAACTGCAGACAACAAAACATGTTTGTGAAAAATCAAAGCGATCTACAGTACTAAGTTTGCTTTCCTGTGTTTCATTTGAGGGTTGGATTCTATAGCTTCTATGTTTTAGCTTACCCTAGTCAGAAGCCAAACCAGTGCGCTTACTGTCTGTGAGCCGTGTTTATTCGGTGACATAAGCTTGACTCAAAGATACACAAAGTACTTCAACAGATTACAATAGGTTTACAGAATCGGTTTAGGAATATAGTGTGTTGATTACAGATATTCCGATCTATATGCGATACAGAGATACAGAGAAGTGTTACATTACAGTCTATGCAATCTATACCTACAGAGAGACTAGTTAACAAGTCCACGTACCTGAAGTCCCACTGGCACAGACTTATGACTCTCACAAAGTACAAGTTTAACTTGGGTAAACAATTGGCAACTCTAACTAACCAATCAGGTAAGCACGGGTTCTCTCACGACCCAATCAGGGCTTACAAAACTAGCTAATTTGTGTAAGTCCCACCTCCCATATGGTGAGGGACCTTATTTCCGGAGTTGCGCAGAAGGTGCACCATGTCGTGCCCCAAACCGTTCAGGCACGGAATGGGACACAACCCGACTGTCCAGGTCTGTGCCCGGAAGCGCTATCGATCACTTTGATTGACGAGAGAGTGATAATTAATTATTCACACTCATGTTTCCAAATAAGGCTTGATCTTGCAAGATTTTACTAGATTTTGTGTGGAGAGTTGGAAAAGTTTAAACAATATTTGTCCTTTTTGATTCCCACAATATATTTTTATCCATAAAATTGTGCATGGACAGAGAATGGACACAGAATGTAGCACGTCAATAGTGCATCCCATTTATACAATTACAAAATATACCATAAAACATGAAAACGTCCAGCTGCACCTTGATCAAGTCCCTCAGCCACTTAGTTCGCTGTGTCAGACCTCAGTGCACGATTCGGGACAAAGCCGTATTTTATCCAGAACCGTTTTTTTTTTTCAGTGTTGGTAAAAAATTGTGGTTTGAAATGTTTTGAGGTGATTGTTTTGCTTCCTAGTGGATACCTCGAACGCGCTCCTTTGTTGACAGAACCGCAAGCGGTGATTGTTTACGCCCAGGTTTCCATAGTTGGTTTGACCTCGTGTCGTGAGACTTGACTTCGTAATCTTTCAGAAGTTATAAGGTGATATAGAACAAACAAGCGACATATTTTCCGTTCCCAGAGTTTGCAATTTTGCGTCACTATGACATGCATATAATAATAAATGGTATATATTGATACTTCAGGAATACTACTAGTAGTTATCATATTTTTACGTTCACATTACAAGCAATTTCGGCCGCTACTCAAACCCAAACTCCAGCCCTGTTTCTTCCATCCGTTGATTTGAGTTTCACATGTACAGTACCTCTGGTCATTCTGCACTACCATGAAGCGCACCAAAATACATTTGAGTACTTGAGCAACGTTTTGCTTTTTGAAAGTAGATATTCTATTTCTAAGTAACGTTACAGGCTATTTGGGCCGCTACTCAAAGTCAAACTCCAGCCCTGTTCCTGCCATCCGTTCACGGTACTTCTGGTCAAACCTGGCGCTCTCCTCGGCCGAGAAGTGGTTTTTCCAATCTCCGACCATACCTTGGGTCACAGAAAGTGAAATAAAAATATTACGAGAACCCTTTGTGTCTTTTTTGACTTTAACCAGAAACAAACACAAGTCAACTAACTAGTCGTATATTTGACGAAATGATTTTACAATAGTTTTTTTTTATATTCAAGAAATGACGTTACATTTGTTTTTATTGGAAAAAAATAATGTAATGCAACGTTTCCGAGAAAGTATGATTTTTCTCCCAAAACATTGATCATTTACCGTTTCTGACAACGTTTTTTCTCCATGTACCAGACTCTGCCAATGTCTTCCTCATTGACTCCAAGCTGCAGCTGTTCAGGACAAGGGCCAGATGTTCATCGGTCAGTTCTTTCTCCAGGAAGGCTGCTATGGTCTTCACTGACGAGCGAAAATCCTGAAATCAAGTACAAATGTACTGGAAATGACGAAAGATAGTCTTGCATATCGAATTTCGTTCTTGTTACCTTCAATTCTTCCATGAATATAATATCATACACATTTACCTTTTTCATATCTTCGTACTTGACAAAAAGGAAGTGGGGGTCATCCCTCATTTGCCACCAGCCGAGGACGTGATCAAAGTAGTCACCACTGTAGGGCACTGCAACGAATAACATGTTTTACATTCTAATTAATTCTTTTGGGCGGTAATAGCTGTTTAAATGTGGGTGGGATCATTTCTGCACACTATACAAAAGCTCGATTAAAAACTTACTTTTTCCATCGAAGAAGACCTTGTTGTGCTGCTCCCAAGAGTCTGGGGTCTTTAGATGGTCAGATTTCTGACTGAAGTAGTAGGATGACACACAGATATCCTTGGGGTTTCGCAGGACGACAATGGCTTTCACCTACAGAACATATAAGTTCATTGTCAGAGGCTTCAATAAGTAGCTAGGCTTCTTACAATTTGGAGACCAACTTGTGTTTTCTCTTTTTCAGTAGATATGTCAGTCTAAGAGTAACAACGTAAGTACGTGAAATGGAGACTAAATAGATTATATTTGAGGTACCACGATATAGACTAGACTAAACTTGTTAACTGGAGCTGCCAATCCTGGAGGTGCCATTTGATGTTGGAGATGAGTATACATCAGCCGAGGAGATGGAGTCTCACGCAGCTGGATGTAGCGGGGTTGTCTGTTTCCACGAGGCCAAAACTCAAGTCCTATTGGTGATGAGATTTCCATCTTTCCGCCAAGAATCTTATGCACAACTTCGAACATCCAATTCATACCTTGAAGAAAATATGTCAGTTGGAATGAAGTTAAAACACAGGCTAAACACAGTTCTTAACTGGACCTTTCTAGAGTTAGCTTGGCCAGTACAACACTAATCCTTTTGTAAGTAATAAGCTGTCATTGAAGACCTTATCGAGAGTGTGTCGATTCGAAAAATATTATCTTAGCATGGGGTATTTTGGAAAATCAGTTGTTGCATGAGGGGCAAATTCTCCTGTTTTAAGTGGTGTAATGTTGAGACAGTCCATGCATGGGTAGAAGCAATTTTTGCAACTGTGGGATGCAAAATGTTGATATGGAACAGTTCATTTTGCATGGAGTGGGTGGGATGCAAAATGTGATATGGGGAGGGGAACAAAAAAGAGTGAAATATGCTGCACTTACATGCAAACTTTTAAAGTTGCCTTTCTTGTTATATCACAGTTTCCTTACATGTGCACGTGATTAGCTTGGATAAGTAAATAGAGGCTAATAACATGTAAACGTTACGTTAAATGACAGTCACTTTATATCTATAATCTATGTCTGGTGATAACTTTTTAAGTTTATGTAAGTATTCAATGAATCCAATGGACAACCAGTTTGCAGCAGAACTTACCGCTTTTGGGATAGCTCACAATCACCACATCATCGTCACGTATCTCAAACGTCTTCGTCGCTTCCAGGGTTTCCATTGTAACATTACATGGGAACAATATTCCCTGGTACTCCATGTATGGAGGCGGCTCGGTAAGAGGGTGTTCTTGCGATAACGCCATGCTGAATACAATAACCCAAACAAGACAAGCATTATGTCATTATCCACATCATTGTAGCCTGGATACGAGCTCTTTGGATGTTATAATTAACAAACTGAAAATATTATCAGAAACGAACGCTGTAAAATACAGCATACATGCATTTTATACAGCCCTAATATCACGTATGCAAGCCTTGCAAAAGGACCTTGCCCCCGCCCACCAAACCGATTTGACCACGTCTTTGTTTGTACAGAATGCTTTTTGAACCTTAGTTACTCCTATTACCACTTCCAACCATCCTCACCTCAAGCCGACTCCTTCCGACTTCTTTACAATCCATTGTCAACTGTCTCACAAATGGAAATGTATATAAAAAAGGGTCTTTATTGTAATCTTCAAAGATGCTAAAGGGTTATTGGATCTTTACAAGAGAATGTGTGTATTGCGTGTTTACTTATTAACTCGCCTACATACATATACATTGTTTGGACAATGTGCGTGTGGGTCATACTAGAACCTGTTGATCCAGTGTAACTTTGCACCCTTACCTATGTGCCTAGTGATTAATGACGCGTCAAGCTGCAGTGATAAAAAATGTTAAACTTTGTGTAAAAGGAAAGCGATCTACAGGACTACATTTTCTGCTTTCCTGTGTACATGTTACATTTGAGGGTTGAGTTCTATAGCTTCTATCTTTTTATATTATATTATCTTACCTTAAGTCAGATTAGCCAAACCAGTGTGCTTACTGTGAACGGTGTTTATTCGGTGACATGTTTAACTCAGGGATGCCTGCACAAAGTGCTTCAACATGCTACAGTAGGTTTACATACAAATATAGATCCAGGGATACAGTGTGTAGATTATAGTTATTCCAGATCTAGATACTATACAGAGATAGTGGGTCTAAGTGTTACACTCCAGCCTATGCAAACTACTAGTATACCTACACAGAGAGACTAGCTAACAAGTACACATACCTGAAGTCCCACGGGCACCAACTCACTATGACTCCCACAAAGTCCAAGCTCAACTTAGGTGAACAATTGGCAACTCTAATTAACCAATCAGGTAAGCATGGATACTCTTACTACCCAATCAGGGCTTACCAAACCAGATAATTTGTGTATTTCCCACCTCCCATACGGGGAGAGACCTTATTTCCGGAGTTGCGCAGAAGGTACACCTTGTCTAACCGTAGCTTGTTTATTGACTTGACTTTTCCCTGGGAAAATTCAAGTCAAGGTCAAGTTTTCTGCAAGGCTGCACAGAAGCATGGATATTTCTAATACCTAGAAAAATTATGACCGTTGCCATGTTATGACCTGTAGGTGACCTCTTAAATGGACGTCACCTGCTGGGCCGATCTATTAGGATGGGGGGGGGGGGAATAACATTACAAGCTATTTGGGCCGCTACTCAAACTCAAACTCCAGCCTTGTTTCTTTCATCCGTTCTTCCGTACTTCTGCTCATTTTGCACTACCACGAAACGCACCAAAATACATGTGAATACTTGAGCAACGTTATTTTCAGTAGATGTTATATTTCTAAGTAAAGGTTCAGGCTATTTGGGCCGCTACTCAAAGTCCAACTCCAGCCCTGTTCCCGCCATCCGTTCCCGGTACTTCTGGTCAAACCTGGCGCTCTCCTCGGCCGAGAAGTGGTTCTTCCAATCTCCGACCATACCTTGGGTGACAGAAAGTGAAATAAAAATATTACGAGAACCCTTTGTGAAGTGTGTTTCTGACTTCAACCAGAAACAAACAGTAGTCAACTAACTAGTCGTATATTTGACGAAATGATTTTACAATACTTTTTACAATAGTTTTTATGATTAAGAAATGACGTTACATTTGTTTTTATTGAAAACAAAATTAATGTAATGCAACGTTTCCGAGAAAGTATAATTTTTCTCCCAAAATATTAATCATTTACCGTTTCTGACAACGTTCTTTCTCCTTGTAAACTCTGCCAATGTCTTCCTCATTGACTCCAAGCTGCAGCTGTTCAGGATAAGGGCCAGATGTTCATCGGTCAGTTCTTTCTCCAGGAAGGCTGCTATGGTCTTCACTGAGGAACGAAAATCCTGAAAACAAGTATAAATATGTACTGGTACTGACGAAATATAGTCCTGAAGATATTGATACTACTTCATATCGTTCCTTTTCCCTTCAATTCTGCCATGAATATATTATAATATCGTACACATTTACCTTTTTCATATCTTCGTACTTGACAAAGAGGAAGTGGGGGTCATCCCTCATTTGCCACCAGCCCAGCACGTGATCAAAGTAATCACCACTGTAGGGCACTGCAATGAATTACATACATAGAATTGCCTTACACGTTACCGGTAGCAAAATGTGACACTTGTATCATTCAAGTGATTTGCTAAGCTATAGCAGAATTTAGTAGCGCTCAAAATGTCATCCTTTAACCAGCTTTTAGTTGATAGCAGGGTCATGCCAGAGTAAGAACGGCGGATATGGTATATTTCATTACATCTGTCACTTCCAAAGCTTATATGATGACGAGATAACGTTTCGTCCTATCCGGTTGAAACTTAAGATTGAAATTTCAAATGACTTGTTTTATGAGAGTAAAACTAACTCTCTTTTAAAATGTGTAGCTGCAATACGGCAGTTAAATGGAGTTAAATGGCATAACCTGGACCATTGCGGTGACGTATTTATTCATCCCGTGTATAGATATGTCATAGACTGATAGAGGAAGGAGCATGACTTTAGGCACCCTGAATTATACATGTTTAACATGTCAATTAGTTCTTTTTGGGTGGAACTTGCTGTTTAAATGGATGTGGTCATTTCTGCACACTATACAAGTACCTCAATGCGTGTATTTCACCGATAAAAACTTACTTTTCCCATCAAAAAACTCCTTATTGTGCTGCTCCCAAGATTCTGGGGTCTTTAGATGGCCAGATTTCTGACTGAAGTAGTAAAATGACACACAGACATCCTTGGGGTTTCGCAGGACGACAATGGCTTTCACCTGCAGAACATTGCTTCATTGTTAGAGACTGAGCTTTTTTTCGATCTGTATTAAGTAAGTAGTTATACAGATATGTTTTCAGGGTAACAACGTTAGTACGTGTAATGCTAACTAAATAAATGATATTTGAGGTAACACGATATAGACTGGACTAACCTTGTTGACTGGAGCTGCCAATCCTGGAGGTGCCATTTGATGTTTGAGATGAGTATACATCAGCCGAGGAGATGGAGTCTCTCGCAGCTGGATGTAGCAGGGTTGTTTGTGTCCAATAATCCAAAACTCAGGTCCTTTTGTCGATGAGTTTTCCTTCTTTCCACCAAGAATCTTATGCACAACTTCGAACATCCAGTTGGTACCTTGAGGAAAATGGGTCAGTTTGAATGAAGTTAAAACACATGCTAACCACAATTCTCAACTGGGCCTTTCTAGCGTTAGCTTGGCCACCACGACACTAGTACTTTTGTAAGCTCTAAACTGTCATTGAAGACCCATTCGAAGAATGTGTCGATTCGAAAAAATATTTATCTTATTGCCCCATGTCACTTCTAACTAAAACTGATCAAACTCAAAGGTTTTCCCCAAATTACAAACTAACAACCTTCGTTGAATCATCTAGATAGCATGCACTATCCAAGTCTATCATCAACTTCCAGACCAGACGTTTGACGTGACATGGGGAACTGTAGAAATGCGGGCAGAACAGGTGTACCTTGGAAGAGTCCATTGTTGCATGGGGGAATTGTAAAATAATCCATTTTGAGGTTTCATAATGTTGAGATATTCCTTAAAATTCCAGTTTTAAGTGGTATAATGTTGAACAAGACTGGCAATAAAAATGTATTATTGCCATGACGACGATTGAGGGTACAACAATACAGCTCAAATCAGAAATAGACTGGAACTTCCCTGTCGCACTATCCCTGGCACAATATACTAGCCTTCCTGTAACATAAACCTACAGCCAGCAGAAATGTACTATCCCCGGTACAGCACAATGGTCTGCCAGTGACCTAAACCTACAGCTGAGCACTACAGAAGTATTTCCTGTCTGCCTGTGGCCTATGGCTTGAACAAGCTCTAGAAAAGAAAATGTATCCTTCATAACATAACATAACAACCAAGACAACGTGATCCATTCTGCAGAGTTCCCTGTCAAGTTTCAAAGGACAAATTCCTCCAGGGAGCAAGTGTGACCTAAATTCCACCGTTGCATACCAGAGATACCAGGGGTGCCTAAGCATTTGCACGAACCCTATGAAATTCGTACGAATATTATGTGATACACACGAATCACTATGCGAAAACGCACGAATATTATGAAATTCGCACGAATCACTATGCAAAAACGCACGAATATTATGAAATTCGCACGAATCACTATGTGACACACACGAGCCTTATGTGATTTGCACGATCCTTATGCGAAATTGCGCAACCACTGGCGGGGTCACGTGACAAACGGAGCGGGATTTTCAAGATGGCGGCTTCGCCGCTTCGGCGACTGAAAATACGATGTAACACGCCGAAATGAAGCTAAACAGTAGCTCACAGGCTATCAAATACATCTTTGCGACGGTAAATGTCCATTCCATGCCTTGAAATATAAATATCTCGGGTAAAAACGCTCAAAATCATGCCTCCTCCCGGCCGCCGTTTTTGCATAAGGATCGTGCAAATCACATAAGGCTCGTGTGTGTCACATAGTGATTCGTGCGAATTTCATAATATTCGTGCGTTTTTGCATAGTGATTCGT
This sequence comes from Branchiostoma floridae x Branchiostoma belcheri, assembly GCA_019207045.1. Classification (NCBI taxonomy): domain Eukaryota; kingdom Metazoa; phylum Chordata; class Leptocardii; order Amphioxiformes; family Branchiostomatidae; genus Branchiostoma; species Branchiostoma floridae x Branchiostoma belcheri. The sequence goes on from CM033035.1 coordinate 11,856,549, forward strand.
GCGAATTTCATAATATTCGTGCGTTTTCGCATAGTGATTCGTGTGTATCACATAATATTCGTACGAATTTCATAGGGTTCGTGCAAATGCTTAGGCACCCCTGGATACATCCGGAACAGATTTGGGGGGGGGAGGGCTTGCATACCCAGCATACTGCATTCCTGTGGAAATGCCTGTGCAATTCCTAGAATTTTTGCAGACTGAATGCAATATATACCACTTGACGACTCCCCTGAGGCGTCGTCAAAAAGTCCATGCATGGGGAGAAGTAACTACTAGTATGGCATGAAAATGTTGACATGGCATAGTTCACTTTTGCAGGGAGCGAGTAGGATGCAAAATGTTGACATGAAAAATATGGTGGGAGGGAAACAAAAGTGTTAAATATGCTGCACTTACATGTAATTACCTTTCTTGTTATATGACAGTTGCCTTACATGTACACGCGAGTAACATGGATGAAGTAAATAGAGGTTAGTGACATGTAAACGTTACGTAAAATGACAGTCACTTCGTGATCTAGAATCTATGTCCGGTGATAACTTTTTAAGTTTATATATTTACTCAATGAATCCAATGGACAACCAGTTCGCAGCAGAACCTACCACTTTTAGGATAGCTCACAATCACCACATCATCGTCGCGTATCTCAAACGTCTTCGTCGCTTCCAGGGTTTCCATTGTAACATTACATGGAAAGAATATTCCCTGGTACTCCAAGTATGGAGGTGGCTCGGTAAGAGGGTGTCCTTGCGACAACGCCATGCTGAATACAGTAACACTAAAAAAGACACACATTACAATCATTGTCTACACCATTGTAGCCAGGCGACGAGCTCTTCGAATAGTTTATGATATAAACAAATTGAAAATATCACCAGAGAAGAACGCTGTAGAAGACAGCATATTTTGTAAAGCCCTTATCACGTATTCAAGCAGGACCTTGCCCCCTTCCTGTCATGACCAATTTGACCACGTCTTTGTTTATCCTGAAATTATGACCTGAATGCTTTTGAACCTACTTCCAACCACTACCAACCATCCTTGCCTCAAGCCGACTCCGTCCCGACTTCTTCTCAATCCGTTGTCAATTTTCTCACGAATGGAAATGTACATTGAAAAAGGCGTCTATATCGTAATTTTCAAGATGTTTAAGGGTTCTTGATGCTTTACAAGAGAATTGTGCTAATTATATGTAGTGTGTTTGCTCATTATCTCACCTACCTGCCAGGTGAGGACAAAGTACATACGGGCCATGACTAGAACCTGTTTATCAAGTGTGACCTTGAACCTTTACCTATGTGCCTAGTGACTGATGACGCGTCAAACTGCAGTGATCAAAACTTGCTAATGTTAAAGGAATTAGCCACCTACAGTATTTTCTTCTTTCCTGTGTGACATTTGAGGTTTGGTCATATAGCTTCTATATTATTAGCTTACCCTAAGTCAGAAGCCAAGCCAGTGCGCTTACTGTTTGTGAGCCGTGTGACTTCGGTTTTACTCAAGAATGCTTACACGTATTTCAACAGGTCACAGTAAGTTTACGGATGTAGGTTTGTGATACGGTGTGTAGATTTATGTGTAGGTATTCAAGATCCAGATACGATAGAGAGATAGTGGGCCCAAGTGTTACACTACTAGAGCCTATGCAACCCATACCTCCGGAGAGACTAGCTTGCAAGTACACATACCTGAAGTCCCACGGGCACCAACTGACTTATCACTCTGTCACAAAGTCCAATCTCAACTTCGGTGAACAATAGAAACTCTAGATCTAACTAGAGTTCATTGACCACATACCCACGTCAAATAAACAATGATTATTATGAAGAATGCTTTGGTAGACATGAATGTGTTTTTTTACATTTTATTTCTATTATGTTATTATTGGCAACATCATATCCATATTTTATCACATATAACATATATTGCATCCTCGACCACAGTGTAAACCAGTGAAACAGTGAAAACAGCGGAGCTGTTTTTCGACAAATGAATGTTAACGAGTACCTGCTAATGGGTATAGGGGACTAAACGGTTGAAAGTTTTTTTCCCGATATTTTGACTTTATTAAATCAACCAATTAGATCCGACGAGTAGAAGCCTCCAGTGTTCGTTTAGTAACCTAAATTGGCTAAACACTTACAAAAACTACTCACGAAACCGAAGAAATGTTCATTATATTATTCCATATATTAACATTATATGGAAAGAACATTCCTTGGCACTCCATGTAGGGAGGCGGCTCCTGAAGAGGGTGTTGTTGCGATAACGCCATGCTGAATACAATAACCCAAAAAAGACAAACATTACAATCATTGTCCACATAATCGTAGCCTGGGAAAGATGTTAAAATTAACAACTTGAAAATATCACCAGAGAAGAACGCTGCAAAAGTCAGCCTTTTGCTAAGCCCTTATACGTACGCTCACCGAGTTGACCAATGCAACAGGGTTGCGGGAAAACTAAGGTCTAAGGTTATTGATTAATTACGTATTCGGACCTTACCGCAGGATCTTGCCCCCCCCCTCCAGCTGCAATTTGAGTACACCTTAAAGTTTGTTTGTCCCGAATGTTCTTGAACCTACTCCTATTGCCACAAACAACCACCCTTACCTCAAGCCGACTCCTTCCCAACTTCTTCCCAATCCATTGTCGATAATCTTACGAATGGAGATGTATATAAAGAATGGTCTATATCGTAATTTCTAAGTCACGGTAAATGATGCATTACAAGAGAATGTGCTAATGATTTGCTGTGTGTACTTATTAACTCACCTACAACTACATACTTGTGAGGACAATGAACTTACGGGTCATGACTAGTACCTGTTTATCTAGTGCGATTTTGAACCCTTACCTATGTGCTAATGACTCGTCAAACTGCTGTGATCGAAACGCGTTTGTGTAAAGGCAAAGCGATCTATAGTACCAAGTTTTCTGCTTTCCTGTTTACATTTATGGGGTGGGTCCTATAGCTTCTATATTTTTAGCTTACACTAGTTAGAAGCCAATGAAACCAGTCCGATTACTGTGAACAGTGTTTATTTGGTGTTACAAAATACTTCAACATATTACGGTAGGTTTTTACAGATATAGATCTAGATCAGTGTGCAGATTACATGTATTCCAAATCTAGATACCATACAGGGATAGTGGGTCTATGTGTTACACCACAGCCTATGCAATCTATGCCTACAGAGCCGAGACTAGCTTACAAGTACACATACCTGACGTCTAACGGGCACCAACTGACTTATCACTCTGTCACAAAGTCCACTCTCAACTAGGGTGAACAATTGGCAACCCTAACTAACCAATCAGGCCTGTAAGTGTGCCATTGTTTACTCTCGCTAACCCCATGTACTCTCACTACCCAATCAATCAATCAATCTTTATTGCGCAACAATTGTACGGGTACAATGTATGGCAAGTTCGGGTGTAATACATGTACAGAACATCAAAACTAATATCTACGTGGTTGCTTATACATAACAATGGTAAGAGGGTTCTATGTAACAAATGACTAGTCGCTATGCTACTTTAGCTGAGCGGATTAATTCATGGGAAACAGGTACCCGGTATTACTAGAACATAGTGGTACACGGTACAGAGTTAACATCAAGTGTTTGTGTCATGACTTACCTAACTAGATATTGTGTAAAGTACGCTTGCGTCGCTGCGGGGTTCATTCACTGTGTCATTGTTGTGTTATTTTCGCCGATTTTCTGTTGCACTCACACTTACTTGCGTCACTGTTGCGTTTCTAGACTAAATGAACAGGTTATCGGAAGTCGCAGCATTGTCAATGTATGAAAATCATTGTAAAATAATGAAAATGCCTCAAAATGAGATTTATAACGAAATAATTTCAGTTGTGATGATGCATAATATGTTACTTATGTTATATGATAACCTTGAAAGACGTTTACAGTAAAAGAAGTGACCCAACTGAATGGACACGAACCATATACCAGATTTGAGTCCATCGCTTAACGTTATGTGTTTGTATACGAATATGGTGTGTGTTTATAGGTTTATTGAACAATTTTCAAATTTCACAAATAAAAAATCTTGATATTTCCTACGTTTTAATAGGAAATAGACAAAATACAACCTTGACACTGTTGAAGGCATGTTGGCGTCACTGTTGTGTCACTGTTGTGTTACTCTTGGGTCACTGTTGTGTTACTCTTGGGTCACTGTTATAACTGAATCAAAAACCGCTGTAAAATGATATCTAAAATGTATCCAAAATAGCTTTCAATAATAATAGGATGTTTACTTTTGATACTTGGTGCCAAATAAACAAAATATAATCTTGATACTGTTGAAGGCATGTTGGCGTCACTATTGTGTCACTGTTGTGTTACTCTTGGGTCACTGTTGTGTCACTTTTGGGTCACTGTTGGGGCATCTTGCCACTTGCGTTGTTTTTTAACTTCCAAAAAAACGTCGCGCTTGCTTGTGTCACCTCTAGGTGCCGCGGGGTCACGTCTGCGTTGTCGAACCCCGAAGCGACGCAAGCGTGACGCGAGTCTAGTGAGAGGGGGCCTTAAGCCCCACCTCCCATATGGCCACAATCAAACTGCGTCCCTTCTGCGCCACGTTCTCTAAGATAGAACGCTGACCGAGCTGTCCCGCGCTATAAATCGGAGCGCATCCTGAATATCTCGAACGCGCTCCTTTGTTGTCTTCCTTCATGGTGACTGACCGCACCGCAAGCGGTTTTATATTTGATTCGACCTCGTAAGACTCGACTTCGTAATCTTACAGACGTTATAAGGGTCTTATGAGGTGGTATACACCAAACAAACGAAATATTTTCGTTCCCAGAGTTTGCAATTTTGCGTCACTGTGCAATGCACATGATAATGAATGGTATATATTAATACTTAAGCAATACTAGTTATCCTATTTGCACATAACATTACAAGCTATAGGCCGGTACTCAAACTCAAACTACAGCCCTGTTTCACCGTACGTCTGGTCATTTTGCACTACCATGAAATGCACCAAAATACATGTGAGTGCTTGAGCAATGTTTCGCTTTTAAAAAGTAGATTTCATTTAAGTAAACTGACAGGCTTTTTAAGTAAAGTTACAGGCTATTTGGGCCGCTACTCAAAGTCCAACTCCAGCCCTGTTCCCGCCATCCGTTCCCGGTACTTCTGGTCAAACCTGGCGCTCTCCTCGGCCGAGAAGTGGTTCTTCCAATCTCCGACCATACCTTGGGTGTACAGGTGAAAGAAAGCCAAGTAAGGATATCACGAAAGCCTATTGTATATTGTCTTAAAAGGCCACAGCAGGCGAATACTGAAAGCCAAGTAAGAATATCACGAAAGCCTATTGTATATTGTCTTTACGCCATAGAAGATAAATTTGACGAATGAAAATTTGAAGAGATTGCCTGACTTATAAAAATAGACAAACGTTCAACTTGTAACAAGGATTAAATCCACAAAACTACACTGGTGGATAAAGTGACACACAAAAACACATTGATGTCACTTTTATTATTCTTATACTAATAAATACGTTTCACCCCTACAAAAACGTACGGTAACGCGTGCGGCTACTTGACTTGCACCTACCTATTGTAACTTTTACAGGTACAATTAAGATTTACTCAACGACATTTATTTTTTCCATTAAGGTGTCTTGTAATTATGCTGACAATCTCTGGAGGGAAAAGTTTTTGTTTTGTTTTCAAAATCAGGCGAAAATTAAAGGGCGTGCTAAAGTCACCAATGAAGTTTACTTGTTGTGGACTTATAACTTGAATACCTAGTCAATTAACATAATTACTTAATCGTATATCTGATGAAATGATTATTCTTTTCTCATTGTCTATCATAGCATTGCTTTTATGAAATAAGATACGACTACAAGTAACGTTAGATTTTAATACCTTTTGACAGAAACTGAAGTCAATGCAACATTCTCTAACTTTAAAACAACATTGACCATTTACCATTCCGGACAATGTTATCTCTCCATGTACCAGTCTCTGCCAATGTCTTCCTCATTGACTCCAAGCTGCAGCTGTTCAGGATAAGGGCCAGATGTTCATCGGTCAGTTCTTTCTCCAGGAAGGCTGCTATAGTCTTCACTGACGACCGAAAATCCTAGTGAAAACAAGTACAAATGTACTGGTACTTACGAAACATACATGTGTAGTCCTGAACATATGAATACTATTCCATATCGTTCTTTTGTTCATTTGATTCTCCTATAGATATGTTATAATATCACACACATTCACCTTTGATGTTCATCGGTCAGTTCTTTCTCCAGGAAGGCTGCTATGGTTTTCACCGACGAGCGAAAATCCTGAAAACAGGTACAGATGTACAGTTCTGGTACGGACAAAAGATATTTGTTAAGATATTTATACCATTCCATATTTTTCATTTGATTATCCCATAGATATATTAGAACATCATACACATTTACCTTTTTCATATCCTCGTACTTGACAAAGAGAAAGTGGGGGTTATCCTTCATTTGCCACCAGCCCAGCACGTGATCAAACCAGTCACCATAGATCACTGCAATAAAAGAGCATTGACATACTGTTACATAGTTACGTATACCTTACACGTTACCTGTACGTAGCAAAGTCTGATACTTCTGATCAGACGGGTTTCCTACAAGGGAGATGCATCAGTGACAGTATACGTCGAATATTAGAAATTATAGAATATTATGATCGTAATAGCTTACCTGGATTAATTTTCGTAGCAGACTTTGAAAAAGCATTTGATACCATTAGACTTGATTTTATTTTTAAAACCCTTGAATACTTTGGTTTTGGTGCGGGAGTTATCAACTGGATTAGAATTTTATATAAAGACATTTGTAGTATGGTTATAAATTATGGACATATTTCTCATTCTTTCCCCTTGTCCCGTGGAGTCCGCCAGGGTTGCCCTCTTTCTCCATATCTGTTTATTTTAGGAGTGGAAATTTTAGCTATTAAAATTAGAAATAATGTAGAAATTAAAGGACTAACGACTTATGGTGTAGTATCAAAAATTTCTCAGTATGCCGACGATTGTAATTTCCCCCTAGCCCCGAAGCTTGGCTCTCTCTACGCTTTAGTGACCGACTTGGAAAATTTTTCTTCGTTATCAGGTTTAACTCCGAATTTTGACAAGTGTATAATAAAACGTATTGGCTCTCTATGTGGTACAAATTTTTGCCTTCCCTGCCCCTTACCCGTTCAGTGGACTGATGGCCCCATAGATCTCCTGGGTATTCACATTCCAGTACTTTTATCCGACATTATTCGGATTAATTTTGATCGAAAATTAATGAAAATTGACAAATTATTATATCCTTGGAAAACAAAGATATTAACACTTATGGGTAAGATTACCTTGATTAATACACTTATTGTAACACAATTCATTTTCTTACTCAGCTCTCTTTCGACCCCTCCACCGGACTTTTTTGACAAATATGAAAAGAAAATATTTGAATTTCTTTGGGGAGGTGGTCCTGAACGTATTAAAAGAAAAACTATTTATAGTGCATATGAACAAGGGGGTCTTAAACTGCGAAATCTGCGTGCCGTGGACCTAACATTAAAAGCCTCATGGGTACCCAAACTTCAACTAAACAAGGAATGGTTTTGTTCCAAATTTTTATTTATGTCCTGTCCGTTGTTTCGAACAAGTTTGTTTCCTTTTGCACAACTTACTTCATGTGACTTTGACAATCTTTTGGGTAAACCAGCACCCATTAGCTCCTTCTTCAAACAAGTTATACAGGCTTGGCTTCGTTTCCAGTTACGACCGCCTGAGGGGGTGGAGGAAATCAAGCAGCAAATTCTTTGTCTCAATTCTAAAATACGTATTGCCGGGAAACCCTTTTTCTCTTCATCTTTTGACACAGCGGGGGTAAGATTTTTGAATGATATTTTAGATTCTGAAAACAAATTGCTTTCTTATACAAACTTCTCGCTAAAATTTGGTAATACCTGTCCGGAATTTCAATATATTCAATTAACTTCAGCGATTCCAGTTTATTGGAAATCGTCTTTAAAACATCCATCTCCAGATTTACGTGTTTGTATGCCCATTTGTAGGGACAGAACTTGGTGTCAGAAGAAGAAGATTAACAAATATTTGTATATCTTTTTTATGAAAGAAACCAATTTGTGTGAACCCTCATATAAAATACAACTTTCCTGGGAAGAATATTTTGATATACCCATACCTTGGAAACAAGTGTACTGCCTACCCTACAAGCTCTCTATAGATACCCACACCAGAATGTTTCAGTATAAATTGCTTTTTAAATTTTTAACTGTTAATAAAACATTGTTCACTTGGAAATTAATAAACTCTCCTAGGTGTAGCCTTTGCAATGAAGAAGAAGAGACGGTCATTCACCTGTTTTGGGACTGTAGAGTTGTTGCTAATTTCTGGTCCAAGGTGGATGAGTGGTTCTTCAATCTTACAAATATTCATTTGCATATTAATGTTTTCAATGTCATCTTTGGTGATTTAAGTGACCGTTGCCCAGCTCTGTCAAATCTTATTATCCTCTTAGCTAAGATTTATATTTTCAAGTATCGACAACAGAAATTAGAATTATCTAGTTTTATTTCATTTGTGTCTTATGTCCATAAATTAGAATGCATCATTGCAAAAAGATTAGACAAAATGCCTAAACACATCGGGAAGTGGGGTAAATTATATGTTGTATTGATTTAAGTTTCCTTTAGCCATTGTTTAATTTATTTTCCGGGGTCCTCATAATTTCTCATTAATTTTTATGGTTCTTATTGTCTACTGGTTTTATGTATCAGTTTTGTTGTCATGCATGTGCGTCACGAATTTTGTTTGTTGTGCCATGATTTTGTTCTCCTTATTTTGAAATGAATAAAAAGAAAGAACTTAAAAAAAAAAAAAGTCTGATACTTAACTCATACTTAACTCATCAACCAGGCCTCTTTTGTCACATGTTCATACGGCGGTAGAGAAAGGAGCATGACTTTAGACAACTAGCATTCTACATTCTTTACATTTCAGTAAGTTTTCTTAATTGGAAGGTACTGAAAAGGGTACTAGGAACATTTTTGCACAAGGTACAATAACTCAATTCGTACATTTCACCGATCAAAAACTCACTTTTTCCATCCATGCAGTAGTTAATATGCTGCTCCCAAGATTCTGGAGTCTTCCAATAAGGAGCTTTTTGTAGGTGGTAGTAGAAAGACACACAGACATCCTTGATGTTTCGCAGGATGACAATGACTTTCACCTTGAAAAGATGATATCGTTAGAAACGAATATATTTATGTGTACTTTACAGTGAAAGTGTCAACGAACCATATGTACAATTAGGGAACTGCTACAGACATATCTGTGTCACAATTTTATGTGGAATACACAATATCGAATGATTGCTTGGTTTAACCCTATCTAGACCGGGGGGGGGGGGGCTAAAAGTGCCTGCGCCAACTTTGACGTCGTATAACTGCCGAACGACGTATGCTAGGACTACGAAACTTGGTGACTTTTCCTAAAATATTGTTGCCAACAATTCTGTGAAAAACAATTTAGTTTGTAATTTTTCCTGTTGCCATGGCAACGGGTTTCTGACAGGCATATTTTACCAAATTTACTAATTTCAGTTTGAATTATGGGATTTCAAGGTTTTATTGCTAGACCAAACTTTTTTATCTATATCATTAACATCCTGTGTAATTTTAAGTTACATTTCTAATTAAATATTCATAATTTATGCTAATTTGATGACGTCATGGGTGAAAATCCAAGATGGCGGACAATGACATTTTCAATGATAAATACATGTTATTTTTACTGAAATACCGTCAAAATGTTTTATCTTCTTACAAAACACAATTACTTGAACCTTTTTAGTCCAGTTTTATTGGGTTTTGAGGTTATATGTGGAAAAAATCGTATTTTAGAAAATTCAAGCTTGTCGATCCAAGATGGCGGACAAATGACGTCATTTTCTGACGTCATATAGGCGTCAGTGTCGTCGTTATTGGTAACAAAAGACTTGGCAGACTTAGACACCAATAATGTAACCTTTATAGTCATCGTTTTGTTTAATACCTGTAAGTATTGCTGAAATTTCATATTTACACGATTTTAGCCCAAAAAAAGATATTATGACGTCATAATTACGTCATATTACGTCATAACGATACAAAAATTACAGAAAATATAAAAATTTACTAGTACATCATCCCCTCCAAATTTGGTGATCGTAACCCAAGCCGTTTTGAAATTACGAAGGGGGGGGGGTCAAAAGAGCCCCCTCCTCGGTCCCAGGTATACCAATCAAGCCCGGTCTAGATAGGGTTAACACAATATCTAGACTGGACTAGACCTTGTTGACTGGAGCTGCCAACCCTGGAGGGGCCAGCTGGTGTTGGAGATGAGTATACATGAGTCGAGGGGATGGAGTCTCACGCACCGGAGGAATGAAAATTCCATTTTGAAGTGAGTTGCAAAATGTTGATATAGAACAGTTCATTTTTGGATGGGGAGGGAAAGATAGTGAAATTTGTGGGGATACAAAATGTTGATGCAGAACAGTTCATTTTGTATGGGTATGGAAATAAAAAGAGTGAAATATGCTGCACTGACATGCAAACTTTTAACTAAGGTTGTCTTTCTTGTTATATCACAGTTACCTTACATGTGCACGTAAGTAGCCTGGATAAGTAAAAATAGGCTAATGACATGTAAATGTTACGTAAAATGACTTTGAATATATAATCTAAGTCCGGTGATAAGTTTTAAGTTTATATAACGTTATGTACGCAATGGATCTAATGGACAACCAGTTTAGGGCAGCACCTACCACTTTTAGGATAGCTCACTATCACCACATCATCGTCACGTATTTCAAACGTCTTCATCGCTTCCAGGCTTTCCCTTTTAACATTATTTGCTGGGAATAATATTCCCTGGTACACAATTACTTGAACCTTTTTAGTCCAGTTTTATTGGGTTTTGAGGTTATATGTGGAAAAAATCGTATTTTAGAAAATTCAAGCTTGTCGATCCAAGATGGCGGACAAATGACGTCATTTTCTGACGTCATATAGGCGTCAGTGTCGTCGTTATTGGTAACAAAAGACTTGGCAGACTTAGACACCAATAATGTAACCTTTATAGTCATCGTTTTGTTTAATACCTGTAAGTATTGCTGAAATTTCATATTTACACGATTTTAGCCCAAAAAAGATATTATGACGTCATAATTACGTCATATTACGTCATAACGATACAAAAATTACAGAAAATATAAAAATTTACTAGTACATCATCCCCTCCAAATTTGGTGATCGTAACCCAAGCCGTTTTGAAATTACGAAGGGGGGGGTCAAAAGAGCCCCCTCCTCGGTCCCAGGTATACCAAACAAGCCCGGTCTAGATAGGGTTAACACAATATCTAGACTGGACTAGACCTTGTTGACTGGAGCTGCCAACCCTGGAGGGGCCAGCTGGTGTTGGAGATGAGTATACATGAGTCGAGGGGATGGAGTCTCACGCAGCTGGATGTGGCGTGGCTCTTGACCTGGAAGCCAAATTTCAGGTCCAAATGGTGATGCGTTTTCCTTCTTTCCACCAAGAATCTTATGCACAACTTCGAACATCCAGTTCATACCTTGGGTAAAAAACAAGAGTTGGAATGAAATTAAAACACAGGCTGAACACAGTGCTCAACTGAATCTTTCTAGAGTTGGCTTGGCCACTACCACACTTTTGTTGACAAGTTCTAATCAGACATTGAAGACACCTTTCCAAGAAAATGCGTCGAATGTGTAAAAAACATTCGTCTTACTGCCACATGTCACTTCTAAAACTGATCAAACTCAAATGTTTTCCCCAAACTACAAAAGTAACAACATTGAAGTTCACTAATTCGTCTAGATAGCATGCACTATACAAAATTATCCTCAATTTTTGACTTGACATTTGGTATGGAGTACTGAAGGTGTGTGGGAAGGTTCTGCACTACCAATGGGGCAGACGTACCTTGGAAGAGTCTAATTATCAGCATAATGGTATCTACAAAGAGCCCATTGTTGCATGGAGGACCGGAGGAAATGTTTTTGAAAATTCCATTTTGAAGTGAGTTGCAAAATGTTGATATAGAACAGTTCATTTTTGGATGGGGAGGGAAAGATAGTGAAATTTGTGGGGATACAAATGTTGATGCAGAACAGTTCATTTTGTATGGGTATGGAAATAAAAAGAGTGAAATATGCTGCACTGACATGCAAACTTTTAACTAAGGTTGTCTTTCTTGTTATATCACAGTTACCTTACATGTGCACGTAAGTAGCCTGGATAAGTAAAAATAGGCTAATGACATGTAAATGTTACGTAAAATGACTTTGAATATATAATCTAAGTCCGGTGATAAGTTTTAAGTTTATATAACGTTATGTACGCAATGGATCTAATGGACAACCAGTTTAGGGCAGCACCTACCACTTTTAGGATAGCTCACTATCACCACATCATCGTCACGTATTTCAAACGTCTTCATCGCTTCCAGGCTTTCCCTTTTAACATTATTTGCTGGGAATAATATTCCCTGGTACTCCATGTAGGGAGGTGGCTCGGGAAGAGGGTGTTGTTGCGATAACGCCATGCTGAATACAGTAACACCAAAAAAAGACAAACATTACTCTCATTGTCCACATCATTGCAGCCTGAAGGTTATAATAAACAAATTAAAAATATAACCAGTTGAGAACGCTGTAGAAGACAGCATATTTTGTAAAGCCCTTATCACGTATTCAGGCAGGACCTTGCCCCCTGTATGGCCAATTTGACCACGTCTTTGTTTATCCCAAATGCTTTTGAACCTACTTCCAACCATCCTTGCCTCAAGCCGACTCCCTCCCGACTTCTTTTCAATCCATTGTCAATTTTCTCACGAATGGAAATGTACATGAGGTGCTTTACAAGATGCTTTACAAAAGAATATACTAATTATATGTATGTATATAGTGTATACTTATCATCTTACCTACCTGCCAGGTGAGTACAAAGTACGTACGGGTCATGGCTAGAACCTGTTTACCTAGTAAAAAAGTGTGACCTATGTGCCTAGTGATTAATGACGCGTCAAACTGCAGTCATCAAAACAAGTCATGTTAATGTTAAAACAAAGCTACAGTATTTTCTTCTTTCCTGTGTGACATTTGAGGTTTGGTCATATAGCTATAGCTTCTATATCATTAGCTTATCCTAAGTCAGAAGACAAACCAGTGCGCTAAAGCTAAGCGCCGTACGTGACATTTGTCCGTATGTTTTCTTTTTGGAGGCCACCTCCGCCACGTATTTCTGAAAACGTTCAGACTGTACAGGGCCGGCGTTTCGCCTGTACTGGCACGTACGGGGGGGCGAATCCGCAGCCCGATGGCACGCAAAATATTGCTTGTACGTCAAGTTCTACGGCGTGTCTGCGTGCTCCAAAATCCGTCAGATTCCCTAAAAGTTCGTACGGAGGCGGTACTTCCAACTTGCGGTTCCCAAAAGATTGCCCACGTATTTGCACGTACGGCGGGTTATTCCCTTAGCTTTACTGTCTGTGAGCCGTGTGACATGTTTTTTTTTTCAAAGATGCTTGCACGAAGTATTTCAACAGGTTACAGTAAGTTTACAGATATAGGTCTAGGGACACAGTGTGCAGACTACAGGTATTCCAGATCTAGATACGATACAGCGATAGTGGGTCTAATTTTACACTGCAGCCTATGCAACAGAGAGACTAGCTTAAGAGTACACATACCTGACGTCCCACGGGCACCTTATCACACTGCCACAAAGTCCACGCTCAACTTTGGTGAATAATAGCAACTCTAGATCTAACTAGAGGTCAGTGACCACATACCCTCGTATGAGCAATGATTATTATGAAGAATTTCAGAAGAAAGCTTTGGTAGACATGAATGTGTTGAAAATTTTATTTCTATTATGTTATTACCATATCAATATTTCATCACATATAATATATCGCATCCTCGGCCACAGTGCCGAGTTGTGCACCCGTTGTGCTTTTTTGAGCGGAACTGTTTTTCGACAAATGAATGTTAACGAGTACCTACTAATGAGGATGGGGGACTAAACGTTTTAAAGTTGTTTTTTTTTTTTACTTTATTTAATCAACTAATCAAATCCGAACAAGTAGAAGCCTCCGTTATTCGTTTAGTAGTCGTCAAGAACTACTCATAAAACAGCAGAAGTGCATTCACTGCACACCGGATAGCCTAGCCTATCAACCTATCCTCACCCCCTTTCCTTCAAAATGGAATGATCCGAATAGGGTGATTGACACCCACGGGTAGGGGTCAAGGCTGGGTGAGCCTAAGTAGCCAAACAAGGCTAGCTTTGAAGCTGGTGTGTTACGCCGAATGGCGGTTATACCGGCTATATAGATACAGATACAGATACAGCTTACACATTCCGCGGAGAATAGGACATGAAGCAGAGGTTAAGGAGAGATCGTTTGCCCGAATCTCAAAACAAAAATGCTCACTGTAGTTCCAAACGAGTTGCTAGGTGGCTCAAACTTACACCACTTTCTCCCTGTCCTAATACCTATCAATGTATGACCTACTAAAAATCATGAACCTGAAAATTGATGCACTTGTGCATGCCATCCATATAATCAAATTAACATGGTCTAACGTCACAAGCTAACGCTGTTTGTTCTGCTACTCAAAGTCAAACTCCAGCCCTGTCCCTGCCATCCGTTCACGGTACTTCTGGTCAAACCTGGCGCTCTCCTCGGCCGAGAAGTGGTTCTTCCAATCTCCGACCATACCTTAAATGACAGGAAGTATTTGTTACATTATATCTTATCGATCTGACTTCTAATATAAGCAGACACTACTAACACGTCGAGTTAATAGTAGATTTAATAAAATGATATCGCAAATCGTTTCATAAGTTACTACATATCAAAATTAATTACGTTACTACTATCAAGTGCAAGTAAAATTTTAAGTTTCTATTAAAAAGTCAAAAGAGCAGTGTCATTGTGTGTTCATGCCTTCGCTTCCGGAAGGACGGACTTTTAAAAGCAGTACTGTATTCATTGATATTTTGGAGAAAACGGACTTTTCTTAAAGGAGGATCTTTTACCTTTCCTCACTACGTCCTTTCTCCATGTACCAGACTCTGCCAATGTCTTCCTCATTGACTCCAAGCTGCAGCTGTTCAGGATAAGGGCCAGATGTTCATCGGTCAGTTCTTTCTCCAGGAAGGCTGCTATAGTCTTCACTGACGAGCGAAAATCCTGAAAACAAGTATAACTGCACTGCTACTGAGAAAATGTAATCCTATAGACATTGGTACTATTCTACATATGTCTTAGTTTGTTTATTCAGTTTTATGATAAATATGTTATGTCATCATATGATACACGTCCTTCACCTTGTTCATATCTTCGTACTTGGCAAAGAGGAAGTGAGGGTCATCTTTCATTTGCCACCAACCCATCACGTGATCCAAGTGGTCACCACAGATGACTACAATGAAAGAGCATCAACATATTTAACTTACAGCATACAAAAAAACAACAGAAACCCAGGCAACCCAGAGCAAGCTGCTACGGGGAAAATCTATAGCACTTCTTCCTTATATCAAAAGCTTTCTGCTATCAAAAACAATCAAGAGTCAGACCATGCCCTAATACCGGAAGTTCTGCAGTACATGTAGTACCAAGGTCACACACCAGGGGGTCAGCCATTACAATTCATCAAGAAGTTATGCTTTAATAAATAACAAGGAATACAAAATTAACACATTGACAACAGTCAAATGTACACGTATCCATTCAAACAAAAACCCCAATTTCCCATGATTTTTTTCCGTAAAATCATATCGGTGTACGCCATATACATGCTACTGCTTGGCATTTCATTTTCGTCTAATCAAGCTGCTACTCCAGTAAATAAAGCTTCATATATTTCGCCGCTTAATCAAAAACGCACCTTTTCCATCCAAGAATTTCTCAATGTTGTGTTCCCAACTTTCCTCGGCCTTAAGCTCCCGATTTTTCTTTGCGAAGTAGTACCACGACACACAAACGTCTTTGGGGTTTCGCAGTACGACAATTACTTTCACCTAGAAAAGAAGATGTAATTGAGACTAAAATTATTCTGTCATGTACTTTAATCTTCATTCTGAGATTGAATTATGAATTGAATTATTATTCAGTCAATATGCAAACAAATACGATTTGATCAAATAGTCGGTTTGTTCCCTTTACTCGTGATCAAATAATTAACAAATACGGAATATCATTATTAGTAAAAAAGTAATAAAACTTGTATTTTCTAATCGAATGAATTCAAATTTGGCACAAAGGTTAAGACATACATGTAAAATCCTCTTGAGACTGAAATATTTCAGTTTGTTTTCTATGAGCAACTGGGTGGATTTGAATACATTAATAGATAAACAAAATTGGGCGATTTTTAACGTTTTCCGTCGTTCTTTACAATTAAGATTTGACATAGCTGACAATGTTTTCGGAGCCAATTTTTACATTATAGTAATCAGAAAAATATAATAAGTAGTCAACGGAATACAAAACAAATAAAATTTGCTGGTCTGGACCATTCAAGAAAATTACATTTGTTGTTGTTTTTGTAATAATTGTAAGCAAATATAATTTTCTTTACTTTCCCATGAAATATGTGCTTTATGGTGCATGTACGTGTAGCAGGTCATGCATTGAATGCATAAACCAGCTGCGCTACCATGCCGTGTGTTACGCCGAATGACAGTTTTTCGGCTGTACAGATACAGAAACAGATACAGAAGACATGACGAGACCTTGCGTAGGAGAATGAACAGGACTAGACCTTGTTGACTGGAGATCTCAATCCTGGAGGAGCCAGTTGAAACGGAAGATGGGTGTACATCAGTCGAGGGGACGGGCGCTCAGCAAGCTGGAGGTGACAGGGCCGCTGTCCATGGTAGTGAAACTCAGGCCCCGTTAATACTGAGTTTTCCTTGTTTTCACCATTTATTCTACGCACGATTTCGAACATCCAGTTGACCCCTAGGAGAAAATGCAGCTGCCAATGAGGTTTCTGGTATTTACTACTTGTGTACTAAACGCATCGTGGTTACCGGAACATACGACAGTTCTTTTAATTTGTCAAACTCTCAGTGCTGTTCATGTTCAGATTTAGAATACTAGTATACTGCGAATCTTGAAATATTCGCGGTTCTATTTTCACGGTATCCACGGTGAGATCAGGACCCCGTTAACATGAGTTATAACAGGGCTTCGACTCCGCAAAAACCTCCTTGCCAAATCAAAACCTTCCCGCAAAAATAAATGAATTTAAAGTAATCTATGAAAACCATCTTCCTAACGCCCGGTCCCCAACGGCACTACCTTATGGGGCCCTGCTGTCCCAGGCCCTACCTACGGGTATTATGATTGTCGCCACAAACAAGCTGTCAACCAATCAGAGAACAGGCCTTCCTTGGGCTTGTTGTTGTCGCAAGCTGTCTCGCAAAGGCCGCTGGGAAGCTATCAGCCAATCATGTTACGTATTACCATGACTTTGTTTGCTCACCATGCCAACGCCCGATCCCCAACGGCTGACTGCCCATATAAGGGCAAGCTCATTAATATTCATAAGCAAGGCACCCCTAATAACCGAATACTGTGGCTGATTTGTCAGGGTTGATATCATAGGCTTTGCCGTGATTGTCAACCCTGAGTGTGAGGGTGATGAAAACAGACATTTGCTCCATAAAACTAGAACGTAACTGCGTAAATGCGTAACTTTGCACTAGCAGCACCTACCACTTTTAGGATAGCTCACTATCACCACATCATCGTCACGTATCTCAAACGTCTTCATCGCTTCCAGGCTTTCCCTTGGCATCCAATTTGTGTACAATATTCCCTCGTATACGTGCTCCGCGTAGGGAGGGGGCTCGGTTTGCGGCGAAGCTAATGCCATTCTGAATACAGTGAGAAAACAAAGTACAAATAAATTATACAAAATCATTCTCCAGAACGCTGTGAGTGATGTGACTGGCGAATCGCACGCATCAATATGTACCCATAAAATATCAAGACGGTCCACCCGCTGTCAAGCCTTCTTGAGTTAATCGCGATCGATCGTGATATGGACAACCGGAAGTACACACACGCACGCACGCACGCACGCACACACACACACACACACACACACACACAAACACACACACGCGCGCGCGCACACACGCACACAGACACACACACACACAGACACACACACACACACACACATGTACACACTGTCACTCACACACACACACACACACACACACACACACTCGAACATGGACCAAAAGGCTCCAGGTAGGAGTTTACTCGATACATTTTGTACAGATACTGATTAGCTTTGATAAAAACAAAGATCCAAACAAAGACACATAACTGAAGTCCCACAGGCATCAACTGACTTTAACACTCTGTCACTAAGTTCAAGTTCGTCCCAGTTGGTGAACAATGGCAACTTTCGTTCCCAATCAGGGCTTACATAACCAGGTACATTTGTGTAAGTCCCAAGTCCGACCTCCGCCATGTTCCTAGTTGAACTCTATGCACTTCCGGATCCGTTCTGCGCAGCGTTGAACCCCACTGTGGTTGAACCCCAAGCTGGCGGTCACTTCCTGGTTAGATCGGGCAAGGAGGTTATATTGTTCACCGAGGTTGAGCTTGGACTTTGTGCCAGAGTGATAAGTCAGCTGAAGCTCGTGGGACTTCAGGTATGTGTACCTATTAGGTCTTGTCTAATCTATAGTCTATTTGTATATATAGGTATAGATTGCATAGGCTGCGCGAGTGTAAACACTATAGACCCACTACATTGTATCTCTGCATCGTATCAAGGACTACTGGAGGGCCCCGAGGGGGGGGGGGGGCGACAACGCTCTATGCTAATTTCGGGAAGGATGGTTACGTAATCGTAATTCTGGAAGCTTAATTACGCCAATATCAGTCGACGCATAATGCACCGATTCCGCTTTACGTTGCATTCGAGCGGTCCCGCTACAGAGTACCTAGAATTAAAACCGCAATGGAACCCGGGGCTTGCTAATTTGGGGGCACTCGTCTAGATCTGGAATACTAATTGTAATCCTGTATCCCTCGTCGGACCGATTCTGTAAACCTACTGTAACAATTGCTTATTTCATTACCTTGTGTATGTATCTTTGAGTAAACCATATGTCACCGGATATACACGGCTCACAGACAGTTATCCGAGCTGGTTTGGCTTCTGACATAGGATAAGCTATAGTACCCAATATAGAAGCTATAGTACCCAACCCTCAAATGTTACACAGGAAAGCAGAAAACTTAGTACTGTAGGCTTTGCTTTTACACAAACATGTTTTGATCACTGGTGTTTGACGCGTCATTAATCACTAGGCACATAGGTAAGGGTGCAAAGTTACACTAGATAAACACTCCCCCGGCGGGTTCTAGTCATGACCCGACAAGTACATTGTCCTCACAAACAAAGCCGATGTAGTTATAGGTTAGTTAATATGTTAACACTACTCTCCAAGCAGAGGTTAGGCTCCGACTGTTTTTTAACGTTTTTTAGTCGTTTTTATCGGGCTTTCTATTTTGTCATTTTTCTTGAAGTACGCCAGCCCAACAGAAAGGTTAGGTTTTGACACAGAAAGATAAAATAGAAAAAGCCCGATAAAAACAACTAAAAAAAAAGTTAAAAAAGGTTGAGCCTAACCTCTTCTTGGAGAGTAAGTAAACATAATACACACGTGTTTTTAGCACTTTCTCTTGTAAAGGCATCCTTAACTATCTTTAAGACTACGATATACACCCTCTTTTGAGTCGGTTTGAGGTGAGGATGATCGTTAGTTGTTGGGAGAAGGTTCAACAGCTTTTGGTATAAACAGAGACTGGTGGTGACGGGAGGGGAGGGGGGTCCTGCTGCAAGGCCTGAATATTTGATAAGGGCTTCATAAAATACATGTATGCTGCCTTTTACGGCATTCTTCTCTGGTGATATTTTCAATGTGTTAATTATAACATCCAAAGAGCTTGTCATCAGGCTACAATGCTGTAGATGATTAATGACTGTAATGTTTGTTTTCTGTTTCTTTATTGTATTCAGCATGGCGTTATCACAAGAACACCCTCTGCCCGAGCCTCCTCCCTACATGGAGTACCAGGGAATATTGTTCCCAGCAAATAATGTTAAAAAGGAATGCCTGGAAGCGATGAAGACGTTTGAAATACGTGACGATGATGTGGTGATAGTGAGCTATCCCAAAAGCGGTAGGTGCTGCTGCAAATTGCTTATCCAGTAGATTCATTGAGTGCGCGCATGTGTAAACGTAAAAAGTTATCACTTAGATCATATGTTTCAAGTCATTTTACGTAACATTTACATGTAATTACCTCTAGTTTATGCTAACACTGTTGTCTTGTTTGTTATCACTTATGCAGCTGTAGTCTCCGTTGATCTTCGTTAGGTCCAAGGCCGGTCAAGCCAGAAGTCATTTTTATATGTTGTCTCGCATCTGATGGTAGTTAGCGGCCTGGATGTGGGATTAAGTTTATGTTTGCTTCTTACATATCACCTGTTTACTTGGTAAGTTGTATCATGGGCAAGAGAAGCAGGCTTGGACACACAAGTTTCCAATGTCGACGATATCTTCGTTTATCTGCCTTGCCAAAAAAGGTTACGTTTTGGAGTGTTTTGTATATGTACATATAATTATGGTAATGTAGATAGGGGTCATCATCATCATCATTATCATAGACACCCCCAAATAACCTCGCAAGGGGCAACGTGGGGGGTGGGGGTGTCCCGGGTTAGGGCGGGCAGGGAACTCCACTCCGGAATGGTTCTAGGGAAGGACGAGAATTTTTATGTGACATTACGGGCAAAGATTGGCCGGTAGTTGAGTTGGTGGCTTCCTCCAGTACGTCCTTGGGTAGGTTTAAGTAAGTTCCGTGTATCTATGCTAATCCTGTTATTTATTAAGTTTATAGAAAAAGGTGAGGCGGACGTTCCTCCTCCTTTCGAGGAGAGGGCGCCACTGCAGGTCATTGAGCATTTGTGTCACGCTGCTAGTCTGCCGAAAGTCATTATGGGTCACTTGGTCGGCCCTGCCCTGGACGGCCTCCACCGCCTGTATCCCTTTGTTGGTGAACGGGTCCCAGACGATAGCACTATATTCCAAGTGGGGCCGTAGACAAAACTTTTCTTTTAATTTTTTTTCAAATCGACACATTCTTCCTGGAAAGGGATCTTCAATGACAGCTTAGAAAGTAACAAAAGTTTGTTAGAGTGGCCAAGCTAACTCTAGAAAGGCCCAGTCAGTTGAGAACTGTCGTTAGCTTGTGTTTCAACTTCATTGAAAATGACTCATTTTTCTCAAGGTACCACCTGGATGTTCGAAGTTGTGCATAAGATTCTTGGTGGAAAGAAGGAAAACCTATCGCCTATCGTACCTGAGTTATGGCTCCCAGGACAGAAAGAACCCGCCTACGTCCAACTGCGTGACTCTCCATCTCCTCGGCTGATGTATACTCATCTCCAACCCAAAATGGCACCTCCAGGATTGGCAGCTCCAGCCAACAAGGTCCAGACATTCTTACCACAAACATTCGTTCTTAATTTTGTTTTCCTGTTATCTAATCTTCTCAACTACAAATGATATTAAGCAGACGTGAAAGTAGAACCATTTGCTGTGACAAAAGCTAAAGAAAATTTAAAAATATTACGTTAAAAAGTAGTATCGAGGGCCACATGGTCCCTAAATGCTGTCCCCTGACGGTGATCATGATGCCATCCTCTGCAGGTTAAAGCCATTGTCGTCCTGCGAAACCCAAAAGATATCTGTGTGTCATATTACCACTTCAGCCAAAAATGTGACCATCTAAAGACCCCAGACTCTTGGGAGCAGTATTGTAAGGACTTCTTGGCTGGAAAAAGTGAGTTTTGTTATAAATTTTTTAATTACAAATTGCCTTGAGTCATGCTACATGGCTAATTATAACGAAATACAATTGTAGTCATGGCCCAGGTCACCGTATTGTAGTTACAATCTTCATGTCTACCTTGCCCCCCCCCCCCCCGACGACCAGGAGGTCAAGCGTTACAACTTATTAAAGACATCCCCCCCCCCCCATACAATAAGTCATTCCATATTTCAAAGATTCCATAGGCCAGATTTCAAAGTTTCCATCGTGGTTAGGAAGACACCGGATCTCAAGGTTTGTGGGGAAAGATTCAATGAAGAATACCATATATAGTAAGAACCTGTGGGTATCCTAACCAAACGATGATTGACGAGTGGGAGTTTTCAGCGTTGTAGCTTATATTAATGACGTTGCTAACACCCAAGCAACCAAGGGTTAAAGGGGCATTCCACTCCACACGGGAGTGTTATTTTCCGATAGATAATTTTAGGAAGTGATAACTGCATACTACTTCACATTATACGATAAAGTACCCAGTTGCTCCACATGCCTCAAAAGCATTCAATGTTCTACTAAACTCCCCAAGTACCCTCTAATTGAATTGATCCTATGGCTGAATACAATGCAAAACTTCTAGGTAAGGTTACAAAACTAATTTCAGGTTCGCTAAGAAATCTCGTCATGGTCTTGTATTCTTTGCTATCTTATGAGCAATTTACCTTCTCGGTGTGCTTAGCGTACCTCATTTATTCCGAAAATATGTACGATAAACAAAGTGTCTATCCGCATAGGGAATGCATGGGTAGGGTCTGCATGGGTTTAGTGAGTGTCCTTATTGTTTTATAAAACACACATCACGTAATTCATCCCAAGGTGAATTTCACAAAATTTGGCTGATTATGTATTCATTGACACATTATGTATTGGAAAACAATACTCCCTTCTGGAGTGGAATGACTCACCACGAGGTGTATAAGGCCCGGTCATATGCTATCACGACCGAATAAAATTACGATTTACAGATCAGAGTGAGCAATGTGAACTCTTCCATTGCAGACCTCTATGGTGACTACTTTGATCACGTGCTGGGCTGGTGGCAAATGAAAGATGATCCCCACTTCCTTTTTGTCAAGTACGAAGATATGAAGAAGGTAAAATATTCTAATATGTTAAGACAACTGACTACAACTTGGAAATTTACTTCGGGACGTTTCGGAAGAAGAGTGATGGATGTCACTTAAATTTCGAGTTGGAAGATAATTTTCAATTTCATCCAGTTGTAGAGATAATTGTCTTTCAACATCAACATTGTTAACTCGGATGTCTAATCTTCATAAATGTATATTCAAATCTACTATGGGCATGAAAGAATCTACGGAGAAAAAAACGAAATGGAATGGCATCAATATCTATAGGATTACATTTCCTTTGTGACAATAACAGTGAAAATGCATTTATTATATTTGTTTTCAGGATTTTCGCTCGTCAGTGAAGACTATAGCAGCCTGCCTAGAGAAAGAACTGACCGATGAACATCTGGCCCTTATCCTGAACAGCTGCAGCTTGGAGTCAATGAGGAAGACATTGGCGGAATCTGATACATTTAGAAAGAACATTGTCAGGAATGGTAAGTTTTGCTAGTTTTGTTTTTCGTATTTTCCCGAAAATGTTGCATCATATTTAATTCCTATTAAAACGAAGATATAAAAATATAATCGTATTTAATCAGTAATAGTATCTTATGTGGAATATCTTAATTTATTTTGTACCGACAACGCTAAGAAAGACATTTTGCACTCGAAGACAACTCGTAAAGAATTGTTAAATCGTTTCATCAAATATACGATTAACATACGTTGATTGACTATTGATTTTTTCTGCTTGGAGACTTGAAGTCATAACAGACAAAACATATGTTAGGTTTACAATGTAATACAATGTATTTTATGCTTCACTTTCTATCACCCAAGGTATAGTAGGAGATTGGAAGAACCACTTCTCGGCCGAGGAGAGCGCCAGGTTTGACCAGAAGTACCGGGAACGGATGGCGGGAACAGGGCTGGAGTTTGACTTTCAGTAGCGGCCCCAAATGCCTGTAACGTTACTAAGAAATAGGATGTCTACTTTCAAAAAGCAAAACATTGCTCAAGTACTCACATGTATTTTGGTGCGTATACATACTGATACACGTCTACGGTACAAAGTATACATGCTTACAGAATCAACAAGTGCTCGGAGACCTCATATCTCTATGAAATATTTAGAGTCATTGTAGATTTATAGTTTCATCTTATTTCTTTGAATATGCAAATAAGGCTGTAATTAGCATAATATATTTCATTTATGATTTTTGGCAAAATTCCATGTTTACATTCTGTCATAGATTATGCAAATTACTTGCACATTTACATAGTATATGCATAGTAGCGTGCACATGTAATGACTTACGTTTGACATGTATGTAATGATCATTTAACACTTCAACGGGGCCTGAGGTATTATGGTTATTTCACTTTGATTATGTAAATTATGGAAAAGACTGGGATTACAGATTTCCTTCTTGATTATACAAATCAAGTACTAATTTACATAATCTAAACATTAAGATCACCATGAGATGTGAAATTTATGAGGTAATAATTTGCATATCAATTTCAAATTCAAAATTACAAAAAGCTGTTACACTTTTAATATTCAGAGAGAGAGGAATTATGCAAATTTTGACAATCATCTCCATGATTTATGCAGGCAGTAAAATAAACGGACGTCAAGCTTTATTACGCGCACTTTTTCTGTTTGGTCGAGCGTCCCTCGATCGCACCTCGTGTGTACGTGTCTCAAGTACTCAGAACTTGCTGAAGGAGGGGTTGTTCAGGTGGGGCAGGTCCATTTCTTATTGCTGGAGGGTCTAGTCAGGTGTGGACAGTCTATTTCTTCCTGCAGAAGGGACTGTTCTAATAGGTGGGGACAGTCAATTTTCTTGGAGGATGGAGTGTTCAGGTTGGTACAGACCATTTCTAACTGCCTCACCTCCTAGTCGCACCCACCCTTTGACCTCTAAACTACAAGGGCTGTATACTAGTATGTTCACACCTGAGTGACCTGACTTTTAACATTACCAAGCTACAATCTCACCTGCCATAAATAACTCTTAAAAGTGACCCTGTGTGTATGTGTGACTACGCATATTCATTTATCTCTAGTTTATATACTGATATCTTTGCACTTGCAGAGCGCCACTTGACTGCAGTTTACACTCATATCGCTAGAGGCGCTCTTGCTGAATACTAGTAGCAACCAACATCCGGGACCTTTTGGTATCCACAGCAAACGTTGTAAATACCAAGATGGCGGCGTAAAAGTGAAGACTGACAACGATTTTACCAACTTTCACCGCATATTCTCCTGCTAGAAGATCATTTTCATACTTTTGCGACCTTGGCTAGAAAGAGGAAAGGCCAGCAAAGATGCCGGAGGGCTCTATCAGGTCTCTGTTGTCGGATATCGGCTGGGACGAGGGCTTCAGTATGCCCGTCGCCAACGCCGAAAACAAACGACTGGAAGAAGAGGTAAGATTCGAATATTTCTAACACTTTGATATCCATGACATCCATTTTGCATGAGTCATATTTCACTCGTACATGTATAATCAAATTTTACTTAAAATCCCATGAATTTATCTTCACCACACATTTGAAAAATGTCAAAAAGCCACAAAACGGGTAACCGTCATATACTAACGTTA
Organism: Branchiostoma floridae x Branchiostoma belcheri; assembly: GCA_019207045.1. Classification (NCBI taxonomy): domain Eukaryota; kingdom Metazoa; phylum Chordata; class Leptocardii; order Amphioxiformes; family Branchiostomatidae; genus Branchiostoma; species Branchiostoma floridae x Branchiostoma belcheri. The sequence goes on from CM033035.1 coordinate 11,882,281, forward strand.
CTATCACCTTAAATTTTCTCTAGCGCTTTGTATGAAAGATGGAGAAAAATAAAACATTCAGTTGACAAATCAATCATATTTAGAATTTGCTTTAGATGATGACAAACTTGGCCGTCTTCAATTAATCATGATCTTGTGCTGACTTTTGTTTAGCCGAGAATTTTTTTTAATGAACACCTTTAACACCTTTGAAATACCTTTTAATAATAAAAAAATATTCAGATAAAGCTAAATTATTGGGCTGTTCTATGGCAGATTGTATATGCAAGGAGGTTATTAGCCACAGAGACGACTGTTGGCCTATTATCGCTTATATTACTAACGCTCCCGGCCGGGAGCGTTAGTAGTATAAGCGATATTAGGCCAACAGTCGTCTCTGCGGCTAGGAGGTTATATATATCATTCCTTGGTATATGGAATATACACTATATTTACAGTCGCTTCTTGTTCCAAATTTTATCATACACCAAATTATTATAAACAAAGTCACTTCTCTGCTATTCCGTTTTAATTCCGTTTGGGAACCTTGACATCTCTAACATATGGAATCGTCCAAATTTTTGACAAGGGCACTGATTGGCCCCTACACATCATGAGCGAATTAAAGACACCACCAAAAGATTTGAATATACAGTTCCCCAGATGGTTATCAGAGGCAAACACAGAAGCAAAACAACCCGGGGTGTACCCAGGCTAGATCCAGTCATCTCACTGTGTCTTTTATGTACTACTCTGGAGTAACTTGCTCTGATGTAATCTGACAATACTTTATGTTTATTGTTCATTGTGAGGCATGTGTGTTCTCTAACATTACACTTTTCTGCCGACAGATTACGAGGAAACAGCGTGAGCTGGTTCGCTTCCAGCAGGAGTCAGAACAGCATGAAGATCGTATCCACGCCATGAGGGCGCACTTCAAGAACGTGCAACAAGAGCTCTCCCACACACAGGTGTGTTAATGAATCTCCCTAACAAGTACCACCCCCCACCCCCGACACACACACAGACACAGGTGTATTAATGAATTTTCCCCCTTCCGAATAGTTTAAACAGCCTAACATGTTTGTTGAAAACCTGAGAAGTCTTAATATTTACTTTTCCTGGACTAGCTAAAAACTAGAATTATCTTGTAAATACTACTTTTTCAGATGACATTGTGGCAGTGTACCTCTGTACAGTGAAAATATGAATGATATGGAGTTCTCTGTGTGACACAGTAAATTCAGAAACATCTCTAGCATGTTAAGAATTGCATAGAGTTGAATTGGTTAAAAAAGGGCATGCAACCCGCCTAAGATGGAAGTTACTGTATATCATTACTTAGAGTGCTGTATGTTAATTGCATTTTGTTGTATTCCCCAGGGTCTGTGTCGCGCCCGAGATAACGAGATCGAGACGGAGGATCACATGAAACAGATCGCAGACAGGGAGGAGGGGCGTCTGGGACAGGAGATCACCCGACTGGAGAACGAGAAGACTGAACTGTTAGAGAAGAAAAATGTCTTTGAGGTACTTCGTTCAAACTTTCAAACTGTCAAACTTTGCCAAAATGTCCAAAATAGGGTATTCACATGAATAGACTGTGTTACTAGTACAGGTTATAGACCTAAAAAAGACTAGGGTTGGTAAGTTAAGATTTTCTTTTTCTTTTTTAGATTTGTATTTAAATTATTGCTGCATATTATTGCTAGGGTCAGTCAGATAACTGGAAACAAACATTATGTAGTTATCTAATCTTGTGTACTCAAGTCATTCAAAGCATCAGTTCCACTATTTAATTGAGCAGATAACATTCCAGTTGAACCAGTGCCTAGCACAGTTACTAACCATACTGTTGTTGAGAATAGCGCCACCTACAAACGATGTGGTAAACTGCATAACCTCCAAAGTAATAACATGGGTTTTGTATGAAAACCTTTGAATGGTTCTTTTCTTAAATCTCTATATAGTTGGCAAGAAGTAGAGTCTAACACATCTTTTGTTTGTTTGTTTGTTTGTTTGTTGTTTAGAACACAATATTTAGACAGACACAGCGTCTGGAGGAGCTGAAAGCGCAGATGAACTGGAACCAACAAGCCCTGGAGGCGTGGCTGGAAGAGTCGGCACGTAAAGACGAGGACGCCATGACGCTCGCCAAGTACACCCGCCAGGACGACTCCAAGGGGAAGGAGCTGGCCCTCCGGATGGAGCGCATGACGGAAGAAATGATCCGCAAGAGGAGGATGTTGGATCATGAGACAACAGAGACGCTCACTGCTCAGGTACTGTGATGTAAAATTGTTATGTATGTGTTTCCTATAACTGTGTATAAGTAATGTCACAGGTATGAGGCTAAAATTCTATTTCATATTATTCAATGTACAGGATAAGGCCAAAGACTCAGAATGCTATCTTGATTAAAGTACATTTAAACCTGTACTGTCAAGTGGCCAACTCTACATAAGGATCACCTGGCCAATGTGGTAATTTTGCCCATTGACACATTAACGTACAAAATGTAGCATTAAGGACCCTGTCTATAGTGACCACCTGTCCACATACAAATGTAGACTAAATTTCATCTATTCCTGCAGTGGTTTTCTTTGACAGTTTTGACTGTAATCCAAAGGTTGGGCAAGAAGTCAGATGATTTTATGATTGAAATTTTTATCACAGAATGGTTTGAAATACACTCTTCATACATTAGCACACTGAAGCATGTGCTTTTCTTGGGATATACAAAACTGTATTATTTTGATGGGATGCGAAATCATTGAAATGATTTGTATTTTTTCCTCATTTTAGATTGAGCTGGACAAAACGGCAGAAGAGTTCCGGAAGGCTCACGAGACCCGCCAGGACTTGATCCACCAATGGGAGCAGACGATAGAACAGATGCAGAAGCGAGACCGGGAAATGGACGCCAACGCTGCCGTAAGTAAAGCAGAAACACACTTTTGATGAAACAAAACTTTCAGAACCATTTGCTGGCAAATGCAAAGACCGACTACATGTAATATTCTAAAAAAATTTAGAAAGTACCATTATTTTGTTCTGAAAAAGCTCTTATATTGGCAGATAAAAATGCCAAAGACTGTAATATACCCCTCCATGCAGAAATGTCCCCTATGAAAAAGTGTCTCCCCATGCAGAAATGTTCCCCTCGAAAAAGTGTCCCCCCTCGAAAAAGTGTCCCCCCATGAAAAAGTGTCCCCCCATGAAAAAGTGTCCCCCCATGAAAAAGTGCCCCCCCCATGAAAAAGTGTTCCCCCATGATAAAAGGGTCCCCCCATGAAAAAGTGTCCCCCATGAAAAAGTGTCCCCCCATGAAAAAGTGTCCCCCCATGAAAAAGTGTACGTCCCCCCATGAAAAAGTGTCCCCCATGCAGAAATGTCCCCAGTGAAAAAGTGTCCCTCCCTGCAGAAATGTCTCCCATGAAAAAGGTTTTTAAAATTTTGTACATATTAAATTAAATTGTAAACAATTATTAGAAAGAGGACCATAATAGGGAGGTATAGACATGCATACAATGTATCTACTTGTACATATACACGTAAGTGTGTTAACTAATAATATTAATATTTCATTCCATAGGAGCTGGCCCGAGTCAAAGCTGAGGTACGCGGTGCGGAAGACACCATCAAGGAAAAACAGAGCTTTCTGGAAAATGAGACTGAGAACAACAAGGAGATGGAGAAGAAAATTGGTGCCTCGGAACGTCTGGCGGCGAAGCTGCGTCTGGAGTACCAGGATCTGGAAACACAACGCATTCAGTTCCAGGATGAGGTACATGACTACACTCACTCACCAGATGTGCGCACTGTTTACAGGTGCCACCTAGTGGTTTATGAGCAAACTGCAAGTCAGAATAGATCAGTCTTTGAGCAGCTGTGTTTAGAATTTAATGATTAAAACCTCTTAAAGCAGAGGTAGACCACACAAAACATATGTACATCAAATATGTGATGATTCTGGCTGCTCGGCTGAAGAACTGCCCAAGGCTATGGAGGATAGGGAAGGATGGAGGGAGAGAGTCATGTCCATCCGTGCAACCAGCACGCCTGGATGATGATGAAAACCACATGTATGCAATTTTAAAATTTCCAGTAAGAAGAATATGCAGGATAAACATCAATTTAAAAAAAACAACACTTGTGTACACTTGCACTGCTTGAAACACATAACATGTACAATCATATATCTCCTTTTGAAATTCATAAATATACTACTAATTATACTACTTGCTACCTACACGTTGAATTTTTCTACATCAAATGACTTCATTTTTCAGTTGGAGACCCTGAAGTACACTGTTGAGAGGACAGCCTCGGACCTTGACAGCATGCGAACACAGGTCACCAACCTGCGAAAGGACGTAGAGGATAAAAACGACAAGTAAGAACACTGGTCTGAGACAACCATGCAATTATGATAGGACTGTAATTATTTCTTACACCAAAGACACCAGGGTGCTACGAAGGGTTTTATTCTAACGTAATGGCAATGGCAAGGTAGCAAAGCGACCAATGAGGGAGGGTTGTGTGGAAGGTTTGTGGGCGGGGGGGTGACTCTCCTATGGTGAGATTTTGAAAATGTAGAGTACAAAGTTGGCATGATATTAGAAGGATTTTTGGTCACTTTGGAATGGCACTTTCATATTTGATTAGACATTGTTCAACAAGTAAACGATAGTATAGTACTACAACACTAGTTGAACATTAGCGTTGTGGTCTTCACTTTAGCGTCGTGGTTGCAGATTTTACCATTGTGGCCCGTTATGCTAAAAGTGCAGTAGCTAGAACCCTGGACATGGGGTATCTTTCTTTCACCTTAATCATATAAAAAATGACAAACTCATTTTGTCATATTTCGATGTGTTACACAGTGTAAATGTATCATCTTTTGACTTCAGGTTGAGGGCTGCTCAAGAACTTCGTGAACAGCTGACCGAGAAACTGAAGATCACGACAGAGTCGGAACTGAGCGCGGAAGAACGTGCCCTGCGTATGGACGAGCTTCTTCAAGAGGAAGAACATCAGATCAAGGACATCGAGACGGACCTGGGCAGACTGAGGGAAGTACAGTTTAAACGGACTCAGGAACTGCACAACGCCAGGCAACAAGAGCGCCACACGCACGCCGAGATTACGGTTAGTATGACATGCTTCAAATCATAAAAACACTGAAATTCTGTCTAATGATATGTGAAAAATTTATGTGTTTCCTAGAGAATTGTCAGTTACCTGATTCAAGAAGAAATGATATTTTATATTTGGCTCCAGACTGTAATACTTTTTTTTTCATTCTTAACAATGGTCTCATACAAACGTTTTGTTTGGCTCTCTATACCAGGGTGCCAGAGCAGCAAGTCGGAACCTGACCAGCCGTTTGAACAAGCTAGACCATGATTCCTTGCAGCAACAGGAAATCATCTACAACCAGGTAGGAAAACAGAAATCTTCAAAAATTCATTCTTTGCTTCGATCTTGATGTAAATCTACAATATTCTGTTGTGCACTAAATTTGTTATCAGTTGATTGGAAAATTGAGAAATGAGACGTCATTGAGAAGTCATTTAATGTGATTAGACATTGAGAAGTCATTTAATGTAATTAGCATGTACCAATAAATATTTGAATTGAAAATGAGTCATCAAGGAACTATTTGAAGACAAAAGGAAAACTAAAATATGTTAGGAATCACACATACGATGATACGCGTCATATCATTATGTTACTGGTGACGTAACACTTGTATTTGATGTTCTAAACATATCTATTGTTCATTACCTTTCTCTTAAGTACAGAATTTTACATATCTTATTTCTCTATTTTGCAGGATTTCCAGATTCAGCAGTTGGAACGTCGTATCAACCGCATGATGGGAGAGAGTAGCCACGATGAGAAGATACAGCTAGAGGCCAAGATCAAAGAGCTACTGGAAGTCCTGGACAACAGGAATACTACTCACACCCTACTGACTACCCAGCTGAAACGACTTCAGGTAATCCCACTTCTGTCACCATGTTTATGATCAAGATCAAGGATGACGATTCTTACTACAATGTTAATCTATAGGATTAATCAGATACTGCCAATTTAGTAGTCAGAAGAAGAGAAATTGGCTTATTGAGTTATTCTATTTTTAGTAATTGATGGAAAGGAAATACAGCATGGTTAATTGCATCATGAATCATAAATGGAATTGATAGCTGTCATAATACTGTTATTCCTGATTTTTTCAGTGTACTGTTATGTTAACAGTTTTCACAGTGACAACTATAACATGAACTTATTAATATCATTACCGACAACAAGTAAATCGCTACCGTTTTTTACACGCACCTGCCTCCACGGTAAACATTTAGTTCAGAGAACAAGACTTAGTTAATTTTTCTCAGACCGTAAAAGTTTGGTACCGAGAGGTCAAAGTGAGTTACAATATGCTCTCTACCACTTGTCAATCAGATATAAAAGTATCACAAATTGTTGTTTTAACAAAGATGCTGATCTCTAATTGATCATATTTTGCAGGACGACATCCGCAGGCAGAAGCGTGATCTGGAGATCCGTGGATCAGAATGTGCAGATCTCACCTCCAAGATTGAGGAGCTGGAGCTCTACAACAACAGCTCACAGAGAGTGCTGCGCAACCTCAACAAAGAAAAACAGGTAAGAAAATTGTCCCTGCAGTTTAAAGAAAGCTGCTAGGGTGTCAAAACATCTGCCACTTTTTAAATGATTTTAAGCACTATCTTACCACTAAATTAAGAATTATGCAAAGCATGCCCAGAACACGAGATATCGAAACTAGAAGTCCTGCTGCAGTGCCACAGAAAGACACTAGGGGTCCATCATTTCTTCATTTTGCCAACACCTACCAGCATACCAGATATCATAGATCCATCCATAGCTTATTGAATTATGCTGTTTGCAAACAGACACGATTACTTAAACTTCATTATGAGAATAAAGCATCCTTTAATGCTGTAAAAATGTAGTAATTTTTCTTATTGTCAGATTTCAAACAATGAAATAAATACTTACTTAAATAAATACTTACTTAATGAAATAAATGAAATGTGCAAAATTTGAATTCAGTTTCCCATTTTGTTTCCTAGGATCTGATGGTGGAAGAGAATATCCTGAAGCTGGAGATCAAGCGCCTGAGAGACATGCTCCACAGCAAGGCAGACACTGTCTTCTCACTGGAGAAAAGGAGGCTTCAGTTGGAAACGGTAAGTTTTATCTACCTGAGTGCATCGCAGATGGGAAGTTTGTTTGTAATAGATGATACCCTCGCAAAGCTCAGTTCAGTAGTCAAAACTCGGGGGAAACACTGGAGAAACACACCCAGCAGAAGAGGAGATATCTAAGTTCCCTTTTTTTCCCTAGTCAGAGGGTTCTTTATGTTTGTTTTGGAGGATACATATCCAAAAGGTTTCTTTTTCACCAATTAGAGACCAATTGGTTCTAATGTGTTTTTCATGAGTTTCATGGTAATCAATCACTCCTAGGAGAGCATAGCAGACAGCAGGCTGGCAGATCCTTGTGTTTCTGTGGGTGGAGCAATTGGACATGGATACTAACTATGTTTTCCATGGGGTTTTACATGTGTATCCTTCAGTCTTACATTGAAATTGCATAGAAAAGTGTGCCAGTATGTGTCTACTGTATGACTGAGCTTTTAAACCCCCATTAATTGGTCTGTTAACCCTGTATTTCAACCCTGGGGAATTTGGGGGGAAATTGGCTTTAACCTTTAGGAATTCTGGGAGATGACCTTTACTCCTTATTTGCATATTTGTAGGCCATGAAGGAGCGCAGGGAGGAAATCAACGTGCACAGAGACATGCTGGCGGCCCAGCAGAAGGCCGCAGAGGAGGAACGACAGACGATCAGCGCGGAGCTTCACGACCGGATCTCCAAGATCGACAAGCTGCGGAAACGCTACGAGATCCTGATGGTTGCCATGGCGCCCCCTGAGGGTGAGGAGGAAAGGTCACAGGCGTACTACGTCATCAAGGTCAGTGTTGGTCTGCAGTCTGTGTATCTTTTCTGTTTTAGAATTGGACATCTATATGGCCTCCTTTGGTCAATATTGAGCATGGTAGAATCCTAGTTGATATCAGCCCTACAGCGTTGGCTGTGACTAAACAGTCCTATACAAGAATAACAGTCTCTGCCACATAGGGTACATATGTAACCTGACTCAGGTCAGGTCCAGTGATACTAAACTATTAAGCATTTAGTCAGATGCATGATCAGTATAATTTCTTAACACAGGAAATCTTTGAAAAAACGTATTCTACTTTTCACTGAAGTACAAACTTTCCCAATTTTTTATCTAGGCAGCACAAGAGAAGGAGGAGCTACAGAGGGACGGGGATGAGCTGGACGCAAAAATACGCAAGGCGGAGAAAGAGATCCGTGCCTTAGAGAACACGCTGAAACTCATGAACAATCGCAACGAGACCTACCGCAAGTCCTTCCAAAAGGTCACAGAGACAAGTAAGTAACGATTTAAGGCTCGAAAACTATGATAGCTTTGGCTATACATAGTTTCAGATGTGTTGACTTCATGGCTTCATATATGTCCTGTTCCTAATGTTATGTCTCAGCATGACGTCTTAGAAATTTGTAATAGTCTTCACTAGTATAACGAGGGATGATAAAATCTTCTATAATTATATCAAATTAGTGTTAATTTCATGTTAGACCAAGTTTGACTGTAGAAACTAAGTAGAAATGACTATCAGCTTGTCCCTACTTCGATCTTGTTTTCTTTGGCCAATTAGCCCCAAAATATGTGCTGCCTCAAACGCTTGCCGGTATAATCTGTTGATTTTCTTATCAGTCCAAAATCTGGTCCACTGATTTTTTCAGGTCCGTTTTTTTCTGGACAGGCCCAACAAGAAAAACGGTTTTGTTATCGGTACACCGTACCAGTACCCACCCCTGTTCTGCACTTTTTTATGAGTGCGTTTGTGGACAACTTTGGTCCAGATTTAGTCTCAGACTGGTAGATTAGCTATCAAAAAGTCAAACTTGGGATCCAAACAAATTTTTGTTGACAAACATTTTCTAACTGTTGTGTAGGTGAAGAATATGAAGAGAAACAACAGCTGGACGAACAGCTCCGGGCTGTCATGGACAAGTACAAGTACAAGCGGCGGCAGATCCGCGAGTTGAACGAGGACGTCCAGACCATGACCAGTACGCTGGAGAACCTGCAGCGCGACGAGGCTGCGTACGGGAACCTGTCGGACGAGAAACAGAGCAAAGTCCTGCAGCTGAAACGGGAACTCGATGAGCAGAGGACTAAGATCGAAAGGGTTGAAAAACAGGTTTGGAAATATACTAATAGATATTTCCTACAATTTTTGGCTGACTTTTTGTGAAAATTTTAAGGACTGCAGATTTGAAGTCTAGTGCAGATTGTAGATCATTAATTTTGTGCATTGTCGTTTTTTTAGTGAGCAAAATTTGTTGGTTTATTGTTAAGGTTTTGTGCCTTTAGAAATAGAAAAAAAGACAATGATATTACTATCAAAGGATGAATGTTTGCAGTAGTTTTATGTTCCAGGTTTCTGTCATAATCTCTTCACTGTGGACTTAAAGTTCATTTTGTGTGTATCATTTGTGTCTGGACTTTAACCACTGCAAACATTTTTGCCCTTTAACAATAAAACATTGCATAGCAGTTTCTGCCGGAAACTCAAAACCACTGAGAATAGGCTCCATTTTCTTTCTACTTCAAAATTGCATCGGATTCCCCTCTTTATCTTGTGTGATTTCTTTTCCTGCAGTGTGCACGGTATGCCAGGGAAATCCGCTCAGCAAAGAAGACCAAAGGACAAACGCATGAAGAGGTAAAGACAGACTTTTTATCACAATTATCATAGTATGGTCAGTGGTAGGATCTGAATAGTGAATAACACAAGATGGTATCAAACTTGATGCAGAACTACCTGTGGCTTGTCATTGGATGGATACCTTTCCAGATACTGTAAATGCAAAATTGATCCAGTTTCTTATGTAATTTTTGTACTGGGTCACTAATGATTCAGATATTACCACAAATTGAGGCAGTGAATTTGATAATTTACACAAATAAATTGACACCATGAATTGTGGCAGTGCATTTCATGTTAGCTGTAACTACCCTAGATTCTGGGCTGTAATGTGTCACTAGAACCTTCTGTCTATAAGAATTGTTGCACCTTTGTCCCTCAGCGTGACATGGACCTGCGTGAGCTGCGTGACTTTAACCAGGGCGTGATGCGACAGATGGCGACGGTTGGGTCAGCCTACCAAGACCTGTCATCCATCATCAACCTCTACTTCCAGCAGGTAAGCCTTACTTTACTTCTTTCATAACACAACATACTTCTTATCAAAAACTCCTCAAATCTACAAAACATAGCAGTACAGAGTATCCTTACATAAAGAGATTTTTTAATCATTCTTTACATGTGGGAATGTATAGTCATGTACACTGCTGTAAAGAAGGCCTATAAAATGTAAAGTGGCATACTTAAACTTGATCATGATGTACATGTATAGCTTGATTTTACACTGTAAACTGTTTGCATGGATTAAGTAGGGAGTTGACCAATGTTTTACTGGGTCACTACAAATATTTTCTTTCTTTTCCCCCACCCCCAGGCTGGTTTGTCCCCTCCCCCGTCAGGCCCGAGCAGCAGAGCGAGTTCCCGTCCAACTTCTTCTCGAAGCTCGCAGCTCTCCGCAAGGTAATTATCACAAAGTTTTTAAACTTTAATAAAATCTTGTAGCTATAGAAATAAAAGGATTTAGTAGACTTTACTGTTTGTGTGTATAATCATAATTGTAATCTGCAAATAGTTTGATAATAGTTACATACACATAGTGGTGACTTTTCAAGCTTTCAGAACTTTAAGTACAGTACTACATGTCTATGTAAAGCATTTCTAACAGCAGTCTACAAAATGTATTCCATCCAAGGGATCAGTCCATCAGACCCTGAAGTCCAGAAGAGCCCTTGAACTTTTCTTTCAAATTGTAAAAGCTATTATAGAAGATTTGCTTTTTTTTACTTTTTGGCAAGTAGTCTTGCTCTTACTCTTATTTTCTTACTCTTACTTGTTGTTTTTATATTTTGTGCAGTCTTAAAATGACTTGGTTAATATTTTTTTACCTAAAGATTGACCTTTGGTCCATGCACAGATCTTGAAATGTTCCAGATACTGTAAAATGCATTTACTTTTGAGGTTGTTTAATTTCATGGTAGGACTAGGAGAGAAAAGGAGGTTTTGCAGTGTTTGAAGTCCTTGGTTGAAACCTTTCTGTATTACAGTGTTGTGATTTTGCAGTAAAAGGTTACCAGAGAAACTAAAAGAATAAAACCACAACAAACATTCCAAGATTTACAGTATGTCCCTAGCTAACAGGAAGTGTGTGATTCCAGGCCAAGGCCGTCAGTCCGATCGGCCCCTCCCAGTGGCAGAAACTTAAAGACCCCCACTCAAGTAGACCTGAGTCTTGGGTTGGATGACAAGGATTCCCGAGGGGGGAAACAGTCCTCCAAGACCCCCCAGGCTTGGTAACCACTGGCTTGGGTGTCTTTTATTTAAGCTCTAAAAGTGCAAAATGCATGGGAGCCCAGAAATTTCAGCTTTTGTATTTGCATGGCTTAGAATTTTCACACCTTAGCCATGCAAATATTAGGCATGTATCATAGTGAATGTGATGCATGGACAGGTGCACAATGCATTATGTGTACTGCTGCAATAGGTGCATGACTTTACTTTGCATTGCAGTATCTGTACATACACATATATGTATCTGTCAAAAGTCCACCTATAGATGCTTTCCACACTAAGTTAGGATTGGGTGATACAAGTTTTGTCCAAAGCTATGATGAGATATGTGATAATGATGATATTACAGTTACTCAACTTACTGGACCGTGCAAAATCCAATTTTTGTGGATGTACAATATTGTATTTCCTGTATGTACTCTCCATTTTATGGAATATGCCATAACAATATCTTCATTGTCTGAATACATGCATTGGAGCATGACATAGTTGCATGGCATTGTCCTGGAAGACGGCAGTTGCATGTTGCATTCATGGCATCGTATCAACCTCTGTAAAACATTTTGTCTAATCTCAAATATGTGCAATTTTTCACGGTAACGCTGGGTCACCTTTATCCAAAGGTAACCTATATTCGTTGTTTGTAAGAAAAACGTATTTAGGGGTATGAATTCGACAGACGGTGGTTTCAAATCGTAACATTTTGAAAATACTGCAAATTTCAAACCACTGTCCGCAGACATAATACTCCTAAATGTGCTGTTTTTAAAGACAACGGATAAAAGTCACCCCACGGATAAAGGTGAATTAGCATTAACCGTTGTAGATTAGAAGTTGAGAGAAAGTACCTATTTATTTCAAGAAGTTGGAATCTTCTTTTTGTATCTCAGATTTAGACAAATCAGATTTGAGATCTATGAAAATACAATGAATGCTATTTTGGTCAGAAAGTCCCAAAAACAATGTCACAAATGAAAATTACTTGATCTTAAACAGTTATCGTGTGTCAATGCTGAAAAATGTACAGACTTGAAGAATGAGAAAAGATTTGGTAACTATTATCAATAATAATTATAACTGTTTCTGACTTCCTTGTATAGGACGTCTTCCTCTGCACGGTCTGGACCTACGAGTCGTGCGAGCGTGACGTCTCCGAAACAGGTAGACCTGGGGATGGGTCTGGCAGTGACGGGGAGTGCAAGATCTCCGCACAGCTCACGACCAGTCAGCGCAGGAAGCAGCGCCAGTAGCCGCGGGAGCGCCAGGAGGTAGACATGCACCGTGAACTGTCGTCATGGTTTATTATTAAAATTGTCAACAACAAAAAAACTTTAAATGGCAATTTGAGGTTTTCTAACTACACCACTACACATCTTGCATTGAAATTGTTTACTAAATTTCACATATAAAAGAAAATAGAATTTTGAAAAGGAACAAACAAGACCTTTGTAATTGTTCTGAAGAGTTTTGTCCACTCCTTTCAATGCAAGCCCTATGTGTATGTTAATGTGTGATGAATATTCTTATTTCACATTATAAAATTCATGCTTCACACTTGTAAGAAATGCCAGATGAAACTTCAAAGAGTGGCCTTAAATTGTACATTAGTTGATGTAACTCTGTTGAAAAATGTGGCCTTGTAATATCACACATTGCCTTTAAATACACAAAGTCGCACCTCTGACTATAAAGGAGTAGACAACATTGAAAGATATTGACAACTTGTTTAGAACTTACAACAACTGTATATATCTTTTGGACTGATATCTGAAGCTATTAAAGGTTACAAAATGTGTGTTTTGGCTTATCAATAGAAATATGACTTTGTTTGACAGGTATTGTAGATTTTCCTGCTGAATGTATATATACATGTACATGTTTGTTGATGTTGATATCACGCAAACTTATTTTCTAATGCACATATGGTAAAGGATGTTTTTGAATAAATTGAGTGTTGATAGATTGTAAGAAACATAATGTTGCCTCATTTCTTTGACTTTATTTAAAAAATGTTGCTAGGAGTTAAAAACTACATACAATAGTATTTACACAGTGTATTTACATGTCACAAAAATCACTACTGACTGTAGCTAGGAACATGCACAGGGCTTAATATTCTGAGTATATGTGCACTTCAAGGGTTGGAGCCGGGCACCAAATTTTGATGGCGCACAAGTGCACTTTTACAATGCAGTTATGTAGTTTATGTATTATAAAACACTAGCATACAACATGTTCTGGACATTTAACTGTCATGAAAAATGATGAAACTTTGAAAGCTTTGTTGTTAAAAATTTTGGAGTTGGGAGTAAGATTTCACATGAATCTTTAGAGAAAAGAGCGCTTCTTTAATGTTTTGCTGACATTTTTTCTCTCAATCTGAGTTTATCTTTTCCCACAATTCATTTCAAGCACCTCACCTCACCGCACCTAGTCCCATCCTTATTTCGACCCCTGTATGCATATTTTAACAACCTTACAAACCAGTCAATTCCTTCATGTGGCTATTGCTGACAAACTTCGATCTTAAAAACTCATTCCGACATTTGCTCCATTTGATATTCTTGTAGAAACACGTCAGGTCACCCATGTATAGTCCTTTTTCGAAGAACCAAAATTCCCCCAGCACTCGAAACCAGGCGTTGAAACGAACCCACGAATCTTTCCAATCAGGAAGGACCATGTTACGCGTCTCCCTGGCAACGGCTTGGCGAAAAAGTTCCTCTGGATCGAAACGAGGTTGCGCGTTGAGTCGTCTGAAGTCTGCTGCGTTTCCACTGACGTAGTGACTCTGAAGGTTCGGGTTGAAGTAGTAGGTCACTGAAGCAACGTTGGACTCGTCATGGACAAGGTGGTCACACTTAGCCATCAGTAAGATGTCACTGAACACCTGGTCACCCAATAACTGCCCAGTGTCCTTCCGTTGCCAATGATCCTCCAATGTTTCTCCCCTGAAAGCACCGATGTGCAACACTCTGTCCTTTCCAAACTTGGATTTGAATTCCTTGATGACTTCGTCGAGATCGGAGGCCAGGAATATCCGGATCTCCCTGCCGGGGTGTTTGGCGGCGATGTCGTTTGTGAGACGTTCCACGACTTGAAGGAATTCTTGGAGTTTGGGAGGCGTCTGGTGGTAGAGTTTCATCTCCCTAGCGTGACCTTCCTTCAGTCTCACGTGGACACCTGTAAAGATAATCACAACATGTTGATTTGCGAGCAATAAAGAGAGAGAGAGAGTGTGTGTGTGTGTGTGTTAAATGCAATGTGTACATAATATATGTGTGTAATTATATACGAATAGGTGTGTCTGAAGATATAAACAGTTGGCTTGCGTGAGTGTGTGTGTGTGTGTGAGCGAGTGTATAACATTACATCCTTTCCACACATATTTTTATGTGTCAATATGTTTGTGTCTGTGTGCTTATGTACTATATATATTACATAGACTCACAAATTCTTTGACCCATCGTTACTTAGCGTTGGCCTCTCTAAATCTCTTCTGTATCTTACCTCTTTCTTACATCTTTATATCGACTTTGTATGTCAAATGAATACAAACTGTGATAAGCAAAATAATCTTTGTAGAAATGCGTATTTAAAAGGTACAATATTTGTTGTTAGTACCTACCTATATTAATGCTGTCCGCCATGTAGGATTGGTAGAAAGAATCCACCATGTTCGTCATTCGAGCGGATGGCTTGAGATAACCGGATATGACGTAATTGACAAGAGCCCGGGTCTCTGCTGTGATTGGTTGGAAGTATTCTGTAACTTTGTTTTTCATGTCGACAAACCGGAAATCCACCAGTTCGCCCCTTGCTTCTGGTTGTGTCAGGTAAACCTAAATTGGAGTCAACAACAACGAAATGAAGAAGAATTCCTATTTCTCATAATTCATAATAATAAAAAGATTGTTGCATTTCCCAGGTGTATCATATTACAGAGTCTATCATCGAAAAATTTTTGAGGTTGTACGTTGATTTTGGTCATTACTTCCTAACTTTTTTAACATTGCCAAATTACAACGTAACGGAGGCAGGCTGTCAGCACTCGATTTCAAGTGCGGAAGAATTGTCGTCACTCGGTTACCGAGGTGCATTTCTTGGCTAATAACTACGGGAAGCAGCTGCAGACATAAACAACCTACAGACCAAACTTCAACCATATGTGAACACCTATTTGCCACTTGAAAATCAAGACCACAACACGTCAAAGACATGACAAAATTGCTGTTTCAGTACCAAGATCAACAACCAGGAGGCGCAAAATCGTCCTTCCATTGGGATCACTCCACCTACACAATGCAGCGGTTTTTAAAAGATATACATGTATTGTCATACATCATCCGGAGTAAGATCTAAACCTGCCCTCCATTTTTATGGAGGTAATAGCTGGAAGAAATCTACCTACCGAAGGAGTGGCGTATGGAATCCTATGGGGTGCCATACACACTCGAGTCTTCGCCTCTTGTACGATATCTTCGTTTCTACCTGTACATGTCAGGGAAACATGAAAGTCACAAGCGTTAATAGTGCTCATCTAGCAATGATTTACTTAACGCTAGCGCTAGTTCACCTTTATTTGTTGGGTGACCTATATTCGTTGTTAAAAGGTAATTAGGGATACAGTATCAAGTCAAGGTATGTCTCAAATTGCAAGATATTCAATATACGGTTTGAAACCACCGTTGTCTACTTGCTATCCCCAAATACCTTGTTTTATTTCTATAGACAACGGATACAGGTTACCCCCGCGGATAAAGCTTTAAGGTAAACTAGCGTTATACGCAAATAACCGACTTGTCTCTTAAAACTTACCTCAAGAAAAATGTTGTTAGAAAAATTCTTTCATGTCCGTTTTTTTCCGGACAGGTTAAACCAGTTTATAGCGGTACACCGTACAGGTACCCACCCATATTCTTAACTCGTTGACAACATGTTTTTTTTTCTTAACAGAAACAGGAGAAAATTAAACTTTGTGTTTAAGAAATCATTTTCTATCAATAAAAAAAGGAAAGACATTTTGGTAATGTATGCCAGCAACACCGGACAACACTAGCTCTATTGTACGATCCTAAATAAAGAAATGCAATAGATTTGGTACAGTTAAACAAACAAAGTATTTAATAATATACCTTCAAAGTACCACGTCCAGTAGTTCTGACCGTTTCCAGGCGGCCCACAGTAGTCGCAATCAGCCCAAATGACAGTCGGAACGAACCCACGTGCCTTTGTAAGAGAAAGAAATCATTTGACTTTTTCGGATTTGTGCCATTGGTTTCCTTTTATGTCACACTGATGTGCGATGCCTTTGCGTATGAAGCCCAGATAATCAGGTTACTGGAAGCCGTTAAGCGTTGCCAATTAATCAAAAACCAAAGTACTATAATCCCTTTCACATAGGTATGCATGTGCGGCGACAGGAATTCTAGGTAATATGTCAAAGGGCCAGGTCCCGAAATTGAAAACAAAACCGTCTGGACATTGTTATGCAAATCAAAACAATGGTCGACACAAGGACTGTTTACAAAATTTGGGACCTTACCCTTTGACACATTACATGTACCTAGAATTCCTGTCGCCGCACATGCGTTCTTACCTGTGAAAGCGGTTATTGCTAAAAGGTGCATGTAAAAGAAAATTTGCAGCGATAAAAAGGTGTAATGATGTTCGCTAATTGGAAAGATATTATAGAATATGTAAGTTGAAGGTTTTGCGCAACTTTGTGACATTTTCAACGGTGAATTGTGAGTTTAATTTTTTCAACTAGAAATGGGCGATTGGCCTCCCTTTTTGAAAGTCGGGCACAATTTGGTACATTCCAGTTGGAATTTATATTAAAATCACTTTGTAAAACAATACTAGTACAATACTCTGAGATTTAACGAAATAACACCAAGACATTGGCAAGATGGTCCGTTGTATTGGTACACTTGGTATAACAAGTTACTACTAGTACTCTCTGTGTCTAAGAAGAAATATGAGACACTTACAAGACATGTTGTGATGTCGTCTATCGTCTGCAAAACCATGGAGGCAAATCCCAGTCCATCACAACTGCCTCCTACAGAATTCTCGACCACACAGGCGATGCTCTCGTTCTTCCCTTTGGGGTTGTGGTGAATGACAACTGGTTTGGGGGTCTGCATAACCATGTTTGTGTACCGAATTGCTGAAATGAAGACATGTAGAGAATTTTTACAATACATATCATGCCGCTTTGTCGCGACGAGCTACGTAGCTAGCTATTAGGCCACACCGCTTTGATTTTATGGATGACCAGATATCCTAGCTCTGGACAACCCAAAACTAATGCGCGCGGACGAAAAAAAAAAGAAAGAAAAATCCAGCAAAACTAAAAAGTGCTGCTAAACCACGGGACTAAACATTCAGACCACTCTTCCCCAGGCTTCAAGGTTTGTCTTAAGTTCATTCAGTAAGACTGTAAGAGACAGTCGTCGCCATTTCAACCATGTTTATATTGCCATCCTTGTTTAAAGAGGGAATAAGGGTGCAGTGGCCCCAAGCCCTGACCATGTGCCCCCTACCCTGGAGAGCAGGTCCTCCGGTAATAATGAAATTCTTATTGACCAGGGATGATACTTAAAGTTTGGAGAACAGGTGAAAAGCAATACGCGCTCGGATGTCATCCATAACATTAAGTCAGTGTGCCCTAATTCAATCTTCACAGGACTGATGTGAGCAACCTGGTTTTGATGTCGAATTGTGCTGATCGGTCGCACTAGTGCCGTGCACCTCGTTTTTCACCTGGGCGGGATGCCCCTGAAGGATAGATGTAGATGTTAATGATTGGCTAGGGCCGAGTTGTCTGTTATTAAAAGGTGACGTGTTGTCGCAGAATCAACTCAGTTTATCGTCCACTGTTTGCTATGTGTTAAGCATGCGGAAACCACTTTTTTTAACGTATCCGAGCTCATTCATCTGACAGTTTGTAGCTTTGCGAACAGGAAGAATGCAGATGAAGTAGTAATTTAGACTTGACAGAAGCCTACGTATACTTCATCTTGAATCAATGATTATCAATCAAAAATATTGGAATACTATCGTGCCATCCAATTGCAACGCACCTATAGTTGGGATTTTTTACGCAAATTGGGATTTTTATGCAAACGATCAGGTGTACGACAGTACGTGGAAACCTGTTTTATCAGCCTATTAGTAAGGAAAGCATTTGTTAGGCTCCGCCCCCATTCCTTGTGTTTTGCTCAGTGATAAGCATATCGTACGGTGTTGCACATAACAGAAACGTTACATTCTCAATACATATGTTACGACGAATTTCACAGAACTTTGCACACAGAATATCATTTGGTAAAATCTATACAGGTAGTCTACATAACTCTATGCAGACTACTCCACAGACTACAATCCGGTAGTAACTGGCTAAACATTTGTACATACTGTTTACCAGAACAAACAGTTGTTTACCTCTGAAGCCGTAAGAAATGTAGCCTGCTGTGAAGTAAAAGCATCCCGCAGCAAGCAGGAGTAGAACGAGAAGTGATATCGGTCTGCGGTGTTTCAGAAATATTTTCGAGGGAAAACTGTGCCGAATCTCGGTACACTGATCCACCATCCTGTAACGTTACGGAGAACGATCTACTCGAATAAAACCGGTCAGACTACTGGGTACAATTTATAGACACCGGGCCAGTTTGGGAGAAACCAATCGTTGAGGGTGGTATTATAATGAAGAATTGACCAAAAAATATACATAGAAATGGTTAATGGGGAAATTGCACAATGATCGAGTGGCACAATGAATGAATGAATGTAAGACCATTCTTGGGTTCTAGTTTGACAAGAAACGACAGGTTTGTGAAATCTAAAGATGTCGTTCCGACTGAATGGTGATTTAGAACAGACTGCATCTTTAAATCATTCCGTCCCATTTCCCCCACTAAATGGTATGATTGATAACGATGTAACATCTTATTAAGTTCACCGGCTGTGGTATTTTCAATTCATCGTTAGTGCCACAGGTGTTTTATTTGTACACAACAATTCTGATTAAATAATCTCCCTATACACCACCACCAGTCACATTTGGTATATTAGGCATGTATCATAGTGAATGTGATGCATGGACAGGTGCACAATGCATAATGTGTACTGCTGCAATAGGTGCATGACTTTACTTTGCATGGCAGTATCTGTACATATATGTATCTGTCAAAAGTCCACCTATAGATGCTTTCCACACAAGTTTGGCTTGGGTGATACAAGTTTTGTCCAAAGCTATGATGAGATATGTGATAATGATGATATTACAGTTACTGGACCGTGCAAAATCCAATTTTTGTGGATAATTGTACAGTACTGTATTTCCTGTATGTACTCTCCATTTCATGGAATATGCCATAACTATATCTTCATTGTCTAAATTTATGTACATGCATTGAAGCATGGCATAGTTGCATGGCATTGTCCTGGATGACTGCAGCTGCATGTTGCATTCATGGCATCGTATCAACCTCTGTAAAACATTTTCTCTAATCTCAAATATGTGCAATTTTTCACGGTAACGCTGGGTCACCTTTATCCAAAGGTAACCTATATTCGTTGTTTGTAAGAAAAACGTATTTATGGGTATGAATTCGACAAACGGTGGTTTCAAATCGTAACATTTTGAAAATACTGCAAATTTCAAACCACTGTCCGCAGACATAATACTCCTAAATGTGCTGTTTTTAAAGACAACGGATAAAAGTCACCTCACGGATAAAGGTGAATTAGCATTAACCGTTGTAGATTAGAAGTTGAGAGAAAGTACCTATTTATTTCAAGAAGTTGGAATCTTCTTTTTGTATCTCAGATTTAGACAAATCAGATTTGAGAAAAATGCTATTTTCGTCAGCAAGCCCCAAAAATTCACAAATGAAAATTACATCTTTAAACAGTTCTACTATGTGTCAGTGCTGAAAAATTTACAGACTTGAAGAATGAGAAAAGATCTGGTATACTATAATAAGTGTTTCTGACTTTCTTGCGTAGGACGTCATCCTCTGCACGGTCTGGACCTACAAGTCGTGCGAGTGTGACCTCTCCGAAACAGGTTGACCGCACAGCTCACGACCAGTCAGCGCGGGAAGCAGCGCCAGTAGCCGCGGGAGTGCCAGGAGGTAGACATGCATCATGAACTGTCGTCGTGGTTTATTATTAAAATTGTCAACAACAAAAAAAACTTTAAATGGCAATTTCAGCTTTCCTGACTACACCACTTTCATTGAAATTGTCTACTAAACTTCACACATGAAAGAAAATAGAATTTTGGAAACAAGCAAGGAACAAACAAGACCTTTGCAATTGTTCTGAAGAGTATGCTTTGTCCACTCCTTTCAATGCAAGCCCCATGTGTGTAATAATGTGTGATGAAAAAGCTTACTTCACATCATAAATTTCATGTTTGTAAGAAATGCCAGATGAAACTTCAAAGAGTGGCCTTGAATTATAAGTTAGTTGACATTAAAGAATGTGGCCTTGTAATATCACACATAATGCAATGCCTTTAAATACACAAAGTCGCACCTCTGACTATAAAGGAGTAGACAACATTGAAAGATATTGACAACTTGTTTTGAGCCATGTATGCATGTTTTAGCAACTTTACAAACCAGTCAATTCCTTCATGTGGCTATTGCTGACAAACTTTGATCTTAAAAACTCATTCCGACATTTACTCCATTTGATATTCTTGTAGAAACACGTCAGGTCACCCATGTATAGTCTTTTTTCGAAAAACCAAAATTCCCCCAGCACCCGAAACCAGGCATTAAAACGAACCCACGAATCTTTCCAATCAGGAAGGACCATGTTATGCGTCTCCCTGGCAACAGCTTGGCGAAAAAGTTCCTCTGGATCGAAACGAGGTTGCGCGTTGAGTCGTCTAAAGTCTGCTGCGTTTCCACTGACGTAGTGACTCTGAAGGTTCGGGTTGAAGTAGTACGTCACTGAAGCAACGTTGGACTCGTCATGGACAAAGTGGTCACACTTAGCCATCAGTAAGATGTCACTTAACACCTGATCACCCAATAACTGTCCAGTGTCCTTCCGGTTCCAGTGACTCTCCAATGTTTCTCCTCTAAAAGCCCTGATGTGTAAAATTCTGTCCTCTCCGAACTTTGATTTGAATTCCTCGATGACTTCGTCGAGATCGGAGGCCAGGAATATCCGGATCTCTTTGCCAGGGTGTGTGGTGGCGATGTCGTTGATGAGACGTTCCACGACTTGAAGGAAGACTTGGAGTTCGGGAGGCGTCTGGTGATAGAGTTTCATCTCCCTACCGTGGCCTTCCTTCAGTCTCACGTGGACACCTGTAAAAATAACACATTGATTTGTAAGCAATAGTAAGTGTGTGTATGTGTGTGTGTATGTGAGCGTGTGTGTGCATGCCTTTGTAATGCAATGTAAATAATACAGTACATAATATATGTGACTGTGTGATATATGAATAGTGTGCGTATGTATACAGTTTGTGTGTGTGTGTGTGTGTGTGTGTGTGTGTGTGTGTGTGTGTAAGCGAGTATGTAGAACATTACATATACATCCATTCCACACATAACTTATTTTTATGTGTCTAGATGTTTGTGACAGTCTGTGTGCCTCTCTGAATCTAGATCTCTTCAGTCTGTATCTTACCTCTTTCTTACATCTTTCTATCGACTTTGTATGCCAAATGAATACAAACTGTGATAAGCAAAATAATCTTTGTAGGAATGCGTATTCAAAAGGTATTTTCAGGTAGCACCTACCTATATTAATGCTGTCCGCCATGTAGGATTGGTAGAAAGAATCCACCATGTTCGTCATTCGAGCGGATGGCTTGAGATAACCGGATATGATGTAATGGACAAGGGCCCGGGTCTCTGCTGTGATTGGTTGGAAGTATTCCGTCACTTTGTTTTCCTTGTCGACGAACCGGAAATCCACCAATTCGCCCATCGCTCCTGGTTGAGTCAGGTAAACCTAAATGGAAGCCAACAACAATAAAGTGAACAAAAAATCGTAGATCATAATTTTGAATAGGATTTAAGATTTTGGGTGAATTTCTTGGGTAATTAAAGGAAGCAGACATTAACAACCCGCCAGAACAATTAACTTTATCAGATTAGACCAAAGTTACACCACCTTACCCATCTGATCATCGATATCTTTTTGGTGAACATCTTTAAGCCACCTGAAAATCAAGACCACAGCGCGTCCAAGACCAAAGACGAAAAAAATGCTGTTTCAGTACTAAGGTCAACAACCATAAGGAGCTAGGCCCAAAATCGTCATCCCATTGGGATCACTCCACCTACACAATTGCAATTCATCCAGTGGTTTTTAAAAGATATAGATATAGATTTTATACATCATATAAAAACTAAACCAGGTCCTCCATTTTTATGGACTCGAGGTAATAGAAGAAATCCACCTACCGAAGGAGTGGCGTAGGGGATCCTATGTGGTCCCATACACACTCGAGTCTTCGCCTCTTGTATGATATCTTCGTTTCTACCTGTACATGTCAGGGAAACATGAAAATCACAAGCGTTAATAGTGTTCATTCAGCAATGATTTTACTTAATGCTAGTTCACCTTTATTTGTCGGGTAACCTATATCCGTTGTTTAAAAAAAACAAGGTAGTTAGGTACACAGTATCAAGTCAAATTTCATTTCAAATTGCAAGATATTCAATATACGGTTTGAAACGTCTGTCAACATGCTATCTTCAAATACCTTGTTTTTGTCTACAAACAACGGAAATAGGTTAACCCGTGGATAAAGATAAACTAGTGTTATACGCGAATAACCGACTTGTCTCTTAAAACTTAATACTTACCTCAAGAAAAATATTGTGAGGAAAATTCTTTCAGGTCTTTTTTTCTCCCCTATTCTTAACTCGTTGACAACATGTGTTTTTTTTCCTAAACACAAAGTTTAATTTTTCTTCTGTTTCTGTTAAGAAATCACTTTCTATCAATAAGAAAAAAAGAAAAGACATTTTGGTAATGTATGCCAGCAACATCCGAACAACTCTATTGTACGCAATAGATTTAGGACAGTGTAGAAAGGGGCGAGTAAGAACAGAAAGAAACAAACATGCCAACACCGGGGATCGAACCCGGGTCGGCGGATTACAAATCATGACTGCTATCGCTGTCGCCACAAAAGCACTAGTGCCCTTGGGCAAGGACGATAGGCAGTATCACTGTTACAACAGTTAAATAAACAAAGTATTTAATAATTTACCTTCAAAGTACCACGTCCAGTAGTTCTGTCTGTTTCCAGGCAGCCCACAGTAGTCGCAATCAGTCCAAATGACAGTTGGAACGAACCCACGTGCCTATGTAAGAGAAAGAAATCAATGAACTTTTTCGGATTTGTGCCAATTTTCCCCATATGTCACACTGATATGCGACGCATATGCGTATGAAGCCCTGAGATAAGCAGGAAGCCGTAGCGTTGCCACTTAATAAAAAAAACAATGTACAATAATCCCTTTCACAATAGAATAGAACGCATGTGCGGAAACAGAAATTCTAGGTAAGATGGTCCCGAAGTTAAGGTCCCGAAATTGAAAACAAAACCGTCTGGACATAATTGTTATGCAAATCGGTCGAGACAAGGACTGTTTACAAATTCGGGGCCTTACCCTTTGACATATTACATGTACCTAGAATTATTCCTGTCGCATTCTGAATCACTTTCTAATACAAAATATTCTAGTACTCTGAGATTTAACGACATAACACAAAGACTTTGGCAAGATGGTCCATTGCATTGGTACACTTGGTATAAATTACTAGCACTCTCTGGGTCTCCCTCTCCAAAAAAAGAAAGAAATAGGAGACACTTACCAAGCATGTTGTGATGTCGTCTATCGTCTGCAAAACCATGGAGGCAAATCCCAGTCCACTACAACTGCCACCGAGAGAATTTTCGACGACACAGGCGATGCTCTCGTTCTTCCCTTTGGGGTTGTGGTGAATGGCTTCTGGTTTGGGGGTCTCTATAATCATGTTTGTGTACTGAATTGCTGAAATGAAGATATGTAGAGAATTTTTACCATGCATATCATGCCGCTTTGTTGTGACGAGCTACGTAGATAGCTATTAGTATTAGGCCACACCGAGTTAATTTTATGGATGTCATAATCTGGACATCCCAAAACTGATGTGCGCTGGCGAAAAAAAATCCAGGAAAAATAAAAAGTGTTGCTAAACTATTGGACTTAACATTCAGACCATTCTTTCCCAGGCTTGGTTTGTCTCTTATGTTCAACTTCAGTAAGATTGTATGACTGAGACACCATCATTTTTATCGCCATTTCAATCATATTTTTATCGTCATTCTAAGAGGGAACAAGTGTCCCGATGCTCTGAGAGCAGGTCCTCCGGTAAGAATGAAATTGACCAGGGATGATATGGGGCGACATAGATCTATGGCCACAATTTGGAAAATAAACGAAGATAAATGCACGCGTCATTCATGAAAATAAGTCAGTCTGACCCAAACTAATCTTCACATGACTGATGTGAGCAACCTGGTTTGGGTGCCGAGTTGCCCTGATTGGCTAGGGCCGAGTTGTCTGTTAAAGGTAATGTGTTGTCTCAGAATCTACTACCAGGTCTCTATGTGTTAAGCAAGGAGGTTATATCACATGTGATATAACCTCCTTGTGCTTAAAGCATGCGTGAACCTCTTTTTAAAACGTATTTGACGTATCCGAGCTTATTTCTCTGACGGGTTGACAGTAGTTTTGCGAACAGGAAGAATGTAGATGAAGTAGTAATTTATACTAGATAGAAGCATAGTTTATTTATTTATTTATTTATTTGTTTGGATTCTCCACGCTGGAGGGTATGGCGGAACAGGTGTCGCATCTTCAATCAATCAAAAATATTGGAATGCTATCGTGCCATCCAATTGCAACGCTCCTGTAGTTGGACTTTTTATGCAAATTGCGATTTTTAGGCAAACGACAGGTGTACGACAGTACGTGGAAACCTGTGTTATCAGCCTATTAGTAAGAAAAGCATTTGGTAGGCCCCCCTTCCTTGTGTTTTGCTCCAGTGATAAGCAAATTTGTTACACATAGCAGAAACGTCACATGCTCAGTACATATGTTACGACGAATAAGCCTTCTCACGTTAGTTACGACGCATGTGTGGCGACAGGAATTCTAGGTAATATGTCAAAGGGTAAGGCACCCAAAAAGTAAACAAAACCCGTCTGGACGTTGTTATGCAAATCGAAACAATGGTCAAGACAAGGACTGTTTACTTTTTGTGTGCCTTACCCTTTGACATATTACCTTGAATTCCTGTCGCCGCACATGCGTCCTAACTAATGTGAGAAGGCTTATTTCACAGAACTTTACACACACAATATCGTTTGGTAAATGCAGGTACAGTCTACGTAACGTTACATAACTCTGTGCAGACTATTCCACACACTAGAATCCGGTAGTAACTGGCGAAAAATTTTCATATGCCCTTGATACTGTTTACCAGAAAAAGCAGTTCTTTACCTCTGAAGCCGTAAAAAAAGTAGTCTTTGAAGTGAAAGCATCCAGCAGCAGCAAGCAGGAGTACAACGAGAAGTGATATCGGCCTGCGGTGTTTCAGCAACATTTTTGAGGGAAAACTATGTCGAATCTCGGCACACTGATCCGACATCCTGTAACGTTACGGAGGAGCGATCTACTCGAATAAAACCGGTCAGACTACTGGGTACAATTTATAGACACCGGGCGAGCTTGGGAGAAACCAATAGCGAATCGTGGAGGGTGGTATTATGATGAATAATTGCCAAAAAAAATGTACATAGAAATGGTTAATGGGGAAATTGCACAACTATCGAGTGGCACAATGAATGAATGAATGTCTAAAAGGAAACCGACAGACTATTCTTGGGCAACTTTGACAAGAAACGACAGGTTTGTGAAATCTAAAGATGTCGTTCCGACTGAATGGTGATTTAGAGATATAGAACAGACTGCATCATTAAATCATTCCGCGCCATTTCCCCCACTAAATAGTATGGTTGATAAAGTTGTAACATCTACTTAAGTTCACCGGCTGCGGTATTTTCAATCCATAGTTAGTTCAACATTTGTTTTGTTTGTAACGTTACAGCACAATTCTTATTAAATAATCTCCCTATACTAGTCACATTTTTTTTTCAGTCCTATTGTCTTTTCGACCCTGTCGTATTGGAAGGCGGGGCCCATCCCTCTCCTTCCACTGCCTTTTACCTCTCCAACCCAAGTTAGACACAGACATTTGCGGCAAATATTAACTCGGTGTTTGTTTATTCTATCAGCGTGAAGAGACCTGAAAAATACATGTGTATAGAGGAGTATTCCGTGCTATAAAAAGAAAGGTTCTATGAGTAATTTTTCACTTCTAAGATATCCAACTGTACGTTTTTCACGTTGACGGAGAGGTTTATTGAATGTCCTCTTCCGGTTGCCGAGACGTCCGATACATCACTTGCCACGGTCCAAGGACGCCACTGTTACTCAGCGGAATAAAGTAGAACTGCAACTAAATTTGTCAGGCAGTCAGCTGTAAAGGTGACGTGCATCATAATATCAATACGCTGGCTAGAAAACTTGTTAATCAATCTTATCGCTTATTCATAATATCTAAAAACCGACTTGTTATACCGCCATACAGAAAGTTCAAGCCTTCATGGCGTCACGATAAAGTTAGAAATGGCTGTTTTAACCTCTTTGAACAACGTGAATAAGTTCTAGAAGTTTCTCGGGAACGGTCGCACTAATTTTCACTGCGGATAAAAACTGTGTTCTGCGGTCTCAAGGTGACGAAGACGTTGATTGGTCATGTCAATGTACATACTGATCCCATTGATGTTACCGCACATCAAAGAATGTTATGTGCTGATTGGTTACGGAAAATTAATTGGCCAATCAACGTGCAGCTATTATTACAATGCAGTCAATTTGCTGCATTTATGTCATTGACTGCTAGGGGTCGCTCTTAGATAATCAATGAAGAATCGTATTTGTACTACTGTATTACTCCTGTGTCGTTCTTTTTTAATCCGCTAAGTGGCGCAATTGACACATAGGCGCCCGGATTGTTTCCAACGAGTTGTTTTCGTCGAGCCAAGGAGGTTAAAAATTTAACCTTCTTGGTCGAGCGGAAAAAAAGTTGAGGCATCGGAAATACTACATTAATGTACTTTTGATGGAAAGAAGCAACTCACACGGCTTCTTATTTTCCTGAATATGGGTAATGTTTATAGTGAACAGTTTAAACTTTGTTTCAACACAAAGAAAGAAACTCACCATAAATTTTCGGCCGAATACTCCGACCTTCATCAGATGAATGATTCGTGACTAAAATCTGACAATCAATATCCCATTGTTTTCATGCTGTAATACAATATTCATGATCAGTCACTATCTTGTTTCACTCGAGAACTTGAATACAATAATCCAACAAAAAATGCACATAGATGACAAATCACAACATTTTAATAATATCTCATCGGCGGATTTAACGAAATTATTAGTCAAACCAAGGAGCTTTTATTGATAAAAGCTCCTTCGTCAAACTTACTCTACCTGTCATGATTAAAACACTCTGCTCAACAGAGTTCATAAATGTACATAAATAAGATATACTACAGAAAAATCTTATTTCTTACAGTATACATATTATAGCTTGGCAAAATGTACTTTGATAAAAATATCACTTTTTTCCATCATCGTATCTTTCCATGTTAGAGTTAGCTTAAGGGCAATAAAATAGCAATGTCTAAAATACCACTTAGAACTTGTAGGATTGTTCAATGAATGTTAGACACCAAGTCAATAAGACACCCAATACATAAGTTTTGTCACTGACAAAAGATAATGAATGTTGTCTGTAGCATCTGACCATCTACAAATTAAACTTTTAAATTAGAATTTCTAGTTCTCGTAATTCATAATAATAAAAAAGATGTTAGGTGCATTTCTTGGCTCATAACTACGGGAAGCAGCTGCAGACATAAACAATCTACTAGACCAAAGTTACCAACAGACCACAAAGACCACAACACGTCCAAGACATTAAACAAATTGCTGTTTCAGTACCAAGGTCAACAACCAGGAGGCCCCAAATCGTCCTTCCACTGGGATAACCCCACCTACACAATTACAATTCATCCAGTGGTTTTTAAAAGATATATGATCATACATCATCCAGAGTAAAAACTAAACCGGGTCCTCCATTTTTAAGGAGGTAATAGACGAAATCTACCTACCGAAGGAGTGGCGTAGGGAATCCTATGGGGTCCCATACACACTCGAGTCTTCGCCTCTTGTACGATGTCTTCGTTTCTGCCTGTACATTTCAGGGAAACATGAAAATCACAAGCGTTAATAGTGTTCATCCAGCAATGATTTTACTCAACGCTAGTTCACCTTTATTTGTTGGGTAACCTATAGCCATTGTTAAAAAACAAGGTAATTAGGGATACAGTATCAATCCAACGGACGTTTCAAATTGCAAGATATTCAATATACGGTTTGAAACCACCGTCTGTCATCTATCCCCAGCTGATGCCTTGTTTTTTTCCAGAAACAATGGATATAGGTTACCCCGCGGATAAAGGTAAACTAGCGTTATATGCGAATAATCGACTTGTCTCTTAAAACTTAAAACTTACCTCAAGAAAAATGTTGTGAGGAAAATTCTTTCAGGTCCGTTTTTTTCCGGACAGGTCAAACCTGTTTGTAGCAGTACATCGTACACCCATATTTTTATCTTGTTGACAACATGTTTTTTTTTCTTAAACACAAAGTTTAATTTTCTCCTGTTTCTGTTAAGAAATTATTTTCTATCAATAAGAAAAAAGGAAAGACATTTTGGTAATGTATGCCAGCAACACCCGACAACTCTATTGTACGATCCTAAATAAAGCCATGCAATAGATTTGGTACAGTTAGATAAACAAAGTATTTAATAATATACCTTCAAAGTACCACGTCCAGTAGTTCTGTCCGTTTCCAGGCATCCCACAGTAATCGCAATCAGCCCAAATGACAGTTGGAACGAACCCACGTGCCTTTGGAAGAGAAAGAAATCATTTGACTTTTTCGGATTTTTTTTTTAATTTTTATTCTATTGAACAAACACATAAAGGCAAAATAACAGACAAGTAGCGGCCCACTCAAGTTAAGACAACTTATATCGGTGCCGCTATTTGAAAGAAAATAAGAATAACATGTGATTGACAAGATGCAATAAATCTGTACAAATGGTATACTAGTGTATTGACTGGTGGAAGCGCAAGTCCTGCCCCCCCCCCCCGGAAATTTTGGTAGGACACGAGAAAAACATGGTTAGAAACGGCCAGTTTGCACCATGAAGTTCTGAGTTGAAGACATAATCAAACAGTTTGTGGAATAGTTGCAAAGGGAAGTACCAAAAAGTAGTAAATGTTTGATTTCACCAACAGAAAGAGAGAAAATATCGAAAAGATGTCCTACGACCCTAAAAAGTTTGCCGAAGAGAGTGTGACGAGGATTATCATGTAATGGGCAGCGAAGTAGGAAAAAGGTGCTAAAAGGTGCATGTAAAGGAAAATTTGTCGTGATAAAGGGGTGTAATGATGTTTGCTAGTTGGAATGATTTTAGAGAATATGTAGGTTCAAAGAAATTCATATAGCGTCCTTGGTAAGTTGAACGTTTTGAGCTGACTTAAACTTCGTGACATTTTCAACGGTGAATTGTGCAGTGAGTTTCAATTTTCAGGCTAAAAATGGCCGATTGGCCTCTCTTTTCGAAAGCCTGGCACAATTTGGTACATTCCAGTTGGAATTTGTTCTAGCGTTTCAGACGTTCACATTCTAAATCACTTTCTAATACAAAATGTACTCTAGTACTCTTAGATTTAACAAATTGACACCAAGACTTTGGCAAGAAGGTTCGTTGTATTGGTACACTTGGTATAAGTTACTACTAGTACTCTCTGTGTCTCCCTCTCCAACAAAAAAAGGAAGAAATATGAGACACTTACCAGGCATGTTGTGATGTCGTCTATCGTCTGCAAAACCATGGAGGCAAATCCCAGCCCACTACAACTGCCACCGAGAGAATTTTCGACGACACAGGCGATGCTCTCGTTCTTCCCTTTGGGGTTGTGGTGAATGGCTTCTGGTTTGGGGGTCTCTATAATCATGTTTGTGTACTGAATTGCTGAAATGAAGATATGTAGAGAATTTTTACCATGCATATCATGCCGCTTTGTTGTGACGAGCTACGTAGATAGCTATTAGTATTAGGCCACACCGAGTTAATTTTATGGATGTCATAATCTGGACATCCCAAAACTGATATGTGCGCTGGCGAAAAAAAATCCAGGAAAAATAAAAAGTGTTGCTAAACTATTGGACTTAACATTCAGACCATTCTTTCCCAGGCTTGGTTTGTCTTTTATGTTCAACTTCAGTAAGATTGTATGACTGAGACACCATCATTTTTATCGCCATTTCAATCATATTTTTATCGTCATTCTAAGAGGGAACAAGTGTCCCGATGCTCTGAGAGCAGGTCCTCCGGTAAGAATGAAATTGACCAGGGATGATATGGGGCGACATAGATCTATGGCCACAATTTGGAAAATAAACGAAGATAAATGCACGCGTCATTCATGAAAATAAGTTAGTCTGACCCAAACTAATCTTCACATGACTGATGTGAGCAACCTGGTTTGGGTGCCGAGTTGCCCTGATTGGCTAGGGCCGAGTTGTCTGTTAAAGGTGATGTGTTGTCTCAGAATCTACTACCAGGTCTCTATGTGTTAAGCAAGGAGGTTATATCACATGTGATATAACCTCCTTGTGCTTAAAGCATGCGTGAACCTCTTTTTAAAACGTATTTGACGTATCCGAGCTTATTTCTCTGACGGGTTGACAGTAGGTTTGCGAACAGGAAGAATGTAGATGAAGTAGTAATTTATACTAGATAGAAGCATAGTTTATTTATTTATTTATTTATTTGTTTGGATTCTCCACGCTGGAGGGTATGGCGGAACAGGTGTCGCATCTTCAATCAATCAAAAATATTGGAATGCTATCGTGCCATCCAATTGCAACGCTCCTGTAGTTGGACTTTTTATGCAAATTGCGATTTTTAGGCAAACGACAGGTGTACGACAGTACGTGGAAACCTGTGTTATCAGCCTATTAGTAAGAAAAGCATTTGGTAGGCCCCCCTTCCTTGTGTTTTGCTCCAGTGATAAGCAAATTTGTTACACATAGCAGAAACGTCACATGCTCAGGACATATGTTACGACGAATAAGCCTTCTCACGTTAGTTACGACGCATGTGTGGCGACAGGAATTCTAGGTAATATGTCAAAGGGTAAGGCACCCAAAAAGTAAACAAAACCCGTCTGGACGTTGTTATGCAAATCGAAACAATGGTCAAGACAAGGACTGTTTACTTTTTGTGTGCCTTACCCTTTGACATATTACCTTGAATTCCTGTCGCCGCACATGCGTCCTAACTAATGTGAGAAGGCTTATTTCACAGAACTTTACACACACATTATAGTTTGGTAAATGCAGGTACAGTCTACGTACATAACTCTGTGCAGACTATTCCACACACTAGAATCCGGTAGTAACTGGCGAAACATTTTCATACGCCCTTGATACTGTTTACCAGAAAAAGCAGTTCTTTACCTCTGAAGCCGTAAAAAAAGTAGTCTTTGAAGTGAAAGCATCCAGCAGCAGCAAGCAGGAGTACAACGAGAAGTGATATCGGCCTGCGGTGTTTCAGCAACATTTTCGAGGGAAAACTATGCCGAATCTCGGCACACTGATCCCCCATTCTGTAACGTTTACAGAGGAAATGAACCGGTCAGACTACTGGGTATAATTTATATAGACACCGGTCAGTTTGGAAGAAACCAATAGCAAACCGTTGAGGGTGGCATAATATTAATAATGAATAGCTAACAAAAATATACATAGAAATGGTTAATGGGGAAATTGCAGAACGATCGAGTGGCACAATAAATGAATGTGTACTTAAACCGACAGACCATTCTGCACCATTCTTGGGCAACTTTGACAAGAAACGACAGGTTTGTGAAATCAAAAGATGTCGTTCCGTCTGAATGGTGATTTAGAACAGACTGCATCATCAAATCATTCCGCACCATCCCCCCCACTAAATGGTGTGATTATGTTACCTTCATAGAAGGGAACATGTCTGTTTTTGCTTTGTTTCTTCTTCTCCGCGCAAATAAGGTCAACGACCTGGACCAGACGGCTGTCACCATGGTAACCGGTAAAGTAGCAGGCACCATGTGGTGTTCGGTTACATAATGTAGCAATGTCAGATCTAGAGGGGCTCGGTTCACATTTAGAAATGTGTTTAAATAAGAATGAACAAAAGAGTTGCCAGTGTTAGACTACAACATGTGAAGGTAAGGCCATGTTGATTTGATTATATGGATGACATCCTCTGGGAACTCCGGAACTGATGCGAGCGAGCGAATAAAAAAAAAAAGTTTGGCCCCCCCAAAAAGTTGACTTCAGTATGAAATCTAAGTGGTCAGGAAGGTTGAACATAGGACTAAAAACACATAGTATGATATACCAACAGTTAGGTGTAGGGACCAGTACATCGTACAAACGTTTTTTTTCTTCTTCTTGGACCAATCCGAAAAAAAGGACCTAAAAAAATTCAGTGGAACCGGTTTAGCCAATTAGAAAATGGACACACTATGTCAGCAAGCATTTGGGGTCTTACCGGGCTAAGAAGACAACAAGAGCGAAGTCGAGTAGAGTTAATAGTCATTTGCACCAACTTTCTACAGTCAAAGGTACAGAAACTTGATTACTTGGAGATGGGATTTTAAAACGCCAGTGGGAGTCAGATAATTCACCAAACAGATTCCTTTGTAGCAAAGTTGACCAATTATCATTGTTTTGAGTATAGCAAATTCTCCACAGACAATCAGGTTCAGGTCCGGATCTGGAAATGATCCTCTGGACCTCAACGGAACCTGTACCTAAATTTTCTGTACTGGTACCTACCCCTACCAACAACAGATTTTTTTTCACATCTTATTCTTTGACATCTTATTCTCTGGCATTCTATGGCATTAGTTATCTGTTTTCTGATCCTTTTTTCCAATCTACGGCATATATGTGCTCATTTTACAGCTGCTTTGCACAATTTACTGTGTGGTCAAAAACTTTTTTTTTTTTGGAAATGGCCGAAAATTGGTGCGAGCGCGGATGTCATCCATATAATCAAATCAACATGGCCTAACATTCTGTATTTGCTTGCAAATATTACCTTCCTAGTTGATAACGTTATAACATCTAGTTAAGTTCACCTACTGTATTTTCAATTCATAAATAGTGCAACAGGTGTATCTTTACTGTTTGTACAACACAATTGTGATTGATCATGTATATCCTAAACCGATACTCGATATGAACAAGACTTGATGTGTACATGAATTCAGAATGTACTAGACTAGTATATATGCGGTGCTTCGACAGTAGACTCACATGAGCTCCACCTCGCACTTAAAAATTAATCCTTTCTGTGCCACCGCGTGTTCTAACATTCTTCTAAGAAGACTTGCAGAGCTGGTTAGTAGAGTTTTCATTGACGTAAAGTCTTAGGCGTTGAATTTCTTTTTTTACATTTTTACAGAAGCCCAATCTGTAGTACCGCTCCCAACCGTATCAAGAAAAATGACAAAGGAGACTGTCAGATTGCTAAATATCGCTCATTCTGGAAATGGAGAAATCGAGAAAGACTTGCAAAGGGGGTTATAAGTTAATTGACCGCGAACTTTGAAATACAAGGATTCAAGACCAAGAATTCGTCAGGCAGTTAGCTGTAAATGTCTCGTGCATCATAATATCAATACGCCAACTGGGAAACTTGTCAATCAATCTTATAGCTTATTCATAATATCTAAAAAGCGACTTGTTATACCGCCATACAGAAGGTTCAAGCCTTCATCGTGTTCACGATAAAGTTATCTGTTTTAACCCCGTGAACAACGTGAATAAGTTCAAGAAGATTCCCGCGGGAACGGTCGCATTAATTTTCACTGCGGATAAAAACTGTGTTCTGCGGTCTCAATGTGACGAAGACGCTGATTGGTCGTGCCAATGTACATACTGATAAATACCATCGATGTTACCGCACATCAAATAATGTAATGTGCTGATTGGTTACGGAAAATAATTGACCAATCAATGCGCAGCTATTATTACAATACAGTCAATTTGCTGCGTTTATATCATTGACTGCTAGGGGTCGCTCTTAGATGATAAATGAAAAATCGTACTTGCAATCATAGTGAGAAGTACACTGGTGGGGAATCGCAATGCTTTATGGTTAACTAGGCTTGTTACAAGATGGCCGCCATCCAAGATGGCGGCTCTTGGTGGAAACAGACCAAGGTGCAAGAAAACAGACCACTGTTCGCCGGGATGACCATGGATGACTACACACAAGGTACGTATAGACGGTGGATACATGTGTCCTTTATCTTTCACGTCATTGATACTTATATGAGTAGCCGATCGCCCAATTTCTACAAAATATACCCTAGGAGACACCAGTTTGGTGCCAATGTCAACATTAACTTCGACTTGGGAGAGTACGGTAGCTTTAAAACGTACATGAAGTCATTTTGTCATTAATACTACATGAGCACTTTCAACACTGCAAATGTGAGGGTAATCGATCAAGCCAATCTCGAGAAATTCAACTCACAAGGCATTTGCCCCCCTCCCACTCACAGTAGTCAAAGAGTCAAAGCTGGTCAAAGTGTGTCAACTTCAAGGACTGGGATAAATTGAAAAAAAATAATTAATATTTTTGAAAGTAATTTATATCATGACTACATAAATCACTCTAACATATTCCAGGATATTGGAGAGATCCAATCATTTGGTCCTCAAATATTGACTTCCAAAGTTGCTTGAAATTTGCTTAGCAACATTGTTTACACTAGGTGAAGTTCAAGGACTGGGATAAATTCAAAGAAATCAATTAATATTTTTCAAAATGATCTAAATCATGCCTTCATAAATCACTCTAACATATTCCAGGATATTGGAAAGATCAACTTATTTGATCCTGAAATACAGACTGCCAAAGTTGCTTGATTTTGCTTAACAATATTGTTTACACCAGGTGAACTTCAAGGACTGGGATAAATTCAAAGAAATCAATTAATATTTTTCAAAATGATCTAAATCATGCCTTCATAAATCACTCTAACATATTCCAGGATATTGGAAAGATCAACTTATTTGATCCTGAAATACAGACTGCCAAAGTTGCTTGATTTTGCTTAACAATATTGTTTACACCAGGTGAACTTCAAGGACTGGGATAAATTCAAAGAAATCAATTAATCCTCTTTAAAATATTTTAGATCATGCCTACATAAACTACTCTAACATATTTTGAAATATTGGATAGATTTGTGTATTTGATCTTGAAATATAGACTACCAAAGTTGGTTGGATTTTGCTTAACAATATTGTTTATACTAGGTGAACTTCAAGAACTGGGATAAATTCAAAGAAATCAATTAATCCTCTTTGAAATATTTTAGATCATGCCTACATAAATTACTTCAACATATTCCAGAATATTGTTGAGATTTGATTTTTTGATCCTGAAATAGAGACTGCCAAAGTTGCATGAATTTTGCTTAGCAATATTGTTTACACTAGGTGAACTTCAAGGACTGGGATAAATTTTAAAAAATCAATTAATTTTTTTGAAAGTATATCAAAACATGACTACATATATCATTCTACCAAACTCCAGGATATTGGAGAGATCCACTTATTTGATCTGTAAATATTCACAGTCAAAGTTGCTAGACTTTTGGTCAGTTGTATTGTTTACACTAAGTGAAGTTCAATGACTGGGATGAATTCAAAGAAATCAATTGATTATTTTCAAAGTAATTCAAAACATGACAGTATATATCACTTTAATATACCCCTGGATATTGGAGACATCCACTCATTTGATTTAGTATTATATACAGTCAGAGTTTCCTGAATTTTAGTCAGCCATATTGTTTACACTGTATGCAGTTTTAACTCTAATGGCAGGGATAGATTCAAAGAAATCAATTGATTTGTTTCAAAGTTATCTAAAACATAACTGCATATATTACTCTAACATATGCCTGTATATTGGAGGGATCCACTTATTTCATTTAGCATAATTATAGACAGTCAAACCTTCCTGAACTTTGGCCAGCAGCCATATTGTTTCCACTTTGTGAAGTACACCGTATGTAGGATGAATTCCAACAAAGTGTGTTTTTAAGTGAATGGAAACAAGACTGCATACTGGTATATGATACTTCAACATATCCTGAATATTACACAGAGATACTGAATTTTGATCCAGAATATTGACTTGCTTGTCTTTAGTTTTGTTTTCTTCAGCTGTATTGTTCAAAGTGTCTTAACTTCAAGCATTGGGATAAGCTTAAATGTTCATAATGTTGCCTATATCTGCATAAAAATTTGTTAAGTGTATGGTACTGGGATTACTGTTCTTACAGCAGTATATATATGTGTACAATGCTTTATAATGCCTTACCCCCCTCCCCCATTTCCCAAGAATGGTAAAGAAATCTTTCTAATCCATGGCTGTTTGGATCTTGTAAACATGTTTCACCTCATAATAGAGCTTCATTGCTCCTAATAACTATGACTCAGGAAGCCAAGATGCACATTTTTGGATATGAACATAACAAAAACCAAATATATGTATACAAATCATTCAGAAATGTAAGTTATATTGATCAATGCAACTTTGATGTGATGCAATCAGATTTCTTACATTATTTGAGTTGTATAGATAACTTTATTGAAAGACAATATACAGAAAGAAAAGAAGCGCTTAACATCGTAATCCTCTCTCTCTTTATTTTCTAGTTGAAGGACAGAAAATTCTTGGTTTGCTCTGAACCAGGACTGTGGAGTTCAACCCAGCCTTACATCAGATTCTCTCACCAACCATGCTATGATTCACAGACCTGGAATACTCACAGAATGAAAACATCACTACTCATTTTATAGCTATAGCTGTTTAAGTTGTTTGTTTACTATTTGCATTGGTGATGATTTGACTTTTGTAATTTGTTATACCTCTTTCCCAAGTTTACCCTACTTAGTCTTTGATTGAAAGGAGGCTGGGTAAAGGCAGTGTATTGTTGTACATTGTAATGCTCAATGTTATGAACCAATGATGTCTTGCCTGAAAGTGCAACTTGAAGAAAATATCTAACATATTTGTAGTAGCTTGAAATAGTAGAACTGACATTAGTATAGGATTGAAACAAATGTAATTTATCTATTGTGTGTCCATTGTTTTCTTTTCCATTGGCATGAAGTAATATCCTAGCCTGTGTGCT
The DNA here is from genome assembly GCA_019207045.1 of Branchiostoma floridae x Branchiostoma belcheri. Classification (NCBI taxonomy): domain Eukaryota; kingdom Metazoa; phylum Chordata; class Leptocardii; order Amphioxiformes; family Branchiostomatidae; genus Branchiostoma; species Branchiostoma floridae x Branchiostoma belcheri. Next base: position 11,920,300 of record CM033035.1, read on the forward strand.
ATCCTAGTTACATGACCAGTTACATGTCACCACCTAATGTTATTTTCGTTGTGTGTTACCACTTTTTGTGTATTTATTTTGACACACATTAAACATATTCTCTGATGATATTGTTTAATGCACTAATGGTAAGGTAAACCTGGCAAGTCTGTTACCAGCTACAGGTACATCAAACCCAATATCAATAGTACAAACAAATGAATCCAGTATTCTATAAAGAGATATCAATGAAGAGTAATATTGGGAAAATTATATGAATAAAAGTTTTCAACATAGAATTTATGTACATTAAAGAAGAGGATACTCTATGTCATGTCACTTTTTTATCATAATCCAGTGTATTCATGCCAAATCTGTTTTTTCCTCTTCACTTTTTTTCTCATTACCCTCTTGCCTCACATCAAAATTTTTATCATGTGCTAAAAATTTATTGTCTTCTTTGTATTCAAGTGTTTTTTTGTTTCATATACATTCTTAAGAAAAGTTTGTGATGAAACCTTGGATGTTTTCATGTATGATAGTTTATTCATAATATTAGATGATTTTCACAGTGGCATTATTGCAGGAAATGTTTTCCCATCTACAATGTACTCCATTGTTTTTCTGGAACTAATCTGGAAAGTGACCTTATCATATTTCGGCATTAGTTGGCTCAATAGTTCTCAGGAAAGCACCCAACACAATGCTCCAACATTACACAGCGTCAGTGTAGATTTTAGGACAAACCTCAGGAAGGAGAAATTTCAATTTTGCCGCCACAAGTTTGTACCCATCATCCCTTGCGCTTGAAACAAGCCTCGATTCCGTGAATGCCGTCGTTTCCATGGCCTGCTTGCAATATTAATTTTGTGTCGTTCTTTTTTAATCCGCTAAGTGGCGCAATTGACACACAGACGCTCGGATTGTTGTCAACGAGCTGTTTTCGTCGAGCGGAAAGAAGTAGGCATAGGGAACAATTGCATTAAAGGTACTAGTACTTTTGATGACTTCTTATTTTCCTGAACATAGGTAATATTAATCTTGAATATTAAAGATATTCTTACGAAAAGCAACTACAAGTAATACCGTCCTGAGATGCCATAAGACATTAAGAGTTGAGTTGATCCCAGTTGCCGACTGTGTTGAACACTTGATTGCTTACATGGTTCAAGAAAACTAAAAGGCACCTCAATTGCTAAATGTTTGATAAGTACTGGTATTCTGTAATACTCATGTGTTAGCGCACTGAATACGGTGCACTGCAGCACATTGGGACTGACCGATTGCTTGTTGCTTACAGCCTTGCCCCCCCCCCCCCCCCCCCCTAAAAAAAAACATACCGGTAGCTATCAGCAGGCAGTGCGCATATTTCTATGTACAAAATGTACTATTTTGCTTTAGATATCTCGCATAGGCAATAGAATAAGACATAATATAACGCTACAACCAAAGTCTATAATCCATCCTAATGTTCCTAAAAGTTAATTCATTGTAAAAAAAAAAGATCATGGATCATGGATCCAAAATCATGTTCATCATGATATATTCTCATTCATAACCTTGACATTAATTAACACAGAACACAATCAATACGTCAGATAGGCTGTAAGATATACGACTTTGTATATTGTCAATAATACCGTAGTTCACAAAATGACCCAATAGATCTGATTTTGTTTTCTAAAAATTTGTTATCAATAACTCAGAAGTATCATAAGGAAGAAGTAGGTAAATTAAATCTTCCTGAAACTACAGTCACAACATCACCAGGGTTATTGTAAGAAAACTTACTTTTCTTACATAAAAATTGTGCAAGAAACAAAAATGCACGAAACAACTAAGTGTTTTAATATCATTAGTACTTACACTTGGTAAGGTGACTACAATCTGACTAACAATATCCACTTATTTTATGCTGGAATACAATATTCATGATCAGTTACTATGGCTTGTTTCACTCAAGAACTTGAATACAATAATCCAACAAAAAAATGCACATACTAGTAGATGACAAATCACAAAATTTTATATAATATCTCATTGTCGGACTTAACCAAAGTCAAACCAAGTCAACCTGTCATGATTAAAACACTCTGCTCAACAGAGTTCATAATTGTACATAAATAAGATATACCACAGAAAAATTCTATTTCTGACAGTATACATATTATAGCTTGGCAAAATGTACTTTGATAAAAATATTATCACTGTTTCCATCATCATATCTTTCCATGTTAGAGTTAGCTTGAGGGCAATAAAATAGCAAAATCTAAAAGATACACAGTTTTGTTGCTGACAGAAGACAGTAAATGTTGTTTGTAACATCTGACCATCTTCACAACCTATCCAGTTGCAATTGCTTGTCAGAGTACCTTTGTATTGGAATCTTTTGCATATTATATACATGTATGTAATAGGAACTAAGGACACAACGGATTAAAGCACTCTTTCCAGAAAAGAATCTCTACCTCTGTATGGTTAGCTTTGTAGAGAGAATCTTTTATAGACACAAAGATTTGATACATAATATGATATGAGCTTTCATGCTAGCATTATGATTATGTTATGGATACACTTGAGAGTTGTATGTTGTTTGTAGTTGTCTATTTTGTAGCCAGCATGGTTGATGTGAAGATCTGCTGCAGGACCTGGGGGATGTTCTTGGTGTCCAGGCACACGAAGGCCTTCCCTGCTGGGAGACTTCGCGTCAATCTGCAATCAGAAAATTACACTGTCATTGTTATTTAATCATATGGATGACCTAACCTGGGAACCCCATAACTGATGTGAGCATGAGAAATTTAAAAAAAATCTGCCCCCCCACCCAAGAAAATGCCTTCATTTAAAGGGACTTTTAGAAACTATGCTCAAGTCAATGACAACTCGAGTTGGCAGCCAGAACAAAATACTGATTTTACATTACAAAATGTTTCAAGAATACCTTGTTACAAAACTTTTCAAGAATACCTTGAGAGCTGGTTCGAAAAAAAAATAGACAGGGATCCATCATAGAGAATTCATGATGACATTCTTGGCTTATCAAAATGGACGAAACAGTTTAGATTTTTGCATCATGAACGTAGCCTATATATTAGTAGAGGGAAGTACATGCCTTTCTGCCTGGTCCCCCAGTGTTCCAATGAACAGAGCAAAGGCGTTAACATTCTCATCTGCCGTCAGTGCCTTGGAGAAGAGTCGGGGAGAGATGCCGTATCTGTCCAGGTTAGCATCACTCAACACGATCACAAAGTACTCATCTGCCTCATCCTGGAGTATAGCATAGGAAATACAACACATTTCAACATTAGAATGTACATTCTTTGTGCATTTTTTTTTACTCAATGGTCACCAGTAACAAGACCCGAAGGCCACTCAAGGTTACGGGTTACACGATTGGAACTGTAACAGCATCTCTTCGCCCTAGGTCAGAAACATCATGATTGAGGCCAGCCCAATTGCTTACTATGAGTGAGGACTAACTGACCCGTATTTAGAAAAATCATGTTTTTTAAGCTCATACACTTTTAGTAACTCTTATAACTTCAGAATCAAGAAGAAGTTAAACAAGTAATGTACATCCTAGAATACATACCTTGTTTGTTATATTTATCAAAAAAATCTTTTAAAATGTACAAGTTGCCATATCCTGACAATGTCACAAATTCAAAACCATACTAAGTTCTCAACCACCTTGGCAGGAAGCATACACTGGACAATGTCATACATATCGGGGGTACGCTTACAAAAGACCCCAGTATACTGAAAGAGCTACACGTAACAGACGTCAAACATAATGTAGCCCTACTCATACCTTAACAATGTTGGAGATGGCATGTTCCGTGGCCTCTAAAGTGTGGTCACCACTCATACAGAACTGGGAGTGGGCATGCATGGTCTGAAAAATGGAACAGGGTTGTGATTAGCTTAAAATTGTTGGGTGGGTGGTGTAGTGGCAGAATGTCTGATCCAGAACCCAGAGGTCCTGGGTTCAAATCCACTGATATGTCATCAATCTTGTACCCTTGGGTACGGCACTTCACTAAGGTGGAAATGACAAAGCAAGTTACAGATACTTGTCGTTCGGGTTGCATATGGCAGTTGTTTACCTTGAGTGCATCCAGTCTGTCCTTGTTGTTTTGCGGCATCTTCTTCTCTGTGATGACAGGAATGTTGTAACCATCTCCAGAGTGACCATATATCTCAAACTGGTAAATAGATGGGAAAAGTAAGGTAGTGATAAAAACTCATTACATGTTTTCCTTACAAAACAAAGTCTATGATACACATGATCAGAAGCTTAACACAAAATTCACCTAAAATTGCTGGAAAATATCTAGTGATTGAACAATTATCAGTCAATTGTCTCCAAAGTACAAAATGTAGAACCTAATTCTTTCAGGAATCTGGGAATGTCAAACAGGAAATATAAAACTTGAATAACCTTCAAGCCCAAATACATTACACTCTGTTAGAATCTGGACAGTTTTTGAGAACTCTATCCCACTATCTTGCATTGCCTGATCGGACAATAGGTTACCGTGGTTTCTTGAACGCATTCTGGTAACTACCTAAATTGACAAATATGGACTTGATTTCAAACAGCCTGCACTATTTTAATGCAATTAATATCTTGCAGGAGTTGAAGTTAAAACTACCTTGAATTTCTGCTCGTATCCCTCGAAAGCCTCCATGACCATACAGGCTGCCTCCATCATTCTCTCCAGACGTCCGTCCATCCCGTTAAAGCGGTACATGCTGCCGCTAACGTCCACGACAAGACGTAACCTTTTGGGTTTCTCCTGTGGAGCTCCCAACTAATTTGGGGGATAGGAAGAACACTATGATCATGTTTGTTCAAATCATTTCTTCCTAAAGTATGTTTAGACCATTGTAGTGCCTAGTGGCACATATGGCAGCAAGTTTCTTTTTTGTTTCAGTAGCAGGGTATGTTTTTACATAGAGGGTTTGATAGCCATTCCCTTTTTAAGTGCACTAGGCACTGCCTTGAGCATTGTACCCCCATTGGACATCTCTTTCCATATTGGTAAGATTATATATCCATGACATAACAATTGTGCTAAATAATTCTCTACATTGTGATAAAACTTATCAAATCTGTCCTTAGTTGAAGCTTTGGCTTCCACTTGCACTTGACAATTACCTAATTTCACTCTAAACTACCATACAAAGAATACAGAATGCTTGCTTTAAAGCACCTGTAGATTTAAGCAGGTTAACATATATTGTTATTTGTTATTGGGTGGGCCGACTAGTCTCTCTTGGTAGCAGGGGGCTGAATTGCGAGGAGCTTACAATAGGCTAGGGCAGGGCTATATCGTAAGGGTCTGGAGCAAGCTGCCATTTGGCGCCACTCAGGTGACCTCAATACAACAGTAATTGCCCCAGTTGTGGCCATAGCACTTTAGGGTTGAACCACTCACACCAGGAAGGACCCCTACTCTTTACGAGTAAGACTTTCTAAGACTGTGTACCTCAGGTTCCTGTTCCCCTCTCCTTTTGTAGATAGCCTTCTCCCCCGTCAGTCCTTCAATCAGTTTAGCCTCGTCCAGGTCCCCTGATGTCTGGTGCTTCAGCCACTGGCGCTCTTTACTCTTGGCCTGAATGTATTGAGGAATTTGTAGTTGTACTGAATAATGATAGCTGGACATGAAATAATTCTAAATATGATTTGCTGGACGATGCGGATTAACCATTAAGTTTTATTGCCCCTAACTTTATCTTTTTACAGAGAAAATATAGCAATTTGGCACATACCACTGCAATGAAAAAGTGCAAAGCAATGTTCACACAATGTCATGTTGATGTCATGTTTAAAATTCTTTCTTCCCAAGCTATCGATATCAGTTCTTTCTTACTTCATTGAGAAAGCAAAGGAGGTCAAAATGTCAAGTCAATGAGGAAACCTTAAACACCAGAAATCTAATTTTTCCTCCTACAGTAACTGCAAAATAAAACCACTGCAAAGTACATGTATTATGCAATAATGGGTCAGGAGTCAGCATCTTACCTGTAGACTGTCCAGGATGACACGTAGAGACTGGACCTGTCTCTTCACTCCTCCTGAGATCTTCTCATACGACTCAGCATCATACTTACTCATCTTTATCTCTCTCAACCTGAAACAATACATCATGTCAACTTACAGAATGTGATAGTTCAGGGACAGATAAAGGAAGGAAAATTGGTAAGGCTGACTAATTACTATACAGGAGTACAATAAAATCCTACTCACCTTTCTTCAAAAGCTTTCTTGGCCATTTCTCTGGCTGCCCTTTTAACCTGATGAAAAGGGGGGAAAACAAAGAATAATTATGATAATGATAGAATAAAAACAATACATATATCAGTATACGTTTGATGATATTTGTATTTCTACTTCCAATATGAACAAGGAGTCCAAATGAACATTCATGCACTGGCTGCTTTAGTTGCATTCAAGTGAAAGTACAAGCTCTATATTGCTACAAATGTACCATGCAAATCTACTTTATTACACTTTAACACCCTGTGGAAGATGTCTCTTGTAAATACAAGAAATAGTACTTCAACCATTGCTGTATTTTTACATGATAAAGCATGACTTTCCACTGGACAGCTGTTCACACAACACTTATCAAATTCAGCACCAAGGACAGGACTAAAAACTTCATTATAATCCCTTTATATGCCACAACAGGTACTATGTCAGTAAGGAAAGGAGTGTGTTACCTCCTCTGGAACCTGTTCTTTCTCCCAGTCAGGTACTTGGTACACAGGGTTTCCCCCATCCAGTCTGTAGGGACCACCAATACCTCCTAACCCTGCTGTATCTCTGCCACCTGGAGAGACATTACGTGTATATAATTACTATAGTCCATGCAGGTAGCTAGTTTCTAGCCCAGGTAATATCTTTTGCAGCTCCAACAAATGAAAAGAATTGCAAGCAAACTATACAACAGTGCAGAGTCAGCGGTCGGGAGTAAGATTTAATTCAGAATGATTTGAAACCCCTGCATGGTATACATAGGACAATACAATATAGAAATGTGTGGTGATTACAAAGTCCTAAAATGATTGTAAAAGCCTATTCTCAAGACAAACTACACATTTTTGTATTTAGTAGCTTAGCCTAAGCTTAAGTTCAAAAGTTAACTTAATTAAGTTCAAAACAATGACAGAGGTTGGTAGATACCACTACTAGTCATTGCAGGCTAAAAACGAGGCCAGGTAAATCAGAATACTACTGAGTGTAGTGCTAGACTACAATAGCATTTAAAAGACAAAATGTTGTAAGTTGTTACCTGTTCCACCTGCCCAGGTGTTGCCACCTACATGTGGAGCACCTGTAGGGTCCACTTTTCCATGTTTGGGGCTTTCTGGTTTCTTCCCAAGTTCACGTTCATAGGTTACCTACATATGCCACAAAGAGTCCAAATGAATGTGCGTGTCTTCCACAGCTTCAAACACTGTACTCTTTGTTTCAATACTTCCTATAAGGAATACTGTAATTCACTTTGTCTTCTCGGTATCAAACTTTCGCGGTCTGAGAAAATTTAACTTGGAACTAAATGTTCACTGTCGCGGCAAGTGCACATAAAAAAATTCAGTGAATTATTTGTTATCAGTAATGATAAGTTCACGTTACAGTCGTCACAGTGAAAACCGTGAACATAACAGTACATTGAAAAAAATCAGGAATTACAGTATGCCTTTCAAACAAAAGCAACAAGGAAGGAATGACAATACTTTCTGTAAAAGAAACACATTTGCACCTGAAGGGGTCTGCCATCCTGTTGACCAATCATGTGCCTCCATTCCCCAAGGGACCTCTCCAGATTGGCCAATCCCGTCTCCCACAGCCTGACACACCCTCCTGCATCCACGGTAACCAGCCCCTCACGGCTGGCTGTTGCCATGACAACATTGACATCAGACATGTTGGCCAGCCAGGAGACATACGGAGACACTGATTGGGCTCTATTAATAACAAAACACGTTGTACAAATAGTATGACGTGGCAAGGGTATAATTGTCTAAGATGCAGATACAAAATCAGCAATGTCTTCTTAGACTGTTTAAGTCATCATCATGTCTATCTAGACTGTTTAAGTCTTGATGTAATACATTGTCACAGATATTTCCAAGAAGTGACATCAAATCTCACCTTGGGATTGGGATATAGCGAACCTTCTTGGCACCCATGTCTACCACTTCTAGTAAGCCAGCAAAACTGTGGGTCAGGTGGCCAAGTTCTCCTGAAATAAAAGTCTAGATTTAGAGAAATGATTGTGTTTCCTCCACATAATATAGCATAATATGTGATATAATTCACTATACTTTACTCAATGCTGCTTCACCATACTGTTAATACTTCTTGATAGCCTTCACAAACAATATGGGGACTTTTGAAGGCTGGATTTCAATAACATTTTTGGCTTGATGCTAATATCTATTCATGTCCATTTTAGAATAAATTTGGAAACATTCATCCCTGAAATTCTTATTTCTATGGCACTAACTGTATACAGTTAGTGTGATAGTACCTGTATGTGGCAATTGAATCTTGTTTAAAATATTTTAATGATTCAAAACTTAACAAACATATCATTAACACATGTGCAAACAGAACCTTTGAGTTCTTTTGGTGCCTTCCAGTGAGGTACAATCCTGACGACTTGTCCTGAGTTAGGGAGGACCTCTGTCTCTCTGTTGGGGGGTTTGGGTCTGCCCTTAAAGAACGGGTCATGCTTGGTGGGGTCTTCATTTTCATCCTCTGCTTTTCTCGGGAAAGTGTAAACTTCATTCCCAGACTGTAAAAAAAGAAAAGAAGAAAAAATCTAAGTTGATAATTTTTGAGAGCAATTCATCTGCAAAAGATGAAATATGAAATTCCTTTTCTTCAATGTTCAATCAAAAACACTGAGACACAAATGAAATGAAAGGTTTTGGCTAAACTCTATATCAACCTTATTCATGGCATATACCCCTCTATATATTGCCATTTACCTAGAAATTCATTTGAGACCCGGCTCGCCAGAATTCTATGTGTTACGGAAATGGGGCCTTCTGATTGGTTGACGTCACCTTGCTATATGGTAATTCAGGTTAAGTCCTGATCGATTCAGTTCAAGTTTGTGTGGGGCCGCGTAGCACAGTGGTAGTGTATTCGGCCCGTGACCGAGAGGTCGCCGGTTTGAATCCGCCTGCCGTGTTGCCGGTCTTGTGCCCTTGGGAAAGGCACTTTACACGACTTTCCTCACTTTACTCAAGTGAAAATGAGTCGTCCCTCGGATAGGACGTTAAATGGAGGTCCCGTGTTTGGGGAGAGCCACACCCCGGGCACGTAAAAGAACCCGCCACATGTGCGATGGTGCGATGTGGCGGATCAAACCATTCCGGCCAAAATGGGGTAGGGAATTTCCCGAGCAGCCTCGTAACCCCTGCTTCGCCTATTGAGTCAGTGAAGTCAAGCTTGCTTAAGCTTGATGTTTCTGACTTAGGGAGGAGAGATGCTGCTACAGTTATCGCTATGGGCCGCTCTTCATCACCATGATGGTAACATCAGGCCCTACGAATATGATTTAGAAAAAAGTTATGTAAAGTTTAGTCTTTCATTCCAAATGTTTTTGCCATCACATACAGAGGTGAATCAAAAATAAATGTTGAATTTCAAAATCTTACCAGTAACTCGGGGAAGCCAATGACAATGGAGGCATAGTTGGCCTCGTCCCCGACGATCCTGTTGGGAGAACTGATCTTCTGATCCAGCGCTGTGCTCAGCTGACTGTCGGAGAGACCTTCCCTTCCAACGGCATTCACTTGAGCAGGCTTCACAAGGAGAGTTTCCTGGCCAACTAGCAAACAAACAAAATGTTGTGTTTGATTTTTTGTTCACAAATCTAACATTGAAAGAAGCTTTTTAACATACATGTGTACAGTGTGTACAAATGGGATAGTCTCATCTGTTCTGGTCAGTGATTTGAATCATAACTAACTAAAACTGAATCATAACTAGTTAATACTGAATCATAACTAGTTAAAACTGAATAATAACTAAATAAACATAAAGTTAACCCAATGAGCAGTTTTGTGGAGCATCTATGGTAAAATTTATCTAAAACTGTTCAGAAAGACATTAGGTGATAAACTGACACAAATAATAAATCCATAGCTTCTTTCCTTATTTGGCACTTTTCTTTTCCACAATTCATTGTCATTGTTTTTTATGTGCAAAAAAATAATTTTTGTCTCCTGTCAACTATTGACAATCATTATTACTGTATACTGTATTAATTTTCCAATACCAATTCACTTCTAAATCATGATAGCAATATTGCTCTATGTTGTTTGACAAGTTGAAGTAGGTTGCCATCCTTAAATGCCAGTGGAAAAGCTTACCAACTATCCCCTCTTCATTGATAGCATGTAACTGGCTCACAGGAGAACCTTCATCAGGTCTTGTTAGGAGGAACTTCCTGGAATAAAGTAGTCGTATACATATCTTCAGTACACAAACAGTTTTTGAGAAATTTGCATAAAATTGTACATACACATTCAAGGAACTCACTGAAATCTAAGTTTTGCTACTTGTACTATCTCTAGTACAAGTAGCAAAACCTAGGACATAGCAAGTTTTTAGTTATTTTCTTAAACAAAATCATAATTGATAAAACATCACAGAATATGTCACCATTGTACATTGTGCTCACAAAATTATGGCAACTTCACAGTTACAACTCATGTACATTTATTTATTTATTTATTTATTTGCCAATGATACAACTCATTACACGGATCTGCCTAGGCAGCTTTGGGCTGGTAGCGGCAGATCCACAGAGGTTTGTTGTTTGGAGTTTCCGTCTCCTAGGAGGACTTCCGACCAAGGATGCAAGGGGTTCCTCCTACCCCTGACTCATGTGTCATGGCGGGTGCGTCATGCCCGAACATGCCCCTATGGCCTTTCACCACCACAAAGGCCTGTCACTGCCACTAGCCGCAGCTATGTACTCATTTACACCCGAGTTAGGTGAGGAAAGTCGTGTAAAGTGCCTTTCCCAAGGGCACAAGATCGGTGACACGGCAAGCGGATTTGAACCCGGGACCTCTCGGGCCTGAGACCAACGCGCTCCCGATCGTGCCACGCGGTCCCACTTCATCTTTGAGATTCTTTACATAAAAGATGCTGAATGTCCTACTTGTTTTTATCTGCATCTGTGAGCAGGAAGTGGTCAGCTGAAACCAGGTGGACGTCTGCGATGGTCAGTGGGACGGACACAGAGTAGGCCGTACCATCCAGGACATTCACCACGTCCAACTTGTTCCTGTTAGGACATTGTGTATACAACATGTTTTATCCATAACATGGTATTCAGTACTGATGTCATTGACATTTATATGTGCACTGTGCACTATGTTATAGAAACTACCATTAATGGATACATGTCATAAAATTTGATAACATGTATTCATCAATAGTAGTTTCTAAAACTTAGTAATACATTCAATGCTATTTTCCATACAAAATGTCATAATGTTGGAACATTATGAAACTTGCAAACAGGATTTGGCCATTACAAATATTCACTTATGATGAATTTTTATACATACATGTACATATTATTCATATGATATGGCATGTAAAAGTGTTGAGTTATTCAAAGTCAACAACTTCTTTAAACTCTTTCTACAACTTCTTACCCATTTTCTTGAAAGAAGACCACCCAGTTCTCATCAGCAAATTCAGAGCACATTTTGTACTTCTCCTGAAGTATGAAGAAAAAGAATAGGCAGGTGTTAAGAAATGTTTCATTCTATATGATAGTACATGTATCAAGACTTTTTGTTGCCAGACAATGTCAAATGTTTCCATTTTCACAACATATATGTTAAGTAATTGTACCATCTGAGGAACATTTTAAGGAATTAATACAGGTAATGATACTGACCAGTAACTGTTGCTGCATTTCAAGATGGTAATACATGACTTTCCATTGGACATCTGTTCATACAGCATTGGTTCAGAACCAAGGACAGCACTTGGCTTTGTCATTTTTTAGATTAGACAGCAAATGCTTAAAAGAGTACTTGACAGAGTGAGCGAATAACTTTTAAAGATCAGTCCTTCAGAAATCATATAAAATGCATCCAACTTAAAGATTGGTCTGGCTTTTTTCACTCATAAATTAGATGTATTACAAGCTTCAGGCCCATTAAATCATTGTTACCTGTTCACTGAAGTAGCTGGAGACCTTCCTTGTAGCATTCTCTACCACATTGGTGAGAAACAGTCTTCTGAGGTCCCCTGTCAAGCTGTCAATCAGCAACACTACATTGGTCTGAAACAGTGTTTAATATATAAACATTAGGTAGAAGTTACAGTTACTAACAGTGTTTGTCTTTTCTATATCTTCACTATACTGTGATCATAAACTAAGGTTCATTTTGTAACCTGATTCATTTTGTGGCTCTTAAAACACATACACTTGGTATGTAGTACTCATTTTCCTTTTTGTAAATAATTTGGGGGATTTGTAGTTGTAATTTTTCTTTTTATGAATACATGTAATTTGAGGATTATCTCATTGACACCATAGTGCCTTTCAAGAACTTTGAAGGCAATAAGAAATCTAATGTTATAAAAACTAATATTATAAGCAAATTCCACAAAGCAAATGGTTGGAATCCTACTTCTTGACTACCATTTGAACTTTTCACTAATGTTGTCAGTTTCAGACAAACCTTTTCTTCATGTAGAAGCACCTGGCCTTCTAAGGGTCCTCCCAGTGCTGCCACCTTCACACTGGGCTGCCACGACCTCAGACCGGGAAAGACATCGTAAAGGTCGATCTGTCGTATGGTCTTCCCATTGGTGTTCATACTGTAGACTGAGATGGGGTTCAGGGTGGTCACGTGAACTATGTCAGACGTGGACCCTGAAAAAAAACAGAAATGATGAATTAGTTAAAGAAGCTTCAAATAAATGTATCATAGTCTACGAAGTTTTTTAATCATTTTTTTTACATCTGCCTTAAACCCTGTCCTACTAGGGATTTTTTCATCAATACTGACTGACTGACTGCTTAACTTGATTGGCTGTTCATATCTGCATGTGTCCTGTATTTGGTTCTGATTGGCTGTTTATATATGCTGATTTGCTGTCCATGGCTACATGTGACTGTCAATGGTGCTGATTGGCTGTTCATATCTGCATGTGACTGTCCTTGGTGCTGATTTGCTGTAATGTCTGTGTAAACGGGACCAGCCCGTTTAGACTAAGTAGTTTGTATCCTAGGCTAGAGTGACAGTAATTAGCTAATGTGCCTAGCAACGGCCGGACTCCTCTCAGTACTCTGATATCCTCCGTCAGCTGGCCGAAGAAGGCCCACTGTGTGAGATCGTATAACCACTGCAATTAAGCTAGTCGGCAGAGGTCAAGTACCAGGTTAATACGATCGGGAGTAAGAAAGTTTGTAATTAAGATAAACGCACGCAGAACTGTTACCAAAAGTGGTAGGATAACTATTAAATGTGTTTATGTGACCGATGTTGTTTACTAATACTAGTAGTAGTGTTAGTCTCGACTTTAACTTAAGATGGCCCAACTTTGTAACTCGATCGGAGCCACATGATTGTCACCTTCGTCTGGTATCCCACGTCCGATAACTCGGTCACCGTGGATGAAATGTATAGGACCAGGACCGGCTGGCAGATGAGTTGATGGATAAGTTAGCAACCACGCCGTGTCCCTAGTTACCGATCGATGATGTAACTCACGTAGAAAACTCCAATGTTAGCGGATCTACAGGACGTTTCCCGTTTGTAACATGACAGAATGATTGTGAGAAGTTGTACTCATAGTTAGGAAAACAATGGTGACTGACAGAAGCCGGTTTCGAATGTTATGAAGATTTCTTTGTGATGAACAGCGATCTAGAGCGACAGAATACCTGTTGCTCCTTCCCTCTCTCAGAGTTGGTACAGTCCAGAAAGTTTGACAGCTGCATCCGAACTTGCATTATAAAGTTTTGGCCGGTTGTGCCCAAGCAGTTCCGAGGGGTGGATAGCCCGAAGGTTGACCGAGTGAGAAGTTCACGACCCCTCCGGTCTGACCCTCAGGTGAAGCCTCCGAGGAGCTTTTTAATACAAAATTTACTGGTTTCCTCACGCTTTGCCATTCAATGTCACTGGAGTTCCGGACTTGTGAGAAGTGATTAGTCCGAATTTACATGTTTTCCGGGCCAATCAGATTCTAAAGATCCGCATAAGATTAGCCGTATTTGGTCTTGGCCCAACCCAAAATTTAGAAGATAAAAAGGAGACACTCGATTCAGAGAGGGCAGTCGTTTCGTGCCGAGAAAGGTAGCAGTCGTTTTGCGCCGAGAAAGGTAGCGGCCTCGTGCCGGGGCAGTTTTGCCACGTGCCGAAAGAAGTTGTGGAAAGATCTGGAAAATATGGACTTCAGTGACAGAAGGTAGGATCTGGACTTTGCCAACTGAGAGCGAAGAGTACTTCTGATTGTTATCCCCGACGGCCATCACCAGTTGAGTTGTGAATAAAGTCGATCTCGAGAGAACTTGAACTTCGCTTTGCCTCAATCACTTCGGACATCATAGCAGTGTCCAGGCTAAGTCTTGGCACTCTCACATCTGTATGTGGATGTCCTTGTTGTCCATGTCTGCATGTGACTGTCCTTGGTGCTGATTGGCTGTCCATGTCTGCATGTGGCTGTCCTTGGTGCTGATTGGCTGTTCATACCTGCATGTGACCTGTCCTTGGTGCTCATTTGCTGTCCATGTCTGCATGTGACTGTCCTTAGTGCTGATTGGCTGTTCATGTCTGCATGTAACAATCCTTGGTGCTGATTGGCTGTTAATATCAGCATGTGACTGTCCTTGGTGCTGATCTGTTGTTCATATCTGCATGTGACTGTCCTCGTCACTGATTGGCTGATCATGTCTGTATGTGACCTCTCTTTGGTACTGATTGATCTTAATATAAGTATTCCTGGACCTAATTGGCTGTTCATGTCAACTGATCTTTGAGCTGATTGGTTGTCCATGCCTGCCTATGACTTCAGGCTATAACAAGTAGGTATGCTGCATTATGACAGGTTTTACATGCCCTACCTTTGGTGACAGCCACATCCCCGATGATGTTGGTCTCATGGGTGGGGATGTACCAGTGGGCAACCAGCTCACTAAACTCTGTAGACCTGTCCTCCATTCTCTCCATAGGGAACTTGTACAGAGGCATTGTCACAGGGCCCTTTTGGGGAAATAAAGGAATGTTTTCTCAGTTTACAAATTGGTATTTCTGTGGCATAACCTGAAAAACTGTAACAACTTGAAATACAAGAACTTTCTCCAACAATTGATAATGGTGTGGGAGGGGGGGTCATTTCATGTCCTGAATGATAAATGTGATCAAATTATAAGGGGGAAATAAAAAAAATAAGTTCACTACAAAGGAATCTGTTTGGTAGACGGAAATCCAAAAATAAGTTCAACTTGGTAGACATCACTATTTTGAATAGAAAGTAATCATTTCAAAATGTTATCAGCAACACATTGTTTTCAGAGTTTACCAACTTCTTTAAAAAATTCTCTGTTGTCCAAAAATGGCAGTTATTCACATAACATTATATCATTATATAGGTTACATCTAGTACTTAAAAATGTATCTAGCCAAGTACAATAAAGCTGTAATGGGTAATGTTTAGCAGTCAGCACAGTTGCTCAAGCTAGTAACAGACACTTACCCTGATCTTCAGATGTCTCTCCTCCTCCACTGGACATAGAAGTTTCCTCTTACTGCTGCCTCCAGTCTGGATGTTCCATTGGGAAACAAGTTTTGGTGCCGGCAGAGTAAATCTATGACAAATACATTTTATGAACTCATCAATGTCAATCAATAAGAGTGTGTGGTCAAGAACCAAGAGGAATTTATCTATCTATGCTTGGATTCTTCAAATTTTTCTTGAAGATTCCTTAAAGTTTAGTTTATGAACAAAACAAAGTGATATTTCTAAGCTTAATCTGTGGAGATTATGGAATCTAAACTTAAGAAGTTCATATTCATTTTCTTTACAATAACAAGAAGCCCTAACATGTCAAAACATCTAGAGCTCTTGAGAAAATTTGCTAATTTAAGATGGTCATGCTTTTTTCAATACAATCATATATTCATATCCTAAGGTGGTTTTCTTCTGTTTGTGCATGTTTAGCTGTGAAATTTGACTTTGGAAAAACAATTCATAATTCAAAATGTGCAGACTGAGTCTAACTAGAGGGATCCCGCTGGACAGAGCCGCATGGAAGCGTAGCATGAAGGCTAGCAAACTGCTGCCTACCCCTGTATCAGGGAACCTAGCAGCAGTATAATCAAATACTGGATACTACCATTTGCTGCAGCTATGGTCTTACTGTTTGCAGGTTTGTCTAGCTTTGATTCAAATAGGCTGAGTCTCGTAAAAACATAAGGCCTAGCTTACATACACTATGCTGTAATCATGCAAAGTATATATCAAAATTGATCTGTGACCACTTTGACTTGGTTTGCAAAACTTGAGGATTTCATATGGATTTCACAATGATACTTGATATCAATTTCAAAGTTCAAGATAACTGATGGTGTGAAAAGTCTGTGACTTTGAGATGTGTTTTCTGAGATACGACCATTCAACAAATAAACCACACATTTTTTTAAAGCAATGATAAAAAACAGGCAGACACAAACACTTCTCGTATCACAGATTTTAATAGCATTTTCCTTTATTGCGAAGTTCAAATTCTGCAGATTCACTTGATAGGAAACCAAGTCAAAGTTTCACTCTATAGTCAATACAATATCTCCTCAATAAACCTCACAGAATAAGTCATGTACATTCTGATGATGACAAGCATATGTTACATGTATCAGCTACAGGCCAACTACTGTTATTTATGGTAACAGTAATTGTAGAAATTCAAACTGATGTTTAGAAAAGGTCACAATCAATTGTTTAGCTTCGCCTCTTTCCTTTTCTACTAACATGTACAATTACCTACTTAGACAAAAAAATCCATCGACATCCCCTTCATTGTGATTTATTTTGAAGGAAAACTGACTATACTGTTCTGATTTTTCTGAAATTTAGTGGACTTGCTCATGCAAGTAAACTTGAGTAAAGTATGAGGTTACAAACACCTGGGACACTTCTTCCTGAGTGAAAAATCATATTTTACTGAGAGATTTAATAATACCGTACATGATCCATCACAATACTTAATCCACTGGCTCTTGTTTAAAAGTCCTTTTTCTACAATCTAAAATCTAAAATCTATAGAGTTCTAAAACCTAAAATCAATTTTCTTACAATCATTGTTGACTTCACAAGATTTCATAAGTCACATTACATCTATTTCTTATGCCTGATACAGGCAGACATGATCAAATATACATTGTACCAGGTATGAGTACTTTGTAGAGATCTCACAGTTACACCATTACTCTGAAGGATAGATAGGCTTACAGTTTGATTACAATTCTAAAAGAATTCAGAGAGAGACAGTAATAGACCATTCCTGGCTGTCCATCATAATTTAGCAGTTCAACCAATGATAGCATAGCAATCATTAGGAGTTCAACCTATGGGAGAGTGGCTGCATGCAGATCCATAAAAAAATTGCATTTTTTATGTTAATGTTAATGTTGCATTTCTATGTTTTGATAGAGGTCGGCAGGGCTATGTGTCTCTCTAGATCTAAACATCCATGTAATCTTATTATGGAAGCTCATCTGTGTTGGTAGTAATCATAGTACAATGCTAAACTTTCTTCCATCACTATGGTATATATACACACAGATCAAATATCCAACACAATAGTATATATGCACAACAACTTTCGCCTTCTTCAGTATCAATACTGATGACCAATAACTTAAACTTGCGAGAGTTACAGACAGTAATAAGATCATGACTGTCTGTAACTCTTGCAAGACTATTGATACTGTAGGTGACAATGGTCGTCGAAAATTTGATCCGTGTATTGTGTTATTACAAGAAAGTTTAGCATTGTACTGTCCATGTATCTTATGTGACCAGCACAAAAAAATCAGTGCTTACTCTTTAGCGAGGTTGACACTGTCAGGCCGTGCCCCTATAGGGATGCCATGTTTCTGTAGGGTGGACACCAGTACCTCCTGCATCTCCTTGTTGTAGGAGTCAAAGTCAAACACATTTCCCACCACACTGGCCAGGCCTTCATCGGGGAATTCCTGGTAAGGAAAAATACAAACATTTAGTGAGAACTGTCTAGGACACCTTGTATATTACATCTCCTTGTTGTAGGAGTCAAAATCAAACTGGCCAGGCCTTCATCTGGGAATTCCTGGTAAGAGAAATGAAAAACAATTAGCGAGAACTTTCTAGGACACTTTGTATTATCACTGTAACAGTACCGGCAGTACCATAGACCAGTCCATTTTGCATAGAAAGGGGTGTTCTGGAAGGATCCATTCTTGTATGGGGGGAACTATTTTCAAAAATTCCATTTTGGAGTGGAATGATGTTTTTGGATAGTTCAATTTCTGCAAAATGTTGATATGGAACAGAACATTTTGCATTGGAATGGAGATGGATTGAAATATGCTGTACATTTGTATTTGCTCACAAGCAAATGTCAACCTTTCTAGTTCCAAAATGTCAAGAATATGACTCCTTTATCATTTTAGATGTTCTGAAGAAAATCTTTGAAATCGACTTGAAACAGCAATGTTCAATGTGATATAAGGAAAAATCCTGAAGAAGCTTTCAATGTGCTCTTACCTCTAGATGTTTGACAATGTTGACGACCTCCCTGGTGGAGTATGGGTAGGAGATGAGCCCCTGGTCCGCCATGTCACGTAGCTCGCCAAACGCCTGGACAAGTCTCTTGAGGATGTGTTCTGGGACATTAGGGCCGTACTGACGCAGCATGGACATCTCTGAGTCTGGGCTGGGGTTGTCAACTGCATGGCAGCTGAAGATATCACCTGAAAAAAAATCAAGTAAAACCTTCTGCAATGAACTCAATATAAAAAAACATATAATGTTCTGATGCAGCACTATAGGAAGATCCTACAAATTACAATGCACATCTTTTAACTTGACCATTGTTTGCTCAATTGTTACCCACCTACCAAATATTGTGAAGATTTATCAACAGTCTGGTAGAGACTATTAATGTATGCAAGCTGGACTACTTCATTTTAGGATGGTAGGAAATCAGAGGATTTTTCTGACTAAAAAAATAAATATGGACATATCACAGCGTATACTTTCTACCAATGTTGCTGTGGATTTTAATAAAAAAGGATGACCATGTAATTGAAATGAAAGTGGGGAAAAGGGGTAACTCGTGTTTCTGATGCAACTTTGCACATGAAAAAGGCCTTCTATACACGATATGCTTAAAACATTATTGTAGTTTACATAATCATTAGATTAAGCGACACAATATCCTTACCCATGGCGCCAAAGAAGTCGTTGCCCAAGAAGGGGAACCCAGGTCGGTTGGCTAAAACAATCATACGGAAGTCTGGGTGCATGGCGATGATGTTAGCTTTCCCTGGGTGGGCTTGGGCTGACTTTCCTGTGAAACATACAAAAAGGAACAAGCCTCAGAGTCTGAATGTTTGGAAGAACATTTTAAGGAAAGTTTATTTACTATAAGCTGCTCACAAACAAGCAATGTTGAACTTTGTTAAACTTTCTTATTCAACTGAAGAATTCAAGATTTGCCTAGCGCACACACCTTCTTGAAAAAAACTGTATTAAATCAATTCAACAATTTGAAAGCAATTCTAAGTAGTTTAGACTGTGATGTTGCAAACAAACCATGGAGAGTGATGGTAGGAACAATTACGAGACATTTGAATAAGACTTGCCAACTGGTTGAACGTATTACATTCAAATTCCTAACTTTATTGAGTCAGAAATATTCATGAATTCAAAATATTTCATGGACGAGCAGCTACAAGTTGTAATTAATATGTAACTGATTATGTGTCATCCAGATCAGGTTCAGTTCTTAAAGGTCAAAACAATAAACAGCTTTCTTGCAGAAAACAGCTGACATCTGGATAATTTCAATAGCAGGTTACAATCAATGCACACTTGGTCTAAAACTTGGCAGTGAGCCCAAAGCCTGTTGGTGGCCAGCAAAGATAAAAAAGCACTGTTGATTGGAAATGTTTATAAAAGTGACTGCCAGGAATGTCAATAAAGTGTGAACTACACATTGTATAAGATGATTGTAGAACATTGTACATTTAGTCTTTAGGGGAACAGTTTATCTTTGAAGAGAATACAGAGAACATCAAAAATTTGTTCAATCTAAAGTAACTGTTATAAGTTTTGAGAGTTCTCAAAATACAGCCTATCCTAGAAACTTTTAAGAAATTGATTAGAAGGAGCTACATCTAACATAATGGAAAAACAGCACTAATATCATAAAAGAGATTCTAAAGATTGGCCAGTATTGGGCACATTACTTAATATACACTATACTTGCATCAATCCAACTTGTAAGACACTAAGATAACTTGAGAGCTTCTGTCAGTTTTAAAGATCGATGGTATCGTGGGACTCTCGGTCAGGCTCCCGTGGTCGTTCCTGGTCGTCATGATCGAAGTACAGCTGGCCCCAGATGATACGCAGGATCGCTTTCAAACTCAGAACCACCAGAAGCGAGAAAACCGAGACCAGAACAGCCACGCGGATAATGTTGAAGTTGGCGATGATCCCACTCTCTTGTTTGGTCACCGCTTCTAGCTCTGTCGTGTTGGCGCGCTGAGTCGAATTATACAACGGGTCCAAGCTGCTAGCGTTCCATTCTCCGTCTCGTGATGTGCCGTACAATCCTCCTGGCCATCTCGTGGAGTTATGGATCCAACTCATGGTAACATCGTCAACGCAGCACAGAAACAGCCGACGCCATTGTTGCCAGCCCACACATCCTTACGTATTTTTCCTTCCCCAGACAACTTGTTTTTGATAAAATTCCTGGGTTGAACTCTAAGTAAGAGGGCCAGCTATGTATCAACCTTGGGATAAGCTAAAGAGATACAGTAAGTGACGGTAGCTCCCATGGGGTAACACTAAACCCCTACTGACTTTTGCTTGACACTTTTCTGAAGTGTTATTCCCTAATGTGGAGTCTGGAAAATGTCGGGGTGATTACTTGGGGAGGGCTGATGGATTTTAAGTGCTTTTAGTGATCTGACCTCAGCTCACATTTGAAAAGTGGGAACTAATGTGTGTGTGTGACTGACTCATGCTTTTAGGAAATTAGACTACATCTTGGGGACAATCTAAATACATTATTAGTCGTTATTAGTGCAGTACCTTGTCAGACAGCCATTTACCACTGACACTAACTGTGTAGTGGTAAGAGAAATTATTCTCATGTCAAAGAAGGTATCACTGTATTACAGAAAATATTACTACAGAGAAAATAAGGTTACATGTAGTGAGCTATGAGAATATGCTACATAATATACACCTGCCATTTGCCCTAAGAGAATAGTTTATATAAAAGTTTTATTTTTTATCCCAATAAATAGAATCAAAACTATCCTTTATCTGTGACCTTTCTATTGCCAATTTATGACTGCAACTACATTGCAGGTCTTCAAGCCAACAACTGCAATCTTATGAGTGGGAGTCGCACATAATTAGACACAATCTGTTCCACTAATTCTCTTCTTACCTGAGACAATTTTCCTGCCGTCTGCAAGGATCATTTCCCCGCTCTCCACCAGTGCCTTTAGTATGCACGTCACGTTGGTGGGCGCTTTGTCGGCCTCGTCTATTACCAGTATGTGGCCAAGCTTAACTGCACGAACCTACAGGGGGTCAATTTAAAGAAAAATGGTTCAATGCCATGATGTATTATTCTGTAGGGCATCATTTGAAAGAACTCTGGTATCTGGCAAGTGTTACCAAATCGAATGCTACAAAAGGAGTTTGATTATGCAAATTTTAACTGATTTCAATTATGTCACAATGTTTACTAATGGACCTAGTTACAATATCATAAGCATGTCACAACAGTATGTGTATTGCCAAATAGCAATTCTTTATGGCAAAATATCAATTTTCAATCCATGTTTTAAAGTATGACATAATAATTATGATAATTTAGTAAAACATACCAGTGGTGAATCTTCATACACAATGACGCCGTCTTGGACATTTGGTTGTAGGGTGAGGGACTGCACTGTGGTGTCTCTGAAAATACAAGAGATTGGAATTTATGGGCACAATTTGATGTGAATAATAATACTTTTAATATGAGGGAAACTACAACTGATTGACCTTGAAGTCTCCTGGGCACTGTGTGCCTTCTAAATGTATCTAGTCTAAGATTAGAATTAAAAGATACCATCATAAATAAGCATCAGAACTCCTTTTATTGGGAGGTAAATTATGAAACAAAGACTAGCTTGGAGCAGTTATTGTTCTTTTCTTAAACACTTACATGACTGTTCACCTGTTCCATTGTTCAAATGTAAAATGTTGTCCTTTAGCAAATGAAAAGATTGATGCACTTCCTAAATTCCAAACTCACCTGTGAAGTTGTAGGTACTCTCTTGGTCGGTTCAACAGATACAAGAATCGATCCACAATTTTGTTCTTCCCAACACCCTATGGTATATGCAGAAACAACAATCTTTAAGATATCACAATATTGCATAAGATATTGATGCTCTTTTCATTCAATCTGGATAAAGCTAAATACACTAGGTAGGTACATTATTATTAACAGTGATTTACATGCTCTGTGTTTCTTTTAACCATAAAAAAGATTTCAGAAAACAATCTAAATGTGTCCATTTGTCTATTTGTGATATTCAGTACAACCTACCTGATTGCCAACAAGCAGGAGATGTTCACCCAACATGAAGTCTTTTAGCATGTCCTCCATTATGGAAAGGTGCTGATTCAAAAAGAGACATATGATTAATTAGAGTTTGTGAGCTGTGACCTTGCACAAGACAGCAAAAAAAAAAAGAGGAAAAAAATTACTGTGAATCTTAATACTTAAAAGACTGTTTTTATTTTTTACAAAGTTTAACATGCATTTTTGATGTACTACAGAACTGTAAGTTTCAATTGCTAATTTAAATTCCACAAAAAACTCTTTTTTGTCCAAGTGTGAAATCAAATGACCACAAAAGTAAATCAATTTATGATGCATGTACAATGTATCTCAAGTGTGTATTTACCTGTGCATTGTCATAGAACAGCACATCAGGCACCTTCATCCTGTTCTCAGGGTTGTACACCTGTGCAGTGGTGGTACCTATCCTCACCTGGCCATCCTTAACTTCACCTGAAATAAACAGCAACAGTCAGCAACATTAGACCAACACAGCAACATTACAACAGTTGGTCCTGGTACAATAGGCAACCGTCCCTTAGGGGTTGCCAAAATTGTGTAGCTCTGAGATTGTCGATCTCTCTTGGATCAATTTTAAATAATTTCCAAACCTGAAGATAATAATGGATAACAGACTTCATGGAAAATATTATTTTGTAGATTTAACCTTTCAAGTTAGTCATATCAAAATACTTCCATAACAAAAGAAACAGTTTCTTTTAGCTCTTCAAATAAGCTGTCTTAAACCCTAAATCCTAGAAAAGTTAGAACGAGTCCTTAAACTAAAGACTTACATGACAGCATCTTTTCAATGTCCTTTTCTTGGGAGGAACTGGCTTGGATTCCAGCATCAGACAAAGTTTTCTCAAGTGCTGATCGAGCAAGCTTTGGCAGAAATCTGTGGGGAAAAAATTAGATTAAACCTACTTGCTTGGTTGAGGAATGCGTTCTTGTAATATAAGTTAGTATGCATTGAAGTGGTACAGGGATACCGCCAAGCAGAATATAGGAAAACTGCAATGTGGTATGATCAAAATGTGTCATAGTATTTTCATAACACTGTGGTATTGGACAAGTTTTCTAAAATCCACTTATCCTATCGGGCAAGTACATAAAAAATTGACTTGCACAAACTAACTAATCATATTCACTTGCCTGAAATTTCAATGACACATTTTTTACTTCTAGCTATTGATTTCTTTAATATTATTGACTCCACGTCGATGTAGGACAGACATCCAGTTATAAGATACGCCAAAGAAGTTACTCATTGACAAGTAACAGTGGATATGGTTTTGGAAACGGTCAGACTTTTCAACTGGAATCCACCAGTTTTCGTCAGGAACTACTTTTTGGCGTATTATCAGACTCTATTTTCTTGTGTTGATCAATGCTTGATGCCATGACAATCTTACTTGCCCAAGTAGGGCATGCTCTTGCCCGAATGGCATTTGCACTTGCCTTAGACCAATCCGACTAGTGGACTTGTCCAACCATGCACTTATTGTGATGTTCTGAGTGTCACAGCTCCACAAATAGTATTCCATGTCTACTGCACAATGTCAAACACTGTGGCCTGAGTACTACACAAACCTTGAGAGACAGGCCTTGTTGACGGCTTCGTTCAGGTTCTCCTGTGGGAACTGGGCCGCCCGTCTGGACATGCGCAGGAGTTGTCGTGTGGACAGTGACGAGGACAGGGACAGTACCTGGGACAAAATATCGCACAGCATGTAAAGCGTTTAAGGAAATATTACATAGCAGTTGTTGCATGTTTAAGAGTATTCAATTGGACCTTGTTCCCTGAAAAAGTCTGGGTGCCTGGCTGAGACATACCCTTACCAAAGTGGTCAGTTTTGCTGCATTAATGCCAGATTACACAGTCCTAACAGTGCATTTGGGGCATCAACCCGGCACAAAACTCTCCCACAGGACATTAAAGCGTACATGGCTGGCACACAGGCTATACCCTGAAGTTTGTACAATTTAATATTGTACCTTTTAATTACATTACAATTACATTACAAATGCATAACAGCAAATGATTCCTACAAGTACTACATTCAATATCAAAGGATACCAGAACATTCTCATTATATGATTGTACAGTAAGTATTCCTGAAATGATTCTACAATAAGTTTCTGAATTACCGTTGATCCTTCTGTGCACTAAACTGTTAGTGTTACCCTAGTGCATTTGTTATATTCTACAACGCAACATGACAGTTAAAAACAAGTACTAGGTCCAGCATTTTGGACAGTAGACAGATATTCCGGCCTTACCGTGTGGTCCCCAGAATCCCTGAGGTCATGAGTGAGTGTGAGAAGTGGTTCCACTGCAGACTTGGGGGCATTGTGGACCTAGCAATGTAAGAAAACAAGATTTACACTTTGAATTACTGTCAGTCAAAACTGTTCTTAGAAACCACCAAACCAGCTGACCACTGAGGCCACCTGAGTTAGATTGTCTTGTCGACAATGACTACTAATAAATAGTATTTAATACCATGTTGTCAGCCATAAATAGTTGTATCATAACTCAGTATAGGAATCACTGCCGTGTGTTCATAATCTATTAAAGGAAAAAGGCTCTGCAAATCTTAAGTCCCACAGAACTGGTACCACTTTGACTTACAACACTCTGTACAAACACCATTTTGTCAGGCATGTGGTCACGGTGGTTCTGTGTGAGGGTAAAGGAATATCAGAGTAGTACTGTAAGTCTCACAAAAATATAACATATACACATGTACTGGCACAACCACTACATACCATGCCCTGTACCACTGCCATCTCCTCAGCCATGGACAGTGGTCTCATGTGATGGTACAGGAACATGGTCAGCAGCTCAGCGCTCAGCCACTGCTGTGTACTGCTGCCGACCACCGGAGGCTCTGCCAAACCGACGATACGGAAGGATGGATGGATGGGGAAAATCATTCTGAAAAAATTAATGATTATCATATCAATAAGTAAGCAGTGCTATTCCTTTAAGTTTGTATATCAGCTTTTCCCTCTTCCAATTCCATCATACAGTCTTATTCAAGTCAAATTCTTTCTACTGTAACACATGCTTGGAAAATCTCTGGAGATGCTTGTAAATATAGCTAGAGTGCAATGTTTTTATGTGTCTATGTGTCTAATATAGTACATTGTAAGTTTTACTGTGGGCCAGTTAGCACCTGCAACAAAGAATAAAGACAATACTTATATCATCAATAGTAATAGACACTGATCTATCAAAAATTTTTTCTCCATAACCATTATGATAAATACATATAGATCCATGCATATTAAACATTGAAAATGATTAAAGGTTACAGCATTTTTTTCTTGAGCCTACTTCAGGAAGCATTGACCATGTGACCATTCAAAAATAAACAACAGTTATATGACAAGAATTAAGTGCCCATATTGCATTGATTACTGTATAAATACTTCCTACATCTTGTAGGTTTCACTGTTATACACTCATTCAAAATACCTTTTGGCCATTTCCTCATCAGCTATTTGGTGTTCTGTCTTTACTGCTTCGTATCTGTCATGTCTCAAAAGTCTGGTGCCATCGTGAAGTGTCAATTCACGATCATGGACAAGCCTAGGAAACAACACATGAATTAGTGTAATTGGGCAACTGTTTGGTGATACTTGGTGGCTGACATCTATTAATACAGTATTGGGAGAGACTTGTAGGATAAACATTGTACATTATTGTAGAATAAAACTCTTTCTGTCAACCAGCTACAGCTATTATATATAGCTTAACAAATTATATTTCCATTGGCATACAAGACAATATTTCAAGCAAGTACAGTCTACAAGACTAAATTACAAACTGTACTATACATACTATGTCATGCATGTCTGATAAAGGATTGTAGTCTAAATATCCATTGCAAATTATTTCTTAAAATGTACTGAAAAGACAAATTTTACGATTAGATACCTTTCATCGTTACCGGGATGTTGAATATAAATTTTACAGAGCAGAATTTCATCGAAGTAACATGATAAAACATTATACTATAATATATATATATATATTAGGTCTTGACAATAGACCATTGTGCATCCAAACCTCTGTAAGATGGCCAGTGTGCCAGGGTTGACCCTATGGATACCGTCCAGTAGTGCTATACTCCCGTCCAGTGCTGCTGTGACCAGTGGTGAGGGTCTCCAGGCTGTGTCACCGTTGGGGAGGGTGATCCTCTGTTGTAACAAGTCACGGGCTGTCATGTCCTGGAAAAATTCATCAAACATTTGTTTGTTTGTTTGTTTGTTTGTTTGTTTGTTTGTTTGTTTGTTTGAAGCTTTACTTATGGGTTGTGTGGTGCAATGTTTGACTTATAACCCAAAGACTCTGGGTTCAAATCCGTTAGTATCATGTCCTGGAAAAAATTCATGAAACATGTGGGGTCGTGAGGTGGGGTGTTTGATTGAATCATTCATAACCCAGAGGTTTTGGTTTCGAATCCGCTGATGTGCCACCAATCTTGTGCACTTGGGAAAGGCACTTTACACGACTTTCCTCACTTTACTCAGATGAAAATGAGAAGTTCAATCTAGTTTTGGTTATGGCCATCCCTCAGAGGATGGTAAATGGAGGTCCCGTGTTTGAGGAGTGCCACACCTCAAGCATGTTAAAGAACACACCACACTTATCAAAACATTGTAAAGTAGGGGCCCTTCCCAGAGTGAGCAGATCAAATATATCTGTCCAGACATGTAACCATTATAAGAAACTTCTTGTAAAAATATACAGTACCTGATACAGCATTATAGGTTCCACTTCATAACCAAGCATATCTGCAAATCTTCTCACTACAACACTCTTTCCACATCCCTGAAAAATAGAAGTTTGATAAAAAAAAGTGTACATTTCTTAAAGCCTTCGTTCGTTCGTCCCATAGTCTTTTAATCAGCCGTAGGCTGATTAATCAGCCGTAGGGGCAGCACAACATGTTGTGCTGTATCAATAGGCATTTTAGTCCCCTCTCCAGGGCAAAGCCTACTTGTAGGCAACTCTACACAATATTGTACATACAATACAAAAGACTGAGCAAGCCTTACAAATGTGGATTCACCTTCAAGTTGTTTGCTCATAAATACTGTCAAGGTAGCTTCTACCAAACTTTTCCTTTTCTGTCTAGTATTCATAGACTTCTAAAAGACACTTTGTGAAAATGTGAAAATTTCATTGTCAACTAGGCCATGTTGATTTGATTATATGGATGACATCCTCCGGGAAGTCCAAAACTGATGCGAGCGAGCGAATGAAAAAAAAGTTTGGCCAAAAAAAAAAGTTGCCTTCAGTATGAAATCAAAGTGGCCAGGAAGGTTGAACATAGGACTAAACACACATAGTATGGTATACCAACAGTTCAGTGTAGGGACCAGTACACCATACGGGGGCAAAACATTTTTTTCTTCTTGGACCAATCCGAAAAAAAACAGACCTGAAAAAAACAACAAAGGAACTTTCAGGTTTCGCCAATTACAAAATGGACACACTATGTCGGCAGCCATTTGGGGTCTAACCGGGGGGCCAAGAAGACAACAAGAGCCGGAAGTCAAGTAGAGTTTATAGTCAATTGCACCAAGTTTCTACAGTCAAAGGTACAGAGACAGTTAGCCTTTATTACATGGAGATGGGATTTTAAAATGCAGTGGTAGTCCAATAATCCACCAAACAGATTCCTTTGTAGCAAAATTGACCAATTACCATTGTTTTGAGTATTGCCACTTCTCAAGTTTCCACAGACAATCCGGTCCAGGTTCATGTCCGGACCTGGAAATGATCCTCTGGACCTGAATTTTCTGTACTGATACCTCCCCCAACCAACAATAGATTTTTTTTTCTTTCTGTCCTTTTACATCTTATTCTTTGACTGTAGATTCATTTTGGCATTCTATGACTATGGCATAAGTTATCTGTTTTCTGATACTTTTTTTTCAATCTACGGAATATTTGTGCTCATTTTACAGCTGCTTTGCACAATTTGTGTGGTCGAAAACTTTTTTTTTTTTTTGGAAATGGCCGAAAATTGGTGCGAGCGCGGATGTCATCCATATAATCAAATCAACGTGGCCCTATTAGCAAAAAATAAAGAGTCTATATAAATATACCTTTGCACCGATGACACAGAAGTCTTTGACAAAGTGGGATTGGACCATATCTGCCAGAAGGTTCTGGTGGTAGGGAGTGTTTACGAAGTCTGAGGCACTCAAACCAACATCAGTTTCACTTCCTGTGGGCACCTAGGTGAGTATGAGCAGAATATAGTTATTTCTTAAATTACCAACAAACATGATTGACTTTTCATTATTTTAGCATATCATATAATATGTACTCTTGCAGCTTTGTAAGTTTGTAACTGTAAGCTAATAAATATTCAGTAAAACTTTCTTTACAATATCAACAGCAGTTTATCTTTCTTTTTGCCTTTTGCAGTGGCTGCGACATAATATTGTTTCTAAAAATTTATGCATTTTACAAACTCTAAAAGAACTAAAAGCAAAACAATACATGAGATTTTATAACTATTGAATAAGTTATAAATAGACAGATCCCACAGACATGTCCTCTTCAAAAACTTTTATGTAAATCAAAAACAAAATGCAAATATTTGACAAACATGCAGCCACTCTCTCATTGGTGGAACAGCAAATTGGCATAAAATCATTGGTTGAACAGTTGATTGTGATTGACAGTCAGAAACATTGTAAGGTATGATTGGATGTTGAATCCTCACCTGAAGTTGATACTGTTTCCCGTTGATTTCCATCTCTACCACAGCACCAGACTTGTCCGGTAGTCTGTCCACCCCAACTACTTTCTGTGATAGTCTCTCAGCATCTTTTTCAAACAGTTCGAATTTCTGACAACAAAAAATGTGCAATTATATACGATTCATATAGAAAGGCAAATAAATGGAAGTTAAACTCCAATGATTATACATGTTACATCATGTTAATAATGTTTGTTACAAATATCATGAATACTCACCAAAATTTAAAGCACTCATAATTGTGAAAAATTAAGCTATTGTTGACCGTCATTGTAGGAAAAAATTTATCCATATATCCATATTTACAGTCATAAACTATTACACACAACTTTAACAGCGTGCCTAGAAACTATTCTTAGTTTTCTAACTTTACCTTCTTCTTTAACTCTACATCTGAATAAAGAATTAGTAGCCAAATTTTCTGAGGCTCCTTTAGTACACTAAAAGGTTTAGATATACCATTGAAGGGGAGTAAGTACCTTTAATGTATCTTCCACGGCTGTTCTACCTTCTTTCCCCAGAATGACATCATAAGGATAAAGTCTGTGTAACAATCTCTGAGCTGAGGCTTCTGGTAGGGCACTCTGGGAAGACAAAAAAAGTCATAAATGTATATCCCCAAAAAATCTTGCAATCTAGAGACCTTTTAAAGTTGACTTGTCTTAGGAAATACAGTAGAAGCCATTTAACTGCACAACCCTTTTGCAACGGTACAGGTATTAAGTGCAATTATCCAGGTGGTGCAATATTGCAAACTTATTCAGCTGGACCACACTGGTTAGGGATTTGGGGATTCTATGCAAGTGTGTGGTAATCCGTTGTGCACTTAGCTGGCTTATAGACAGTAACTGTACATTTAATCAATATAAGTTGGTAATACTATAATTGCAACTAATATATACCCAGTGCATTGCCTAATGAAGTTGAGTGTTTGAAAGCTAGATAATATATCATACATTTTTTTAACTCTAAATAGCAGGTGTACACTAGAGTCCATTCCAAGACACCATGAGGGTTTTTAGGCGATATTTATAATTAGTCTGAATTATTTTGAATAAAAGAATATCTGAGCCACAATAATTGAATTATTTTCAAAATATTGACTAAGAAAATACTCATTTATTTGAATTTCTTTGAATATTTTAGAAACATTTTGAAAGTAACTGTACAAAAATATCTTTATTTAGAATAATTGTGAAACCTCTCTGTGATTATTTCACATTTCCAAATATTTACAAAAAATGGTAAACCTGGCCAAATGGTAAAATTAGTTTATTGCCCCCATAAAAATAAGCCCTATTGTTGCATCTGTATATTATTAGATTTCACTGCTGGGCACTGCTGGATCCTTTGTGGTGGGCCATTGTTGCATGGCACCCAACCATACTTTGCAAGGATGTGTGAATTGCTATCTTCCCAGCCCACCGAACCATTTACAAAAAATGGTAGAAAATGGTAAATAATGGTAGAATGCTGTTATCATTATTTAGAAACCATTAGAAGTATCCAATTCCACACCATGAATATTTCCAAAGTTTTACAGGACCAGGGAAATATTTATAAAGTTGAAACAGTGTTAGAAATATTTCTGAAGTATCAAATGTCCAACACATATGATTACAAAACTTTAAAATCAATTCTAAACTAGAAAGGTAACATTTGCAAGCAAATACAGAATGTTACCTTCACATGGTTTAGTCTAGCATTTCTACCTGGAAGGGTAAACTGATTAAGTTGCAGAAGTTGACACAGGATAAGTCAAGACATGCAAGAAGGTACAAATAAATTTTGATAATTTTTTATCTGTAACGTTATACATCTTGAATAATGAACACAACATCCAATATTGTTCCAAACAGGGTTTCTCATCATCATCATCTCATCACAGCCCCATAGCTACAAGCCACAGGGGCAGTCTGTCCAAAAAGGTTTTCCATTTCTGACGGTCGTCAACAGGGTTTACTCGACGACAGTTAGCGTGTCGTCTGCGGGAGCGTCAAGGCCTATGAATTTTTTCGGCTTGGGGGAGGTCCAGGGAGAAATTTCTTGGCTTGCGGAGGGAGAGCCATGGCAAAAACTGGTTCCCTTCAACAATATGTATTCAAATTTTAAAAAAAAAGATAAAGCTTCGAATCACTCGGGAAATTCATAATCTCTGACTTGGTGCAGGACGCGCGCCGCGAAGTTCAGTTGGTAACATAAGAATAAGTTCAATTTTGCGCTTTCCGTCATTGTTGACAAACAAACTCGGCGCGTAAGTATAGACAAATTTTGCAAATATCTCTAAAAAATCAGCGGATGTTTGCGGACGGTGCAGACTTAGATGGTAATTCCTAACGCCCGCCGGCGGCGAGAGAGAAGCGAGAAGCCACTGGTCGAACCTGGTCGACGCCCCTCCCCCTGTTCTGGTCAGTCGCATCGTGCTAGCGCCGATGTTTTTGTTGTCATTTTCCCGGCCCCGATTAACTGTCAGTTGTTGCTACCATAGAAGGAAAAAAATCGAACAATATGTGAAATTAAATAAGGAACTTTCAAAATAGTATGGTACTTTCAAAATAGTCTCCGGTAAGCCGATCGGACCTCACATGCTTGCGCTCTATACGGGGGAGGGGCCCTACATGAAATTAAACGTGACAAATAGGTTTGCTTTTGATTCTTTAATTGACTGCTTATAAAATATGGACCGAATCTACCGGTGTCATCATGTTGCACCAAATGTGGGCTGACCGTCTATGAAAATTAAGATGTCAAAGATATTTCACAAAAGGTAGGCAGAGATTTGTTGATGTTGGCGGTGTTGTTTTTTTCGTAATGATTTTCTTGGTCGGACCATCGCAAACAGTACATCAGCTAGCTTGTGCTAGATACAGCCTCACATGAGACAAGAAGTACATACAGTCACAATTTTATTGTCAAATATTATAGATTTGAATTCTCGTTTCTGTCTACTTGAATTAGACTAACTTCTGAAGAGAGCAAAATTAAAACAAGCGTACCAAGTTACGGCACACTGCGTAGCACAAAATCGGAAGGTACATTCACAAAAACGTCTCACAGAGTTTGCCGCTTGTACTACGCAGCGCGAAGGGTTCTCCTCAGCATGCTCAGTCACACTTTTACGTTTTCTATGAACTAGGTAGGTAGGTAGGTAGGTAGGTATGAACCACATACCCAGTGTGAAATCGAAGGTTACACATATCCTGTTTTAATATGTCGCAGAAATTATAAGAGCGCAGCGCGATCGCCGTCTAGTGGAAAGGGGGCCTTACAAACTACTGTAAATCGCACAAATTCACAGAAACAGCTGATTAGCGTAATCGCTATAATTGCCACAAATCTATTATATTCGTTCACGTCCCGCAGTTGCCGGACACTCTCAGAGCAGAAATTGATATGGCTACCCCTGCACACTGCAAGTGATATTCACAGTACGCAGCACATCTCCGCTATGCTTCCTGTCACAGTCAATCTGTGTAAATTCATTCATATTTTGAACGGCTCAATCATTTTTTGTCAGAGTCCGCAATTCATATTTTATAAATTTCTTTTATTTTTAGCAAACAATTTTGATTTACGTTTGATGTACAGAGTTTGTTTATGCCCTCATTATCAATACGTGCCGCAGTCGGCACACCTCAAACCCGTCCGCCTGTCAATCATGCAAACTTCAAGGGGTTAGGTTTCTGCTACACTAAACTTTCCGCGGCGTTGGCTTATGCTGATTTGTGCCTGTGGTTTTGTGCTATGCCGACCACTCCCACCGTGTATAAAGCTGTAACGGTTAAGTAGATTAATTGTAATTCACCCAGACTTCGTTTCCGTGCTCCACTTGCTTGCTGGGGACCAACGCAGCGCTGTGGTAACTTACATGATGAACAACAAGGTGAACGGAATGACCGTGACCTAACATGGGGAGGGCGTTCCACGCTGCAGTTAATCTTGTTTGTTCAGGTCAGTTTAATAGCGAAATAAACTGATCAAGTCCATTGTTTGTGTTTCACATACCTTTATGTCTCAGGCGTAAAACTTTGAGTTTGCATGACGATCGTTATGCATGTTTTTTTTTTATGTAACAGCCGGCAACACGCAGTGACCTTGCGTCTAACGTAGTCATGTGTTGTTTTTTTTGCTCAAATGTTCTTGTTGACCAAAAAATCGGTTAACTACCACCGTGACACCAATCCGTGTTTCATTTTATAGAGGACAGCTCTATGTATGAACTTGAAAAACGAACAGGTCTCGCTACATTTTTATGCCAGTTACTTATCATGTCAGGAGACATCCAACGAAATCCCCACGTTACCACATACACGTAACGTTACCACTGTCAGTTGTCGGCCTGTCTGAGAAAATTGCACTAAGGCTCAGAATGGGCTTGTTCACCAAATTATCGCGTGAGTACGCACGAGTGCTGGCGTACTACACATCGTGTGTGTTCTCGATTCTACGTAACTCAAACACAACATAGAATCTGAACAATGTTTGGATGGCTCAGAGTTAAACTGGCTTGTGCAGGTTGCAAAACAATAGCTTAACCAAAATCAAGAAAAGTATCGAAACAAATACTTAGATCTGACTCGATTAGACCTTAACCGAGACACATTATACTTTGGGGGCATTAAATTTCATTCTGCGTGCGCTCAATTTCATTCTAGTATTTCTACCTTCTTTTGAAGTGTATACTAGTATGCAAAAGGTGCCGATATGCGGCAAAATAAAGTCAAAGCTCTGTGAATTTCTTGATCTTTTATTACTTGGTAAAATAAATTCCACAAATCATTCAGAGGACGGCTTCTGCCTCAATTCAGGCCGTCTAAAGCAAGATGAAGTCACCATTTGGCGGGCGGACACTTCCGTGTTGCGTAGCGGAGGTCGTTGACCTCGTTCGAATACCTTGTTCCATAACTCCCGGGCGGGTTCCATAGCTACCGGTCGTTGACCTCGGGGTTCTAACGTTCTATGGGGGCTCGAAAGTTCGATTTCGTGTTAAAATTGTTAGTTTTTTCACCCTTTTTTGCCCCATAAAATCATTTTTTTGTATCTTTGGGGGACCAAATGACCAAGGTGCAGTGTCTTATGTGCAGACCTACCAGCTTGCTGAATTACGAGATATTCCAAGGTCTAGTTTTGGAGATATTCATGTTTTTTATTTGTGCGGAAAAGAAGAAGAAACAAAGCAAAAACAGTATGTACCTTCTGTGAAGGTAACATAACAATGGCAACAAACATCCACATGGTGTCTTGGAATGGACTCTAACAGACAACAAAATCACACTTTTACAGTAATCAGTTATATGAATCATTAAAATACAAAGTTTGATGCGACTTGCAGTCCATTACATACTTAAGTTCTTTTATTATTAGTAAATTCCCCTTCTGTAAGACCCACAGAGTACCTGGAGTACTTGATTATATATTTTAAGTAGTTTTGCTAAGTCTAAGAAGCTAATGATACAATTTTTAATGGATTGTTTGCTAAGCCTATAGTACTGAACTTACCAGAATTTTAGCAGCACTAACAAGGTTGTCTGTAGGGAAGTCAGGGAGCCCCAGAGATGACGACTCTTGTGATATCATGGTTGTTGCAAAGGACAACATCAGGGAGGTTCTGGGGAGAAACAGATTGTATAATGAATGAATGAAGACCTTTATTGTACATACATACCCACTGGGTTCAGTACAGGTCACAACAAAATTACAACATGATACAATGAGTCTACACTACTCAAGAATCGTATTCTACTGCGTACATTCGGCTTCTTCTCGTTTCTTTGTGATATTGAAAATGTAAGAACAGATATGCTTTATAAGTAAACGTTTGTCTAGATTCATAAGGAATATAAATTTGTCTATATTACTTAGATGTATGAAGTGGGGGAACATGGGTTCTATTAGTCTGTAGAGTTCAGCTCTCTCTTTCTTGTACAAACTACATTCTACTACAAAATGATGTTCGTCTTCTAACTTATCTAGATTGCAGTATCTACATATACGTTGTTCTAGAGGAGTGCGGTTATGAATGTGATACACAATGAAGCAAGGAGTATCATGACTATCATGAGTATGTGTTACGCTGAAGGACGGTTATACCAAATGGCTTTATACAAATGACTGTCATACAGAATCTGATACAATGACTGCCAAAGAAATTCACATACACTCATCTATCAGCTCAAATATGGGTACACTGACATTAGATTATGTAAAGCAAATTAACCAGATTAAGGCAACATATTTCAGTCTCTCTCCCTTCCCATACAGAAATAGACTGTTCCATACCAACCTTTGCAGAAATATGGACCATCCCAAACTATCTTTTACCCATCAGCCCTTCAAAACAGAAATTTAACACATTTGATCCCCCCGTACAACAATGCACTCTTCCACAAAGACCCCCATGCTAAATTGGCTCTTTCTAGTAACCATCTCTTCTGAGAATAGCTTATTAACTAATATCAAATTTCAGGGCTTTTGGTGTTCACATAATGACAGAGTTGAATCCAATTGACCATATGACAGAAGAAGAAATACAACCAAGAATGATATATTTCACTCCCATACCTGTGGTTTGGAGTGAAATATGATAAAAGCTGAAATGATACAGAAAAGAGCCATACTTGTCAGAAGATATGTTTGGTGCTGTCTCTGTTAGAAGATCCAGGTGGTCCTGCATGTGGAGAGAAACAAATCTTTCATCAGTTCAAAGATGTGGGATCTCTCAAAAGTATACATTTTGACAGCTACATATATTTTTCCTTTACTCAACAATTCTTTACTTTTTGTAACTTTTGACAAACTTTGTTTAGTTATACTTCAAGTTATAGGCATGAGCCCTCTTGTCTCAATACACAATGAGAAATGTAATTTAAAAAAACACAATGGACAATTGACTTGTTACAGTAATTCGTTACTGTAATTCTTGAAATGTATTTTAAGTGCTTTTATTTTATTTTTTTGCAGCGTGCCCAAAGTCATGACACCAGAAAAATAGATATTTTTATTTTACACTGCAAACTTAGAATACATGCAAAACAAAAACCTTCTTTACATTTCCACTGCAAAATTCGATCTATGCTAAAATAAAGACATTTACAGTACCTTGAAGGGAATGGGGTTGACGTCCCTGGCTTGGAAACGTGATCGTAGCGGCGGGTCGAGAGGGTTACCCTTGTAGCGGGGAACGGGAAGACCCAAGGCGATCACACGAAACCGTTCGTCCACTCTCACCAACTTCCACGCATCCAACTCCTCTTTCGTGTGATCCTAACAGAGAGGATGTCAAATATTTTTACATGCAACATAGATCCTATTGGACATGGGAATTTTCTTTTATGCAACCAGTTTTTCTCACCTGCTGACGTTTTGATGTCTGTCAGACATCTTCCTCAGAGATTCTAACTTGAGTTCTGCTTCTCGCCGCTATATGTAAAAGCGCCACCTACATCGGCTACATATAGCGGCTAGTTAGAAGCTCTGAGGAAGATGTCTGACAGACATCATCAAAACGTCAGCAGGTGAGAAAAACTGGTTGTGTAAAAGAAAATTCCTATGTCCTATGATCTACCAACCCGATGAAAATATTTTTGGAAGATAGATCCTATTGCAGACCATGGGTAGTATTGTGTAAATCTTACCATATTTTTCAAGACAAAATTAAGAAATAGTTGATGGCAAAACTTTTTTGTCTTAATCTAACATTTTGTTATGATCTTAAGAAGACAAAGGGCATGGTAATCTCATAGACTTTTGGAGGTTGTAGAGGCAATGGCTTGTTATCCATTGTGTCTAGGGCTGAGTACTGGAAGAAAGAGTGCATCCCTCTTCCCTCTCTTCTTTTTACCACTCAAACCGAAGTCAGGTACCCAATTTTACACCTGGGTGGAGTGAGGTAAGTCGTAAAGTGCCTTTTCCCAGGTTGTTTGTAGAAACAACAAATAGAACTGTATGCTATAATACACGCAAATATTACCCATGACTATTTTCCTTGCAGCCTGTGTAGTTTGGTGACTTTTATATCCTACTTTTCGTTCCCAAATGCTGCCCGGCTAGGCCCTGGTTAGAAATGTAATGTAGGCCTTATCAGGAGCACCAGGAATTGAACCCATGATCTCTCAATCTTGTTACCACTAGTCTAGATGCTCTGCCATTTTGCCTCTATGCCAGGCTTTTAGCCAGGCATGCGTCAACACGTCATCTGGACGCACTTTTCTTAGAATAACAAGAAATTTGATGCCCCTGGACGCCCTATACTGGGGAGAAAATCTTCTGACAGGCATGAAATTCTGATTGACCAGGGATGCTACCAGGTCATCTGCGGTCACAGTCTTCTACTGTGACATTTGTAACAGTATTTTTGCCTCTTGCGATACCTTAGAATGCACTGTTTTAACTTAAAATCATGAAAAACTCTGCACCATGGAAGGTGGATGCCCCAGACCCCCCTACATTAGTCACTTACCCCGACTCACCAATAAGTTTGGACTCCCTATTATAAAATCCTAGCTAAAAGCCTGCTCTATGCTGTGATTTGGATCACCTTATGCTGTCATTTGGGCCCCTGTGCTGTGATTTGGTACCCTTCACTGTGTTTCAATCAGAGAAGGGGACTTTTCTGTTGTTTTGTAAGACTTTAGGTGTATTTCACTAAATTAAATAAACTTGGCCCTCAAAAAGCAGGTTAATGAGAGTTATAAATTCAGAAACTTTCTGTGGGAGAATTCAGACCCTGACCAACTGCAATGCCTGAATTGTGGCTTTAATTTGCTACACTAAGATGCCCCTATGCTGTGAAAAAATCCTGGTGGGAACACTGTTCTAAGTCAGCAAGAATAAGGTCAAGGTTTTATCCTGACCTGTAAGAGCTTGTCGTATCGGTCAGCTGCCACCAGAAACCTTCCGTCGTCCAGCTGCATCTCCCTGTTCTCAAGAAGGTTGTTCAAGACAGGCAAGACGTTCCTCTCTGCTTTCTCGATTCCTTCAAGAACTAGGACTCTACCCTTAGTCGCAGCTCGTACTGCACACTGCAAAGAAAGACATGACCAATGGTTGATAAGAGCTTTACTTTGTATACGTCAAGAATATATAGAATCTTTAAAATTAGATGCAAGGATATGGAATTATTTGACAAAAAGTGGCCATAACATTCTCGTTTCTTGGGTCAAATTGATGAAGGTGTCCAACATTAAAAAAAAAAAACAATGACAGGTTTTCTGTGATGGACTTCTATTCTCCTTTTATACTGTGTCTTTAAACGTAAAGACATTTCTATTCAAGAACAGTTCAATATCTTTTCAAACTGGAAAGATGAACTGATTGAATCCGAGAACCTATGGTATAGAAATCACACGGTGGTCACGTTGCTAGGGTATTATCCGCGTTGCCAGGCCATAGTGCTCCGCCCACAAGCCGGCCCGCGCGAGCCGTGGCGGTGTGAAAAAAACACAAATTTCATCCAACATAACGCACGATATGATTATCACATCAGGAAAAAAATATATGCACACGAAAATTACATTAGTTCGCCTTAAAAATATCTCAATTATTTGGGATGACCATGTGCAAAACGCTTCAAATCGCCCGCTGTTCCATGTGCGTATTGGAGGTCGTTTTGGGTCACTGAACTTTGAACTTTGAATTTAATGCTCTATTTTACGCACCAGGCAAAGCTTTGACCTATGCTTTAGACTTTAGGACCTCTAAGAATATTTGACCTTATGCAGTTTTAAGTGTCTACGACATTTTAGCTAATTTTGTCACATTTTCACTACGTTTTGTCCCATAGTTCCACAGCGATGGAAGAGAATCGATTGATTTTTCTCCAAGATGGCGGCGATAGTTTTTTCTTCACGATGGAGTTTTTTTGGTCAGCTTAAGTGTTAACTATCGGGAGATATGGCTCAAAATACGAATTGTACGTTTTGTTCAGATTTTCACGTGGAAGAATGGCTATGCTCTTGACTTATAATTAGGTTGTCGGCGAACATCAGAGCGGTTTGTTCTTGCCTCCGTACGTTCTTACTACAACAACTTACCTGGGACGGCAGTGATATGGAAATGAGCTGGCGTGGCCCCATTGTTGTCGTCCCGGGCGCGAAATTTGAGAGAGAATTGGCTGTAGCAAATTATATGTACAGTTTGTTGTGTCTGCAAGAAGCTACCATTAATTCTACAAGATCTTTAGTGCACTTTCGCAGCTGCACTTTCGCAGCTCCCATAGTTAAGATTATTTTAGAAATTTTGAACGAGGTTCCAAATAGTAAAATGGCGTCTTTTCGACTTTTGTAAACAAAAGAGAAAACCGGTTTCATCCGGTTCCGCTGTCAGGTAACAACACTACATATCTGACCCCTACTTCACAAAAGTTTGATCTACTACTGTGCTTCTTTGATAGTTTAGTCTAAAGCTTTTTCTTTGTAGTAATGAACCGTTTTTATGTTTCTACCAAGGGCGCCAAAAGTTTAGTTTTTTCGTCTAGTGGATGCAAGCCGATAGCACATCAAACGCTTGGGTGTGTAATGTTACAAAGCTTAGTGAGTTGCGAACTGCAGATTCTGTTACAAAATTCACGGGAATATAAAATTGTTTCTGCAAATAGCGGAGAACGAAGTTTTTTCTTCATTTTTTTAGTTATTTTGTAGGACAGGACTAGACACGCCGGTTCGTGAATCTTGATTTGAAGACGCGCTTTGTCGTGAGGTCAATGTGCATTGCGTTCTCCGTGTGCGGTAAGCTTCCGTGCAAATGTTCAAAATATAAATTTCACTTCACCAAGAAACTAAACTGGTGTCCTGTCGTTAAATTGTGTGTGTGTATGTCTGTGTGTGCGTGTGGAGTGAGAGAGAGAGAGGGAGAGAATATTAAACTTCCGTAGGAAAGGCCGGGTTGTGTTTATATTACGGGCGGGCGGGCTCTACGCCGCCCCCGCTGAATCTTGCAGCTGCGCCCGGCAATGGCGGTCACGGTAAGTTGGGTGAATTTTCATGGTGTTGCGGTTGCTATGCTTTCGTCCGTGTTACCATGCGTTTTATTACTACTTCAAATCCATTCTATAGTATAAGGTATACTTTAAACAAAGAAAATTGCGGGGCAAAGGACGCCAGTTTGAAGTTTACCATGTGATGTAATGCCCTGCGTATTACGGATATCGATACATTCGCCACGTCAAGCGCTGGTATGGACCTAGTTCATTTACAGAATGACGAGAATATAAGGAGTTTGTTATTTGAGAGAACACGTTTATCAAAAAACGTAGGTTGCAATTATTGTCTTATATTTAAATTGAGTCGTTGTGTATACAGGACAGGAACAGACACGCCGGGACTTTGGTCAAAGACGCAATATATCAAGGGGTTCGTTACTTTTGGGTCTAAGTATACTAGTATGGTGAGCTTTCATGTTCTAGATATAGATACTCATCTTCGCCGAAAAACTACTGAATTTCTATCACTCAACTTTTTGTATGTGTGTGTGTAAAAAAGGGCACGGATAATTTTCCGGGTTGTGTCTGTAAACGACGCCCACTGCTCCGTCCCAAGCGGTGACCCGGGAGTGACGGTAACTCCTTCGATCTTTGCTCACCTAAGGTTTAGTTTTAGCATGTTGGGTAATATATAGACAAATATATAGTTCAGAAAGAATTAAAACGGTGGTTTCAATGCCGAGCTCCAGCGTGAGAATGGCCGACAGAAAAGCTCAGGTATTGTTAACTTGGTAAGTGGAGAACAATGGGGGCGGAGAAAAGACGCGCATATCAAAGGAGCAAGTTCGCGTAAAAAAAATAGCTCCACTTGGAGCGACCAAAACAAATGTAATCCCCGCCTACAACGGCGTAAACCAATCAGCTATTGTTGCCAGTAGTGAAATGGATGATTGACATTGATTTCCTCATCCATATGCATGATTTGCGAGTGAGGATTTTTGAGGGCCTTTTTGACCACCGTGATCAAGTTGCTACATGGTTTAAGTTTCCTTTATTTCTGAAGACAGACAATAGCGTTTTGTGCCATTTCAAGCATTATCAATTGGAATTATAAAGACGTGAACATGCAACATTACAAGACTACTATACATGTACCTGGTCGATATAGAAGGCGCTTCCTGAGCGAATTTCCCTCCTCTGTTTCAGGTCTGTTTCTGTACTGTCTCTGGACAGTGCCAGGTATTCCGCCTCCCTCTTAGTGATTTCCTAAGAGTATAGGAACAAGAAAAGAATTAGGAGCTTTCTCGATACAGCTGCATGTATCAAACATCAACTTTTTGCTAATTGTACTGGCAAGAAAATGCTATACCTTTCCTGAAATCCTAGGTTCTAATACAATGCATTCAACAACTGATGAGACATTTTTTCCTTTATTTAGTCCCTTTTTGTACATTACCCTACACAAAATCTACATCTAAGTGCATTAGTGAACCCACAGGCAAATATAATGTGTGCAGAAAATTTTGGGTCTACAAAGGTATACTATATACGTATATCAGATACTGTATACACTCTTTATACCCAAAACTATTCTGAGCCTTGAACGTCAAAAGATATACTCTCCCCACTACCAAATGATCGATTCAAAAGAGGCATAAAAATGTAATTGTATGAGATATATGATAATGTAAATATTTGTTACCAAATACTGCATGGCCAGTGCCCTTCTCAGGGGACCTGGGGGACCAATCAGGAACACATCCTGGCCAAGAGCATCCTGGGAAGGAAAAGATGTGACAAGAGTTTAGAAGCTTTATAATATGATATATGATATAATTATAATAATGGAAGGATATATCATAATCATACATGTGCATGTAGGGTACAATATCATATTAATGACATGCCAATTTGTTAAGTAAACAAGATTATCAGCAAAAACAATAAACTTTTTAAATAAAAGTCTAATGTTACATACTGACTTGCTGAAATTAACATTGCCAAGAAATTAACTAATGTTACAGCACCTCATTGTTGAAAAGGTGTAGTAATGATTTAACAACATGTGTTAGATATTGATTTGCATATTTTACAACATTATTATACTAGGTATTTTGCACTCTAACCTGCATAATCAGGTTGGCACAATAGATTCTGCATTCTTTGGGCACAAAAATGTGGCATATTTAGTTTATTGATGTAGAAGATCAAAACTGCCATACCTTTTGCATGATCCATCTCAAATGCCTCATTGTTGACTGTGGTAAGGTACCGTTTGCTGTAGGAATTAGAAAATACACAAATACAATAAGCTGGATGATCACATGGGTGTCAGATAATAAAAGAAATGTTCCAGTATGACTACCGGTAATAAGCTACCCTGGTCGCCAGAGAACAGGTCAGCGCTCACAGCTACGATTCTTTACTGGACCCCTAGCAACATAGCCCTGTAAATCAAATAAGCCGGCCCGGAGAGATGTTTTTCATTTCATGTATTTCATTTTTATCTTATTATGTATATGTATGACTCCAGGAAGAGTAGTGTCATGATAATGTACACTAATGGAGATCGCAATAAAACAAACAAACAAACACCGCCGCGCAGCAACATAGCCCCGTAAATCAAATTAGCCGACCCAGGGAGATACGCCGCCGTGCAGTACTGCGTAGAAGGCATAATTCCCTTAGCCAGCTAAGTTGTACTCTGATATCCATGGTAGTAATTAATAAGCGGGTTTATGCTTTCAACTGCACATGCACATGGTCAAAAGAGAAGGTCCCTAACTTGTGAACCCGTCTGGTCTAAATCGTTCCTTATAGTTATACATACCGTGTTTGGGGACCTTCAACATTGGCATATTATCCACAATGCATCACACTGCGAATGTGCAGTTGAAACAATGAACTCGCTTATTGTTGTTCTGAACTTACCATATTTGACAGGCACCAACTCTGGGTTTCTGGGCTGCTTGAGAGGAATACTGACATCTCCTATGCTCACTCTTGCATCTGGAGAAAAAAGAAAAACATATAAAAAATAATAACATTCATGAATATGCATGTACTGCACAAACGTACTGAAGAACTTTGGAACTGAAATTAGAAATTTTTCAATTTTCAGATCTCCGCTAAAGTAAGATTGACATTGGTGACCAATTCTCAATATATTCACATCATTTTCTCATATCTGAAGTATTGGCAGACAACGTAAAAGCAGGCAGCGGCCAATTCCCCTTATTTTCGATAGCCTACCACCGTACCAAAATGAGCCAGCCGCATTCCTGATGCATTTCCAAATCGACCGTGGAGATCTTTGATACTTTACGGGGGACCGCGTGGCACAGCGGCAGCATGTTTGCCTTGGGACCGAGAGGTCTCGAGTTCGAATCCTGCCGTGTCACTGATCTTGTGCCCTTGGGAAAGGAACCTTACATGACTTTCCTCCCCTCACTCAGGTGAAAAATGATTACCTACATGTAGCTTTAGCTAGGGTTGTCCCTTGGATAGGACGCTAATAAATGGAGGTCCCGTGTCTGGGGAGAGTCATACCCCAGACACGTAAAAGAACACGCCGCACTTATCGAAAAGAGTAGTAGGGGACCTTCCCGGTGTGACTGGATCAAACCATTGCGGTTAAATGGGTAGGAAATTTCCCGAGCTGCCTCGTAACCCCTGCTTCGCCTATTGTCAGTCAGTCGAGCTTGCAGAAGCTCGGTGCTTTTGACTTAGGGGGAAGAGATGCTACCACAGTAAGCGTAGTTCGGT
Organism: Branchiostoma floridae x Branchiostoma belcheri; assembly: GCA_019207045.1. Taxonomy (NCBI): domain Eukaryota; kingdom Metazoa; phylum Chordata; class Leptocardii; order Amphioxiformes; family Branchiostomatidae; genus Branchiostoma; species Branchiostoma floridae x Branchiostoma belcheri. Next base: position 11,964,651 of record CM033035.1, read on the forward strand.
GCATAGAAAATGGTCAATGGCTTTGCACTGAGAAAACTCGTTAAAAAGAAACTCAATCAATGGACTGTCAAAAAAACTTCAGCAACAATTCCAGTGAACCACCGAATACATTTGGGTGCATTTGGACAAAGATGGAAAACTTTAATATAGTAGACAACTCAAGTGTCAGTGAGAAGGGTGCATATTTCAAATTTAATGAATTTCAAATTCAAAAATTCAGCTTAAGTTCATGACCAGCACAGGGCTATCAAAAGCAACTATCAAATACAAAACGTTCTGTATCACGACGAAATCATGTCAGCGTTACATATTCAAAGTTGGCATGTTTATAAGTTTGATGACGAAGTTTGGAGAAGATATGGGGGAGGGGGGCGTGCTTGCCTGAACTTACGCAACCGGCACTCTTCATACTTACCGCTACAGAGAAAGCGCGGCTTTACCGACGCTGTTCCTGGGTTGATGAGCCCAGCTAGCAGCCTTATGCGGCGAACAGCATTGTCAGAAGTCATCCCTACCCGAGCTAGCCGGGTACCGGCAAAAATCGTCTGCATCTGACCTCTGAACACCGAACGGTTATTCACCTATGCCCCAGTTTTTCAATCACTTATAAATCACTTATTACCTCCCTGGCGAAACCAGACTCAATTCATACTGAAAATATATTCTTCACAAATCTTTCTACAACAGAAATATTGTGCATCGGGTGGTCTTATTTACACAGAGACGGCGAAAAATGATGACAACTTTTGATCTGAAGTCCTCACAAGACCACCATGCATGATGACCTCTTGTGGGGTCAACCTAAGGCGACAACTAGCGGTTTGTATTAGTACTGCAGTAGTTGGGGCGACTAGTAGTAGCTACCCTTGCTCATAATATCAGCAAGGAGGTTATCAGCTAGAGAACATGGTTATCATAAAGTAATGAGATATACAGACATTGAACAGTCAAGATTCCACATGTACCCATGCCAATTAAGATAAAAAAAATCTTAATAAATGTTTGATTTTTTTTAAATATAACGCATAATTAGATGTCGATAAGGCCATGTTGATTTGATTAACGTTATGATAACTTAGTTATATGGATGACATCCTCTGGGAATCCAGAAACTGATGCGAGCGTGCGAATAAAGAATGTTTGACAAAAAAAGTCGCCTTCATTATAATGTTTAAGAAATGACTGAGCACACAGAATATAACTTTAGTGTACCAAACAATAGATTTCACGTTTCCTGTCGGCTCACAAATTGGACGGATGTGCCTAATCCCTAACGGCCCTTCCCATTCGGGTCCCCTGTTCTACCTTCCCCCATATCCCTCATTCGTCGTTGCTCACTCCTCGTGAGCGGTTGAGTCGTGACGGTGCGCACGTCTACCCCATTCCCGTGTCTGTCCAGTTTGTGAATAGACAGGAAACTTAGTTCTCTTCGGAGTTTACGAAGAAGAGGATCATAGATTCTCTATTTTTGTTCTTACACATCTTCTCTGACCTTGTCATGTTCTATGACTGTTTACGTTTCCTGATATAGTCAAAACTGCCCGAGCGACCACCTCTTCTCGGCGACCACCTTGCCATTTCGACCGCTTTTTCTCGGTCCCGATTTTTTCCCATTGACGTAAGCATTAAGCGTCACCTTTTCTCAACGACCGCCTGGCCAACGCGACCTCGACCGGCCCAAAATCATAGGACCCATAACGACCGCTTCATTTTCAACCTTGAGGTTTTCATCGATTTTTGATGATAACTAGCGCGATTTTGTGCCGAAATTGTTTTTAAGTAAGATCTGTGTAGCTCATACCTTTTTAAGAAAGATCTGTACATGTTGCACTCCTGCGTCTACGACCGTCTCAATATTAGTACACTAACATTGTTAAGTTAACCGGAGACAATTTATACTTTGCATCGAGCATGTTTTGAGTCGATACTCTTCTCAGCGACCACCTGTCCAAATCGACCGCTTTTTTTATCGTCTTGGGCAGGTTTGACTAATATGCAATCCACTGCACGTATGTTTGCTTATGTTGAAGCTGCTCTGTACGATTTAGAGTGTGGTTGCGGATTTATGTGCGCATGGATGTCATCCATATAATCAAATCAACTTGGCCTAATATAATATCAACGTTAGCTATGTCTCCATTATATTAATGATAAAATATGTGTTTCACAGCATTTAATGTAATCCATATCTGCTATAATCGTGTAGACAGCATACACACTTGATTCATGTACGGCAAAGACTGACATAATACAGGACAATTTAAATAAGTTCACAAACTGAAATGTAGGCAACACTAAAGAATGAACAAAAGATCTTCGTGGGCAGCATTTGTAACAATCTTTATTTGCAACTTGATAAAAAGATGGAATTCGAACAAGGTACTAGTTGATTCAAGAGAAGAGAGAGAGACTGCAATCCTCTTTTTTCTCTACCAAAGCAGACCACGTCCGGCGTTTCATCATCCATTCTCTTGCCACGCGTACGGAAATTATGGCCGAAGCTGTGTGCTTAACTGTCCATAAAATAGCACAATGTGTCTACATATCCGGATGGGCCTCAGGTATTTAGATACAGGTTGGACACTCGCCTCTGAAAAAGCTACAGTTAATATTCCAGAGTCGGGAGCGAGCTCTGTAGTCCCAGGGGAGGGGGGCCATAACACACCTCGGCGTGCGTCCCTTCCCATCTCCACGCTACCTAACACCTACTGGCCAACAGATCAGAGACTATGTCCTTCATGTCAAGATGACACTAGCATTGAAGATGAGTATCATTTCATTATGACCTGTCCTACATACAATGAAGAAAGACAAAAGTTAATGAAATCAATCACATGTAAGTCAAATATATCTCTACCACACACAAGTGATGACACTTTCAATGTACTCTTATCATGTCATGACTCTATATCTATGTACATAGGTCAATACATTTATCACGCTATGCAAAAAAGAAACTGTACCATTCCTAAATAACTTTTGACAAATATTATGTCGCTAGTAGCATAGAAATACCCGACCTGATGTATGTTATTTCCCTTTAAGACCTACCGTAGATTCCACTATAGTATTGTAGTAACCGAAACTGTTGCAATATAACTTATATTTGTAGTACCAAACCGTACCTTTTATTGTATATACATTGTCATACATTGTTACTGATACAATTGTTGCGCAATAAACCATCTATCTATCTATCTATCTGGCCTTGGGCGATCCCATGATAGGAGCCTTAAAACATACACAAAACACCAGGTCCATATTCGTTATTGGTAGCCCATTGGGATAGCCTGAACCAAGACATGCCAAGGAGAGGGTCCCAGTCCATTTTCCTACATAGCACGTATTACAAGCAACGGAAGTTGCCAGTAGATGAGTTCTGAACCATGTATCATCATTTTGGAATCTCATAAGGATTTGCTGAAAGCTCCTTGCACATTCAGGCGATCGTTTGTAGTTTACAAGGTAGAACTATTAAATAGAGCTAAGTGTACACTACATATTTTGAATACGAAAACTTTTATCAATCGCCCTCAAATTAAGTTACGCCAATGTGTGGATGGACGTTGCTTCGATACACGAGCAAAGAATGGAGTGAGAAAATGAAAATCACACTCTCAGCGATCGATATATCGATCTATGAGTTGCATGGTTACTCATATTTAGCCAAAATGACCAGTTACATGTACGTGCATAATACGGTGAGTCGACGCTGTGATTTATGTGTCTAAAAACGCCTGAGGTCCGAGCATCAATAAAACATTAGCTACACTGTCTCTTCATTTCATCTTATCCGGTAGGGATGGAAATTAGTCGGAGTGTGTCAGGAAGAGCCTGAGGGAACCGCCCTATTCACATCCTGTAATAGAAAGAAAACTTTTCTTTTCATCATGCATATCACAACACAAAACATGGCCAAAATATTTTCAGTATGAAAGTTTGTAAAATACACAAAAGAAAAATTTCAATGAAGAAATCGTTAAGTTAGTGGATGGTAAATGAAACGTCTAGCCGTTTCAAAAATCATATCCAGTTCTTCGAGTTACTGTTATCTTGAGTATCTAACTACCTGGATATATCTGAACTTCATCGATGTATATATGAAATACATGACACAGAAGGATGGTAACATATTTCAGTATGTCTGATTGATTAGAAACACCACTCCCAAATTTCAATTAGTTTCTTGTATGTACCGAATGACTAACAGATGATGACGTACCTGGGGTGGAGTCCAGTAACTCCCGATAGGCAATTCGCCCGCAGTTAATGTAGTCCATACAATATCTGTTTTCGTGTAGCTATAGCCTCCACTCATGTTAACACTTAATTCATGTAATCCTGACACAATACATGACAATTGTGGTGTTCATACACTGAAATGTATTACGCAACGCTGCTTTAAATGCGCAAGCACACTGTTGTCAGGTCTGCGTGGGCAGTGTTTGTAACGATCCGCCTCTTTATTTGCTAGCCTAAGTACCATCCACCGTAGTGACCGCTGGCTCAATACTTTCGCTTGCTATTATTAAGCCAGCGGTCACTACGGAGGATGGTAATCAGGCTATTTATTTGTCACGTAATAAAAAGAAAAGGTATCTGATCCAATACACTAGTTCATTTAAGATAAAAGAGACTGGGATTCTTTTTTTTCCATCAAAGTAGACCACGCCCGGTGTTTCATAATCTTTTCCTGTTGATACGGAAATTGTCAGTCATGCTGTCAAGAGGATGACATGTCCGAAACCCCCGGGGGATTAACATCCCTTAATCAACAACATAGTTTGTGTCCTTCTGTCCATAAAAGAGCACAATGTGTCTACATATCCGGATGGACCACAGGTATTTAGATAGAGGTTCGAAAGTCGCCACTCAAAAAGCTACAGTTACTATTTCGGAGCAGAGCTAACTATATCTTGTCTACAAACTTTAAGACGGATTCAGTTTGACGGACTGCAGGACAAGATTTCATTTGACAGGTTAGTGCCACAGTCTTATAGAAATCTGTCACGTTTTTTCTCTCTATCAAGAGTTCAGAGAAACATTAGAATGGCTCTTATAAAGAGAAATGTATGGATAATCGTGCTATTTGTTCTGACCCTCATGACTGCCGGCAAAGCTTTAGATAGCTTCTGTTTTCCTGGATGTGAGAAAGTTGACTGGTTCGATTGTGTGCCTGAAACGGTGAGAAGTTCTCGGGAAGGGAAAGGTGCATGTACCCAATGCAAAGCCCAGGGGGAAAATGTTGACACTTTTGTCTCACCAGAGTCCTGCTCGCTTGATATGCACCCTGCTTTTGCAATGAGTGGCTACACATTCGGTGTTCTGTCACGACAGAAGCTACCAGCCGTAAACTATTCTGCCGTGACAACTCTGGTCCTGACTCATGACGAAATCACACACATGGAAGAAAACATTTGGCGTGGATTTTCACATCTCAAAACTTTAGCCCTGGATTTCAACGAGTTGACGTATGTGAAAGAGTCTTGGTTCTTTGGCTTAGACACACTCGTTCTTCTTTCTTTGTCCAATAACAAAATAGAACAGATAGACGAAGGGTTCTTCGTGCACACGGTTATTAACCTTGACAACAACCAGTTGCAGAACGTAGATCCAGCCTGGTTTGGTCAAATTGTGAACCACATTTATCTGTCGGGAAATAACATTCAGAATATTTCTCCAAACATTTTCAAACATATGAGGTTTGCTGCTGAGATAGTCCTGGAGAGAAACGGTCTGTATTGTTTGGATTGGGACGTAGGGTCCATCATGTCCTTCAGTGTTGGTGGCGATAGGTTGATGGCTGTACGTAACGAAATGCCACATAAGATGAAATGGGAACTTGTCATCGAAAATGACATCTTCATCAATGTGTATTCTGTGTATATTACGGTTCCGAACTTCAGTTTCTGTCTCATAAAAGAAAATGAAGTCAGAGATGATGTAGTTCTTATGTGGGAATTTAGGTCAGCAATGAGGAGCTCCCCTACCGTCAGCACCATGCCTCTAGATTATATTTGCTTTAACAGACGCATGGATGATGCATATAGTTCTGACAGAGTGATTGATATGGTCAGTCAACCCTTTGTTGTCATTGCCACCGATGACGACCCAGAACAGACCGTTGACAACTTAGACGCGTGCAGACAGGTGTGGGAATACAACCTGGGGGTAACAGTAACCTTGGGAAATGGTGAAAGCATGCAACTAGTTTCCATGGGTGTAGGCGATTCAGCCGTCACATCCGTTGCTATAACGTTTATCAAAACACACGACACGGAGACAGACATCTTCACAGATACCGAAGAAATCTTCCACCCATACGAAGACACTAGCAATGCAAAGGATATAACTTGCATTCTACTCTCTAAGAAATACGGCCGGTCCCCATTGATCTCCAACATTTCCTCAGTCCCAGCGAAGATCAGCAAAACATGTCCCGTATTAGACAGAAGCGTAGACACAGACAGAACAAGTGTTAGTCCCCAAACAATAGCCGAAACTACCCAAGGACATAGACATCACACGCCGATGTGGAATAGGACTACAATGCAGACAAGCACTCCTCTTACGAACATCAAACAAAGTACACCGGCACCAGATTCACTTCTTATCCCGGTTTTAGCCTCTGTGGTGGGAATTGTGATCTTGGCAATCATTGTACGCCTTCTATTGAAGATGTGCCGACTAAAAAGGAGAAATGATAACTTACAGACCAACAACCCAACCAGTGATGCTCATGTATGGTCACTTGCATCTTGTAGAGCATTTCCTACTTCTGTCCAAGTCAACATCCATGGCCAGCCCACGTATTCTGACATTCCAGACCATGTAGCTGCTGCTCAGCGGCCTCTGCCTGCCTTCCCACCCCCGTACTGGGAGATCCGTAACGATCCGTCTGCTTTCCAACACTCGTACTGTGAGATCCCAGATAACATAGCTGCTGCCCAGCGCCCTCTGCCTGCCCTTCCACTCACACCCCTAGACACAGACATACCTACTGTGGCAAAGTCTGTAGGTTATAACAAGTATAACACACTTCCTACTATAAAACATTCGCCCCGCGGCAGCCACAATGCTGCAGTATCTCACAGGTCATTGCCTTCTCTCCATCATTCTCTTGAGGCCTCTGATTCTGACTCAGACAGTCCCGATGATGACACCTGCCGCTTCTACGCTGCAGCTGCAGAGCCTTCACTCCCTGTTGTCACTAAGACGAACGATAGTCAGAAGACCTACCAGGACAACAGTGGCTTAGCTGTAGAACTCTCACTCCCTAGAATCACTAAGACGAAGGATTGTCGAAAGACCTACTGTATTGCAACATTGCACAGCAACCAGCCTTGTGCTAATAGGCCTCGTGTTCTGTACGGTGTAAATGGGGTATCCAGGTACAATGCTGCTACCACGTATGGAATCCCTGATGATATGTACCCTGCAAGGGTCTTAAGTGGAATAAGGCGAAGGTCCTTGCCCAACCCTCCTTACGTTAATTGGCTCAGACAGATCTCACGAGAGGGGCCCGAAACTACAGGTTGTGAAGAGACTTTCACACTACCTAACACCTGCTGGCCAGGGGAAAGCCCATGGGAGGGAACCAGTAACACACCTCGGCGTGCGTCCCTTCCCCTAGTCTCACTACCTAACACCTACTGGCCTTGGAAAATCCCAGGGGAAGAGCCTCCAAACGCAGAATAAACATTTTGACCCACAAGAAAAAACACTGCCCTGTATTTATTGGATATGTCCATGAGAGGAGAACCAAAACATGCAAAAGAGAGGGTTGATGTTTCACGTACTACACGTTCGGAAGTTCTCAGTATGGGAGACGAGTTCTTGACCATGACACGTTATTTGGCATAGGGGATCCCGTCAGGATTTGCTGAAAGCTCCTCACACATTCAAGCGATCGTTTGTTATTGTTACACAACCTTGTCCAGAGTTTATTGAATAGAGCTGAAAAAATCATTAAGTATACATAGTTTGAGTATAGAACGCAAACATTATCGTGTATATATATATATATAATAGAGTAAGTTACGTAGATGTTTGATTTGTGAGATAATAGGCATTACACGTTTATCGATATATTTCGCTAGTTTACCAACATTTGCATAGTTTACCAACATTTGTCAAAGTTTGGCCACAGTGACCAAATTTTATGTATGTGCACAATAGTGTGCGTTGATGTCTGTGCTTTACTAACATCCGCGGTCCGAGCATCAATAAAACATTAGCCACACAGTCTCTTCATTTCATCTTATCCGGTCGGGCTGGAAATTAGTCGGAGTGTGTCAGGAAGTGCCTGGGGGAACCGCCCTGTCCTATGTCCACTCTTCATTTCATCTTATCCGGTAGGATGGAAATTAGTCGGAGTGTCAGGATGAGCCTAGGGGAACCGCCCTGTCCTATATCCACTCTTCATTTCATCTTATCCGGTAGGATGGAAATTAGTCGGAGTGTCAGGAAGAGCCTGGGGGAACCGCCCTATTCACATCCTGTAATAGAAAGAATACTTCTCTGTTCATCATGCAAAACACAAAACATGGTCAAAATATTTGTAGTATAAAGATTTGTAAAATACACAAAGGAAAAATGTCACTGAATAAAGGTAGTGGATGGTAAATGAAACATCTGACTGTTTCTTAAACCTGTCCAATTGTTTCATTTATTTTTATCTTGTGTATCTAACTACCTGGATGTTCATGACACAGAAGAATGGGAACATGTCTTAGAATGTCTGGCTGATTGGACACAAAACTTCCAAATTTCATTTGCAGTTACGGTTTCTTGTACCGAATGACTGACAGATGATGGGACCTGGGGAAGGGTCCAGTGATTCCCGATGGGCAATTCGCCCTCAGTTGATGTAATCCATAAAGTAACTGCATTCGTGTAACCTTCGCTTCCTGTTAAGACTTAATTCATGTACGGTAAATCCTGACATAATACAGGACAATTATGGTGTACATACACTAAAATGTAAGCAACACTGAATTAAATGAACAAGCAGACTGTTGTGAGGTCTGCGTGGGCAGTGCTTGTAAAGATTCCTCTTTATTTGCTAGCCAGAGTACCATCCACCGTAGTGACCGCTGCTGGCTCAATACTTTCGCTTGCTATTGTTGAGACAGCGGTCACTTCGGAGGATGGTACTCCGACTATTTATTTGCCGCTTAAAAAAAAGAAACACTGTAACTCATCCAATATACTAGTTCATTCAAGAGAAAAGAGATTAGAATCATCTTTTTTTTTCAAAGCAGACGATGTCCGATGTTTCATCATCTTTTCCTGCTGATACGGAAATTATCAGTCATATTGTCAGGAAGAAGACATGTCCGAAACCCCCGGGGATTAACATCCCTTAATCAACAACATAGTTTGTGTGCTTCTGTCCATAAAATAGCACAATATGTCTACATATCCGGATGGGCCAAAAGTATATAGATAGAGGTTGGGCAGTCGCCTCTCAAAAAGCTACGGTTAATATCCCAGAGTCGGGAGCAAGCTGTACTCTACAAAGACGGACTTCGTTTCACGGACTGAAAGACAACCTTTCATTCGACAGGTTAGTGCCACAGTTTTATAGAAATCTGTTAAGTTTCTTCTCAACACTTGAAAGGATATCTAAAATGACTCTTATAAAGGGAAGTGTAGGGATCATCCTGCTATTTTGTCTGACCTTCGTGACTGCCGGCAAAGCTTTAGATAGCTTTTGTTTTCCTGGGTGTGAGAAAGTTGACTGGTTCGATTGTGTGCCTGAAACGGTGACAATTGTTTTGGAAGAGGAAGGTGCATGTACCCAATGCAAAGCCCAAGGGGGTAATAATGACACTTCTGTCCCACCCGAGTCCTGCTCGTTTGATATGCACCCTGCTTTTGCCATGAGCGGCTACACGTTCGGTGTTCTGTCACGACAGAAACTACCAGCCCAAAACTATTCTATTGTAAAAACTCTGGTCCTGACCCATGACGAAATCACACACATGGAAGAAAACATTTGGCATGGATTTTCGCATCTCAAAACTTTAGCCCTGGATTTCAACGAGTTGACGTATGTGAAGGAGGCTTGGTTCATTGGCTTAGGGAGACTCGCTCTTCTTTCTTTGTCCAATAACAAAATAGAACAGATTGACGAAGGGTGCTTCGAGCACATGGGTAGCCTTAATGATTTAATCCTTGACAACAACCAGTTGCAGAGCGTAGACCCAGCCTGGTTTGATCAAATTGTGAACCGCCTTCATCTGTCGGGAAATAACATTCAGAATATTTCTCCAAACATTTTCAAAGATATGGTGTTTGCTGCTGAGATACTCCTGGAGAGAAACGATCTGTATTGCTTGGATTGGGAAGTGGGGTCCATCATGTCCTTCAGTGCTGGTGGTGACAGGTTGATGACTGTACGTGGCGACATGCCACATAAGATGAGATGGAAAGTTGTGGTCATCAATGCCAATCTTATCCTCGTCGATGAGTATGTCATATATTTTGAGGTTCCAAACTTCGGTTTCTGTCTCATAAAAGAAAGTGGCAGCGATGAGGTGGCCCTTGTGTGGGAATTTATGCCAGCAATGAGGAGCTCCCCTACCGTCAGCACCATGCCTCTGGATGACATTTTCTTTAACAGGCGGTTGGATGATGTATATAGATCTGACAGAGTGATTGATATGGTCAGTCAACCCTTTGTTGTCATTGCCACCGATGACGACCCAGAACAGACCGTTGACTACTTAGACGCGTGCAGACAGGTGTGGGAATACAACCTGGGGGTAACAGTAACCTTGGGAAATGGTGAAAGCATGCAACTAGTTTCCATGGGTGTAGGCGATTCAGCCGTCACATCCGTTGCTATAACGTTTATCAAAACACACGACACAGAGACAGACATCTTCACAGATACCGAAGAAATCTTCCACCCATACGAAGACACTAGCAATGCAAAGGATATAACTTGCATTCTACTCTCTAAGAAATACGGCCGGTCCCCATTGATCTCCAACATTTCCTCAGTCCCAGCGAAGATCAGCAAAACATGTCCCGTATTAGACAGAAGCGTAGACACTGACAGAACAAGTGTTCGCCCCAAAACAATAGCCGAAACTACCCATAGGACTACAATGCAGACAAGCACTCCTCTTACGAACATTAAACAAAGTACACCGGCACCAGATTCACTTCTTATCCCGGTTATAGCCTCTGTGGTGGGAATTGTGATCTTGGCAATCATTGTATGGCTTCTATTGAAGATGTGCCGACTAAAAAGGAGAAATGATAACTTACAGGCCAACAACCCAACCAGTGATGCTCATGTATGGTCACTCGCATCTTGTAGAGCATTTCCTACTTCTGTCCAAGTCAACATCCATGGCCAGCCCACGTATTCTGACATTCCAGACCATGTAGCTGCTGCTCAGCGGCCTCTGCCTGCCTTCCCACCCCCGTACTGGGAGATCCGTAACGATCCGTCTGCTTTCCAACACTCGTACTGTGAGATCCCAGATAACATAGCTGCTGCCCAGCGCCCTCTGCCTGCCCTTCCACTCACACCCCTAGACACAGACATACCTACTGTGGCAAGGTCTGTAGGTCATAACAAGTATAACACACTTCCTACTATAAAACATTCGCCCCGCGGCAGCCACAATGCTGCAGTATCTCACAGGTCATTGCCTTCTCTCCATCATTCTCTTGAGGCCTCCGATTCTGGCCCAGACAGTCCCGATGATGACACCTGCCGCTTCTACGCTGCAGCTGCAGAGCCTTCACTCCCTGTTGTCACTAAGACGAACGATAGTCAGAAGACCTACCAGGACAACAGTGGCTTAGCTGTAGAACTCTCACTCCCTAGAATCACTAAGACGAACGATAGTCAGAAGACCTACCAGGACAACAGTGGCTTAGCTGTAGAACTCTCACTCCCTAGAATCACTAAGACGAAGGATTGGCAAAAGACCTACTGTATTGCAACATTGCACAGCAACCAGCCTTGTGCTAATAGGCCTCGTGTTCTGTACGGTGTAAATGGGGTATCCAGGTACAATGCTGCTACCACGTATGGAATCCCTGATGATATGTACCCTGCAAGGGTCTTAAGTGGAATAAGGCGAAGGTCCTTGCCCAACCCTCCTTTCGTTAATTGGCTCAGACAGATCTCACGAGAGGGGCCCGAAACCACAGCTGCAGGTTGTGAAGAGACTTTCACACTACCTAACACCTGCTGGCCAGGGACAAGCCCATGGGAGGGAACCAGTAACACACCTCGGCGTGCGTCCATTCCCCTGGTCTCACTACCTAACACCTGCTGGCCTTGGGCGATCCCAGGGGAAGAGCCTCGATACGCAGAATAAGCATTTTGACCCACAAGAAAAAAACGCTGCCTTGTATTTATTCGATATGTCCATGAGAGGAGAACCAAAACATGCAAAAGAGAGGGTTGATGTTTCACGTACTACACGTTCGGAAGTTCTCAGTAAGGGAGTTTTTGACCATGACACATTATTTGGCATAGGGGATCCCGTCAGGATTTGCTGAAAGCTCCTCATACATTCAAGCGATCGTTTGTTATTGTTACACAACCTTGTCCAGAGTCTATTGAATAGAGCTGAAAAAAATCATTAAGTATACATAGTTTGAGTACAAAACGCAAACATTATCGTGTATATGTGTAATAAAGTAAATTACGTAGATGTTTGATTTGTGAGATAATAGGCATCACACGTTTATCGATATATTTCGCTAGTTTACCAACATTTGCATAGTTTACCAACATTTGCATAGTTTACCAACATTTGTCAAAGTTTGGCCACAGTGACCAAATTTTATGTATGTGCACAATAGGGTGCGTTGATGTCTGTGCTTTACTAACATCCGAGGTCCGAGTATCAATAAAACATTAGCCACACTGTCTCTTCATCTTATCTCATCCGGTAGGCTGGAAATTAGTCGGAGTGTGTCAGGAAGAGCCTGGGGGACCACCCTGTTCCATATCCACTCTTCATTTCATCTTATCCCGTAGGGATGGAAATTAGTTGGAGTGTGTCAGGAAGAGCCTATTCCCATCCCGTAATCAAAATACTACTTCTCAATTCATCATGCATATTACAACTCAAAACAAACCCAGAACATTTGCAGTATAAGGTTGTATCAAATAAACAAAGCAACAAAGTCGAAAAATACTGAATGCTACCTGAAAACGTCTGGTCATTTCCAAAGACTACCTGTTATTTTGTGTATCTTATTTGTTACCTATGTCTAACCTTCATATGAAATGTATGAAATATCTGATGTATGTATGAAATATCTGATACAGGAGCATGGAAACATGTTACACCATGTTTGGTTGATTGAACACAAGACTCCCAAATTTTGGCATGGAACAGCTCCTTGTACCGAATGTTTATCAGATGATGGGAACTAGGGAGGGGTCCAGTAACTCCCGATGGGCAGCTCGCCCGGAGGATCTTTCTCTCTTTATTTCAGATTGACTGGATGAAATCTTAATGACGAAGGACAGACGGCACAACCGACCAGGAAAACTTCGCTGAATATGACCGGAATCATCCGGTCCTCCATCTGGTAAAAAAGCAAAGTCTGGAGGTTTTTTTTCCCATTTTAGCATCACAAATTATGAAAACAGGTAAAAAAATTTAGACTAATTTGCACAACATTGATAAACCTGATGAAAAGTCCGACATCTGGGCGTCTTTTTACAAATTCTGGAAACAGATTACAAATTTCAAAACTGGCTGTACCACACAAAAAAACAGATTGACTCGAAGATATTTTATCACTGTACTTGTACTGTTTTTCGTATTTGGATGTGTTAGTCTAGCCTCCATAGCAGGCTCTCTGGGGCCTTTGGGGGGGGGGGGGCTCATAATTGATACACTTTTCGTGGCCATTTCTTTTTATACTGGGTCGCTGATTGCTTGTTAGCTTTGTTCCGCTCCCCCGTAGCGACCTTCGGGAGCGGAACAAAGCTAACAATGCTGGACTCCAGCGGGCAGGCTACCAAAATCTAAGGACTCTAAATTGGGCAAGGCCAACACAAACCAATCCGTAGCATTTTTTTCACAGATCTGCCAATGAATCGACTGACACTAATAAAAAAAAGCAGTTATTCCTAATGAATTAGCAATAACTGCATTATCCATACCGTATGAATTACACTGAAATGGGAGCACATTCGAAGTTTGAGTCCATTGCTTTCGATATGATTGTAACGAAATAGTGATTGTAAGAACACTGTTAAGATTTTTGTGTTTTTTTTTTTTTATTATATTAAGTAGAGATGAGTTACTGGCAAAGTTGTAGAATATTTGACTGTGTTCGATAAAGATTTTTTATGAAGAAAATGCCTTGTTACATATATCTACAAAAATACATGTAATAGATCACAATCATAGTAATAATTTTAGAAAAAGTTACATGTGTAGCAACTGATGTAAAATCATCAGATGTGTTCATCATTTATTGAAACCAATTGGGTTTTCAACTCCACATGTCATTGTAATGAGGGCCAGTCCAAGAAGTAGTAATATCATCATTTTACTACCAATAGACAGATTGAAGCTGAAATAACTATTTGGATGGGACAATCCTCGGCTGTGAACGTTGAACTCCTAGCTGCACTTTCCAAGAATTTTGCACGTAACGTTAGGACATAGCTTAAGATTTTAAATATGACAGGAACTGTAAAGTGGATTGTTCCCTAAGGCAGTATCTAGGCCAAATTCTGCAAGGCCTATACAAAAACACTGCTGGTGATCTACTAGTAAATCCATATGGGTAACAAATTCCCAAGGTGGGTTGGACCATTGGACATACACACGTGCATCTAGCACGAGCAGTTGAAGTCATATTTGTTGCAAGCAGTACCTTATTTTCATATGAATTGTGCGGTTGTGTGGGGTAATGGCAGGTGTTTGACCCGTAACCCAGAAGTTCTGGGTTCAAATCTGTGGATATGACACCGATCTTGTGCCCTTGGGAAAGGTGTTTGCAGAGAGCCACACCTAAAGCACACTAAAGAGCCCACCCAACTAATCAAAAATAGTTTTTTTTTCCGGAGTGGGTGGTTCAAATCCTAGTCTCATGGTTGCACATGGGGGGGGGGGGGGGGGGGGTAATGACGGTCATATTGAGGTCACCTGAGTTAGCGCCTATTGTAAGCTCCTCACAATTTAGCCCCTGGCTGCAAAAAGAGAGTAGTCGGTGCACCCAATAACCAAAAACTTATACCAGGTGTTACATTTACTGTCAAAACAGCAATGGTTTAGGTCAAGCCCACATTACAGCAATGGCGTCAATTACTTAGTAATAATGTTATGCCAGAAACACAATGAAAGCTGCGGAATACTGTACAGATGAATACTGGAGAATGACATTAGAACATGGAATATAGAGTAATGTATGGATCAGGTTGAATTAGAAACAGCATTTCCATGCATAACCCACGAGGCAAGTGGTTTGCCTAAGCAATACTAAAACACCATATTCCACTGCATTCAAGACATATCACTGTTACATTGTTCTGACATCAATGCCTTGGTAGGAAGTGGTCAGGTACATTCTTGTAAACTTATGCAGTGATGGGTTGACATTTCACAGCTGAGGATCTCGTCCCAATACCATTTGGGTGGATGTTTACTTTCTCCAAATCTCCTTTACACAAAGATATGTTTAACAAAGCTTCATGGAACTGGCCTCTTTCTGGCGTGTTGGATAGCCATTTACAAGCACACGTAATATGCATCATAATTTATTAATGAGAGCACTGAACTTTCAATAATCAATTCACATTTGAACTTGAAGGAACATCCTAAAATCACTAACCTACAGCTTAATACTATAAGGAATTGAAAGTTTAATAACCTACAAAATCACCTCTTAGTGATCCAAAACAAAATGCAATCCGGATGAAATGAGGAGTATAATATGAAAATTTGTTCTGAGGAAAATCATAAAAGATTAAATCTAAGTGCATGTACTGTGTACGAAGAATCTAACAATGGAAGACAGTTCATTGCTCAATGCATGAACACATGTACTTGTACATGAGTAATTTATGACGGTCAATTCTTTTTAACTCAATACGATGTATACCATTCATGAAAAGATGCTAGCGCTACATGTATGGAAACTATAATGTTGTCAATGTACCGATCACTTCTACAGTCAAACCTGCACAAGTGTTCATTTCTACCATGTATAGGTATGAACATATGGAACATGATTGTAATGTCCTCACAATTCAGCCTCCTAGGCTGCCAGGAGGTCTGTATGTGCATTGCTTTCTTAATAAACCAGTCTACTACTACTACTACTACCACTTTCATATAATAAGAATATTAAATAAAGATTAGTGATTATATTATGTAGTTTGATCCTGCAACTCATCCCTGTAATGCGCTTCAGGTGAATGACAACAACACTTCACACTCTACTCTTGAAGAATGGACACTAACCACTGGATGACTTATGCTGCTTCATCGTCATATATACATACATGAATGTAAAACAATTGTAGTATTTGTACATACACTTTTTTTTAGGCACTAATAACAATTTAGAGAATTGGAATTTACTGTTGAGCATAAAGCTAATGGCAACAAACAGATGGCCAAAATTTTAATTTAATACTTATCTTTTTTTTTTAAATGTATTGAGAAAAGTGCACAAATATAACTGACAGTTTTGACCTTTGCATTTGTTTATAATGTATTGTACGTCAAAACAATAATTAAAGTAGTATGAGATGAAAACCTCACAGAGTGTGTCTTTTTTTTTTTCCACGTCTTATTCAGTCATGAACAAATTCTGAGTACAAGTGTACTCAGCTAGGTGCATGTACCCGTATTTCCAGTGTTTGGAAGAAATGACTTAGTTCCCTGAAACATTCTTCAATATGTACATCATCGACTAGTTAATCCAAAAGCATGTTCCTATTATTATCATCCACTACTCATATGTCACACTGGATACACCTACTTTGCTAGGGCAATAAAACAATCAATAGCTTTCCTATGTTTGAAATGTTTTTCTTCTTTCTAATGGGCCATACTGACTTGATTATAGGGATGTCATCAATTAGGTATCACAAAAGTCATACAAGCATGCAAAAAAAAGAAATAAAGGGCAAAACAAACAAAAGATGGTGCCCTAATTTTACAATCTAAGTGGTTTTGAACAAACACAAAACAAGTTATTACAAATCAAATGATTTGTTCTCACAGGTCTTCTTTTGTTTCAGAACTACATGCCAATTTCATCTTCATTCATTTTGCAGCTTGTATTCATGAGTTTTTGGCAACTGGCAAACTTTCTTTTTCATTTTGAAACTGAGGAAATTGATGCATCTGCAAATGTCATCAGTATAACCAAGTTAGTGTGGCGTAACAGAGTCCAGAAAGTTAATGCACATTCAATGTATGTGTGGTCTTCAGCACTAGTAACAGAATGAGAATACAGCTTTTAAAGTTGGGTCTGACTAAGTAAATAGCAAAACTTGCCAATTTGAAGCACAGATCATTGATCCTAGCCATTTGAAATCCTTTTGAAATACAGCATACTTTAATATATAAACATCACCACCTAGTCCTACAATATCATGACTATTATAGTTTACTATAACGTTAGTAATGTAGTAGTATTATTTGGACTTAAATTATTTAGGTTGGCTAAATTGACATTTTGACCTTCTATTGTTTTCTCATTAATGAATTAAAAAAGAATTGAGCCGTAACGAATATTGACAGATGGGCACGAAAGAATTCTAAGTCTGATTTTTGGCGGCCATATTGATGACATCATCAGGTTTTATTGCCCCGAATATTATTTTTTTCTATGACAAAATACAGCGCTTTGGTACATACCACTAACAATCTGCAGTTATCAAAAAATGATTTTTAATTAGATGAAAACAAATAATTTTCTAGTTACTACAGATCATTAGTAGATATCAATTTGCGCAACCGTGAGTTTGTAGCTTTCATCATTATGCACATGAAAAACATAGTTTCATTGCAGTGGCATGTACCAAAAAGTGCTGTGTTTTGTCATAGAAAAAGTAATAATAGGGGCAATAAAACATGATGGCGTCATCCATATGGCCCAAAAAATCAGATTTAGAATTCTTTCATGCCCATCTATCAATATAGTCCTTACGGCTCCATTCTTTCTTAATTCATTAATGAGAAAACAATGGAAGGTCAAAATGCCAATTTAGCCAGGTGAAATACCTTAATGTTGTAAACAAGTAATCACTATTCAGTAGTCTATTTTGCTATTCAGTAGGACCATTAGAAATCTGCATCTGAACCAGAATCACCAGAATCCCATTCACATGTCTCTACAGGCTGAAAGTCTCTTTCCACTTCATATTCAAAATCAGGGTCCCCTGGTTTCTTCCTGTTCTTCTCAAAACTGTCTTCCATGGCTGTTTTCTTCTTCCTGAGGGTCTCTTCATCAACCTTGTTCAAGTCCTCGTTTGGATCGATGCTGTACTCCTTCCGGATTTCGTTCAAACTCTGATCCAACGACATCCCGCGCAGGTTATCCTGGAGCAATCTTAGAAGCTTCTCGAGCTGCGATTTCGGAACTTCTTCCAAGTACTTTTTATGTCGAGGATTCTTGCGAAAGTCTTCCACGAATCTCGTGACGGTTGAGGTTTTGGTGAAGTTGCGGATCGGCATTGTTCGGCAGCGGGTCTTTCCCGCGGATTTGTCCGTGTACGTGACAAACAAGGCGGGAGGGTCGAATCGGATTCCGCATTTCCGGAGGCTGTACTGACGCGACATGGTGGTGTGGTTCCGAGTGGACTTGTCCTGTAGCCCCCACACTTCGAATTCAAACCTTGTTTCCAGTCTAAGCCACACAGTGCTTTACACGCAGGCGGAGTACTGTAGAAGGTAGATATCAGTCATTAAGATAATCCATATAAAGTTTATGACACCATGATATCAATAATCACGATCATGTCACAGTGATGCAGTAGTAGGCAAAAAGCAGGTGGTTTAAGCAAAATATTAATTTACATGTTCATTAGTAATTTGATCTGACAATTCAGCCATTAGTAGTTCTGGTAGTACTCTGATCTGCTAACACCCTGTTGCCTAAGAGTCGTTGACTACCCCAGCAATCACTTGTAATCGTATTACACGTCATGCAAACTTTGTCTCTAGCAAGAAACAACAACAACAGCAAATGCTATACAAATGGAAAACCTATCTATAGAGCATGTAATGGTTAAGCCCACAATAATATACTGCTGTAGAGGGTATGTGTACATGTAATATAATTACCCTGCAAATATGGTAGCCGTGGAAATACTGCCAATTATATATAAATTACAAAAGAAGCTATGTCGTAATTTTGCTAGAGTACGTTTTGTAACATGTTAATGTTTTACGACACCCACAGTGTATCAAAGCTATAAGGAAGAAATCTATTATTCAAAAGTGGCTGGAAAAAAGACGAAACCTTTACTGACGCCAACTTAACAACGCTGCTTGGTAACGGGTATTTTGAGTCACCCTCCCCTCAGGCAAGATATTAAACATGTCATCAAGTGGATCTTTGAAAACACATGACAGATCAATGAAATTCCCGTGACTTAACGAATAAAATAGTTCTGCAAACGTACACCAAACAAGGAATGTAACTTACATGCACAAATGTTGCGATTGAGGAAAAATAAGTGCCTTCCGTCAACGGCAATCAGGCAAAATAAATAAGACAACATTTTACCTTCCCGCCGTTCTAATTGTAACGAAAGGACCACATAGATGCCTAGTGTAAACAAAATACCGCCTAAACAATGTGTCAAACGAACGCTTGCCAGTATTCAAAGACCTTGTACATATAAATGGCGATTCATTTAGTATGTATATTGATATAGTCATAATCATGCAATAAATTTGATATGAAAGACAACTTGTAACATTTCTCAGGCGTGGTAATGAAAGTGTGCAACAGCCAGCTCGGGTCCTGACACCAGAAGGTAGCGCCATCTTGGCGATTTATTTTTGCACGATGTGATGTGAGGTTTCGCAGGAAAAGGGTTGATTTTTGGTACGATTTTGCTCCTTTATTTTATACCAGCGCATTAAGAGAGTGTTACGAAGTAATGTTGCAAGTTTGGGCATGTGTGCATTGTATGTTCTAAAGCAGCTACGCGAACAGAGACCGGGAGCATGTGGGGAGGGGGGCGGCGGTGAAGGTCTCGGCGTAAAAAAAAAAAAATCTTTCAGTAGCGCAAGGAGATTCCTCCTTGAGTAGAGTAAATCATGGCTTGTGCTCCAGGTTTCTCAACTCTTGGTCTTGTTTTTTGGAAAATATAGATATCGAAGAAAGACTTCAATTTTTTCAGGGTTATAAATTGCATAATATATTGCATGTTATGAATGTGATGATTTATAAATTATATATACTGCAGTCTGAGGTTAGGTGGCTGTGACAAGGCTCTGGGACAATGTGGCCCAAATTGTTGGACCTATCGAGGGACGAGTGCAAGCGAATTCTACGTCGACTAGGTAGGAAAAATGTTTGCAAAATGTTATAGGCGCATTCACACATTCAAGTATGCATGCGCGGGCCAGAGTAATTGTGGGTGATATGTCAAAGCTAAAGGCCCCTGAGATGTAAACAGCTTGTCTCAACAATTTTTTTTTCAATTATCGGTACACAATCATATATGATACATAAATCACTGGCAAGAACAATTCCCATAATTGTAAACTTCAAATCAGAAAGGTACATGTATTTGTTATTGTTCATGTCCAAAGTGGCACGAGTATCAATGGTCTTTGATAAGCATATATAGATACGTTGACAAAACCAATGGTGTGGTCGAGTTCTTTACAATGTAATTGCTAAAGCCCTATGAATATATTGCTTTTCCCCCAGAACTGGAGGCCTATGCCTCCCTCATTAGTGCCTTCAGGGCACAGGGAGATCTCAGTAAAGACAAGAAAAAACTCCTGGATGAAATTGCCAAGGTGTTGAGGTAAGAATGCAGCCAAACAAATTATACACAAGCACTTGTATTGTAAACATGTTGTTTTAGTAGTACATCTGTTTCGAAAATTGCTATGAAGTCAAATGCTAACTTAAGATACTACAACAAAGATTATTGATTCTAACATTTGAATGTCAAGAATATGCTGTATACTGGTGTATTGTGAGGAGTACATTTTATACATGTTATGATACAAAAATTTTGTTTGAGTTTGCCGGTATCCCAGAGTAGATTGTTTGAGTCCTGACAAACCGGCCAAGTATTTTTCTCCATAGAGTCTGTAACATCAGTTATCTGCCCAAAAGCCATTACTTACTTTCAATATGCATTGTGTAGTCCACTTTTAGGAGTTAGAAGACAAACTTCTCCATAACACTCTTGAATGCTGATTCATACTTTTGCGTGTTGTAAACAGTATCTCCACAGAGAGACACAGAGCTGAAGTGAGACGGGCTGTCAACGATGAGTCCCTCAGTACTGTAGCAGATGTGTAAGTAACTTGATCAGTAAAACTTGATCTTGGTGAAGTTGGTCAGTGTCACGGACGAAGGATAGTGTATACTATCCAAAACGTCTGACCATTTCCAAAACCATATCCAGTTGCTTGAGTAACTACTTTTCGGCATATCTTATTACCTGGATATCTAACCTGCATCGACGTAACTTGATCAATAAGTTCAATAAGCCTCTATTTTATCAGTATCCTGTAATTACATAAGACTTTATGGAGCACTCAAACAAAAAAACTGCACCGACATATTTGCATCTCTTAGGGCATTTATTTATGGTAAACTAACTAGACTTTTTCCTTTGTAGACTGTCAGGTCCCAACTCCACCTACGAGTGGTCGGTGGAAGGGCGGAGACTGGTGCCCTTGATGCCGCGGCTCGTGCCGCAGACCGCCTTCACGGGACTGGCCAACACGGCGGCCAACATCGCAGCCGCGCACAACTCAACACTGCCTGACCCCGCGGACACAGCCAAGAAAGAAGGTTAAACAAATATCATGTCATTGTATTCTGTATAACATATAAACCGTCATGTAGTTTGCATGTTTGTTGGGGAAATTTTAATCAGTTAAAGATTGTTACTTTACAAGAGAAAGGATATTGCCAAACATTGCTATTTTGTCTGATGTTACAATTTCATGGAAGCAATTGATCTATGTGCCAAATTACTCAAGCAACTGGATATGATTTTGGAAATGGTCAGAATCCACTACATTTTGTCACTAACACTGATCTATGAAATTGATACAATTTCTTAGACCCAATTGTATTGTTGACTTCATTGTATATACCAGTACACTTTTAAAAACTCCAACATGGTGCAAATTTACCTCTATGAGATGTGATAACAGTTACATCCATACATTCATTTGACATTTTCAAGACTACAAACCCTTTTCCCTAAGGATCTGTAACAGTAGACAATCTTCTCCTTCCCCCACAGTGCCTGGGACCAGTGGTGTCAGTGCAGCAACCATGAAGTCACCACGATCAGCCAGTCCCCACTCTGGGGTAGTGGTACTGCCCAGTGGTGCCACCATCACAGTAAAAGGTATGTATGTACCAAATGTACAAAATATGTACAGCTTATGCTTTGTGGGTGCCTTTTTGAAAGGGGAGAAATGGTTGAAATTCGCATGATTGTTACCTCTGGGAAAAAGGTTTACCTTAGATGTGGGTGGTGTTTTTAGTTGTATTTGAACGTGCGTTCACACATGTAACTCAAGATCCTTGTATCTTTCACTGAGGTATTACCTCTTTCATTTCTTGGTGCAAATGCGATATCATTGGGATAGGAAACAGTTTGTAAATGGCACATGTTAAAGGAGTACACGTGCATACTGTGTATAGAAGACATTGCATGAGAGTTTCTTCTCAATTGTAGGAGAAAGAGAAGATGATATGGAGACAGAGACCAAAGGCAGAAGAAGAAAGAGGACCGCCTCTTCCTCTGCTCCTCACCCTGCTCCTGGCACGTCTTCAAGAACTGTAGAAGCTCGTCCCTTACTCCTTCCAACTTCTTCTAACATCAGGGTAAGAGCTAAGATGTGTATCAAAGATTAGGCTTCATGTACCTTTGATACATGCAAAGTGTATTTTACACCAATGAAACAACAGAATGCTGACATTTCTAAGGATTGCTCACTCAAATATAAAGATTAAAATAGTTCAAGAACATTCCTACAGTACTACCTAGCCATAGCAAGATGTACTGCAATGTATGTACTTAAAATGTAGATACCATTCAAATGCAAGAGACAGTAGTAATCCATTTTCTCTACATGTATGGTCCTGTTAGATGTTGTGTCTATCAGTGTGTCACATGTAATTCTTCTTGTGACCCCTAGGTGTCCCAGGGAACTGCATCGTCACATTCCATGAGCCCTGTAAAGATCACCCTGGCCAAAACACCGCCTCCAAAAAGTTCCATGGCTCCAACAGCTACACAGAAGGTGAGATATCATTCAAAGTAGGATTGTGAATTGTATTTGCCAGAATTTTACAGGTAGCCTGTTGGTTTGTAAATGAAATGTCTTTTCATGATTTTCTGTAAGTATGTGTGGACCTATTTAAGAAGTCATGAAACTTTGAGACAGAGAATTCCAGATTCAGGCAGTAAATTTTAGGTGTCTTCACCAATGTACATGTATGTAATACTTTTACAGTTCAGAAGCAATCTGCCGGAGGGATCTTTTACCACTACAGCTTAGTTTGATGTTGCAGCAATTGATGCCTTGCTACGTAGTATTGCTTCATGGTGGCAATTTTCATTTTCCAGATTATCATTGTCAGTAGCCAATCGTCTGGGCCGTCCTTCATGCCCAACATACTGCGTAGCAGCCATCCCGGGTCGACCACGACCACGCTGGCACGAATCCTCCCCGGGAACGTGAGCAGCTCGTCCTCCAGCCCCATGGCCAGGATCCCCTCCATCCTCCTACCTCATACCCCCACCTCCAGCAGTGGTTCAGCCTCAGGGTCCCTGCTGGCTGGGGTGGGAAACCCCGCTTCATCAGCAACAGTTAGTGCAACAGGTAGGCTTTGAACTTCCTTGATACATAGTTCTAAAAATTGGGAAAAACTCCAACAGGTCCACAAGTCCTATTGTCTGTGGCAAGTGAAAATGCCGATTGGGCAAGTGCACTTGCTCGATCAGGCAATTGAGTAAGACTTTTTTTTTCATTGAGTGAGATTTTTTTATATACATGACATTGTGTACTTGCTACTTTTTACAGTCATGACATCAAGAATTGGTCATCACAGAAAAATAGAGCCTGTGATAAGGGAACTCTATTACTGGAAGTAAAAATACATAGAAAAGTGTACTACTGTATTTAAATTTCAGTCAACTGAAAAGTTGCTCCGAGCAAGTACATTTTTGATGAACTTAGGGCATGAGAATTTTGTCCAACCCTGCCAATTTGAATCACAAACAGTCCTTACATCAGATATGGCAGCTTTTCTTCCAAGGTTTTAAACAAAATACATGGACCACATAAAGTATTGACATACAATCAGTAAAACACTACACGCTCTTTGCCAAAAATGTTAAACATGAGGTCTGATTTGGAAAGGATTGTATATTAGCCAACCTATTGGCTGGTTGTGAAATGGCAACTCGCTGGAAAAAAAACCCTTGATATTTGCAAGTCCTGAAGTGCCATTCAAAGCTTTAAAAAAAGAGTACAAGAATACAAATTTATGTTCTAGACACAATCTTGCTGTAGATCTAGAACTAGGAGTAAAAGATGCAGGCTCTTGAAGGGGGAACCAACTACGTATAAAACCAACCAGGGGGAAATCCCAGTACCTGATTTTCCTGTTTTCTGTTTAGTTCTGTTCCCAATGAGCTACCCTTGGTTCCCCCATCACAGCCTCTGTTGTTGGAACCTCCACCACAGCCTTTCTGTCCAGTACTCTGGCCGGAACCAAGCCGCGGGTCAAGACGGTGACCAAGCAGGCGACCCAGACGCGCGTGGTGACCACCCAGCTGCCCCTGTCCCAGATCCCGGGTGGCCAGCCGCCCAGAACCATGTCCCCGGGCAGTAAGCCAACCATACAGATCAAGCAGGAACCAGGCACAGGTAAGGCATACATCTGCACCATGCAGTAAACCAACCATACAGATCAAGCAGGAACCTGGCACAGGTAAGACATAGATCTGCACCGACCAGTGAGCCAACCATACAGATCAAGCAGGAACCAGGCACAGGTAAGGCATACATCTGCACCATGCAGTAAACCAACCATACAGATCAAGCAGGAACCAGGCACAGGTAAGACATAGATCTGCACCGACCAGTGAGCCAACCATACAGATCAAGCAGGAACCAGGCACAGGTACGAATGCCTAGGGACTTATCTCTGTATTGCACAGTAAGACTATACAATAAGACTTTTTAAGGGTAATTCAATACCAACCCCTTGGTAAAGACAGAGATTTACAATAAGGATATGGGAAGTATAATATATCTCCTTATCTCTCCAAAATTCAACAACAAATAGATAGACCACCCCCTTAATACATACATGTAGCCACTTCTATGGACCAATTTATGAGTAGGTCTACCAACTCTGACCTGCCACTTCCAGAATCTGACCTTTAGAGTTATCTTCTATTACTTTTGACCCAACTTCCTGTTAGTCTAGACGTTCCTAGCATGTAAATCCCAATAGCAGAACTACTGGACAGAACCATAAGGGACAAACACAAAAATACCAAATGACTACATGTACAAAACTTATTGCTTCCTCCAGAAGTCAGTTCCTACCCCACTCCCAAAAAGAAACAATCAGGAAGGACTTATTAAGTTACTTTTTTAAAACCTGTATCGGATTGGTGGGGCTTGTTCAATGTTTATATATGAGGAATGAAGTTAAGAATGTCTAACTATATATCTGTCATGAAAAGGACAGTAGTTTTGATTAACTTTTATGCCATTTAATCCCTTTCTAACCAGGTGTGAAGATCATCACCCAGACCCTACCAGGGAGTAAAATTCTCCCCAAGCCTGCTACAGCGGCAACCAGTTCTGGCCCCCAGGTTGTCATGGTTACCACCACGTCGTCCATGGCAACCAGACCAGTGGGTTCAGGCACCACTTCTACAGGTAACGAAAATGAACAGATTCTACTTGCAGGCAATCACCTGTTTGGGCTGAAGTAGAGAAGTGTTGATAGTCATTTCTATCATGGTTCTACAGTCAAATTTAAGTTGACATATTAAGCAGTTATTATTCAGGCACAAGTAAGAAGTGTTGTTTATATGAAAATAAGATTTTAAACACCAGTGGGAGTCGGGTACTTCACCAAACAGATTCCTTTGTAGTGAAATAGACCATTGTTTTGAGTATCACCCATTTACAAGTTTCCACACAAACCAGACCAGGACCTGATCCTCTGGACGTATATAATACCGTACCTGTACCTGAATTTTCTGTACCGGTACCCACCCCTGGTGGGAAGGGCTGAAATATCTTGTATTTGCCTGCAAATAAAAGTTGCTTATTGTTTCCTTTTTCAAAATTTTCTGATTTTCATAGACACACTAGCCTGTATTAATGTTTATTTCATTATTCTAACCTTGATCGTAACCTCTTCTCCCCCACAGTATATGCCCAGAATAACGGGAACAGAGCCATCGTGAACCCGGCTATCGGTACCCGGGTTGTGACCATGCCCACGTCGACTATGTCTGCAGGAAAGGTCACCCCGCCTCCACCCACCAACATTATAACAGTCACACCCAAAACTGTGCAGACCATGCCGATAACTGTTACAAGAACACTACCTTCAGGTAAGTAGTTGTAGAAGTAGTAACATTAGCAATAGTAGTTGTAGTAGTAGTATAGTAGCAGTAGTAGTAGTAGCAGTTGTAGTAGTGGCAGTAGCTGTTAGAGTAGCAGTAGCACTTGTCTTCACACATCATTTCCAGGTAGCTCTGCCCAGCTTGTGCACTTTTGTAAGGCTACACACTTTATAGATACAACATGTAGATCTAGTGATTAGCAACCATGCTTCTGGCCCAGAGGGCTGAGAAGTTGTTATACAAATGTAGCTTACCTGACTTGGAAAGCAGGTAAGTTTATTGTATCACAGACTGTAAATCATAGTAAGCTTCTATTGTAATTTCTTTGTTGAAATTTTTTTTAAAAGACTGGAATTATTGCAGACCAGATCATTAAATACTGCACATGATAACTAAAAGGACTTGTGGAAGACAACTAAAAGTTAGTGTCTAGTTACATTTGATCGAAATACATTTCCATTTCTGCCACGTCATGCAGGTGCTACACCCTACACCATTGCGAAGGCAGGCCCGTCCTCCGCCGGTAAGCCCAGTGTTATAGTTGTACAGCAGGCGAAAACGATCAAGACTCAACAGGGCAAACCCATCACCGTGGTTACCACCTACATCACACAGGTATGTTTGTTTGTTTCAGATTGAGTGCTTTATGCCATTATCAGCTGTATGGCATTGTTTTTTTAGGTCAAGAGTAGGAGTCAGAAAAGTATAATGTAACATAAAGAAGTATTCATTCATAGCTTAATTACTTCTGCACATCACAATATGCTAATGATAGTAAGGATGAATTTTAGCTTCTTATCTCAAGTATCCCAATCCACTCTAGGCTAAACTACCATTAAAAGATCTTTGACCTAAAGTCTGGATTTTTTGGGGGGGTGAATGTTTTAAATTGAACTATTTTGCTTTTCCCCATTTAAGACAGTCATCTTGTGTCAATGGTGTTTTTGAGATTTTGTATGTACATTGACTAAAGTTTGTTCTGCTCCACAGTCTACAGTCAGACCCAGCTTTGTGTCCACCATGGCTGGTCAGAGTCTGGGGAAGAGCATGACACTGACCAAGGCACAACCACAACAGATTAAGACAAGGGTAAGTCAACATATAGAACTTTTTTTTACATTTTTGTGCACTGTTTCCATACACAAAGTCAAGCATATAGTTACCAACAAGTTGAAATGGCCTGAAGCCTCTAATGTTAATGCCTTCTTTCTTGCCTCTTCAGCGTAATCCTCAGTGTCCAATACTTTCACTTTGTTTGAGGTCACAGAATGTCCTTGAGATTTTATGATACGTCATAGAGTGTGAAGTCTTTATAACATTATTTCAATGGCAGTCACAGAGTTTTCATGAGACTAGGTAAGGTTGTAAGAATAACTGGACCAAAGTCACAGAATATCCTCAGGATTTCATGATCAGTTATAGTGTGTGAAGTCTTTAAAATGTCTTTATGATATCAATTACAGTCACATGAGCCTGGTTTAGTTTGTAAGAATACTGGATGGACATCCGTAGAACTACGGCATTGTCAGTCATTCATTTTTAATCCTTTTCAAGGTCGTGATCCGCCCAAGGACACCTGATCAAGGCTCCCTCTCTTTGAGCCAGCAGCAAAGCATTCTGGGAGGGATTGTTGAAGGGATTGTGATCCAGAGACCGTCGTCCTCCTCGCCGCGTGCACCGCGCGACTCCCCCGGGACCGGGGACGATACCAGCTCCGTCAGCTCAGCCGGCAGTGAAGATGTCGTGAAAAGTAAGTAATCTTAGGAAAGTAGTAGTAGTCTTCTAGTTTTTGATTATTCAAAGAAAGAGTATTAGATTCAGTGATTGTTTACCTAAGGTTTCTCTTTGTATTACTTATAGATAAGGCTTTTTTTATTCTATCCACGGATAGAACTTTGTTTTTTCCATGTAAGTAAAACTTCAATTTATAATCAGATAATCTTTATTGCAAATTCATGCCCGAGGGCTAATTGCATACAAAGTAAAGCAGTAGTGGTATACATAATCATACATAACAAAGAAGGAAAATGATACTCATAGATAAATCAAAAGGGAATAACAACTAATTTAATTGTATTTCTACTTAAGTTTTTGATGGGTTTGACTTCTTTTCCATAAGCAGGAGAAAATAATTACACCTAGACACACTTACAGAGGTGCAACAATGGTATACTAAAACTAGACTGTCGATGAAGCCAAAATGTTTGGAGAGAAATTTCCTTTGTTTTGTTTGAGGATTCTGATAACTCTGGCCTTTTCAGTCCAAAGAGCTGGCCAGTCTCCTGGTGCCAGCCAATCAGCACCTAGCTCTCGTGTGACCAATCAGTGGGTGGAAATGGATGCTGCCCTGGACATTGGGTCCTCTCAGTCCCAGGGTGCCGTGCAGACCAGCAGCTCTCAGTCCCAGAGTGTGCAGGGGGAGAGTTTCAGCTCCGCTGCCTCCACCATTAAGGCCTTGCTGGAGATCCAGAGTGGCGCTAAGGTTAGCCACACCGCGTTGTCTCATGCCCGTAGCTTACCCGTGAGTATCGTCTACTCTTCGTTGTTGTGTGAGTGACACCTGCGTCGCCACTGTCGGCTGTCCAGCTCCGCGCACCTGCCACACATAGCACACCTGTACTTTGTTTTTATTGTCTGTACTTCTCTGTCCTCTTTTAAAAGTGCCAGTGCTTTAGAAGTCATGCAAAGTGCACAAAGCCTTGCCAGTACAGCATTTTATTTTTTACAGTATTTGTGGCAGTCCTGGATGAACCAAACTAAAACTTTTAGTGCCGTAAAACCTTGATGTCAGTTACACCAACCAGCAAAGCAAAGTCACTTAGATCCAAAGGTGAAAAGATAGGGGTAGTTTTGGTGATACATGCTTCTGTTTTTGTTCTGTTGCATTTTATTACAGATATAAAGATTTAAAAGGTCTAAATCCTAAATTTTGTCTTTGAAAATTTAAGCTTTTCTTGTACCCTGCAATCGTATCTGTATGGCTGTATTTGTTATGAAATCATTTCCAGCTCAGTTGAAATAAAAACTATTTGACATCCATTATTTACTCAAAGATAACATCTTCCAATGCATGACTATTCATCAAAGTGCCTCACTGAAAATAATTAGTAACTTACTCAGTGGGATGCTTGATAATATTTTAAATGCAATTCTTTACAGTCTTTTAACTACTCAATACAATAGGGGAAGTAGCAAGACTGCCTTCCAAGGAACAATT
This sequence comes from Branchiostoma floridae x Branchiostoma belcheri, assembly GCA_019207045.1. Classification (NCBI taxonomy): domain Eukaryota; kingdom Metazoa; phylum Chordata; class Leptocardii; order Amphioxiformes; family Branchiostomatidae; genus Branchiostoma; species Branchiostoma floridae x Branchiostoma belcheri. The sequence continues at coordinate 11,994,701 of CM033035.1, forward strand.
AGTCTTTTTCTTTGCACAACATTTGCAGGCACAGGACAAGCCGCGCCAGTCTACCATTGACCTGAGTCAGATGGCTGTTCCCATCTCAGTCCAGCAACAAGGCCCCCAGGCTGTGGCTGCCTCATTGCAAGGCGAGGTGGCGCCTGAATTCTTTGCCACAGGTTTGTGTATATGAAAACATATCAAAGACATGGAAGAAATTGTAATATGCGTATGGTGGTATTTGTTGCTGAAATGCTGTGTTTATTGTAGACAAGAGTTTGAAAATTGGTTTCAAGCTGAGATTTTGAGTTGAGTATTTGTCTTTTCGTAGAAGTAGTACAGCAAGATCAGGCTATTCCTACTGAGGCTGTCCCCAGAGCTGCACAGCCCCCCTCTGGAAGACAAGGCATCCGCATCTCCACAGCCCAACACTTGCTGGCTGAAGCCCACAGGAAGATGCAGCAGGGGCAGGTGCTTGGGAGGGAGGAGGCTAGCCTTTTGGAAGAGTCCTATGAAGGCTTCACCCTTGACCCACAAACTGGGTTGTTCTACAAGGATGAAGAGTCTATCAGTGGTATTGAGAGCAAAATGCTGCACGATATAAAGGTAAGAAGAACAGCGCCACCTAGCTTCAGCATGAAGTACTGCAGTCTGGTTGTTTTAAAATCCTGATTACATCCAAATGTGATGAAGATTACATTTGATAATAAGGACACAACAGTTTTTGCCATTATTGTTTTTCCAATACCTATCAAAATCTACCCTGACAATGTTTTTTTTGGGGGGGGGGGGGATCAAATTCATCATGACCTGTACGTTGTTATGTCAAAAACTTGTGTGTTTTGTAAAAGGCAAATATGACAATTGAACAAATCCTTCACTGTTTGTAGGTCCAGACCACCACCGCTTCAGGAGAACCAAGGACCTACACTCTGACCGAATGGTTTACCGGACTGACGGGAGACCGGCCGACAGGTAACCAACAAGGTCAGCCTTCCTCCTCTGGTGCCGCGCCGACCATGGAGCCAAAAGTTGTGGCCGTACCAACGGAAAAAATCCTCGAGTCCGCTCTCTCCGCAAGCTTTACCTCTACAGAACTAGAATACCTTAAATCAGGGGGTAGAGGACTAGATAGCTCAGCTGAAACTAGCAGCTTTGCGAGCGTAAGAACGACTTCTAACATCGAGCCCCTTGTTACGAGTTTACCGGGGTCACAAGAGGTCAGCAGTACGCAGGATGGTGCCCAGACCCAAAGCTTGGAGTCGTCCACACCTGCTCAGGATCCCGGGAAGGAGATACCTGAACACCCCGGGACAGAGAGCACACTTGAAAGGAATGCTGGGAGCGAGAGGAAGTTGGAATCACGAGACCACGGGAACATCTTTGAGAACATTGTTGCGAGCGTTCACGCAGATTCAAACACGGTTCAGCAAGGAAGCGCTGCGTTGTCGGTCAGCAAACCAGAGTTCACCACTCTACGGGATTACGTGCAAAGCACGATCGGCGGTGCTCCCAGGAAAGTGGAAGTGGCGGTAGAGCCAGTTTTATCAACACAACAAGAGGTATGGCAACATCAAGTGGCTTTATTTGATGGTCATATATAATATGATATCTCTTTGTGTGTATTACTATTATTTGGCCAATTGTTTTTTTTGTTCTCATACATTTCTTAGCAAAACTATAGCAACAGATGAAGATGAAAACAGAGGGCTGAGTAGGAAAACTTAGAACCTAAATATATCCACCCCCTAAAACTGTGTGGTCCAAATTATAGTCTTTACATTCAGACTGTGTTTTCACATTTATTGATATTCCTCCTCAGCCTAATCTTTTAAAATTTTAGAACAGAGAAATTGAATTGGTTCGGCTTTAAGAAATGAAAAACGACAAGTTTCAACTGTCAGTGGCACCTGTAACTGTCAATATTTCTTAATGCCCAACACATGTACTGTTTGGCTTTTTGGAAAGGAGAGAATTTGAAAGTGTTGGCATATCACATCCATGTCCTGCAGCCTATGGATGCTCCCGACCATTTCTCTCAGGACAACCTTCAGGACCTCCTGGAGCTTTTGGGACAGGTACACCTCTCATCCCAAACAGCTGTCAATCAAAACTGAAGTAACCAATCAGAACACCTCATGGGGAGCTGTTGGGACAGATACACTTTACATCTCAAATAGCTGTCAATCAAAACTTATGTAACCAATCAGAACGTCCTAAAGTTCAAGAGCTGTTGGGACAGATTTGCTTAACATTCCAAACTGCTGTCAATCAAAACTCATGTAAACAATCAGAACACCTCATGGACAGCTGTTGGGACAGAAACACTTCAAATCTCAAACAGCTGTCAATCAAAGCATATTTAACCAATCAGAAAATTTTCCCTCAAGTTTGAACTGTTGGGGCAGTTGGAATTCTTACCCCACACATCAATCAATACAGTGACCAATCAAAAGACTTTCCTATCCATTGGAACACTGTTGGAACACAAGTCACATGTTACCATCAGCTGTCAATCAAAATGTACCTAAGCAATTAAATTACCTACAAAACCTTTCAAATCTATTGAGACATGTACTACCAGAAATTGCTGGTCAAATTCTGAATAACTAATGAGAAAACTAACAACATTTCGACCCACTAGAAAAGGTTCGATTCGGTACCACCTATTATTTTGAATGGACACAATCTATTAAACTGTGAAATATGAATTGATTTGGCCAATGGTGATCTCTTGACTCATAGTCATATGTCCGTAACTTGACACATGATTGGTTCAGTCATACCCAAGCCTGTCAGAAGTATGACCCTGTATTTTAATGGCTTCAGTTCACTAACAATGATAACTGTGTGAAATGTAATGCTTATATACACACATTGTGTTGTGTAGGCAACAAGCACACTAGCGAGCTTCGACCAGCCGTCCTCGTCCAAGACCACAGTGATGGTGGAGCCCAGCGGGTTTGACCCCAGCAGTCTGAAGATGGAAGACTTCACCAGCCAGAGGGTGGAGGCAGAGAGCTTCACTAAGGACGATCCTGAGGATGGGGACAAGGGCAGTCCTGACAGCACTATTGTCACACCTACTAGTAAGTTTTGCATAAGGACGGAATGATTTAAAGAAGAAAGGAATCAGAAATGAAGGAACAAATGTATGATTGAAGATGTCCTCACAATGCCATTGTCACACATACTAGTAAGTTTGGAGGAAGGAAGGGAGGAGGGAATGATTGAAAGAAGAAAGGAACCAAAAATGATGGAAAGAATGTACAGTGTATAAAGATATCCTGACATCACAATTCACACACTAGTAAGTTTGGAGAAAGGAAGGAAGGAGGGAGTGATTGAAAGAAGAAAGAAAGGAACCAAAAATGAAGGAAAGAAAGATCTCCTGACAGCACAATTGTCACACCTACTACTACTAGTACTAGTGAGTTTGGAGACAGGAAAGGAGAAGGGAATGACTGTGGAGAATTGTTGAGAGCTATAATTTAGAGTTGTTGAGGATGTGTTTGACCACTAATGCAGTACCATTTTCTTCCACCAGGTGTCTCCCCTTCCCAAGACAGAATGGTGTCTCCAGCCCGCATGCACCACCCGTCCGGCAGTAGTTCGGGAAACGAGAGTATCCATGGAGGTCTGGACACGCCCATGCGAGCCAGCAAGAGGAAACGGAAGGCCCCGCCCCCGCTGGACGAGGACCCGCCCCCTGCATCGCTACCCAGCTGGGCAAGAGCTGCCTTGGGGTCAGTAGGTCATGGGGACTAAACCATTGGGTGTGGAGGGGGAAGGGTGTGTGCTTGTTTGTGGTAATTCTTTTCATGATTCTGAATTTGTGAAAACAAAATGCTTTCCATAATTCTTATTTTCTGGTTCACCTTAGAATTAGACATTGCATTGCGTCCCTACATGAATAGTATTTTTTTAATCATCATATTACTGTTATGGTAAATTCATTGAAATTTTTGATAAACAATGGTAGTGGTAGGGGGCTCAGAGATGGCAGACTTTTATAAGTGGCTGGTATCTAGATTGAAAATCAAGATTGTTTAGCTAGTTTATTTAGAATACTTTAATTTGTAGTTATCAAGGGCTACATGTATACATGTAATCTCACGGTGCTTTTTCTGATGAAATACATGTAGTGTTGTTTTGTTGATGTTGTTATGTTGATGTTGTTTGTAGGCTGCTCCACCGAGTGTCGAAGTTCCGAGGGTCTGGTAGACTGAAGGGTGAGATGGGGGCAGCAGAGTGGTTCATTCACCCTGGTAAGTCTCCTTCGGAAAATATACTAAAAGATCAGAAAAAAAAGGATAATTAAGAAGCAGAAGAAAAAATGTTTTCATTTACCTGACCAACCCAAGCAAAAGTCTACAGACCAAAGCAAAACCTGCACACCATATGCCTTTTGTTGTTGACTGCTCGCAAGGGACATAAAATTTTCAGTCTGACATTTGAGTGATGAAATTCAAAGCAGATTTCCAATTATTGTTCTTTAAGACTTTCTGTATCTCTGTGTATCTGTGAACAGATCAAGACTTCTACTCTTGATGTAAGAAATTAATGAAGAATGTGTAGTTAACATTCTACTTGCTTGTACAATGTATATTTATATCTGTACAACTGTAATATGCTGTTGAAAATACCAATGTCCTGGTGCTTTCATATGTTGGATCCCTAAGGCAGACATGTAAACAAAAAAAGAAAGAATCCCTTTCTAATTTTTTTTGAGGACTGGAATTTGGAAACAATACATAAATTTTTCTAGGCCTATGCAAAATTGTAGTGTCACTGAGAACATAGAGAAAACAAGAACAAGCAGAAAATGTGAACCTGATTCAACTCAAATTACTCCAATGTTTAGCCACACATTGGATCATGTTCCATTAGATGTACCCGTACTCTGGTTTGTTTATGACTGTTTGGTTAAATTTTCTCCCCACTAATCCACAGTTGACCCGGCGGTGGCCCCTGACTACTACAACATCATCAAACAACCCATGGACTTCAGCACGATCAAGAAGAAACTAGAGGTATGCTAAATGTAAAGTTATTTTGAACCCAATATCTTTGCACTGGTATTTACATGTACTTACTAGATTTAGCAGAGAAAGTGGAAAGGAGCTTTTCCTGTTGTTTTAAGTTGCTCAAAGCAATACGTTTGCATGAAAACACATATTTGCAGTTTAATGATTTTCATAGTTGAAAGGCCCAACTGAATATTAAAGCCACTTCAGTATTTTTACAGTATATATTTTGATTTTAAAGAAAATGGAGGTATCTTTTTTTCTGGATGAATGAGATTACTAGTAGATTTTTCTTTGCTTGCAATCTAATATGGAAATACTGATTGCAAGGGCAACAGCAAATCCAATAATGTAAATAGGTACAAAAATGTACAGGGCTGGTCACTTTTTATTTGGAAGCCATGGCTAATGAAAAGTCCCACTTTTTAGATGATGAGTGGTTTCAGTGAATTTACTATTTTGCAGGATTTCCATATGGGAGACTGGTAACTGTTTCAAAAAGTCTGTTTCTCTCAGCCTCAAAAATATTATGTGATGGTATTCCCCAGGGAGGTCAGTACAACAGTATGGAGGAGTTCCATGCTGACATGCAGCTGATCAAGTCCAACTGTTTCCAGTACAACCCCCCGGGACACGAGGCGCGCCGAGACTGTGAGGAGGTCTTTAACTTCTACCTGCACGAGTATGGTAAACTCATGGAGAAATGCAAGGTTGGTCTTTGTTTGTTTGTTTGTTTGTTTGTAATATATACCCGGTAAACCACCTCATGCTGTAGCACACCAGGGTTGTGCTGTATAGTATAAGCTGCATATCCAGACCGATATATTTGATCCACTTGCACCGTGAAATGCCTTTCTCTTATCGGTCAGTGTAGTGGGTTTCTTAATGTGGTGGACACATGGCTTTCCTCAAACATGGAACATCCATTTTTTTCTTAGGACTTAACTCAGATAATTTCGAAAGTACAAAAATTGTCTTTACACTTAAGAATATTCTTATTATATCACATTATAAACACAATTTATTATATGATTCGTTTAGCTTTAAACAAAATAAAGATTGGTTCTGTTTTTTTATTATTGAAAAATATGTTTCATGTTTGTATGTAATCGGCAACCTAACAGGGCAATTGCATCTGTTGTTGGTGATTGTATGATTGATATGATTTTAAGCAGGCTGGACAGATCTAGAACCAATCACCAACAAGGATCTAAGGCAGTTTTTTTCCATAACAATACAGCTGAAACTTGAAGGACACATAAATGACTATACCAATCGTTTGCAGTTGTACGGTGATCTTACCACTTATGTGACCGGCTCTTACAGACTACTATTGACAATGTTATGGCAAAAATTTCTGTGATGGTGCAATGGGCAACATTCTGTACTTGCTAGCAAATGTTGGTTTCTAGTGTTATTAACAAATTATAAATTGTACTAACCTGTGCAGGACAGGTATAATTGTCCCTGCATCCCTCGTTGTCAGGCAGACTGAATCAGAGAATGACTTCAGGTGTATCTGAGCCTGACCACCCCCATGTAGCCTCACTTGGTAGCTCCCAAAGTTGAAAGGTCACGGGTTACCCATGATTCCTCGCCGCGCATGCGCATCAGTCTACTGTTTGTAGAACTCCTGGCCGAAGTAGTCTCGGGAGGGACTTCACAGGAACAAGAAAAATTCCTTACCTGCCAGGGAGGGAGTCTGCCTGACAACGAGGGATGCAGGGACAATTATACCTGTCCTGCACAGGTTAGTACAATTTATAATTGTCTCCTGCATCCTCTCGTTAGTCAGTCAGACTGAATCAGAGAATGACTTCAGGTGACTTTGTAGCCTGAGGCCAGGACATAAGACCAGTACATGAATATAAGATATCACATGGATATCACATGAAGATATCCCATGAATAAAGATATTACATGAAGATATTACATGACAGATGTAAGATATCACATGAAAAATGATATCACATGAAATAAGATATCACACGAATAAGATATCCATGACTTCTCACAAATAAGCAGAGGGAGACCAGATGGTTGACTCAAACGAGCCCCCCCCTCTTCTTTTGCCGCAGTAACCACAGAAGCACTTCTTGTGGAGAGTCCAGGAACTGGGTATGACCAAGGTTGGCTCCTGTAGAAACAGAGATAAATCATACCACAGAGGTTGCAGGAGTCATGGCCTGATGTGGCTCCAACCAGCACACACAAACAATCCTGACATAAACCGTGACTGATGTTGTTGACACCTAGACCTTCCATAGAGGGGACTGGAGAATTCTCCTACCCTGCGGCAAAAACTTGGCAAACACAACATGTGCCACCAACGTTACCATGGAACCATAACAACTTATTGAAAGGTGACACTGAATCCGTCAAGAAAACTCTTCTTGCAGTTGACCTCCAAGAAGGAAGAGATGGAACTCTTACTGCCAAGTAAAATAATGATTAATGAACAAGCTGAAGTGACAGGATCTCCTGGAAAAAAAACATTATTAGAAAACTTTACCAATGTCCCATGTGAAACATACTTAGGTAAAGCTGGCCGTCTCTCACAAGAAACGCCTTACCAGTAGGAGTGTTCCTAAAGGTTGACATTCTGCATTGTAGATTGAAGATCTGTAGAGAACAAGGTCCTGACCGTAAAACTTCTCACACAAGAACTGTAAGAAAACCAGCAGTTTGTTAGAGATGCAGGGACCCTAGTCCTCCTGACTGCACCAGCTACTCAAGTTGTAACAAAAATTGAGGAATACTGAATCTGTATTCCAAAACCCCAGTACGCCCTCAGGAACCTGCGTAGTACTGGCAAAAGTCTGTACTGACTGTACTGTCACCGGCAACATGCTGTGCAGCTTGTTGAAGCCACTCTACCTCTGAGTGAGTCGCACTCAAGATAGTAGACAGTAGATGTGAAGGAGTAGCAGAACTGGTTCTTCGGCTTACATCTCCAGCAGGTGTGAGTAGTAGACTGCTGTGACTCATCTGGAGTGATGAGAAGTAGGTGTGAGAACCTCATCCTGTTGTACCTACCAGATTGTCCAAACAATCAGAAGAATGGGCAGAAGGTAGACATCTGCCTTCAGTCGTTTCATTTATAGATGTTGGCTTGATTGGAGTGTGAACCGATCCACCTTCCCACCAAGTAGAAAAGGACTCTGAAAACTCTAGACGTTAGCCGGTCCAGAGTCAACCTACAGTGGTAGCTGGAGTTGTTCAGGATGCGAACATATCCACCCCCTTAAGAGTAGTGGAAATGTCGTCTGAAGACTCAAGAACGTATGTCGATCTAGAGTCCAAGTCGTGGCTACAGGTAATGCCGGGAGCCGACATCCTGTCACACATATCCCCATCTGGGGAGTGCTGTGCTGATACAGACTATCTCTGTCTGTGTACCACTGCCACAGGTCAAAGATCACCCTTAGCAAAACGGTGATCTTGCACCTCCTGGATGATTCAGTTGAGCCATCACTGTTGAGTTGTAAGAGCAGACTGTGTCCGCTCACCATCTCCTTGTAGAAACCAAGGACAGATGAGGAGGTGTCCTGCCGTCCCGACTGTGTGCTGACCTCTCTTCTACAGACCAGCGTCTTCCTGCGGGAGTGCTGCTGAAGAACTGCCGAGGTGCCGAGGGCTGCACTGTAGTCGTGACTGTACAACTGATGTCTTCACCAGACTTCAGCGTACCTGAGCTGAATCTGACGGCAGCCCAAGAAGCTGAGTTCCTCGTCACTTGAGGAACTGCGATGAGCAGACACCTGAAGACTTCTGAAGTGCAGAGACGAGAGTTGTGTGCCAACTGACACTGTTGTGTCTTGCGCTCTCCTCGTCAAGCTGCCAACTTCTCTGCCAAGATGATTCTGTCTGAAGACAGAAAGTTGTCTGCTAGATGCTGTGACTCCAGCACCTTGTAGTCAGGGACCAAGTTGACCTCTGCATAGCGTCAAGCCGACTGCTGCGTCGACTCTCGGGATGAAACCAGGGTTGAGAGCAGTTGTTGACTGTAGTTGTCAACAGTTGTCGTCCAGAAAGACGATAAGATGATCTGCGCTGTCTCTGCTCGGGAAGAACCATAAGGTGAGAGCAGCTCCATACTCTAGTTGTCAACAGTTGCCACCGTCCATGTAGCCCTCCAGACGATAGCCAGGACCAACATCCACTCAGTTCAGGGATGAACACCTTCAAAACAATTGAAGGCTGTGCGTCGTTGGGACTCCAATAAGGAGACAACGAGCCGGAAGAAACGCCCGCTGGAACCCCCAGCGATGCCGGTTCTCTACGTCTGGGATGTGAAGAAGCATCCTTCTGATGACCTTCCCCACAGTCTCCCAGCTGGATGAGGTGTTCAGGAACACCCAACATGGCATCCTAAAGACGAACCTGTAGAAAAAACTTGTCTAAAAGGCAAGAAAAAGTAAACGGGTGATACGGAAGTTGTTCCATCACACCCCTGGTAAGCAAGTTCTTACCTACCACACTCATGTGGGGTAACCTGTGGAAGGAAAGAAGAAGCCACACCGTCTTGTGGCGATCTGCTCCCACTTGTACCCCTTCACGCACTGTAGGGTCCTGGGATCTACAGACGCCTGCCGCCACCGCCGTAGGAAGTGGACTAGTCTGCTCCTGCGCAGAAGCCGCATACTGTGGAGTACAGGTTGATGGATGGTTGAACACCTAAGTGTCTCTCTTGTTGGAGATGCGTCAGCTAAATGTCCAACCTCACTGCTGAAGAGTTGAGAAAGACTGCTGTGCAGTACTGACGAGAACCACCCCGACAGTAGCTTGGCCTCAGCAAGTAGTTGTAGTAGAGTGTCTCCGCTCGACGACCTGTGGCCGATGCTGTAACAACAACTGTGTCTAGCTGTTGACTTGTTCTGCTTGTCAACACTGCCGAATGGGCCTAGTCTCTGAGGCCAGGTCGACGACCATTATCCCAGATCGAGGGAACAGAGGATCTAAGAAAAAGACCCGAACACCCTGGGAAAAACTCACATAAAAACCCACATGTGCAAGACAATTGGGCAAGAACTGAGCCTAGGAAGTAAGAAACTGTCCTAGCAATCATACATAACAAACTGTAGTTGTTCAAAACTACAACACTGAAAACTGTAGTTGTTCAAAAAACTACCACAACTGAATTAACTGCCTCAGTTAATTCATTACTTTGTTAAACAAAAGGATTTCCAACCTGCCACTAAAAATAGAAACATTGTACAAGTACATTGAAACATAAATGTGAGAACAAAGAGCTCACCCTGCTTCATGTAATGGCAGCTGACTACCGCTCTTGATGCTGTGTAGTTGAAGTCAGCACCGCCAACGTGGACAAGCGTTGTTCGGCGTGCTGTTGTCTCCAAGTCGTTGCCACGACAGGACTTGTCGTGCTCAAAGTACATCTTCTCTTCAACCACCAAGTCGTCAGCAACACAAGGTGCCTGACTGACTTCTTCATCGGGCCCAGCTGCACCCAAAGACACTGTCGTCCCAGCAGCCGCTAACGCTCCTGCTGTCCCGTCGTAGTAGTCTCGTCGCAAGCTGTGGACAGCCGCGTCACGTCGCCGTTGCTTCTCTGGAACGGCACCCATTGGAGACGGAGCATGCCGGATCCCGGCATAGGTTGACAAAACTGCGTCCTCATCTATCTTGAAAAGCCACCAGCGTTTCTGAAATAAATACAGAAAAATACGTACATCGCTGCTAGCAGCCGGTGAAAACTTCGTTGACGCCAGCCCTGTCGTCTTCATCTTCTTTGTGGCCGCCGATAGCGATGTCGCCACCTTCTTCTTGGCGCCAACTTCTCGGTTTGCGGTCGGAGCAAGCTCAACAACCTTCCCGAACGAGAGACCTCGAACTCCATCGCTTGAGTACCCCCGAAAGAGCACCCAAAACGCCCAAAATTGGCGTAGAAGTCGACGTTGAAGACTGACGATAGTAATGGCGCCGACCCTCGGCGCACATGTTGACGAACTTGTTCGGAGTTCCTGCGGCTCCCGTCGCTGCAAAGCCGCTAAAAACTCCTGCGCCGCCCGTAGAAAATCGCCGAGCCGCCGAAGTCTTCGAAGAAAGTCGTGTCCGGTCCCAAAACACGCGTTGGGACCCCAAAACCGGAGCTGGAAACTACCGGAGGTGTTTACAGTATCGCTCAAAAATTTAGACTGATGCGCATGCGCGGCGAGGAATCATGGGTAACCCGTGACCTTTCAACTTTGGGAGCTACCAAGTGAGGCTACATGGGGGTGGTCAGGCTCAGATACACCTGAAGTCATTCTCTGATTCAGTCTGACTGACTAACGAGAGGATGCAGGAGACAATCTGTCATATTGTTTTCTCTTTATCTAGACTGTGGTGGTTGTTCCCAAGTCTCCCAAGAAGTTCAAGTTGGACGTATCCAAGAGTCCGAGCAAGAGTCTATAACACATTACGTTTTAAACTGGTGACTTTTAATTTGGAAACACAACGAAACTTTGAATACCCTCAGAAAGTTTCAAGGGAATGATAAAAACACTATTGAGAAAATCATATTCTGTCAAACAGAAGCTATCACACATTTACATTGGATATCATAATTTGATTGATGATGGGGTAAGGCTTCTAGCAAAATGGTTTTCAATATTTAGAATAACCATTGTTAAATATGAATCTAGAGGCAGCAGTTACATTGTACAATGTAGTGCCCATCGTTGTATTTTTGTATTACATGGAGCTTTTAGATAAATGCAAGTCAGGCTTTTCTGGTTTGCAAGTATCTTTCTTCGCTAGTAATGTACAGTTAACGTTTGACAGTTGAGAAAACTAGTAATGACTAGTAAAAGGCTACAAAAATGCCTAAACTTGTGCCATGCATGTCCAGTTACTTACTCTGGATCTTATTGTGTAGAAAATAGCTGTAAACTATGTTGAACTTTCTACCTTATCTCAAAAAAAAAAAGACAATGTATGAATAATTGAAGGCCAGTAAGAAGTCAATGAAACTTGGTCAACTTTTTTCTGCTTTTATTAGTTTTCTCAAAGAAAAGCATCAGAAATCTGCAAAAGTGCAAAATTTTGCCATTTGAATCACAAACTATTGTGTTTACCATTATGATAGTATGTTCCAGTATTTGACAATAGATGATATAGATAGATACAGACATTACAGAATTGTTCTGTAGTTAATTACAACAAACCATGAAATGTGTAGATGTTGTTCAGTATATAGAACTCCTGCACTGCGTTTCATCGACATTTGAAGTATTTTCGGAAGAAAAAATATATTGCTTTAATTTCTTTTAACATGGATGCTGTACCGAAAGATTAACTTCTTTGAATATATATGTAGTTAAGCAGTTACTGTATTTGCTGAAGGAAATGTACCAACATCAATATAGGTACATTATATGTTCCAAGTGTAGCTTACAAGAAGTATACTGAAGTGGTTGCTCAAACACACGCACACACACAAAAAAATGATAATATCTGCATTTTCCTGAAGATGATTAAGAGCTGACAAAAACACATCAAACCAAGGAGCTTTCTCCTTGGTCAAACACATCATTCACAGCCAGAGCCAACAATCTGCTAGGAGAGTAGAGAATTACTCCCTTGGGTTGATAGAATACTCAACTAAAGTTTATATCATTATAACCTTAGGTAGCATGGTATGTACAAGAAGACATTTTGTCTCAGAGTAAACATGATCTCTTGTACAAACACTAGTTGTTAAAGCTGTCTCTTAGCCAGGGGTAAGCAAAATTTACGGCTGCTAAATCAAATCTCCTTTAGCAGTTCTTCAATGATATGGCTTTCCTATAAAACTCTTTTACTAGTATCCTGTTTTTTAAGGGCCCACTGAACTGGAAATTTTCTGAACAAGGGGATGCAATTTTTTTTTAACAAAAGCTTTACTATTTCTGGATGGACTGATTGTGTTGCCTGTCCATGAAATGTATTGATTTTGCCAATAATTAAGTTGATGCAGGTTTGACATATGTTTTCTATTCTAAACGGGGTTATATAACCTTCTTGCTGTTCTGTTGTTTTGTTTGTTTTTACTACCAGACGGTGCTGTGAGATCGTTTTTTGAGGTGTTACATATATGAAGGTGTTTCAATCCTTGTATAGCCAGGTATTAACCATTTCATGCACAGGCCATCCAGTAGATGCCCCCAACATACACCCATGAGTCCGTCCAGGTGGTAATGCGCACCGTCACTCTTGTTGGCGATTTAGAATATACTCCAGCTTCGATTCGCGTGTTTCTATTCCCATCCGTGTCCAGCTTCCTAAAGCCGATCGTGACCACAGGAGTTGTCCGGAAGCGCTTGCTGAACGTTGCGGTGAGGTCTCGGTAGCGGGGACCATATCCGTAGGCGAGAGCGCTGTGAGGTGTATTCAACACACCGGATTCACCTGAAGTGAAGAGATGCAATTTGTAAACATGGAACTTGATGGAAGACAAACTTCTTTAAGTACATTATTCGTATCAACTGTGAGGAAAGAAAATGCAGCAGAGGAAAAACATGAACAGAAAAGTCTTGTTATTCAACTTCTAAATGCAGACTTTTATGTTAAAGGACCTTCATAATTATTATATACAATTTTGAGATATGATGCGTATACGTACTGAACTAATTTGTAACGTAATTTAGATGTGTAAGTACACTGTATACATAAATACAAGCTATAACGTACAACGTTCGATGTAGGTTCTCGAGCTCTGTTCCAGTGCCTGGATCCGCTGGTCTTGGGTCTCCCTGTCTCTTAGAAGCTGCTGTATGTCGCCCTGCTGTTGTTGGATCCTTTCGGCCATAGCTGCCATCTCTGTCTTCAACTCCTCTATGTCGTGGTCCCCACAATTCACCACAGGAGTAACTACCGGACTACACACACATTTCTCGTCTGCCGGTGGTCTATAGATCGACTGGGCAGAACACAGGGTCGCAAACGTCACAAGGAACGTTACCATACAGCGGAAAGGCGAGACCATGACGTTAAAAATGCTTCTTCTTGGGAGAACACAAAAACTGTAGCTATCCCCACAAGGAAGTGTTCCGCTCAGTAGTTGAAGCGTTATTCTATACGTTGTCATTATGCCCCCTTCATAGCGAGCCATACGGCTGACGTCACGGTCAAAACAAGACGCGACACGAGAAACCAAGGAGGTTGGACCTCCTTGAAGAAAACAAACAAAACAAAACAAACCACATAATGGTCATCAGGAAATGGTTCCACCTCGCGAAATCTGAATCAATAGAAAATTGATTTAATGTCACAAGAATCGGAGATGGGCATTTTTTAATTGGTCATGAGTTGTGTATAAATGTTAACGAATCTGCTATGATATTTGAATCGTCTGCTTGTCGGCAAGGATCAAGTGTATATATATTAGGAATATCCCTATTGTCAGAAATCATGCGACAGAAATGTTACTCTCTATTTTTTATGACAGCGGCCACAGGCCGATTGGGTAGAGGACAGCAACACAAACATCACAAAGGACGCTACCAGACGTGGAAGAGGCGACGCTATGGCGTTAAAATACTTGCTCAGATTAATGGGAACAGTTAAGCACTTGTAATGAGTGAGTCTACAGCCAGAAGTGGAAGCGTTATTTTACATCATGTAACGTTACACTGCTTTTTTTGAACGCGAACGAAACAAAAACAAACAGCCGGTATGATATTAGACTACAGCCCTATTAGACTACAGTGCTGTAGAGGACAGTATTGTGAAAAAAACAACTGCCATGTTGCAAAGGGAAATATTCTGTATTTGCTAGCAATTAGTTTCTACTTTTATGAACAAATCTATCATATTGTTTTCTCTTTATCTAGACTGTGGTGGTTGTTCCCAAGTCATTTCATTTCATTTATTTATTTAGCCAGGGACGACATATCGCCACTACGGCGGTTTTCAATGTGCCCTGCGTTACATCATAAAACAAAGGTTCAAAACACTTAAATACATCAAACATAAAGTATAATACAACAAACCAAAGAAAATACATACAGCCAATACAAGCAAACTCATGATGATAAGTAAAGTAAATAATGTAGAATGAAATTTGCATATCAATGATTTATAAACAAAACAAAATAAACTGTTAAGTGGTAAGGCATTCCTTTTTATACATGTGTTTAAAAGACTCAACAGAGGCTGCTGCTTTCACTCTAGCTGGAAGTGAGTTCCATAATACCGCACCACTACATGAAAGGGATTTCTTTTTGTACTGAAGATGAGCTTTGGGTAGTTGTAGTCCACCCTGTGCTCTGAGTCGTGTGTTGTGGGAATGAACCCCCCTTAGCTCTGTGAATAGGCCTGAAATGTGGGGAGGGGACATTCCGTTCAATGCCTTGAAAACAAGTACCGCTTTATTCCTCTTAAGGATGTCCACCACGGGGGTCCATCCAAGTGTATGCATAATGGTTTCACTGGGTGTGTACAAGTCGCGGCCCAGGATAACCCTACCTGCCCTGTTTTGGAGTTTCTGTAGTTTGTCCATGTAAACCTTGCTACCTTGGTCCCAGACAGTACTACAGTACTGTAAGTGTGGAAGGAAAAGTGATGAATATATTGTCAGTAAGGCCTGTTTGTTGATGAAAGGCTTGAGACACTTCATGATACCGATAACTTGGGAGAGTTTCTTTGTGACATGACTGATGTGATCATTCCACTGTAGAGCACTGTCAAGTACTACACCTAAGTACTTAAATGTGTGTACCTGATCAAGGTTAGACCCTGCTAATGTGAGATGCAAATTACTGTATGCGGCTTTTGACCTCTGTGTTCCGACAAGCATAGCTTTGCATTTTGTTGGATTTAGGGAGAGTTTATTGGCAGTGAACCACTGCACAAGTAGAGTAGAGTCACATTGAATTGCCTGCTTTATTGTCTCCAGGCTACGGTGTGCAAAGTATATGATAGTGTCATCAGCGTACATTGCTACCCTGCATGACTGAATACAGTTGGGAAGGTCATTGATGTACAAAATAAACAGGAGCGGCCCAAGGATGGATCCTTGTGGTACGCCGCAAGTCACGTGCGATATTTCGGACAGTGCTGAATTGAGGCAAGTACAGTGAGACCTGCCGGTCAGGTAAGACCTGAACCATTTACAAGACAATTCATTTACACCATAAGCATTGAGTTTAAGCAACATAATGGCATGATCAAGCGTGTCGAAGGCCCTCGACAAGTCACAAAAAATAACACCAGTTTGCTGCTTTTTGTCAATCGAGTCAATCCAATCTTCCACTACTGAGTGTAGGGCGGTCTCACATGAGTGGGACTTTCTGAAACCAGATTGGGATTGAGTTAGAAGTTTGTTTTTGTTCAGGTAGTCATATAATTGATTATGTACTGCTCTTTCTAATATCTTAGATATGCCAGGTAGAATAGACACAGGACGGTAGTTACTAGGGTTGGTCTTATCCCCTTTCTTGTGGATGGGCATTATCTTAGCTTCTTTCCATTTCTTCGGAAATTCCCCCGTGCTTAGAGATTTATTGAAAAGCTTGGTGAGGGAGGGTGCGAGTATTTGCGCACCGACCTTGAGCAAATTATTGTCAATGTTGTCCAGGCCTGTAGCCTTCTTTACCTTGACATTTGAAAGTTGTTCTGTAACAAATTCAACTGTTATTGGTGTAAATGTGAACGTGCTGGTTGCTTTGGTGACGAATTGAATAGGAGAGAAAGGTGAGGCAACCCCTAAGAGTGACCTGTACAGGTCCTCTATTAC
This sequence comes from Branchiostoma floridae x Branchiostoma belcheri, assembly GCA_019207045.1. Taxonomy (NCBI): domain Eukaryota; kingdom Metazoa; phylum Chordata; class Leptocardii; order Amphioxiformes; family Branchiostomatidae; genus Branchiostoma; species Branchiostoma floridae x Branchiostoma belcheri. The sequence continues at coordinate 12,011,429 of CM033035.1, forward strand.
TTTGTGGAAGAAAACATTAAATGTTTCTGCCATTCCTTGGTTGTCAGAAATACTCTGTCCCTCATGCTCCAAACAAGTGACGGTGTTAGGTGTCTTCCCCGGTAGAAGTTTACGAATGGCTTTCCAAAGCCCCGTCTGACCGTCCTCGGAACCTTCAATTATTGACTGTGTAGCATAGTCTTTTTTAGCTTTCCGGCAGAGGTAGTTTACTCTATTTTTCATTTCCTTGTAGTTAACAAAGTCGTGGGCACTACCGGAACGTTTGGCTTGTCGGAACATGTGGTCTCTGAGGTTGATGAGATGGTGCAGGTCCTTGGTAAGCCAGGGTGCAGGTGCACCTCTAATTTTCATTTTCTTAATGGGAGCATGGATATTGGCAACATTAGTGACTAACTCCTCCCATGCTTCTAGTTGTTCGTCAATAGTTGGGAGGTCATCAATGGCATGCCATGGAACCTGTGCCAAGTCGTGTCTGAATTTCTCATTATTAAAAGATCTATATGTCCTTCTACTCATAACTGTGGGTTGCGATCTGGGACTCTTACTTCTATGGTAAGTACAAATCATGGCATGATCGCTGAAACCCCCTTCATATGTCCCTTGGTTGTGTAGGTGTTCTTTATCATTCGTTAAAATGACATCTATTGAAGTGCTGGAAGTGTCGGTGACTCTGGTAGGTGTGGATATGATATTGTCCAATTGGTACAGCATACAGGAAAACCTTAACTTGCCTATTGGACCTGTGTCCACAGTGGATAACCAGTCACAATTTAGATCCCCCATTATCATAACTTCCTTGTCCTCATCACTAAGTTTGTTCAAGCATTCATCAAACTTCTCAAAAAAGTCATGATCATCGGATGGAGGACGGTACATGCTGCAGATTAAGATTCGCTTACGAGATGGTGGCATGAGTCTCCCAAGAAGTTCAAGTTGGACGCATCCAAGAGTCCGAGCTAGAGTCTATAACACATTATGTTTAAACAACAAACATTTGGAAACACATTCTCTATGCAGGGCCTAGCCAGTGCTTGAGGAGGCGGTGCTAAATCTGACTGTGCAATATGTGTGTCTACTTTTGTGGAAGTGGCCACTAACCAGTTGTCAGCCAATCAGAGAATTGGCTTTACCTAAACTAAAGAAATCATCTGAGAGGCAATACTCTGATTGGCACACAGTTGGCTAGAGGCCACGCCCACAAAAGTGGAAGCCTCAGCCTAGTGTAGCAGAACTTCCCCTATATTTGAATTGGCCATGGCAAGGCTGTATGTAGAAGAGTGGAAGTCGTGAGTCTGTACCAAACTTGAAATAGTACAAATGTGAAATAAATAAAAATTCAATGATTACCATTGAGAAAAGTGTGTTGAAATACTTTACAAAGCAACATATAACTCTTGGATATTGAATTTTGAGTTCAAGTAATGCATCCAACATGATGCTTGTAAACACCAAAAAAGAAAACAGTCAATTGATCAACATTTGCTCTATAGTGGCCACTTGTCTATATTGGCCACATTTCTCTAATCACTTGTGTGGCCGCTATAGACAGGTTTGACTGTACCATCTAAATCTCATCTAGTAGATTCGGGGCACGTGTGATTTTACCTCATCGTTCTGTATTCAGTTGCACAAAAAAACCCGAAGACTTTATTTAACCTTTCACACTCTCATTCCCCTGAAAAGATGATAAATGTCAAATAAGTAGTGCATAGAACTTTGCCAACTTTATTCTGCTTTTACAAGTTGCTTTACAGTGTCAGAAATCTGTAAAAGTACAAGTAAAACTGTTGAGATATGCATTGGTATAGAATTGGTTCAGTAATTATTTACAGATGGTATAAGATATTGATAGATACAGAGTTGTACTGTAGGCAAGAACAACAAATGGAGGTATGAAATGTGTAATTGTTTTTCAGTGTTGTGCAGAAATTCTATTCTTGTACTGCTTTAGACTTACATTTGATGGAGTGTTGGAGAGAAAAGAGATATTAAGTTTCTTCTAACATGTTGTAGCTTCTGTGAATACATAGTAAGTGTTAGTCTGTGTTTCTATGCGAAAAGAAATCAGCTGCTGCTCAGGAATTTACTAACGTCGCTGTATAGGTACATATATGTTCCAAGTGTAGGTTATTATATGTATACTTAAGCGGTTGCTCAAAACTATACAAAATAATCTAGTAGATACATGGTATGTATAAAAAGGCATTTTGTCTAAGAGTAAACATGATGTCTTGTACAAACACTACTTGTTAAAGTTGTCTCTTAATTAGCAAGGAGTAAGCAAAATTGTACGGCTGCTAAGTTAAATCTCCTTGCACAGTTCTTGTTCAGTGATATGGTGTTTCTATTCGGAAGCTGTTTTACTGGTATCCTATTTTTCATAGCAAGTGAACTGGAATAAAGAAAGACCACATGTATCAAGGATATTTTAGGTGATGACCTTTTTCCAGTTACGGAGGCCATGTTGGATTTGCCAGGGTCATCTGGGACCATGCACCAAAACAAGGCTGTAGTTCGGCATTCTGCTATTTAGCATGTATTGCAGACATAAGTACTAGTAGTAGTATGCCCCAGGAAATCCAACATGGCCGCTGTAACTGGATAGAGGTCTCTTATGGGAGTTGATGGTACCTGACATTATCGACTTGAGTGCGTTGATTTGGACCCGTGACATTGGCTCATTTAAACATCTGGATGTTACTCAACTTCATCTGTACAACTCTCTTTCCATTTCGGACCAATAAGAGATGCCGAATTGGGCTGTCGTGAAGCTAGCTTTGATCATGCACTTTTGCCAGTGTCGTTTTTGTCTATCTCTTACTGCGGAGACGTGCCTAGTGGCACAGAAAATACACAGTGCTGTTGTAGCAGTAGCAATATAACGTTTGGTAAACAGGGAATAGCCCGGCGTCCAACCCTCATTGTAGCTTTGCGAGCCTCTTTCGTCATCTCCGCAATGCCTCACAGCAGTCAGTAGCAGTACTGCAGGTTAGGCTCAGACGGTAAACACTTCCAATTCTTGAAACCGTGCCAACAGATACAAAAACATTAAAGCTTAAAACGGTAAACATCTGTAATATTATCAAAGAAAGTGCGCACATTATACGCTCTATATTTACAATGTTAGTACCATCTTAAACAGGCATATAGACATGTTACGTCTAGCTGAAAGAGTCCTAGAGCTAGATTGTTATGAAACAAGCTTCCTCTTGATATAGCTTCGCTACACCTTAACTTTTTAAGCCAAGGTGACAAATATTTGACATCACAATCCAATACAGTGACCCAAAACACTTACTTAGCACTTTTTGTGGTGAATCTGAAGTAAATAAAAAAAGGTGAATGAAAGGTTATGTGTCATGTATTTGCCCACCTACGTTGAAAGGGTTAATAAGTAATGTACAGTTAACATAAACTTTACAGTTCGGGGCACAAGTGGAATTTGTAAGCTCGTGACCGACACTGTTTGCAGACGGCGCTAACCTTAAAGTTGACTCTTAGGTAATCAATCAATTCTATTGCATAACACTTGTAACAGTGTACTACTGGGTGTGTGCATAAGTATGGAGAAGTACCTATCATGAAAAATAAAAGATTGTGCCACATTTTAGTGTGAAATATTGGGTTCTGATGTATGTTGAAAGCGGTGAAACTTACAGCAAGACAAAAACGGACTTATTTTGGCTGCAAAGTACATGTATCGTTTCACTGTCTGCACGTGTGTTTTGTCTATTTTCCCTTTTTACGATAATCATTATTTCTTTTAACGTTGTCTTCCTGACCAATATTTTCCTATGCTAATGTCAGCGTTTGTGTGACGTGCGTTGTATCATAATGAAGTATGATTGATACAAACTATAACATTTATAGATAGATGTTTATTACAATCTCAACTTCTTTGATTTGTATGCTTATTGTCATACACTCTTTTACGAGTTTAGGAGCTTATGCCCGAATCAAAATTTACACATCTTGAAAAACGTGTTCTTTAGAGGAGAGACTTGAGTTCCTTTTGTGCCCGTGAAAAACACTGAATCAGCTGACTCATGCGTGCCCTGCATAATTGTGTACCCTTGGAAACAACACGACCAAAGGTCATATTCACAACGCCACGCTCTAAAAAAACGTCGCAGAGTGAGAGACCGAGGCTGTTTAAGGACACCGTCACTGTAGAGACCGTCACATTATGTCTTCACGCAGACGATTGCCATCAAGAGCGGGAAAACGCGACCGGAGAAATGTTATCGTGGTCGGGGCAGGCCTAAGTGGTGAGTAGATATCCTCTAATCTCCAAGCAGATCCCCGTAAGATAGTATCAAAGCTAGCCAAGGAGTATAGCTAACCAAACGGAGTCAGACGGGCACCGGAGCGTATATACACACTGCTAGGCCGGCTTCACTCCTCTGACAGCTTTTGATACTATCTTATGCTACCGTAGGATCTGATTGGAGATTAGATATCCTCTGAACCTGACCGCTATCAAATGTAGAGTTGGGGAGGGGGGCGTTCACGAACTAACCACTCGAAAGTACACACGGTCTAATCTCATATATTTGCATATCGACCATAAAAGAGAGTCTGTAACTAGATACTAAGTGCACAGTCATATACTACCCGTGTACTCTAATTGTTTTCAGCGACAACTTGTTTGGGTCTTTTTGGCCTTGACTTAGCACAAGTTTTTTTTTAATGGAACTGGCACTGTCGACGTTCAATCTATAACAAATTTAGATTTAACATTTTCAATGGCTCTTTCAGCAAATTATTCACATTCTGGGGTAATTTCTACATTTTCAGCTACAAAAGTAGTTAATTCAAACCTGAGACAAGAAAATTGAGTCGCTTGTGGTATGATACATAGTGCGTTAACGGTATACCAACTGTCGCCCGCACAAGCCATTATATATATATATATATAGTAGAGGTACTTAACAATGACTATATCAGAAGGGGCAATGACGTCAATAGCGTGAGGTAATATAAACGCCTACTGTGTTCAGATGTTTGAAAGCATGTTTCTATTCATCGTACTTAAAGGCCGCATTGAATACATTTCTCTTAAATTAAATGATACAGTACATTTTATATGCTTAGCTGTCATAACAATACTGGAAACACTGTTTAGAGGTCGAGACAAGGTTTCAAACGACACACTGTCTACATTCGACCTTTGACCTCCAGCCTGCTTACCCTCCTGGCTTTAAAACAAATAAAGGGTTCGCCAGATCGATAAATCGGGCTTTAGAAATGTGAAAGGTTTAAGAAAAAAAAATCGTTGATAAAATCTCCAAAAAGATAGTTGGAGGGAAGCTTGTCTTCATATGTGAATTTAACGGTGCTACGTGTACGGCCTTCCCTTCTGATAGACTTCCCCTTTGATAGCCTAAGGCGGCAGTAAGGCCTAACATACATGTGTAGACAAGGTCCCTTTCTTGGGCATGTAGTTGGTTGCAACATATACACAGCCACGGCTGTCATGTTTTCTACATAAAGCACATAAGGTCTGACGCCGATGGCAAGCCCCATTGGCAAGGACAGAAATATTAATCAAAATATCTACTATTCGCCAAATTGTACCTATGTAGGACATTGAAGTCGTTGACATCGCATACTAGTAGTAGTATTTTAACATCATAGAAGAAATGACATTATTATATACGTTCAGCACATATATAAACATTGAAGTAAGGTTAATCTCCAAGCAGATGTAGGTTTACGATGTTCCCTAGCTCCCAATAGGCTTGTTTGGAAGATTTAGGTATCATACAAGTATAGACAAGGCCATCTTCGTGTACCTGCAGCTGTTGTGAAGAATGTAAGCAATATATGCTTAGCCAAGGTTACCATTTCTTCTTTATAAAGTACTCAAGGTTTGTCGTCAAAGGCCAAGCCCACCGGCAAGGATAGAAACAAAACACCTATTATCTACCAATGTGTACAAATATATGACGCTGAAATTGTATAGCATAACGTTTTGAAAGATAGAAGAAGTGACTTTGTTTTATACATCCAGCAAGTGACGTGTGTACATTGAGGTATTGTTAATGTTCAAGCAGATATAAGGCAGTGGTTTGTATATGTATACACGTCTTTTGGGAGGTATTTTACATGCATATTGGCCTTGTGACATAAACGAGGTAGGTCGAACACCACTGGAGGGACAGCCACAATGCTTCAAAATGACGTGTCACACTAGAAAGGCACCATTTTCGCGAAAATGCAGAATGCTTTCCCCGAAACACACAATATCATATCATTAAGCTGGCCCCGGTGATGATAGTACTGTGTAACAGTAAAATATATATCAAATTTACAATATTCAGCTAATATCTTAATTCAGTTCTAAGCTCTGATTGGTTGACGGCAGTTCTAAATTTTGATTGGTTCCTGACAAAAGTCAAAAGAAGAAGAAAAAAAAGAAAAGAACAAAAACAATATGTATTCCCCGATTGGGGAAAATATAAAAACCAGAGGCGATATAGATCAGCTTATAGATTAGCTCCTTAGACATGTTACGTATCATAAGTATCATCCAGACTTAGAAAGGTGACAACTTTTCCCGGTTGTACAGGTCTGTCTGCCGCTAAGAAGCTTCACGAGGAAGGTCTGGACGTGGTGATTTTGGAGGCACGAGACAGGGTGGGAGGGCGCACACTCACATTAAGGGTAAGTTCGAATTCCTTCTTGATAGAAAATCAGTCATTTTTATGGCTAACACATGAGTGATATTACGTAGAAAACGTATGAAAGAGAGAACAGTATCTGGAAATAATCAAAGAAAATGTATCAAATATAAACGTAAACGAACATTACGACTTTTCTTGTTACTACTAGAAAAAGGTTGATTTGCAGTATTGACTATATGGATGGCATCCCCTGGGTATCCCAAAATTGATGCGAGCATTTGAATGAAAATGTTTGTCACAAATGTTGCCATTATGAAATTCCAATTTCCATGATGATAGTTAAAAAACTAGAAAGGCCGACATTTGCTTAAGAGCAAATACAGCATATTTCAGCCATACCCCTTCCCACGCAACATTGGACTGTTCCAAATCACCCCTGCGCCAAAATGGAACATCCTCTTAACAGTACATTATCCCCCAAAGTGGACTGGTATTGTGACTTGATTCCAGGTAAAGATAGAGCTTGCTTCTATTTTTCAGAAAATGACAATAATCACACCTTCCATTTAGAAAATTTTCATCATGACTGAAAATTGTTGAATGACTTCATGTAATGTCATTAACAATTTTCAGTACGATAACTAGGTGTAAGTTTAAAAAAAGTATAAGCTCCTTGTGATGTGGGTACATTTATTATTGCAGTGAACTTTTTTTATTCAAGTAGGGCATGCGATTTAATAATTATCAAGCAGGTGCAGGTACTGTAGGAGCGTTTGTTTTCTTCAAGCTGTAAAACTGTTAAACTGTTTTACTTTGTATGCAATTAGCCATCGAGCCTATTCTTATTTTAGTTTAACAACTCAGTCCTGCCAGACCCGGAAGATACGATTGAACCTTGTTCGAGGATTTATTTTCGTCTGTCTGGTCAGTCTGTTCATACCCTGGCGCTGAGAGTGTTTTATTGGGCTGAAACTCTGGCAGTTTAAAGTTACTTACAATTTAAATGTTCAAAGTTTATGTCAAACAACAACAGCACTAGGAACACATACATTTGCTCTGAAGAAAATACAGCAGTTTTCGCAAGTTCCAGTCCAGTGATAGAAATGTGGCCACTATAGACAGGTGGTCACTATAGAGAAAAATGCTGATCTATTGACTAGGAGCCATACGTTACACATGATTTCAGTACACTGATCATTAATCATATAAACATTGCACAGGTAAGTCAATTGTTTAGAATGATGTACAATTAAGTTCAAATAATTCTGAAGAGAAATATTGATGAGAAAATAATCATTCTCGCCACAGTCTAACTTATAATTACGTATCAAAACTAAACGCAGATTTTCTAACTAACGCACCTTTCGCCGACTTCATCAAAGGACCGCCGGCTATCAATCAAACACGGCTGTTGATTAGACTTAGAGTTTCAAACAGTCATGTGCTGTGTGCCAGTTGACAGCGAACTTCATGCTACGTGATGTTTTACATTGCTTGGACCTTCTTTCCTACAGCGGTGCTTCTACAAAATATTTAGACTGTAACACTGAGTCCCACGTGTTTTATAGAATAGAATTTGACGCAGAACAGCGTTTTTTGCTGGGTATTTTTCTTGAAACATGTCTGTGGGAATATCAGCGAGGCGGCGACGTAGGGATATCAGACCGTCAACAAAAGTCGCACGGCGGCTAACGGCGCAGCGAAGATACTAGCGCTATAAATAAGCGCTTCAACTAAGGATGGCAACCCGTACAATATTTTTGTATACTGTTGAGCTAAGTAAAGTTTGTTGTTTATGAGGTTTTAGTTGTCTTTGAAGCTTTGACCCGAAATATTTTAAAGTCAAACTGCTGAAGAGAAGTAAGTGACTGCTACGATTATCGTAGATATGGCCCTGATAAAAGAAGCCTTCTCAATAGTCTAAAATGCAAGAGCTTCCGGGGGGGGGGGGCTTCGCCCACCTGGGTCCCCCCCCCCCCCACAGTGGCCCTGCCCCTGGACCCCGCCAGGGACATTCGGCGGCCCCCGGACCCCTGTCCGACGCTTTAAAAAAATCCTGGCGAGAAGTCTGTACGGCCTGAGTCTTCAAGTTAACGTATTGTGTGGTCCCGCTTATGAATATTAATTAGCCTTCGCTTTCCTCTTCGCTGATTGGCTGAACCATTAATTGAATTAACTCTTCCTGCCGGCTAGACGCAGGTGCAGATGTCGGCTCTGTGGGTGAACGTCCGAAAGGTCATGGCATGGAGAACGAAAGAAAACCAATTTCCCCTAAAAAAAGTGCTGTAATTAAGCCTTTTACAGTACTTTATGCCAAAAATTTTACTTGGATCATTTTACCAACTATCTTATGCCTATCTATACCAAATGTTACTCATACCAGGGTACAGGGGTGCAAAATATACCGTTATAAGACCGTCAACAACAGTCGCACGGAGCTAACAGCGCAGCGAAAATACCATCGCTAGCGTTTCAACTTCGGATAACAAGTTATAAGTACTGTTGAACTCAGTAACGTTAAAGTTTGTTTTTAGTTGCCTTTGACGGTTTGACCTGAAATAGCGTTACGCTAAACTCCTGAATAGAAGTTAAGTGACTGCTGCGATTATCATAGATATGCCCCAAGAACTGATACAATATATGATAAAGCCTTCTGAATAGTCTAAAATGCGAGAGCCTTAGGCGGGCTTCGCTCCCCCTGGCGGGAACACTGCTATATACGGGATCATGAGGCCCCGCTTATGAATATCAATTAGCCTTTGGCCTCCTCTTCGCTGATTGGCTAGGTCTTTGATTCAATTAACTCTCCGGCTGACGCGCACAGGTGTGGCTCTGTGCGGGGTCACGGAAGGTCACGTCAGGAGGCCAAAAGAAAACAAATTTCCCCTCAGAAAAGTGCCAAAATTAATCATTTTAAAGTTGTTTATGTCAAAAATTTTACTTGAATCTTGTTACCAAGTAGCTAATGCCTATCTATACCAAATTTCAGGTCATTTAATTGTAATACCAGGGTACAGGAGCCAAAAGTGTCCTTTTTTGGTCAAAAATTGGCCAAAAATCGCAAAAATAAGCATTTTGTTGCACTGTACACCAAAAGTGTTATTGAATTTATATGAAGGGATTATCAAGGCACATCTGTGTCAAATTTCAGCTCATTCGGTTGCAATACCAAGGTACAGGAGCCAAAAGTGTCCTTTTTTGGTCAAAAATTGGTCAAAAAATCGCAAAAATAAGCATTTTGTTGTACTGTACACCAAAAGTGTTATTGAATTTATATGGGGGCATTATCAAGGCACATCTCTGTCAAATTTCAGCTCATTTGGTTGTAATACCAGGGTACAGGGGCCAAAAGTGTCATTTTTTGGTCAAAAATTGGTCAAAAAATCGCAAAAATAAGCATTTTGTTGTACTGTACACCAAAAGTGTTATCGAATTTATATGAAGGGATTATCAAGGCACATCTGTGTCAAATTTCAGCTCATTCGGTTGCAATACCAAGGTACAGGAGCCAAAAGTGTCCTTTTTTGGTCAAAAATTGGTCAAAAAATCGCAAAAATAAGCATTTTGTTGTACTGTACACCAAAAGTGTTATTGAATTTACATGGGGGCATTATCAAGGCACATCTCTGTCAAATTTCAGCTCATTTGGTTGTAATACCAGGGTACAGGGGCCAAAATATACAGTTTTGGTCTAAAATTGACCAAAAAATCTCAATAAAATCATTTTAGAGTCAGATATGAAAAAACTGAGAAAAGAGCATCAAGGTATTGGCCCATTCTACCCCTGTGCCAAATTTCAGGTCATTCGGTCCAGGAACGGCGGAGATGAATCACTTTGAAGATTTGACAGGAGAAAGAAAGAAAGAAAGAAGAAAGAAAGAAACATTACGAATACAATATATTTCACCATACTATGTATGGCTGAAATATAATGACTAAATGGAATTGGCATTCTATGTGGATTTAGTCACAAGAAATACTCACTCCTGATTGGCTGGGGAAAGATGACTATGTTGCAAGACATTAGTATACGCTTTGCATTTTTTCTGCAATTTACGGCATATATCTGATCATTAGCATCTGTTCACTAGTACGATTTACATTAAGGTTGAAAATGTATTTTAGAAACGGACTTACATGACTCAGAATCACTTGTTGAATTTCCCGTTCTTCCCAGAACGAGAGGGTGGGTTATGTAGACGTGGGCGGTGCGTATGTAGGACCGACCCAGGACCGCGTGTTCCGCCTGGCGCGGCAGCTGGGTCTGCAGACGTACCGCGTTAACGAGACGGAGAGGATCGTCTTCTACACAAAGGTTTGTTTGTTTGTTGCACTTAAAAACATAATAAATACAAATGTATGTATACAACAAATAACAAACAAATATGAAATTAAATATGAAAGGTGCAAGAAAGACATGAAGCTTGTGCTAATATAAAGCTCTCCCTTTGTCAAATTATAGCAATAAAATACGAAAATACAGAAGACCAACGGACTAACTGAACAATTAATGATACATTCAAATGACATAATAAATCTTTTAAAAAAGAAAATTAAATTTCTTAAATCCAAATTTACTATACATTTTACAGTTAGCTCTTTCAAGTAGTTATAAGTAGTGGTGCAATTATCGTCCAATTTATTCAAAATGTCATTTATCTACAATAAAACTAGACAGAACAAAATGAGTTACCAATTAAATGCACTGCCACTGGCCATGGGAAGAAACACCAGCTCTTCTAAAAAGAATAATGCATATTGGCTTTTATTTCTAACCCACCTGTTTAACAACGTCAGTATGCTCCTTCTCTACGCAAAGAACAGAAAAAATGCACAGGTTGTCCAAAGTTGTTTACAGACATGCATATATGGAAAGGTCCTGTATGAAGGAAAGTGATCACCAGAGTCCAAAAATCCTACTTAAATATAGTTTTCTTAACTTCAATAGACATAATTGCAACCCAGTTCATATAGTTGACTACATCATGCTCTGTATCGCTGTAGGGTGAAAGCCGACCGTACGAGACAGTGTTGCCGCCCATGCGTAATCCACTGGTTCATCTAGACTGCAACAACTTCTTCCGCAAAGTGGATGAGTATGGAGACATGGTAGGAATTATGATGATTATTGGGCCAAGATTATGGCTACATATTTCAGCACAGTGGATATACATGTACATATACACTCTTTGATTTATGTCTTTTTTCTCTTTTCGACGTATGAGAAGTCTTCTTTAAAAAAGTTCGCTGTGACTTGTGTGTATTTTTGTGTGCTTACCTTCGCCGCTGAACTCAAGGCTGCTTTTGATCTTTCTCTCACCAACGACAACGGCGTCCTACAGGAATTTCCGAATCTTTATCAGTCCCTTGATGTGAACTTTGTGTCTGTGTTTATGAGATGTTTGTTCAGTTTTGCTTAACTCATGGTAACCACGACGTGTGTCTGCTACCTTAATCCCTATGATATCATAGTTGGACATCGCCCCTAAATTTTCAGCGTCATCATGAATTGTACTCAAGATCGTAAAGAAAATGTTGTCACTGCAATACTGCCCAGATCCCACAGGAGGCGCCCTGGGACTGTCCCCATGCCGAGGAGTGGGACCGCATGACCATGAAGGACTTCTTCGACCAGGTGATCTGGACGGAGGAGACGCGCACGTGGGCCGAGATGTTCGTGCGGCTGAACGTGTGTGCCGAGCCGCACGAGGTCTCCATGCTGTGGTACCTGTGGTACGTCAAGCAGTGCGGGGGTAAGTCGCTAGGCTATAGGAGGCGTCAATCAATCAATCAATCAATCAATCAATCAATCAATCAATCGATCGATCGATCGATCAATCAATCAATCGCAGGCACCATAGTCACCAGATGCATAGCGGCTTTTTCTAAATCGTTCAATGGTTCAAAACGGCCACAATAGACCATTAGAAAAAGATAATCAATGTATCTATTACTACCCCATGTCATGGAGGTAACAAGTGTTTGTCTGTCTGTTTATCTGTCTCAAGATAACTCAAGAAAGGTTGGATGGATTGGTTTTACACTGGGTTGGTAGCGTTTGACAAAAATTGAATAAGATTTTCGGCCGCCTAGCATCCATTATGCAAATTAGTACTTCATTTGCATAGAATCTATTCCATGGAGGAATGAGGTCGCCGAACTCTAGTTAAAGATAAATTCCGTGTTTACTCGTTTCGGTTGGCAAGGTAGATCCCCCAACGGTTTAAATTGGCATGTGCATAACTCGACTCTCTCCCCACCCCCACTTTTTTTTTTTACAGGGAGCATGCGCATCACAGCCGTCAGTAACGGCGGGCAGGAGAGGAAGTTTGTGGGAGGCTCTCAGCAGCTGAGCGAGAAGATAGCAGAAATTCTGGGAGGTACATAATTTTTTTCGTTCACTCACTCACTCCTTCATTCACTCAATCACCCACTCACTTATTAACCCATCTCACTTTCACCCTCACTTATTCACTCACACATTCACTCTCTCTCTCATTCACACACCTACATGTACTTCAAGACATTCACAGCACTCATCCACTCACTCACATTCACTCACTCGGTCATCCACTCACTTATGCACGCTTTGTTGACACACATTCTACTCGTTTCCTCACTCGTTCACTCGTTTACTCACCCGTCCTTTCGTTTGTGTATATATAGCACGAAACACGTTGAATCACGCACAGTCTACAGTATTATCAGTATCATGAGTAGTACAAGTAGTGACCAATATTTGTGATGATTTTTTCCAGACCGAATCGATTTCTCCAGCCCTGTCCTCCGGATCGAACAGCGGAGAGATAAAGTCGTGCTGTACACACGGGACGAGCGGAAACACGAGGTACGTCACTCGTAGATAGATTTTCAACCGAGAAACTTTCTTTCTGCGGTCCGTATATGACATTAGGTCATTTTGATTATATGGATGACATCGTAAGGGAACCCGGGCCGAAACTAATGCGAGCCAAAAAAACGTTGCCTTCAGTATGACATCTAGTAATAGTCATGAAGATTGAAGAAATGCCTAAACACACAGAGTATTCTATACCGAACAGTATATTTCTCATTTTTGTGCTTTCACACCAACTTCTGTAACTTTGGGATTTACTTACTATATGAGATTGGTATCCGTTTTCCGAAGTTTTTCCAATTTACGGCATATTTTATGAACTCATTTCGCAACTGCTTTGTAAGATTTACAGTATGGACGAAAACTATTTCTATCTTTTGGAAACGGACGAAAATTGATGCGTGCACGGATATCATCCATATAATTGTGATAAAATCAACATGGACTTCAGTCAATTAATTTGATATTTTTCTCTCTGCCTAGGCTGAGTTTGTGATCCTGGCGATCCCGCCACCACTGCTCCAGAAGATCGTGTTCTCTCCGGATCTCCCCGCCTCCAAGCTCCAGCTCGTGAAGCGCATGCCCATGGGCTCCGTGGTCAAAACTTTCATGTACTACGAGAGCGCCTTCTGGCGAGAGAATGGTGAGGTGCAGATTCATTACATCTCCCTTATTTTAGACACCATCAACATTGTCTTAAAAAATCTAATAACTAATGTCGGAGGAGAGCCACACGTTTAAATTTTTAGTGAGCACAATGCAGATAGTAGTAGAGACTTCAAATCTACCCACCATAAACTTCAAGGTTTAACCATTCAACATGGCTGACAATACAACGTCATAGTCACGTGAGCGCAACTATCCAATAGAAAGACTTGACACGTTTTCTACCCTATACAGATTACTGTGGGTTTGCTGATATTGACGACCCGGCCTATCCTGTGGCTAACACTGTGGACGATACCAAACCAGACGGAACCTATCCTTCTATCATGGGGTAAACAATAACTCCTTCTATCGTGGGGTAAACAATAACTCCTTCTATCATGGGGTAAACAATAACTCCTTCTATCGTGGGGTAAACAATAACTCCTTCTATCATGGGGTAAACAATAACTCCTTCTATCATGGGGTAAACAATAACAAACACTAAACATATAATATTCTGAAAACCAGCGATTAAAATTCCTCTTTATTGGTCACCTCCTCATCTTTTTTACTATGGCATCATCCTAATTTTCAACAATTTTATTTTTCGTAAAATCAATAAATCTAATTTATTGTTGTTCTGCTGATTGATTTTCTACTTTTTACAGATTCATTTTGGCGGACAAGTCTAGAGAATTTTCACACTTGACACAAGAAGAAAGGTAACTAGTTATTGCTTTAGTTTTCATGTAGAAAGATATAGTTTTTATTAAAAAATAGAGCCGCACTGTCTTGTTATTACTTATCATTGTTAAGACTTGTTTGCTATGATCATACTAATTCTTGATGCAATTGATATTTAATTTTTTTACAGGAAGGAAATGATTTGCCAGAGCTACGCCAAAGTCTTCAAGTCTGACAAAGCCCTTCATGTATGTATAGCTTTTATAATGCAGATATGCACCTTTTTTTGTGATATATGTATAATGTATTTTAAAACCAATGCAGACATGTGTTTTTCTATTCATCGCATGAAGCTTCAGGTTAGGCATTGTTACAAAGCTTTTTGATTAAAATACTATATGAATATGGGAAGATTCTTAAAATTCCTAGATATCTAATCTCAGGCCCTCTTCAGGGTGACCCATTGTTGACGTCACGTATATGAGCAAGGCCAGGTGTCCAAGGCAAGCTGGTCATTCATCCTTAAGAAGACCAGAAATGCAGTGGAAAATTTCTAAGTGTTGGAATTTTCACTTTTCACATCTATGCATAACCATAACGTTTCGCAGCTATGATCATCTGACAGCAGAATTTTTTCTTGTCCCCCACTTCAGCCTGTTCACTACGTGGAGATGAACTGGAACAAGGAAGAGTGGACGGGCGGGGGGTACACGTCATTCGTCCCGCCCGGTGTGCTCACGACGTGCGGCAGGTGAAACATCACACTTGACGTGATATCTTATCAATCAGTCTTCCCAGCTAAGACAAAGCCTATTTCAAGGAAAATTGTGTATATCAAAACCTTATATTACAAGCGGCACGATATATTCATCGTCCATAGCAGGTTCTCTGGGCCTTTTTGGCACATATTAAATAAAATTGATATAGGCCATTTCTTTTTGTACTGGTCCGTTTGTGTCGGCGGCCCATAGACGACCCAGTACAAAAAGAAGCGCCAGCAAAATTGCATTATTGAGGCTAGAAATGTAAAGGAATCCCCAAACAGTTAACCGTTAGTGCTAGTTACTGTTGAAATGATTTTCCAGAGAGTTGAGGGCGCCGTTTGGGAGAATTTTCTTCGCCGGCACGGAGACTGCAGTAGGCTGGTCAGGCTACATGGAGGGGGCCATACAGGCGGGGGAGAGAGCCGCTGCTGAGGTACGTAGAAATACTAGTAACCGTACCTTCAAGTACCAGAGTTACCAACCTAGGATTGATGTGTTCAAACTTCATATTTTCTCAGACTTTGGTAGAGTGGAATTTGTTATCACCAAACACGGTAGGGGCGTCTTCGCTGGATAGTGAGATGTGCAAAAATTAGGTTTCACAAGTCTATAACCAGACTCTTTCGCGCCATGTGCCTGCGAAGCTGGTGTGTTACGTAGACACAGAGGGGTGGTTATACAGAGTAATGTTATATAGATACAGATACAGATTACACTAAAGCTCCACGCACTCCTTTTTGCAGATCCTGTGTCAGATGGGGAGGCTACAACCGTCTCAAGTCTGGACCGCAGAACCAGAGAATGAGGTAAGATACAGACAGACTGAAATCGCTTGAGGTGGCTTTAATACGTGCAACAATTACGACTTTAATTGATGTTATGAAATCATGTCTAGAGTTTTGATTATCGAGATCTTGTACTACATTTCATATAAAAAGGAATAAAATTTGATTGTCCACAATCTTTCCAAGCGATTAAAGAATCTCCCAAGTCAAAATTGAAGAATTTTTATACAGAGCAAAATATTGTACGTTCACTTCGCTTAAAACCAGATTTCTTTCTATGTTACAGGACTGCATAGCTCTTCCATTTGAGAGCTCCTTCATGGAACGGTACCTCCCGTCCGTGCCAGGCCTGATCAAGATCCTTCTCGGCGGATCTCTCCTGAGCGTCACGGCGCTCGGCCTGCTCTGGAAATACCAGCACCGCCCAGACAGCGCCACAGATGTCCTCCACCACTCCTACAGGTGGCTCAACTCCCTATCACACCACGCAGCGCCACCACTGAAAGCGGTTCTATCAGGAATTGCAGACTCGGCCAGAAAGGGTTTCCCGAGTATAGCTGTTTTCACGTACGTGTATCACTGTGACTATAGGCAGCGGGTGCGACTAGAGAGAAGAGCAAGGATCGTGGATAACTGGCAAACGGAGAAGAATAGGAACATGGCCAAAAAGGCACCACGAAGCGTGAGGGTGTGGAAAAGGGCTGGTTCAAGAAGATGAGGAAAGAACTTGACCGTTAACCTTAACTCATCTGGAGATACGCAATCAATAATATTTATCAATATCGTTTGATTTTCTACTGACTTATAATTCCGTTTGAAGGGAGTTAAATAACATTAGCATTGTTGTATTGTACATTTTTTGGTTCACAGAGAGGAAAACTTCTAAAAAAGTCTTATCACATTGCTTGTTAGGACTTTTAATCATTAGAGAGTAGGGGTATGGTTGTTGGTCAAAACTGGTCCAGAAAAACTGGACCTGAAAAAAAATCGGTGTACTGGATTCTGCACCTACTCGACAATTCACAGATACTAGTAATACTAATACCTGCAGGCGTTCATGTGTTTTGGGGCTTAATATGTCCAAGAAAATGATGTTTTGAAATTTAAACAAACAATAAGAGACTGTACCATACTTTGACAGTCCAAGTAGACAATCTATAGATTTCCAAAAATAGGGAATACAGACTGAAGAGGACTAATGTGAATAAAAATACCCAGTTGTATTGTTTACTCGAAGCAAATGTAAAAACATAAGGAGAATGCTATACCAACTCGTCATACAAGTCCAATTCAATGATTTTCATATTTTTTGTTAAACTCAGCTTGTACAGTCTTGGCAAAAGAATTATCAAATGCTTATTCTAAAGTATTATGACTTGGTACTTGTAATATTACATGTGTTCAATTACACATGTGTGTTCTTGATGTGATCTGGAGTCTGTAATAATAATTTAGTATCTACTGGTAATCTAGCCTTTGCATGTGAACTAATAAAAATACATTTACACATAAAAAACTCTTTTGACAGTTTCACAATGTATACTGCAAGCATTTTCATTCACTTTTCATTACTGCACGCAGTACAGTATTATAGTAAAAGTTCCTAGCTTATTAAATGATTCAACAGAGAGATCAGACACACATGTAGACAGTGCTGTATAACCATGTACATGTCTTGACTACTAATTACATACATAAAAGTATGTTGTGTAATACACACCTATTCCCAATACAGCAACATCAGTGAAATATATTACTTACAGCACATTCATGTTGCAAGAAACTATAGAACCTTTACTTTTGCAGTGTTTTCTTACATTAAATGATCTTCCTGATGTGATTTTTACACATCTTTTATCTTATCTGTCTCCACTGAAATGCTATACAGTTTTTAACAATGACATACCTTTTAAACAAGTACTGTTGCAACAGAAAGTGATTTCTAAAAGCTACTGTTTTCCATACATAAGTTACAACAATAATATGGGAGATTCTAATAGACATATTGAGAGAGGGGCAGTCTGAGGATACTAGTTTTTCAAAATCAAGTTAAGACATTGAAATCAAAGGCATGGTACAATGTACATGTGGTAGGACAATTCTCTGACTACCCCCCCCCTTCCTTTACAAGAAAGACTATAAGATACAAGTCTTCGTTATTAATTTCTGGCCTTCTTCTTGCCAGATTTCTTGTCCTCCTTCAGCTGCCCTGTGGCCTCCATGTATTCTCTGATGATCTGTTCCTGCGTCTCTGCTGAGGCGTGCTGGTATCTACAGTACTCCATCGCATACTCTCCCTTACCCTGGAAAACATGGCAAAACCTTCAGTTTAAGTCCTTCCAAACCAAATGGTGCATAGGGTAGCCTGGTATCCAGCCGTAATATAGTTCCCGAGTCTCTTCTCTCCTCTCTACAATTAGGTAATTGTGGAGAGGAGAGAAGAGACTAGGGAACTATATTACGGCTGGATACCAGGCTAGCATAGGGCAGCACCCATCTCCATTTCTGTAGCCCTGGGACAACTGTTGTGTAATCACTACAGCAGAGGGCTTGTTCACAGATAGTGGTGTGTGTTCAACTACCATACTCTCTCTTTTTCTGTAAACAATCTGCTTTTTGCAAAATTATGTTGCTTCGAACTTAAAGCCATTTACACACTGTACAGTGCTGTATGCAAATGACAACAACAAGGGTTTGCATAGTAAATATGCAAAGGCAAGACTACAATGGTAAACATGAATCTCGAATACATTTATTTTATTTATTTATTTTATTTATTTATTTTATTTATTTATTCTTTACATCACAAAGAGCTCTTACCTCTGTACATGATCTCAGCTCTGTTGAATACCCAAACATGTTGTTCAGTGGTACCTGCATGTACATATGACAAAGTGATTCTCAATAAACAAACAAAACTTATGCAATCAAAACCAACATGATTGCAATGACAGAACCATTTGATATACATGTACATTTATGTACTGTATAATGTATTGTAACTTGTAACAGAGTAATGTTCTGGTATGTATATTATATCATATATTAAAGCATCAGTCTGTTACAAGGATACCTCTGATAGGATTAAGTCTACCTAAATGCTTGTCTTATCACATAGGTGTTGGCAAGTTCTTCTGATCACACTTCACCAAACTAAGTAGTACAGGAAGACTTAGATTCAATCACACAGAGCAGCACTCACCTCAGTATACAGTGTAAAATACCCTTCGCTGCCGTCTTGGCCCTGGATCAAACCATTGCGTTTGTTGATCCCTGCGATAACCGCCCCTTGGAACTCGTTTGGGGCCGTGACCTCTACCGACATGATGGGCTCAAGGATGACCTTGACAGCGTCGTCCAAGGCTGTGAGAAATGACAGAAATAGAAAATTATTGGTGCTTTGTTTCACCAAGAAAACCTTTACTTTTACAATTTTTTTTTTACTTTATAGTTGGAAGTTTCGTACTGGGATAGAAATTTGCTTGTTGAAAATGTACTTTCAGGCTTAAAATGATTTTTAACCGGAAAAATCAACAACATGGGCTCCTAAACAATGAGTGGGACACAAAGAAATTTAAAGCTGGAAACAGGCCTGGCATAAGTACAGATTTGTATTTAGCATGCCCTCTAGCAGTCATAGAGGAAACTGCATATACAAATGTACACTAGAACTTGTACATTGTACCTAGAGTACCCTTTTATAAGGGGTTTGTTCAATGCAAGGCCATAGTTGACCACTCCTATTCCTAGGCATTTCACCCTACCTTTCTTTTACCAGTTTTTCACTTCATAGTTGGAAGCAGATGGGTACAGATTTGTTTTAGCAGTCATTAAGAAAACATCCTCCTAACGCCCGGTCCCCAACGACATTAGCCTATGGGGCCCTGCTATCTAGATGCCTACCAGCGGTTATTATGATTGTTGCCACAAACCAGCTGTCAACCAATCAGAGAATAGGCTTTTCTTGGGCTTTTTGTTGTCGAAAGCTGTCTCGCAAAGGCCACTGGGAAGCTATCAGCCAATCATGTTACGTCTTACATAGCACCATCCTCCTACGCCCCATCCCCAACGGCTGACTGCCCATATAAGGGTAAGCTCATTAATATTTATAAGCAGGGCGACGAGGAACTGAAAATAACTGCGGGTAGGCCATGAGATAGCAGGGCCCCAAAGGCTGAGTCAGCTAGCCGTTGGGGACTGTGCGTAGGAGGATGTAAGGAAACTGCATGCACCAGAACTTGTACCTAGAGTATCCTTGTTTAAACAGGTTTACATAGTCGACCAATAGGCATTTTCCACTACCTTCCTTCAGCGCGCCCTCCCCTGCTCGCTGGAAGGAGTAATCGCTGGAGTCCACGGCGTGGTTGGCTCCGTCCTGTAGTCTGAACCGAACTCCCGCGATCTTCTGTCCCGACAGCAGACCCTTCTCACATGCCATTCTAAAACCCTGGACACAAACAATAGTGTATAGTGATGAAAACATCTTATTTGTTGTCCATCCAGTCTGCAAATCTTAACATTACAGGCAGGTTAGCATGTAAGTTTGCCTGCTACATAGTGAGAAAAATGAACTGTTTTCCAATTTAAAAAACTTTGCTCCCTGGAATTTTCCACCATGATTTTTCTACATGTGACAACAGTACTCCGTCAAAGTTTGTTGGAAGTTAGTACAATGTACCACCTCGGTTCCTGTTGTGAAAAATTGGTACCAACAACGTGCCTACAGCAGTTCAATTCACTTCACTTTCACAGCACACACAGCATATAGCTGAGGAAGACCAAGAGATTTGGCAGAAAAGTCAGGTTAGTGAAATTTCTGGAGTCAGAGAATTTCTTATTAAAGGCAGATTGTTCAACTTCATGAATTATGTTGGACTAGAAAATATGTAAGGTAGGACTGTGTTTTTACTTACCCGTTCCACAGATGGTACATACTGCTTGGGGACGTTGGTTCCTACAGTCTCATCTGAGAACTCCAGTTTGGTGTAGCTGGATGGAGGCAAGGGCTGACAGAGATGATGCAAAAAACAAACATCATAAGCTTGAAGTTACAGCTGTCCAAGAATGTCCTATCTACATTTGGAACAGTCTACCACCAGACTGTGACACACAGCACCAACTCTGGCTTCCTTTTAGAGACTCTTAAAATAACAGAAACGACCTCAATGAACGAAATTGAATTGTGTAGCAACCAGGCTTTTAGCTAGGATTTTATAATAGGGTGTCCAAACTTATTGGTGAGTCGCGGTAAGTGACTATTGTAGGGGGTCTGGGGGCATCCACTTTTCATGGTGCAGAGTTTTTGATGATTTTGAGTTAAAACAGTGCATTCTAAGGTATCCCAAGAGGCAAAAATACTGTTACAGATGTCACAGTAGAACACTGTGACCACAGATGACCTGGTAGCATCCCTGGTCAATCAGAATTTCATGCTTTTCAGACGATTTTCTCCCCAGGATAGGGCGTCCAGGTGCATCAAATTTCTTGTTATTCTAAGAAATGTGCGTCCAGATGACGCGTTGACGCATGCCTGGCTAAAAGCCTGGACTAGCAACTCTTACAATTAACATGTATTTTGTACCATGTATGTAAAAATTTGTACATACAGACTTATAGGACTCATTAGGACCTTATACGTGATCTAAACTGTATCTCTGTTATATATATTTCATGAATAAACAAAAAGCATTCAGTTCTTTACAGGGGACTCAGCCATTAATTCGTTTATAATTATAAATGTAAGTCGTTCGATCAAAAAGAACCACAAGTTAATATGGAATGCATGGGAAATATAAAACATGATACCTCTAGAACTCCGACAACTCTGCCATACTGTCCTGATCCTCCAGACTGTTTCTTGTGCAAGAAGTCAAACCTAGGAAGTAAACATAAAGTGTCCAGCTACATGTATACAAATGGGCCTTTTCCAATTTGGCAATATTCTTAAACTCTGATTATGAGTATCAAAAATTCTAGCTGGATTTAAACCTTCAATTCACAAGAGTTAACAGTGCAATGTGATAAGTTTGAAACAATCAAATAATTTGTTGACAAAGTTTACGTAATAAACATCATGTCATTGATCGTTATTCTGTCCATGTCACATTAAACTTGTATTGTTTTGATAGTAGGGCTAGCCCTTTTAAGTCACCCCAGGCTAGTTGATCAGCCCTGGCTGTGTGTGCTGAATAGCCAAACCAATAAATAAATGTACAAGTGCAAAAAAGACCATGACTTACTGCACAGGTGACATGATACTTTCTCTGAAGGCCACTTTCGGTTTCCCCAGTACACACTTGCACTTGTATTCACTAGCCATTCTCTGGGAATAAAACACATACAGAAAAATAACCAAACTGGTCGTTAAAGGTAAAATGAATACTGATTAGAACCTTTCAGTTATTACTACACAAAAAATGCACAGAAAATACATGTAAGGCTTCCGACCCTAAGGCGTCGACAAAAATTGTACTCAGTTTTGTCCTGAAAATAAGATTCACACTGACATTTACAAACACATGTTAAAATCTTTAAAATATTAACTTAAGAAAATTATCCCAATAAAGATGTAATACAAATCTACTACAAGTAAAATACACTAGTTGAACACACCAAAGATCCAATGAAATAATGTAATTCATTTTTTGCAAAAATTTTTTTTCTGTTTTCTTTTTCTTAGTATCATTGTATGTATCCATGTATACATGTGCATCCAGACAATCTTTAATATTGTTCCCACCTGTAACACACCTGTGCTATTGTTTCCCCACACCTGTACCTACCTGTGCATACACATCCAGGTGGAGCTCCCCCATGCCTGATGCTATTGTCTCTTTGCTCTCGTCATCAAAGTGTACTCTGAATGTCGGATCTTCTCTGGTGAACCGAGCAATGCCTTTTGAAAAGTTGTCTAATTGTCCCTGCAAACAGAGGAGTGTATATATAATTATATCAATATAATTATATAAATATATCAATCAATCAACAAGTCAACCAATCATTTGAGAACTTTTGGTTCTATCCACTACAGGACAACACAACTGACCTCAGCAGAGACATTATAGCTCCAGCCATGTCAATCAATCAATTAATTTATCAATAAATGAACCAATCATTAGAGACCTTTTTGCCCTGTCCACTATAGGACAACAACTAAATGCTGAATCAAAGCTCCACCCACCTTGTCTTCAGGTTTGATTGACAGGGAGATGACAGCATCAGGAACATGGATGGATTCCTGGGGGAAATAAATACAGACTGTTCTGAAAATTTGACATCACTTGAAATTCTAAATTTTATAGTATAAGGTCCCTTCATAGTGTCATGTACATGGTTTTCTCTTCTGTCAAGATTTATACAAACAACAAATATCAAATTGTCATAGATAGAAATACATTATGCTATCTACCATTCAGTTGCAGGACTTATAAGCTTAATGTTACTGTTAGATGTAGAATTCTATGTACAGGGGAGTGCTGTACTCACCATGGACAGCTGCAGTTTTGGAGTGGACACAAAGGAGTCCCCACTGGAACAGTCCACACCAAACATGGCACAGATGTCCCCAGCAAACACCTCTGATACATCCTGAACATATGGAGAGAAAAATAACAATGGATTTAACCTTCTTAACCTAAGAGGTATGTACAGTGTACAGTGTAACAGTAAACTAAGTTTCCTGTGTGTATATAGTGTCAAACACATTGTACATACATACATACATACAACATATTTACAGAGGTCAACCACATTATACTTAGTACTTACCAGTACATGTACATCAGGGCTCTAGCCAGCGTCCGTTTTTCCGTCAATTGACGGAGATTTGCTGCGTCTGACGGAAAGATTTTAAAACCCATCCGTCAACCTTGAAGGACAAAAATCCTTGTTGGAAGCTACAGGCGGCTTGGGGACGCCATCCACGGCTGTAAAAGCCACACACTGTTTGTTTTGCTATTGTTATGATCGTTGACAGTATGTGTTGGCGCCCTTTCGCATACGATAATCTCATTAAAACCTGTTTTTCAAGGTCTCAGTTCAGTCCTTCTAACTAATTTTCGCGGTTTTCATGACGATTGTACTTGGCTGACGGAAAAAAAAATTCGAGCTGGCTAAAGCCCTGATGTACATGTACATACAAGTATCAAACATATCATACACACGAGGGTCAAATACACTGTACATATATTGTCACATACAACCTCAAATTCATAATCATACATCTATACATACGATGTACATACATAAAGGGGTAAAAAATATTGTACATTTAATGTAAATCTAGTACAAGAGCCAAACACATTATACATAAAAATTTATCTTCTATTCCTTCCTTTATTTGTTCATTCCTTCAACAAAGGGAGACCTTTAAATAAGCACAAGCTTCAGACCTGCCTTGCACTGTTATATCACTGTTTATCATGTTTTTGAAGCGCAAATAGATAAATAAACAAATAAACAAACAAACCCCACCTCCATCTCGTTAGCGTGCATCCTGACGAGGCGTGGTACTTTGATCCTCTTCCCCGTGCGCACGTTGTGTATGACATCTCCTTTCTTCATGTAGCCCTGGTACACACGCATGTAGGTCAGCTGACCAAACCTGCCTGCCTGCAGAGGTCAGGGGTCAAACTACAGTTTAGAAACCTAGTCCATGAGACATGTTCAGGAACTACAGCATACATGTACTACAGTCCATCATGTTATCTTTCCAAACGGAATAGGCACCACATAAAATCACCTTCAATGAAATTAAAGAAGCATGTGCAATAAAGCATTGTAAAAGCTTTCACTTGAGCTGCTGTTTCATTTTGGTGTTGGAGGGAAAAGAAGGTTTTGCATTTTGAACATTTGAAACACTTCTGTAGCACAGTAGCAATACATTAGAAATAAATATTTCCAGTGGAAAGGTTACTGCAAACATAAAATCAACACAAGGGTTTGAAGATTTACAGTACTTTTCTACTATGCAGCTAAGGCATCACCAAAAAGCTCATCATTTATGTTAATCAGAACATGCCATAGTTCATCATATGACCATCAAATATAGTTTATTTATTAATGGCGAATGAGACAATATTTATCTCTGGAACATCTTATCCATCATGATATCTTTTGCTTCAAAACCAGACACACAATTCTAAGAAGTGAAAACACATCACAAGACAAGATCAGACTGGAAGTGGGGATCATCAATTTTCACTTTGGGGGGGACTTCAAAGTGCTTTGGAGACTGTCTGAAGCAAGACTTCACGCTGAGTTTTACCACGTGACACTGTTGAGGGACAATTCTAAGACGTGAACACACATCACAAGACAACTCACCTCAAGCTTAAACGCCAGTCCTACGAAAGGGTTGGACGCGTCCCTGGTCGGGTCCATCAGTATGCGTTCCTTCTCGTCCTGTGACTCATCTAGAGCGTAGTTCTGCACCTCTGTGGGGTCGGGCAGGTAGGACAGCACGCCGTCCAGCAGCGGCTGTATGCCCTTGTTCTTCAGCGCTGTTCCCACGAACACTGGGGTGAACGACCTGGCAATACACTGTCTCCTGATGGCAGCCTAGATATGGAAATAATTGTACTTTAAATCAAATTTTCTACACACAACATTAGATTACTACATTGTACTAATATTACTACTACTGTTATTGCTGTGCTGCTACTACCGGTACTACTACCACCACTACTACTATTACTACTAATTCTACTACTACTACTACTACTACTACCATTACTTATGCACAGGCATGGTGTTACTACTACTACATGTACTACTACTTCTACTATCACAACTAATGCACAGGTACAGTTTTTAAAATGCAATGGAATTTTAGGTACTGAGGCTTGTGTGACAAGAAAGCCATACAGAGAAAACTCTACCTTGTGTCCTTTTAAGAGACATATCAGAGATCAAGTGAACCTATTTCCGTATTGCAAAAAGGCTATGATCATTTTACAACCAAGTAACATTGCTTTAAATTTTGTAAGTGTGCCTTTCCGTTGCTTCAGTTTCAAGCAATCCAACAACATGTACGATTGGGCCTTCTCCTTCAAGCATTCTTTTTCAGTGTTGCTGCCTTGTTTCCTTACATGGATTTGCTCCTCAGAAGGCACCTCTTCCAGGAGGAACATCTCGCCTAACTGTTCATCTACGTTGGACAGGTGTTCAATCAGCTCCTGTCGTCTGTCCTCCACCTGCGCTCTCATGTCACCTGGAACATCCTCATACCGCAGCTGTGCTCTGGAAACAAACACGATTTTAGCATGTCTCTGTGCAGTATTGATAGATGCAGGTATTATATCATTAGTACATGTACATCTTTATTCAGTATTGATAGATTCATGACATTGTACATTGTATTATGATTTATTTATTTATTCTTTTTATCTATTCATTCTTCTTGCATTATGATAAGAATCAAACATCATTTCTAGAAAGGTACTGAGGATTGATTTTTTAACTTTTGGATGCAATGAGATCTCTCTTTTATTTATGTCGCAAATCTATACTTTTTGAAGAGGTCTGCTTTTAAATTCAAATTGTCATAAGTTCCTACTAGCATATCTCCTAGTCGCCAAGCACTTTTTAAAAAACACTCTTCTTACCCATCAGAACCATCAAAATATATGGCTCTTCTATGGACAAGGTCAACGATCCCTTTAGTTTTGGACTCCAAGCCGATCGGCAGCTGGACAAACGCAGCGTTGTGGTTCAGCTTACTCCTGAAATACAACGGAAAAACTGGATCAACTACCAATGATAATGATAATGGCTGTTACAAAATAGTATTCATCTGACAGAGGTCTAATGTATAACTCGATGGCAATGGGATAGAAAAAAAACATCAATTCTATATGCACTGTGTACTATAATTTCTTTTTAATAACCTAAAGGTTTAAACAAAAGTAGTTGAAGAGTGTCAGAAGGAGGAATTGATAGTAAAAAATCTTAAGTTTGTATCTACACGTGCAGTTAAAGTTTGCCAGTTTATAACTGACAGATTTAAGTGTGTAACAGTAGCCTTTTCTTACCTCATCTGGTTCAGAACTCTCTCAGGGTTGGCGCCTTGTCTGTGGGATAGAAAGAAGTGTCAATTGAAACATTATCATTAAAATCTTGTCCGAAAAAAAAAAATCTCACACCTAAAATAAGCACTAGTAATGCTTTCCAACTGCTGAGGGGCCAATTTTTTTACAGATCGCTCAACAAACTTTATAGAAGAGAAACTATTTTTTCAATGCTTTGTGTGTCTTGTATTTTAAATCATACTTTGCAAGGTGCATCATGTTCTAGTAATAAAATTAAGGCAATATTGGCTGCTCAACAGTCCCTCATCAGCAATTGCTGTTAAGTGAAAAGGAGGCTTTGAGATTTCAATTTGTAAGAATTTGATTCAAAGCACTGTTTCATCAGTTTACATGGTTTTAAATACTTTTATCCAGCTTGTGCCTACTGTGTGTTATGTCTAGAGGCAGATTATCACTTGTAAGATACAAACAAAGCTTTAACCAAGAACAGAAGACTGACCTGTCCAGTTTGTTGATGAAGCCCAGACATGGGACGCTGTATCGTTTCATTTGTCTGTTGACGGTCAGAGTCTGACTTTGTACCCCTCCAACAGCACACAGCACCAACACTGCCCCATCCAACACTCTTAGGGCACGCTCTACCTCAATGGTGAAGTCTACATGGCCTGGAAATAAAGGAACACAGGAACATAAACTCAACACCCTCTCCCACAGCACACAGGACCAACACTGCCCCATCCAACACTCTTAGGGCACGTTCTACCTCAATGGTGAAGTCTACATGGCCTGGAAATACAGAAACAGGAATATAAACTCAACACAGGAACATAAACTCAACACCCTCTACAAAAGCACACATACATGTAAAATAAAAATAGAAAATAGGACCAACACTGCTCTATCCAACAATCTCCGCATGCTCAACATGGCCTGTACAAAGACAATAAGACAATCAGAGATGGCAGACTTCACCTGTCTCTCCCACCCGGGATGGGAATTTGTTTATTGGGACCAAAAATAATTCACCCTGCCTGTACACAAAATTTAAATTTCATGAGATACAGTTAATGAAAATGTAGTTTCAATTTGCAAACTTTAGGAACTGATTTTACAGTGAAATTCAACAACATGGGCTCCTAAACAATGAATAGGACGAAAAAATTAAGCTGGAGACGAACCTGTCATTCCCTTACCCTAACTGCTTTACAAACCTTCCCGACAGACAAAATGGCAATACCATCACCTAACCTAGTACACCTAACCCCTCCTTGTCACTTCAGTGCCCCCCTCCCCCACACTTACCAGGAGTGTCGATGATGTTGATGTTGTAGTCCTTCCACTCGGTGTACGTGGCTGCTGATTGGATGGTGATGCCGCGCTGTCGCTCCAGCTCCATGAAGTCCATGGTCGCCCCTACCTGGTCCTTGCCCTTGACCTATCAATCAATCAAAATACAATAGCGCCCCCTTACTCAGATTTATGAATAGCATTACCTGAGGGGTTAATTCACTGGCTGTCTATTCAAGGCCACTAGGAGCATGATATATTTGGCCATGTTACTAGTAGATGCAGAGCAGGGTGTTTCAGATCTAACACCAGGGTTGTCATACTGATTCTCATACCAAAGTTTATTAATATGTACTCTTTTGATGATGTTATACATATGTTACTATGTTAAATTTTTGTTACCATACTTCTGACAAAAATATGCTTTACATTGTACATGTTACTATGCTGAATTTTGCTAACATAAAAAGCAACATGTACATGTTTGACGAAAATGTGTTGCACACATGTAATTATGTTGAATTTTTGTTACAATACTTCTGACGAAAATATGTTACACATTTGTTACTCTACAGGTTATTCGCTTTTTTTTAAATATGTGCACAGGTATTACTGTAGACAGTAGAAATGATGATACCTCATGCATAGCCTCGATCCTCCCTGTGTAATACAGCACTCTCTCTGTCAGCGTGGTCTTCCCAGAGTCGATGTGTGCAGAGATCCCGATGTTTCGTATTCTGGATACGTCCAAAGCTTTGCTCTGAAAATAAGCAATTATGAAACTATATCTAATACAAATTTTCTAAATACAACATATCTACATAATTTATGATGTAAAAGCTGGCAGACTTGATGAACATGAAATTACTACTAGAACAATTCTTCACAAAATATTGAATTACATGTGTATTTCTTTTTGTTTAGTCTTTTTAATTATAGAAAAGCCCATGTTGTAGCATAGGGATGTCTTGATAACTACCACTCACCTTTTCATCTGTTGAATATAGTCTTAACACAGCTGGTGCCAACTGGGGACATAAAATACAACATAAGGCCATACCAATTTAATTTGTTGGTTCTCGGATTTTTTCAGAAAAAAGTTGGAGCGACAGGGCGAAAAAAAAAAAAAAAACCTGCAACAAGTCTGGATTCAGGTTCAGAGTTTCGTTGAAAACCTTTTTCAGCATAGTATAATGTCTAATGTATTTTAGCAACAAGAAAATGACTTCATTTCACCCAAAAAATAAGAGTGCCTGAAACATCTGATTCATTGTTCTCTTTGTGAAAGCTACAGTTTAAGCAAAAAACGCTAGAGGCGCGCTCATTTGCATGAAATTGCATCTCATTTACATACTTGTGACTGGCTACATGGCGGCCATTTTGGTTTGCCGAATCGTCATTTTTCAGCACAAATTTCACGATCTATTGGTGGTTTTCGATGATTTACAACACAAAGGAAAACATAAGCAGGTGATAGTTGTTTTTGCATGTCCAGTACTTGTTTCAGAAGTTTTGTTTAACTGAGCCGAAGTTTGTCCAGCAACTTGTCAGGTAACGGGGCCATGTAACTCTCACGAACATGCAAATGAGTTCTCATGAACATGCAAATAACCTCATGGATTTTTTTTTTTTTTTTAAATTGGGAAAAATAGAAGCGGCGATTCCGAGAACCAACAAATTAAATTGGTATGGCCTAATGTTAATTTTGAATGATCTATATTTTCTGCACATTCAATGTAAAAAAAAATAATTAGGACTAGGTAATTTGAATGAATCTTTGAGCAACCATTACTTTGTACTACGTTCACCGTTTGCCATTGACGGGGTTTAAACCTGCTTGGTTTAGACACCTTTTTGGTTTAGGTAAGTTAAAAAGTGTGCAATATTAATGTAGACCATTCACCACCGCCTCCTTGCGGAACATTGACAAACTTCAACCTCCTGCACATGTAACAGTGATCTTCCGTAACGTATAAAGAGGCAACTGCATACTTCGTTTCGTTAGGTAACCCCAAAGAGCTAGAATAATATAAAAGTTCCTGTGTGGTATAAGTACCATAAAGATCTACTGAAACCTTGCAAGAAAGGAAAAAGAGATTTTCCATATGCACATGCCGGAAAAAAATATACGCACACGTTTTTGACAAGCACCGGCATGATCGTGATGACCATGCTATTACTGACCTGTGTTTGCGCCCGTCTTGCCAGCTTACACTGCTGTGAAGTAATTACTAACGTCGCTCTTAATAAGCTCATGGTTATGTTTATCCCAACACAATAAAAGTCTTCAAATTAACGTCAGAATTATCCAGAAAACTGCGCTGTTTCGTCGTCTTCGTTCCTGTAAAGGTCATCTGAACGCGCAACTGCAGTGAACTTTGGGTCTTACCATCGATTGTTTTAGGGGGGATTGTTCCATTCAATCACCTTTTTATTCCGCATATGAATATCTGTTTAAACACGTAAATTATTTTCTTTTACAGTGATTTTATGTGACGCTCAAATTACTAACATATATAGTTTTTATAGCTCAACGATATTTGTTTCAGTCGGTCAAGTGAGTGGAACCAAGGAGCTTTTATCAGGATAAAAGCTCCTTGGTGGAACATTCCCATACCATCACCACTTGCGCCACTTGACCTCGGCGCGTCTTTTTGGTAAGTTTGGTGTGAATTTAATCAGAGAAAAATTTGGGCGGTTTTGCAAGCTTTATGGAGTTTTCGGTACAAATAAGACCCCCAGAGTTTAGCTATATATTTTACTGTTCAGTGTGGTAGGATCAAACCATATAACTACCTTCTAGCCAAGATAATAGCGTTTTTGGTCAGACCATGTGTCATTTTTGGTCAGACAAATTTGGGGCTGTCTAGAGGTTTTGCACTTCTTTTCCTACACAATGACTACATAATGATCAACCAAGCTGCCCAAAATTTGAATCACATGTAACATGCATTGGCATAATACCAGTCATAAGCCTTATACCGGTCGATTAAAAATAGTGGAACTTAAAGAGATCTACACATGCAACAATAGTTATTTCTGAGGTATGCACACTTCAGACATCTAGGTGTCCAATACATAATTTACAAAGCATCGATAACAATGCATTCGAAGACAACAAGGCCAAAAGTTTTCAGGTCATTTTCGGGGCAGGCGAGGTCGTCGTGACTCGTGGGACAAACACACTGTCACGTTCATCGCCAGATTTGTAGATAATAATCACATGTTCTCACGGCACAAGACGAGCAGGGTGTGCCTAAATACCACAAACGACCACAAACAACTAGGAAATACCACAAACGACTCTAGTATGCAGTGTATATGGGTCAAAGACCTTGTGTGGCGCTCTGGAGACATTGTTTACACATTTATGAATTTAAAAAACGCAGCAAGTCCTGCGTATTCACCAGTTATTTCGAGTTAGTCCGCCGGTTTCAAGATCGAAGCGATTCTGCGCTGTCAATGAATGCGTGCTTGCATTGAGGCTGAAAAACACTAAGTATACAAGTTTTATAAGTTGACAATGATAGAATAGTGCCATGCTATAATCTATGAACCAACAGCGTCCATAGTTTTATCGTCCTGTCGTCTATGGAGCCATGGAAGGTATCGAGAACTTCCCCATGCAGACTCCTAGCACGGGCAATCCAACATGGCGGCCGAGAATCGCTTCGATCTTGAAACCGGCGGACTAACTTGAAATAACTGGTGAATACGCAGGACTTGCTGCGTTTTTTAAATTCATAAATGTGTAAACAATGTCTCCAGAGCGCCACACAAGGTCTTTGACCCATATACACTGCATTTTAGAGTCGTTTGTGGTCGTTTGTGGTATTTCCGAGTCGTTTGTGGTCGTTTGTGGTATTTAGGCAGACCGGACGAGCATGATTCAACAGCAATCTTGAATTTCTTTTGGTGACCTACAACTCGTGTAAAAGTGTGAGGAACCGTTGCATTATCGCCCGGATCTACGGCTGAATGGGTCAAATTGAACGTACGCCGCCATTTTCCCGCCATTTTTAATGATACGGCTAGCAGTAAAGTTTTACGTCATAGCGGTTGTGACGGACCAAAATTAAATGAAAATTATAGTATCAGTATACGCCCATTTTCTAATGACTTTTTGTATGCTCATGCAGATTTTTGTTTTGTGCAACTACTAACAGGAAAGAAAGGAACAACAGAGGATGTATAAAGGTACATAGCGGCAGTTAATTGTGCCGTGTTTCGTTCGGCCGGTATAGTGCACCCCCTTCCAACCACGTGCCCGTTCTCCGTGCAATTCCGCCGTGTGTTCCAATTACGATATTATGTTTTTAGCAGGACCAGAGAGACAAAATAATTTACACAGAAGAAGTGGCAAAGATAAGCTGTAACAGCAACATGTAACTGGAGAAAATGATGCGTTGATCATTTGCCAAATTAGCATTGCTTGAGAAATTGCAGTAAACCGACCGGTATTATGCCAATGGATGTTACGTAACATTTTTTTAAAAGCCGCAAACAGTACCAAGCTGGCCAAAGGTGTGTAGCTATCCTAGAAGTAACGTTATGCATTTCCCACCGTAGGACTAGGACCTGTTTGGAAACTAGAACAATTGATGACTTTTCTATTAGTGCACTTTTAAGGGCCTGTCCAATGCAACAGTACTTAAGCAAGGGCTGCAGAGAACTTCAACTTGAAGTTCAAGATGTGTGACTTAGTCAGAATAGTGTACCGTGGCCACTGGGGTTTGCCCACAATGTTTCTTTTTTGAAAAAGTAGACATTATTCAGTTTGATATAATTTTTATCAGCCCATACTACTAACTGCATTGACGTCATCAACCCGTTTCAGCATTTACACCTTTTCCATTTTTCAATTTCACACACAGGCGTGCCTCTGGGCTGAAGACCAAATTCTTAGGCCAAATCTGAGCGCCACAACCTGTGTGGTGCGGTGAAGACAACCCTAACCGAGAGCGTTAAAATACTTCCATCTATCCCTCTGTTCTCCCTACCCTCATCCACACCCTCATCCCTACCTCCTCTAAACTCTATTCCCTCAGTCTTTCCCTCCTTCTCTTCTCCATCCCCCTTTATCAGAGCAATGATGAATATGAGACCAGTGTGTAGGATGTATGAATACATGTCATCCGATGTCACCTTCTACACTTGATCTGAGCTCTGATTACTACCATTTGAAAATCACATTGAAGTTGTAACTAAGTGCACAACGTTATAGAATAAATTTCAATCTAAAGTCATTGCTTGGTGAGAATTATTAAACTTAAAGATACATTGTCAGAAGACAATTTTCTTGAATTGATGACTTTTCGTGAGTCTTATTTGCGTATTACTTACATGTACATAAAGGGATATGCTTTCTTCCCACATTTTATCTCACTACTGTAACTTGAACCATAACGACTAAGCATGTACCGGTATGTATAATCCAAGACCACAGTTTGAGAGGCAAGCCTAGTTTTTTACCATCTTTATTGTCATTGGTTTACAGCTCTTATGTACAAAATTTGGTTGACAATATGTACACGATATGTTACATAAATATGACGTTTTCACCAATTCTATTCTGGTATTTGCAAAATATTTTCATCATGATACTGATACAGTGATAGCATTCATTG
The DNA here is from genome assembly GCA_019207045.1 of Branchiostoma floridae x Branchiostoma belcheri. Classification (NCBI taxonomy): domain Eukaryota; kingdom Metazoa; phylum Chordata; class Leptocardii; order Amphioxiformes; family Branchiostomatidae; genus Branchiostoma; species Branchiostoma floridae x Branchiostoma belcheri. Next base: position 12,045,733 of record CM033035.1, read on the forward strand.
TCTGTACAAGTACGGAAGAATGTTCCATTTACAATACATGTATTTAATGCATAATTGATAAATGATTGCAGGTCCAACTCAGCATTATTTTGCTTGAGTTGTGTCCTCATATCTGTTTGCTAGTCACAAACAGAAGTGGTAGAACTGTCCCTTGGTCCCTGCTTTGCTGAACCTTAGAGGTACTGATGGTGCCTTTTGCACGTTTGCCCTGCACACGAGTAGGTTTCAGAGTGGGGAGGGGAAAAGTCAGTCCCCGGGGGTGGGGCTGGGATTCCACTTCTCTGGGCCGAGATTTCACTTGAGTAGTCCTCTTTGGCCTGAACGGTTTAGGCTGAAAAAAACCACAACAGTTTCATCGTTCAGTTTGTTCATTTTGCATAGCATGGTAAACCAGTGGGTGTAACGATTCAGTTTTGTACTGTTAGTACAAGCTCTGTAAGACTGGACGGTGATTTTATTCACTAACAGCAGGAAGGGCCCTTCCTCTCTTCCTTAAGTGTGGTAGGATCTTCATGATAACACAGCTTAAAGTGTTGCTCTCCTAAGACATTGCACATCTGACATCACATCTCATCTAAAAGGATATCTCTAACCACAACTCAGTTTCAAGTCACTCAAGTTGAGTTAGAAAATTATAGAACACTTGTTTTCCCTAAGGACACAACATTGTGGACTACTTGGGATTGAAGCCCAGAACCTTTCGATTAAGATTCTGCATCAACAACCCTGACTACAAGAACATCTTGCCAATTATTTGTCTTGTTTTTTTTTTTTGTTCTTGTCCATCAGTACAAGCATCAATTCATAATAGCATTATTTGAAAGATACATCCTTTGAAAGTTGTCATTTGTTGTCATATCACATGTACCTAGTACTAGTATTACATCTTTTGACCTCACCTCTTGTCCCTTGAACTTCATTGGAACAGTGAACCCTGAGCCCAGCTTTGTTGTGACCTTTGCCCCCGGGTTGACCACCCTGTAGGTTGGATCCAGAGCAGTCATTTTGTAGAGATGAGTGTCTCTCCACGGCTGTATGCTGCCTTTCCTGGCCCGCGGGTAGGTGGTCTGGGCTCCTATAGGACAGAAAGATGTTGATAATTTCAAAAAGGAAAGTGATCTCGCTACAGTTTTAGCTCACTGGAGTTAGTCTTCCTCTAGTCACAACAGAGAGGACAGATGCTATGTACAGTATTATAAGTTCATTGTACCTGGGAAATTCCCCTAGCTCTTTTCGACAAGCACAATGATCTGTGGACCACAGCTTAACATTCTACAACCCTTTCCAGTATACCAGTAGCGTGCATGTCAGGTGAGCGACACAGCCGGAATCAAACTCATGGCTTCTAGTTCCAGAGGCATGGTTCCTAACCACTGTACTACCCATACTACCTCAAAATCTTTCACCACGTTTTCCTTCGATCGACTACTTACAAGACCCCCTCCCCTTCACAGTATGTATGCTCATAGGGGGTATTCCTACATATTGAAGAATAGTCTAAATCCCTGACTGTCAATCACAATTATTAGTTCAACTTCAACCAATGATAGCATTGAAATTATTGGTTTGACCAATAAGGGAGTGGTTATCACTGGCAATATAAAACCTCTATTTAGAAGTAGAGCCACACTTCTTTATTTTTATGACTGGCATCCTCTGGCACTGTGGCCCCATGCCCTGACCATGTGCCCCCTTACCCTGGAAAGCAGGTCCTCTGCATGAAATTCTGATTGACCAGGGATGCTACTGGGTCACCTGTGGCCACAATTTTTTTTCTTTTTTGAGAACAGGCAAAAGTCATCATTGTGCACATGGATGTCATCCATAAAATTAAGTCAGTGTGGCCTAAGTTGAAGGAGATAGTAGTACCTTTCCTATTGCCGAGCCCCACCGCCAGTACAGGTAGTCCAGCCCTGGAGACTGTGGCCTTGGGGATCTCCAGCTCAGGCCTGTGTACCGACGCTGTCGTGCCCACGCGGGAAACCGTGCTGCGGAGTTGGACAAAACTCTTGGACAGCACTAATCTGGGTTCCTGGGCCTAGGTTTGCAACAAAAGGGTATCAGGTACATGTAGAGGCTCCCCTGTGTAAATGTACATTCTGTAGATTGCTGACAGTGTGTCAACTATAAGACTTTGAATTATAATTTGCTATACTGTAATTTCAACCCAATAGATATTAAAACGTAATTTTTACAGTGACCACTTGCTGCGAGATCATGCCATTGCAAATATGTGTTTTGTATTACTACTTTCTGAGTTATTTCAACCATAAATTTATAACACTGCAAAAAAGTACTTTCAGCTTCTACTGCAAAGTGATTTCCCCATGAAAATAAGCTACTTTAAAGTATCCTGTGGGAATCGCATAATATAAGAATTGACTTTTCTATAATAGAATTACAAGAAGAGGCTTTTGTGCACATGAGAGTATGAAAGTGAATAGACCCCTTTGAACCACACAAATTGCTTTCGTCATAAGGGGGATTTTACTCACAAACCGTAAGGTCATCGTACTAGTTTCTAGATAAAGAAGTACAAAAAAGTGTTCACCGAACCCTGAAGAAGCGGGCCATTTTTATCGGTATTTTACGCAAGTGGGAAAGGGAAATAGCCACTTGGCCGTTGTAAATCAGTCAGGGCAGAGATTAAAATTGAACACCCGCTTCTTCCCGGTTTGGCAAACACTTTTGAATGTGTTCTTTGCTTACAGACAATGATATTATGGTTTATGAATGTGAGTAAAATCCCCCTAATAAAAAAGTATGATAAATTTCAGTTAATGTGGTTCAAAGCGGTTTATTAGTCCTAGGTCTTTCATACAGCTAGTTAGTATGAGTTGTAGAACCTGTTGGGAATCAGTGTCTGTGGCAGGCCGAGTAGGAGTCTCAAGGTGGAGACCACTGCCGATGGTTCTCAGACCTTTCACCTGCATGGTCTTTCTCAACTTCTGTTCCATACGATTGTCCTGGGGGAGGGGGGAGGGGGGCAGAATGGGAACACATCATGGGTTATTGTGTTGTTGGCTGTCGTCTCTCAAGATCCAAAATTCTAACTTTTGATTAAGCAATTTGATTTTCTTTCATCTCTGATAAATTGTTTGATTGGATTGTATTATTTCTTAAGTTGTTTAGTTGGTCTTCTTGAGCTTCTCATTCATGCATGATTTCCGTAGGCCCATTGTTATGATTCAACCAACAAAAGCCTTGTATATATTTTACAAGCACAAGCTTCAGGCCTCCCTTGCGCTATTAGTTTGTTATGTATTTATTATGTTTTAAGTATAAATCAAACAAACAAAATAAACAAGCAAAAATCAACATCCTTGTTTTCAACTTCAAAAATAGAATTTTTATACTGCTGTAACCGTATCATCTTTAGATGTTGACAAGTGTAAAACGAACAAACAAACAGCTTCAAAAGTAAACAGCCAAGTGTAGGCCTATAATAAAAGACAGTTGCCTCACCAGGAAGTATTTGTGTAAGATGGACGACCTCCTCCTTGTGCCCTTGTACATGAAATCATCATCGTCATCATCATCGTCTTCTTCTACACCTTCCAGCTGAGGACAAGTTCTCACACTTATTGAACACAGTACTAACCAGTTATCGCCTAATTTCACTATGGCTAAACATTTCATCTCAACAAAATATAGAATCATCTGAGACATGATATCACGATTTACAGACATGTATTTCACTGAGTTGAAGTACATAGTATTAGAAATGAATCACTCATGATATCAAGTTTTATAACTCATAACTTTGCATCATAGCCTTAAAAAAACTTTTTCTCATACTGTTTAGAGAGCAAGTTCTGAATTTATCAGTAAGCTATCCCAAATAGGGTGTAACGCAAGATTCTTGTGGATATTTAATTTTGTAGCCTTGCACATGGAGAGCATGGGCATTACAATCATTCAAATGTACTTGTGGGTAAGAATATTTTTTGCTACGGGTGATAATTAATAGTGTAACGTTACATGTAACTGACCATGGTCATGAGTTCCTTCATCTGCTGCCTGTGTTTGGGCTTCATCACCTGGTGCAGGTGTACATAGTCCTGGAACTGGGGGGACATCAAGTACAACATCAAGGAGAGTTAGGTAAGCATTGTTAAAAAAGACATTATAGAAAAGGTGGGATCCTTTGTCTTCCACTGTGTCATGAAAAGAAGTTGAACCCAATTATTAGCATTTAGACTAGTATCATTCTATATTGTTCTACGCTTTTTGTTTGTCTTCTTCCGTATTACTTGCAAGTAGCCTTTGGACAAGAATTTGCAATAAACTTTTCTTATTATTGTATCTATAAAGCATAACCTGTAAATAGCCTCCTCGTGTAACACACCAGTTTAAGAATTTTGGTTCTTAACTAGAGCATACTCAAGGTATGCCTCTAAATGAAAAAGGACTATTGGTTTAACACCATCTCTAAAGGACTCTAGCTGTTAGAACACCTGACCTTGTTTATGTAAGATACAGCAACAGGTGTCTTCTAACAAGAAACACCTGTTCCGCCATACCTTTCACTGCATTGGAGAACCTTAATAGATATTAGATAAATATTACTACTGTAACACAGAAACCAATCTCACGACTAGTGCAGTGGCGTGGTAGTGGTGAGAATTGACTTGGAGGGTGTGTTCGTGCTAGAAATCTACTGGTTGTGGCACAGTAACACCACCCCCCTCCCCACTTAACACTGAAGAAAGTTTACAATACTCTGCCTCTGAACCGTAACCTTGTGTTCATTATGTGCCACAGACCCGTACCTGAAGTTGTACGGTGACTTGACTTCAATGAGAGAATTTTTTCTGCTACAGTAACTATCAATTTTCCTTTTAGATCTTGACAAGGTTGTAAATTGTAAAATCAGAGGTTTCTTTATCACAAAATAGTCTTTGTTGACTGTCCAAGCTGATGTTTATGCACAGCAACAGTGAAGACTGTAAACACACAAAAAACGAGCCAAAAGAAATTGAAGGGCTGAGTAAACTGAAGGGATCTGGCAAAAATTTGGAGTCTCATTTGGGCTAGCATACAGGTAATAACATGCTTGTGAAAGTTCATGAGTGCTACATATAATGCAATAATTATTGGTAAATGGCATTTTGAAACAAAGAGGAGACACCAATGAATATTTTCAGAAATGTGTACAATACAAATGATAAATAATAGTTTCATCCTTAAGTGAAAGGTTGTCACATTTGTAAGAGTAAGATCAAGAATCTTTGTCCTAAAACAATTATACTTTTAACACCTTGTAGGTAATTATCTGACATGTCAGGGTGCCTGAACAACGGGACTACTGACAGTAACATACACCCAAAATATAACCCCTTCTTGTCTTATAATCACAACAAATACAGAAATCAGATTCTCTTTTGAATTAGGTGCTAGGGTTCAACATCAGTTCTATATGGAAAACTTTTCCATGACAGTTTAGAGTTGACACAGAAAAGTGCCCTACATAGAATCTACATGAAGCTTTAACAGTAGGCTATCGATACAGTCAAATTTATCAACACAACTTTCCCACTGCAGTAGACTGAATAAAAAATTGAATGTTAAGACAAAAACTCACCTCTGCTTACTCAAAGCCTCCCATTTGAACCACCTCTCGAAAGTTACAACGAGTAAGCCTTCCAACTCGTAAGTGTTGGTCAGTTGCTATGGAATGCAGTGTAGCTTAAGCCTTAAGGCTTTTTAAGCCTCAGACTGTAAAGATATATATACGTAATGCTTGCCTTGTTTGTGCGCCTGTAAAGATAATGGCCCAAACCGGATCAACCACCTCAGAACGATTGTTTTTCTAAAATCCTATAGAGAACTATTACAGAGTTTTGAACATACTCAATACCTAGAATCAAGGCATGGTGCTAAGTGACTACGTTTAGGAAGTGTTGGTGCAATGTTGGAACGCCAAATCTCCCACCAACAGAGAAAAGTGATATGTGACGAGTTGACAGGACTCGTAACACAAGTAGATTTTCATTGTGACTGATGGTCTTTAGTTTCAATGGTACGGTTGCTATGCTGAAGACCAACACGCATGTAATTGTAAAAGTCCCACAAAGGCATGCATTTTACTCTTAAGACCAGGGAAATATGCTTGTGGTCTTGAAATAACAATTGTGTTATAAACCCTCAATTTAAACCACGATCATTTGAAATTTACATGTAGGCCTTCACCAGTTTACAAAAGGGTTAATGTTTCATTTCACTTAAAAAAGAACCCTGAACAAGTTTGCATTAAAGTCTGTGATCACCGAATGACTCCTGCTCAACATTTCTTTTTTTTTTTTACTCAACAGAGTTAAGACCATTTGACATTAGGGTGACCTGTGTTGTACAGTAAACCAGGTAGGTTCTGACCCTTAATCCTGAAAACACACCTGGTAACCAGACACCAGGTGGAGTGATTGATACAGGTGATCTTCTGCTCTACTTGTTAAATACGCTAGACAAAGGGACAACAAAGGACGGCAATTAGCCCAGGGGGTAGGGGGCCGGTGCTTAATCACACTGTTTACATGTAGCCAATCTGGGAAGGCATCGCTTGGATATGGATATGCTAGTATTTACATTTCTTCTGGAGATCTCCATTGTGTACGCTATTAGTATCACAGTGAGGTCAAGGCTTGTGAGATGATACAGTGTAGATTCTGGATTCCAATGATATAATGATATGGACTGTGTACAGAAATTGTAATCTCCAAGGTGTGCCAGGCAGTTGGGCTAAATGTTTTGAGCTCAATTTTGGTGGTGGTTTGTCAGATGCCATTTGAGTATCATTCTGTAGCTAAGCACTTAGTGCAAAACTACAGAAAAATGTTCATAACTTGTCTAAATAAAGCCCAAAATATGCTCAAATTTCAAAACAAGTCTGACTACTGTATTGCATACACTTCACATTTTTTGTCACGGTGACTGTACAATAGTGCTATATAGTACCTAAACTCAGGTTTAAGTCTGGATTTAGGTCAAGGTTGACATCTTGACTCTTAGTGCAGATCTGAACCCATGGCATATGTGTGCTTAAGAAATAATGTACAGATACGCAACACTGTAACTCAACAGTACATTTTGAAAGTTGTGACAGATTTCTATCCGCCTTTACCTTGCATGCTTCAACTCAAAGCTAAATCCTCACAATGCTTTTGCTGACGCCTTAGTTTGGTAGCCACTTTTTATGATTCTAAATTATGAGTACCTGATACTTGACAGTAGCATGGGCCAGGTTCATCATCATCCCAAACACATCCACGGCATGTTGTCCCAGGGACTTCAGCTTCTCCTTCATGGCTCCAACTGGCAGTGCTGCAGTCTCCTCCTGATCAGCATCCTCCTCTGCCAACTGCATGCAGCTCATACCAGCTTGGGATGCTCTGGTCAGGAGTAAAGTTGTAATCACGTTTTTGGTGGATCCATTTATACTTGCAGCACTCAAAGCCTTGAAAAAAAGGTTTTACAGAAAAGCCTGAGCCCTGCAGGCTCGCCTGCTTTTCCCACTCCACCGCAGCTCATACCAGCTTGGGATGCTCTGGAGAAAAGTTGTAATCATGTTTTTGGTGCATCTATTTATACTTGCAGCACCCGAATCCTTGAAAGAGCCCGGGTTTGTGGAAAAGCCTGGGCCTAGCAGGCTAGCCTGCAGGGTAGCCAAGCTACCCTTTTTGAGCCCCAAGGTTATTCATGTATGGGCTTTTTGCACCTAATGGAATTTTTAGCTATTACTGGTTAACTGACAATACCAGCTGCTGGGTCAAGGCTTTTCCGTAAACCCAAATAGTTAGAACTTAATTTGTGAAAAATCCATTTGATGTTAAGTTCAATTTGATAGTTGCATAATTTGTGCTCAAAATTGTTTTTTCAAGCAGACCTATACTATAATCAGGTAGCAGAATACTCGTACAATAGTTTCCATTACCTGTGTTTGAAACGTGCTCCCCCAATCAGTGCTGGGTATTTCTTCAGCAGGGTGTCTTCCTGAAGAACAAAAATGACACCAAGTCTACAATGACTGTCAAACAAGCTCCTTCATTGTGTATGAAAAATCTGATTTTTTACAGTAAGGAATTGTTAAACATTTCATTTCCAATGGAAGACCAAAAGCATTTCCCCATTGACATTCATGAAATGATGGTTTTTATAGAAGGAAAGGTAAACTGCAGTACTTACATCTTCCTCCTGTGCTCCAGCTAGTGAAGTGTCTGATATCTTGCCCCTGATTTTGGAGTTGGCTGTCTGCATGGCTCCTCCTTCCTTTGACACAAATTTCATGGCCTCCTTTGTCATGACCAAGGTGTGGTCAGTGATGTCATCCAGCTTGAAGTGGAAATTGAAATAGGACACTAGCTGTTGTGGTGACGTCAAATGTCGAAGTTTCTAGGTTTAGGCTTAGGATGTTGTGTCCTTGGAAAGGCACCTTACACAACTTTCCTTGCTGCATCCATGTGTAAAATATGTACTCTGGGTAGTACCAGTGACTTTGGTTGAGAAGGTAACAGATGGCAGGAGGGGGATGGGCACCGCCCTAGACACAGTGGATGCCCCTACAGCCTCACAAAGGCTATGGGGGTCACATTTTCTTTGCCATTATTGCCCGTTTTTTGTTAACACAAAACAAAACTTAGTTTAGAGAAAACTGTCACAATGTCATTGAATATTTTTACGACCAATATAGAATTATAATCAGATCCTTTAAAAGTATTCCAGTGCTTCCCTACACATGTTACCTTCCTCTGAAGCCTCTTCAGGGAGGCTGTAGATTCCCACTCCACCACAGCTGGCTCCTCCCCATTCAGCATGGCTGAGGCTATCTCTGACTTCAGGAACTTTCTTGCATCCCTAAATGCAAACCAAACAACACGGTACACACAAAAATAGTAGGTATCTTAACCCCTAATTATTATGATTTAATAAGACTACTGTTTGTATTATGACCCTTCATATAGTAAATCAGATGATCTTCATTTGCACCTTCCTGCCTGCACGTGCTAAATGTAATGTTACATCGAAAAACAACAAAGTCCTCTTCCTAATAGGACAAAGTCTCCTTTACCATCACATCAACACAAAAAGAGTTCATGAAACCTGCTTTCCACTTTTAAAAATGTGAGACTCACCTTGATATGGTATCAGAAGAAGTCAGCTCTTTGTTTTCTTCTCTTAAGTCTTTGTTTTCTTCATAATCTCTTGATGTGTGCTGCAGCGCCAGCTGTTCATACTCCTGGAAGCCACCTGTGACAACAATTTAGTAAGCTTTGGTCAGATCTATATGACAGTGTGTCTTACTGTATATTGCTGAAAAATGTGTACAGTTAGCTAATATTTCATATCAAGTAAAGCCAAGTGAGTTATATATATATACCATCCTCTTGAGTTAACACTCACAGTAATATATGCTCCTACCAGCATACTTGACTCGCAGTGGTTACATCTTAAATAAGTTATTGTTACCAATTGCAAGCTGTGGGCTGTCATGCATGCTCCGGCTGTACAACAATTATTCACCTACACTGGCTTTAGCAATCTAATAACTAAGCATCAAATCAATTCATTGTCTACTTGTCTTGCAACATTCATACTTTGTTGGAAACATATTCAGAGGATGCAGCTGCAAAACAGTAAGCAGAAAATGTACATGTACCTTAGCCTGGTATCCAGCCGTCTTACAGTTCCCAAGTTTCTTCTGTCCTCTACGAAAATATGCAGAGAGGACAGAAAATACTCAGGAGCTGTAATACGGCTGGATAACAGGCTACACGTACCTTGGCTCCTGAAGATTCTGGGTGGAGAGGCTGATCTTGTCTGATGTGATGTTCTCCTTGTCTGTAAAACTGGTGGCTGTAGGTCACACTGCACTCCCTGTAAAAATTTTTAAAAGACCAACACTTTTTATCTTCAATTTGTATTTCTATCACCTAATCACTCGAGTGTTGTCTTGAAGGCAATCCGAGAAATGGCCCAGGATATCAATGAACCTTATTATAGCCATTTTTAAAATGTGTTGCTCACTTTATGTTTGACAAGGAACTCCTCCACCACCAGACTCTCGTGACTCGGCCCCAGCTGGTCCTCATGTGAGGACATGTGTTCCTCGGGTATGTGTGACAGGCGCTTCATCAGGGTGCTGCTGCAGGTGGGGGCTGCCAGGTGGCTGTCAGGTGAAATCAGGTGCACTAACACTTCCTTCTCTGTGGCCAGTGAGAACCGCAGAAACTTTCCTCAGAATTTGATAACTGATATCTTTATTTCTTTACAATAGCCTGATTTTTTAACATGATGTGCAAAGATATACATGACAGTGTGAATAAAATGTGCACTTTTTTTATCCTTTGAGTTTTGGTGTTCTAAAAATTGATGATTGTTTTGAATATGGCATTATATAAGTTGTATTACAAAACTTTCTTGGAATAAGGTCTGTTGCTGAGACTCAAGCCAGTCATCAAAAATGTCTCTACAGTAAATATGAAGTACTGCACAAACAGACCACAATTGTATTTTTTTTCCAGTCAAACTCAAACTAAATGTATGGTGATTTTATAGTTCAAGAATTTCTTGCAGTCCAAAGAAGACTGACCTCTGCTGCTGTCCTCTCTGTCTGCAGTGCTGGGAGGACATGGGCTGGCATCTCCCCCTGGTAGCAGAGACTCTGGGTGGTAGGGGGACTTGGTAGGCAGGGTGGAACCTCTGCCGTCGTGTAGGCTAGAACCTCTGCCTTCATGCAGGCTACACTGTTCAGTTGCTGCAGCTCCCAACTGTGTGTAAGAGTGTTTTTTAACCTCCTTGGTGTAAGCAAAAACTATAGTTTGATGGGATCTGCATCATGCACTTAATGAACTTAAAATTGACCCTCTCCCCTCTGCCTAACCCCATAACCAATGGTGAATCTAGCAGGGTGAAGATTCAACAGAAAGAGTGCCAACATTCAACGCCAGGGTGTAGCGATACCTAAATATAGACTGAAACAACTCATTTACATGATTTTTTATTTGTAGGCCAAAGAGAGAAAGGCCAAAATGTTCAGCCTCCTTAGCTGTAACATACATTGGCATAATACCGGTCATAAGCCTTATACCGGTCGATTAAAAATAGTGGAACTTAAAGAGATCTACACATGCAACAATAGTTATTTCTGAGGTATGCACACTTCAGACATCTAGGTGTCCAATACATAATTTACAAAGCATCGATAACAATGCATTCGAAGACAACAAGGCCAAAAGTTTTCAGGTCATTTTCGGGGCAGGCGAGCTCGTCGTGGGACAAACACACTGTCACGTTCATCGCCAGATTTGTAGATAATAATCACATGTGCTCACGGCACAAGACGAGCATGATTCAACAGCAATCTTGAATTTCTTTTGGTGACCTACAACTCGTGTAAAAGTGTGAGGAACCGTTGCATTATCGCCCGGATCTACGGCTGAATGGGTCAAATTGAACGTACGCCGCCATTTTCCCGCCATTTTTAATGCTACGGCCAGCAGTAAAGTTTTATGTCATAGCGGTTGTGACGGACCAAAATTAAATGAAAATTCTTGTCAGTATACGCCCATTTTCTCATGACTTTTTGTATGCTCATGCAGATTTTTGTTTTGTGCAACTACTAACAGGAAATAAAGGAACAACAGAGGATGTATAAAGGTACATAGCGGCAGTTAATTGTGCCGTGTTTCGTTCGACCGGTATAGTGCACCCCCTTCCAACCACGCGCCCGTTCTCCGTGCAATTCCGCGGTGTGTTCCAATTACGATATTATGTTTTTAGCAGGACCAGAGAGACAAAATAATTTACACAGAAGAAGTGGCAAAGGTAAGCTGTAACAGCAACATGTAACTGGAGAAAATGATGCGTTGATCATTTGCCAAATTAGCATTGCTTGAGAAATTGCAGTAAACCGACCGATATTATGCCAATGGATGTTAGTGCCCCTTTTAAACTTCAGCCTTCTTTCAAATTGTTGCAGCAATTGATCACAGTGTGGAAGGATGCATGCATCAACACCCTTACAACTTGCCCTCCTACAGGTTAGAAGGATCCATGCTTGTGTTTGATAGATAGACATGCTGTGTTTTTGTTTTTCTTCTGTAGCATCACCTCAGTTTCCTGTATGGTGTGTAGGCTTTGTGTGTCCTCTCTAGTGTAGTCCTGGTGCATGATTTCTATCTCCTCCTCATCAGACATGTCCATCACCATGCCCACATCAGGACCCATGTACATGTACTGGTCCTGAGTCTGACGGCTCTTCAGGTCTTCCAGCTCAGCTTTCAGTCTCTCTATCTCCTGGATTAAAACATTGTTAGTCACTAAAATGTTTGAAGTACTTGACATGGTGAAGACATAGGATTACATACAAGAAACAACATTTTGAGCATTCATTCATTTCTCTATACAACCTACTGTATAACGTGATGGTAGGAAAGTAGTACTGTACTACATATTCAGAGGGTAAACAAGGTTATATCATTGATAGTTGACCATGCCAGAACTGTCAAATTCAAAAGTTGACTGTTATACCTATTTATAGCAGCCTTGCGCATAACCAGTAAGTGGTTTCTGATAGGTGGTTTGTAGAGATGCCAGGTTTTCCATTACAACATGTGACTACAGTACTGTACTGTACTGTGAATGCATCTAAGTTTGCAAGATAGCACTACCACAAACATCAAAACCACTGCAAACACTCCTTTTCCACATTTTCATGTAGATGTATTTTCAAAATGAGCAACATGGACTCCCAGACAAACAACACTGGAGACAGCTTTGCACCACCGTATTTTCAGTACCATGGGCTTTGATTCCAATAGTACTTTAGATTTAGCTTAGTGAACTTAGATGCATTTACATGTTGTAATGATGTACCTGCAGTGCATCGTCCAAACTGTCCGTTGTCATCTCCAGACTCTGTCTGAGCTCCTTGTTCTCTTGAGTGAGTGCAGTGATGACTTTTGAGTTTTGTTCGTTTTCTTGAATTGATGACTGCATGTGTACTGGTGTTGACTGCACAGGCACCTGCCCAATGCCCTTTTCCTGTTAACATGAAGATGTTAAGCATGAATCACATTCTAGAGCACATTACTGGAATATTGGCTTCTGAGATCATAGCTATGTAATCTAAAAGCCTGATAGTTTAATCTGTACAAAGATTTTTGACAGTCAACACCTAAAAACAATCACAAGTAAGCTTTCCAAATAATTTGAAACCTTACTAGTACCTGCCCTATCTTTCCTGGTGAGGAGACTGATGCAGTATCTTGTCTGGACCATCCACACTGACTACATGTTGAGCTCTCTGCTGCAACCTGTGGACTTTGTACCAACTCAGTCGTTTGTGACCTGTTGCAACAAATAAAATACTTGAAGAAAACTTTAAGGATACTAGTATTCTAAGGATACATTGCTTTCTTGACAGATTTTGGGTACTGGAAACAAAGTTAACCAGTTAACGGCTTGATATTTGTTGAGAAACACACCTGACTGTTGTTGTGTGTTCAACCCTCACTTTGGACTTCACCACTCTGGGTCTGAACTTCAACTGAATCATCAAAGCATCGTTTTCTGTTTCCTGTGACATGATATGGAAGCAACAAAAATAAATATTAGAAGGCTACTATTAGGTCTCCAAATGTTAAGAATCCTGTCAGCAGATAGACCAAAACATCAAGCATATCTAGAATACTATAAGCTTTGCCATCATTCCCCTTGTGACTATTTCTTTTCTTACATGAAATGGTAGCAATTCCCACATATCAAAAAGAGACTGGCAAGTAACTTTTTACTACTATGGTCTGTGACATGAAACTGTTTTAAAGGCTGCATCTAATGTAATTTTCTATGACAAATTCTACCTGTAAAATTCCTGTAGACCAACTTCTTCTACCAAGTTATGCCAACTTGCTGATGAAATAAGATGAGTGATTACCTTGACCTCTAGAGCTGTCTTTATCTCACCCAGTTGAACCTTCAATCTCCTAATCTCCTGTTGGAATAACAAAAGCCATGAGCCTTGAAGTATCAATTTTAATCTCAAACACAAAACACACCCTTCTACTGGTATGCATCTGACTTGCGCATTGAAAGATCACAGCTTTACTTATTGCATATAACACGATAATGCCATATAAAATCCCCGCCTGTTGTTATGTATACAGTAGAGTTGGTGTAAGTTCTGATGAACAGAATGCCTGGAACACTGTCCTAATCTTGTTTAAGTATCGTAGATGATCACCCCTTACCTTTTCTGTCTCAGTGGTCTTCACCCTCAGACCTCTGAGCTGTACCAGAAGAGTTGTTGGGTCGTACCACTTTCCATCTTCATCTTGCCACTTGCCTTCCTAGAATAACAAAACTTGCCCTATGAATTCATTTTCATTGGTATGAGCTATGATTGACAGTATGTCATTCGTCCAAGCAATATATACACTAACCCAGTGCTTGCTTCAGGAACCACCGGTACCCCTCTGTCCTGGAATGGAAATTTGCTGATTGGGACGGAAAAAAAATCCACCCTTCCCGTCTGAAAATCTGAACTTCATGACAAAAAAATTCATGAAAACTTATTTTCATAAGCAAAAATGGCCATAATTAGCAATGGAACTTTATAACATGGGCTCCCAAACTATAAAAGTTACAAAAATTAAAGCTGAAGACAGCCCTGCACTAACCACTGTGTTTTCAGTACCATGGATTTCGATTCCTCCTAGTACTGTAGAATAAGCTTACTGAACATAGGGAGGATAGCAAAGCTTTTGATGTTCAAATCCAAACACAACGTAAAGTGAGAAGAAAACCCTACCTTGACCTTGACTTTCATCCCTGCTGATTCTTCGACCTGCCCCTGAGCCTTCAAGGCCTAAAGAGTAAAAATGTCAATATAGTCGAAATCTAATTTTCCTATATTCTATATATCTTAACTGAAATGTAACACAGGAAAGTTAACACCATAGATATTAATCAGAGTTTGTTCATCTTGCTCTCTATTGTACAGCTATACATATTCAACATCTATATACATGTAGTATCAATCAAACTTGTTTATATGCTCTTATGTCTTTAATTTTACACATGGATCAGTTCAGTGGAATACTCTACACTAAGAAATATAGATGTAGTAAGACCATTTTGCGCAGTGTTACCTTCCTGAGCCTGACTACCTCGTCCAGAGTTTTCTCCATCCTCTCCTGCATCAGAAGCTTCTCATTGGTCAGCTTGGTGTTCTCCTCAATCACTTTCTGGTACATCTGCAGTGAGCAGGAATTTTATCCATCGTTAAGGCTTTAACTAGGAAAGGATTCTTGCTAATTTCAAGGAAAAAGATTATTGTTATATCATAAATTGCTCATTTTTTTAGAAAGATAAAAATGAAATTTGCAAAGTGAAAAGGGTGTAACTCACCAATTTCTTTTCTTCCAGTTCAGCAGCAATCCTGTGTATCGAATAATATTGGTTAAAACAGTGGAGTACTTATATGCTTTATGTTTAAGAAAAAAGCATAGTTTCTTAATTGATAATTCAATTGTCTTTTAGCCCTTGGCCATAAATGTCTTGGTACAATGTACATATAGCTGACAAATGTGCTATGATGTATTTGGAACTGTTAGTATGACAAGAAAGTTTGCATCCTCACATATTCATGTTGACAGTTTGTTCCTCTAGCTTAGTCAGTAGCTTCTGTAACTCAGCTTCCATGACAGCAATGGCTGCAACAATTCACAAAACATGCACAAATAAACAGGTATACAAACTAAAACTTAGTACAGTCCAGTAATGAGAAAAAAACTGCCAAGACTACAAAATTCAGCTCATTCAACCAAGAATAAACTTACTAGATGTTTTGTATAAAAAAATCTGTTCAAACTTGTACCTTTATAGTTCCTCTGTTATCATCTAATACAGTGTTAGATGGTTCTTGTTCGGTCTTTATACCTCCCCTCACATGTAGCGAAAATCGATCGGACGACGAGTCTGCGAGCTCTAAATTACGAGGAGGCATGACCCTGCTGCCGAGGAAGAAAAAGCGCAGAGTTCCCTCCTTCCCGTCAGGGTCATGCCTCCTCGTAATTTAGAGCTCGCAGACTCATCGTCCAATCGATTTTCGCTACATGTGTATTAAAGTAACATGATATGGGCATCCACTGCGATATACTTGTGAATCCAATGTTACATGGATTGGCAATCAAAACACATGTATAAGATTCCTCAATATTACAGCTAATTTGAACACCTCCATATACCAACCATCCTCTCCCTCTGTCCTGATTCTTGTGAGTAGACCTTGGACCTCAGCAGCAGCATTTTTCAGGACAGCTCCCTCACTCTGTCTCTGGTCTGGTTTCTGCTTGACTGAAGTTACAAGCTGTGTTAAATCATTACAATGGGACAATCCTAACGGTACTAATTACGGTGGCCCAGAAGTACAATTTTTTTTCTTAGTCATATTTTGTGTGTTAGTGTGTTTGCTAATATTGGAAGGGTTTTTTTTCATCTGATTTTTCAAAGTTCCATTTTGTACTTCTGGGCCACCGTAACTAACATTTTCAATCTGAAAAAAATGCTGTTAAAATTAATGCTTTGGATTTGTGGGTTTATGCCTTGAATAGATACTGAAAGAAACAATTATTCACTTGACAAATGCTTTTCCTTATGTTTAGTAAAAGGCAGATATAACATTCTAAAACACACTGTAACATACTGACCCTGTTTGAATGCATTGATAACCTGCTTCTGTAGGTTTTCCTTTTCCCTGTTGATGGAAAGTCAAAGTACATGTAAGATCATAGAAAACCACAATATGAAGTCCTAAAATAATTACATTGCCCCTTCTGTTTTTACTATCATCCAACATGGAGTTAAAAAACTTAAGTTATTAATGGGAAGTCTTCATTTTAAATACTTTCATGGTTGTATCAATGAAGATAGTGGGCAGGCTGCTGTAGCTGGCTTGATATTACAATAAGCAGTCATTCAGCACCAAGGACAGACATTATGGCGCTAACAAAATATCATGGCGAACATTTAGAACTTACTTTTGTCCTTTCCATTGCGTTGGTTAGGTCAACATGTATGAAAGACAACTAGAAGGGCAACCTGACTGCAACTAGCTGGTAGCTGGTATGTATTAAAATGTACGTATTGTAGAATCTGACCAATCAAAACATTGAATTAAAGTCACTGTTCTTACCACTTTTCTACATAATAAGTTATATCTATCTTATTACACTGAACAGCAATATTTAGAGCGTATATGGATGCGGATTTTTGTGGTTGGGAGAATGTATTGAATTGTGGTTAGAAGAAATATACTTATTTCGCACCACCACTTGAGTTGTCAGCCATTTTGTTTGCGGCTTAGTAGTTTTCAGTTGGCAACTGAAAATGTGGAAACTTCGTGCATGCAGCTTGCTTTTCGTTGTTTACCATGCTAAAAATGTGACAAAAACATGCGAATATTATTTGTTACAAATGTCAATCTGAATATAGAGATTTTTATGTACAGAATATTTGCGGGTTTGAATCCAAAATTCTACAAAACGTACCTTTAATCTTGAAGCAATGCATTTATTAAATTGATGACAACGACTGGGTATAACTCACATTGTCAAATGGTCAATCTTCCGCCCCTGCTGTTTTAGCTTCATCATTTGTTCGTTCATGTTCCTCAGTTTCTCAGAGGCAACCTTGGCCGTTACCAGACCTTCCCTAAAACAAAATTAAACATTTCTTAAGTTTTTGCGAACATTTTGTGTCCTCCTTGTAATATACCAGCTTCTACATTAACATCTGCGTCGTGCGTGGCATAACTGGTAGAGCGTTCGACTCTAAATCTAGAGGTCCAGAGTTCGATACTCACCGTGCCCTCGACGTTGTGCCCTTGGGAAAGGCACTTTACACGACCTTCCTCACTTCACTCAGGTGTAAAAATTGTTACCTGACTTCGGTAGGAGATGTAAAACAAAAGACTACCTTTACCTTGTGTACCCTGACTGTACTGTGTATGTGGCACTAATAATATTTTATTAAAAGTTATTAAAAAGTTATTAAGTGCAGTGCCACATTGTCTTCGTCTGTCCAAAAGCAAATACATCAACATTCTGCAAAGAACTGAGAATCTTTATTTTTGAAAATACATGTAGTGACGATGTAATTTATCAATGACTAATTCAGAGGTTCTTTCGTAACTTTGAAATTAACACATGACTTACTTGAAGGAGCTTCCCGATTCCTCCGCTTCTTGAAGACTGGCTTCCAGTCTATCCCATTCCTCAAGGAGAGAGTAAAGAATAAAATTAAATGGGAGTAAATGTTAATAGAAAGACACTTTACCATCTTAAGAATATATTTTATAATAGATCACTGTTATGGTAACAAAGCAATACTGTTATGTTTTGTTTTGTTTGTAGGACACCCGGCCATTGTTTTTATTCATCAAACCAAAGATATAAGAACCATCCAGGAAAATAAGTACAAATAATATTAGTATATTAACAGAAACATTTTAAAAGATCGTTCAATCATATCAACGGAAACGTCTGGTTTAATCATAACGTTACATCTCCCGAGACGAAAAGAGCCGAAGAGCATCAACAAAAAAGTTTGAAAGAATCCATTATATCAACAGAAACGTCTAGCTATGAAGTATCAACTAATGTTCATGCATACGTATCTATGTTTCCATGAACCAGATTTAATTGAGGCCAACAATGAAATTGAAATAACAGTACTTACTCTGCCCAGGTCATACAGATGATCAATGCCAAACCACTGGAAATAGAGTTGCGACATTTGTAACGATAGATAACAGACGGCGTCGACGTTGCATGTAGCAGTTACTTTCACAGAGACGCAAGTGAATAAAAAAATTCACACCAAAAAGGCATATTAAAAAAAAATGAAACAAATGAAAATAAAATAAGCATTCCTGGTCCTCAATACTTACATCCGAAAGTGACATTAAGATCTGAAACCAAAGAGAAGAGTTGAATATCAATACTGCATTTAAGGAAGTCTAAGTTACTATGTTTGTTACCCATATGATAATAGTATAGTGCACAATGAGAATGTCATCTCAACATAATAAAGAATGGCAAAAGTAGTATATGTGTATGAATGCATTGATACTTTATTTACACTTGTAAAGGCAAAACAGAGACAGTTTACTCACCTCTTCTCGCTCTTGATTCACTTCTTCCACGTGATCCATCATTTCTCGATAACGTTCGATAAATGTCTTCATCTCAACACGAACCTAGGAAACACATAGCAAGTCAGACTGAATCACAGATTTCATCTTCTTCAATTTTCCTAGACTAGAGTATCCAATGAATAAGCATTCGTGAAAACACATGTAACGTTAGAAAGTTTTGGTTTCGCTGTGATTGTGTAAAAATAAATTCTCACCTCTCCATCGTCGATGCTGTCAACTCTGGCACGGAAATCATCCAAAGAATCCTAAAGAAAATCAAGACTTATTTCAACTGATTATTAGGCTATGAACAAACAATACAAAATGCGATATATGTTGTAAGTCGAGTCAGGACAGGTTGCAATTTGACTTTTATCACTGACAGAATTGAATTGAGATGTTCAACAATTTGTTGTTCTTTTGAACTATTGTAGTGTGCAATGCGTTGCCATCAAGTACTGTAGAAGCATCCTCGTCAGATTCTATGTTAGATGTGTAAAAGATTGTTGAATGTGATATAATCAGCTGCTGCCGCACTGCGTCCTTGCGAAGCTAGTGTGTTACGTTCAAAGGCGGTTATACTGGTATGCAGATACAGATAGAAACAGATAGTTTACCAAGTTCAAGATATAAGTCTTAGATATCCTTGAATCTTGTGACATATGATATTTTTTGTTCTCACATTATCGTTCTGTAAAAAGTCGTTTGTTTTTAGCAAATGAAAATTAAGATCTTACCTCATCGTCCACGAAGTCAAATGCATTCTCAAAGGTGTTCAGCGCCTAGGAAGCAAGACAATGTGACATGTATATGCGTTGAGGTTTTGAGCAAGAAGCAAGACAGTGTGAAATGTATATGCATTAACGTTATGAGCAAGAAATAGCTGCACTTCGTTTTCAACGTTTGTTAATATTTTGTGTGTGCTTTTTTGTTTTTGTGAAACGTCACAAGTTTTCAGGTAGGCAAGCGCCATCTGGCAGAGTTTACAGAAACTGCAGTAAGGAAACACAAAAAACAAAGCAGTATTCACTCACCATGGACATCCTAGATGTGATGTCCCCAACCCTGGCCATCAGCCGTGCTGACTTCTTCCCCTCCACCCTGCTGACAGTGAGCCAGCCCACATCAGGGCTGACCCTCCCCCTCTGCACAATGGGAGAGGCCGACCGGTGGCCACATGCACTACACACTGCATTCCCAACCAATACCTGTGAAAAAGAATATAACCATTCGCCACTTTTAAGCAATAGTTCCACATTTTCTTGACGGTATAGTAATCTTTTACAATCCAAATGTGTCAGTACAATAATCTACAACGGTTAACGATTATATCTGTCTGAACGTAAAATTTGTGTGCCGTCAGCAACTAAGTTGCGAGTGCTTTGATATTTTTACGTGCAATACTGTTCTATGGGATTATTGTTATAGTTAACTAAAATATTATATATCACAGGGAGGGAGAGAGAGAGAGAAAATTACTGACGTTACCTCATTTGAATCAGGTTTGTCGCTAAGACGGCGCAAGACCCAGGGTCTGGAGCCACGTGCACCATCTTCCAAACCCCGCGCAAATTCCTTTTGTTTCGAGTCTACAAGAACTACCCGTCTCTGGACGAATTTTCTGCCGTCACCCTTCCGTTTCAGTCTACGGTTGCTGAAGGACTCTGGTGATTGGTAGCTAAAACGGCCCTTCTCTGGTGATTGGTTGCTGAAACGGCCCTTTTCTGGTGATTGGTTGCTGAAACGGCCCTTTTCTGGTGATTGGTTGCTGAAACGGCCCTTTTCTGGTGATTGGTTGCTAGTAACGTTACGGCTCTTCTGGTCGAGGAAACGCTGTTGGCGGGAATGTTGTTGTTTTCCCGGGGTCTGAGGGGGCGTTTCGTCCAAACCTAACCGCCCCTTAGGAAATCGGCTTTCCGCAACTTTGACATGTTGTGGTAAAGAAGCCATAAAATCCGAAAATTGCGGGTTAGCCTACCAAAATAATTTTCTTATTGGCGCCACCCTAGCCATCCAGCGTCCTTGCACTAGACTACATAGCATAGTTTGTTGTATCGTTTGATTATGACGTCACTATCAAAATTGTTCTAGCTTTATTGGCGTTGTCAATTGAGGGCAGGCGGTATTTTAGCATACTAGACAAAACGAGGTATGAGGTACAATTAACCTTTAGGAACGATGTTATAAGGCATAAGGGTATGATAACATAGAATTTAGAACATCGAAATAGCTTTCGAAAGTACCTTCACAATCTGAAATTTCAATCTCCTTAGATTACGAACAATGCAGACCTGTTCTAGAACAATTAATGATGAAGCCCGCTCCAGAACTCTTGTGGTTGGCTGTGGCTTGTAACATGTTTATGATAAAACAAATTGTCGCCAATGGTGCATTCTTCGCCGACTTCAACATCTGCATCATTCCAGTAAGAAGAAAGCTTCAAGTGTCTTGCATTTTTTCTGTTGAACTAAGAAATGTTTGTCAAGTGAACAGGATAGGAGTTATAAACACTTTTAACGTCTTCTTGTATTTCTTCATATTGATAAGCTTCAGACTTTCTGGCTTTGCTCCATTTTTTTTTAGCTTTAGCTGGACCATCACCAAAAATCCACTTAACGAGCTGTTCAATGATATTGCCCTTGAGGAACATAGAAACGTGCTAGCTTGACAAAGGTTTTCCAAGCATCTGATATCAAACTGTGAAGAAATATTGTACTGTCCCCAACAAGGTACAAGCTAGGTGTAATATATAATAAAAGTCGTTCATTTTCCGTTTCTGTTTCTCAGACAGAAATTACTGCAGTAAAGTAACCTGCCTGAATGTGATTTCTATATAAATCATACTGTGTTTTCATTTGCGTGCTGTTTAGAAAAAACATGCTTACTAACTGAATTACCTAGATCGCACATTCAATCGTTTCTGGTCTCGAATGGTCGATACGTGATTTTGACTTTCTATATGGCCTTGATGAAAAACTGACACCTGGCGGAGTGTTAAAACATTGCACGTGTATTTCTCTCGATCAGCGATCCATAAGTCTGTATGATGCCGTGACCAACATAATGAAGTGACTGTTGCCAAATTCTGTTACTAAATGGAGACTTCCCTCGAAATGATCATCATGCTTTTTGCTGATGGCCAAAAGTGCCCCAAACACTTTCAACTCTTGTCCTTTTAGTAAAGTAATTGCAGCCATGAAACTTGGCGGTAAGTGACATATCAGTGTGTGGTATTTTTAGCGTACGCCAAGAATGCGGTATATATCTCTTGTGCGTGGTACCAGACAAGGAAGGTTGCCTATTGATAAGACTGAAGTGGTGGTAACATTTTATACATCGGGTAAATGATAGATCAGAAAGTAAAGCTGGGGGGGGGGGGGGCTAGGTTCTTGTCAAGGACTCTTATTGGTCCCACTGATAGCAGGAATCGTGATATCATTCCTGTTGATAACAATTGTCTGTCAATGCACTGTTGTATATTTCTTTATGTCACATTCAATTACATATATAATGTATATCGGAGTAGAAGGAACCCCTTGAATCCTTGGTCGAAAGTCTTCCTAGGAGACGGAAACTCCAAACAACAAACCTGCATCTGCTGGGGCCGTCTTACACGTTGCACGCAGTTCTTGCCCTTGTAGGACTTGGTGTGCCAGTAGACGAGAGGGTGGAGAAGGTGGTGAAGTGCACACCCCTACGGATCCTTCACCTTATAGCTTAAAAAGTCACGTGCAGGCCAGGTAGACGAGTCGCCTAACCCACCCTGTCTGTCTACCATTCTCTTCCGAGACAGATGGATGCCAACAATTATATCGCTTAAGGCCAGACTGCTTGGTTAGCTTAAAAGATTACGCTTCATTTCTTGTTGAGCGGTCCTTGCCAAATGTTATCAAAACATATGCCAAATCTTAATTACAGACCTTGAAACATGGGTTTCCAGCGTCTATCTAATGATGGCACTGTCCTTGGTTAGTTTTACCCTTTAAGATCTTATTTTCGTCTTTTTGTCCTCAGTTCCCTTGACCTTACCACGGATACGTCTTGCTGTGCGTAACGTTGTTAATTGCACTAATTAGGGACATGTCCTTGATCATGATTGACATTTTAGAGGGACGAATTAGTCACGCTCGTTTTCATGACTCAGCGTTTTGGTTAGTTGACTCCAGGTTAACTCAGGTCAAGGTTTTTGTTCATATCTTACTCTCAATAATCTTAGTTTGATACATCGTCTTGAAAACCAAGTCATTCAAAAGACTCAAAGTTTCCATGAGCGTCTCACTGGAGTGCTGCGTTGCTGCGTCCTAAATTGGATTTGTGCTATCTTTGACTTTATAATATAATGAGACTATCATGCAAACTGTGTACAAGTATGACTTACAAAACAACAAACCATATAAAGCGTATAATTCAATCTGTACAACTGGCTATGGATAAAAGTACTTGTATTGAATTGTTCTGCCAGTTCTTTCTAGAGACGCTGAAGAAGAGTGATGGAAGTCACTCAAAACGTCCGGAAGCAAATCTCGTTTTTTTTATCCAGTTGTAGAGATTGAATTGTATTTGAATATTGTTTACCTGGATGTCTGATGTTCATAAACACACAAAGCGCAAAAATATGTTTGTGCATTCTTAGCATCTCTTTGTCCAGAACAGTTTTGTGGACTGTGTACTTACATGTATATTATTGTCTTGTCTTGCCTTGCCTTGCCTTCAGTGTTAAAGATTTGGCTTCTGTCCAGACCATTATCCTTTTGTGGGGATGTTGTTTGGTGTTTACGGCGGATACGTTTCTGCGAAATCCCTGAAAAACAAACGTTGATGATGTTTTGAACAGATCCCACGCAGTATTGCATCCCAAAAGTGTATACGTAAATCGTCTTAGCTCGTTATCACTGCCACGTGTGGCGCCAGCCTAGTTAGGGTAAGGCCTTTGACAAAGTGTTCTGGCAAAGACTCAGTGCAAGGTAGTCATTAATTTCCGAAAGCTCCCTATTGTGCGCAAAATACCAGCCAAGAATACAATGGCCAGCAACCTGTTTGACTTTTACTTTGACATTTTTGAAAGGTTTTGTTTATCGAAGCCCTAACAGGATGTCACTAACGTTATTGTTTGCTTCAGTCGTAAAGCCGTATTGTAGAATATCACGCACATGAAAGAATTGCTAGTAGTCTCTACCAGACTCCCGCCTGGCAGAATAGCAATAGGGGACTTTGGATGCCAAGTTAGGTATAACAGCCTAGTAGGAGTTAATTGGCCTAGGAGTGACCTGGCTGGCCGGCATATAGCTGGATAGACTGCAAAAGATCTAGACTGACCGAAATCCCATGGCAACTTATTTGTCCGTATTTGGCCAAATTCTTCTCCTTTTTTTCATCCAGCTGACACGTCTGCTTGGAGACTATTAAAGAATCCACTGCACTTAAAGATAGGAGTATATGAGCTAGCCACATACATGCTTGGCTTAAAAAAAGAAGCCTCGGCAAAACTTGATTGCAATATTGGCCGATGAGCACGAAATACAATTCAACTCATTGGAGTAACACTGTTTTTCTAGATAAGACAAAGCTAAATGACAAGAATAAATTCTATCCATTGTATTAAGTATACGGTCTTTCGAAATAACAAAGGCTTACATATGTGGTGATATCAACTATCAAAACAAACCATAGCTAGTGACCTTGATAACGAAATATGCATGGTGAAGCGATGTATTTCGTAAGATGTATATATAAGAACCAAAGTAAATATAGTATCAGTTGGCGAGCAAGCTTTGGCAGCTTTCCAAAGTAACTACGAACCAGAATACACAAATCATATATATTACTGAACTGCCTGGTTGTTAAAAGCTTGTCCGTTTGGGGACAAGGCCGTGGGGCGAGGTATTTTCTTAGAAACGGTATCTTTTTTTTAGATATAGCGCATTCCATCATGATGGAAGAGTAAGGGCAAGGGGTAGCAGGTGTAGTAGGGTAGGCTTCATTTCTTCAGGATAGCTTTTTTACCGATGAGGAACCAGGTCTTTGAGATCATGGAAAGACCATTGAAAGACCACCGAGCGTTAACGTTTACTGAAAGACTGAAAGAACTTATAGATTTGTCTAATTTCTTGAGGCTCAACGATTTTACCTCTTAGGATTCCCTACTTAACGTCATGGCAATGTGTCACTTTTATTCACTGTATATGAAGATATACAGTCAACGTAAGACGAAACAGCATCTGACGAGTCCCTGGCAATGATAGATAAAGAGTAGGGGAACTTTTGCCCCACGTCACCTGGAAACGTTGACACACATTGATCTTGTAAAAAAGAACAGCCTTGACGACCTTCTTTCTCAGCTGTGCACGTCTCCAAGTGACCTGACTAATGCAGGCCAGTTGGGACCTTGACTTCCTAACACCACAGTCATTGCTGAGCTGAAAAGCACCTGCACTGTATGTAGCATGGTAGCCAGCCTTGCATGGCTATGGATAAGACTGAAGTAGCGGTAACTTTTATACCTAGGGCAAATTATAAATCAGAAAGAAAAGCTCGGGGTGGGTGTACCTTTAAATCAAAGCTCTTAGCTGTCCTACTGATAGCAGCAGTCATCACATCATTCCTGTTGATACACTATTGTATCTTTCTTTTTCTTGTGATCTTGTGGAAAAAAAAGAACGGCCTTGACGATTCCCGACCTTCTTTTAGCTGTGCTAAGTTGGGCACGTCTCCAAGTGACTTGACTAACGCAGGTCAGTTAGGACCTTGACTTCCTAACACCTCAGTCATTGCTGAGCTAAAAAAACACCTGTATTGTACCCTGGTCGTCGGCTTTGGGCAACCTCTCAATTCCCTTGCCTCCCTAGACATTACGAGCGTTTGAAAACACCTGTACTGTACCCCGGCCCTTTTTGGTCAAGTTCTGAAGGCCATTCCCTACACATTAAGAGCGTTTGGCACACAAACATTGAGAAAATTCTCTGACTACCACTTACTCTCGCTAGGTCTTCCATAAGGACGCGTCCTTAAAACATTACTACATAACAAGATCTAGTCACGAATCATCTAGTCACGAATATGCTGTCCTAAACACATGAGCAGACACCCAAAAACCCTCATCGGCGAATTTATTATATTTCAGCCATACCATAGGTATGGTGAAATATATTGTATTCGTAATGTTTCTTTCTTTCTTTCTTTCTCCTGTCAAATCTTCAAATCGAATCAACTCCGCCATTTTTTAACCGATTGACTTGAAATTTGGCACAAAGGTAGAGTAAGCCAATACCCTCAGGTGTTTTTTTCATTTTTTTCATATCTGCCTTTGAAATGATTATATTTCAGCCATACCATAGGTATGGTGAAATATATTGTATTCGTAATGTTTCTTTCTTTCTTTCTTTCTCCTGTCAAATTTTCAAAGCGATTCATCTCCGCCGTTTCTGGACCAAATGACTTGAAATTTGGCACAAGGGTAGAGTGGGCCAATACCCAAATGTGTTTTTTTTATTTTTTTCATATCTGCTCCTTAAATGATTTTATTGAGGTTTTATTGCAACTTTTGGACCAAGACTGTATATTTTGGCCCCCTGTACCATGGTATTACATCCAAATGACCTGAAATTTGGCACAGAGGTGCCCTAGATACTTATTCAAAGGATCCATGTATAATATGTAGTATAAATCACTTCAAAATGTCTCCTTAAGGAGGTTTTTGTGGGAGAGTTTAGGATAGGTAAGGTTGGAGTGCCGAGGTCAACGACCTCTAGGTCATTCTGGTGTGTCAGGGCCACAGGTGTGCCAGGTAGATCCAATTATCTACCTACCTACCTAGTCCATAGACATCCAGGTGGTTGGTGGACAAGGTAAATCCAATTAATGGCCAGCCAATGAGCGAGCTTATTTTGCTGGAAGAGTCCATTGTTGGACAGGGGTGTATTTTAAAATTTACTTTTAGACTTTGGTGATAATGCCAATGTTTTTTTGAGCGGAAGTGTTTTCGCACTGATCCACTTGATATAAGACTACTACTGGGACAGTCCATTTTTGCACATAGGGGGGGATTTAAAAAAAATCAGTTTTGGACATGGGTGATGATTCCGAATTCCATTTGTTAAATGGAAGTTTACCCCCACCTGAAGACTGTACATGAGGAGGATTCGGCAGCCAATCAGCAAGCCTTGTTTTATCTGGAAGAGCCCATTCATGCACGGGGGACTTTTTTTTAAATTCAGTTTTAGACTGGGTTGCTTCTTATGCAAAGGCCATGTACTGTGAGTATTTCTGGACTTGTCTATTGTGCAATTTCAAAGAGATTCCATTCTACGACGAAGGGGGTATTTTTTTAAAATTCATTTTGTGGACTTCGCTGACTATTTTAGCTGATATATTTTTGGATCGCTCCACTTTACATAGGGGTATAACAGGAAGAGTCGATTCTTGCACAGAGGGGGGATTTTTTTGCAAATATGGTTTTGGACGGCTGATGATTCCAAATTCCATTTCTTAGCGGAAGTGTTTCTGGAGTCGTCTATTTTTTTTAGTCCATTCTTGAAGGGGTTTTTGTAAGATTCATTTTTGCTCATAAGTGTGATTAGTAGTTAGAAGTCATTTTAAGCAGAAGTGTTCCATTTTTGCACATGAGTGATTTTGGAACAGTCTATTGTTACATGAGGAGGGAGATGGCTGAAATATGCTGTATTTGCTCTCAAGCAAATGTCGGCCTTTCTAGTTTTATTGAGGTTTTTGTCAATTTTTATGTATATTTTGGGCTCCTGTACCCTGGTATTACAGCCGAATGACATGAAATTTGGTACAGAGGTGCCTTGATCATATGCTCACCTAGATTCAATTACAGTTTTGGCATACGGTACAACAAAATGCTTAATTTTGCGATTTTTGGCCATTTTTTGACCAAAAAAGAACATTTGTGGCTCCTGTAGCCTCGTTTTACAACCAAATGATCTGAAATTTGGTATAAAAGTGCCCTTCAATTATGTGCACATAAATTCAATAAAAGTTTTCCCATACGGTACAACAAAATGCTTAATTTTGCGATTTTTGGCCATTTTTTGACCAAAAAAAGGACATTTTTGGCTCCTGTAGCCTCGTTTTACAACCAAATGATCTGAAATTTGGCAAAAAAGTGCCCTTTAATTATGTGCACATAAATTCAATAAAAGTTTTCCCATACGGTACAACAAAATACTTAATTTTGCGATTTTTGGCCATTTTTTTACCAAAAAAGGACATTTTTGGCTCCTGTAGCCTCGTTTTACAACCAAATGATCTGAAAGTTGGTATAAAAGTGCCCTTCAATTATGTGCACATAAATTCAATAAAAGTTTTCCCATACGGTACAACAAAATGCTTAATTTTGCGATTTTATGGCAATTTTTTGACAAAATTTGGACATTTTTGGCTCCTGTTCCCTCGATTTACAACCTAATGACCCGTAAATTGGTAAAGGGGTGCTCTAGATATCTATTCAAATGACCCATGTATAATTTTTGGCATGGACTACTTTAAAATGATATATTTGGGATTTTTTTGGTCATTTTCCAATGGCCAAAGGGGTCAACGACCTCAAGGCCTATTGTTTCATGAGGGAGATGGCTGAAATATGCTGTATTTGCTCTCAAGCAAATGTCGGCCTTTCTAGTAATTACTTAGTTATTATAGAAGGTAAAAGGTAACATACAGAAAGATCCCATTTGGAGACCGTTAGTAGCGTTGTTATTAATCTACTGTGGCATAGATGTAGAATTAGAAGGTAGTATGTATGTATTCTTAGTGGCTAAAGCCCTACATCTAAAGCCCTACATTATAAAAGTGTGCCATGCAAAAGACAACATGATTGACAGGTAGCAGTCGTTAATCCGATCAGACGTTGACATACACCCACCAACGACGATCAGCCCCACCCCCACCCCAAGTAAACACCTTTTGACACATCATCTATCAACGTCTTTTCCACTCGCCTATCAATGTCTTCTGTGTCTGGGGAATGTCGGGAGGTCGTGTGTTTTTGAAATTGAAGGAAATTTAACGGTTTTAACGGTTTCCAGCGCAAGTACAGCTATTAGAAGGTTTGAAATAGGAGTGATGCCTACTACGTGAGATTCAAAAGGTTTATTATCAACAAACATTAACCATAGGACTTATGGTTTTTGACAAAGAGAACTTTGACTTTGTATCGTGTGTTACAAATGGTTTTAACCGTTTCCAGGCACAAGTGCAGGCTGTGAAATTGAATAATTAAACCCAAGGGATAAGGAGTTGGGAAATAGGGGAGAGGTCTATTACGTGTGATTCAAAAGGTTTAGATAAGGAATTCATTTCTTGGTCTTTGGGTTTTACACGAAGGGAATTTCGAGTAGTATCATGTGTGGTGTTTAACAGGTCAAGGATTTTCTAACATTCACGTATTTGCTACAATTGGTTACATATGGAGAAACAATCATAACATGTATACAGAAATTTATGCGTTTGTTACATAATCCAGAGTATCATGCTGTTATTTAGGTCATCAATGAGATTTTAAGGGTCAGGGCTGTCCGGGTGAATGGCAGCAATGGCAGCATGTTTACAAATGTCATCAGAAAAAAAACACGATAACCCAGATACTTCACGAGGTGTATCAACTATTAACGTGTCTTTTGATAATCTTACGCATACATGTACGAGTTTCGACAGGATAGGGCTTAGGTCCAATGGGAAAAAGGGACAGTTCACATGCTGCTTTTTGGCACTTTCGGGCGTGCCCCCTACGTGGCCCCGTGGGACACCTTGTAGCTCCCGGGGTATGTTGGGACCCGGCCGGACCCCGGGTTGAATTTTAGTCGGACTTGAAATGAACCCGGGACCCGGTAACAAATAGACGTACTGTCCTACCCGTGGGGTACACTTTGGGTGCCCCCCGGTATCCGGCAGTCCACCGGGGCAAATTTGTCGCTTTGGAGCCCGGCCGGGGCTACATCCCTGAATGGCTCTGGCGCAAAATAAATTACGGAACCTAAGCCCTTATGAGGTCACCCAAGCAATGGTCATCGATTCAGTGGTGCAATATACTCTTGTTGCAGCACCAACGCTTTGTGGTACTAACCTTGGCCTTATAAGCTTAGGCTCAGGTCACATGCAAAGTTACCAGGAATGACTGCCAAGCTCTAACAACTCATGTTATTGACCAATCTTTGACTATCCTTTGAATGTCCGTGCAATGCATGGTACATACAACATGCATTATAGACGTTAACGGTACGTTGGTAGAGCATATTGGCAGACATGTAAACTTAGTATGTTAAGCCAATTATGTTTGACAAAATTTTGTGATTCAAGATTGTTGATCTTAAGACATTAAATGTTGTTTCAGTCGGTGAGCATTTAGCCAGATGTCTTATCTATAGCTCAACAAAACTACATGTCCTTTTGGAACCTGCAACACCTGTTATTCCTATTTACTCATGGTAACTCTCAATCTTCCAGGTTTGTTGTTATAGTTCGGACAGCTGCCTAAAATTGTCAGTTCTCCGTGCCAGGAATATGCCTCAGGTCTATACTAAACGCTGCAAAATGGAAACATATGACGGGGGTTTAAGTCTATGTATTGAATATAGAACAATATGAATTAGGCAAGGATCGACTCGAATGATCAAGCAAATTCTGTCATTTAAGATGCAGAAATGTCAAACGCCAAGGCCACCAACCGACCATTTGCATACAAATGATTAGTAATGAGATAACTTAGTAACCTTAGTAAACTTTGCCTTGTAGACCACAACAGATTCAATGTCCGGCTCTCCAAGAAGAAGTGTGTAGCGTCATGTTTGCATAACGGTCAGGGTTTTTGGCCCAGGATACAGAGCCATGGTTCGAGTTCCCTGACATGCCATCGACGTTGTGCCCTTGAGAAAGGCACTTAATACCCATGTGTAAAAATGGGTACTTGACTTTGGTTGGGGAGCAAATGAAAGCGAGAGGGTTTGGACCATGGGCTCCGTCTTCCAATACCATGCCCTAGACACAGTGAATAACATCCCACTGCCCACACGGCCTAAAAAGGCTATGGCTTTACCTTCACCTACCTTCTCCCAGAACATATATCCACATCGACTTTGTTGTCACGTAGTTGTCACTCTCGACATGTCAAGGTCTGGGTTATGTTGACACTCCATTCCGTACATTCTTGGCAAGAGTCCGACAAAACAAATGAATAACACACTTCACCTATAATACTCAAGTTTCTCAACTCACTGATCATATGGTCCCGCTCATGCTCAAGTCACCCATACAAAGAAAGGCATTACGACACTCTCTAAAATTACTTTGGTCATTATTTCCACCTTTTTTTTCCAGAATTTTTAGTTTTCTATGTGAGGGATGGAATGAAGCTTCATAGAACTGTTATAACACTGCCAGTGGAAAATACTTTAAGTGCCTTCAACAATAGCAAATACGGAGAAGACACACTGTCAGGTATTCACGTGACTATGACGTAAGCATTGTCCGCCATGTTGGATGGTTAAACCGTGCAAACGCTGCCATATTGTGCCTACGGTCCACCTGTGGACAAAGACGTTCACATGCAAATTTATAGGTATGGATCTTCCGGTTTCAACCAATCAGCATTATGTCCTTTATGTTTGAAGACCCGATATAAAAATCAGCTTGGTTACGTCATCGTGGCAAACAACCCGTCTAAGAGTCTAAGGCTTAGACCGGTATTTTTATAGACACGAGAAATAAGTGTTTATCAAGGAATATACACAAATTATGAATACTTTTTTTTTTAAGTTATGTTTGTTTTGTTGCCTTTCTTACATCGTATTTTTCGTTTCCAAAAGCTACCCGGCCGGGTTTTTGGTTGGGAATTGGTACCTAGGTCTAAGGCAGAACCTTTGAGAACCTAGAATGCCCTGTAGGACAAACATCATGTTCAACTGTACCTGTTAACTCAATCATCTCAGGTTCGGAGAGGTTGGGGTGTGTTGGGGGCATGGCGAGGGAGGAAGGTAGGCGTGTGCGTTGGCGGCAGGCCATCAGATCATTGTCACATGTAGCGCGTGGTATTGAAGTTTGGACCTTCAGGTGGTCTTTGCCTTTTGTCAGATTCTATCAACATCACTTTGTGAAGAAAAGGACTACGAATAGTAACAGTGTTGATGCTCATGTCTGAGATACCCTTAGCTATCTCCCATCTATTGGTTTTAGGCATCTTACCTAATCTAGAAATACATTGTATAGACTTATCATGACTTTGAATGATGTAAACTGTATCTCTGTTGAATGTTTTTGTTTGGCACCTACCTCTTCCCTTATGCCCTCAGTGAAAAGCGGCCTGCAGGACGATTTGAGCTTCTCGTGAATAAAGAAAAATTTTAAAATCTTTTTAATCTTTTTTGGTGGGACCGCGTGGCACAGTGGTATTGTGTTCGCCTCGTGACCGAGAGGTTGCGGGATCGAATCCGCCTGCCGTGCTGCCGATCTTGTGCCCCTGGGAAAGGCACTTTACACGACTTTCCTCACTTTACTCAAGTGAAAATGAGTCGTCCCTCGGATAGGACGTTAAATGGAGGTCCCGTGTCTGGGGAGAGCCATACCCCGGGCGCGTTAAAGAACCCGCCACATGTGCGATGGTGCGGTGTGAGCAGTTCAAAACCTACAGTACCTTGGCCGCACCTGGGGCAATTACTGTCATATTGAGGTCATCTGAGTGGCGCCGAATGGCAGCTCGCTCCAGACACTTGCGACAGTCGTATTGAGGTCACCTGAGTGGCGCCGAATGGCAGCTCGCTCCAGACCCTTGCGATTTAGCCCCGCCTATTGTAAGCTCCTCGCAATTCCAGCTCCTGGCTGCAAAGAGTGAGTAGTCGGCCCACCCAATAACAAATAACAAATTAATCCAGTCTCTGACACTTGCACACGGCTTAGCTATCAATACACAAATCCATGTAAAATCAAGACCATCCAAAATCAATAAAGTTCTCTTACTTCCAACTTTCTTGAAATGTAACGTTGTCAGGGTTTATGTTAATCTTGTTGGAGTATGTCCTTCAAAAATAAGAAGTTATTGAACGCCTAAGGGGTTGATAACGCACCGTTTTATTTGTACACGTATTGCTAATTTCTACCGGGTAGCGTTGGCCTTTTGACAATGGCGTTCACTCGACAAGGTCTCTAGTCTACAAAACGCATGCAGACAGTTGTTCACATACCTCGTATATGTCATCTGTGATTATATCATTAGGTGAAGTTAGAATTGGCTTACTGTCCTCACAAACATTCATTCACACACAGAAGCATATGGACTTCATCATTGCTATTCAAAACATCTGCCACGGTCAAGTTTCTCCGTGTTGGGATAACCGAGACCTTGACCATGCTTCGAGGCCAGCGTCCTGAAGAATCGTTACTCCTGACCAACTCTCCTCTTCGGTTCGTGTGTCCGTCCAAGGTTACCTTGTTCTCATCGCTCTAGAAAGCAAAACAGATGTGTGCCTTAATGTAATCTTGAATAACAGTTGCCAGAAGCACCGTGACGGTAAAATAACTTTGTGTACATTAAGGATAGTTACCGGTACACCGTTTTTCTTGTTGAATCGGTCCGGAAAAACAGGACCTAAAATCAGTCCGGATTTTGGACCGATTAGAAAATGAACAGATTATACCGGCAGGCGTTTACGTGTTTTGATGCTTATTGGCCCAAGAAAATAACAAGAGCGAATAAGAAGAGAGTTGATGGTAATTTGTACCAAGTTTCTACAGTCAACCATGGTCCGGTTAACAGAGGCATTGGTGATGTTTACGTGACGATAGGATTTTGAAACGTCAGAGATAAGTAGGACACTCCACCAAAAGGATTCCTTTGTAGCAAAATGGACCATTGTTTTGAGTATTGACCATTCACAAGTTTTCACATATAATCATAAGTAGGTCCAGAACTGGACCTGATCCTCTGGGCCTGGACCGTACCTATATCTGAATTTCCTGTACCGGTACCCACCCCTAATGTACATTGAACTGTCGTTTCAATACGTTATTGGTTCCAGTTTATGTCGCAACTTGAAGAAGACTTGAATAGCAGAACTTTTGCAAAATGCTTTTAAGATGGATTTTGGCTCTCACGCACTTTTTACACATCTTTGTTCATTGTCAATTACTTTCCTAATGTCATAGCCCTAACAGATGTGACACAAACAGAATGAATAGGCATTGTTTTTAACTTATCACCAAACATCGTTATGTTACCTATCATTGACCATGTACCAGAAAGCATCGATGATGGACATTTCCTTTTGCCTGAAACATTATGTCTGCATCTACTTAGACTGGATTTAACCGAAGGCAATCGACGATATGTATATATTACATGCCTACATAATGCTTGACTCTAGATACTCTACTGTAGTA
This sequence comes from Branchiostoma floridae x Branchiostoma belcheri, assembly GCA_019207045.1. Taxonomy (NCBI): domain Eukaryota; kingdom Metazoa; phylum Chordata; class Leptocardii; order Amphioxiformes; family Branchiostomatidae; genus Branchiostoma; species Branchiostoma floridae x Branchiostoma belcheri. Next base: position 12,080,309 of record CM033035.1, read on the forward strand.
CGTTCATTAGTTCCTTCGCAATCGTCGATATTGTTCAGCGACACATTTACACCCCTTCCAGCTTGTGGGCGACAGATGTGCAATTGCCTCTTAGAATCCATTTTCATAGTCTCTAAACAGACCCTATGGTGCCTTAGAGATTGTATCAAAGCTGGCAAAGGAGTATAGCCGGCCAAAGGGAGGCGGTTGAGTATAGCCGGCCAAAGGGAGGCGGCTGAGTATAGCCGGCCAAAGGGAGGCGGCTGAGTATAGCCGGCCAAAGGGAGGCGGCTATTCTCCGGCTATACTCCTTGGCCAGCTTTGATACTATCTCTAAGGCACCGTAGGGTCTGCTTGGAGACTACCATTTCCGCAGGACCTTGGCCGTAGCCTGGAGTCTAGCCTTGTTCGCTCCCGTAGGTCGCTACCCGCGACTAAAGCAAACAAGGTCGACCTTGACCTTGGGTAACGGATTAGCGATCAAAATCATTAGTTATTGAAATCACTGATAGATCATCATCACTGGACGACTGTGATGAGGATCTTTGACAGATCACTGAGATCATTGAAAAGTTATCAATACAACGCTAACACTGCGTGGAAAACCCCGGTTTTATCTAATGATCACTGGATGGCCTTGTAAAGACCTTAAGGATCATTGAAAGATCTCTGGCATACCTTAATGGATCCTTGAAGACGATTGTAAGACCATTGAACGCATTAAGTGGTCGCTGAGAGACATTGGAGGTCATTGAAAGATCTACGGAAAACCTTGGAGATCATTGAAAGATCTCTGTAAGACCTCTAAGATCATTAACAGATCGTTGATAGAAACTTAAGAGCATTGAAAGGTCAATGGAAAACTTTAGAGATCATTACAAAAATCCATGGAAGACCATGATACATGTAAGTAAGCTCAGTTGACCAAAATACCTTTTTGTCCTTTGCCTACACTAGTACATTGTATCTATAGTATAGGATGTGTGCAGTCGTTCATTTACAACAAGGTTAATCCCAAGCAACTCAGCAAGAACTCTTTAATGCATCATACCTTTGACTAACAAGATGGTGGACGCATCCACCTAAGTCACGTGTCTAAATGCCACTTTCTCATTGGCAGCACGTCACCCGGCCTGATGGACCAATCCCGACTGGCCATCAAAATGAGCTCTCATTGGCCCAACTGATCATGATGGCCAGTCGCGATTGGTCCATTAGTTCCATCAGGTCGGGTGATTGTCCTCTCTTCCTCTGAAATTCCTCACTATTTTGGTAGAAAGCGTCGCCTCCTATCTTTTCTTAGATAAGATAAACACATGAGATGGGTTAGAGGAAAATCGTAGGAAGTTATCCCGGTAAATAACCGGTCAACGACCCATCTTACTTGTTTTATCATATCTATTTTTGTTTAGAGGTTTTCGACATAAATCCTTTTCATTGGAGAAGTATTTAGTTATCTATCTACACAATACAAAAGTCAAGGCGTCAGACGTTTCAGATATCATTCATTGTCACGCTATCTGTCGTCTTTGATTGTTCATTTAGGTTTGATAACTAGAAATTTACGGAAGATCATTTTAAATAACCAAGCACAGTTAGTCCTTAGTGTGCAAATGATTGATTTAAAAGTTGATTCTCAGAAATAAGAAAATAAGATTGTCTCAGAAATCGGGAAAGTATGCAAAGTCTCTCTTCTTCAATCCGTACGTTGTCGTTTTAATGACTGGCCTTCCATCCTTCTGACTATCACGTGTCTTCCGCCGGCTTAAGAGGAATTGGGAACGAGGACATGTCAATCACCTGCAACCGCGTGATTGCATTGGCCGGGTTGTATTACCCTGGGAACGTGCGGAACGTGTGTTGATAGGCCGGAGATTGGCCGGTAGTTCCCGCGGAAAAAAACTAGGCCACCAACTGTTTGTTTTCAAATCTCCTTCCGTATTAGTAACGCGTGATGATCATGTGAGGTTTGTGTTGGTGACGACACGTCGCAAAACGAGGTTTCGTGTTCCTTAACTTCAAAGTCAACACAAAACATGTTTTCTAAAACAAAGCCACCTGTTTGGTCCAACTACGACCATTCGCTGTTTTTCTATCTCTATTCTGTGACCTTTTGCTGTTTTGTGAACCTTATATTTTGCGGATCTTATGTTTTGCGGATCTTATGTTTTGTTGGCTGTGTAATTTGTCGTTAAAGCTGTTTCTGCAAACCTTGAAAATCATTGACATTTCACACACGTCGATTTTTGGTCAACAACCGATGGTTTTTTTTAACGCAGAGAAGGAAATTGGGATCTAACATGATAACATCAAGTGGATACAGAGTTTTAGGTACATAGCTGAGAAGTTGCTCATGACATAACAGATGGCGTCAGAAAGTGAGGTATTTTATCTTCTTGAACTGACTTGGCTCGCACTCGAGATGCTATCGCATAGAATCAAACTCCAACGCGCGCCGAACTTTGTGGGTATACCCAACGGCTGTTCTTTTCCTGGCCACAAGAACACTAAATATTCAAGATTAATCTCATATGTGTTTGTTTTTGTCATCTTCACTTCTGAAAATGTTTTGATAATGTTTTATGTCGTTGTCACACACAGTGAGAATTAGGTTACTTAGACTAGAAATCATTCTATTGTAACGTTTTCATTCAGGTATTCTCTTGGAAGAACAAAATCAACTAAAGCAATGTTTGAAACAAACTACTGATAGATATTGCCAATTATTATTTGTTACACTTTTCATCATTTATGTATTTTGTATTTTGTGCAGGGCGATAACTGGTAGAGGCGATGTATATGACCTTTTTTTGTCTCCCGGCCCTCTCCATCCATTGTAACGACAATTAAAGTCGAGTAAATAAAAGGATAAACCCAAGGATCCAAGTAACACTTAGGATGTTTGCCTCCGAAGGCAACAAGTTCTAATTTGCGCACACGTCAATGAAATCTCCGGGATTCCTTGCAAAAGTTGTCCCTCCCTCTACGTTTCCTGTCAGGGGACTTCAGTAGTGACTCCACCCAAAACCATTAATCCTCATTTTCCTCCTGGCTTCACAAACGGAGAAGTTAAGGTCAAGGTGACGTTTGCTTTGGCTCCATCAACCGGAAAACCTTCCTTACAATGCTCTTAAGGTTCATGAGATAGTCTTAGGAGAAAATGTCGTTATCTTGTTTTGTACTTCCTCCAGTTGTTTTTGCTATCTAGATTTTGATTGGAATGTTATTTAAAATTAAGATTGTTCCGATAAAAATATCGCATCATCTCTGAAGTATCTACAAGTGCTACCGGCCTTTATGTGACAATGGAACGTTTCAAAACCTCGCACTCTGATAGAAAGATTTTTCTGTTAGCGTGAAAACTACACCATCTGAAAAGAGAATAATTTGTTAACTTTACACTTGTAACATGTATGGTTTCCAGTGTCAGTTCACTTCAGTTATTTAAAACAGCTTTTGTTTTCCACTTGTCTTTCTAGTTGCAAAATCAAAGTAATACACAATTCAAAACACAATTTCTTTTGCGTGTTTTGCGTAAACAGCCTTTCGACCTCGCGTTATTTTTTCCGCCTTTGTCTTGTTAATGTTTACAACTTTCACATGTTTTTGTTCCCTGCCACGTGTACTTGATTACACAGTTGAGCATACGTAAACACGTCCCCATGATACATGTTGACGAGAAGATATATACCAACCACGGAGGGTCAGAGGGACTCCGCGAGGCAAGGTTATGACGTTGGCGCCTCTCCCAATGACCATATTTGGGGTTCCCATGGCAACGCGAGGGACGCCTGAACGGGGAAAGACCGTCTTCCGTCCCGATCGCTCTTGAGTGTGCGTGTATTTCTACCTCATCTGGCCGACCGTTTACAACGGTTCACCAAAATATGACAGGATGTCGATGAGTAAAACATTACAATATACTTCCTTTTGCCATTTGAAACCAGTTTACGTGTTTGCACGTGAGTATATCTGCATCTGCATAATGAGAACACAGAGGGATATGTACATTTTCTCTTTTCAGGGGAGACCCGAATTCCCAGTAAAAAAAATGACAAAAAAGCGCATTTGCCCTTGATAAACCAACACGTATTAGATCTTTAGAGGGTTTTTTTTTTCTCAAGAAAACCGTATATGTCAACAACCTAATGAGTATGTGAGAAGGCATGAAGTGTTTGATGTAGACTTCAATCCATCTGAGTTCTGTACATAGAGTGACCGTTCTTTCGTGACACCTCTCGGTATTCTAGACAAAGCTTTGGCATAAACTTTGGATAAATTTGACACACATGCTTTTACCATAGCAGGGGGTAAATGTGGCGAAAGACCCCTCTATAGTGATTTTCATTTGGAACGAATCAGTTCATGATATTTGAGAGAAAGGAGTCGCTCATTTCACGGTAGGTAGATTCGTCTCGACCGATTGCGTGCGAATCGCAGGAAGCAAGAAATTGCGTGGTTGAAAGACGGCAGGAGCTAGCTGCATGTATTTTGATCTGCATGCACGCGACTATTTCGCGGCGCAAACTGATCCAAACGGTCCGCCAAACATGGCCAGCACTCCAGATGGCTTCAATCTACAACCAAACGTGGTTGAAAGTTTGTTACTATTTATGGGTCCCATAGTAAAGGTCTACCCTTTGCTAGGGTGCTAATTCCAAATTGTTAAAGAGGGGAAGGTAAAGTTTGGAACTGAGCCATTATGTTGGTCAAACTTCGGCGGAACTTTAAATCCTTCCTGTATGTTAAGAGATCAGAGCACCGGGGCTTTTCCTGGCTGCCCTGCCAGGAGGGGTGAAACGGGCGTCATATTCGCAAACATGATTACGTAGCTAGACTTGGTCGACGAATCGGCGCCTACCTTACCGGTGGCCAAGCCACAGGTATTCCCAATTTGCCTATGCTTATACCCTCAGCAAGGGCATCTGTATAATAAATGTGCATTTCCTGCGAGTCATGTGTGGCGTCAGTGGCGATATATAGAGGGCAATCGGTGTGTTTTGAGTTACATCAGACACGGGCTAGTCGGTAGTAGCAGCAGTCACTACGGAGAACTTTCACACGACGAGGACAACCTTACCGTACCGTCGAAAGCAGGCTCCTCGCACGACCAGGCCACCGAGACCGTAAGCGCCATGTCGAGCCTTCGGTACTGCACACTGGTGCTGATCGCCACTCACTTTGTGGCGATGTCAACGTCGAAAAACTTGGTAGGTCAATTCTTAATCCTTCTAATCAACCATTTTAAATGCATGATAAAAGTGAGTCGGCTTCATTTACCTTTTTTCCTTTCATTTCTTTCAGCCTCAAGAGGAGGATTCGGCTGTCGACCATTCGCTTAAGGTATGCGAATGTTTCATCTAGAATATACAGCTTACACATTTTCTAAATCTACAACATAGAATAGACAAACACTTGCTTTGTAACAGTTGCTGACATCTGTTGGACTAAGCTAGGACACCCCGGGGTATCAATTGATTTCGCATCACCCTCTTTCCTTATTCTTCTGTTATTCTTTACCCGAAACGAACCCTGCTTTCAACTTAAGAAAAAACATGTGCTTAATGTCTTGCGTGAAAGTTTTCCGGTGTAGGGGCTGAGGTTTGGTATGTAAAGTTGGTCACCTTCTCCGCCCAGAGTGTTCAGGAGTCGTCTAGACAGTGTGTGTTATCTTCCCTGTCTTACTGCTAGGGGGAGAAGGCAGAACCCAGAATCAAAACAATCTGTCCTCGAACAGAAGGAATCCCCTGCAGCTCCAGTGCATATCGACACTTTCACTGCCTAGGACACAAGAAACGCTTTGTTCTATCTCGTTTATGTGAGCCGCTTTGGAACACTGCATAAGAAATGTCTCGCGAAATTGGTCCTTGACAAAACAGAGAGACGAGAAACCGAAAGAAAGGGTCTCTTTGTAAGAAGCGCACGCAAGGCTGAGAGGTATAATTGGAAATAGGAAACGTAACCCCATTTTCTTTCCGCAAAGAAAGGGATTAAACTAAAACCACTGTTTGTAGGCTTGATCCGACTGCAAGAAAAATGCGGGCTATGAAATTTTGTCATACCCACAAGCACTTCTTCTAACACCTTGTTGATGATTCTTGTACGCGGTAGTTTATTTTTGTAGCTTTTAAAACTCTTCAACTTGGTGTAAACGGTTCGTCCCCGACGGAAGGTAGCGGTCTTATGCACAGCCAGTCAGCTGTACGGGCCTGTATTTCACCGGCCGGTTTCACAACAATCTCCTGAGCCGCAGTGTTCTGTGTGTTTTCACCAGGAACCATTTTGGCAACTTGCCCAAGATCGTGTCCTGAACCGAAATGACCTTGGATGAATCCTTAAGCTTGCCTAAATGTACTATACAATCGCGAGCGATCAATCTTGATACGTTTTTGCCAAGCGTTCTTGCGATGTAGCAGAGTAATCATTTCCATCTGTGTTTTTATCCTACCCAATGGTAAACACGGCCTCGTGACGTAGGGGTGGGTTCTTCCAACAAGGTCAGATCTAGATGTCGAGATGGTACTTCTCTTTTTTATTATTACCAATCGAAGCCTTATAAGAATTTACCGTTATATTTCTTGCATACAATATACGTAATATTTTGTAAGAAAGACTCCCGTCATAGTAAAAAAAATGTTTGGTTATGTTGGATACAAATTTTAGTTTTACGACCTTGACTAGCGCACGGGATCTTGTTATGTTGTTTTCTAACTTTCCTACGTTGCGCACACATGGTAAGGTTTTGTTGATGGAGAGCCAAAGATCGGCAATCCCTGTCAGTTGTCCTGTTCTTCATATCCCAAGCACGATTGATTGGCCTTTTTCAACCTCCTTGATTAAAACATTAGTACGTAATACTAGTATGTCCCTAAATGAGTAATTATGAGATTCAACAAGTATTCCATTAATTAGTTACAAGCACGCGTGAGTTTAATCATCATTATCAGTCAGCTATCATCTCGATAGCAAATACTACAAACTACAAAGACAAAGTACTTAACTTTTTAGGACATTCAACATTCTTTATACAAGATAGCACATTCGACTTCTTTTTAACAGGTGTTTTTATTACATCTATGCTACATCGTAGCACTGTTCGTCGAGGCGTTCAACTTGCCCGCGGTTTATTTTCAACTGTCACCGCCGGGTCACATCAGGACTTAAGTGAGTGGAGATGTTTGGCGAAAGTTCACATGTGGCGCATCCTCCCCCGCTGAACCTACAGACTACAGTCCATCATTGTCCCCAAGCAGCGTACCGAGAGGTCGTTACCATGGAGACCGCAAACTTGACTTTACCCGTCGTCCCATCCGTCACCCTTGTTAATCTATCTTCTCTATGACTGACCTAAAAGTTACAAGCTGGTCTCTACAACTATGTCCGGTCGGAAGCTGTACCTGTATGCCTTCTTCTGACCCGTAGTTTTGCTGCAGGCAAATTGCGATCTAAATCTTGGGCCACTGTTCGTTGCCTAGTAGTACTCTAAGAGACGAAATGTTCTCGGTAGTTATTATGTTTTGGTTTTCGCGGGGATCTCTTCATCGCGAACTTTAAACCACCGCAAAAAAAGTTGCTCCGCCCTTTGCCCACCTACTCGCTTGTTTCGACCACAAACACTTCAATTTGTGCCACCGCGAATTTAATTTCTCGTGAACATTTTGCGTTTTACAGTATCTGCTTCAGGGGTGTATGTGCTGATGTTTTTGCGTTTCTCCATGCATACTGCTTTGATAACAAGGGGTCATTTGGGGTTATCTATATCACGCCTTGATACCCGTGGAATTAACAACGGCTTGACCTAAAAAGAGTGCAGCACATTCGGGCAACATTGTTGTCCGAAATCGTCTGAAAACATAATTTTTAGATCTTCTGTGAACAACGCTGTGGACTTGTACCATCTGATATAATTTCTTAAAAAATCGTCAGAACACGATAGCATATATTATGGGAATGCCAAAAACAGAAATTTGGAACATTTTCAAAAATTCGAAAGTCCTCGAAAATAGGTTAAAATTTATCTTGAAACTAGTTCTGGTCAGTTGATGTTGATTCCAAGAAACAGCCGCTATTTTCCCCGATCGCTAATAGAAACCATCGGGTAAGCAGACTCCCTATAGTCCATTTAGACCGGTCTGTACCAGATAGCTGGTCAGTTGCTGCTGTCCAGTCAAGTGATTTGATTGACACTAGAGAGACCCTTCAAACGTTGACAGCTCTATTCAGCACTTGGTGGTGAAGCACTTATCTTACGTTTTCATCACAAGGTCAGAGACTAAAAGTGTAGGTAGACCTTGGTAACATGTCATCCTTGACACAGGAACTTAACTACGGTGACAGTGATAAATTCACAGATGAAAATAACTCAGTCTGTCTTCAATAAGGCATTTTACGACATACGTTCTCCTTTTCGGCAGTATTGTTACGATTACGACATATCTTATGGTTTTACGACTGGCAACTTGTCGACTTGTGTGTAGCACATGTTTTGCCATGACCGTTCGCCTGAATACCAAACTTTGTCCCTGACCGATTTTCTATCAGTCCTTGCTCTCCTTTGCCAACGCATTCTTCTGTAGCCACCGTTGAAAGTCCCAATGCCCTATTCAGTCACATTTGAATAATCTCCAAGCAGATTCCCGGTGTCATAAGTATCAAAGTTGACCAAGGAGAATAGCCAGCTAGAGGAGGTCAGCCGCCTACCGGTGCCCGTCTGACTCCCTTTGGCCGACTGTACTCCTTGGTTAGCTTTGATACTATCTTGTGGCACCGTAAGATCTGCTTGGAGATTAACATTTAAACCCTTTTTTTTTTGCAGGTTTTAAGTCACTAAATTCTAGAATGCCCATATGAATAAAAATGGCTGACTCTTTATATTGGTTGGTTGGTCGCCCGTTTGACATTTTCTGTTCATTTTGTTGCTTTCCACATTTTTTTTCTGACAAATCTAGATGATGCGTGAAAATCTATACTTTCGTTTTTAGAACTACTTGATCAGTTTTCCTTATTATTGCCACTCACTACATCAACGTTACATAGTCTTGGACTTTGGAATCATCCAACGCGCAAACTTTGTGTGTTATTCTAACACAAAGTGCAATGTCACTGGTGTCAATGCCATTCGGCTATTTCTGTACCACTGGAGTATTCACTATGCCAATTGTTACATAGGTCAGCAATGACGAAGTTGCCAAGTATGCGATGTTCGAATATTTTCGCTCAGGATCTTGTTAAGTATGATGATTCCAACGGCTGGTGGGTTTTTGTTTTCCGTGTTTGTTGGCTAAGGAAGCAACGAAAACAAAATGAACCCGCGATCAGAGACTTTTAACCTACTGAGAGTGCGAATGAAAATTGTTCATGTTCAACCCATTTTTTAGAAAAACACACCTGAATTCGGCCACAATTGTGCCGCTGTCCATGGTAGCCGGCTCCGAAGCCTCAAATTTGTCCCAGTGGACTATTGGATGCCGTGGTTTTAACTTCGAATTACAATCATCCTGGGGCCCGGTTATACCCCAAAATACCCCGGTACCCGTAGGGTGTCCCATGGGGCCAAGTAGGGGCCATGCCAGAATGTACCAGAAAAAAACAGCCTGTGAACTGCCAATTTTCCAACTTTCCAATTGTGACCATGAGATCAACGCATGGTTTTTGCTGAGTCTATGTTACTGGTATCGATATTACCGTTATGGTATACAGGGAATGTATGATGGTTTATATGGTCCCCTGATGATGCATTTCATCAAAGTGACTATCATAGTCATCGCACGACTTTGTCGCAGGCAAGTTTTATCGTTGCTATGGTAAAAACGACTGATAAGCTCCAATCATTGTTAGTATCAAGACAGCTGTAAGACATGTCCACGACTATCTCGAGAATGCCCTCAATGCGCCGTATAAAACCTACCACATGACAAACATGGGTCTGGGGATATTTGCTATCCTCAGTTGTTCACAGGTAAATTTTAGACATCACACAACGAAAGCCCCATTCCACTAGACGGCGATCGCGCTGCGACCTCGCTTCGACTTGAAGTTAGTATTAGAAATTTTGAAAAATGTGTATCTCTTGACTTTAGAATTGGATTATCATGCAAAATATAAAGGTTATGACTGACAAGACAACAAAACACACAAAGTGTAAAAGATTTGTTTATGTCTGAAATTTGTGGACTGCTCTTTCAAATTTCAGCGCTATCACAGCGAGGTCTCCGCCCTGGTGGAACGGTGTATAAGGCTCGATTTTGGCAACAATTCTAGAAGTATCCTCACTGGCACCCATACGTGTATCTACGCCCGCAGCTTAAAATACTTGTAGTCTAAACGTTTCCACGGTTGTTAGTTTGACTTTGCAAACCGTCGCGATATTTTGCGGTTCCGTGCGGTCGTCAGGATGTGGACTTTCCCCAGGGAAGGGTGCACATCTGGTCACGTGACACGGGGCGATCCTGCAGACGACTTTTAGGTCAAACTGATGGCATCGTGTTGCAGTGTAGGAGCATTCAGCGTACGACACTGTCAGAATTTCTATAAACTTAGATAATAATTATACAGAAGGAAGAAATAAAAGACGAGCTGTTTTCAAAAAAGTAAAGCTTCCCCTTGGCAGCCATTGCCCGCAACTCGTGATCATCCCTGTTCTTGCCTTCGTCCATGGATCCAGTCTGAAGCTAGCAGCCCGTTCTGCAGCCGATTCATAACTAGCCTGGTATCCAATATAGCGGCCGAATCCCTTCGTGCTCTCACGCAAATAATGAGAGAACGAAGAGACCCGGCAAATACAATAGGTTTGTATACAGGCTAATTCATAACGCGATTTAGCTTGTGACACCGCAATATCTTCACAATCCAATCACCAAGGCCAGTTTATTCCAAAAACGCTTATTCTTTGGGACATTATCACAATGGGAAACTGTTTTGCGTCGACTCTATTGTGTAAATCCTTTCTGAAAAAGAAATATAGAACATGTGTGAAGAACATGGCTTCACACCCATAGGGTTTTCCGTTGTCATTGCCAAGTTTGATAGACTACCTCCTGAGGGCGGACACTGTACGCTCCAGAGGCGTTTAGTATGTCTGTGTGATATCCGCGCCTCCGAGTTTAGTCTCAACTTCCAATTTGCAGAGTTTTAACCCTGTACAACATCCCAGACAGATGCCGACGACAGGAGGTCAAAAGTACGGTCTAAAAGTGCCAGTTACCCAATCTACAGGTTATAAGTTCTGGCCACAAGAGTCAAGTAACACGTGTAGAAATTTGTTGAAGGACAATGTGTTTTCTCTCTTCCGTTGTTCCCGACTTTATTCTTACTTCTGAAAAAGAAGTTATCTTTTTCGCAAAGAAGTTATGCTTTCAACTTGGACAATTTGATATCAACATGATATCGTTAGAAGTAATGATTGATTTCCATGCTGTTTTGTTCGTGGGGTTTTCACTAAGTCTTAAGCCGTAAGGACGAAGTGTCTGAATTATGGTACAGATGTGGATGTTGGTTCGGATCCTGACATTATTCTACGCAGTCTGACGACGCATTCTGAGAAACGGTGCAGACATAAAGTCTGAACCCTGTTAGAGTACCCTCTCAGATATGGCGTCACACAAGTCTAACCCGAACATGTCCTGTCAATTTTAATTCGAAAACAAATCCCTTCCATGATTTTCTCAAGTATGTAGACCTTGTAGAGCAAATCATAGCTTCTTTCATGAGACTTTCCCCACGTCATGTTTTAAGCCTCATGCAGCAAAGCAACACAGCTATATTTTTCTCACATGACACAGGCCAGGACACTAGATTGCTCTTCTGGAAAGTCAGCATACTATATAAAGATGAAATGTTAACATCTTATCTCCTGGTGTCTACAAATATCTGCCATGAATTTTGCTAGCCTGGCTAAATCGCGCTACTAGCCGCCCGAATGTCTCATTTAATCCTTGGAAGCGGAATTGATTGTATTAAAGGAGCCCTAAGCAGTTTTTGCCTGTTTTAAGTGGAAATATTTTGGATAACATAATCTGTGTGATATTGACATCTACTGCATTATATTTGCACATTTACATCGTTATTTCATACTTTGAGTGGTTAAAAACGGCGCAAAAACAAGCCGCGCGAGGATTCCCTAATTATTATACCCCCCAAAAATTAGGCCCTTATCCAGCCAGTAACCGTTTTCCGTCGACAATGTTCGGCAAGTTCCGGGCGCGTGACGTTTTTAACCACTCAAAGTATGAAATAACGATGTAAATGTGCAAATATAATGCAGTAGATGTCAATATCACACAGATTACGTTATCCAAAATATTTCCACTTAAAACAGGCAGAAACTGCTTAGGGCTCCTTTAACACGAGCTAGAATTTTGCTATGCTAAGCAAAACTTGATGTCTGACTGGTAACTATACCATGGCTGTGTTAAGAAACCCAAGATTGTCCTTAATTGAGAAACTTCAACCTTCTTTGTCATTTTTGATACACTCAAGTTACTTAACATCTACAACTGTCGTCAAATATGTTCATTCGGTCATCAAAAACTTTCGAGACAGACCATATCCACCTATCAGAGATTTTTTGTAAAAACCTTAAACCAAGGACTTGCAGCTGTTTTTTCTACGTGCAAGTGTTTTTGTGGGGATTTCAAAAATACACACAGCCAGTCTTCGTTTATATCCATTGTTTCGGTGACAGCTAAATTGACATTCATGACTCGAAAATGCAGCAGTGAAGTGCCAGTGAAACAGCTGGATTTCTTTGTTGAGAATATTTACGTCGAGAAGGGATTGTTTCGTGTAGATATGTTAAGAATAAGGCGCTTCAAAAATAAACTACATTAGTCTGTTACGTCTACTTTGGAATTTAAACTACATAGAAGTCTGGAATGACAATACAGCAATGCCTTACAACATAATGTTACAAACCACCTGTTGCCAGGTACCACCAAGAAAAACGCCTTCATCTTACTCAACATAACAGGGGAAATTTTGATTAGTCAGTGTTTCTTTGTCGTTTTTAGCTGTTTGCATCATAAATGGTACTAGTAATTTTGACAATTATGTGAAGAAATATTAAAATACTATTAGCTAATAACCCATCTTGTCTTATTCTGATTGATGCAAATAGCTACATGACTGATAGAATGATTGACACATGTGGAACACCGTTCTCGTCTGTCGTGTTGAGTATCCCAAGTCTTGACGGCTTCACTCAGCACTCGGTAAAACGGCGTACTTCCGACCTAACAGGTGGCGGGTCGGCCCCAGTAGGGCTAAGTGTAGAGTTTCAAACCTGTAGTGAATACCGGTGCATGCAATGGCCAAGTGGGTAGATCTAGAGTGTTCGCCGTGCATTCGGTAGGTCGCGAGTTCTATCCACAGCCAAGGTATAGCAAAAACATCTAAAATTGTACATATTGCATTCACTGCTTTACACTCAAGATTTGTCATATGGTACTTAGGCCTCTGCCAATGCAGAAAGTTGCATGGCCCAAGGGCTACTGAAACTGAGATGTGCGCCGCCCTTCACAGTCTGTTGCGGGAGGGACTTGAACCTTGAGCCTAATACACAATACTGCTTTCTGCTGCTGTATCATCAATTTGTGACTTCGTTGTGTTTTATCTAACTCCATGCGTGCAATGTCAATTGCTATTTGTTTGCGAGCTTTGGCTCAAATTAGCAGTAAGTTTCTCATTTGATTGAAAATATATGCTAAGATATCACTTTTGAACAATCATGACATCTAGCAGGGTCAATACAGTAAATTCCATCACCCTTGTCCAATGTTGATACGTGTGGCTGTTGTTGTTTTGTTTTCTGTGTTTGTGTGCTGTTTTACTTGTGTGTCACATGATACACATGTGACTCGTGGTTTCGTCTCGTTCCCAGGACACTGCAGATGATCGCCACCAGCGGGTTATGTTTGAGGGAGACATGGCCCTGACGTTTGAACAATATCACGGCGTGCAGTCTCTCATAGAGGAGAACAAGAGAAACGAAGAGGATAAGGTAAACCTTTCCTGAAATCAAATCCTATTAGAGGAACATTGTGCAACCAGAATGAAAGTTACGATTCTTGTACATGGAAATACACTCTAAATATGCTAAGTATATAAGTTCCATATTTATTGATAGTGTGTATATTATGTTTTGTGTATTGTTTTGCTTATTCACCACACGATACGTGAACGTCATAACGTTTGCAGTACGTGCAACAGAATCTCCAAGCAGATGTTTGAAGTCGAGAAAACGAAACGATTCTTGGTTCTTCCAGATGAACGAGGGGTTTGCACAGTTTTCTATAGGAGGTGATTACTGTTATAAGACGTTCTTTCCTCATAACTTCTGCTTGGAGATGCTTCTGCTTCTTTCTGCTCTCGTGAAAAAGGTTGCAGGGCATGCAAGACTACACACGTGGTTTCCTTTGTTCGAGGCCTGGGAGTATGTCAAAACCAATGTTCAAACTGGTCCATCAATGGCAGGATGTGCGGCTCCAGCTATCTCATTTTATTTCTGCTGTCCAGACAAAATTGCGAGGCTTGCACGACTACAACTTGCTCGAGGCTAAGGAATTTATCAATACCAATGTTCCAACTAGTCCATCACTTTCAGGATGTGTGGATCCAGCTATCCTCTCTCCGGAATTCCCAACGTGTTTGATTAATCTCCGTCTCCCCCCACAGGTGACACAATCCGAGCACCACGTCCGGAGTAGGCGCAAAGCAGCACGGGACCTGACCATCCGCTGGCCCAAGGCCACCATTCCGTACGAATTTGACAGCAGCTTCAGTAAGTGCCCAACATTCCCTTTGTCAGGTCGTATTTGTCACTGAAATCGTTACACAATTGCAGCTGTTCTTAGGTGGATGGATGAATCAAGTACTGGTCAACGTGGTGATTCTAAATAGTATAAACATAGTACAGTAGAAGCCGCTCTATTGCAAGGCCTATTTGCCAGTGAATTTCGTGCAATTATCCGACTGGTGCAATGATGCGAAGTTGTCAAGCTGGACCGCACCAGGCTGGGATTTTGGAG
Source organism: Branchiostoma floridae x Branchiostoma belcheri (assembly GCA_019207045.1). NCBI lineage: Eukaryota > Metazoa > Chordata > Leptocardii > Amphioxiformes > Branchiostomatidae > Branchiostoma > Branchiostoma floridae x Branchiostoma belcheri. The sequence goes on from CM033035.1 coordinate 12,095,311, forward strand.
ATTCCGTGCAGTTAACAGAAGTGTGTGTTAATCCGTTGTGCAATTAACTGGCTTTTACTGTACGACATATCACGGGTGTACAATAGTCATGCATTCACGTGACGTCATCCGTGCTTTCGTCGCCATATTGGTCTCTTATTAGCATAGCAATTGTCACAAATGAAACACCAGTATGGCGGACGGTGTTCGTCGATATGACTACGTTATAATTGACGTGTACAATGGATAGATCGCTAGATAGATCAGTAGGCATTTTCTGCTCGCAAGGATAATATGACAATGTGTAGCGATCAATTGTCAACACAAAACAATAGTAGAGCGCTATTCTTGAACCTCTTACTTCCGTTATTGATATACCGAATACGGTTTTCTGATAAGAGGCCCTTGCCAAATGCTCCGTTTGCAGAAGTGCAGTTGAAGTTTTATTGTGTCAGTGGCACAGCACAGACACGTTATCTAACGGTCGTTCCATTTAAACTCGCTGTACTGTGAAATATTTTGGCACGTTAACGTTTTGGCTTCGTGGCGCATTCTTTTATACACTGACGTTTAGGTTATTTAGGTAGCAAAGCCGTGCTACATCAAATACATTTCTGCAAACAAACAAAAATTAGGTTAGAAATCTTCTGCACTTAATGAGATTGCATAGCATACATAATACATTTGCCAACGGAAAGCTATTGATTGAAAATGCCAATGATGGCTGATTAAGGAAAGGGTTGTTTCGCCTTACTTGCCTAAAAACAGTCGCTCCCCTGACCCTTTCTTCACCTTTGACATCCTGTCCCCTCTAACCCAACAAACCTGCGACAATCTCCCTCGCCAGAGGCTCAAAGAGACAATTTTCGGTTCTGGCTTCTGGAATCCGTGGTTGACAGCTACCTGTCGTCTGCAATCACGTAACTCTCCCGCGCGAAACTTAGCCTGGATGCCAGACTGTTTCCAAGGCCTACACAGACCAGTTACTCCGCTCCAGGGCTAGTCTGGATGCCAGACTGTTTCCAGGGCCTACACAGACCAGTTACTCCACTCCAGGGCTAGTCTGGATGCCAGACTGTTTCCAGGGCCTACACAGGTCAGCTAGTTCGCTCCAGGACCAACATGTGTCCAATGAAATTTTATCACAGACACTCTTCATGTTAGACTGGGTGCCAGACTGTTTTCAGGGCACACACACAGGGCAACTCCTCGGTTCTAGGGCCATAATGCCCAAAGGAAATTCTTCAACAGACTTCCCTGATCGAGTATTGAGTTCTGACCAGGGGTCTGGCATCCAGGCTACCTTCAGGTAGACCAAGAGAAATTTCATTGGGTGTATGCCCTCGAGCCTAGGAGAGCTCGGCCTGTGTTGGCCCTGGAAACAGTCTGGCATCCAGGCTAAACAAGCCTTGGCAAGTTGACAGTCTCTAATAGATCTCTTTGTCGTCTGGTACCAACAACAGAGGACTTTATCTCCATCCATCAGCTGACTTGCTACAGCTGGGGACTTCTTGAAAGCTTTTCCCCTTAACAAGTGATTACGAGGCAGAATTTTGTACTGTAGCTATACACGTGACTGTCTGGGAGCAGGTCGTTTCGCGCTCACAGTGTGTGATGTTTACACTTTGGCACAATTGTGGCAAACGATCGGACAAAAGCCAGTGTCACAGCCTGAAGTGTATCCGTGATAAGGTTATGCCGGGGTGCAGTTACGGCAAGGCATGTTTTATACCGTTACACCGGGCCATGATAGGATCCAGGTTTATTCGGACTTTGATGATGTATTACATTATATCTGTATCTTTTCTTTGTTTTATTTTGTCTGAACCTTACCTCTTCCCTTATGATAACAATGAAATGCAGCCTGCAGGCTGACTTGAGCTTTTCACGAATAAATGTTTAAGAAACCTTTCATAGCATTACGCACTTTCTACAGAGAACCAACTAACCCCCCGACATGTACGTGAACCTCTTGCGTGAAAAACAATCTTACCTAGCTTTGGCCAGGCCTTCCTACGGGGTAAAGGATCGTAAATTTCTACAAAGAAGGGAGTAAATGGCCAGGAGAATCAGTCCACGCTAATACTGTAAATGTATTTAAGTTCGCGGGGATTTGATTTCGCGGTAGGGAAAAAAAGGACTTTTCGCGGTGATTTTGATTTCGCGGTAACATCATATACTGCAGACTTATACCATAATAGAAAAATGTTCGCGGTGGATTTAAGTTCACGGTGAAGTGGTCACCGCGAAAACCGCGAACATTAATCCACCGCGAACATTTCTGCATTTACAGTATGTACCGGCGGCCTATGGCTAATCTCCAAGCAGATCTTACGGTGCCATAAGATAGTATCAAAGCTGGCCAAGGAGTATCTGAGCCGGCTAATGGAGTCAAACGGGCACCGGAGGGAGTTTGATACTATACATTACGCACCGTGGATCTGGTTGGAGATAAGCCTATGGCGTCCAAAGTCTCCTGATAAAGAATTCTTCCTATTAGCTATATAGCCAACATAGTTCGTCTAGTAGAGGCTTAAATTCCCATCAGTTGGAATACTATTCGGACGTTTCTTGGAAGGCCCGGTCCAGTCATGTTGATAAGTGAAAGTACCGCTTAGGGTTAATTTAAAGCATGTCTTGTGGTCAACTCGATATAAATACTCCGCCCATTTGGTTTGACCTCCTTTTTCACATGCCTGTGGTCAATCATTTGGCGTTGATAGCCATCTGGACACATGGTCAACAACACTCCTCCGCATTAAAGGCAGGACAACAATATATACGCATCTGTCATTCATTCAAGGGACGCTCGACAGAATTGGGTTTTCAGTTTGGCGGGGAAAAAGCTTTTGGTATACAATCCTTCCATATAAGATAGCTTTGTCCCCATTCTTCTTCCTCTAACTCTGTCAAGGACCTCGAAATTTACTTTTCTTTCTCTCCCTTTCTGTGCAATTTCTTTGCCTTTGTTTTCTCATCACTTTCTTTGGCTGTCAGGATTGAGACAGTACGAGAGCATCCCAGTTGGTCCGATCAGAAAGTTTGAAAATCTAAAAATAATAATAATACCGAAAAACTGAAAATTTGGAATAGTACATATAGGAATACACCGAGGGTGGTGGGTTCTGAAATGACATTCTCCCTATGAGTTTCATTCTGGTAATTGATATAGATTTTAACTGAAAGGATATGAGTGATTTTAAAACCAGCATGAACTGTAAAAGTAAAGCGTGTTTAAAAATAGTATTTTCTTTTTGGTTCGAAAGTGTCATCACCATGTGATTTCAGGCGTAATTTCTCGGAAACGTTTCTTTCAGCATTTCTTTCCGCTAAAACTACTCGTCGCTTCGATGTGGTGAGATGATTTCTCCAGGGGTGTCCCTACGTTTTTTTCGTCTTGTTTGGTGACGTCAATTTGCAGTCTGTGAAATTCAATCCAAAGAATTTCTCTAATCCGCGAAGGATATACCCACACCTGTCTCGCGTAATATCGCGATGAAAGCTGCGAGAGTTCTCGTTTCCGCGGTTGAAAGTCTCGTTCACTGGTTACCGTTGGGACAGATTATCTGGATCAGCTGCTGTGTGTGATGTAAACATGGTCCTGTTGTGGCGGTGGTTAGGGTGGGAGTGGGACGGCCGGACATACAGATTATCCACAAACTGGGCCACGCACTGGCAACGATAACAAACACTCAACTCGGTCTGTTGAGCAGACGACATTAAAATGGAGCTTGCAGACGTGAAGGATTGAAATGTGAAATTCCAAGTTGTCTGGTTGCTAAGAAAAGAGCCGTTGCCTTCACGGTCCGCTTGCAGAAAATTATATCTTGTACTAAGACATAAAAGACACTGATTTCCAAGCAGATGTTTGGCCCTCCGTTATAACCGCTGGCATAATCTTCTCGCCTGCTAACGAATGGATGGTGCCCGGGCTAGCAAATGTTCGGGGTTGTTTCTTTTTTAATATTTCCCAATGGAAAATAAGATACAAAAGAAGTCCACAAATAAGTCTGCTGGCGAAAAGGTTCACAAAAATCAGCCCAAACCCTCGCAACTTCTTGATATCAATTTAAAAACACAGTTTCCTACAAAGCATCTTACGAACAGCATGGTCGAATGCTTTTGAACACACACTCAGTTGAATGTCCACAAATACAATTAAAACTAAACTTTTGAAGTTCAAGCAAATGGAGCAATTGTCAATAGAAGCACGTTTATGGCATTGCTGTTGTTGTCAATGATTAATGTATAACGTTACACTGTCCTCGCTTTTAACTTTGATCCAGGTTTATCAGAAACACGGGTCACTGACCTGTCAGTGGTCAGCTTTAAAAAGCCATGAAACTATCCATAGGGTCGTCTGTACAATGTACGTCAGTATCTGGCCGCTCGTCACTTGTTAATAACAGTGTTTACCGTATCGCCTGACAGATAAGGGGAACAGGGAGGTGTTGTTGGACGCCATGCGACACTGGGAGAAGCACACCTGCATCCGCTTCAAGCCCCACTCACCCGGCCTCGTGCAGGAGCTACAGAACAAGAACTTCGTCAAGTTCATCAAAGGGAAGGGGTGAGTCACGTGATTCAGTATCGATCCACCTATTGGTCCAAATATGGTAACGTGACGAGTGTATCCAGGAACTTGGGGACGAGAAATTTGTTTATCTCATGATGAGCCACGTGATTATACTCGTCTCCTCCCATTGCTCAGGATTAAGTCACGTGATTATGTTAAGGCTGCAACTTCATACCAGGAAAATCTTATTCCAAATCTGTATGAATCGCAAAGATCGCATAATTCGAATGAAAGCTCATCCGTTTTGGTAGAATGCAAAGTTGTAAAATTTGAGCTTGATTCCAGCAAAAAAGAATCATTCACCGTGAATTTTCAATCAACCTCTTCGACCTTTATCAGATGTATGATACACTGCTCTTACATTCTAGAAACCGGAAGCGTGATGACGTCAGGAGTGAATCAAAATTGACAGAAAGAGAGAATCTACCACCGTCATGCATCAGAGATCTCGAAGGTTGATCGGTCCTGATGATAGTGCTATGTAGTCCTATGCGGGACATCATGATGTTGATGATTGTTGTTGATAATCGTCTTATGATTTGTTTCAGTTGCTGGTCGGAGGTTGGGATGTTCGTGTATGGAAATGAGCAGATGCTATCCATGGATGACGGCTGTCTGTTTAACGGCGGGGTAAATAAATGCAAAGCAATCTAATTCAGTGACTCAGTATATCCCAAGGACGAAGTCTCCTAGATATACTAGTATCTTTTGGTGATGTGACACAAAACTTTTATATGAAACGGAACATGACGATTTTTGGGGTAGGGAAAGAAAATGAAGATAAAAAGAGCTAAAATATTTCTTGAGTAGCCCCTAGAACGTGACAGTCTGAGATCGCCCTGCAGAACACTGACATTTTGGAAGTAATCTCTCAGCACCCTGATACCTGATACTCCTGCACATGTGTTGTGCGTGACTGGAGATGTTGAACCTTAAAGTTCAAACCCAGCAGCAAGCTACTTTTGAGTACAATAAGAGCGCTAGCGCCACCTAGCCCTGAAACAATAAACTGCATCCACACATTTTTATAGATATGAGATATGAAAAAGGACATTACACTATTAGATAATGTCCTTGATATGAGGTAATAACTATGTCAAAAATTCTGTTCACTAGGTTGGAGCTGCCATCCACGAGCTCGGCCACACCGTCGGCTTCTTCCACGAGCAGAGCCGACCGGACCGCGACTCGTACGTCAAGGTCCTGTGGGAGAACGTTCGCAAGAACCAGAAACACAACTTTGAAAAGTACGACTGGGACCGAGTCAACGACTTCAACATCCCGTACGACTACATCTCCGTCATGCACTACAGATCGGACGTAAGTAACTACAATGAGTAGCTGACCAATCACTAGGGTGCTTGTAGTCACGTGATGATGACGTAAATCACTCCCTCGTGTTGGTGGATTCAATACATCACATGGAAATGTTCTTCTTATTTCGTTCCATAGCCTCAAAACGCACAGTCAGAATTTAGAACCAGTGTTTTTGTCTCTGACGATCAGGCGTCGTTTGTTCATGTCTATAATTTGTGACGTTAAATACATGACATGTAGTTCTTGCGATCTTGTTGATCATTCATGTAAAATACATAAGATGCAACTAATGGAAGAGAAACCTTTCAAAAAAGTGTACAAAAGAAAACAAGCACACGTCACACCTGTGAACATATACGAACATTTCGTCTACAGGAATTCGCTACCCGCGTTGGCCGGAGAAAGCTGCGGACAGTGGTGACCACTGACCCGTTCTTCCAGGATCTGATTGGTCAGCGGATTTCTCTCAGCTTCTTCGACATCAAGCTCGCGAACGCCATGTATGGCTGCAGCGGTGAGAGTACACTCCCATCTACACACTCACGTGATTCTGACGTCATTTAGAATCCGCCATATTGTGTGGTTAAAGACACGTGTCAAATCGTGATAAATGTTTAGAAATGCTAATAAATTAAGAAATACTTTTAACACTTGGTTTCCATCTACTTACACATGCCTAGTCTTTTCAATTTGCCATGTGTATTTAGAGATAGGTATTTCATCATCGTTCGTGCATTTTAACGGACGGACGCCAGAAGTAGATAGTTCTACCATAGCAAGTAGAATTCCAAAATCATTATATGTTAGGCTCGTATTCTACACTGGTGAACTGTGTCCTAGTCAAATCATTACTTAAGCTCACACGAAGTCAAAATACTCTTGTAACACGCTTGAGTTTGATGGTCATGATTAATTTTTCAGATCACTGCAGTCCCACCGTAAAATGCAAGGGGGAGGCGTTTCTCAACTCGGACTGTAAGTGTATGTGCAGGACGCACACGTCCCTCGGTGCGGAGGAGTGCCCCCGCAGCACTTACGTACAGATCAGCGAGCCCCCTCGGCCCCGGACCCTTCCGCCCCGGACCAGGACCTGGAGCATCCCCGCCCGCTCAGGGGAGCGCAGCAAGAGTAAGGAGAACGCCATCATCAAACCCAAGAAATCCAAAAGTGAGGACACGTTACCCTATCCAGAATTTTTGGAATATAAATGTAAGACCTTTCTGTTCAAGAACTACGTTTCTGATATGCAATACGCTGCAGGGAAAAAGCAATCATTTTATATCAAATTCTTCGACTGATAATGACAAAAATTACTTGCGTTAGAAACTTTTAACCCTTACTAATCTTATTATTAAAACTTTAAAAACTGTAAAACTTTTGTAACCGTAATATGACTTCATAGGATGAGAACACCATTTCTGATCCTGCTGCGCTCTTAATACTTGCTTTATCTAATAATTGATGATTTACATAAATTGGTCCATATCCACTGTAGCAACCATCATATTGAAACGAAATGTGTGTGTTTGTCTTTTTATTGCGAGGCGTACATATGAATGAATGAATGGTTTATTTGATCATTATGATCACACAAAAAGTATATCGCAGCCATAGGCTGCTGAGTTGCATACTTTTTACGTGTGAAAACTTAATATCTGTTTACTTCACATCTGCAGAAGCTTCTAAGTGCTACCCGAAGAACGGCGCCTCCTACCGAGGTAAGCTGAGTACGACAATCCACGGCGAGTCCTGCCTGTCCTGGAGCGACACCTTGGACCGTGACGTCAGCGTGCACACCTACCCTGGCGGGCTGGCCGGGGTGGGGAAGCACAACTACTGCCGTAACCCTCCCTACCCTTACAGCTCCCGCCCCTGGTGTTACGTCAAGTCTAGCCGGTACTGGGACTACTGTGACATCCCGCTCTGTAGAGACAGGGACGGGTCGGGCGTATCTAAGGAAATAAACAGTAAGAAACATAGAAAGGGCTACAAGAGTAGGGAGAGGGGGAGGAAGCATAGACTGTGGCTACGCAGGCGTCCGTCCTCTAAACCAGCCGATACCGAGGATAGGAGTCATTAACTAGAAGGGGCATGACCTTCCTTTTCTAGCCGCGAGGGGGCGTTGTTGATGGAGGAGAGATGGGGTTGTACATACCGAGCGTTTCTGTATATTAAACACATTCCTTGTAAAGTTTTGTATTTACAAATGATGTTAAAAATGGTGGACTTGACTTATGAAGGGTGTGAAGACTTCTGCACCAAGTTATTGAATGTGTATTGTTGTGTGGAAGCTACAAAAAGATACTTGTACATCACGCAGTCATCACCTGTAAAATACATGATAGTCATCAGCTGTGCAGCGCCGACTAGCGGCTCTACAGGTAATGCATCTCCAGAATACAGAATACTTTCACCCTGGTAAAAATTTTCTAGCATTTCTAGCTCTATGTTATTTGTATATTTTGCACATCTTAACACTATTGTCACATAGGTTTTATGATCTCGTTTGTCTATTATTTCCTAATCACTCAGACTCAATATTCCAGGTTCGAAATGGTAAGATTTTCATTGTGTGAAGCAATTTCGTCTGTATCATACTGTGCCGATACTGGAGAATGTCGACTATTTATAAGCACAGGCTCAGCAGATATGTACTTATAAGACATTTGCAGGGAGCGCTTTTCACATTTCATAGATACTGATTACCTCACCGGCATTGCTAAGTTATACGGACACTATTTAAGATGTCTTGAAGAGAAACGAAGACCTCACATAGTCTCGATACAAAGCCTCATTGATCACTCATATGTAATATTTTGACAACAGGTTTGAACTGAATAAACCAAAAAGCCACCACATGCGTTTCGTTACGTTTTCTTTCAGAAAGTGTACATGATCTTATATGATTATAGTTCATCAACTGGGATATATATGATAATTGTCCGGTTTAAGCTAGCAACGTCTAACATGGGATTGAAGGGAGGGAGGGAGGAAGAAAGGAAGGAACAAATGAATGTATCAACGAATACAATGAATGAGTGATAAATGAACGAATGAAGGAAAAGATGAATGGATGGATGGATGATTAAATCTCGCTTATAGCAGCCCGCTCAATATCCGGCCGGCCTCATAGACGGTTACAGCCCTGGGCAGCAGAGTTTGTGTCACACAGACTATACAAGTCGTATCTTCAGCCCTTATAGCTTATGCGTATATAATTGACGAAACTGTAAATTTGAGTCACTCAGGGCCATCCCAACCTCACACCTCATCTGCTATTCGTGATTTACGGACATGGTGACTTCGGTTACTACAAAGGGAATAGCTCACGATATATCATAATGACATCTGCACCCTCCAGATATTTTTTATTGGTCGTAAAGTCCTGGCAGCCGCACCTGGACCCTTAGGTTACAGTTGAACGGTCACCCGTTGATAGAAATTGTGACGTTTTGAACGTAGGGGTGGGGGGTGGTGATTGGTGCCACATGACCAATTACGTAAAGCGTAGTAGTCGGCCGATTTGATTCTACGTTATTCTCCGGACCCATACGTGTAGTGTAGTGTAGTCGGTGTATTCGACGTGTAGTGTAGTCGGTGCATTCTACATATAGCGTAATGGGCGTCTAAATAAAAAGGGTATGGCGAAGCCAGGCTGTCGAATCTAGCGTAATGGGTCGCCACTACCTGTCTCACTTATGCGTAGAGCGTTAACGCCAGTGCACGACATATTCTGGCAAGAGTTTAAGGTGAATGATGCAATGTGCATATGTGAGTGTTCTAATCATGGACACATTGTAGTTTCTGTTTTGATAGCACGGGATTTGAAAGATTTTACCATTCTTCCATTCATTCATTTATTAATTTTATCAATCCGTCAGTCATCCGTTCATTAGTATTCACAAAGGTCGGCTAACACACTGCGCTGTATATACGGTAAAGGCTTACTCTTAAGGATCCGCTTAACATCTTCCTTGGCATCATTTTGGTCAGAAACAAAGAAAACCCATTATCTATGTAAAAATAATCAGAAAACTTGATACTAAACGTAGGTTTAACTTACTCCTGCCGGCGGGGGTGAGCATTACGAAATGAATAGTTTGGACAGGCGTTTTTACCCCGAGGGTCGCCATCTTGGTCCGACACCTGCGGTTCCCTTTGTGCTATTGTGTGTGTGTTATCTCTGAGATCTGCCCCTCCGGCGGGGATCCATTTGTGGCATCTCACCGGAGCCCCACAAACGGTGTGCAATCAGCCGAATGGAATGTACTCCAACAATGTGCTGGCATTCCTCGCTCAGAGCTAATAATTAGGCGACCAAACATGGCCAACTTTTCCCCCTGCCCCCCTCCCCCTTTTCCAACAAACAGCTTAAACACAAACGATACAATCACGCAACTTAAAAAATTACTTCTCCGTTGTTTCGCTCCGATCAATTACCTAATTGCCACGTTATAATTATCAGACACAACGCAGGAGTTTTGACGCAGGTGGTTAATTCAGTATCATTCAGGGGGAGGGGGGCGTGCCAGACAGAAAATCATAGGGTAAAAACCGACAAACCTGTGTTTAACTGTGATTCTTCCTTTGCGTCATAGGGCTCTTTTCAATTCAAAGATTTGCATAACGCAGCATCGTGTCTTTAAGTTTTATTGTTACGTGTACGTTTATATACCTGTATATAAGTTAGCCTCCATAGCAGGCTCTCTATGGCCTTTTTTGGCACTTTTGCTGGCCATTTCTTTTTGTACTGGGTCGCTCATCGCTGGCCTGTTCTGATAGCCGGCTGTCAGAAAAGGCCAGCAATCAGCAACCCAGTACAAAAAGAAATGGCCAGCAAAAGTGCCAAAAAAGGCCATAGAGAGCCTGCTATGGAGGCTATATATAAGTGTTCCTCAAGTTCTTCTCAAGATAGTATTTACGCATTGACTACTAGATCTTCAAGTATTACTACAGTGTTATTATCAACCCTAAACACCGGAAAAAGCGACGCACTATCCGTTAAGGAAATGCCAGGCATGTCTTGGCTAGTCCTCGAGTCTAATTTAGCCAGAAGCGTGATTCACAAATAAACCACTGTTGACTGTAAATGAGTTGATCAGATTTAAGCATATTTCTTTACCACAAGACAAACAGGAAATAGTACGCCCTGTGTTATTTCCTGATATACGTAAAACAACCAAGAATCACATCATATGGTGACCGTAGTAACCTATGGTTTACTGCAATGTTGTTGTTGTTGTTGTGAGTACGTATTCCCAAGAGGTTGTTCGGATAATCTAGCCTTATCTCAATAGCATATAATGAGAGAAATAATGGAGGATCGGAATCTGGAACATTTAGCGATTAGAACGATGCCCAAACTGGATGCTCATTTTGAGTGGGTGACAAACACTCAAACAATACCACTTAGACACAGAGTATGTGTGGGTGAGGTTTTCTTTTTGAAAATTGGTGTCTGGCCTTTCGGTGCCATTTCCTACGTCCCTGTAGATTTCCTGTCGTAGTAAACACAAAGTGGTGATTAAGATGAGATGTTACAGATAAGATTGCGAGGTGGGGCCGTGCATATACACTTTTAAATTTATGTATGAACCAATCATAGCTGTCGTCTCATCTGTACTCATCTATGTCTGACAAGGTTCATGTAAACTTAACAACTGTTTTCTGATATCATATTTTTCTCTGTATACCACTCTTGATATGCTGTAAAAATTAACAATTGAGTCACCTTTGTTTCATAAGCTATTATACAAGATGCATCTGGCATCAATATCCACATTTAAGTAACTATTGTCCTTGACAAGGACGCAATAAAGAGATGAGAAATGTGTTGGTTTTTTAAATGAGTTCCGGCCTTTTGTCTTCAAACTGCGTGAAACTTTCTGTCGCTTTAGCAAAGTGTCATGTCCTCTTTCGGGTCTTCATTCGTTCGAATTCACTGACATCGTTTTTCTTTTCAAGAAAAGAGCATTCGACACATTCAGAAGTTTTTAACAAAAACAACTCATAGAAATGTGTATTTATCTTGTGTTCAAGCCAGTTCTGTCATAGATAAGGATGTCTTCAGTCATTCTTAAAGGAAATACGCGACATACTTGTCTGAATACCTCAGATCAGGGCCGGCTTTGTCCTTAACTGTACCTCCATTCATGATATGTCCTTCTTATTCATGAAAACAGATGATATCTATCTCCCAAGATAGATGATGACATGTAACTTGATGCTACACAACTTCCATATTTATGAACTACTTGCTGAACTCTCGGTGCCCTTTGTTAGGGCGTACCCACGAGGGTATATCGTTGGACGCTCCCTCCCACACTTAAGACACTACATATCCCTAATAACACAAAGCTTTCACACATTACACATAGGTGCACGGTGTTCTTTTCGTGTCTTTGAACTCCCTACACGCGATTGACAACAGATCATGATAGTTTCCGATGACTGTTTGTGTTTTTGAATGGCACCTGGCGAGGAACACCCTGTCCCCACACCGTACGCTCTCTTTGACGGGCGTCACGGTTTGGTAAGTACCTGCCCTGAGGCGAGGTGCAGCGGGTAACAATGAGAGAATTCCGGCGTCGAGGTCGGACCAGTTGTCCATTTGTCACGGAGGGCACAACGTGCGAGGACATCGCTGCTATCTGTGGACCCCGCGGACCCCTAGGACTTAACCTTAGTAAGTAGTTTTACAACTCCGTTTCCATCAAGGTCCACCGCGTAATGCTATCACACGGTATCTCCGCATAGTGAACGTAAGAGCTGTTCGACCGGCAAAAAGACGATCTTAGGAGATACAAAATGTCCGACTTAAGATGTAACAGGTGCGCTCCAATTAGTACCTAAACAGGTGTGAATCCCACAGCGCTGATTCCATACTTCTAGTCTTACTTTTTCCTTTTACGAAAGAGTTTTATACTTTTTAAAGAAGTATGCCATCCTTGCTTGAAGAAGAATCTTTGCGACGATGTTGAAAATGCGTAACCAGGCGGTTTTAGTTGAAAATAGGCATTTCAGCCACGCCTGTTCTTGTGCAGAAAGTAGCATGGTTGTAAATTGAAAAAACAAGCAGGGGGCCCGACAACCTGTTATTTTCTGTCTGTGCCTTTTGATTCGCCAGGAACTAGTTGTCTCTTCGCACCTTTTCTGTGAGGAGAAATTATGAGAACAAGAGACGGGCCTGTCTCTTGTAGATGCTGAAGGTGTGGCCCTCAAGGGGAATTCCATGTCTACGTGACTAGGTCCACATCTATCTTTCAACGACTAAACAAGAGTTGGTTTCAACCTGGGAACGCAAAGATAGATATCTACCCTCCTTTTTTTTTGTTATTGTGGTATCAAAAGGATAATAAGAAGAATGTACTATCAACCGTGCATAGTAAACGTGGGCGCCTCGTTTTATCGCCGTAGAAGGGTATAATTATGGTTCGTTCGGTCTATGAGTTTGTTGCTGTATTCTGCTGTTAGATGTCAACTCGTGTTTCAAAAGACTATCGTCAAATAGAGATTCATACGTAGTGTACTTATTTGAGAATCTCCTTTGATATTTGTGATAACAGCCGATCTAGAAATATGAAGCATTAAACTCGTAAAATCGTTGAAGCCTGACAGGCAAAATTACAGGTATACTTCGCAGATGTCTGTCATTGGGTGTTATAATGGGCGACAAAGCCGTCATTGACGACCCGTCGAACTTAGCATCATTCAAACCAAGATCGTTACATAATGTCCTTGTTCAAACATGCCACTGCACCCATATTGGACAGTTTGTAGTTTTACATCCCCTTCCGTTGCCAATATTTCGTTGAATCAAACGATACCTTTTGCAGGAAACGCTCTTATTAGAACTTAACGTTAAAGATGTAGCGACGCAATTTCCTTTGCCATTAGGCAAAAACAAATAGACTAAAATGGCTTCCGAAATGTTTCGTAATGTTCTAGACTGATTACAGTGTCCCATTAAAAGGGGTAACATCATTGGTGGCCCGTTTGAACTATTTAGACCTCCTACACACAATGTTTTATTTGAAATACCTTATGATCTTAAACTGTATGTCTTGGCCACAAGGCAACCGTATGTATTATTCCAGACGTGTTTCTGTGGTTATGGGTGAAGAAACTCTTTGTATAAAAGCATGTTCAGGATAAATGTATCAACATAGCTGACATTTTCATGTTCTTTTTACCTCTCGAAATATTCACAATCTTCGCCTGAATGTTTGCTTGATTATGTTTGGCTAAGCTTTGTCATGCGTATTTGGCAACTGCAACAACTGAAGATGTTTCTGTGTGCTGTACATTTTCTGAAACAGCTAGAAATCCTACAGGTTCATAGTTGAGCGACTTTTGGTCGTGTTTTCGGTGTGATGAAAGCACGCAGATAAAAACGGAACGGATACTTAAGTCCTCTTTATGTTGTTGTCAGTACTGGAGCAGCGGCATTCCGCAGAAAAACGAGAATCTGGGGAATTTCCGCGGTCACGAGTGTGATGGAAGCCTCTCGTTTAGGGTCACAGGTGACGAAATACACGTTTTGACAGCGATCGATCTCATCGTAGGTCCATCCACCTGTTCGCTGTGTATACATTGTCTACCGTAATGACATCGACGTAATACCCCCTCACATGTAGCGAAAATCGATCGGACGACGAGTCTGCGAGCTCTAAATTACGAGGAGGCATGACCCTGACGGGAAGGGGGGAACTCTGCTATTTCTTCGTCGGCATCATGGTCATGCCTCCTCGTAAGTTAGAGCTCGCAGACTCGTCGTCCGGTCGATTTTCGCTACATGTGAGGGAGTATAAAGATGACCGGGTCCACACGACGTGCATGCGTATATATTCAAGTCCGTATGTGGCCCGTATGGAACTGATAGCCTCTACCAGGCTTTATAGGTCACTAGAAAAATAGCAGAAATTGGACAAATATAGACGGATAACATGCCAGAGGAGTTAGCTGTCCGAGGAGTATGGTTTGCGACCCAGCTATCTCGTCTGGCATGTTATCTGGCTATATTTATCTCATTTTTATCATTTGTCCAGAGACCCGTGGAGCCTGGTAGAGGCTACCAATTCCATACGGACCACATACGGACTTGAATATATACGCAAGTGTGAAGCCACCCAAATACTACCATATGTCGTTTTACCTTCAACTACTCTTACATCATCTCAAGGCACTTAGACTTGTAAAAGTTAAAAGAGTAGATATCTGACACATTTAGACACCAGATGGAACCAGAACGATGTTCCCATTATTCTGAGTCATTTGAGTGAAAACTTCCATGTCAAATTTCCGCGTAAAGCTCTATTCACCATAAATGCGTATGCAGGTGCTTAAAGGCAATGATATACTAAAACGCCAGATCTTCCCACGATGCTTACTCAACCAATTTACGAGCTCTGTACTCAGTTAATGAGCAAACATTTCTTTGGAGTAATTATCAGATGGTGTTCTCTTACACCAATTGTTTCCTTGCAAAAAAATGGGTGTTTTCATTCCTTTCGTATACCGGATACCTCCATATCATACCGACAATCTCTTGTTTGCTTTGATAATAGCTAGTGGCGATATAACACCTATGTCTTTCTGTGCCGCGTCTGATCTTTTTCTTCCATAGCTTATTGTCTTTTCCATCTGACATATTTTTCGTGCATTAAAGTTCCGAGAAAATCCACCTTTTTTGTTGACTGAAAGTAAGGAGGTTATATATAACTTCCTGGTGGTTATATATAATCTCCTTAGTCAAAGCAATAATCCGACAGATATTTCCTTCGCTAATGGAAGACCAAATATGCACATATATGTCAACCATGTGACATAGATGTCAAATGTATAGAATAACTTTTTTTGACTATACGTGTGTAGATGGTAGTCAATATGTTTTCCTCAGGTGATATGAAATTGTTTTTATAACTTTGTACTAAACTAGTAAAAGGCGTAGCCGAAACAAGTTATCGAGTTTCATAATACGTATCTGTTAATGAGCGTCTTTGCCAAATCATTCTTTCCTGATGACGTCATAGAGATAACAACGATTGTTGGCTTTAACGATTAATACACTAGGGAAAATCTTTCAAACAAATCATGTTTTTGTAATACAAGGTATTTACAAGTCAAAATCATCGTAAGAAATTAGATTTGTATGCATTGTACTGAAACGTGCTAGTCACGATTTGGAATTGGATACTGAAGAACAGATGGACAAGAACAATTATACCATGAAATAAATCACACCAGCTTTATGTATCATTATCTTAACGGAAGTGTGGGATAAGCTGTACAAATCGGACTGCGGTTAAGATAGGCGTTCCTTGCCAATTAAAATCTCTGTCATTTGATGTACTCAAGACAACTACTCATTAAAGACATCATCTCCATAAGAAAAGATTGAGATTTCGCACGCGATTTCTCAGTTCTTCTCACGGATTGTTTCTAATCTCGGCATCAGGAAGAATTTCTTTGATTTTTCTACATTGATTGATCGAGGGTTATCGATCATACAAAGTCATGCCAATTAGGGTTTAAAAGAGGGCAGCCCCCCACCCCCATTTACATCCTCGACAACTTCATTCCTTTGTCGGAGATTAACAAAAGTAAAAGCGGATATAACTTTGCACAAAGTCTAAGTGGAACGCATATAGCTAATGTTTTCAAATAATGGACATTAGTTCGTTAAAACTTCCCTAATCGTTACCCCATTAACAGTAATGCTTTTCTGGGACGGCTTTGCTGAAGGCAAAATACTTTTTCTTTGTTCTCATGGAGGAGATTAATCGCTGCATTCCACACCTAGCGCGGCTTGTCTTTGTAGTAGGCTTCTTCTTGGTATGTGGAGAATGATTGACGGCCAATCTCGGCCAATTTATTTTCATTGATTTACTATTGATGCTGCTTTATTGTATAAAGACCACCTCTGTCAGGACCTCATTAGATTTAACTACGTTCGCTTTTTCAAACTACATTTTGACGGGAAATAGCCACAATCAGATATGTAATTATGTACCTTAAAGCCATACTTTACATCGTTCGTGTTAACTACATTCGATTTTTCAAACTACATTTTGACGGGAAATGGCCAGATGTACAATCAGAGATATAATTGCTGACGATAAATCTCTGCTTTACCTCTTTTATGTTACGTATCCTAATCAGTATTTGAAGAAGCCTCTTCAACTGTAGACTGTGGAAGAGGATTTATGCTTTATTTGCATCTATTGCATACTTATTCATACATATGTTATTTTCTTCGTTTTTTTAGATATAACAGGCGACGCCAACACCCTGTGAAAGAGACACCATGAGACTTTTCCTGTGTACCCTGCTGGCATTACTCGCTACCACGAGTGCAGCATGGAGTTTCTGGAACCCGTTTGCCAGCGGCAGCAAAGGTCTGTTCATCGTTTTGTGTTCTTGTTTACTAGCATCCAAGATACATGATCCTAACACTACTTGGCGTTGTGTGTGGCTGCTGTGTGGCATAACTGTGTGTTGGGCTCGGAACCCAGAGATCCCGAGTTCGATACCCGCCGTGCACCGACGTTGTGCCCTTGGGAAAGACACTTGACTCACCATTCAAAGTTCAGGCATCGATATCCGTAATTGAAAACGCCACTGCTGTTTCGTAAGCGGTTATAATAATTTTTCTTAGCTTTAAGATTAGAACAAAAAAATTATATGATTCAAGTGAAATTAAATTTTATTAAATCACCATAGAATTCATGTACGCATATATCAATGTCTCCTAATAGTGTCAGTTAAAAGTAATATTATCATCACGATAGAATCGACTAACAATTAGAAAACTAAAATTTTCGAAATTTTTGTTACAGTTACAACTTTAGTTCCTAATATATATATAACGCGTAACGCATGCAAGTGACTTGAAAGTAAAGATTCTTCTTTTTATCTGGTACAGAGCAACTTCTGCGCCAAGAAGAAGACGAACTCATTCCTGACGAAGACTGCTACACTGGTAAAGGCGAGAAGTACAAGGGCCGTACTTTCTTCACGGAGAAGGACGAGATGTGTCTTCGATGGGACTCTAGCGAGGTGCTGTTCCGGTCGTACAACGTGCTGACGCACCCTGACGGCGAGTACGGGGTGGGGGAGCACAACTACTGCAGGAACCCGGCCCCCGGGACCGTGTCCCGACCCTGGTGCTACGTCGCGTCAGAGGAGGACTGGGACTACTGCAACGTTCTGAAATGCTTAGGTATGCGTTTATAGATGCATGTGTTCCCATTCAAATAACGTCAAATGTTTCTCCAAAAATGATTTATACATCATTACATACATGAAAAATGGAGGTATAGTTTTGGACCCGTTGCCTCTGTGTGTGTGTGGATCAAAGTGATAACTTAAGAACCTGAAACTGCATGGATTTTGATCATATCAACGCAAACGGCGATGTTGATTTTGGTCCCCATAACGGCTACCTTGATACTGCAGCAGAACTTCCGTTTTCGTATCTTATGTCCTAGACATTCTGTGGTCTTGCTCATACAAGTATTTTTTTTCGTTTCCCCTTCAACAACTAGTATTCTAGTTGAGACTGTACTGCTGTGCCACAGTCTAGAGTATCTTGCTGTATGGGGTTATCATTTACGAACTTCATTTCAAAATGACAACTCAACACTATTGATGATCACTTCCTTCCCCTGCTTACATTTATGACAACTTTACCGTAAAGCCGATAAGTAGATTTGAGTGTTATGTTCACCAGGATCTGATGGTGGTGACGAATGCGCAGAGCCTGTGTGTAACAACATCTGCGAATATGGTTTCAAGAAAGACGACAAAGGATGTGACACATGTGACTGCAAGGATCCTCCAAGTAAGTACTTATATCCGAGTCATACAAGTATCATATGAAACCTTCTGGTTCTGCAAGTGTTTTCAGATATTGAAACGCATTTTGTAGCTGTTTCCTTGTCATATTGGTCACATGATATCCTGAATTTCCCTTACATTCTAGATCGATTGATTATAGAATACACTGTCGCTGGAAAATCGACACACATGCATACGAGATTATGTTTTGCCATTTTCCCCGTTGTGTCAAGTCGTTTACTAGTACGTCTATTTGAAAACAAGAAAAAAAAGATTGGCTGATGTCACCGGTACCGCTACAAGTTGTTGCAGTATTTCAAGTATCTTGCGCAGGTCCTAGAGAATAATGCACGTTAAACAAAACTTCTTCTTACAGTTGGTAAGCGTACAACTGCGAAGCCGACCCAGAAACCAACACCTGAACCTACCAAAAAGCCTGAGGAGAAGACAACACCAAAAGCAAAAGAAGAAGAGACAACGAAGAAGCCCCCGATGACCGCCCTGTGTCCGGCGATCGATATGTCCGGAATGGATCCTCCGCCTGTGTCCAGTTGTGCATCCGGGATGAAGCACACCATTGGTAAGGTGTGCTGGGTGATGTGCACCAATGGCTCCCCGATAGAGATCGCCGTGTGTCAGGAGGATGGTACATGGTCCAAGGACTTATCCAACATCAAATGCAAAGGTAGGTCATAGAAAAATGAGTAGCTCTGCTTTGGTTATGGTAGTCCTTTTCACATGGATGAACTACTACACTTCATTAGTTTGAACCGTGTGCAGATGTAGCCTCTTTTGCAGTCTTCGAACTGGGCTGTTTTTATGGGGGGTGCTGGTTCGCGATTTTTAACGAAAAGGAATTTGCCGAGGAAGAGAGTTTGCCATGGAAAAGGACTGCAAAGAAGCACTCTTGAATTGATCTAGAGATATTTTGTAATTGTCAAATGTACATGTCGTCATATTGATATATTTTAATTCTTCTCCTAGAGTCAGCACCCAAGGCGCCGACTGAGGCCCCCACAACACCGAAGATGAAGGTCACCACCAAGAAACCTGCCGCCACCACCCCTGCACCAGTCAAGAAAACCACCGTGAAGCCCACAACGGTCAAACCCACGACGGTCAAACCCACAACGGTCAAACCGACTGTAGCCAAGACCACCGGAAAGAACGAAGCAGCCGAGAAGCCGGCTCCGGCCACCATGGGTCCGAAGAAGACCGACCAACCGTCCCCTGCTCCGCTGACCAAGACGTGTCCGAAGCTGAACATCCCCGAGAACTCACTGACCAACTGCTATGGTGCCGAGCAGAAGGTGCAGACGTCATGTGGAGTTCTCTGTCTCAAGTCGGATAAGGCTGGTCCCATCACCATGACTACCACTTGTTTAGAGGACGGCAAGTGGTCGAAACCAAAGGAAGGAAAGCTTGCATGTGAAGGTAGGGCATCCTTAATGTAAACTTATGAAATCAGCATCCATGAGTAACAATCAATGATATGTTGTTTTGGTACTAATGTTGTACATTAGATTTTCATGTGCGTGGTGTATGTTCTTAGCATATCCCAATATTCAATAATAACAAGCAACCAACTTGTGAACATATAAGGACAATCAAATTGAACACTTTTAATTCGATGATGTATGTAGTAATGGCTTTTATAGATCTTGTCACAACTCTTGAAGACAATATGTGTTTGAATATACGTCCACCACATTGTATTATATTTTAGTTCTATGTATACACAGAAAATTCGCATAATACTAGAAGGTGGGAGATGAAGTGTCGGTATGCTGGTACTAAATCCTTCACTAACTGTTTAATGTCTTTTTCCAGTGGACCCCATCATCCCTCCTGATGCCGTGAGTGACGGGAACCTGAAGATGCCCACCGAGAAGCCGACATCAGCCAGCCCAGGCAGCGACAAAACCACCGCCAAAAGCGATGGTAATGCTGCAAAACCCACCAAAGCCGCTGCCACCAAAACAGAGAAGCCAGACGCCAAACCAACGGACAAGCCAGCAGTCAAACCAACAACCAAAGCTCCCGAAGGCACGGATGTACTCTGCTACACTTCTCTCGGACAGAACTACCGCGGGAAAAAGGCCACCACTCGCGACGGAGAACTCTGCATGAAGTGGAGTGACCCACAGTTGAAGTACTACTACTACAACACCAACAATTTCGGGAAGGAAGAGGGGCTGGGCGATCATCGGTACTGCAGGAACCCGGCACCCGAGTCGGAGCCCTGGTGCTACTACAGGGCTGTCAACGGGAAGGTCGAGTTTAAGGTCTGTGGCGTCCCGAAATGTTAGACCAACTCACCCACAGCTTCGAGATAGTAATACGCGTTGTTGTTCAAAATGGCGGACGTCAAAATGGCGGACGATTATTATTGATGGAGAGGATACAGAACTCGAAAATTACATACATAATAAAGTATTACACATTGTGTCGTCTTCCGTCGTGAAGGATTCAGGAAGTTTCAAGAAAACATCTGCTTGCTTGTACTCGGAAGATATATATGACAGTAAGTACTGTAAAAGTGTATTATTGTCATTTGTAACCTCATGTACCTCATATATACACATGTTTATGATACAATCTTATCAATTTGTAATATTAAACGTATGGTGACATTTTTGGGTTGTGAAACTGCACAACTAGAATTTGGCGAAAAAAGGGCATTTGCCGAAAGATAGAATAGATCGTCAATGAATATTTTTCTACCAAAAAAAAAATAGAACTAAGGAAACAACATCACGAAATCTTTACCACTTTGACAAAAATATCACGGTTCATTCTTTTATTGAAAAAAAATGCATATTTTCGATGTCGCTTTTCTAGGTAAGCATGTATTAACACAAATGCAATCTAGCTGTTAGCAATTTCTTTGACATATTTTCTGGATATCTAATCTGCTTGTCTGTTTCTAATGATCAGTTTCTTATGATCATTTATGATTATTGTTTTGCAGTATTATTTTGTAATCTGGTGCTTGGGTTTTTAATTCCATTAATAGAGTAAAGATCGTAGACAAAATGAGGATACTTTCATTTGATTACATCTTCAGTAACCAATTGTACACCGATTCTTCCACCATACCATGTTGTAAACTTGTTACACACAAAATTTAATGGTACTTACTACTCGACAGTGAATCATTCTAGTTATCATAAAACAAACGAACAATGCCTCTTTATTATGGAGGACGAAAAATTAATAGGGCATCATGCTACATGTGTAAAATCATTTCAGGTCATTACTCTATTTAGATGTTTATCTATATTTTCAATGTTTGAAAGCAAGTGTTATAGGATAGCCATGTACATGTATTACTAGTAGGTAATCGTTGTATATTGACTGTTACTAACCTACCTCATTGTAATGTTGAAATGTTAATAATTATGGGAAAGGCCAACGGGAATGTACTTTCAAATTGTTTTCATGAAATGTGTTTTCTCTCGTGTTCAAATATGTAAGTCAAAACTTCTTCTCTTCTCTTCATTGTCTCTGGCGGTTTGTTATCAATAAAATACAACAAATCTAATGTGTTTTTCCCTTCAATCGTATCCAATGTTAAATTTCGCATCACATTATCGACTAAGGAAAAATGATATAGAGTTTCATAATTACCATTTAATTACACTTTTTAAAGGAAATTGGGGTAGATACATCCACATCCCTTCCACCACACCCATAACCAATCAGCTATGATATGTATGGCGCAAATGCACAAATCGTAGATTTTACTATATGATAATTGAAATCTATTTTTAAATCACCTTGTCACAATCATCTTTCAACTTGTTGCTCAATGCACAGTGACGTAATCACAAATATGATAGAGCATACCATCATCATGATGTCTATACATTTCTGTCATAACATATTAAGTGATATGAATGGCTGAGGTTAAACAGAGATACTATTTCTGTAGTGACTTTCCAATTGAAAATGTCAAAACGTCACATTCCCCTATAACAGATCCCTGGTTTCTTGACAAACCTCTATTGTATCCAACAACGCTTCGGGGATTCTTACTTTACAGAGAGGTAGACAAGTACTAAACGGGACATTCATAGTAATTTATCACAGCGGCTACTTGTCTTCTAAACAAAGGCATCATTGTACATGCTTACCCTGCTAATGCAGAGTTGTCATCGTAACCCGTGCAGCCGCCATTTTGCCCGCGGGAAAACAATAACGTGTTAAATATCTGCACCTGCGTGGAGCTATGTGAAAGAGTGTGGCAACTAAATAGTTTTCTACGCAACGCACTACTATGTTAACTTCCTCAAAAGCGAATCACTGAGAGGGGGACCGAAAACGAAGAAATCAAGACTAAATCGCTCGATCTCCTGTCAACAATGATGTATGTGCCCCCCTCCCCCTTTCTCCCAATCACTACTAAACAATACTGCAAATAATGATGCTCATTTTCGTTGAAGATACACGATGATTGTGCGGGCGGGGGGCCTAGCAGTACCTGTCTTTTTGACGAGGAGAGATACTAGTACTTAAAATTTTCCATTCACACCCTGCACAGCACATCGTACTAACCAGTTTGTCACTCTTCTATCTTGAACATGTCAGTCTATTCGGGCGTATGAAAAGGGGATAATGAAAAAGAATAGTAGTGACATCCTCAAGCTTACAAATTGTAAAAGAATGTGGATCGAGTCAAGTCGTCTGTAATCTGTTTCTTCCACCTGAGGTGATTTGAACTTTGACCGATCTTAATGTGTACAACCATAGAAGGCAAAAATAATTATAAAGAGAACTATGCCCCAGCTGACAGTGATAGATATGTTACCTGTCAGTTTGAAATAAAACATAACTTTGTCCTTGGAAAAATAGGTTCTGATTTATATGTGGTAAACGTTGACTTACGAGATTTCACGTGGGGTCCCATGCAGGTGACCCACCCTGCGGCGCTTACCAGACAAACGCAAATTTTAGATATCATAAAATCACACCTTTTTGCAAAACAAAACGTAGATGTTCACACAATGACTAATTCATGAAGTCAAAATTCACCATATTCAAGATGATGAGATCTGAGTTAGTATTCGTCAGAAATTTTGGTTATTGGGTGATTTAGGTATAGACAGACATCGTATGATTTATGGTATGTGTGAAAGTGAGAATTCTTGAGTACCCGCCTTGTTGTCGAACAGCTTTCTCACTCGGTCCCAGCCGTGTCTGGTCGCAGGGTGTGTGAACACTAGTGTCTTCGAGAACCTACGAAGAATCTTCCAACCTCAGCTCCTTCAACGTAAGTGAACATTATTTGAGCATATTTTCAGAAATGCCATGTGTCCTTTACAACGCAAGTGAAAGTATGAGAGTCTGGGAGTGAAAGTTTTAACGCTTTTGATATGTAAAGAATGTTGACACGATTATCGGTGAAAACAACTTTGTAACCTAGCACCATTTCCTGTGAGAAGTACTTTGCCTAACGCCAGGTGTTTTGAAGCTCCACAATTATCCACAAACTACCAGAGGAAGCTTTTAAGGTAGTTGGATGACAAAATCCTTTCAGTTCCGTGCTCGTCTTGTTAACTGTAGCACTGCAGACATTTAAAAGGGACCGACCTTTTGTTTGAAGCCAGACAGCTGTCACAAAAAGTCTGTGCAATATTGTCGATGACATGCTAAATTGTACGATGTAAACTGCCACTGGGTACGGATGATTTTTTCAGACGACAGTTGGTCAGCATGTATACCCTATTGTCGGTTGATCACAGAGAATATGTGCTATTGTTTTTGAATTTTTTGTCGTCAAACCACACAAACTACAAACCACATTCTATGATGTGTCATAATCGTACTGAGGATTTATAGAAAATACAAGTGTATTCAATGTTAACGATAGTAGCAAAACATAATTACACATCGTAAAACGTGTGTAAAGGTCACAAACAATGGGTCTAGGAATCACAAACGCAGTGTTAAAGGTATAGATTTCAATGTTTTCAAATGAAAAGGTGATAATATTTTCGAAAATCTAAGGTATACACATTGCAGTGTATACATACTACCTGTGGTTGCCTAATATTTTCGAAACTTTAAGGTATACACATTGAAGTGCATACATACTACCTGTGGTTGCCTTGACGTTTGAAATATTTGTCCTCGGTGTTTGTCTCTCCTTGATGGTAGTCCAGATTAAGGCCATGTAAACTAAGCCTTTAATTGTTTGATATCTCCCAAGGACGACTTGTCTCAGGATGTAGAGATGTTCAGATAAAGATGTAAAGAAGCTAAAAATATTTCATTATAACCCCCTCTGTAATTAACCGAACCACTATAAACTTTAGTTTTGAGTACGTGTAATATTCCATCATAGATCTAACGAGACTGCTGCTTTGCAACAATTCAAATTAGACGGCGATTACACTGCGACCTTGCTGCGCTTTATACCAGATTATGTCAAAAATCTAAAATGAAAAGGCGTAGAATTTGTCGAGCGATGTGTCAAAGTTTAGTTCACAGTGTAGTCGCAGTGAGTTCGCCACCGTTGTGGAATGGTGGTGTAATTACCTCATACATCACCAAGTACTTCGTAAGTCAGAACCTCCATTGTGAGGAGAAATTCTTTAAACTCATAAAACGATCCTGCTTAAGTCCTAATATGTTCCTGTAACACTTAAAGGTGATTATCTTATCTGTGGACATAGACAGTCCGCCCAGAGACTATACGGTATGCAAATCTTATAATCCCTATTTAACAAACATGGAACATACGGTGAAGACATTCGGCAAGCATATGGTGACAATTATATTTGGCATTGTCCTCGCCAGCCTGTGTCTTTTAATAAGTCCAAGGTGCTTTACGACAAGGTCTAATTGATAGACGTATTTGGCATTCCATACTTAACACACACCTTTACACATCTGCTGATGGTAGTCATCTTTTACGAAGTTGCAAAGTTTCGACACCGTTTCAATGGGATCCCTTTGGTCGGCGTCCATTTGAAGATTTTCAAGTTGATAAAGTTAAGCACAAAAATTGATAGGATGGACTCAGTGAGGAACATCAGAAGACAGTTTAAACAGTTCGTCTTTGATCCGTCGAGGTCATGTGAAAATGATTCGCATCGTAACTGTCAATTGTGAGGTAACCTCAGGCGATGTTCGACCGCCCTATCCTTGGGTAGAGATTCGGACAAAACATGGTGTCACAAGGTCAAACCACACTGAACGGGTCTAGACAACTCCTCGGTCGGAACGACTTATCGAATGTTTTCTGCTCAATGGGCTGTACCATTAACCGCAGACAATACCATAATCGATGAGAGAACAATGCGGGTTTCCGGACTTGGTTTCCTCGTTTGTCTAAACGTCTGGAAAAATCAACATTCTACGCAGAACAACAGTAAACGTTTCCTGATCTGAAGTATATTCTGCAATTAGTCATTACCAACGACAACACTGAACTGTTAATGTTTTATCTGCATATTGAAGTCAATATTATATAAGTGTGACAGAATCAAAAAGGACATGTGGGTTTTGATAAAGTACAGTGATGGTTGTTATTATCTATATCATCTCAATCATATCATTATCATAGCTGCAATGATGTATGTAATTAGGGTGAACATGTATAACAAGGCCTTAGGGCCCTAGATTTTAGGATTAGATGATATTCTGATTGTGATGTCGTTATGACAATTAGATAATACATATCCGAATTATCGAATATCTTACTTTAATCAAACATATAGATCTATATTGGGATCAGACAAAGTGTTATATATGCAAAACAACAAATGCAAAATGAAAAGTAAAAGACAATGATACGAACCAAACGAATTGCTACCGTTTTAGCATGTTGGGGAAAAGACGGTATATGAAATTCACCAAATGCAAAATCGCTAGTAAGAAAATATTCACCATTTGTTTTCAGGACTCCTGCCAAGATGAGACTGTGCGTCACTGGTCTCGTACTGGTAGCAATCATAGCTGTCCAGTTGGAAGTAAGTATGCGTACCCATAATTATAGGCACTTTATTGGAACTACATTAAAATGACATATCTATCAGGGCATTTGCAGTCGTGTGTCAAATTCAAATTTTTGATACTTACTAACTTACTAACTTATACTTACATTTTCCTAATTACAAAAAAAAAACTTAATGTATACAAGTCTTTGATTGTTCTTTTATCATATTAGTTGATTGAGTTCTAATTTACCGATTTGTTTCTACACTTTTTATTCGTTTAGGGCATTCGCGGACTAGAGGATTGGGACCTCGGCGAGCTTCGATGTAAGTCACAAAGTTTACAGACTCGGACGATTTGCAATGTTTTGTAGATATCTAATGGTATTTTTCTCTATCAAAGTCCGTTGTAATAAGGACGTAGGACACTTAACACATATAGATAGCTGATAGTGCTCTTGATTTCTCTTCTTATTGATCATTCGTCGCCACGTTGCAAGACCTAAAGGCCACTTCAAGGTTACTGATCAAATGAATAAGCCTGGGACAAGAGCATCTTCTCCCTTGAATAGACCGTCATGAATGACACAATTTGCAAGTTTGACAATCTGTCAGCTAGTTACTTTTCAAGGTGTAGGCATAGTTGTAGGTCCAATATCATAGCGATGGTATTGCGGTGACAAGACATACTCTCAGCATTTAAGTTATTCATTCCTCACTCATCTACCCTTTAGTCAACTTTGACCGTTGGGACATTTGCCCATTCTCTGATATCACCCTCCAACCATTTCCGTTGCCCTCATGGATAGTTTACACTTGCATGGTGTAGTTTTGGCTAGTCCCGAAAATGTGACGGCTCCACAGGTCACTGGAAAAATAGTAAATATTGGCCAAATAAGACAAAAAACACCCCAGAGGAGTACAGTTTGCGACCTAAGGACGATGGCGACATCTCACAGACTCCGTCAGGCCGGCCAAAAGTCCTTGGCCAATCAATTCCTACTAGGCTTTTATTCATTTAACTTGGCCAAAGTCCCCTTATTCGGCCAGGCAGGTGCCTGGTAGAGACTAACATTAGACTGCCATTCTTCAATGCCCGAAGTGAGCAGTTGTTGGTGCCTAACCCATGGCCAATACATGTATACCAACACTAGATTACATAAACCTGTATTGAATTTTCACCTTTAACCACTGTAATTCTTGAATATTCAGCCATTCGGGCGTCCCTGAAGATGAACGATGTCGACTGTTACACCGGAAGTGGAGAGAACTACCGAGGAACTGTGGGAGTGACGGAAACTAACGAACCCTGCCTGGCCTGGAATTCTAATGACATAGTCAGCTTCCGCGCTATAAGTAC
Organism: Branchiostoma floridae x Branchiostoma belcheri; assembly: GCA_019207045.1. Lineage (NCBI taxonomy): Eukaryota > Metazoa > Chordata > Leptocardii > Amphioxiformes > Branchiostomatidae > Branchiostoma > Branchiostoma floridae x Branchiostoma belcheri. The sequence continues at coordinate 12,123,320 of CM033035.1, forward strand.
CAAAACGTAAGTCAAAACAGGATATACAGATAATATCAGGTTGATATGATACTGTTGATGTCTTTCCCTATCAATGGTTTTAAGCAATGAGATGGATGTTTTAGTTATTTTTTAGATACTATAATTGTGGTACATGTGTACAGGCCTTACCTTTCTGGTATTTACGTTTAGACATTGCTTATCACATTAATCATGCCGAAGTTAAGACGAAAACAATTGCTTTTGTAACGAAAAGCTTTGGTGAACAACCATAAAGATACAACAAACGTGATAAATGATTCTTTATTACTGCTCTTTTACTACAGATTTGGTCAATATCTGTAACAGCAATACTAATACGTGATGATAAGTCAAGTTGCTGATTCGGTCTTCATAATCATTGCCTGACACTTGCAGGATGCCTGCTGGGAAGTACAACGTCGGCAACCATAACTTCTGCCGTAACCCCATCCCTGGGACCGTGTCCCGCCCCTGGTGCTATGTGGCCTCTCGGAACGACTGGGCTTTCTGTCCCGTCTCCAAGTGCACAGGTAAGGCCAAGATGTGTACAATACAACAGACGACGTTTTGGTGACCGTCTGTCACATTAATCAAAGCAATACTGGCTTGTTGTATCCCACACTGCAGCTAGGTGTCGCTGCTAACAATGCGGTCCCAAACGTAAAGTAATGTTTTGTGAGTTTCCAACCTAAAGAAATTATTCATATAGTAAAGCTCTGAAACACAGCCAGAGTATCAATAGTACTCACATGCAACGTTTCGATGTCTGTCAGGCATCATAATCAGGGTTAGAATGGTTGGATCTGCTTCTCGCTGCCGTACTTATAGCCGACGTAGGTGGCGCTGCAGCAGCGAGAATGCCGTTCCAAACGTGACCCAGCTTGTATCCCCCTCATCTCTCTTAATGAACGGAGCTGCCTACCTGATCCAAACAGCCTCCTTTAGCCAGCAAGTTCGTCTATTTTCCTTTCTATCGATGACTGAAGAAATTATTAATGGCTCGTTGGTATGTGTTACTACGGTTGCCAAAATGACAGTTATTTCGTCCAAATCCTGCTAGCTTCTGCTTCCGGTACTACTGGCGGATCTGCTTCCGGTACTACCGGCGGAGACCAATCCCAGAAGGCCACGGTGACGTGTCCAGCCATAACAGCGCCCCCTAACGCCGTGACCGGGTGCGCCAAGAACAAGGTCTACCCGGTGGGCCACAAGTGTTGGGTGCTGTGTCCGACTGGGCAGAAGATCATGACCACAGAGTGCCAGTCTACCGGGAAGTGGAGCGTGGATCCCACTAAAATGACATGCTCGGGTGAGCAATCATCATTTTTTCGCATGTATGATGCAAAAATTTGATTTGATAGACATTACTACCCATTTAAACTTGATTTGATATCCATGTACCCATTAAGCTAGTTTTTCATAAAGAAAATGTTAGATAATAGAGATATAGTTATGGGTATGTCTGTGTTTCCGGATTTAGGTAGGCATAACTCAAGAACCTCTGGGTGGATTACGATTAAAATATTTTTAATGTAGGTAGAAGTTGGGAAGACAAAGGTTAATGTCAATTTTGGGCCGCCTGGTATGTGACCTTGATACTGCAGCAGAAATTCTTTTTTTATATCTTTTGACCTGGACGTGCTATGGTCTTGATTTCTTGATGGCAGACAGCTTGTGACATAAGAAAGAAGTGGTGTACATTTGGGGCCCGCTAGCAGCTTGTTGATTCTGCGTATAGTTGTTGCAAAAACTTACATGCTAATCTTAAATTCTTCAAGATCTATTCAGATTCGCTTATTTCTTTTCGTACCCTAGCCGACGCTGCTTCCCAAACGGGCGGAGGCGGAAGTACAGGCGGCGGAGGGGACGGTGGTGGGATCGGGCCGCTTGACAAGGTGTGCCCGGCGCTGAACGTCCCTACCGGCGGCTTCTCTAACTGCAAGGGCCCGCAGCGTATCGGGGCGACCTGCGGGGTCGGCTGCCTGGGCGCCGTCACCACCGGGGTGGAGTACATCAAAACCACCTGCATGTCAGACATGAAGTGGACGAAGCCAACTGAGTTCACCGCTACCAAGACCAAGCTAGGCTGTGCAGGTATTACCACAAACAATTTTGTCCATTGCTCATCGTTTCATTTGACTAGCATGCTAAGGAGCCCCGAGAAGCCAAATAACATAATGTTAACGTGAGCATGCGCAGTAGAAATTCTCGTCGTGTCTCGCGAGAAGTGCTCCGAGGACTTATCCAATGATGGCGATGTGTCCCGATAGTATTATGCTATTTCATGGCCCTTAATCGTCGCTCCATCGACTTCAAAAGGCATTTGAAGATAAATGTGACCGACAATTGGCCATTAGATGTAGTTGTCTAAGACGCTCTTTTATTGACACGACGCCTCCATTGCCCTTCCCCAGGTACTCCAGTCATCCCGCCGAACGCCCTACATGTGCCCGGAGGAACTTCTGGAGGTGGTACCACCGGAGGGGGCGGTACGAGCACGGCCTGTTACAAAACCAGCGACAAGGGCAAGTCTTACCGTGGGACACAGGCCAAAACCGCCAAGGACTCCAGCGGCAATCAGTATGACTGTCTGAAGTGGGACGCGCCGGAACTGAAGTAAGTCGTGGTCCCTTTGAGTATTCAATCATGTCCAGGCTAGCCTCGTTTTGGTGCAATGACCCTGGATGACCTCGTAAAATCCAAAATGGCTGCCGTAACTGGAATCAAACATATTTGCTTGTAGCTTAAGTATGTCTATATCAAAATAATACAAAAACAAAAAATGTCCAGGACTCAACGACCAACTTGGCCATAGCTAAACCTCGGTAGCTTATACTGGTAGTTTCAAATTTACAAATATTATTGCATAAGATGTCAAACCTGCACCTAGAAATGTATGTCTTGTTATCATCATTTATTGGTAGGGCTACGGCATCTGTATCTGAATCTGTTGGATAAAACTCATATATGTTGTTCTATGTCTTGTTTAGGTATTACTTCTACAACACCGTCAACTATCCGAACGACAAGGACGGGATCGGCAAGCACAACTACTGCCGTAACCCTGCCCCTGAACCCGAGCCATGGTGTTACTACATGTACCAGAACAAGGTGCAGTTCATGTCCTGCGGGGTGCCCAAATGTCCCTAGAAAAGTACGGTACACCGAGAAAAGTACGGTACACCGAGAAATGTACTTTTTTTGTTTCAAAAAAGTCCAAAACGTTTCCACCGTCTTTTGGTCTTTTGATCTAAATCTATATTATGCAGATCGTTTTGTCAGCAAATATCTATACCATAAGCTGGTGGCAATTCCCTTTATAATCAAGTTTATTATCAATATTTGTGTACCTACCTCCGTTCACAGGGTGCTATGTTATGATGAGAGTTGCTTTTGTGAAGTTAAGTTAAATGTTCACATTTTTTTCTATTTTTATCAAACTAAAAATGCCCTTTGCTACAAAACACATGTAATTCTAGGGTTAATGCTTATTTTCAACAACCTATGAGGAGAACGCAAATAACACATAGAGCCAAAGAGTTATCCGGCTCTTTTTGGTAACAGCATAGATGTACAATTTTCTGCAAACGTACACTTTCAATTGGATACGTACAGAATTCCTATGAATATTTCCTATGTTCCGTTGTTGTTTAATTGTTGTATCAATGATATCTAATCTAGACTTTCAAATGCATAGGCATTAGGTAGTAGCCACAGGCTTGTAGGGTAGCCCTTAACAGTATGTTCTTCATATAGTTATAATCAGTGAACAGATAACTTAAGTCAAGCTTTAGTTCAAATAAAATGAAACCAAGTTATCTATAATCAAATTCTAATCTAACAGAACATTTAAGAGCAAGTTTACAGAAGAAAATATTATGCATGTCTCAGTTTTTTAGACTAAATGTTAGTTTCATTTTTTTCATTTTTTACCCTTTTGTTTGTAGGTGACTTGTTAGCTCTATCTTATTGATATATTATCAAATATATTCAATGTAACATTTGACTGGAAATTCAGGTTGATTTCAATATGTTCAATCACAGTTAATATATTCAGGAAATTTGGCTTATGCACATGGAATATATTAAGCAAAGTTAAATCATAAATATTACCACCGTCCCAGCGATTACAGTGACGCAAAATTGTACAATGTAGGGCACATTTTAGTACATCTTTGTATACTCGACAAATCAAAAGCATCATGCAGGTAACATTGATGATTACATACCAGATAGTCAAAATCGTTGCAACTTCCATATCATACTCTGAAATTAATGCAACCAAATAGCTGACATGTAGGCAGAAATCATCTCTGAATGTATTTTATGGTTGTTCTCTACCTCTTTCTTTATTGCTTGGTATCGTTGTGATTTTAATATATTATTAAAACGGTTATGCTTACATCTTGTCTACTGTTTTCCTGTGGTTTTGCTTGAAGTTTTGTTCATCTAAGAAACTGCGTTTCTGTTACGAAGAGCGGTTTTCCTATACTGGATTGTGACCTGAAACAGCGACATCTACCGGCTGCTCGAGCAACACAAACAGAAACAAGGTGTTATACGGTTGACGACAGCTTCCCGGCTATATCAGCTCCCCCTAGCGACCCTTCTCTTGCAACTACATGTACCACGGTCGAAAGGCTGCATTTGAGTAAGGTGTTGTTATCCATCGTGTTGGGTAGTTATACCTGGTGAGGCCAGATAAATCTGCATCTATAAATTATAGAATTATAGCTAGTGCCTCTGAATCATACCCATACACACAATACAAGTATTCCTAATTAAAGTCTTTGAAACTGGAATTACATGAAAACTAAAAAAATGACCCGACGCTTCAATTGTCCATCCGAAATTCTTTTAATTACAAAACAAATGTCGAGCAAACAATACAACAATGTCAACGAATTTCTCAACCGTATCTAAGGTACATGAAACTACTACTACATTATATATGTACTAAACTGATGAATATTTACCAAAACATTAATATATTAATGTGCTCTACAAGATTAAATGCCGACCCCGAGTTATTCAAAGGGAGGTAGACTTATTTCCTTCATACAAGGAATGTGGTACCATATGCTCTATGCATATGTAAGTAGTGCTAGTGAGTAGAGCCTTTCAATTTCGTGACTATATCATCCAGCCTAAGCCGCTTTTTCGGCGGAAGTCTCACAGACGCAGCGCCGCCATTTTGTTTCGAGTCACCTGTGATGTTGTTTTGGCGTTTTTGATAGATAGCATGTTGTTGTTGAGTCTTCTTAATGCGCGATGAAGAATCATTGGACAGACGATTTCGAGAAGCACTGGTGCTTTTTTCATGCCGCAGTTTTTCGACATCTCTTCTCTCTTGAGTGACATGAGATTGTCGCCTTGCTCTGCTGACTTTTTTGTCCACATATGCCGCGTGCCGGTCCTCATTTTTCTGACACACAGTGGAACATTCGGTCTTGGTGTCTGCATTCTTCAGTGGCCATGTATGTTGAAAACGTTCCTGCGCCTTACATAGCGCGTGCAGCGCTCCTGTATTGGGTTGCCATGGCTGGTCGTCATAGTTATAGACGTAAGCTGTTGAAGGTTTGTCTTCATTCAGGTAAGGCTGGAATGGCGGGGACCTATAGACATTTCGGGATGTTTCGTCCGTCGTTTCTCTCTTAACATGATGGATAGAATTTTTACTGACGTCAAAGCCCCAGCTGCTTGCACCATGCGCGAAGAAAGCAAATTTCCCTTTCAACGTAGCCTCTTGGTTCGTATCGTAGACGGGCTCTCGCTTTGTACCGGCAGCCATTCTGTCAAACTCCTCCACCGTTATGGACCTGGTCTCCACGATGGTCGGTAACACTTCGGGTTGTCTCCATCGGTCACAATCTGCACCGTTGCCGTTGGCACTGACATCAGAACGCGCCATGGGGAAGCACTGCGGTGAGAAGGTAATCTGCTGCCAACTCACGTTATTCTCGCGAGAGTGCTCGATGATGTTGTTTGGAGGAGGGCGACCGTATCTCGAGTAAGATGGCAGCTTTGGTTGGCCACCAGGGCCGAACTTATTAGACAGCCTATGCGCAAACATGATGTTCAGACAATCGCCTGGTTGTTTTGGAAGTCAGACTGTCGGAAGAAGATGTCAATCAAAGCAGCTGGAGGTCAAAGGTGATAGCTGATGCAGTGGTAAAATGAAGTTCTACCAGCCCATCAAGATCCATCTGAAAGACATTCAAGTAGTTCCAATCAGTTATTGTGTTGCTTGGAAGGTATGCAGTGACGCAGGGCTGTAATAACACGTGCACCCTGTCGTGCTCTAACGGCCGAATTCTAGTTACTCATTATTGTCCGTACATTTGCTTTGATAATTACGTTCATGTCAGTCACTAATTGCAGCTTCAACAGGAAGACAGAGCAGGAAATGGAAAAATAAAACGGAAGAAAGATACGTCACAGGCCACGCCATGGGCGTTGTATGGAATTCCGTATCAGTGGGCGTTGTAACATTCATTATGTACATGTACTACTTTCTTGATCAGTTTAATCATAATTTAGCGTCACTGATGTAGAACGATGACAGTTGGATCTACTTATCTGGATATCATTTCAAAATGACAACAACAAAAAGGTATAACAAGCCTTTTACTCGTTGCGTGAGACCTGCCCATTGTTCTAATCCATGGTCTTGTTAGACTTACAATGTCCGGCAGGTGTTGGAAATGGCAGGCATCTGGAGGCATGCAGTGGCGTTACACGAATATTAATTTAAAAAAAAAAAACGTTATAAAAAAATAAAGACCTCTGCGTGTGGCAGACAACGTTTCAGATAAGAATTCTTTCATGTTAACTGATCCTCATGGACTATAGAGTAGGCTAAACAAGATTTTGTTTAATGCATTTACTAAAAACGGCAGGTGTTGGAAATGGCAGGCATCTGGAGGCATGCAGTGGCGTTTCACGAATATCAATTTGAAAAAAAAACGTTATAAAAAATAAAGACCTCTGCGTGTGGCAGACCAACGTTTCATATAAGAATGCTTTCATGTTAACTGATCCTCATGGACTATAGAGTAGGCTAAACAATATTTTTTTTAAATGCATTACGTGTAGTTTAAGTATAATGCAGTTTAAGTATGATGGACAAAAAGAAAGGAAACTCCTGGAAGTATTTGTCAGCGAACACCTGCACCATGATGAATTAAACATGGTGGAACTGCTTAGTCATGTTGAATCCAGTAGTTACCTTGTTTGCATGCCGAAGGTCAATTACTGATTACAGCTGTGAACACTGATCCTTGTAACTTCATAAATCATACACTTGGCATCACATAGATCCGTTTGTATGCAGCATGTATCCAGAATATTATGTCAGTTCTTTTAGGGATAATTGTAAAGGATAGTCAAGACATACCATTAGGTCTTCTCACAACATACTCTCCCGCACACGGTCAGTCACCTTTCCAGGATGTAGTGATTCTGTAACCTTTGGCCTGCAACGGACAAGAACCGGTTTTAACTGACCCCCGGAGGCGTTTATATAACAAGCTTCTAAGATGGAGACAACGCCTTGTTGATTGTTATGCAAATTATCAGGTACAAAGCTATAATGGCCATCGACGCTAATTGAAGGTTGCAGATGAAGACGACAACAATGTATAGAATTCACCATCACTTATTCCAATTAAAAATTAGTGTCTGCATGTGGGAATGAGCGCCATGTAGTAGAAGTCAGACTACATGTAAGTATAGTTATTATAATCACCTTCCAATTACATTTTGCCCATTAACCAAATAAAAAAAACAAGAAGAAGTAGAATTGAAGATCAAAACATTTAAGTCACATTCCAGTGGAGCTACTTACCCAGGTTTACCTTTCACAGCGCTGTGGTACGTCATTGCGTAAATTCACATGGTCAGATCGTGAAACACACAGAGAGACAAAGGTCAACACGGCATCGGTTGTTGACAAAAACAGGTTATGTAAGCTGTTACTTCAATATTTACTGTTCTAGTGATCGTTAGGCAAGTCGCGCTGTGCAAATTGTGATCATTCGTAACATACACGGCTTCCCTGGCACCAAAGAGTTTTAATCAAAACCCCCTTGCTGGAACTAGATATTCACGTTAAAATGCAAAACCTTTGTATCCCTCGGTAGTAAAGAAACTCAATTCTTCATTTTGTGCATACGGACGCGTTATACACGTGATTTCCTTCCACAACATATATTATGTTACCAAAGATGCGAATCGGGACTGATAGAAGTAATACATTTCCGGAAAAAATCGTATATGAATGCTTACATGTAGTTAATGGGGGGGGGGGGGGGTTGCCGTCAATTGACAATGAAAATTACTAACGCACCTGTACTGAACATCAATCATTCAGTACGTTATGTAAATTAGCATCCAGTCCAGCTTTGTTAGCTTTTGTCCACCCCTGACGGTCCAAAATAAATATACGTAAGTATAAGTACTAATACTAAGCATGGTCTTCGCTATAAAGCCCCGTTGCAACTTTAATGTTCGCATAGAGGCTGAAACTCACCTTCTCATTTCCAAACGGTTCTCCATCTACTCATCATGTAGTCTGGCCCTCTCACGTCTGACACGTGACTTTGGGGAAACGTGACGTCATGGCCGGGTCAAAGGTGCCCGGAAGCCTGTAATGTTCGCCGTCCTGGTCAATGATCGGTTAATGGTTTCTAATGTGATTAACCCCCTTTATACCGTTTATAATTAAATCTTGTTCCATAAGATAAGAAAACTGCATGATTCGTAAGGAACGTTAACTTGGAGCAATACACCTTTCTGACGCGGCGGCCATGATAGATCGAAGACGAAGTCAATAAGGCAAATAGACAAAAATCATTTCTCAAATCAGCTCCCATTTATTTTTCCTTCAAACCACAAATATTTTCACAATATAGGATCGATGAGATAATAAATATCATAACTACTGTTATGTACCGAAAGATGTAGCAATACATCGTAGCGTAGACTGATACAATAGTCCCTTAAGATATGCAAAATAAAAACATAATAATGCAAATATTTGACGGCCATACAGCCATTATCTTATAAGTCGCTTTCCTAATTGGCAGGCTATCATTGGTTGAACTGCAAATTATGATTGACAGTCTTTTGTTTGCCTCATTGAACTCGTTTCAGATCTATAATGGCCGCCGCGTGAGAAAAGTGTATTAGCGTTGTAATATTAGTATTTTTATATTTCAGTCCTCTTTGTTTGCTTGAACCTTATTTATTCATGAGAAGTTCAAATCGGCCTGCTTGCCGCTTTTTTTGTATCATGGAAGCATCTTTGGTAACACCAAGTATCTCTAATAGAAGGAGAGCTACTACCCACACGTGCAAAATGAAGAAATAATTTTCTGTGTTACCCAAATACAGATGTTTTGTATTTCATCGCGAAAGCTTGTACACATTGATTAACGTTTTTCAGTAAAGATTGGCATTTAATCAACGTAATGGATTGTCGATAATACGTGATAGTGTCGAATTACCCAGCAATGGATTTAGTGTCATTTATCATTCCAGTCGCTAATGCGTCACTTAGCGTTGAACACATGTGCTCCTGATCCCAGGTCGCAGCTGCGTTTTAGCCAAGGGTATTTAAATAATCTTCTCAACACGCAGCCTTGGCAAAAATGGCCATGGATAAAGGTGATATCTCACTGCCCTCGGGGCACCGGTGCAGCAATGCGGAGTTTAAAAGATTGCTTAAAAAATTTCAGAGATAAAGAATGAAGTTTTTTTACGTTTTGTGTATTTTGTTGTGTTCTAAGTCATAGATCTACTTTTACGTATTACGCAATATCTATCTAAATCATAAAATGTGTGGCAATAAAAACTATTGCCAAGGCGACGGTTTTATTGTTTATAAGTATTAATGATTGTTGTTTTGGTGTGTTGTAGTTGTATTCTATCTTTTCGTCTGACTGTATGAATGAAGATTGTTTTACGTGATAGATGTTTGTAGGGCATTGCTGTTAACAAGAAAGGCGATCTTTTGTGACGAGTGACCTATCATTAATGTTTCTCATTGATCATACAAATGAGGTCCTAATTTGCATAAAAGTTATCAGTTGATCATCTGCTCAACCTAAATGTGTTCAAAGTATGAAAGTCTTAGCAAAGAAAGCTGTTGTAGCATTTTCTCATGAGATCCTAATTTGCATGACTTACGTCTGCATGTTCAACTACATGTTGCTACCCAATGTCACAAGAATGGGATTTTCGTCATTTAACACTATGATGAAAATTTATAATTGATTATGTAAATAATGTAACAATTTGCATAATTGATGTCTATCGATATTTCTCTCTTTTCTAGTTTAACCCTATTCAGACCGGGGCTGGGGGGGGGGGGGGCTTTTGAGGCCTGCGCCAACTTTGATGTCCTCCTATAACGCCAGAACGGCTTATGCTAGAGCCACAAAATTTGGTGAGTTTCCCTAAAATAATGTTGGCACAATTTGACAAATTTTCCATTTTTTCTTGTTGCCAGGCAGTTTTTCCAAAAATCGCTAATTTCGGTTCTAACAATGAATTTTTCACGTTTAGTTCCTATATTACTGCTGTTTTCTTACATAAATAAAATCTTATGTTATTCAGAACATATTTCATAATTAGATTTGCATAAATTATGCTAACTTAATTACGTCATTAGCCAAAAATCCAAGATGGCGGACCGTATGGCTAGATCAAGAAAAACTAGCTTATCATCCCTTAGAATTTGTAACTACCTGGTATTTTTTCATCACAAAACATCTAGCGGAATGTATTTAGTCTATTTCCATTACCTTTCTGATTATTTGTTGAAAAAAAAAAGTATTTTTGAAAATTCAAGGTGGTGGATATAATATGGCGGATCTCAACTGGTATCTTAGATGTGAATGACGTCATTTTATGACGTCATTTTAACGTCCTGATGTTGCTATTGGCAACACAAGTCGTAGCAAACATTATCATTCTGTTATCTGCACTTGCTGTTACATTTTTGCAGCACAAATTGAAGTTTTCTTAGAATAGCCTGTTTTCATGGGTCCGGCCAATACCATAAAATTGATGACGTCATAATTACATCAAATTACGTCATCGTTACATCAAACTTCTTATACTTGTTATATATTATGTCTATATCATTTTCTTAAAATTTGGTGGCCATACAACACGTCGTTTGAGAGTTATAGGACTTAGAAGTGGAGGGCCTCAAAAGCACCCCCCGTCCAGGGATGACAAAAAAAGCCTGGTCTGAATAGGGTTAACAGTTTAAGTGTCCTAGTATAATGAAATTAGTATCATGTGGCTTAATAAACTGTGCTAATCAATTATGCAAATTAGCCCCTGGTTTGCATTGATAGTCCTTATTTATGTAAGGCATCTCCGAAGTTATCTACTTATAACAAAAATCTTAATGATCCGTCAACCCCTTCCCGAGTTATTCCCTTCCAAAAGTGTGGTGTAATTACGCACGGGCGGACGAAATGCTGTGGAATTTCGGGAATTTTTACCAATCAGATATATACTTAACAGTAAGCTTTATATTTACCTTATTTTTATTTACATTTGGCATATTTTTTCGTGTTCTAACATGAAATACAGCGTACTTATAAACTGTCCTTATTGGTTATGCAAATTAGCCCCTGATTTGCATGATTAGTATTTAATTATGTAATGCATCTCTAGATCTGAAGCTATCTACATTTCAAATATCATGAAGATCCGTCAACCCATTCCCGAGTTATTCCCCTCTAAAGGGATGATGCAACTACGCAGGCGGGGAAAAATTCCTGACATGCCTGTGGGATTTTGGGAATTCTTGTCAAACGGACGCATACTATACTATTAGGCTAGCCCCTGAGGTGTCGCCAAAAAATCGCAGAAAATAATACAACACTGCCGCAGTGAACGAATCAATAAGCGAGTTCTTGTACATTTGATGCTTTGACGCCACAATGTTCCAACGCCAATATGCTCCCACATAGCACGTCCCGACAGCATGCCAGTATGTTAGGGTTGGTCCATAGGGGCCTAACCTCGCTTTTGAGAATTAGCGACCTTGTCCCATTGACAATGTTCTTATACAGTTACTAGTAGTGTAATGGATACGTCTGTTAAATTTCAGCTGAGATAAACCTTCTTCTATTACTTGAGGGTTACCCTGGACAGTTTACGACAAGGGCAAGTGGGGTGGGTAGCCAATAGGTATTAGATAAACTACTAAGTAGCCCAATGACATATCCAAGGCGTCAGTTGCCGAGGCTATTCGTGGTACTGATTGCAATGAGGCCATTCCTAAAAGGCACGGTTTCCTCGAACTTGCTATGAACTTCCGGAAAATCGTGTGTGACTGCATACAAAGAATCAATCTATTGACTTTTGTGTTATTGAGTAAACATTCCCTAGAAATCTACCCCATATCAAAATCTACCGAAACAAGACACAGAACTGTGTAGGCGTTCCCTTTAGTAAATGCACTTGGAGAGGAAATGTGGGTAACGCACATGCAGAAGACAAAGGATTATCATGACTGAACCGTGCTTCCTCTAGAAGCAGTGCCTGAGAAGGTTGCATTGTACTATACCGGTATACCGGGAACTGCCTGGGTACTGCATGATCTCTTCGAGTTTCTTTGCTGCGAGGACCCAGTTGTTGCTGTACGTACTTATCATGGTAAGAGTTAGTATCTAAATCTTTTGAAAACATCGCTATGCTACTGACATGTATAACGCATGATTCTTTAGTGGCTTACAGCATTGTGTATACAGCCCTTTTGTGACTCGCGGGTGTTTGGACTCTGGTGACAACTAACAACGTGTACATGTGTACTGCTAAGTAGGTTTTAATCATAATCATTACTCTTAAATTGCCTTCCCCCATAGCAATCCTTTTCTCTGAAACTATGTCGATATATCGTTCCGATTATTATTTCAAAGATGGCTGCTAGTCTGTGCCACTAGAAGTTGTTGATGCTGCCACATTGGCTTACGTCAATGGGAAAAATCCAAGGGACCGACAAAAAGTGACCGCAATGGCCAGGTGGTCGCTATGCAAAGGTGGTCGCTAATACGGTTTGACTGTAGTTTCAAAAGTCTCATGTGCCTTTTTGATAACAGCGTAAATCGTTGTCGGGACCCCCCCCCCCCCTCCATGCAGACCCTCTGATAACAGTGGGTTTCCAGAAAGACCGGATGTGAGGATACCAACCGTGACGTAACGTGAATTTTGAACTATTAGTAAGGTGAAGTGGCGATAGGCACTCAACACAAAAAAAGTTTGGAATCTTGATCAATCACACCGCTTCTTTCTTACTTTATGAATTTCATGTTATTATTATGAAACATGTAGTGTTTCATGTGATAACATGGAATTCACATGGAAAGCTTATTTATTGCCCTTAACAATGACACTTCGTTCGCTATGACTCATGGGTTGAGCATCATTCATTGACACTTAATGTCAGTGAGTAGATCGCAAAAAGAAAAAAGACATTTTTCTTGATCAAATGTCCGTTGTTTTCGATTGATCAGCGTTATATAATTGGAAAGCTTCGTTGTTTATCTTGTATACGGTAAATACCCCATTTGTTTGCAACCAGTGAAGGTTTTCTGAAGCGAGCACTATGACTGAAATGGGCGGATGGCCAAAAAGGGCTCAGATGCCCCTGCCAAAGTCATGAAAGTGAGAAATTTATAATTAGTTGTCACCGGGCTCATTTCTGTGAATATTTTGTGAAAATTATTAAACGTTTCCTGGTATTTCATCCGGAAATAAATGGGTTTAAGCAGAACAGGAAGAGTCCTGGAGTTGACACACTGACACATTTTTGGTCGCAGGTGTTCCCACTCTCTCGCCTGATTTTGATTCCCAAGTGGACGAGAAAATGACCACATTATAGGCACATATACACTGATCTGAGTTGGCAAGCACAATCAATTTGGTAAAAAAAACTTAACAGTACATGTTGTACATAGTTATGCCCCAAAGTATTACTTTATGAACGTCCCGCGTACCTATATACAGGTCTGAAAAGTCTTAGTCTTTGTTAAAAGGCCTTATGTTGTTTCTATTATACAAGTATAGCCAACCGGTCTTTATAGGTTATTGACCGATAGGTCGAGTCTTGGCATCCAAAAGCGGCCCCAATTGCAAGTTTAACTTTTCAGCCCTCCTTTGTCCAACATATATTGTTATGGCGCACTCAATTGCTAGACAAACACACACACCTACCAGTGTAATAACTTTACTACTACAGCACTAGGAGGTGTGCTTGAATCAACAGCGAACATTGCATCATTCGTGTGTATATAAGGGGCTTGTTGCTTGCAACGTCTGGGCAAACATTATGGGTGAGTAATATTGTAAGTTGTGTTTTGGCTTCCTTTCAAAAAGCGTGACTGCACGACATTGTTATGTTTTCAAGTAAATCGCAGCTTCAAATGCGTCCTGTGTATATAGCCAGGGTTTGGGCCAAATTCCTGCACCGCTATCTAAATTTTATTTGTTTGTCGAAGTTATGTGTGCGTACAAGGGGTTAGGATTGGGGGTGAGAAGCTAAGCTCACCAATAAGATTACTTGTCAAACTTTCAATAGTCCTTCTGCTACCCTCACGTACCTTACGACTCCAGAAATTCTTTAAGACTTTCTTTCAAATCCTTACAGTGTCGTACAGCACACCGGAAGTGTATCAGTTGAATCGTGACATACATAGATCCCTTTGCCAAGCATGATGCAAGCCACACCGAAATTATGTTCATTTGTTATCACATTGTTGTCAAGGCGTGAAAAAATTGCGCCGTGAGGCAATACATCCATCTCCATTTAGCACCATGCCAAACAAACATAGTGATTGGCAATGACGTCACGATGACCTCAGTAACGTTAACTGTCTCTCCCACTTCCGGCCTACTGGTCACCACAGCTTCTTGTCGGCCGGACGGTAATTTCAGTGAGGTTGGTAAATATAACCTCCTTGGTCATTTTGAGAGTGTTCATAATTTCATTATCCCCAGTTGCTCACAGTCTACATTACCAGAAAGTCGTGGATTGCTGGAATATCGTGGGATGGCTAGTTCTTCGTCAGATTGGGTAAGCCTTGTCGAGGAAAACTTTCTTTGTCTAAAACCTTCTGGATTAAGCTTTAAACTTTAAAGCTGTTGAAAGCCTGTCGATGTGAGAAGAACTCGTTATAAAACGCAGATTTCGACTTCTGGTCCGGCTTTTATGTTACGGAGGGAGGGGGGGGGGAGTCGTCACAATTTTAAATGTTGACTAAGGTTTTCTAATTACCGGGAAAGGGAAACATGTTCTAAGAAAGAAACTAGGCCATGCCGTTGGTACAGGGTTACGGTATAGGTTCTATCAAGGAGGTTATCAGATATAACCTCCTTGGTTCTATTTAGATACACAAACGTTATCATATTACTGCGACATTTCAAAACACAGCAAAAAAATATTGTTCATCTTAGCTCAGTCAATCAAACGACGGCTTTGGTGCAAGTCTAGAGCTACGACACATTGCGAAGTGCCAACAAATAGCATGGTGGGGCGTCACTCGAAAATGACTCAACAGTTAAAACTTTCAATATGCAAACCTTTATAGATTCTTGTATCTAAGTGCCAACACCGAGGGCAAAACGCTGTATCATGCCGCGTGTATACAGTACAGCGACTTTCTGGTTCAATTTTCCTCATACACAAACTGACGAGGCCATGTTGGGACAACACTATTCTCGTACTCACATCACGAGCCTTCGATTTCCGTTCTTGGCCCCTTGTCACGAGCTGACTGCACGGTCGTGTGCCTGTCACACCCAGTGCTAGTGATCATCATGTACTTGTTAAAAACAGTGGTCCCCCGGGAATGTTTGTCTGTCTGTCTGTCTGTCTGTCTGTCTGTCTGTGTAAATATGCACGGAGGTACGTGATCTCTGACGCCCAAACTGTTGATATGGTTTGTTTGTTTGATTGTTTCATTTGCACAAGTACAGTGATACAGAGGATATGATAACGATGCCATACGGATTATCATATAGTTGATGGGATATCAATATAAATACAACATGTGTGGCTACTACAGGGAGCTAGGTTTAACATATGGATTTTAGAGTACCAAAGATCTACTTGAAGTAGAATTCATGAGGGTGGGATCATTCCAAATTGAGACACATGGTTGTGTGTTAGTCTATGTCAATATTCATAGCAGTTTGTCATTATTTTAGAGTTCACACTGACAATGCGGAAATTTGTCAATTATAGATGAATCATTGGTACGATCGCGAGTTGTGTGACACCGCATAAACGAGTGTTGTATCTAGGCAACAGTCAATGGTCCTACTTTCGGGGCTGGCCATAAACGGTATGTAAGCGGTCGTTGCAACATCCGTTCCACAGACTGACAGAGCAATATCCGGCCCACCCACTATAAGTTAATACCCCTGTCACTCAAAATGAGAATTGATCGCCCGACTAGTCTGTGAGCTCATATCTGAGCGACTTTTTCTTTCTTTGGTGTCTCGTAAAAGGAGCGGACCAGGAAATTTTCTGACTACTACTATATCTTTGCGACTCAACCTCTGCTTGGAGAGTAGGTCGGTCGATGTTCGCCAGGCCCTGTCCAATATTATGTCATATAATAGATATCCAAGCAAAAAATACGCTCTCTCTGTCAATTTTTTTTTTAATTGGGCGACTTTCCGGTGATTAACGGTCGACTGTGTGGCAGGAACATAAAGACGATATACTGAAATGACAGCCATTGTTCGAAACATCTCTAATTGAAGCAGCTGTGTACATAAGTGATTATAGTGATGACAGCTAAGAGTCGATTTCTTTTTCAGTCGTTTTGATGACTGGATGACTTATTATCTCACAACCTATTTTACCAAAACTACTTTTGATGACCCTCAAGAATACTAGTCGACATAAGTGGTCGGTTAATCTCCAAGATAGTTTTAAACCCCGTTAGTAGTGTTTAAAGTCGTATTGCCTGGGTTTTTTAGTATCACCAAGAAGTTTATGTTTTCGGGGTTGTGTTTTTGTTAGCCTGTGTGTGAACAGCAACTAGTTTTAACAACACATTGTTCCATTTTGTGTGTTCCTTCCACCTTTGTTTCTTGTGGTCAGCCTATCCTCTCACTTTACACGTAATGCAAACAACATGATTGAAACTCTGTGCGTGGGATTTTAAGGAGTCAACAAGCTGTCATTTAACAATGCATTGTTCCATTTCGTTATGTTGTTTTCTCTTTTGTCCCTACAAATCACTAGCTCTGTACTCGTACTTTACATGTAATACTACAAGAACAAGATAAAACAAATACTGTATATGGAACGGGCCATCATGCCAGTAAAGGGTACACTTACAACACAGATATCACTAGTGGCGAATGTGGTCACGTTTTCACATAGAGTATTGGGCCTTTCTACGCACCTACGGGGGCCCCGTACGGATCGTAGAATCCGGCAATGAGAGTCGGTCTGCGCCAATATCAACATTCCCCTCCGGCCAGCCAATATGAAAACCATGGCGGTCAAAATACCCTGGGCCTGGCAAACTGTATAGTTTATATATTCAGTGCAGTTTATAGTCTGATAGAGACTAGCTGTCATTCTGTTCGTCAAATCAGGTAGTTTTCCTGGAGGGCACGTCCGTCAAACGCGCAGAGCCTTTTGTTCTCCTCTATTGCAAATTATCCCCAGTTTTTCACGGTCGGCTTGCTTTCCTGTTCACTCCCGGCACCATGTCTACGTGACCAAAATGCAAAACTAAACCAGTCGTACAATGATAATTTCAAGAAGGGAAAACTTTGCTACCCTTTTATGAATACACGAAGGTCTTCCTTGTCGCTAAATCAAAGTACGAACACACAAGGTACTGGTAGTATTGTCGGCAAATACCTAAAGGGGTTGAAATGTAAAGTTGAGAAGTAATTGTGTGCTTTGCCGGTAGCTGCACTTTTGTATCCCCCGAACCATGGCGGTCAGCATACTTCAAAAGAGGTATTTATCAGTGTGGGGTTGGCGCTATCGCTTATGCTCGGGGCTCTGTAGTTATCAACGGAGAGAACAGATGCTTGGCACTTGACACCCACGGGCCATTTGGGTATACACCATTGCGTCACATGGCCGTTGGCCCCGCCCAATGAATGCTTGCCTGCCACGTTGACATGTTTGTAGAAGACTCATTAGGTGCCAGCAGTTCGCCTTGTAAGCACGAGCAGCCTGTGTTCGCTTCTAGGACCGTGCAGTGATCCACGGCGAAGGTAGGATAGATATGTAAAGCCCCTGGATACCGGAAAACAAAAGATTCTTCTGTGGCAAATCCTGTTTTGAAGTCCTGGGGTATTAAGTATGAGTTGCAGGCTAATACCGGAGTTTGGTTTTGCCGGAAGCCATTTTGAACAAAGGCACGGCAGTTGGTGTAGATAAGGGATTTAATGTGAGAAAGATTTCCTCTTTATTCTCAGCATTCAAGCGCTTTTTATTCAGTGTCTTTGCAATTTTCAGATTGGATATAACTGTGTTTATGACCTTCATTGTCAATCTATTTGTAGATGAAGTTAAAAATCTGTAGACATAGTGGATTTTATTACTACGTACTGTTTGTTTTTAACGAAGAGGGAAAGTCGGCTTTGAGTGATGAAGTCTTTTGTTTCAGTTGCTGTCGCACGCGGCCCAGGGTAAGGATCTGGGAAGGACTTGGACGGCTTCAGCGGTTGTGTTGCTACCGATAGGCTCTTCCACTGCAATGGACAAGCGACCTTCCGTGATCCTGCCAACGCCCATGACCTCTAAAAATGGCTACAACCAGAGTTATGAAGACCTGAGAAGACGGCTGTGCAAACCGATCAGTTCTTCCGTAAAAGGGGCCTGCAGCAGTGCACGTGAGAAACAGCACCAGCAGCAGTTCCTGTCACCCACCATTGTCGACACCAGATCCATAACGCAGGAGGAATTCAACAAGATGGCGGCTGTCTCCACAGGAAAGGTGACAAAAGGCCGTGACAGATCTTCGTCACAACAGCGTGAATTTCTCCATGCCGGACAGGTATTTCTCACCCAGAATAATATGAATACTGGGTTCGCTTTTGCTAGCTCCGCTCCATTCCTCAAGAATGTCTCAAGCTATGAAAAGCATCCGCCGGAGTCCATTCAAGAATCCCTGGCTTCCCTCAAGAAGGGTTTGGTTGATTACCTCTCTAGAGCGAAAACTACCAAGGAGAAAGGTCTAACAGAGGCAGAGAGGCCTAAAGTTTCTGTAGAAGCAGCCTCGCAGTCCTGGTCACAGAATGGCAGGGTGAGAGGGAAACCATTTAGCTGTTCAACCAAGGGTGCAGTTGTGCCCGCAGCTACAATCAAACCCCTACCGTCAACGGCGAGTAAGGACGACGTAATTAAATACCATGCTGCTTCAAAACCACAGCCGTACCCAGGCCCCCGCACCATTCACAAAGTGCCAAACGCTGAACTGGATGAGATGAAGCCAATGGATCTATCACGGGCAGGTAAAAACAACTACAATACACCCTGCTCAGACAACCAAGCATCACTCAAAGACGAGATCCACGACTTGAAAGAAAAGATTCTCGAAACAGAGAAATGTCTTCAGAACATGGAAGACGACGGTTCTGAATTCTCCCAACAACAACAACCGATTGATCTGACCGTTATCAAAAAGCCTAAGCATGTTGACCCCGTGCCTTACTCTACAACAGACCTCATCAACAAGAAAGAAGATTGCTTAGACAACAGTGTGGAGGGTAAGAGAAGCCTACGTGCCTCGACCAAAACCAACACCTTAGCCACCGAAAACAGCTTACTCCAAGATAAGAACAGGAAACGCAAAAGGAAGCGTAGTCATACTGGGAAAGCTTCGGTGAAGTCTGATGGTCTGACAACTCTTCCAGATTCTCGTTCTACACCAGATCAGGGCGAGGCAACAGGAGTGCCTATCCAAAGGAACACTAAACACATAGGAAATAATGGTATTTGCAACAGCAAGGTACAGTACAATGAGTCCATGCATTCTCTTGAAAGATCCGACTGCCCTACTGCGGGTAAACGTGGCCGCCTCGATGAAATGGTGCAAGCTCTCTCCAAAAGACTCCATGATGCCCATTACCCTTGGTACGGACTCGACTACCGTTAGTATCTGGCATTCTCTGCCTCCTGTATCTGAATACAAACAATGTATATTTAATGATATTTATTCACTTCTTTCAGAAGTATCATTTTGTGTCACGATTGTTGATAGCATAATATGCATATGTCACGATATACATACATAGTAAAGTTTTGATATTTCGATCTTCACGACACCATTAGCGCTTCCGGCATAATAGATGTTTGTTAATTAAAGTACGCTTAAAATTTTAACCTTTTGGCTATTTGATTTTTATTTTGCACATTATCTCATAGTCGGACGAGAATATGTATCACCGTTTACAATACTGATAGCTTGACATCTTTTATCTGAGAAATAATAAATTTAGATGATAGTTCAGTTTTTTTTAACTTGCTCATTTCGATGCTTCTGTCGGTAAGTGTGTCTATGGTGAGTTATAGAACGTTAACAGGGAAGTTATTGGTTATGAAAATAGTCAAGAATGCATGTTGCCAACATATATGTACATGTAGCATAATATCATTCAGTAGTCATTTTAAAATCTTGAAAGAATCTTAATATCAATAATGGCCGTTTAAAAAGAAATCCAAATAAGAACATGAAAACACTGTTGAATTCACAAACGCCAAGAATTTGCTATCTAAAAAGCACAATTATTGCCACTTTCAAAGACAAGCATATGAATTGACTACATAGGTAATATGAAATGCATTGCATTAAAATGCGTATCAATTTCATATCACCGGTATAGCGTGTCTAGATCCAAACCAATGTAGGTGAGTGACCCGCCATACTATCAGCTGCAGGTCTTGAACAAAGAAAGACAGCCGTTAATTACAGTTGATCGCACGTTAAACAGCATATGTGACATTGGAGTCCAATCTGCCTAATGCACCATCGTAAGCACTTCATCACAATTAAGACATGCATATTTCATGGATATGACATTTGAGAATATCTATTGTTACAGTTACATTTTGCACAACTATATATTTGCGGCAAAATTTATCGTATGTTATTGTTTCAGTTTTTTTTAAAAGAAAGTATGTGAATGGCATTCTTAGAATATAAGTTGAATTTTTTTTTTACATATCAGATATATTTAGACGATTTTTCTTTTGCTGGCAGTGTACATGTATACAGATGTAGGTTAATTGGCTCACCATTAAGGCTTCAGCAAAGAAGAAAAGAGGTCAATTATGACAATAGATTGCACACTAATGGAAACAACATTTCATAATCATAGTTTTATACATGTAGTTTCTTTCATGATCAAGTCCAACATGAACAGTGATATCTTATCGATGAACATGTCACACTCAACATCAAAAGGTTAAGGGTATCATATTTTTGTGATTTTATTTTTTATCTTTACTGTAATGATTCTATTATTGATTTTGTGTCTTTATAGTCGGCCCTTAGAAATAGAAAGGAATTATTTCATGATGTACCTTTTGAATAAAGATATTCGTCTTGTAGGTAGATGCCTCTTCATTAAAAGTTGATGACAATTTGGAGGAGGGTGTATTTACATATCTAACCGTAATGATCGAAGCGTGTATGATGTGTATGATGTGTGATCCCGGAATACGGGAAGAATAGTGACGTATCAGTCACTAAATTGGAGATCCGAATTAAACCAAACGAACCCCTGTATCCATACGATAGAAACAGCTGTTCAAAGAACCGAAGCAGCAGATTATGTGACGTCATACCAAGCCTTGGCAGTAGGAACCCGAGGTTTTGACGGTCCTGTCGTATTGAACTGCACATGAATGAATGAATGAATGAGTTTATTGCTCAACAATCGCACAGGGTACAATGTATGGCAACCATGTACTATTCACAAAATCAATGAGAAAGAGGGAGGGAACGACAGGGAGAGAGAGAGATAAGTATAATACATACTCCCTAAAATAAACTTTCATTGTGTATCAATCTTGGCAAGAGGCAAGTTCCCACATTCTCAATTTCCGACGTTGCATGAACTTGCATATATTCCTTTGATTATTGGAGTAAACCTCTTTCTCGGAGGAAAATAAGCACCAAGGACGATATCGAGAGACCTCTTATCGGAGTCACTTAAACTTGTTTACAAATTACACTGTAGCTATGTCACACGGTCATACATCAGTTGGTTGTACTTAAGGTAACACTGCAGCTAGATCATTTCTAATACTTTTCGTGAGCTCTGGTTAGTAATACATATCGCTAGTTATCAGTTACATGAAATGTACAAAAATAGTTACAAAAGTACAACGTATATATCAAGTAGATTCTTAGCAGCGTTCTAGTAGACATTTGTAACAGTGAATTTGCCACATTCACTAGGCTTGGAAGGCGCATACGAATGAAAGTGAAACTACCTAAAAGTGTTAACATCGTCCTTTTAAACGTACGTGTCTATTCAACAAGACACAATTGAATTGCGCAGTAAAAACATGACTGGTCTTCTCATTATTTTGCCATAATGGAAGTCTTGGTCGGAAAGAGATGTGACGTTCCTGGTGGCATTTGTTTCTGGTGAAAAAAAACTCCTGGTCAACTATTGCAAAGCAGTCAGCGATCCATTACCTAAAATTCTGTGAGAAAATTGTGTTCGTTTAAGATCCTAGAAGGCGTTGCTATGTCCTACATTAGATTCGTGTTTGGCGCTCTGTCAAATCGCTCGACCACAGCGAGGGGGCAACTAGCCACAGCTTTATAGATAGTGAAATAGTTCCTTATTTGTACTGTCCACTAGGACTTCTCCTGGCCGAGCCTTTTACTTGTCAAACTGTTGACTATCTCAGAAAGCCTGCGTCTCTTCTTCACAGCTGGAGTCTGTGTGGAAGAGTTCGTAGCTTCCTGTGACTGAGCGTCACGAGTTGACCTGCTGACATCATTCGTCACGTGATGGGAATCTGGTGACTTGGCTGATGTAGTTACTGATTCACCAACCGGATGTGGCCGGAATGTATGGTTCACCTTTCCGGTGACGGTTAGATCCACCGGATGTTCACCATTATCACTCCACATCACGCTGTCCTTTTTCAGTTTCTTCAAATTGCATATGGCCTCTTGTGATTCTTGAAGCTTCCTCTTTAGAGTGTTGATCTTATCATCGCGAGGGAGTGGGCTGGACCTTACCGGGCGGCAACTTCGGGTATTAACAACCCCATTCCGGTAAACACTGCGACCACTTGTTATGAAGGGACGTTTTGTAGCCTGTTCTCCCATGTTGTTTGTGCTCTGTTTGTGTGTGGGATCTTTCGAAAACATATTTGATGGACGTATCCCGTCATGTGACCGTGGAAAAATTGATTTTTCTTGAATTCCTGTGTTTGTCGCTGAAGCTTTCGTATTGTGGACGTTGATGAGTCCGTTGGACGCCTTCACGAGGAAGTTGAGCAGTGCTTTCCTGTAGTACGTATCGCCTGATGTGATGAAGGTGTTCGGAGTTACACCTGTAGGTAGTGAACCTGTCACGACACTGACACTGGCGGCCATGTTGTCTCGGGTGCCCGGTTGAGCTGATGACCCTGACATCCTGTCAAACTCCTCCAGAGTGATGGACTTGATGTCCGAGATAGTTGGTAAACTGTCCGTCATTTCGGTCCGATTTCTTCAGGTTGTTGCTTGGACTGTTGTCTCTGTAATGCTGTTGACCAGCTTTTACCCCTCACAGCCCCTCTTACAACTAGCGTCTTATTGCAGGATATCCAGCCCCCGGAATCATGTGACTTCAATAGCAAAGTGCACCGCAGGTCTTGGCTCCAGGGTTGCCGTCAAATTCCTTTCTGCATACGAAAGAAAAGAGGCCCATATTAGGTAGTGCCCTTGAAGCGATTGCGCAACTACGTGATGTAATTGCACAACCACCACGAAATCATTTCGGAAGAAGTGACTCGTGCCGAAACAAAGGCTCACGTATATTTCCACTCCCTGCGTGATAGACAACCTTGTTTACAGATCCTCTATATACATCGATTTGTCTGCTATGACTACACACACAATAATACACAGATATGTTGAACGTTAAATAGATATATTACCGGGTCTTACCGTGCTTACGTGTCATGTATTACAACGAGGACGGAAATACTTTGCATGCATAAAAGGAGTCAAGTGTTGCCTTCCGCCATTTGATCCAAATCTGCACTCATGTACATGTGACTGAAGTGGACTTGGCAAACAGACGGCTCCAAATAAGAACGTAATCCCGAGTGGGGATATTAGATAACAATCTCCTAGGGCAGGAAGGGGCCTTAAATGTACATAAAACAGGGACATATCATCAGAGAACTTGACAGTGAACTGAAGATATGTCTATTAAAAATATACTTAGCCCATGTACTTACTATATGTTGCTGGGTCGGTTTGGCACAAGAATCTTTTCAGTGGCAGCTGTTCTGAAATAATTCATCACCCAACGACGGCCTCTTTTTATAACTAAAAGGCAGTCCAAACCGGTTTCAGCCGGTCCAGAGCGGTCGGGCATTAGTCACGCAAGGCTATAAATAGCCCGTTGCCCACTAAGTCAACAGACACCATAGCTACACTATTGTTGTTTGTTGACAGGGCAATAAGAGCAAGAGGAAACAAAGGCCATTTGCGCCATCTTATTGTACAGCATATCTAATGGCTTTTAACTAATAAAATATCAATTTTTCGTCATCATAATCATCCTTTCTTTCTCAGTGTGTCTTTGCTTTGTTCCCTTTTGTTGTTCTCTTTTTTTTTCCTTTGAACCATACATGTACAGTAAACTGCAGTAGTGACTGCTTTGTCTTGTACAAGAAGACACTAAAGCACGAAAGACCAGACAACCAGACTAAATCACGCGTTTATCATATATAGCAGATCTTCGAATTTTACAGTGATAAAGAACCCTGAGCTGTTGCTCTTGATTTCTGGTGATGAGGATAGTTCTCTTGGACTGGAGCTGCATGGCCATACGCAGCAAAAGCTTGTTTCACACAAACTATCTATAGTATGTACTAGCATTGACTTTCTATTCATTGATGTCATTCTGGCCATGGACGTCCATAAGATAGACCTTGACACAACATATGATGGCTATCGATAGCTTCCGACACCTGTCAATTGGATACTTCATTCTGTATGATTAGAAAAGTTCTAATGATCTCCAATATACAGGGTCTTGATTTGCACCATTTCGATTACAGTGGACGCCTCTCAAAAATCACTAATTTTGGTTTAAACAATGGGATTTTAAGATTTTTTTTGCTAAACTTAACTTCTTTTTATATATCTTTATCATCTAACACATCTTTCTTGAACATTTATAATTATATGTTCATAAATTATGCTAATGAGATGACGTAATTGGTCAGAATCCAAGATGGCCGACAATATCAAAATGAAAAGTGTAACCAGCTTATTTTCACTCGGATTTCATCACTACTTGGTATTTTCTTACTGAAAACATTCATTTGAACGTTTTCAATCCATTTTTATGGGGTTTTAGCGCTATATGTTGAAAAAAATGTATCTTAAGACATTTAAGGTTGATATTCCAAGATGGCGGACAGCTAAACTACAGATGACGCCACTTAGGACATCATTTTGACGTCGTAGCGTCGGCTTTTGACAACAAAAGTCGAATAACACTTAAATGTTGATAAAAAAAACTTTATTGGTAACATTTTGTGTGAAATATTTAGGTATTATGGGAATTCCCCGTTTTAGCCGAAATCAATTAATGACGTCATAATTACTTCATATTACGTCATAATGATATGAAAATTTCAGGAATTATAAAACTCGACTGGCATATCACCCCTGCAAATTTGGTGATAGTACAGTAAGCCGTTTCAAAAATACGAGGGGGGGCGAATGAGCACCCCCCCCCCCCCCCCCCCCCGTCCAGGGAATGCCCCAAAAGCCCAATCTGGATAGGGTTAAACTCGCCAACATGGCAAGTATGGTTACCGAGCGATTCAAAATATAATTACTACGAAGTCAATGAAAAGCCTCTCTATAATAACGACTCCAGTAAACTTTAGAAGATAATAATCAGCAAAGACATTTTTGATGAGTGAAAATAGTAATTTTACCGCACTACAAGAGAGTTTCTGTTCTTCGTCCAAACAATTGATTCAATGCTTCATCAAGATATTCAGAATAACTGTAGGTGACAGAATAATGGGTATTTTTACTAAAGAGTACACCCTTACTGCAAGCTCACGCCCGAATTCTAATTGCAAACAGCGTGGTATACCTAATTGTATAGTTAACAAAGAAGGAACATGATATTTATAGATGAAAGGGAAATAACATCTATTCAAACTCTACTTCTACTTAATAAGCTGTTTAATGGGTTTTACTGGACCTCTCCTTTGCCAAGAAAATTACCTGTCTCAGCCAGCGGTGGTAATCAACGGCCTTCAGTCTGTCACCATGGCAACCATTGACGTCACGTACTTCAAAGAAGTGGTGTTGTATATCAGCATTGGTATCTTAGGTAATTTGATACATGCCAAACACATGCCACATAGACTGTTTATTACATGTTTATAAGCAGCTGGTGCTTAGCCTAGGTGACCAGCTCGGAAGGTACTGGCAGCACAATATGGCGGATTTGCTAAACATGATTAGGTGTCCTGGATAAAATGTCCAGTAAACGCTATCGAATGGTCCATCTTTTACTAATTAGTTTGTATCGGGTGTTTGCCCATACGTGTATATGACGTAAGCATTGTCCGCCATGCTGGATGGTTAAACTATAGCTCGGTTAACTCAAATGAATATATTTATACATTATTACAGTTACATAAGTATGGAATTGACTTACTGAGCCAAATCAGTGGCAAAATAGAAAATTTGTATAAAATGCATCAACAGTTAAAGTTGTCTATTCAATCGCTAAATTTCATAATCGCAATTATTTCATTGCTGTGTCGAGGCCAGCTAGCTAGAACCTTGTTCCTACAGCTGACATACAAAGCCATCAGCTACTCCTTTTTCTCTAACCCTTTAATTTTCATAATTTCCGAACGCAATATTATATGGCTTTGCGGCATCTGTCACTCCCCCGCTTTCTCATTGTGTATCTGAATCGTCAGAAGGTTGCATGTACAGCTCAATACGACAGGGTTATCACAGTCCATCTGATGCCGAATCCCAAGGCTTGGTATGACGTCATACTATCTGCTGCTTTTAGTACTAGTTATTTCAGCAGCTGTTACCACCATGGGAACACTGGGTATCATATAATCTCAAACTAGATCCTACGGTAGCATAAGATAGTATCAAGAGCTCGAGCGTGCAAAGGATTGTAGTCAGCCTAAGAGTGTACCGGTAGTCAATGCATACTTATACGCTAGGCCGGCTAAAGTCATTTGCCAGCTTTTGATACTATCTTATACTACCGTAGGATCTGCTTGGATCAGCTCAAGCATGTCCCGCTAGCTAACGATTATTACCTGTGTTATGTAAGAACTGTCCCTCATTGTCGTCAACCATTTAGTGAAGGGACTGCTACTCACACAAGAACGACATGTCGTTCAGTGCAATATAACCAGCTGCTGCCGCGTCGCGTGCCTGCGAAGATGGTGTGTTACGCCGTAGGGCGGTTATACTGGCTATGTAGATACAGATACAGATGCAGATACAAAATATTTTTATTTGAAAGGTACGCCAACTTAGAAGGCCGTTTAAGTCTCAGTTATAATGGCTGTATACATACAAATTCAAGCCATAAAAATAAGGGAAAACATTACAGTAATACGTCCAACACTTTAATGTGTGTGACATGCTCATGCGATAAGATGTCCATGTTGCACTTGAGTAAAGGAAACTACATTAGGAAAATTAGAATTCGTAAGGCACGTTATTATGTCTATAAATGTGCAATCTACTGTAATAATTGACATCTTTTTTTGTTGAAGTCTTAATTGTGAGCCAAATTAACTTTCTCATACTTGTGTACAATACCAGCAAAGGACAATGTCGTATAGATATATCTGATATGTAAAACAACGTCGATGCAATTAGAGTATCATTACTTACATTCTGTTCGAAATCACCTATAGAAACATGGTATTTTCGTCCCAAACATCTCACTTGTGCAAAACGCTAGTGTAACAATAGACTCATGAAATATGTATGTCTAAATTGTGATGAAATGCTTACGATGGTGCATTAGGCAGATTGGACTCCAATGTCACACATGTTGTTTAACGTGCAATCAACTGTAATTAACGGCTGTCTTTCTTTGTTAAAGACCTGCAGCTGATAGCATGGCGGGTCACTCACCTATATTGGTTTGTACCTACAAAGGCTATACCGGTGATCTGGAATTGATACGTATTTTGATGCAAGGTGGCATATTATTACCTATCGAGTCACTTTGAATGCTAGTTTTAGAAACTGACAATAATGGTGCGTTAGTAACGTTTTCGGTTTCTGACTTAATCTTTGACAGCATTTTCACATTCTTATCGGATACTAGTATCTTTGGAAAAAGAACCATCACCATTTTAAAAGTCTAGATTTTTAGATAAATGTTAAAATACAGGATGAGAATTACCGACCTATTGTCCTTACCAGGGTTTCTGAGCATCATGGAGTCTGTTGGAGAGAGCTTGCACCATCTCATCGAGGCGGCCGCGTTTCCCCGCAGTAGGACAGTAGGATTTGCCAGGTAAATGCATGGACTCGTCGTACTGTCTTTTCTTGCTATAGATACCTTTATCTCCAATGTGTGTTTTGTTCGAGTGAATAGGTACTCCTGTTGTCGCCACCTGCTCTGGTGTAGAGCGGGATACTGGAACCACCATCAGACCATCAGACTTCACCGAAGCTTTCCTAGTATGACTACGCTTCCTTTTGCGTTTCCTGTTCTTATCTTGGATGAAGCTGTTTTGGGTAGCTAAAGTGTCGGTTTTTGTCGAGGCACGTCGGCTTCTCTTACCCTCAATACATTTGTCTAAGCAATCTTTCCTGTTGTTGAGGAGGTCTGTTGTAGAAGAAGGCACAGTGTCAACATGGCTAGCGCTTGGCGTCTTGCTAACGGTCAGATCAATCGGTTGTTGTTGTTGGGAGAAATCAGAACCGTCGTCTTTCATATTCCCAATTCTCTGAAGATCTTTCTCAGTTGCGTGAATCTTAAATTCTTTCAAGTCGTGGATCTCGTCTTTGAGTGATGCTTGTTTGTCTGAGAAGGGTGTCTTGTAGTTGTTTTTACCTGCCCGTGATAGGTCCATTGGCTTTATCTCCTCCAGTTCAGCGTTTGGCACTTTGTGAATGGTACGGGGGCCGGGGCACGGTTGTGGTTTTGATGCAACATGGTATCCAATTACGTCGTCGTTTCTCGCCGTTGACGGTAGGGGTTTGATTGTAGCTGCGGGCACAACTGCACCCTTGGTTGAACAGCCAAATGGTTTCCCTCTCACCCTGCCATTCTGTGACCAGGGCTGCGAGGCTGTTTCTGCAGGGACGTTAGGCCTCTCTGCCTCTGTTAGACCTTTGCCACTAGCAGCTTTCACTCTAGAGAGGTAATCAACCAAGCGATTCCACATGGAAGCCATAGTTTCTTGATTTAAATCTCGTGAATGTTTTTGATAGTTCGAGACATTACTCGAGGGGATTGGAGAAAAAGCAGACCGTGTCTTCATATCATTCTGGGTGAGTAATACCTGTTTCGTGTTGAGAAGCTCACGCTGTTGTGGACCCTTTGTCACCTTTCCTGTGGAGACAGCCGCCATCTTGTTGAATTCCTCCTGCGTTATGGATCTGGCGTCGACAATGGTGGGTGACAGGAACTGCTGCTGGTGCTGTTTGTCACGTGCACTGCTGCAGGCCCCTTTTACAGAAGAACTGATCGGTTTGCACAGCTGTCTTCTTAGGTCTTCGGAACGGTGTGTGTTATCACCTTTAGAGGTCATGTTTGTTGGCAAGATCACGGAAGGTCGCTTCTCTATTGGAGTGGAGGAAGAGTATTTGGAAGCAGCACAACCACTGAAGTCGTCCTTAAGTACTTCCCAGCTCCCAAGTACCATAAACTTCGTGAGACAAGTACTGAAACAAACGTAGTCGGCTTTCATTGAAATGATTTGACTCAAAGCCGCCTTTCCTCTACGTTAAAAACAAACAGTGCGTGCTGATAAAATCTACACTGTCGAAAGCTTTTCGAATCTATCGACAAATAGGTTGAGAATAAGGCCGAAAACGCATTTATATCCAACATAGAAGCAACTAGATTACATTGTATAAAAACACTAGACTAAGTGTGCTGAGAACAAAGAAAACTTTCTCACATCAAAGCCGATTATCTGCACTGTAGCTGTCGTGCCGCTACTCAAAATGGCTTCCGGTAAAACCAAACCCTGATATAACGTTATACTCTTCAGCATACCCTTTTTACCCGGCGCAGGATTCTAAACAGGATCTGCACACAGAATTCTTTGTTTCGGGATGCAAGGTTCTCGCATCTCTGTCCTAGACTCCCGCCTTCCTCCCACGGTGGATTACTGTTCAGCTCAGGAAGCGAAGGACACGGTCTGTCCCTACAATGAGAACACTGGGCACATAATGAGTCTTCTACAACAACATGTCAACGTGGCAGGCAAGCATTCATTGGGCGGGGCCAATTCGTTTGACGCAATTATGTATACTCCATTGGCCTGACATGTCACCGAAAGCTAGCCAGTGCGTACGTGCTTTCAAAATTAGACAAAGTATCGTCAACTTAAAATCTTTATAATTTACGACGGAACGACGGAGATGAATCGCTTTGAAGATTTGCCAGGAGAAGAAAGAAGCATACCTATGGCACGGTTGAAATATGGTAAATAGCACGGTACCGGTCTTACTTTGGCACAGTTCCTGTCAAGCAGTTGGCTTCAAATGACGTCAGATGTCAAGGCCATCGGTCTACAATATCAGTGGGTGGATGTGCTGGGGTGAATGATAAATCTCCTTAGTATATGTTGGTACGTGTTGGCAAAAGGAAGACATATGGTAGATTTCGGACACCTACCGGCTTTCTACGATACAGCAGTGGAACGGCCGTTTTTATATGTCGTGTTTTAGACATGCTATGGTCATGAGTATATCTCCGAGGACAGAATGTACTGTAGGTTAAGGCCGCCTATTGGCTTTCTTTGGAACTGCAGTGGGCCTTTTTGTCAGGAACTTTGTAATGGACTATGTCAAGCAAGTATTTATCTGTTTTTAGCATGTACCGCAGGTGCTGATTATCACAAAAATGAATGCAAGTTGTGCAAATTAGTACTTTATTTACACAATCAATAAGGAAAGCTTGATATTCGGCTGCATCTCTCTGTCAAACAAGTGACGAAAGAGAGTACTTGTACTATTAGAAGGTATTAATTATACAAATCATTTGCATATCTAATTTGCATAACTAGTTAGCAGTTGAACTCAATAGAATGTCCCCTGCTGGATCAATGCATAAACTCTTAGATGTCACCGAGCAAAGCAAGATCCTGACGAGATCTAGATGGTGGAAATCCATACCTTCATTTCCTTCCCTAAAATAACAACATTAGATGCATGTGGAAATCTAGTACCAAGTCAATAGACCAATTTTACTGATGACTCATTTTACATAAATTTGCCATTTTATCATTAACCATACCTCGGTGAGCTAATTTCATACTTATAACGTTACACATTTGAATATACCTAGGTTTAACTTAACAGCATAGTATGTACATAATAGTCATATGAGTGCAACCACCCAACACAAAGTAACTAGTAAAAAGGGAATCTTTTGATATTATTCTAAAGCTGGGCGCTAATCAGGTTTTGTAAACCTTCGACATACTATGTTTTAACTTCATCCAATCTGCTCTTGTCCAATCTTCTTGTAAACATGAGATAAAATGTTTATTTGGCATGTAGAATGAGTAAGATAGAGCTTGTCTCAAACAAGCTATATGTAAACAAGGAGGTTAACATGCGATAAACAGTTTATGTGGCGTGTAAAGAGCTTGAGTAATTAGAGGAATGAAATGCAACACCACTCCTTTTGAGTGCGTGACGTCAATTGTTGTGATGGTTACAGACCTAAAGTAAGGCCGCTGATTAGCACGTACTGAAATTGTTGATTTTCTCGGCAAAGGCGTGGGTTTAAGTACTAGTAATGCTATCCGTTCACATTGAATATATCATTAACAGTAACACAATGTCATGTATCTTCATTTAGCAGTGAATGTGAAAAAATGCAATTTGGAAGAAGAGGAACTTGTTGGACTTGTAATTGCACTGCAGGTGGCTGATAATTATTATTTTTCTTTTCAATAAAGCACTGGGGCATACATTATTAATGCTTTGTGATCATTCTTAATCAATTATTCAGTTGAGAGATATTGGGAGCAACCAACTAAGAAGTTAAATGTCCATGTCTGTAATGTATGTACTAATAGTTTCTGTATCTTGTTAGTATCAAGGAGCTTTTATCAAGCAAAAGCTCATTATCAGTATCTAGTACTTTTCACAGACTATTTGAAACCAAATACTGCGTTTGACGATTACATTAAGAATATGTGGAGAGGTGTATTCTACGAAACTCTTATAAGACCAAATGTAACAGTCTAAGAAATGCATGCAGCATTATTTTTTATCGATTTCTGTACAGCTCATAGATATATCTTGCGGACTCTATATGTCCAAAAGATCATATCAGCGGACATATCAAAGTCATCGTGACAATGATAATATTTTACAGTACGTTTAGGAGTTCACAATTTGATATTGCATGACGTAAACGTTTTTGTTCCCTGTTGCTACATGTATTATTGTGTGGTGAGAACGCCTTTACTCAGGGGTCAACAAACAACAATAGAGTTTGTTGACTCAGCGGGCCTAGCTCTTGAATTATGTGACTTGACTGACCTCGACCGGTCAGGACCGGCTGAAACCGGTTTGAACTGCCTCATATGAATACATCCGTAGTTCAGGCCAATGAAGGATTTGAAACAGCTGCCACTGAAGAAATTCTTGTCCCAAACCCCGCAACAGAGTGAGTACTATTAAGTATTTCCTTAATAGACATATCTTCAGTTCGTTGTAAAAAAATGTCCCTGTTTTGTGTACATTTATGGCCCCTACTTGGTCTGTAAGATTGTTATCTGACATTCCAAACCGGCCTGATTGCGTTCTTATTTGTGATTTTGAGGGGTCCCAACGTCCACTTCAGTCACATGACAGAAAATTTGGATGAAACTCTTGACCTCTCAGCAAATTATAAAGTCTTGCACGACATATGATCCTGATAAGACCTGTTTATGCTTCATTTACCATTTAACTCCGGTGAGACGTGTTTGTGCAAATTCTTTGCTGACACGTCATACATAATTGAGTGTTTACTTAAAGCAGCTGAAGTGGGTGTAACGGTATGTTACAATGTATGAAAAAAGCGTATGTTAACAGGGACACTTTATGAGTAAGTGTATATGACCGATTCCGAATATGCCATGATCCGCATACTATAAGCGGAGGTATGACTGCAAGCTTTGTTTTGGCATGGGCCACTTCCGCTAAATGGTTTCATGGCAATTGTGCAATCACACTACGTAGTTGCGCAATCGCTTCAATTGCCATACCTAATATGGGCCTCTTTTCTTCTGTACACAGAGAAGAATTTGCTAGCAACCCTGGAGGACATTGGCCAGGTCTGCGATACACTTCGTGTAAAACCACCCCAGTTCAAGCACTGTAAGGGACAGGACCTTTGAACGACGTAGACAGCAAAGGCGATATCCTGAAGGAATAAGACCGAAATGACGGACAGTTTACCAACTATCTCGGACATCAAGTCCATCACTCTGGAGGAGTTTGACAGGATGTCAGGGTCATCAGCTCAACCGGGCACCCGAGACAACATGGCCGCCAGTGTCAGTGTCGTGACAGGTTCACTCCCCACAGGTGTAACCCCGAACACCTTCATCACATCAGGCGCTACGTACTACCGGAAAGCACTGCTCAACTTCCTCGTGAAGGCGTCCAACGGACTCATCAACGTCCACGGTACAAAATCTCCAGCGAATTCAAACACAGAAATTCAAGGAAAGCCAATTTGGCTACCGTCGTATGATGGGGTACGTCCATCAAATATGCTTTCGAAAAATTCCACACAGAGAGCAAAGAGCTCAACCAACGCGGGAGAACAGGCTGCAAAACGTCCCTTTATAACGAGTGGACGCAGTGTTTACTCGAATGGGGGTACCCGAGGATGCCGCCCGGTAAGGTCCAGCCCACTCCCTCGCGATGATAAGATTAACACTCTGAAGAGGAAGCTTCAAGAGTCACAAGAGGCCATATGCAATTTGAAGAAACTGAAAAAGGACAGCGTGATGTGGAGTGATAATGGGGAACATCCGGTGGATCTAACCGTCACCGGAAAGGTAAACCTCAGTTCCAGTTCATTCCGGCCACATCCGGTTGGTGAATCAGCAGCCACGTCACCAGATTCCCATCACGTGACGGATGATGTCAGCAGGTCAACTCGTGACGCTCAGTCACAGGAAGCCAAGAACTCTTCCACGCAGACTCCAGTTGTGAAGAAGAGACGCAGGCTTTCTGAGATAGTCAGCAGTTTGACAACTAAAATGCTTAACCATGAGAAGTGGCTATAAGGGGCTATAATTTAGAGCTTCCCATATATTTATCAAATAGAACTTTCTGGTAGAACTATACACTTCTTCTTTTTCACCGGCCTTCTAAACAGTCACCAGTAGTGTATAGGTATCATGGAACGGGTCTTTGACAAATTGACATAAAAATAACAAGATCAATTGCAAGGTTAGCCCATGCACACAACTGCAGTCGAGATTCCTATTGTTCTTTTCAGCCTAACAGTATTTTCATCATTCGGCCGGGAATGTCTGACATTGTATATAGACCAATGGCCTTGGGACGTGTTGTGATGTGAAGCCAATTACTCGACAGGCATGGGGACCTGTGCCAAATGGAGTCTAGTGCTATATAACGTTTAATATGTTTCTGATAAGCTGTTAAATGTCACAGATGTTACTCCCATTTTCTACGACATTTTCTAGTACCCGTTATGAAGAATAATGACAAGAAGCTGTTATATACATCGTAAGATCATTTATATTTATTTTTTCATGATTGACTTTTTTTACAATATGTTGTATGATATAAAATACGTGATGATATTCAAGCTTTTCCATACGCTTCCTACTTGCATTTAGATAAAACTCGATGTCTGAGCATTTCTGGGTTGTTAACCTATCGTTACGTTAGCCTTCCATATTCTGCTGAATTGAGTCAAATGTCTAATGCTCTTACTACTCATAAGACTGTTGTAAATTATAAGATGCTGTCAAGGATCTACTATCACTGAATATAATTCTTTACGGTACAGTATCTACTTTTATATGTTTGATATAAATGTTGAAGTGTAATGTGCTACTTTCAAGTAACAGTGACACCGATATACCCTGCTCGATATCAATGCATGCTGTTGAGTACAAATGTACTAGAGGTTATTCTAGGTTATGATGGTGCATGGTAACATAGGGATGTGACTGTGATAATTATATTCAAGGTTAGTCATCAATTACATCTTATACACACATTTCATATTGTGTGAATCAGTTAACATAACATTATCAGATAGTACCTATAGTCTAAAATACAAGAAAAATAAACCCTTTTGAATATGTATATAGTGACAATATCAAAGACATGTAGATTAAACTATATTTCAAAATCTTAGTGTACTAGACACTATTCAAAGTCAATTATGAACTTGTAAAAGGTGACTTCCGCCAGTTGTCACGCCCGAGTGTCTTATATAGACCTGGCCTTGGAGCGTGGTGTGATTTGTGGCAAACTTGACAGGCATGAGATAATGCCAAATTGGATCTAGTGCTATTTAACGTTATATATGTTTCTGGTTCGCTGTTAGAAGCCACAACAAGAGCGATCAAACTGTTCTATAGTATTGACTCATATGTAGATATACACCAGGTCACAACAGCAGCTCGAATTATGTCTCATAAAATGGTAAAAGCATAACGAAGCATAAGCGGTATCGAGCCGCCACAGATTTAGATGGTAACTACAATACAGACTTGTCCAATTTCCTCTTACGGACAAACGCTAAATGGGATCTGCTCTGGAAGAAGGTATGTGTAGGGCTGGTCTTCTGGTTTCTCCGTCTTTTCTCGCATCACCTAATAAGAGACAGGTGATAGGAAGTAATAGGATAATAAAATCACTATCCTACGAATTCTATAATATATCGATCTCAAATGTGACATCAAATTTCACTTGAATGTAGGTTCATATGTGACGGACGCGCTCCAAGGTTCTTAGAGACGCCCCTGCTCAGTAAACTCGGAGGTGTCACAAAATATTCACATAATATCGCTAGGACATTCTGTGGATATTGACAAGGTGGATAATACTGGATTCCGAATAGGATTACTTCCTCAGGGGGGTGAAAGAGGCCAATTACATCAGAGCCCATCAACATTCCCTTGATCGAGACGGGGGCAATACCGACTTCCAAGACCTTTGACCAATTGCTGACATCACACTACCGGT
Organism: Branchiostoma floridae x Branchiostoma belcheri; assembly: GCA_019207045.1. Classification (NCBI taxonomy): domain Eukaryota; kingdom Metazoa; phylum Chordata; class Leptocardii; order Amphioxiformes; family Branchiostomatidae; genus Branchiostoma; species Branchiostoma floridae x Branchiostoma belcheri. The sequence continues at coordinate 12,159,997 of CM033035.1, forward strand.
CTCGATGTGTGACATGGCCATGGGCTTTGGGTCTATTCAACTTGATCAAAACTACTGCCAATTGCAATAATTACGGATCGGAACATGTCAATTGAACGTTTTACCAAAGAGGCTGTAATAAGTCAGTAGCTTGATACAAATCATCAAAGTATAACCGTACCTGAGTGCACTCCACTTGTGTAGCGTCGTCGTCCTCCTCGTAGAACATATTGACGGTGAACTCCTGCCCTTCGTATTCTCCACTCCTCTCATTCCGCAGTTTGATGCTGTTGGAGATCTGCCGCAATGACGCCTGGAACTTCAGCACAGCTGCTTGGGCCTTATCCTCTGTGAAGAGGCAGTCTCTGTACTCACCGATGAAGGCCTGGAATCAATGTCAGTAAAATAAAAAAAACATTGATAACGTCACGTATATGTCATGTCAAATTATTTATTTATTTATTTATTCATTTATACATCTCAAAACAAGTGGATAGCCCCTTTTACTTTTGAGAGGTGATTTCCAGGGGGGGGGGGCTATACATGTAAAACAAAACGTGTTACATTTAGTAAGAGTAAAGACAACCAGTGGACAACATATAGTACAGTATATACAAGACAACTGAGGCGTCATAAACAAAGTCAGTGGTCAAATAATGTCGTGAACAGTGTTGTGGCTTAAGTTTCGTTGTTGGTATATAGAAATAGATTTACATAAAGGCATCGGTTTGATCTGAAAACTTTATCATTCGTTGGAAAGAACGCAGAGCATTGGACTTACCTCATCTTCTGGAAGCTTCGACATCTCCAAAGCGAAGTCTATTTGTTTCCTGGCGACGACTTTATCTGGAAGAGCCGCCATGATGTCTTCAAACGTAGCCTTGGTGATATCCTTGAAGTCCTTCTCCTCGTCCAGGTACGTGCCACGGATCTTCTTCAAGAGATCTGGCTCGCCAGGCGTTGCCATTACGAACCCATCTTCATCGATGAGTTGGTCATTTTCTTCCTCCTTTTTGCTCTTCTCTTTCTCACTCTCCTCTGCTTTGTCCGCCTGCCTGGCAAACCCGTATTGTCTGTAACACAACGAAAACATTACATGTACTTATAGAATGTATTTTGTTTATGAAATTGTAACAAAGGGTCATGTCTCCGTGACTTGATTGTGTTCACAAACACAAGATTCGTACCTGAGAGCCAGAGGCATGTTGGGAAGGCAGGTGGCCAGGTCGCGCATCCCAGCAGTCAGTGCGCGGTTCTGAACAGAGCAGGTGAAGATAACGATAGTCACCACGTCCACCAACTCTTTGACGGTGTACAGGACCTTGGGAACTCCTGGAGCAAAATCACCGATAGACCATGTTATCTCTCATATCATTAGTAGCATGAGCTGCGTAGTCCAGTACTTTGTTAGTGATCCAGCCTCTTAACTGCCAGTTGCCTGCAATCTCTCGACATATTAGAAAGGGTCACAATACATTAGGGTGGTTCGTGAAGTCGTGGTTTACTTCTCAAAGAAAGCTATTGGAATTTCCACCTACAATAAACTCGAATGTAGATACCGCACATAGATTACCCGAATGTACAATCCCGAAATGTAGGTTAGGAAACCAAAAAGCAACTCAAGCAACTGGATAGGATTTTGGAAACAGTCAGATGTTTCAGACATTCAGTGTCTTTCGTCAGTGACACAGAAATCTAGTTGGGGAGCAAGTTTTTATATCATAGGTATGAATTCATCATCGAGGTATGTATGTAATTCTAGGGCATAGAAAATGTATATTTGAAGCAACACAGAAATAGATCCATGTAAAATTTAAAAGCCATGTTACGACTGCTTCATTGCTTTACCTTTGTCTCCTTGCGACTCGCGCATGAACCCGTTGTTTCGGACGTCTTTGATCCAGGACTGCAGCTCCTTGTCCGATGTTATGAAGGTGTTGTTTTTGTAGTAGATTCGGAGGGTTTCCTCAGCAAACCTCTCAATGGCCTTCCACAGCCGAAAGCCATCATCCCGGTAGAAGTATCCTATTTTGTAATGGTTATATATTGATAAGTCACACTTTTTTAAAGATATATTATATTGGATCATCGTCTGTACATTTAAATAAAAATTCAAATAGACAAAAATGGCGTCATCATGGCGTTCTCAATAACGAACTTACCACTACGTCTAATTATGCACACGTTATACTGTCCAGTGAAAGCCATTTTAAGCAACATTCCGTGTTTTTTCACCATGCTAAGCTTAGTTATTACAGGACCTATGCAATTTTGATTTGAATAATCTGAATTAGGATTTCTCTGACCTGGAAGTTTGGAAGGATCATCTATCCCTCTGTCTGCCATCATGGCGGGAAAGTGCAGGTCTCTCAGGTGGAAATCCCGGAACGCTGTGGCGATCAGGTGTTTCCTGCCGCTGGCTGACAGTGAACAGATCTCGTCCAGGACGGACCCGTCTCCTGTCACCAGGTCGCGAAGTCGGGCCTTGCTGGCCAGAACACGACGAAGGTGCGGCGCAAGGATCTTGTAGACCGGATGTGGTGATGGCAACTTCCGGAAGAGGGCCACGGCGAACGCTTCCATGAGGAGGTGAGATTGCAGGTAGTAGGAGACGTTGAGATGGATCTGTGCGTCAGAGTTGCGGAGGAAGAGCTTCGCCAGCATCCACTCGTATTCTCCGTCATCTGGTGTCCATATTGGATTGTCGGGACCAGGGCCTTGGTACAGCTAGATGGGAAGTACGTGAAACATACTGTTAATACCCCTGAAAATCGATCGGACGACGATTCTGCGGCAATCGCTCGAGCCTCGCGTATGATAATAACTTTATTGCACAACAATTGTATAAGGTGCAAAGTATGGCTTATATGTGACAGGGACGGTTTTCAGTAAAACAATACGCGCAACCCTCTGTCGATCTTAAGTATGACCGATCTTCCAGAGTCAGTAACATTATGAGTAAATTTAAGCTCACGTTACATGAGAACATGGTTAAACAGTTTCTGTTTACTAGAACGCACCAAAGGCAATTGGGAAACATTAATTGTTACCTGAATGGCCACAGGTACGAACTGCCCCTTACTGTTGGCGTGGAAGAGTGCTATGGGCGCCGCATGATAGAACACCTCTGTTCCGAGAACGTTTGGACTCAGCCCCTTCATCAAGGAACAGTCGACATAGTACATGTGTCCAGCCTGACAAAGAGAAAGATACAATTAGCGAAAGAACTCGCCTCATCAAACAATAGGAGAGAAGGGGGTCTATGATTCAGAATCTGCAGTGAAGATCTTCATCGTAGATCAATAGGTCTTACTAAACTACATTGAACTCACCGCAATTTCCTGGCGCAAACTCCACCCTCTGTCCTTTGCCAGCATCTCCTTCAGTCGCCCCGCCGTCATGGGGAACTTCGGCGGCACTTTGTCGAACCGCCGGATAGCCAGTGGATGGACACCGTTCAGAAACTGTCGTCCGAACTCCTCGTCTGACTTCCAGTTCTGGACGAACTCCGGCACCTCCTTTACTGCAGACTCCATCAGCTGCTCGTAGTCTCGAAGACTCTTCGCGATCTGGGATGCGAAAATACTGCTGCCCTTTTGAATCCGGAACTCTGGCAGTCTTTCACTGTCTCGCCTGACGTCGTGTGGCATTCTGGACATGTTGAGACCTCCGGGAAAGGCCGGCTGGTCGTGGGACCATTTGTACTTGTCGAAACCCTCCCAAAGCTCCATCTGGCGGTGGAGCGCCTCAAGGTCTCCCTTCGCTCCGTCGTTCAAGGAAACTGTAGGGCAATGCACCATGATATTAGACATAAGAACTGAAAGTCAAGACTTACTTTGTACGTATTCTGAACGTATTTGTATAGCCGGTATAGGGTGGTTCATACGTGCGTATATGTTCAATAAATTGGAGACATATAATACACACATAACGTGCCAGAGGAGTTAGATGTAAGAGGAATATGGTTTGCGACCGGCTAACTTCGCTGACATGTTATCTGGCTATATTTGTCAAATTTCTATTTTACATGTGGAGCCAGGTAGAGGCTTAAACTTCCATACGGACCTCATACGGCCATGAATATGTGGCATGTGTGGACGCTGTTGTAATCTATGGTAACCGCCATTCGGCGCAACACACCAGCTTTGCAAGCACGCGGCGCAGCAGTAGCTAGATATATTACAACGAGCGACCTGTCACATCTGACTTGTTGCAATGTAGGTCATAGTGTTATTGTTTGTATGGAATTGAAGCACAGGCCCAAAAGAAAAAAAAATCACATACCACTTTCCCTCACATAAATAAGGGTTACTACGTACCTGCACCTCTCCTGAGAGTAAGGCGTTTCCCCAGCCATCGATATGCCGGGAACTCAAACTTCAGCCCTCTCTGAACGTCAAGGACATGCACGTTCTCGATGAAGTAGTCGCTGTTGTCGTCATCTTTAATCTTCTCGATGGACACCAGCACGACTTCGCCTACGTCGTAGGCCTCTACCTCGAGGATTTGCTTTCTCCCTGCAGCGATGCTTTTACCGATGCCTTGTCCTATCTGGATGGGCTCCGTGCGCGTCCAAGGCCCGGTCAGGCTGATCAGAATCCCCTTGTTGCTCCCCACAATATGGCGAATCGTGACTTCTATTTTATACTTCACGTATTCGTACTCGGCTGGGCCGTTTTGAAGGGCAGGGTTTTTGAGGATTGATGGTCTGTACACAGACTGAATCGCAGCATTCATCTTGGCCAGACTGTTGTAGTCGTAGATTGAAATGGGCTCTGGGAAGCTCATGGACGGCGGCAGGTTGGCGATGTTGAATGTTGTTCTGTTCATGGTGGCGTCTGAGAGGAGCGTGGTGATCGTTACCACGGCCAGGTCTGTCCAGACGTGCAGAATCGGACTCCAGATCCTACAGGGGGTCAGAGATGTCGTGAGTGGGTAGGATTACAAGATATCTAATTGAGCTTTATTTGCATGTTCTTATTCGAAGGTTGATAGCAACATGAGACAGCATGTAGAAAAAGTATACAGATAGTGTGAGACGTATGATAAGAGCTAAGTACTACTGAGTATAATGTAAGCTTTTGGGATTTGATGACTTTTTGTAATTGCCTCCATGAAATGTCATGGAGGCTATATTTTACCCTGCGTTTGTGTGTGAACAAGATAACTCAAGAACGGCTTGGTGAATTGGTTTTATACTTGGTGTGTTGGCAGGTTGTGACAAAAGCTGGAAATGATTAGATTTTGGGCCTCCTAGCGGCTTTCCTTGGTACTGCAGCGCAACTTCCGGGTGCGTTTTCTCATCTTCTGAACAAGCCATGGTCATGAATTTTGGGTATTAGATAGCTCTTGTGCTCAGGAAGAAGATAAGTTTGTGTGCCCTAGCGACTAGTTTTGGGATAGCAGGGGCAGTTTTGTCAAAAACTTGCCAGACATTTGCAGAAATTTTATAAAGGGTGTAAATATTTCGTGGAGGTATGAGGTCGCCGAACTCTAGTTGTAATTTTTTCCCAACAGGTTATTTTTGTACCGCCCTTTCTCAGTTGTAAGAGGTTGGTCGCTAATTCCAATCATTTATGCTTACCTGTATGGATTTAATGTGTTGAATGTATCTCCGTCCTTCCACTCATGAAGCTGGATCTGCAGACGATAGCGGATGGGTGTCCACCTCAGCCGGTTGACATACTCCTGCCGAAGGTAGTCCTTAGGTCTCGTCTCATCCGGATGCCTGCCTAGTTCCCTGCAAAAATATCATATGATATGTGTTGAATTTCAAATTTTAAGGTACATATTTTAGGAAACACTAGTCATATCACTCATAAACTAAAGTCTAAATTTTAATTATTCAAAACGCTTAAGCTCCGTACAAGTTCCACCAAGTTGAAGACTGTTTTGTGCTATCTTTTGTTGAAAGATGATTACCTTGTTACATACTTTTCTCCTTCTCTTCAAAAGTTTTCCAGGTTATGTTTGGCTATTACCAAGGAGGTTAATTTTTTGCTATTACTCAACCATGGCTTGTATCTTGTCTTTGATATAAATTAAGAATACCTACTGCCAATGAATATATTAAAATCATATCTACAATGATGTACTTACCACGCCTTTTCCTGATCTTCCGGATGTAGAAGTCCGGATTCTGTCTGCTGCTCGTCCGGAATCAGCCGGAATTTTGCATACCGGAGTGCGCCATCCTTGGCCTCGAACTTAACGGCTAGACTGCTGTAGTAGTTCAGATTACTGAAGGAGGTTGGGGCCCGACGCACCGAGTCCACAAGACAGTAGTAACTGGAAGTTTAAGAAATAGCCATGTATTACTAAACTGCTAGGATATACTACATCCATTGTTGTGGAAGGCTGCAGAACATTGTACGATGACATGTGGCAACTTGTACATGTACATGCACAGAGTGTTTTTATTGTCGTGTTGTTGTAACACTTATATAGATTTATATACATAACTCACCTTTATCTGTGGGATAACCTATATTCGTTGTATCTAAATACAGGGATTTGGGGAGATATCAAGTCGGCGGACGGTGGCCTGAAACTGAAATATTTTTTTGAAAATTTGCAGTTTGAAACTACCATCCCTAAATATGCTGTTTTTCAACACAGCGGATATATGTTACCCCATGGATAAAGGTGAACAGGCGTTATTTCTGTGATAAATTCATCATTTTCAGCGTTCTAAAGCACTATCGAATGGCGCCACAAGGGTGTCACACTTACTTCATTGGGAACTTGAAACACCAGTCTTTGAGAGCAGTAGGACCTTGACGAACAGCGCCCACGAAGTCCTCGAACGATGGGATGTCCCAGTAGGGTGACATGGTTCCCGTGTGCATGACCAGGTCAAACTGGCTCGGGCCGTCCACGTCTTCAAACTTCAGCTCAGCTCCTCTCCTATCCACAGCTGTAGACAACGTTGGGAATGTTTGATGCATATGTTCAATGTTCAATGTTTTATTCATTAATGTTCTCACGGGCAAACACACATTCACCTGAATTTCGACCTTATTACACACGTCAAGCTTTACCATAACCACAAAAAAACACTTAAGAACAATTGCCGCATACGAACAACGACTTTGACATTCCGATTAACATGTGTATAACATAAATAATAGACTAAAATCAACTTATTGGAAAACGGTATCGAGGTACAAATAGTACAGATAATGGCTAAGTGTTGATGGCACTACTATGTAAATGTCTTGTTGTAGAGACGGGTGGCGCTATGGAGAGAGGTGTACGCTGTACTGGGCTTTTTGATTTGAAATTTGAAGGAAGGAACAAATGAACGAATGAACCATGGAGCTTTCCTTGAATGAAGTAATGAATGAATGACACACCTGCATCGTCATCTGACCTAGTATTGCTGTGGTGTAAGCGGACTTGGAAGACCTTGCCAGGTTTGAAGAACTCGTTCGATGGAACCAGTGGATTTGGGATAACCAGAGCGTACCCTGCACCGACCACTCCGACGTTATCGAATAACCTTTGACCCTTCAAGGCTGCAGCCCGAGCCACCATCTTGAATTTTTCAATCCTGGCGCTCAGAATAAGCTTGGACGTGGACGAGGTTTTGGGCATCTCCATTATGTCGGTTTGCTGCAAGTAGAAAAAAGTTTACATTTGGTTCCTTTGTAGATGCAGTCTGCTAGAGAAGTACTTATTTTTCTAAGTTGTCACAACAAATGCAACAGAAATCTCCTTGCTTCAAGAAAACATAGATCTACTCTCGCATAGCAATGCAACAACATGTTTCTCTTACAAAAATTAATATTCTATAATTGATTAATAATTAATTGTATCATATACTAACGAGCTTCGCCAGCTCGCTGCTGATAGGCGGAACTGGAGAAGGCTTGCAGTCGCCTGCGCTGCAGCCGAACGATGATGATGATACTAATAGTTGATTAGGAACTAGGTTTTATTTATAACACTATCTAGTTCCCTTAGTCCTAGAGATTGTATATTATGCAATTAGCCTTCGGGCATGATTTTGCAAATAAACAAACATATAAAATTGATATTATGTTTGTCCTCTAATCGTTTCAAATTACATCTGAATTAGTATTTTTCTATGATGCAGTGATATATGTAATTAAGTTTCGTGTTTACTAGATGTGTATTTTAGCACAGTCTCTATCGCAGGCATGAAATCAGGCTCAAATATTAACGCACCCTCAGTCCTACAATCTTTATGCATTATCGGATACATATCGGAAAAAGTAACAAACCTTCGACTGCTGTTGTTTCTTCTCTCTGAAGACATCCTGACCCAACTCGTCTGTCAAGATTTTCCAACTTTGGTTGGTCCCTGAGTTGGTAAGAGTAGCCATTGGTTTAGCTTTGCTATATGCGACAATAACGACAATAGTAATGGTGTTACTTGTTATGTTATGTTATGTTACGTTACGTTACTTGTTATGTTCCGTTACGTTACGCTACCTTATGTTATTTTATCCTATGATATGTTATGTTATTTTATGTTGTCACATGTATATATGATATGTTATAAAATTGTGTTTACAAACCGGTCAAGGTTATTGTAATAAACTCACATTGCTGCCCCCTCCTCTCGCATTCCCACTGGGAAGTCATGGCAACTGTAACACAGAAAAGACTATGTCATGACGACTATTTATTTTCTTATCATGAACATAGGGTTTTCTCCTGTCTTCTCTCTGGGACCACTAGTACTTAGTGAAAACAAATAACATTTTTCCTGGTTGCATCTTTGTTGTGATCCCGTTGCTTTATTCTTGGTAACCATAAAAGAACTATGGATTGCATGTTACTTGAGGTCTACTAATCTTTTGTCCTATTATTTTCGTGTGTATGTAACGTTAGATACTGCACTCAACAAGAAATACATGTAGTACATTGGGCAGTGTACATGCTCAAAATAAAACCATTTCAAGAGATTCTAAATCATCGAGCGAGGTGAGACGACAATGAAGGTCGGATCTTTCATTCTGGCGCAAGGATTACCATGTGTGGCCTTCTTGGCAGCGAGGTTACTAGCGGTCGCTCCACTACAAAACAGCCCACAAACAATACCGCGCGACCTTGTCTATCAATAGCCAGGGACACAATGTGATGTCAATGTCCCTTGATGTCCCTTTGTGTTTGTGAACTGCAGACAATTATCTCTCTTTGGCGATGTGTTCTTCGGCGATCTAGATCTCTTCTGTGAAAAAATATCATATAATGCGCACCCTAGAGCTCAGCCTTATGTAACTTGAACATCTAAGGGCTTTCATATGCAGAAAAACACACAAAGCCCCCTTTTATATTGAGTGACAACTAGTATTCAGCTCTGCAATGCCATAGAGAATGGAGATGTGAAATAGACAAAACACTACAGCTTTTCTAATCTCTCTGTCACATAAGAAGGTTATCGACCCCTCCGTATCTTAAGGTGGTATCTCTGATAATCTCACTGCACTTGCCTTGGGGTACTGGTGCGGCACTGCGGGGTTCGTTCACTGCGGCACTGCTGTGTCATTTTCGGCGATTTCTTATAATTTAGATGTTGCTTAATGCGTAAAACTAAGACTCAATAGAAGACAACAAAATACACAAAACGCAAGAAAATTCGTTCTTTATCTCTGAAATTCGTTAAGTAATATTTCGAACCCCGCAGTGCCGCACCGGTGCCCCATTTGCAGTGAGATACCACCTTTATGAAGAGAGAGACACACTTAGAACACGCACGTTCACGAATGCAGTGAACGCGGCTCATTGTCTGCTAACAGAGAAAAGATATCAACTCCTAGTAACGTTTACAAAGTAGCTTCGGTGTTAATTGCACAACAAGCCGTCTGTTTGGGAGGAATCTTATATAATCAAACTTAACGTTACAGATGGCGTTTTGCCTACGACTATCCACGTATGCAAGGCTTTCAATGCAGCTGACTTTTGTAAGGCTAGATCTTTATCTTAAGTCTTTAAATGTTCTAGACTGCGCCACATGAGAATGGTGCGCAATTTGAAGCAATCTTTCTCATATACACTTTCACCGATTTCAGTTTTCAGTCATAAGGGAACGATTATTAGTTATTCATTCCACCGTCATAGTTATTGGTGTTTGCTTTTTTCGCGCACGAGCAGATAGATCGACTAAATCTTTAAGCGGATGTGGCTTTTGTTTTTATCTAATACGTCAGCTTGTTTACATGTGCGTCATTGACTGTAGCACCATTTCCGGTACTTGACGTGAATTGACGAATAGTTGGTCAAATAAAGTATGCAATTATGTATAACAAAAGATGCATTTTCATTCATGCCAGATATAGGTCAACGTTAGCATTATAAGAATTATATCTCTAAACCATTAATAAGCACAACGAGACTGTAAAAATTATGTATGCTTCGGACACAAACAGCCCTATGGTTGTTTTTCCAAAAGAAAAACTAATGATATCTTATCCCTCGCAGACAAATCATTTAGTATCAAATAGGTCTATACAAATTTGGTATACATTCAACAAGCGCATGACTATGTCCAAAGGAATTACAGATCTGTTTATTATGTGTGTTGTTTTCAAGAACGGTTGGAAAGTTCTCTGGCTATGATGCATGGTTTGTGCTAAGCCCCCTAGCGGAAGAACGCTTTGTAGTTGCTACGAAAACACCTGTTCAATGCTTCTGTCGGATCAGGTATCATACTTTGTGCTTCCTCAACTTCATTTGTAACTGAATTTATCATGACACAATGGCAAAAACTGTAAGGTTATTTCTTTGTCGTTGTTCTTGAGGACGCCATTATGGAAATACCAGCTATAGCTTCACAAATAGGTCAAAAACTTGTTGTCTGACAGGGCAACACTTCGTTAACTTGAGTTTTCGCCTTGCCCGTCTCTCCATTAAACTAAGATATACAATTATTCGTATGGAAACGTTTGTCTTACCTTGTTTGAAGTTCTCCGATGTTGTGGCAAGCCAAGAGGGGAGAGTTTATCCACCGTAGCACAGGGATCAGTGCATGGTGCCCAACTGCATCACACGTCCTTTTGAAATATTTCTCAAAGAAGGGTAATTATCATTGGCGCGAGGCTTGAGTCTCATCAGGGGTTTTACTGTATCACATAAATCACTAGAAGTATCCATAATATAGCACTTACATATACATGTCAAGCAAACAGTTATGTTACTTTCATTTGTAAATTTATAGCTATTCCTAAGCAGACGATTCTTCGCAAGTTCTTGGCTAGGATAAGAATAGACGAATCCCCCTTTGGAGCCTTATGGAAATTAACCAGTCCACCTGCTTTTGCTGTCTATAATTGTTCCTCTGTAGTAGATGACAAAGAAACGTCGTGTGAAGCAAAGGGTCATTCCATTCAAAAAAAATAGTGAAAAACTCATTCATTTTCGTACAAATCTAAGTTACGTGTCGAAAATTAAGCACAATGGCGATTTGTACAAGCTGAAAGAAGGGCGTGTGTGGTCAAATGATTTCTTAACCATCTTTTGTAAATGAAGAAATCCAACCGTGGATGACTCAAAGGTTAAACTTGCCCTGGAGGTCGGGAGGGGTTTCATAGGTTATCAATCACCCGTGCAACTGCCTCGAGGAAAATTTGGTACGAAATGTGGGGCTTGAAAAAAGTTATGTAAATAAATGTTGTTACCCATCATAAACTACTGCTCAGTGTATTCTTTCACAAACACATTCGTATACATGGTGACCAGCCCCTCCATCTCTGTCCTGCCACTTGCTGCATAATGTAAGCAAAAACTACTGGGTGCCAGCTACATCTAGTTACTGTAATCTCTAGTAAGGCTGACGTCACATTTCCAAACCGGGGCCCGGCCGGGCTGTTTGTGGTAACGAAAAATAGAAATGTTCTCATGAAACTATCCGCAAATAATGTCCACGACTATTCTCTTTACGTCTTGTGTAGTTTGGTGTGTTTTGTATCATACTTTTCGTTCCCGAATGCTGTCCGGCCGGGCCCCGGTTTGGAAATGTGACGTAGGCATAACCAGGGTGACAGCCACCTGGTACAGGTCATTGACCTTAGTTTGTTTAAAGAATAAGAAGAAGGAGAAACAAAGCAAAAAAGTCATTTTCCCTTCCTTGGAGGTAAACACAATAGATATAGATAAATTTATGCATGGTCTGGTAGTGGAATAGGCATACAGTCTGTACTATAGTATAAAAAAAATCTGTACAATATATGTCAATCTGGAATGTGATGTTTCTCATACGCCATGTCCGAAAAAAACATTTCCTTTATCTAATGCGGTAGATTTTGCGACTGTTGGTCTCGATGCTTTTTCAGTGATTGTAAAATCTTTTCTTTCTTCTGTATAACCAAGGAGCTTTTGATAAAAGCTCCTTGGTATAACGTGAAGAAGCATAACAGGGGTAAGAATTGACGATAATTACTGAGTATGCTAGGTCATGATGACCCCTATGCCACGCAAGAATTAAATAATACGATATGTGCAAACTACTGTGAAACATCCTTGGACCATAGAAGCCGGCCATAACCTGAAAAGACCCCTTAGTTCTGGTTGAAATGTTGTCGGTCCAGTGATTATCTGTACGTTATGAAGGACTCAGTAGAACAGGAGGTCAAACCGGTCTGACCACTATTGGTCCGTGCGCACTGAAACACCTGGCGTGATCTCTTGTCAACACTGCAAATTGTGTTACTAGTATACGTTTGCGTTAATATGCTTAATAATTATCTAACTTGAATGCCATTTCCAGTCAGGAAAAATTCAATTCTTACCATAGGCTAGGTGACCAGCCAGAAACGACTTTCATGACGCTGTTGTATATGCTTTGTTTCTATGGCATAATTCTGTGGAACTAATTTGGCACTCAGCCATGCATGCCTCAGTTTCTCAGCTTTGATTTAGCAGTGCATTGCAAACAAGAAGAATCATCGGTGAACAGTTCCAACTGGTCACCGTACGGTGCTGAATAAAGTGATAGGCAGAGAGAACAACAGATACACCCGATGGATAAATGAGGCTGAACGGATCAGGAAATCTACTCCAGTCATGAACCGTGTTTATGGGGGTGGGCGGTGGGTTGGGTACAGACTGGTTGGAGACAGCATTCTTTAAGAAGTTGACGAAAACTGTTACACTGGTATTAATCAACAACTGTATATATTACACTCTTTACGTTAGGGACCGCATTGTGAAAATTTACATAAGCAGTCACTGTACTTAATGTAAATACTTTACGTTTGTGACCGCATAACTGTAAGCAGCGACACCTAGTGCTGCAGTGCAATGTGAACCTGAGTCAAAATATCGATTACCCTGTGGACGGCGACAAACGGTCACTGAAACGTCGATGTGGAATAAAACAATGATTGTACAAAAAGAGTCTCTTCATTAAAAAAGAATCATGTTCTTTTGCCAAGCTGGCCGTGGTATTTGACCCTTGACAGTGCGTAGCAACGGGCTATACACTGCTGGGCAGAAACGACCGTTCGTTTCCTTGTAACTGTCGAAGGGGAACGAGGGGCTGGGACGGTCGCCTTTCTTCGTGATTTACAGCATTTTTCAGGTTTGTACACTTGACAATATATTCTTGACCTCATATACCCACACATATTACATTGCTATACACAGTATCTGTAAAATAACGTACGGGCACTGGGCACTTTGTCATTCTTGGTCAGTTACAGTAATAAAATGTCCGCTCTCAAGTATGAACGCAGATGGGAAGTTTTACACGCTTGAACTCATGAGATAAAATGCAACATCGTGCTTGCAACTTCTAGTATCTTTAATTTCACTGTTCACCGCTAGCTCAAATCAACTGTCATCGATGCAGCTGGCCACCACAACATGTCACTCTATTCTATTCAGTGCCTATTAGAGAATTGCTATTTTTATAAACCGGAGTTTGATAATTCTCTAGCTCTGGAATCTTACGTTCAGTGGGTAAAGATGGTTACATAAGATTTGAATTTGCGGCTTGAGTTTCATTTGATTTTGATTGTCTTTTTCCTCTCCTGTTCAACTTGTCAACCTTGCTGGTACATGGCGTGTGTTTGTACAGTAACGCTTTATCGCTTGCCTTCTGTACACGGTGACACACCATAGAAATGTTATGTTGACAATGCAAGTGCAAATATGTTTAACGGTCAACTTTTAGTGGCGCAAACTTTACTGTCTGTTAGTGCTATGTGACCCACTACTCCTTCTGTGAAAAGCATTTATTGGAGTGTCATATCGAACTTTGACGAATAACACATTAATTTTGCTTTCTACTTTTGGCTAATCATGAGTTTGAGTCTGTCCAGACGGTCTGCGGTAGAATTAGGCAACGTAATGGTTATAGATATGTTCAGCCAGCGGTTTGAAGAGAACTAAGTATATAGAAACACATGGTTACACGGTAACCGGTCGTTTCGTTACATCGCCTTTTCGTTACAGTCGATTCGTTACATCACGAAGTCATTTCGTTACACATGGGGAAGTCATTTCGTTACACATGGGAAGGTCATTTCGTTACACTTGATTATTATCCTATCTTGGTCGCATGCTAAACGCTATAAGTGTTTTCCTGTTATCTTTTCCAGGTTGATCTTTCTTGGTTGACATTAGAGACGTGACAGGACACTCAATTTTACGTTTGGTTTTGGTAATTGTTTGTTTTTTATCGTTCGGTTTTGTTCCGTTCCGTGATACCAATAGACACATATCATTCATCCCTAACACGTCCCTGTTTCTCATATCTCTCTACTAACACTGTTCAATGTTTCTATATCTTCAAGAAAGGGTATTCGATTAAGTTTTTACCGGGGAAATGCGAATTTCGGGAAAGGTAAGTCGGGGAATAATTTGCGGCTCGGCTTAGAAGAACGTTGCTGTAATGTATCTTGACCCGACTTTGCATTGAATGTTTCATATTTATATTGTCAGGAATACACAACAAGACCATTGTACCATTTAGGTTCCCCACCGACCTTTGTCCTGTATACTATTACGGTATTCACTATTACAGTACTACGTACGTGGTGGGAAGACAATGAACCCTTGCGTCATGCAATGCATGACGGTCTAGCATCAGTTGTCGACAAAGGAAAATATTTGTGTGCGTTGTAAGCTGCTTGGTTGTAGGAAATGTACGGAAACATTATATTTTCTCCTTCTAAACTGGCACAAACTGTCCATAGGTTTCTGTCCATACCATGTAGAAGTAGAAGAACATCTGCTATGTTACAATCACATTTGCCGCACAGTCGTAACCCACGCCAAAACAAGCGGCGCGGGCGCCATTTTGAATTATATTTAGCGTGAAAGACGGCGCTAAGTTTTAAACTTTCAGCGTAATTTGTGGACAAGCTAGTTGTACACAAGAAGGTGAAGAGTTTATCTCTCCCATATTTACAGTAGTTCTAACTCAGAACTATGAAACGAACGTCTTATTTTCGGCATGTAAGCGGTGTTGTGTTTGCCACGGTTCTAGTCATGAATTCCCCGCTTTATTTATTGTTGTAAACCTATTGCTGTTACAAATTCCATAGCCTTCCTTGTATTTGTAAAGACCAATACGAGTACTCAGGTAATGTATCTTGACCCGACTTTGCATTGAATCTTTCATATTTATATTGTCAGAAATACACAACAAGGCTATTGTACCATTTGGGTTCCCCATCGACCTTTGTCCTGTATACTATTACGGTATTCACTATTACAGTACTACGTACGTGGTGGGAAGGAGGACAATGAACCCTTGCGTCATGCAATGCATGACGGTCTAGCATCAGTTGTTGGCATAAGAATATATTCGTGTGTGTTGTAGGAAATGTACGGAAACATTATATTTTCTCCGTTTAAACTGGCGCATGGGTAGTGTTTAGTAAGAAAAAAATGGTAAGGAGAGATATAAGCCTGAATTTTTTCCTCGAAGGGGCATTGGATATCGGTTTATAGGCATTTTGTCTGCGCCGAACGGACCAGAAGCCTACGAAGTGCGTGCCCGCCGGTCTAATAAACAACAATAGGTTCTTTACTGCGCGCACTGTATATCAACGATACTAAAGGCATCTAATCGTGATTTATTGTGCACATCACAGCATATATGATAAATGATCAAGTTACTACATAACAGATATATTATGTGTAATCTCTCCTTGGTTCAGATGACCGTTCAAGCCGACATGCAGCGTGGCCCGTCAGCGCCTCCAGCGCTTAGCGGCGTTCAATATCTGCCGAAAAACAAGAAAAAGAAATTGAATTTTGAGTCCCGGCTTTTTGTTACCACGAAAAGTAATAAATTTGTAGTAAGAAGTACTATAACGGCCTGACATTAATCTGTAACGAAATGACTTCGAGATGTAACGAAATGACTTCGTGGTGTAACGAAATGACTTCATGATGTAACGAAAAGACGTGTAACGAAAAGACCATGTAACGAAACGACCTGTATTCGGTTACACAAGTAGCTGTTTTAGGTATGCCATGAATGAATAGTTGTGTCACTATTTATTTAATCACCAGGTGATTACCAATGGACCCCATAGGAGACCCGAGAAACCTCCTGAGATTGAACAGGGAGGCCCTGGTAAGGGACATTAAATCAATCAACCCGATTCTGGACAGTCTCTTTCGAAATGGTATGATTACAGATGAAGAGATGGACGAAATAAGAGCGGAGACCACTCCACAAGACAAAGTGAGACGACTGCTCGACGTGATCTCATCAAAGGACACTACAGCGTACTATCGCTTTCGGGAGGCATTGAAGATAAGCTATCCACATCTCGAAAACATTTTACACAGATGTCCAGCACATAACGAGAGATTGAAGCTGTACTGTGAGGTCTGCGAGCACCTTCTTTGCTATGACTGCAAAAGTGGGCATTCAACACATAGGTGCACATCGATAACTGCTGAAGCAGATGACATTAGAACTTGTTATGCATCATTTGTCAGAGAAAACAGGAGAAAGGTCTCGTCATTACATGGAGAAGAATTGCCTTTTCAGGAGAAGCAACGCCTCTGTAGTTGGGCTGCGGACAGACAAAAGTCCCTGGAAGCTAAGATACGTACAATGATCGAACAGGAATCAAATTGGTTCACAAAGAAAATAATGGATCGCCCCAGCACAAGCTTTACAGTATCAAGTTTAGCCTCATCAGTTAACCCAGCTGACCACCAGACAATGGGAGCCGTATGTCCGACATTCGACATGTTTCATCGTACTGGACAAGTTTTGGTCAGTAACTCGCTTTTCGTCTTATTACCCTCGCTACAAGCGATTTTTTTGGAACTGCAACTGTTGGTTATGTCGATAGTATGTAGATAGTTTAGGTGATGATTAATGGTAATTATGCAAATAATAATCTAACTTGCACAACTATTGAGAAAATTATATAAACCCGCTCCCTTCCACAATAGGACTATTCAAACATGTGACATATGTAACTGGGGAAAAGAAGAACATTGATAGTTGGAAATTTATGCAAAGACCTTACTTGCGTAATTGATGACGAAATACTAGTTTTTTTTCATATTATGGCCTTCTGTCCTAAGATAAGATAAGGACCTTATTTGCACATATAGTACATTATATATATATATCAATTGTAATGGTTAAAATCATTTGGCGGAGGTACCATGCCTGGGGTCGTGGACTCTACTACTAGTATTCAAGTGTTGTTTTCTGGAGCTAATTCACAAGAAATACACGTGTATTTTATTTCCCAATATAGAAAAGTAACACACACTGCAAGCCATCCATCAAGATATCTGACATATCCAAGTTGATTCGTGAGAACAGTTGGTTGCCACACGACGACCAGGCGTGCTTGCAACGGCTGATGGAGTTCATCATTCGTGAAAAGTCCTCCCTAACAGTATGGTGTGATGCTGAAGTGATCGTCTACGGAAAACAGATGCAAGCAGTCACGTTTACAGCAGGGGATAAGGCCAACAAGTACGTGGTTCATCTGAGGGACGTGCCTGTTCCGTCTACTGTATCGGCTGAACATGGATGGTGTAGCGAACAATATGGAGACGTGATAATATGGTCCAAAACTGTATAATCCGGATGGAAAGACGACGAAGGGCGCGGTCACACAGGTCGTGCGATCATCGTACGATCGCTAACTTTGGACATTTTAGATGACAAAAATGTACGTCTCCTGCAAAGATCAACTGTCTTGGTACACAAATTGCTGTTTTGGATCCATGTCGGTGGTTGATTCTGTCACGGCCGCCTTGAAAATACTATGGCATCAAAATCGTACGACGGTCGCACGACCTACGAGACCGCGCCCTAACTTGTAATGATTAAAGCTACCTGAAATTGGCTGTTTGCATGATATGGTTGTACGACCATGCGTTGGTATTGACGTCCGTTGGAGAATATTCCTTTTCTGTAATCGCACACCCAGTAACCACTGACCGTAGGCTTGTTGTATGGCTCGAAAAATTATATGCAATGTGACGTGACATGGTCAGTTAAATGGAATTACAAGTAGTTATTAGTTCTTAATTGATCTATCAGTTTTTTTATATATAATCAAACATCTGAAATGTAAATTGGCAGGTTAATTGATATTGTCATGCATGACATATGTCATTCTTTAATTTCACGATATTCAGCTGGTTTCTAGTTTGTGTTTGGAAATGTTTTCGACAATACAAATGTATTATGTCGCACCCGCGCCGTCTAGCGTTTGCGTACAACATTACACCGACGTTCTAGGACCATACGTTTTTGGCGGGTGGGGTGGCAAATCCTACAGAATGTTTGTGATGTCGTAGTAGCAAACAGTATATATATGTATTCCATTCCACACTTCCACATACTGACTGTGTAATGAAATACGTACACACACACACACACGGACACACACACACAAACACCCCCCCCCCCCCCACACACACACACAAACAAACAAACAATGCAGACAGAGGTGACAGATCTCTTGGTGACAAGGGATGACGTCAGGTGACGAAAATGCCACGCCCACGTGATTGGATATAGCGTGCTTATGATTTACGACTACGTGTCTCTCTTCTCTCGGATCCATGTACACGACCAACGTCAAAGGTAGGGTGTTATAACGTTCTCAAAACCGTAAGTATTGTATACTATAGTTTGGTGTATTCCACACATAATTGAAAACGTCACAAGATATTTTTGGTCTCTTACACGTTGTCACTTGCTTATCATATGTAAATAGGATATGTATTGTCTATATACATGTGTATAATGTTATGTTGCTGTTTCGTGCGCTGGTATCAATTATTAATGTTGGTATTTGACTTTCTGTAGTGTCTACGCACTATACTTATACATCGCATTCTTGTTTATAACCACGTTGTGATGATATTAAGAAATCTTCGTGTACTATCACACGAGTATATACAAACCCTCAGTCGGTCAAAATTGACCGTGGTGAAATCCTAAAATCCACCACCCCTACAACATTGGCTAGCGCTGTGGCTAAAAGAGTCCTATTCGAAAATGGAAGCAAAACAAGTTATACACAACTGGAAAGGCAACATTTTCGCGAAAATGCAGAATGTTTTCCCCATAACCTACATCTGCTTGGGTTTTGGACCTGTCCATGAACACAATATACAATACCATTAGGCTCGCCTTATTTTTTTTCTACGGGAAACATAATTATACCAGGCCTGTCCCCCTAACAAAACAGTTTACATACAACACATATATATTTAGAAATGTTAATCAACATAAGCCTTGTTTATTGTTCTTTGGTGAGGACAGCTCTGCATAGTTTTCCCACTGTTAATACCTTCGCGAAGAAACTTGATATGTTTTCGGTTGTGGCTATGGCAGAATGGTTAGCTGTGGACGTATGTGTGTAAAACTTGAGTTGCAATTAATGAATTTTTAGTCTTCATGACATTTGGTGTGTGTGTGTGTGTGTGTGTGTGTGTGTGTGTGTGAGTGTGTGTGTGTGTGTGTGTCTGTGTGTGTCTGTCTGTGTGTGTGTGTGTGTGTGTGTGTGTGTGTGTGTGTGTGTGTGTGTGTGTGTGTGTGTGTGAACAGCATAAGCCCAGAAGGTCTGAATGGATCATGATGATATTTGGTAGGCGGGTAGTAGGTGTAGGATGATGAAAGTCAAGTTCGATAGTGGGCCCCTAGTGGTTTTCTAAGGTGCTGTAGCGGAACTTCAGTTTTTTATATCTCGTGTTCTTGACATGCTGTGATCGGTACATAAAACATGCAATATGTCTTTTTCCCCTACTACCTGCAGATTGGATTTCAGAAGCGACGTGGGAAGTGAAGTAGTCTGGCAATGGCAAATTCTAGAGACGCCAGACTGGAAAGTTATAATTACGACATGGAGACATGGAGACTGTGGTGTCTACACCGGGTCCTACGGGCACGCATCGACGCCCGCCACCAGCCGGATGCTGAGGGCATCGTACCGAAAATTGTTGACGTGAGATCCATATCAGTCGAAGAATTCAACCAAATGGGTCAGAATGATAACAAGCGCCCCAGGCGAAGCAGAAAAACGTCAGCATCGCGACCAAGAGGAGCAAAGACATCCCAGAAGTGCACCGAAAAAGCAACGTCACCGCCAAATGGTGCACAACAACCAAAGAAGTGCACAAAATGTGCAACGTCACCGCCAAACGGTGCACAACAACCAAAGAAGTGCGCAGAATTTGCAACGTCACCACCAAGGGATGCGCAGCAACCAAGGAAGTGCACAAAAAGTGCATCGTCACCACCAAAGGATGCAGAACAACCCAAGAAGTTCACCAAATTTGCAACGTCACCACCAAGGGATGCACAACAACCCAAGAAGTTCACCAAATTTGCAACGTCACCACCAAGGAATGCACAACAACCAAAGAAGTGCACAAAAAGTGCAACGTCATCGCCAAAGGGTGCAGAACAACTCGAGAACACCAAAAATACAATGTCACCAACAAGAAAGTTCGCATATGCAATGATGTCACAACTAAGCAGAGTTAGATCGTACAGTTCCGCGAAGAACGCGGATGTTAGCAGCACCCATTCACCTGCCGAAAGCAGTGCCAGTTGTGTTCAAAACACCGAGCCCAAAATATCGAGAAAACGCACACACGGATCTACTGCGCCCACCGAAGCCGGTTTACCCAAACACAGAAAGAATGAATCTGGGCTATCGTCTGTTGGCAAAACATCGGAATCACAGACGGCCATGCCCTCCGTATCGATGTATATTAGCAGGCCAACTGTTCTGACATATGCAGCCCGACAAAACCCATTGGTAGCACACCCACTACCAGGAGTTGTGGCAAATTGCCAAGGTCCACCACTATTCTGGCAGCCATGGCAAGACCATGCGTACTTCAAAGCACAAGAAAGAGAAAATAATAACAAGGTCGACTAAGTTGCCATAAAATAAGACTCTTTTACTGTAACTCAGTCGACCATGTACATTTACATGTAAACGTAGATAATCATTCCAACAGCCTTATTCATGTAGTTTTCAATCCACATTTATTCTTTTAGTTCGGCGTGTATAATAATAATCAGAAAGTAGTTCCCCGAATATTTTGTTATACATGTATTATTTATTTATATTTATCATTCTTTATTTCGGGCACTACAGGCCCATAACAATACATACAATTAAAAACCGGGAGACACACATATATATATACATATAAATACAGAATGGGTACGACCGGATGGTGTTAAAGGTATGTACAAAATGAAAGCATTAGCGCTTGTAGACCAGATCAACATATTGTTGTCAGTAGTTAGCTATGAGTTACTTTTGTTCTTATATTCTTTAATTGTATGCAAAATGGCTATTACTCACTAGTATCCTATTTGTCTACATTCGATAACTTTTGTTCTCTTAGTTAACTGCATAGTCTGCCCAGAATACTAGACTTCTGCCATGTACATGTTTTATATTTTATTGAATGTAGTTACGGATTTAATGACCTTGATGAAAACGGGAGTATTGATTTCGGCTGTGAGTTTGTTTGTTCTCATGTGTATCGATAGTTATACCAATATTAGTAACAGGATGCGAGACGGAGGATGGTTTGACGGTAGTTTGCCAAGATGGGAAATGTGGACCGGGTTCAAAGTTTTGCAGGCAAAAAGGCACAGAAACAGAATTCACAAAGAGAAATTCATTACAATGAATGGATTTACAAACAAACTCACGGGAGGCATAATGATTTCTTGTTTGTCTTCTTTCGGGTTGGTATGACCAAGGATGTCGGTAGGATCAAGGAGGTTAACCTACTTGGTGGGATTAATCAATTGATTGATAGCTAATCTATATACCTGGACTTCATAGATAAAGGGACTTTCCGTCTCATATTTCGTTTGTTGCTCCTTACTCTCTTTCACCTGTGGAACAGATAAACCTCTGGTTTTGATTCATGTAGTCATTACGATATTTTGTGTCAAAATTCACAAGCAAACTATTGCGCTGCAGTTCTCACTACAGTCGAAGGGGGGCAGTGTACATGCGCAATATCTGGTGTGCAACACTCTAACCCAGGTAGTGTTGTTGCATTACGTAATCATACTAGTAAATCATATTAGCCTTGCGTCATTCACAACGGATCAGTTTTCACTTGACCGACTTTCTTGCATGGGACATTTTCACACGTCCTATTTCATGGATTAGCAATTAAGAATATAATTACATCGAGAGAAATATTTTTTTCAGTGAGTAAATACCAACGGCGTCTCATTAACCATACGAGCAAACAATGATCGAGTTATCAAACTAACTGGTTCTACGACTCTGTATCACAAAGATACTGTCAATCAAATTTCGGTATCCATGGCGACAAACTTCAAAACACTATACCGACAGCTCGTTTTTCAATAAACGAAAAACGCTTCCTCATTTGAGTCATTTGTCTTGTTTTAACGGGTCAGTGACAATTGTGACAATTACACCAGCAAACACAGCTACCTGAATATACGTAGTACGGGTGGCAACGCCCCGAAAATAATGTCAATTCAGACTTGGACCAAGGAGGTTAGAAATGTCCTTTGTGGTTTTACCTGGATCTGAGCCAGGAAAACGACAAACCACGTCTGACTGTTATGTAAACGTTGGAGAAAAATACCAAGGCCGTGACTTGTGTAAGGAGAGGGGCTGGTTACTCTGGAGACGAATACGATCAGACGACATTTTGTGAGAGAATACGATCAGACGACATTTTGTGAGAGAACGGCGGACGTTTCTCTAAACAGTGAGGAAACGGAGGGCGCGAAAAGGGAGACGACTAGGATCAGACGATATTTTGTGAGAAAATACGATCAGACGATATTTTGTGAGAGAATACGATCAGACGACATTTGTGAGAGAACGGCGGACGTGTCTCTAAACAGTGAGGAAACGGAGGGCGCGAAACGGGAACTAGAAGGGTCGGCTAGTGTGGTAAGAATTGATTCATCATTTCCACCGCTGGGAATGTTATGTTTTCATTTGTGTATGTAGAAAAGCTCTTATACACGTAGTTTCTTAACAAGATGGATTATCTTGGCCGTAGTAGGAGTAGGTGGGGGCATTTGGCAACAAATCCTGATTTAGATATTCTTGTTAGCATTTTGGCCTTTGTCAGATGGAGTCATGTGTTGGAAACTGTTTAAGATGCATAAAGGGTAGTGAGTAGTACATGCAATAAAAACGCACGTCAGTCGTGGTCATATATACAAATGAATTTTCTTCCCTATATAGGCTTTGATCTACTAGAATTACTGTCGATACAAAAGTATATACCAAAGATCTACTCAGTGGCGACGTCATTGCGACTGCTCTGCGTTCTAAAATATGACAAACCACTCAACTAATTATATAGAAGAACGAATCTTTTTTTATTATTTGTATGTTTTGTGTTTTCGTTTCAGTCATACTTTTACATCTATTTGCATGACATTTCAATCATGAGTTCAGTGGTTACACAAGTCCAATTGGACTCGCAGCGCTATCGCCTCTGGCGGAATGGGGGAGTTTATCTCTACCCCTAGTGCATGACATATAAAAATAGGCTAATGATTTCTTATAATTCTTTCCTTCCTATCTATCAATTAAGACTTTCTTGTCATTTTCTCATTACCCTTTTCTACTTTTCTCCTATGAATGAAAATGAAATGACGGATAGGTTTAATGCACTCTCCTATTATGTGCTACCAGGAAAGAAAGAAAGATTCCGAAACAATATGATTCAGACGCATACATCTTTTATGGTGCCCTTTTTCCGTTTGAGAAATGTTTCTGTATGATTCAATTTCACAGAATGGTAACGTTTGCTGCCATACATGCTCTTAGGTAATTAACTATGACCTATATCTGCATAACTGCTGAGTGGCTACGTAGCGTAACAAACGATCAATCTCTCTCTCTCTCTCTCTCTCTTTCTATCTCTATCTATCTATCTAACGTTATCTATCTATCTATCTATCTCTTTCTATCTCTATCTATCTATCTATCTCTGTCTGTATGTCTCTGTCTCTCTCTCTCTCTGTCTCTCTCTTTCTATCTCTCTGCCTCTGTGTGTCTCTCTGCCCCCCCTCCTCTCTCTCTCTCTTTCTATCTCTTTCTATCTATCTATCTATCTCTGTCTGTATGTCTCTGTCTCTCTCTCTCTCTATCTGTCTCTCTCTTTCTATCTCTCTGCCTCCGTGTGTCTCTCTCTGCCTCCTCTCTCTTTCTCTCTCCCTCTTTCTATCTCTATCTATCTATCTATCTATCTATCTACCTACCTCTGTCTGCATGTCTCTGTCTCCCCCCCTCTCTCTCTATCTGTCTCTCTTTGTCTATCCCTCTGCCTCTGTGTGTCTCTCTCTGCCTCTCTGTCTCTGTCTCTCTCTTTCTATCTCTCTCTCTCTCTCTCTATCTACCTATCTATTTCTGTCTGCATGTCCTGCATGTCTCTGTCTCTGTCTCTGTCTCTGTCTCTGTCTCTCTCTCTCTCTCTCTCTCTCTCTCTCTCTCTCTCTTTCTCTCTCTTTCTCTCCCTCTCTGATAAATATGATGAACTGATGACTTGGTATTTGAAAAAAAATGTAACCCGTACCCGTGTCCTTAAAAGTAGGGGTTAAAAAATGGCGATATTCGTGATACTGTATTCTGTACCACGCATCATGTATAATTAATAGTTCTCGCTTGAACATTTGTTTATTATGACCCAGCGTGTTGGGAAAAGGTTATGAAAGTTCATATTAATGTCATTGAGTGACAAGACGATTATATCAAAATAAAGGATGATGAGGTCAAAGGAGAGTAAAACAGACACACTGTGCACATTATACTCTCCAAGCAGAGGTTAGGCTCCGGCTGTTGTTGTTTTTTTACGTTTCGGGCGTTTTTATCGGGCTTTCTATCGACCGCGGGACATCCAGAAAACAGTACAGCGTTTTAAAAAAACGATAAAACGCCTACAAAGATTTTAAAAACAGCTGGAGCCTAACCTCTGCTTGGAGGGTACACACGTTAGAGCACTGTGCAGTCACACACGCGTATACGTCATATGATCGTTTTACGATCACAAACTGGAGATATTCTTGGGATATTCATGCATGTATCATATGTCTTGTCACGGGAAAGACTGTCTTCTTAAGCAGCCTTGTTGAAAACTCTACGGCATTAAAATCGCACGACGACATACGGCACTGAACACACCCCGCCGTTAGATGACTGTTATTTGTCACTTTGACACAATGGAAAATTTATCTTCTTTCAACATTTACTGAAAAACTTATTTGTCTTTAGCACTTTAGAAGGATAGAATAGATATCAGTGCTTCGTATGTGCACCAAATTGGGGTAATTTTCTTCCGTTTGGGCTCAAATATATCATGCCTCTAGTGGCGTACTTACCCTGCCCTTATACCAACACGTACAGCGCATCGAAGACTGTCTTTGGCATAGTACAATTGATTAGCAAATTCTGGTGTGAAATTTCTGTTTAGCTCCAGTGTTTTCCCAAACAAACCGTAACTATAACCGATCCAGTATAGGAGGGAGCGGTATTTACCTAATCTCACTGCCCTTGGGCAAACATACGTGCCTGGGTAAATCGTTTTCGGACCCTGAGTCAATGGAACAGGTGGTCTCAAACAATCCTAATTGTTAACAAATAGACCATACAAATGATCCGTTGGGTGACCTAAACATCATCTCCATGGATCTGACATCTTTGTGTTGTGCAGAAAACATGAATAGTGACTCGTGAAAACACCAAGCTACCTTCGTTAGTTAGTTGACCTCTAGGCCACAGCGATAAGTAATTGCTGTAGTCAAGTGTCACTACCGTATTTTGGCGTACACACACGCACACACCAGCTTCGGCAAAGCCAGCACACCACTCGTAAGTTTTCTGTTTTTCGTTTTCTTTTAACAATGATATGAACGTAGATTTTCCATTTCATGTACGTAAATACTGAGGTGCGCGTCCTTGGCAACGTTAACTATATTGGTAACCTTCCCTATTTGCTCATTGTGGTTGACTTTCAATATTCAACAAAAAAGGACAAAATTTAAAGATAGCGCGCGTGTCGACGTCTACCATCTCTAAAACTTAGGGGAACCCTTGTGACAGTTGAGTATCTATTTTCTAAGATGATTTGCATGATCTTTGCCATTAGGCGATTTCCAAAGAGTTTTGGATCATTGTCACTTGATCCATTTCATCTTAGATAAGAAATCACTTACAATACAGTTTGGCCGGTTTTAAATAAATAGTATCGATGAAAAATTAAGCGAGATTTTTCAGTTCACTGAGTTCATTGAACAAGAGTGCTATTATAAGCATTTTGGGACGAGTTTCCGATATCGCGTTATTCTGTACACCTGCATGAAACGGTGCGATGTTTTGTACACATTTTGAAGGCCAAGAATACGCTTCCTTGTAGGCGACCCAAAAAAGACTCCGCTTTCTTAAAAGTGACCAAAATAAACATCTAATTGAATTTTTGGAGTTTACAGTCTCAAATTGGCGCATGAGACATTCGCTTTAGCTGGTTGACCTTAATGCTTCATGCGTTTTCAAGGTCAAATCGGACCTAACAAGAAATATAAAGTTCAAAAAGTGTTGTTGGGTCCTTGCCATACTCGGGCTCAAGTTGCAGAACACGTTAAAAGATTCTCCGTTGTTATTTCACTGTTTACAAATGAGGTATTTCGCTAGTCCGTTCCCTTGGTTGAGTGAGAAGTAACATATTTTTTATCATAAACGATTCGTACACTGAAAGTAAGTAGAATATATGGATTATGACAAACATACAAAATTACTTACACACACACACAAAGACACACACACACACACACACACACAAACACGCACACACATACAAACACACGTGTTCTCTCGCACACGCACAAACATACATAAAACAGAAACGCACACACACGCGCACACAATATACAAACATACATACCCACACACATACCCACATGCCATATACACGCATACACAGCAAAACGTGTTTTTATACCACACCCTAGCTACATTTCTAGAGCTCCATATACATTCCATGCCACATATCTGTACATACCACATGCTCCAGTAATAATCACCGAGCTACCTTACAGTATTCAGTTGTTTCCTTTCATGGTTTTAGAGGAGAGATTATATCTCTCTGTATGCTAAGCACCCGTATCGCATTTCCCAGACACACGAATGTAGCTCTTTCTTCAGTGAAGTCCCAGTCATCCATAGGTAGCTTTCTTTATATCTCCAACCACCTGTTCAGTCTAAGCGTTCCCATACACCAAAACCACCCGGAACAAAACAAAAAGGCAAGATATGCTATCTAAGGCCCCATTTTTTCACTGATTGGTATTGACTGACCAAGATTGGATTTATGATTTAATCCATGATGTAAACGTATTATTTGAAAGGCAAAAAAATACACAAATCTTACAAAATACAGCTCTTTATCAATGAAATCCGTTACAATAACTTGTAAGCTTTCATGTTGCTGTCTCAGTATGGAAGTCAGGCTTCGAATTCCTTGTAAGAAAGTAAAGAAGCTCCAGGGGTCACCAGGTAAGGCGACACCTGCTATGACAAGTGGACAATGAAAGACAAACTTTGCTACCATGGAGTCTCTGCGGTTCAATAGAGTGTGACGTGGTGCCCTAACGTTCATCATACCGTACCATAACCTACAACGCAAACGCGTAGGAAAAGTAGTTCACTAGAACCGTAACAGTTTCTGCCGTCTACTTCTGCAAATAGTGATGCGGCTTCCACGGTATGTACCGTGTGTGTTTTGTTTGTCCTTACATAGGAGCTATTCCTATTTTGGCGTTAGGATAGTCCGTTATTTGATTGAAGCTCGGTTAACCGTACTAGGGTGATCACTTGTTTACTTGTTTCTTTTCTCAATCTTTGTGCGTTTGGCGGGCTAATTTTCCTGGTGTTTTGTTTTACTCAAAATTGCGAGATACACTTCCCTAGACGTTTACTGCATGAGGTATAAGTCTATGTATCAAATATGCATCATACTATATGCTGACGCGTATACGGGCTACATAATACGGGATACGTAGATATTTTAGCAAGAAATCTGACCGTTGTCATTGGCAACAGTGATGACTGTTCGACTAAAAGCTAGCAGTAAACAACCACAATGTGTAGGGAAAGCAGACAAAACTAAAATGAGGAGGGACGACTTTGTTGAAAGATCGGTCGGCGTAGGTAAATGTGATAGAATCGTGATGACAAATGAGATAGCACATGACATTATACAGACACGATATCATCAATCACTACATGTGTCAGCCAAGCAATTAATCTGATACGTGTATAACAGTACATTAGTATTGTACACACCGTTTTACATAGTCCATTCTAGGGAATCCGTGTATCCGTTGGTCTATGTTGTGGGAATTTTTCTACCCGTTTGTCGCTTCTGACTGTTGTTCTCATCAATTCATTTTACCCTTTATCCTTACATTTGGGACAGAATATCATACCTACTATAGATCTTTTTTCAAGAATGCAAGTGCATACACATTTGTACTCTTAAAAAACTGAAGCACAAAATATGCACGACTAGATTTTATCATATCCTTTCGCAAAATACCGGGAAAACAACGCCTTTCATTCTCCTGTTTTGTTTATGGCATAATATTTACGTCAAGTGGCGTTTCCTCACAAGTTATGTATGCAAAATATGACCAGTGGCTGTTTTATTATACTCCAGTAACGTTACATTCAGTTCAATACATCGGTAGGGACCACGCCCTACAGAACACTTCCTTATTGCTAGGACAAAGTTCGAAGTGATTTAAACCTACTCGAACAGTCATGCTCGTAACTGTAACATTTCTCCCAAGTTCAACAATAAAACTGTTCTACTAATGACTTTGTTTACAAGGTGTGATTGGGAAACATTACCTACGCAAAACAAACTAACATCTCCTTCCTAGACAGAAAGTTCTTTGACGGTTTAGACCGTATGTTTTTACAAAATAAACATCCATTGCTGTAAAGAAATGGAAGCTCACGTCTTCTAGACAGTTCTTATACTCTCATGTGTTTGCTGTTTATGGTACAACAACGGTTGTATGTCCTTTTAATGCCGTTGAAAGTATGGTAAACACGTACGTTTAGTATTGACAAATCCTCTCATTCTTGCATGTTTTTCTCTCACTGTGCCCTCTTTTCTTAATCTCTTTTTTGTTATCTATCAGTTGTTGTGATCTACGACAAGTAACACTCGTCTGCTGTAGTACTGTGGTGAAATTCTCTTACTCAATTCTGTGATGAAGTTAGCTAGCTGTGTGGTGAACACGGAAATTGACACCGTCTCTTGAGTGGCACCAAAACATAGCAACAGTGGGGTGAGGCGCGTGTCAGTCTTTCAAAGGGAAAGGTAAAAGAGGTCAGCTTTTCTTCTGGCGGGAAACAAGGACCCGAATGTCGTCTGCGTGAGGTAACTGTGCCCCCGGTCAGAGTCAGTCATTTCTTTTCACCTTGTTTGTTGTCACGACTTCGGCCCGGTGGGGGGTTCGCTTGTGTTTACGAAAAAGATTGACATTGTTCGACCTTTCTAGAACTTGAACGAAGCAACTTTGAAAGTCTTGTTGTCAGGCAGGCTTCAAGGAAGAACTTGTTATGGATACGACTTTTTCCGCAGTCGTCCGTGCAATCAAAGGACACGTAATGAGTTTTTAAAGATGAGAGTGTCACATCAATATTCATTATACATTTAAATTTCAGGAAGTTTAGGGGGGAAAGCAAATCATGTTAACTTCGTCCAGTCAACTTTGACGTTAGCTCACCATTCAAATGACCGCGTGTCGCACAAAACTATACATGTATTGTCTAATTCTTTGTTTTATCTAACACGTTTTGCTATTTTGCAGAATGCTTTTGGTTTTCTGATAGTGCATGTAGAATGTCTACTGTGCTTACCTTAGGGTGCAAAGGCTGCATATTGAGAGGAATTATATCTTTTTTTCTTTCTTTCTTTCTTTATTGACGATGAGACATGTCATTACAAGGGTCTGTCTATGCAGCTTTGGGCTGGTATGAAGGAGTTAAGTCCGTTACGATTTTAGTATCAAGCTGTATTGTTTGTACTGGGCTAATCTCCAAGGAGATCCTACGGTAGCATAAGATAGTATCAAAAGCTGGCAGAGCAGCAAAACACACGCCAATGCCGGCTTCACTTCTCTGCCAGCTTTTGATACTGTAGGATCTGCTTGGAGATTAGTTATGGTTCACTGGTCTCAAATGCAGCAGAATGAAATAAAGCCATGAAACAATTTTCAGCAACACAGTGAAATCATTGAAGTAAAAGAAATATGTGTATTCTGTCACGACTGTGACGTCATAGCATGTGAAATATGGCCAGTAAACAAGGGTGATAACTGCAATACACGCACGTAGGTAAATGCAAATCGTGGTGGGGCGTACCATTCGCATATTCGCGTAAGTATAGAATTGACACGAAAGAGGCGCAAAAAGAATCGTTTTTTTTCATCCGATCCATT
The DNA here is from genome assembly GCA_019207045.1 of Branchiostoma floridae x Branchiostoma belcheri. Classification (NCBI taxonomy): domain Eukaryota; kingdom Metazoa; phylum Chordata; class Leptocardii; order Amphioxiformes; family Branchiostomatidae; genus Branchiostoma; species Branchiostoma floridae x Branchiostoma belcheri. The sequence continues at coordinate 12,190,931 of CM033035.1, forward strand.
TGGTTACCGGACAAAAGTATATTTACAACAAAAGTGTATTTAGAAGTTAAGAATTCAGAATAACCATGCGTATTATCGGCGTCACGAATTCTTTGTTCAGTCCTTCCACTTAGAAATGGGAGCCTTGAATAAGCGTATGAAGGGCGTATCAACACCTCGCAATTATTAGGAAAGGCGACCTAAAAGTTCAAGTACATGTACAAGTCATGGCTGATCGCATGTGCACAAACAACGTACTAACAACAAAGAGCATAACTGAACATGGCGTTTGCATGTCACAAAAAATCATTCAAAAGCTTTTCTCTTATAACATCTTACTGTATACAAAGAAGAAAACTTGGACTCTAACATCCAAATGACAACGCTTGATAACACATGTGTCTTAAAGCTGAAGAAAATGTCATGGCATTTACTTCTTAATGTGTATCTGCATATGGCGTCATAAATGTCATACGCCACCATAATAGAGGACCTAATATATTGTGACTTTTTGTTTGGAACGCAATATCATAATCTGACAAAGAAAATATCGTTTGAAACATTTGTCTTGTGGTGAATTTGCACACTTAATTACCCACGATGACGTGACGGAGAGTACAACATCCGTTTTATTTTGTTTTTGTCAGGAGAAAATGGCGGCGGTAGAGGAGATGAACAAGGGGCTCAGCGCCCTGCTCGATATCTTAGACACCATGGCTACAGACAAGAACAAAAATGGAACCAACCACTTACTTCAGGACAAGACAAAGGGTGTGGTAAGTAGAACAGAATTTGTTCCTTGTTGTTACATCTCTATGCTCTTTCACATCTTCATCTAGTATATTACAAATCATTTGTAACATTGTAGTGTTTAACATAGATGCACTGTTGATAATGCTTTTGTTGCAAATCGGACACAAACATTCGTCACACGTTGTTGAATTATATATTCATCACATAGAAAAGAACTACAAGTTCCCTAAAGCAAATAAGGTCAATATCTACGTCTTGTTTAGATCTTAGATGTGTGTTTTCGTCTCCTTACAGAACGCCGCATGGCAGGGCATATGTAAGGAGTACTTTGGGAAGATCCAAGGTGAAGACGCTAACGCAGAGGCGAAGCAGATGGCACAGATAGTGTCTCACCTGACCAGGTGCAAGGACGCCATGTGTAGGCTCACAGCGGTAGGTAACATCCGGTAACATACGTCGTACGGTCATTCTGTCTATGTCATCGTACGATATCACAAAATGAGGTCGTTCTTATGTTTAACGTGCATGTTTCCTGCAAAATGTAACGTCGGGAAAAGTGGTCTTGTAACGGAAAAAGCTGTCCTGTCGTCGGTTTGTTCTGTCACAGCTTGCTTGAAAAACTATATATCAAAATTGTGACCGCGTCGTATACACTAACAAATGGTGTATTTATATTGATAAGTTATGCTCTCGCTGAAAAGATTGCACGACGTGTTTAGAATTACGATTAACATGATAGCATGCAGTGTCCTACTTGACAAGGGGTAAGATGTATACAATGCACATTATACCGTCTACACTATGATAACCTGAATATACAACAACAAGTAAAAATGGAAATTGCACAACACTTGTTTTAGAATGACGACTAACAAATTTATATTCATTATATAATTGAGTACATTAGGGTCTTATCAAATTACACGGAGCAACACTAAAGAAGGCCATATATAGTAACTTGTTTTCGGGATACTATATCATATCTGACATCTCTATCTTGTAGTATGTGAAACATAAACATGCCTAACTTATGCCTCACAAGTTTGTTTTTTTTTTCAAATACAATTAATCAAATTTTAGCCTAAAGTTAAGATGATTTCTGTTGTTACGACTCGGCTAATCTTTCACTGCCTTTACTTTTTCTCCAGGACGCAATGCGGAATTCTCAAGACGTTGCACGTGAGTACTCAAGACTTTCCATTACTTATTTCCGATAGACCGAGTAAGAGATTTGCAGTGCCTAAGCGCACTTCACTACAAATCCGCAAGGTGACAGTGTTGATTGGTGATAGGCTTCACTTGTAGATACAAGCCGAGTTCATCTGTGAGCGATTGGGACCTTGGGGGTCTTTTCTACCTTTCCCTCGTGCATGTACCTCTCACTACGCGAAGGTGCTTGACTATGAAAACGTTTTTGTTGACTTGAAGGCAAGATATCATGTTTCAGAACGGGTGTACTTGAAGGCTTTAAGCGTTGCTCATGATTATGCTAATAAGAGGCCTTTTTGTTAGCAGCAAAACCTAACGACAACACAAAAAATACAACCCACTGTATTTCATATAACGTCACACCTACGTTACGATAGCAAATTTATTTAACTTAGATGGCTTCATGATTGGGAAATTTTGGAAAAAGCTGAATCACTCCTTGAAGTAGGGCTTGTCAAAAGACTTGATTGACGACTGCCTCAAGTACGTATCACGTGACAACCCAAGTCCATTTCTGTCGCAGATGTTGCTACAGTTGCAAAGTCTTGTACGTCCTTCAACTAACACTTATCCTTCATCTTAAGGCCAGTAATAGGGACACAGAAGAAAGGGAATAATAGAGAGATTTTGAAGGCATTTGATACCAAAGGGCATTGAACACCTGGTTTAGTATGTTTTTCTTGTAGAATTAAGTGCATTGTGAGGGACTTGATTTGCATACGGGTTCATTGTAGAAGTAAAAACAGGGCTACAAGTGAACGTGTGCAGCTTCGTCTCGGTACAGTTTCCACATTGGTCTTGGGAGAAGAGTTCGGTTGAGATACGTTTTATCGAGTCTTGTTCTGGACAACGGTTTGGACAAACGGAGAGCAAAATGGATTCCTTCGATTTCGGAGCACCGCTTCTCCCACAACCCGTTGAGAGTAGGAAGCCGTTCGGGGACCTGATGAACGGGCATAAAATGAACCCGAAAGCCATGCAGAGATACATGGATTTATTCAACAGGCTTTATAGTAAGTTTACCACTTTTTGTCAAGTACAAGATGCGTGTGAGGGGGGTGGGAGTGTAAAGATGGCAAAACTCCCAAGCAGAGTAAAGTTTAAGAGTAATGTTACATTGTTTTGGAAGAAGGTAGATGTTTTATACATCTTTACATGTGGAAATATGGCTTTAGCTTTTGTTTAAGCAGACACCTTGCGGTAAATATCTTGCCCCTTGGTAATGTTTCTCCTCCTAGTACAGTACAAACTTCGAAGTTAACGTTATGGCATGATGATGCCAGGTTCGGGACGAAATGTGTAGAGGTGTCCGAAATCGAAGGCCCTGCTGGCACTGAGGGCACTGATGCCTACTCTCCAAGCAGAGGTTAGGCTCCGGCTGTTTTTTTAACGTTTCTTTTTTAGTCATTTTTATCGGGCTTTCTATTTTTTTTTATCTTGCTGTATCAAAACCAACTTCAAGAAAAAATGACAAAATAGAAAGCCCGATAAAAAAAGACTAAAAAAACGTTAAAAAAACAGCCGGAGCCTAACCTCTGCTTGGAGAGTAACTGATGCCAGCCCTCAAGTTACGCTGTATGCAAAACAAAATGTTTCGTACATGTATGTTGTTCGGAAACTACCAACCACCCCCCACCCCCACACTGCCCCGTGAGTTCACCAACTTCTTGTCTGCTGTCAATATGGCGATGCAGTCTGATCATACCCTGTGTATATTGGTGATACCTACCCATATCCCCTAACTCTGTCGGAGTACACTGTCCTTTTTGTTGACGATTGTCCACAGTAAAACACCACTTCAAAAACTGAAAAGCGAAACACCGCCCTTTAATCCAACCACCATGGTCGTTATTCTCCGATACTCTGCCTATGCGTATTCTACCTTCAGATGTTTTATAGTTTAAAACAAGTCTTCATTTCTTCTTTCTGTCTGCCTGTCTGCCTGTCTGTGTGTGTGTGCCTTCCTGTCTGCCTGATGTCTGTCTGTCTGTCTGTCTAAGTCTGTCTGTCTGCACTGTCTGTCTGCCTGTCTCTGTCTGCACTGTCTGTCTGCCTGTCTCTGTCTGCCTGTACTGTCTGTTTGGGTGTCTGCCTGTCTGTCTGTCCGCCTGCCTGTCTGTCCGCCTGCCTGTCTGTCTGCCTACCTGTCTGTCTGTCTGTCTGTCTGTCTGTCTGTCTGCCTGTCTGTCTGTCTGCCTGCCTGTCTGTCTATTTGCCTGCATGCCTGCTCTTCAGTCTGTCTGACTGCCGGTCTTCCTGTCTGTCTGTCTGTCTATCTGTCTGCCTGTCTGGCTAGGCTGTTGTCGGTCGGTCAATCGCTTGCTTGCTTGGATCACAGTTAAATCAAGTTTCAAGGCTAGTTTGTTTAACTTATACTATGCCACAGTGATGCATGAGAGGGATTAATCCTTTGAATTGCACGCAAAAGATGGAGGGGTGATCGGGTAACCCTGGGCCCCACCTGTCGACAGAAAGGTAAAAGTTCGAAATTCAGTCAATAGAGGGGATCCTCCTTGGGCGCGAAGACACCCTGACATGGGTGAAAAGTGGAAACATAACACCAAATGTCGGCGGTATGTTTTACAGAGGCTCTGGACAAGGAGAAAAACGACACTGCGCAGCTGCGAGCCCGCGTGGAGGATCTTGGGAGGGAGCTTCGGTCTCTCCAGGCGACCAATAGGAACCTGCAGAGGCAGCTGGAGGAAAAGGCAGATGAAGTCAAACTACAGAGAGCGCTGTACGCACCTTTATCAGGTTTCTTATGATGACTACTTATAGCATTCATGATAGCGTCACTGCTTATCTGTAAAACCATCTTGAGAAATACAACTTCTGAATGCTGCTCAATATGAAAGAACATAAATGATAAGATTAAAACATAGCCAAAAGAGTTGTATTATTATATCAAATATGTGGAACAATTCAATATTCATTCCTTAATAAAATGGACAGGCACTAGTGAGAGACAAACGCGCATTGTCGATAATTGATTTTTAAGTTACAGTCTTGTCATACATAAATGATGAATTTTCTACAGTACAAGCTCTTCCATATTACGACTCTATCGTTGTATATACATACAACAGCTACTCAACTGAGGTAATACAATATATCTATATTTTGTCGCCAGTATTCAGAGAAGAGACAGCCAAATACAGCTCAGACCTGGTGGCAAGGGGGAGGAAGAGGCCAATAGACGGTAATAGTTTTGGTGTAAATTTCCACACGTCATGCATTTTATAGACACCATTTCGCTGTACTTACGGTGTATCATTGGTATTGAAAAGTGGTATCGATAAATGAAGGAAAAGTATGTTTAAGGTTTGATGTACATTTACGTCACCTGTCCCAAAGAAATACGTGTAGCCTTCTCAGTAAAAGCCTTTAAGGAAAAATACTTCCAATAAAGTACAAAATATTTTCTTAGCACCTACTTGATCTGACGTCTGTTTTTATTGCAAGACGATTTTCCCTTAAAATGTTTGAACAAGTTCCCTTTTATGTACCCTCAAGTGGCGGCTGTGCGTCCTTCCCCCGTCATGCCCTCTTATAACCTGTGACCTTGACATTAGAGGTAAAAAAAATGGCAGGTGTATAATTGTGCCTCTTTTAGATTCTTTAGGTGGACCATTCTATTCCTTTGACTGGCCATTTTCTGAAGTCTCTACCAGCCTAACTACGCTGGCTACATGAAAAAAAATACGCCAGAGAAATTGACAAAGATACCCTTGTCACGAACGTACTAGACAACTAGACACCCTGCTTTTTCGCCTAATTTGCCCATAACACCTTAGGAAGGCTTAGTAAAGGTTATATTTTCTATCAGCATTCTCGCATTACGTATGTACTGTACATCGCTTGAGTAATAGAAAAATGAGTTCTTTGCCCTCTCCACAGGGAAGACGGACTCTTAGCACAAATCGAGGCCATAAAAGCAGAAAACAGCGAGACGAAAGCTCGGCTCCAGGGAAGAATAAAGGTGTGTTATCACTTGTGTTGTCGCAAGAATATGCGTGCTCTGTTGAGACGAACTTAAAGAATATTCTAGGTCATATTGTAATGATTATGGTTCAAATGATTGATCATATTTCCATTTTGTACAGGAATTAGACGAACATCTGAGAATGGAAAAGATGAGAAGAACGTCGAATGCATGTGAGTTGAATAACGCGCTAGTTTCTACACTTGTTCGCTTTTTGTCTCCAACACTATGTCGCATTCAATATTCATAATTCAATATATGTATCCGATCGGCATTTATGCCAAATCTCTTTCTACAATTGCTTTATGCTTATGCCGTTTAATGATATCTTTCACAGCTGACATCACAAGGGATTTGCTAAGTGAAAAGAAGAAAATTTATCAAATGGAAAAGGTGGGATACTTTAGGTTTCGCTCATTGTTTTTTTTTTCGTATTCTATAGTTATTTGCATACGCTGCACGTAGATTGGTATGAAGTGAGTGGGAAGATTACTGTAAAGGTCAAACTTGACTATTGGCAGGAAGTACAGTTCAGGGTTGGTAGAACAAGGTTTTCAACAGACATGGAAGATTGTCCATGGAAGATATTATACGTTACGGGAAGATATTGTTTTGGGTTTGTCTATTTGTCTGTGTCTTCTCAGTTATATATCTTTCATATGTTGGTCATGTTCATCGTAGAGTGACAGGAGGAGATTAATCGTCACGTGTTAATAAAAAGCTAATTTGCATGATCAATGGACCACAATCAAACGAGACATTCGGGATCCTCGAACTCTTGTCTATGATTAAAAAAAGAAGATTTCACCATTTTGCGTCTTCCCCAGGAGATCAACGCGCACCAGAAGTACTTCCTGGCATGCGTGAACGGTCTGCGCACTGACGTCAGGTTCATGACCGATAACGAGGCTCCCATGGTACGTCAGAGGCTGGAGCTGGTGCACGACGCCATCTTGGATGGCCAGTTCTCCATCCTGAGCGGGAAACTGCCGGCACATTACTCGGCCTCGGAGGACGTGAGTCTGCCTATAAATGAAAAATAATCTTTTTTACTGGTGCAATTTTTGGTTAAGGACATAGACCAGCTTTCTTATGTTTCTTTTGCTCTATTGATTGCGTTAAGTTCAAATTTTATCTCCTTTTCATTTGCCCACAGGACATACGAATGCCGCTCGGAAAGATGATCAAAGAATCCGCGAAACCTGCGTAAGTGTAAAAAAAAACACATTTTGAGAACCATACGTTAAGATGACGACATTCTAAGGACGGGGACGTCGGTTCCGTGTGAGGGGAGCCTAAACCTCTGTACTTGAAAGAACCCAACACACTCTTTTTTTACCCATTTCCCTACACAGAGCTTCGCCCGTGGACTATACAATAGACCTAAGAAAGGCTTTGCCAAACCAGAATGAGATTTCCACTTCTGATTGGTCTCTAACCAGCAGTCAGTCAACTAGCGAACCATCTTTACCGGTAGAAAACATCACGGCGATTCTCTGATTGGCTGACAGCGCGTTCAAGTCCACGCCCACAAAAATAGAAATCCACGAGTCTGGTTTTGCATAGCTTTCCCTAGGTATAATGCATAGGACGGACGAAACTCTTCGTAGGAGAATATTTTACCTTTCTCCTCTTGTACCAGGCCTGCCGAATCAAACGGCCCCTCCTCCACCGGTACCAACTCGACCATAAAGGAGCATGACGAACCGGACGACACGTCCTCGGAACAGACCTTCGACAAGGAACATCCTGAGCTCATCAACAGGGCGACGGGACGCCTGGACATGTACACAGCTCTCAAATGTTTCCCGCACATGAAGGAATCGGAGGTACGGCACAGTTACAGTGTGAATGGACAAGTTTTCCTGACGAATGCCTAAGCGTCAGATTGAAATTAATTGGCCCAGTATGTACTGATTGTCATGACTTGTGTTTGGGCCTGAGAAATTTTGAAGATATTACATTTCGAATTTTTGCATTTTGTTATTTCTGGTCGATATCAAGATACAAAATATTTGTAGACTTGCAATTTTAGTATATTTACGTGAAGCATTTCTTCAATATAGCTGAAGCATCACTTTGACATGTTTGTCAAGTACGACAAGAGCCGAGACTTCAACCTGGACATGGGAGAGGTGAGATCTTCTCGTTTATTCCCGTCAAATCTCGAACGACTTTGTAGACTTAAGAGCTGGTATTAAAATGTATGCCACCATTCTTAACAGAAGTTATAGAATTTTGTTTTGTATTTTCGTATCGTTCAGAGATTCTGGAAGTGAAACGATGAAATACAAGAACACGTTCATTGTCGAAGGTCATGACCTTTCTTGTGTTGCACACAGTTGGTGAGAGCGCTGATGACGGTGGCTCCTGGAGTCAAGTTTACCGCGGCGCAGATCAAGGTACGGGAACTGAGTCATTGTATTGGCTTCGTTGGCGTCCATGGGCGCAGCCATATTATGTCTCAAGGGAGTGTTGAGACTTGTCATCAGTTTGTGTTGACCTTTTTCTATCGCATCAAGACTACATGATATGTTTAAGCCTCCTAACGCTGCTAGAAGGTTTGATTAGACGGGATGGACACATTGTACGTTGATACACGATATTTTATACATTCGTTGATAGTTGCAATCTACTGTGACTAATTTACCTTACTTGACTGCGCCGCCTTTCTGTTTACTATCTAACTGCATTCCTTATGGTCAACAGAGGATGAAGGTGAGTATTGTGTCTCTCGGCACAACGTCTTCAATCAAAATTTACCTCGACAAAAAAATCCCAGTCGATATTTCTCGAGATTGACTTTGACATTCGGCGGATGACGCTTCATTCAAAAGTTTACGTCAACAAAACAATCGCATTTGTGCCGTTCTTTCTCGACATTGACTCTGATCTGTATTAAAACGGATGACGCTACATGCTCTTGGTGGTAAAACTATTAACTTGCAATGCCGCAAATTTCCGCTGGTAGGAGCTGATGAAAGAGGTGGACGTAGACGACACCGGCACCATCGACTTCTACGAGTACCTGATCATCTACAACCTGCTCACTAAGGAAGGAGGTAACACCACAAACTTTCTTATGCATAATGTAAGATTACAGGACTAAATATAGACATTCGTGGTACGAAACATACAAGGAAGGATTGCATTGGAATGGGCGTTGTTCTATGCAATACAAAAGGTATACGAATTATCATAATTCTATACATGCTGTGGTCCAATCTACCTTGCACTTGACTTTAATCTTAACTGCGCCACCTACCTGTTGTATATCAAACTCCATTCTCTTTTATCGATGAAGGAACATTTTTTCTTCAGTAGGACGGAAATACAGTGTATGATTAGAAATGGGACCTAAATATTCAACATCAATATTTTAAAAAGAATGTAGTTGCTGAGTATTTAAGACAATATACAAGTGCATCACGTAAAACTTTTAAATGCTTAACCGGCGTTATCACTGACATCGTTCTTTTTTTTTCAGGAAAGTCTGAGATCTTCCACCGGGAGATGTCGTCAACGTCAAAGGAGAACGTCAGTAAGGCATGTGTCATCCAATGACGTCAGCAAGAACATCCAATAAGATCACCTGACGTCATCGATCACGTGGCTCTTGTGTACTTCGAGCTTTTTGCTCAGAAAGGAGATGTTCTTAGATCTTAAATCAAAGATGTTGTATAGAAAGCTACTAAGTGGCTACTTTACAATTGATGATTTCTATAGATTTTGTATATTTCAACTGTTCATTGATTGAAAAAACATACTATTACATACCAGTCATGCCGGTATATAAAAGGGGTGTCATATGACTATGATATAGCCTTATTTCCACAAAGTGGAAAGTGTGGATAGGTAAACTGTGTAGGGTAAACTACAGAAGAACTGCATATTGTTTTTGACATCACTGATTGTAATCAATCCGATTTTGACATTTAAAGTTTGTCTTAGTGGTAGTCAATCGCATTTAATAGCACTTAAGGTTGTACATTTCTGCTCAATCGGGCTTTGTACATAGAATAAAACTATTATGTGGCGGTATACTAAGAAAGAGATAAACATATGTGTGGTAAAATTTGAAATGATGACGTAGCCATATTTTGGTCAAGCTTTGTCCACAGGATGATAAAATATCAAGTGAAAATTGTAAATAAATATAGAGATGACCTGATTGATTGATATAATTTGATATGTTGGACTATATACTGTCTTCATTATATGGTAGAGGGGGTGTGAGAGAGAAAGAAAGAATGTGTGTGTGTGTGTGTGTGTGTGTGTAGGTGTGTGTGTGTATGTGCGTGCGTATCTGTGCGTGCGTGCGTGTGTGTCTGTGTGTGTGTGCGTGCGTGCGTGTGTGTGTATGTGCTTGCGTGCGTGCGTGTTTGTGTGTAAGAGAGAGAGAGAAAAATATAGAACAACAGAGCTGAGTGCATTCTTCATACCGCACGTAATATCCCTCAGTACGCATTTCTTCTATATGAAGAAAGCCCTTCACACATACATACTCCAGTTAGACCCATCTTTTTTTTTTGCACCATTCTTCTTGCAAAGTTATTTGAAACTATCTGTAAATGACCGGATGTGAACACTGTGATAACGTTACACCGGAAGGAGAAATAACTGGGCGAAGGGACCGGATCACCATGGGAACGAGAGCAAGACTTCTGTACAAGCAGGCGAGTCATCCAGGAAACTCGCTTCCCTTCTGTCTTTTAACACACAAAAAAACACAGAAACTTAATGTTAATATTTCCTATTACTTTCTAAGAAGGGGACGTGCTCTTTTCAGGGGGGGGGGGCAGTTGTAATAGCAACTCCCACTACACGCGCCCCCCTCATATTCTATCGTCCCAAATGCTATTCCAAAAGAAAAGGATCGTTTGCTTACAATGTGTTTTCTTAATACAACTAAGAATTTATTGTAAATATCTAAAGGTACTCATGTTGATACAACATAGCTTTCAAATAGACCAGGCCGACACACAGTGCAACAGCAAGTCTTGTAGTACAAGTTGTAAAGACAAAACCACATTCAGTCATCGTGACGTCATTGCGCCATTAAGCGTCATCTAAAAATGACAGGAAATTTACACAGGATCTCCCAAATGTTTCCAGGGGTGTTCTTTGTGAATTGTGATCACGAGTTTTTAGAATATTTCTTTATATTGTCTGCGACTAATTTTCATTTTTGTGATTACATTTCATCATTGTCCTTAATGTGAGTTAGAATAAGACTTTTGCAGCGATTGTTCAAGTTTACCAGTAGTGAAACTAATGTGATTTACGTTTTCGTCCCCTTTATTTGGAATGGTTCGTCCCGTGATTTGTGTCCATTGAAGTGTGTTTATTGGGAACAATCCACTTGGCCTAAAAAAAAAATCAGTGACCTCCCCGCAGTACGGACAGTCTACATGTGATACAGCGTTACAATAACAGTTTCTAAAGCAACAGGCTGGAAAATGGCGAGTGAAGAAACTCTACAACAGACACAGGTATGTAGAAGCGTCATTTTTTGCAAACCTGTAAGTTCACATACACTCCTCTTTAGAGGTATTGTCTTGGATTTGGATCAGGAATTGGTCGGTGTATGATACTGTGTGAACCAAGCCTTGCTGCGACCAATGGCCCTTAAAATGACAAGAAAAAGATTTACACATCTGACGAAAAGACTCATGTCAAAAAGGTTCTCAAATTGCTCGAATTCAATACTTTGCTTTGGACCTTCTCTTTGACTCAAGCATTGACAGTTGAGTTTATACGAAAGCTTAGTTTGCTAACTTAGCAGTATTTGCACCATAAATTATTTTCAACTTCGGGGCTTTAGAAATGTTACGTACCTTACTTGAGGGTTATTTAACCCTCCAGAAGGGTGGAACTCAAAGTTTTGTTTCATTAGTCAAGGCCAATCAATCTTTTGTACCAAGGGCTTTGTATAAATCAATGTCCTTGGTTGAACTCTTGCGGAATAATCTAACGCATGGCTTCTCCTAAGGAACGTTTATTCACGATAACAAAGAAGCCAGTCTGGTATTTTATCGTGTTTTCCTGGTAGTTAGCACTGAGGCGGAGATCCCATGTTAAGTCTGGTTTGTCGGTGATTAACATCGTTTCACGCTTCGATCCTTGTATACAGAAACTTTGGGCGGAACCGTTTCTGTACTCTATAAGCAGAGGCTAGCCTCCCGCTGTTTTTTTCTCTAATCATCAGTTTTTATAAGCGTTTTATTGGCCTCGAGACATCAACGAAGCGGTATAAAATAGAAAGCCCGATAAAAACAGTCATGGCGTAACCTCTGCTTGGAGAGTACCGTTTCCAGGCGTAACCACCTATAAGTATAAGGAAAGTAGAAATACCTCTGAAAATACCTTTGAGTATTTCAAGAGCTTGGCGTTAATTGTGTTATTGAACACTAGACGTTACCTGGTTAACCAAGGAATGTTTGCCCTAATTATGATCCCTACTAGTAATCCTAGTTTGTAATTTTGCACAAGGAAATGTATCCTGGAAGTCCCAGTGGTCTGCATTAGCATTGGAATTCTTAGTCATTCCTCTGTCATGGTAACAAAGCCTCCTCTACGCGTACAGGGGAACCCAGGAAGTATGGTAGTGGGGACATTTCGCCATGCATTCTGTATATTGTTCTCTTTACCGTACCCTATAGATATCTGTGTTGACTCACTCTGAAGTAGGCCTAGGAATCGTCCAGGATTGGAATTTTTAGTAATTCCTCTGTCATGGTAACAAAGCCTCCTCTCTCGTTATAGAGGAACCCAGAACGATGGTATGGTGGTGGGAATATGTCGGCATATATTAGTTTCTTTTACCTTAGCCCTATAGGTTTTATTTTGACCCATTCTGAAGTAGAAATCGTCCATCATACATTGTGACAATAATAAAGTGTATTACTTTTCCTAGAGGTTCTATGTTTGAATTATGTTACAATATAAAGCTATAGAAGGCAAGCCAAATAGTTTAACTACATTTATCTATCGTAGAAACGAAGTGGATGCGAACAATGAATTAGATGTGGTTTCCTTAGCAAACTGAAGTGTGTTGTTGTGTTTACTTAAGTTGCTATACACCCGCAAACAATAAAGGTGACACCTGTATTATGTAAACGTCTTTTGGGCAAATAGGTTCTCCAAACGTTCTTTTGACTTCGTGTCTACTGAAGTCCATTCAGTAGGGTCTAAATTAGAATTTAGCATTCAAGAGGTTCCAAAATGTGATTAAGGTGGTTGATGTAATTACATTTAAGCTGAATAACATGAGGGTATTAGAATTACCAAGCCGACAGTATAGCGACCTCTTGGTCGTTTTTAAACGTACTGATGTCGGTAGGGCAACTTATAGGTACATGTAATTACTAGTATTACGTTTTCAGAAAATAAATGAATGAAAGACTCTGCTTGTATTTTCACATACAAATTACATTTATTTCAATCAAACATGGACTTAGAATTGTCTGAAAGATTTACAATAAGATCAGAGTTCACAAACGTATAGGCTTGAATGTCGATGTTCAACCATAACGTTAACATAATAAAAGGTACATGGGAATATGTGTTGTTTCAGTAAACGCAGGCTAAGTCGGCGTTGTTGATATATGCTCTGTATATATACATGCGATGAAAAAAGATGTTATTAATGGTTGTTTGATGCACTCAAGTCCTTGTTCGAACCACCACTTTCATGTTAACATGCATATTGAGAGTGTAAACGACACTTCAAGTGTAATTTCAGTAATGCATATGAATATTTCAATATATACAAATAATTTTCGGTCGTGTCTTTGCCTGTAGTGTAAAAAAGATGGTCAGTAAGTTTTATCAAATACCTGACTGTTTGAGATTGTCGACTGTTTAAAAGGGCTTGGTGTACACAAAGAGTACGCAAATGTGTGAGAGAGAGGGGTGACAAAGAAAGGGAAAGAACTATCATTGTTGTTCTCGTAAAAGGCGTTTGCACACAGTTAATGGTCTGTAATAAGGTTATACAAGCTATACAAGGGAGGAGACAATGTTTGTAGGTCATGTCATTTTTAAGTATCAGAAAAAAGAAAGCCTTCTTCCACAGAGCAATACAACTGCGGTACGCCCTTTTCCACCCAACACACGTACAGCTCCTTCCTTGTCTGCATCCAGACCAAAAGTCTGGATCTCGCTTGGGGACCCGTTCTCTGTGCAAAAACTAGTAGAGGTAGTACAGTTTGTACTCAGATACTCAGTTAGTGGTCTGTAAATGGTTATACAAGCTATAAAAGCGAGGAAACAACAGTTTTAGGTCATATTGAGTCATATTCGCTGTGATTTGATGTTCACATATGACTCCAAGAACGATAATCAAAACTCTGTTTTGGACGGGTCTTAGAAAATGTTGTAAATTTCGTCGCTTTTAACCACGAACGCAATGCTATCAAATGAAGACCACAACGTTTGTGATAAGTGGGGTTTTATGTTTACACGTAGAAACTATTTTGGGATCCAAAGATCAGTGTTTAAATGGACATCTCTGAGACTTACCTCCTCGTAATTTTGTTTTAACAAATAGGTACAAGAGGTACACAAAAAGAAAAAAAAAAGACAAGTAAAAATATGGTAAAAGTCTCGCCTGAGCATGGAGATCGTCTTTGGCTTACGGAGGTGTCACGATTACAGGTGTATCATCAACCATGTTGTTAGTTACACTAAACAGTCATACACAAGTGTAAACACGTATAAGGCTTGCTAGCTTAGCCCAGTTTCCGATAACACCACAAGGCGTGATTGTTTACATTTTCCTAACCCGTGCTTTGTGTACAACATATTAACCGGCTCAAGCTCTATAAAGCACGATACGCCCTAAGCGTTGCTAAGGAGGGCATGTTTGTAATAGATAAGGAGGCCGGGAGGTCACTAGGCTCTCGGTTGTAAACTTGTCACTTGAAGAAAGTTTGTTGCCGTCGCCGCCAAGAAGGTATGAGGCCGTAGAACTCTGATTTATTTTATGCGACAGTCCGAGGCTTACTACAACATAACTGGTACAGTCACCATTGAATACCGCCTAAGGAGGTAAGATATGGCTGGATGCCAGGCTAAGGTTTACAAATATTTGTAGATAATATAGTGGGCGAGCATTTACTTGAGTCTTAGCTACAAGTATATTCAAGTATTATGAAACTACGTGTATATCAATTTTGGAATTGTGGAAGGATTGTGTTCTGTTGTAGTCTCCCTAACAACAGTAGAATTGAAACGACACGTTTGTGACAAAATCCAAAATAATTTGCAATGATATTTTATTCTATATTCCTATTCACCATAACGACGTTGCAAATGTATACATCCTTGCATCAAATGGTTTAGGTTAAAGGTTCATTTGCATGAATGGGTGCCTGATAGACATCGTCTCACGACAGGACAGTGCAGTGGAAAAACTGGTCTTCCAAGTCTTGTTCCAAAAATGCCTACATATTGGCATCTTTTTAACCATTTTAGAACAAATTTGATCGAACTATCTCTTAAAAGTACTCTCGTGGATTCTTACAATGATTAAACATCAACGTAGAAAAGTAGACAGCAGTAATTTTTCAACGCCCCCTCCATGCAATCACAATGGTTTGGCCCATAATCACCATTACATTGTTTGCCCCATAATCACCATTAAATTGTGTACAGACAAAAGGTGACCATACTAGAATTGACAGGTGTCAGGAAGCATCAGTCAGTAAACCACCAGGGTGCCACTGTCGTCAGAAAACTGAGAGTTAAACCCTGGTGATTTATTATCCTATCCAGGCGACATTTTGGGCCACGCTACAACAAGTTTTACCATCGTAAGGTAAATGTTTTGTCGTATTCAGTTGTTGTCTGTTCCGTAATACATTATGGTGTGATGCAGTGTGCATCCTTGAAACCACCTGTCTAACAAGTAGGTTTTTTTCTTCGTTTTATTTACGTTAATGTATTTGTATGTATAAGAAATTTCAAACAACTTAGCTAACGTTACTTGACGACATACAACTTAGGTGTGAAGAAAACGTACTATGCATATCTATGTATGTGTTTCTATAGCTGATCATAGAAAGGCTATAGCTAACTGCTCATATACTCTAGCTTTTGGTGGTGACGTGCTATGCTGCATACTACCTTAGTACCTTAGACGCTAATTGGGATTTTCTGTTGATCTCCTTTGCAAATCCAATGCCAGCCTTATAGTGAGGATGGCCAACCCGCAAGTTTCATGACAAAAATGAAAATAATCCTTGTGGACAAATATTAAGATTTTATGTTTGGAATGTTACTACGGTGCATATTTTAATCGTGTTCCATTTTACATATCATATCATCCCTACAAACACTCCACGGTCAATCCACGACAAAACCATTTAGCGGACCATATTGATCACATCTATATGTAATATTCGGTATCTGCCAAGAAAGTGCCTGTGGCATTTTCCAACATGTCTATATTACACGTTACATGTATCTATTTGGTAATAAGTTTTGGAAAGACACAGGATTAGCCGTTGTCAATTAAGTATAGGAGACTCACAAATCAAATAAACACATTCCAATCTAATCTCAGCTATGTCAAGTATCCCCCGATATTATAGAATCAGGGTTTCAGTTTTCTGCAGAATATTTTCTTTCGTGACTAACGTTATATGTACAAAAAACTTTCTATATTTGAGAACTGGTGCACATAATATCATGTACCAACACAACAGATATGGCCCTTTTTGTCCAAATGGCTTCAAAGACAAGGGGAACAAAATCAAATTGAATGGTAACGTTATGAAAGCAACAAGAGATACGTGGAATTGCAGGCAGTAATAATTGTAATATTATTGTTGTCTGTAAAACGCTAACACGTTGACATACATGTATTTTAGATATTGTGTTTAGTGGAACCTACTTTAATATCATTCTTTCAGTGCAGTTGTTTCTATGGATTAGAAGAACTTAAATTACGCATCAGAACTTAGCCGCATAATTGAGATTTAAGCTCCCAACAATGATGATAATGAGTTAACAGAAGAAATGTGTATCCGTCTGTCTCGTACCTGGCGCCGATGATTGATTGTTTTCTAGATTAAGTCCTCCCTAAGATGTCATTATCCTGAGATAAGAATGATTTGCATACCGGCCATTATAGGGACAAAAGAATTGTGAAGCACTCTTATGAGCCTTTGACGTAATCAAATTGCCACAATAAAAAGTGTCGCATTTGCTGTCGTAGTAACCGCACACCTCAAATCTTGGTTGAATAAAAACTTTATTGTCGTCCAAACTTCAGCAATAGGACTAGTACTAGTAGACCATCATATGTGTATATGTTTACATCTAATAGTAATTTCGTCGGTTTAGGTAGCTTGATCATTAAGTGTATTAACGTGCCACGGTCACTTAAGCGTTAAGTGTATTAGCACGCACAAACAACACCCTGATGTTTCGAGGCGTACTTAGACGTTAGCGTTAGAGATCGAACGTACAAAAGCTGGGCACTTTTTTTTTGTTTTCGCTCATTTTTTAAAGTTCTATCACAATACTCTTCCACATATATCATTTAAATGTTTTTTATATGCTTTTGCATGTCCAGGTCAAAAGATACAAAAAATGCTGACACAAAAATCCGAACACACACACACACAGATACACACACGCAGACACATAGACAGATGCACCCAAAACAATATCTCCATTTTCTTGTTGATAATTATGCAAACTAGGACTATTTTTTGTCATAGAAAACTGTAGAAGTCATGTCGACTGGAGACAGTCGTGAGGCCATCCGCCAGCTGCGCGGAGGGATAAACGGGGTGTTAGACGTCCTGCACGACGTGGTGGATCCTGGGAAGGATGAGCTGCTCATCCAAGTCTTCAGGAGGAAGCTGGAAACTGTGGTGAGTTAAACGATTACGTCACTGAAGCAAACGAGGGGAGGCTGAGCTGAGTGGGGAGTGGGGTAAGGCTAGAGCGAACATAAGATCGAAAGATCATGGATTCGAATCCTGGCTAGATGTTGTACTTGACACTAAATGCACTCAACACTATTTTCCTCACTGCAGTCCACCCAAGTGTAAAAGTGCGTAACTGACTTCGGTAGGGGGGGGGGGGGAGGAGAGGGAAAGAGAGGGATTTGCTCCACCTTCCAATATCGTGCCCCTTTACTACGACTATTGTGACGGAGTAATGTTTACCCTAAAGCTATGGTAACAAATATCCGTGGTTAAATGCCTCAATGATACTTTATACATTATAATTTTTTTCAGAACTTTGGAACTAGTTATTAATACATTTCTTCCTGTAAATTTGCTACAGTAACGATAGCGAAACATTCGCTGTCGACATTCTTAAGTTAATCCTGTTACCAATTTACCGGTTTAGTGATGTAAACAAACCTAGCCACGAGTGAAATGACTGGGGCTGATAATGGGGCTAATTGGTAGACTGGTCTTAAATCTTCGTTAAACGCCTGAACGTTATCAGAATAGAAAATAGGCAGGATTAAAGTTCCCATGGGTAACCTTTGTATATGAGTCAGTTGTGCGAAGATTGCATGCCTGTTGTAGTAACCTGGACAGGGAATAAAAGACATAATAAATGAAAGCAAATTCTTGACACTGTATAAGTAATGAAGTATGGGATGATGAATTGAATGAGAAAGTAGCTAGAAGGAATTCAGGAAAATTTGATCGTATTTTCTGGTCAAATCTGAATGTGTAACGTAAACCGCAACAACACATACGTAGCACACCAGTTCTATATAAGTTTGAATGTATGTGTTCCTTTATAATTGTGTCTTCCCGTGTGTTTTTGAGTAGTGAAAGGGGTATTTTTGTACTATGTCTACGTTCTACGTTCTCATGTATTAGAAACAGGTGGTTGTTTGATATGACGTCACGGGATCCTTGCCGGAAATGACGTCACCCTTATTTCCTGTCCCTACAGGATGAAGGGAAGTGGAAGAACATCCGTGAACAGTACATCTCTGACGACGGGAATAAAAAGGACCAGGAAATACAGGAACCGGTCAACGGAAACTCGTCCGATCCATGGAAACTTTTCATTGATCTCATCAACCGCCTCGAGAAGTGCAAGGGTGCAGTACTGGCAGATGTCACGGTGAGGCGCCTTTTCTTTAAAGTTTTCCCACGCGTCGTGTACTTGAACAAAAATTTGAATAAAACTATTAAGAGTCTGACTCAGGCCTTACCATAGTATATCATGATATGAAATCGTATAACGCTATGTATTCACTTTTTTATATAAATCATCACTGTATATTTCCAGTTATCAGTTTAGATTCTTGTCAAAACTTTAACCGATCGATGATGCCATTGAAATTTGAAAAAAAATAAGTTCCCAGATTTAGAGCGGCAAGCGTTTCAACTCAATTCTTGGATTTAACAGAAATATCTCAATTGAAGACACAGATAGAAGGATCTTATCGTCTTACTGTTGTAAATGTAACACATTTAGCCTCGGGGCAAACAGATAGCAACCATTATGACACATGATTATGTATAATGAGAAGTCTCACAGAACAAACAAAGACATGAAAGAACGCATAAAGTCTTCTAAAGACTCAGTGCATTCAGCACAACTGGACGATTTGTCTACATGGTATGTTTTCTTTGTATCTCGTCTTGCTTGTTGTCTCACTGTGTACATTTTAGTAAGTCTGACCTCGATTCTTCTTTCTTTCTTTACGTTGCTTTTACGATGTTACCGTAAAGTAAGGGTATAGAATGTGTTATTTTTTTGCTACAAGGTCTCTCGGTTTATCACTATTACTCGGCAATCTCACGAGTTACTAATGGCAACGATTATCCTTTATTGGTGCCGTATACCCCCAGGTATAACCCTGCCAAGTAAATATCCCGTATGTCCTTGAGTTCGGGTTAAGGGTCAGAAGAAGACGACATAAACTATATGTACACAGTAACATATATACACAACCGTAACATAAATCTTACCGTATTAGCAAGTTACAACGTGCAGGTATTTCTAGTGGTGTTTACGGTGTATTACTCTCGTGACAAACGTGCGTCACTTCCTAAGGAAGTTATGATGAGACATTTGCCCTGGGGCGGTTGACGGTATCCGAGCGAAACATCCCCCCAAACAAATTGTCAAAACACGTCCGACGTTGCACCTGCATGTGGGGACGCCATTACGTGTGTCATAAGTGGTGAAAAAAGGTTCGTTTCCTCGTCTTTTTCGAACGTTCCGCACTTGTAGTGTCCCTAGCGAGTTAGATGTTGTTCTCTATATCTAGTACATGTTCTGACTGATTGTTGTGGCTTGAAATCCTCAGAAACTGTCGGAAAGGGAAGCAAAGTGGCTCTCACAAAGAGAGTTTCTTCAACGTAAGTACCAAGCTTTCTTCCTCTCTCAGAGCTTGCTGACAACCAAGCCCTGTAAAATCTTCTTAAGATACAATGTAAGATTTAGATTTTATAACAGCAAGATGGATTTACTTTTCAAGAAACGCTTAGGGATTAGATTACTACTAAGTTGTCGGAGTTGTAAGGGGAGGGGGGTTGATACACCTGTCACACCTGTGTGTACGTGTCCATGCAAGCATGCCTTGTCACCGTCATTCTGTACATGATGTGTTCCCTGTACTTATCTAACGACTGTTCACCTTTATCCGTACGCGTGGGTTAACCTATATCTGTTGTTTTAAAAACAATATATTTAGGGATATTTATTCCACGGACGCTGCAATATTTTGGAGATAGAAGGTTTGTTTAGAAAAAAGCAATTTGAATCCACCGCCCGTCGGCTTTATATCCCTTAACACCGTTATGTTAAACCATGGATATAGGTTACCCCGCGAATAAAGGTGAACTAGCGTTACGACAAACGTATTTCGTATTCATGCTGACAACAATGTTTTTCCAGAGGACGCAGCGGGCGCTAGAGCGGCTCTTGCCAGTGCTAAGTACAAGTGTGATCAGTTAGAGAAGGAACTGAAGACCTCAAAAGCCACACTTGTCAAAACACAGGAAATCCTGGTCGACAAATCCAGCGAGATTGAATCGTAGGTCTTTAACATATTTCATTGTATTGTATTGTACACATATATAAATAGATTGTTACGGACTCCAGGAAGAATAGATGTACAATATGACATTAGTGGAGATCCAAACAAAACAAACAAACAAACAGGCACACATGTACATGGAATACTAGTACCTAGTTCAACACGTGATATATTGGTGTCATTTTGGGGTCCTTCCTTCAACTTCCTGTTCCTAAGCAATTTTTTTAAAATTCCAACAAGCAAAATGTCAAGCCAAAGCATCTTGTTTTGTGAATGTCCTCTACATGATATATGATGTAACAAATGAGGCCTTGACGTTTTAAAGGTTACGTAAAAGAGCGAGAAAAACACCCCATATCAATAATGCATATTTGTCCTTCCCTTACCCATGACAAAATTACTTTTGGGTAGTTAATCTTCATATTTTTATAGACTTTCATAACATATACTGATGACACGATCTCTGTCAGTGCTTATGAAGCACAAAGATCTATATACACCATATGAAGACGCTAGGCATAATTAACATCCAAGGACCATAGAGGGTTGCATAGCAACGATTCATAAACGGGACATCAACTTTGACCAAGGAGATCTTAAAGGTCATGTATACTAAGAGCACTTAAACACAGGGTGGTTAAACAAACATTAAGAAACTACCTGATGACAGATGTCATTTATTATGTTTCCTTTAACCTTTTGAGGTACGCTGCGATTCATACAACTTGCTGTGTTCAATATGGTAGACTAGTAGTATTTGTATATCTGTAATGCGCCATGTTTGATTTCATTGTTGAGACAAACACTAGCCCGTCATTCGCTAACCGACATAACATTCGTGACAATCATTGCAAACATGGCGACCCGCGTAAACAAATATTGATCAACGGAAACATGCTCGCTTCCAGCGTAACGAGTTTATCACTGAATGTAGGGTGTGGTTAAGTTGATTATATCAAAGTACATCATTTTTTGTCGTACACACAGCTTGAGAAGAGCGGGAACGGTAGAGATTTGGGGTATGGAGCAGACGAAATTCAGCAACGAGGCGGCACTAAGGTAGGAGTGAGTTCTTGTTGTTGTAGTTCCTAACTAAAACATAAGGTTTACGCTGTGTGTTTGTTGTCAGTACTTGAGGGTGTAAAGTCCACGAAGCCACCCCTTGAGACAACGTCTGGAAACTGTCAATAGAGGGAATCCACGCTCTTTACAGGTACATTTGCTTCGTTCAAGCCATGTACATATTAATGAACTGATATGAATTGAAACACAGCCGAAAAATTAAAGCAAAAGTGACGTTTCATACAATGATTTTGTACAGAAAGTTTTCTGAATATGCTTCTAGAAATCAAAATTGATTTAGCAGTCTTGGACAATTTCAAATTGTACCAATATATAAATGACATTTTCTTTTTACATAGGGAAGAGGAACTAGTGGCCAAACTCAAGGAAGTCGAGAGGGAAAAGGAGGATATAAAGGAAAGATTACAGAAGAAATTACGGGTAAGTAAAAAGCTGTTTTCAACTCTCCGTGACATAATTAGTATTTTCAAGTTGTTTGAGCATTTGAATCATTCATATTGGTCCTGGGTGTAATCATGTCTTAATGATATACAAAAAAGGAGGGCAATTACTGTGTATGAATGATCATGGTCGCGCTTGCCAACGTGCTGCACTGTGTAGTTATAAAATTTATCGCCAGATGGCGTTCTTTACCAGGTAAAGGAGAATCAACTTTGAATACACTGACTTTTTACTTTTCCAGGACCAAGAACATCAGCTAAAGCTTTTGAGATTGAAGGATGAGGTTGCAATCAGGAAACCAAAGGATGGTAGGTGAACAACAAACTTCTCGAAACACTTTCAGATAAAGCAGAGTTTGTCTACTTTGGGCCTTCGTTTAGCAATCGACATCACTATAAGCTTTTAAGTGAGCGATCAAAAAGTTCTTTTTGCTAACGTATGCCTCATCATAGTAGTTATTCAAGCAACTGGATATGGTTTTGAAAACGGTCAGTAGTTTTCGTCAGTGACACTGAAGAGATCTTGTTGGTGAGGGTTTATATATCCTACCTGTGAATTGATATGCAAAAGAGATCGAGTTGAAGAACCGGTTTATCCTAACTATGAATCAATATGCAAAAATGGGTGGAAGACAATGTTTTAAGGTCCAAAAGCTACTGACGAAAACTACTGAATAGTACGTAGTTGAAACGCCTTACCGTTTCCAAAATCATATCCAGTTGCTTGAGTAACTACTTTTTGGTGTATCTTATTATCTGGATGTCTAACCTACATCGAAGTATGCCTTATATATTGACTTCAGAAGTTGAACAAGACTTGGAAGATACAAGAAGAAAACTGTTCAAAACAGAAAAGGTAAGGTACTTTACGTTACTTGTTCATGCATTACAAATCTGTCGCTTCGGCAAAGTTTTCATGAAAAATCCAAATTTCGTTATCGAAAAATGGTAAATTTCCTTTCACTTCCTTTTGTCTTCCCCATCAAGGATCTTTTGAACGCAGAACGAGAAATGCAGCTACAACAAAAGTACTTTGTTGGCTTCATGAGGGGACTACAAAGAGATTTCAAGTGAGTAAAATAGAATTCGCTGCAACTTCCTCACGGCATTGTTCAATATGAAACATTCCAAGACTTGTCAGCATTTGTGTCAAGCAAACAAAGCCTAATTTGGTCGCAGAATGTGTATCACTTTTCTAAAATGTCTGCATTATAGTGTATGCGTTTTTGAAGCATTTTTGCTTTAAAGGGGCATTCGACACCAGAAGCGAGTGTTATTTCTGGTAGAGGATATTTATGTGAAACCCTACTGTACTAACAAATGATAAAACATCATTATATGGAAATTTATACCAGTACCAACCGGTACCTGTTGGCGTTGCCATGGTCGAAGTCACGTCCTTCCCGATAAGTGCACAATTCGAAAGGTCGTCGGCGGGGTTCAAGAACTCGTTCGCTATGTTCACACTACGTTTAGGCTTCAACGTATGGTAAATTTGATCAAATAAACTTGATTTAAGCATAACTATTTATTCTCTGAGGCATTGAGTGGAATGCTTCTTTAAGTAAACCTTTTCTGCTGTATTGCCCAGAATCCTTCTGGAAAGGAGAGAACAAAATGGCGGCGTGGCAGCTCCAAAGGACATCAGGAACATGCAGGAGAAGCTGGACCAGATCCATGATGCAGCGCGGGAGGGTAAGATGGCGTACCTCCGGGCAGACATGCCGACACACTACCTGGCACTGGACAAAGACCTGGGGGCGCACCCTCTCGGAAACAAGTTGTCCGCGAACTTTAGAAATGGGTATGTATTGAATTAAATGCCTATTTCACTGAGCGGAGGTACTGAGGTACATGTACTGTTGATTGCGACAACACAAACGTACCTTGAGTGCAAGAGAAAATCGGCTAACATAGCGCAAAGGTGCCTCCATTAACAAACTCCAACGTACTAGTAGTACCTCAACAGTACCTACGCTCAGTGAGATAGACCCTCAGTACAGATTTTCTATCACTTGCAGTACACATTACCCCACAAAACAGCCTCTACATATAACGCACTTTAGAGATAGTATACTTCTGTTGACATTTTGAAGTGGCCCTTTAAGCAACCTTTTACAAGTACAACCCATGTTTTATAGGTTATTGGAGCCGTTAAGCGCGACTCGACCGAGCAGCAGCGCCTCCATGCGGAGTAATGCAGGAGGGTCAACGCCAAACGTCTCCCGTCCGACTAGCAGCTACCTGCGGCCGGAGGTCAAGAACGGGCTCAAGACCTCCAGTACACCCAACATCAGGATGGAAGAGGAGCAGAAAGAGAAAGAGAAGGGTAGGGAAATGTGTCTTTTGTCCATTTTATCTTTCTTTGATTCGTCATCTTTCCTTGGACTTGTTTCTCACCTGAAGACTGCAATTTAAGGACTAATTGACAGATGACGCTTTTTTCCCAACAGACCACCCTGACTTGGTTCACAAGATGACAGGAAGAATAGACATGATAGCCGTGAAGGCGCAGTTCCCGTACCTACTGGAACAGGAAGTCCGGGAGCACTATCAGCACTTCAAGCAGTACGACAGAAATAACGACTTCCACTTGGATCTAGCCGAGGTCAGTTCTTACATACTTTTTTTTTATATCGGGTTGAAATTGAAGTCTTCATGTCGGTCATTGATATATCCACGTAGAGTACAGTACACACACGATTTCATTTTTTTGTGTGTTTTCCAGGTTCTACAAGCCTTGACAGCTACAATAGGGTACAAGTTCACGCCTTCACAGATTAAGGTACGTTTACTTCTAGTGTATGTGTTAATGTTCAGTATATACACGCATATACGCATGTGCACATTCAGATCTATTCGACAACTTCAAGGTTTAACAATCCAACATGGCAGACTTTATACCAACGTCATAGTCACATGAGTGTAAATACCATATATTGATGCAGGCAAAATGTATGCCGGTGTAGGCAAAAAGATACATGAAGAAACAATACCATAGGCATGTTCAGGACAAAGGAAACAAAAGCTTAAAGCTCTGTTACGGTACCAAGAAAAGCCGCTAGGGGGCAAATCGCCCTTGGCCTTTCCAAGACCTACACACATACCAAAGAATTTTTATGGAGGTAATCCTGATAAATCATCCTTTACTGTCCCAACAGGAGGTGATGTCGGAAGTCGACCAGGATGGAAACCATTCCATCGATTTCTTCGAGTACCTGACGATTTCACAAACCTTGATCAGGAAAGCAGGTAAGGAAACTTTGGGCCTTGCAGTACTCTGCAATGTGTTATTCTGTCTGTTTGTTATGCATGTGGGAACATTTGGGACTGCATTCGTATTCCCTAAAGGTGGTATCTCACTGCACTTGGGGCACAGGTGCGGCACTGCGGGATTCGTTCACCGCGGCAAAGTTGTGTTATTTTCACTGTTTTCTATGATTTCGATATTGCGTAATACGTACAAAAAAGAATGACTTAAGATACAATAAGATACACAAAACTCAAGAAAATTTTTTATCTCTGAAATTCGTGGAGTATTTTTCGAACCCCACAGTGCCGCACCGGTGCCCCAAGTGCTGTGAGATACCACCTTCAGTGTACCATGGCATCGGGCGTTGTGGTTTTGATTTTCTTTCCACCAGTTAATACTTGATACTAATACCGGCAAATCATTTTGCTGTATGCTTATGTAGTAAAACTTTCTTATTTTCCAGGAAAAGCGGAGCTGTTTAAGACAGAACTGGGCAGAGAAGAGGGGCGAGCAGTGTCAAAGATGTGCGTCATTCAATGAAGAACGCTATCTCTGAACTGTCGGCTCAAAAACATCGAGGGCCGATGCCATCCATGCTGTGATGCATATATACTGTACATACAAACTGAAATATAAGTCTTCCATGCAGGACGGCTAGCCTGTGTTTACACACAGCGATGGCTGGGGTTAATGACCCTCCCCCTAGGTGATGGTAACTATAAGGCCGGCCGCTAGGAGCGCGATTTTTAGTCAGGCTATGGGCTAGCAGAACGCCCCACTTCATGCAAGAGACGTGTGCTACACCTTTGTTGCCAGTGCACTTATATATATGTTTAGTCACTTTTCCTATCCAAATGTATATAACGTTGTATTTTAGTAGATTGACAGACATAGTGATCTCTTTGTATAGTATCGCGCTGTGGTCAGACATTGCCTTCTTCAATCGAATTCACTTATTCGATACATGGGATGATGACAAGACATTCTTTTGCACTACTAGTACTACAAGAGCAATGCGACATGTTGAATAGATTATGCATTTTAATTGTAATTTTCACTACTTCATTAGTCAGTTCTTGTACTGCGCCAACCTAGAAAACCACAAAGTTCATTGACTTTTCGGGGAGATTATCCATATTGTGAGGTGCTCAACGTAGAGTACTGGACAATGGACATCCAAACATATTATGCATGATATGAGTTAAGAAAAAAATATCGGACCATATTTTTTCACAAAATGTACATAGATTTTTCACGAAATAAAAATGAAGTCGCAACGACATTTACCATATGTACACAAGTCATTTAGATCAAAGTTCTCACGGCAAAGAGAATGATGTCCTCATGGATCAATGGATCAAAAGCGGCCTCTATTAATCACTGACTGTACTGCAGCAGTATTGTGACGTCTACATACTGCCGATCAACAATGGTTACCTCAACTGCAAAGCGTCACCACTGCCACGTCCATTGATAACTCATCGTAAGTTCAATACATTCAACAACAACATTATTTGGTTAGAGAAAATTATAAACTGGTATAATTTCTGTAAAAGATGCTTAATTAATCACAAGCATTCATAATGCGTCATTTAGGGAAGGTATGAGGTCGTGGAACTCTAGTTTCCGTTGGACGCATGAGAATTGTAAGAAATCATCAGCCCTTTGGAACTAGAGCAACTCCTTATTTGGCGAAAATACAATGAAAAGGGTGCCCGAATGAATCAGATTGTATTTGACATTCCGGGGAAGTGAATTAGCATTCTCGCGAAGATTAGCATTCTGAACTCTGGCTTACACGGGACCTTTGCTATTTGGAGATTTCAGATCAAGACTAGGCGATGAGTGTACGGGCTACATTCGGGCTACTGCTGGTGAAACCAACAGTCACAAGAAAACCCTCGCGCGCGGAAAAAAGGGAAGAAGAAACATTGCGCGTGGAAAAGTGGCATTTCTTGTCGGTTTCTCAAGAGTTTTTGTGCGAAGGTAGTGTGGTCACGCCAGTGAGTTGACGAAATAAAAGCAGGCGTTCAAATATGGTGGTTGTGATCAAACATATTTTAAAACATTATTGATTATTGATGAAAGCCCCTTGATTATCCGTCCTGCAAACTCTCTACAAGCTTCTAGGAACGTTATGTAAGATTAAAGTATCACATCCAATATAAACTTGATCCGAAATTGTTGTATATACATATACACCGTATGACCCTACTACTACTAGATTGTTTGTAAATTGCACCAATTTGGCGTTAGTTGCCATTGTGCAAGAATTTTAAGAAAAAAATAACGTCAACTTGATTGTGGTAAGAATTCAGAGCCATGACGTAGAAGCAAAGTTCATGTTAGTCTGTAACATGAAACGTCATTGGTCTGTTCAAACCATCGACTTTGGGTACCCGGCTTTGTCATTCGTCTAAATAAAAGCCCCATAAGTTTCCTGTGCTTGTTATTTCAACGAATGACAAACCCACGGACGGATATAACTTGAGCTCTGCTGAAAGAATGTGTAAATGATATTTATAGTGTATTTTTCCTCTCTGGATAACACAAGTGCTTGTATATGGAGAGAAAAAAATTACTGTGGCCAGAAACTACAGAGCACATAATACCGTTATTTAATTTCTAGAGGTTAACGTAATTTTTTGTTCCAATTCTCATTCTATCCCAACTCGTTCATGTTTATATGGAAAAGGATCAAATCGTATATTCACGATACTTTAACTTCTTACTATTTCAAGACTATTCAAAATGTGGAATGATTCAACGTTTTTCTACGTCACTATTTGCAACTGGAAACTCGTACCAAAGTTCAGAAGTAGATATATGACCAAATATGGTCATGAGCAGTGAACTGATCTACACCTAAAAATCTACTAGTATCCCTTATCTTGGGCGCAGATAGCCCTTTCTCTTGTGTGAGAAGAAATAAGAATAAAATCCACAACATTTTTGCTTAAACTATCAAACTTTTGTAAAATGGTTACTACTGACTAGAATACACGCGCGCTGAAAATTGAAACTACGGATTTGTACATGTAGATTTTTCCTAAAGCGACCATGCGGCAAGTTCAAATGAAAGACATGACCGACAAAATGCGGTAGTGTGTCGCCATTCACCGCTGACCGTCGGCAAGATTCGGAACCCGTCGGGAAGACACAACAACAACCGTCTTGGAGCATGACTTCACCAAGACTTTTGTTTAAGGAAGTACATTAGACCAAAAAAGTTCTCGTAAAGAACAGCTGGATGACTGGATACGCACATGGGATAGCCGTGGGTGGGAATGTCAACAAACGATGCGAATACTTCGGACAATCCCACGAGTTGTCATCGTAACCCACCGGCGGCAGACGGACATTCCCCGACACCGCGCGATTTTTCCCTTATATGGTAAAGTAACGGTACCGAAGATGACGTACTTTTCGGGTTCAAGGCGGGTCAAAGAGGCGAAGTCATCCTCCTCATATTCTGTATTTACCTCTATTCTATTCTCGGGATGACATGTTTTAAACATGAGTTTTTCCTTTACGAGTGTTTGAGCTTCTCTTTTTAGTCTCTGAATCCACTCGGGTCTAAATTTTATTATCGTTTCTTCGAATAAGGAAAGTGTCACACAGCAAGGTCAATCACGTATATGGCAATCTGAAATGAAATATTTCGCAAAGGGTCATTTTAAACATTTTGTCTCAAGAACCTCTGTTTTAGACTTCACTGACCATAAGTTTGAACGCGAAAGGTTAGATTTCAAGAAAAACTGTCTAATTACAAGATAAACTGTCTAGTTCATATAGCATCTATAGTATTTGCTTAGAGGAAGGTTGTGTGACGAAGATTGTATTCAAGATATTATATTTTGAAGATGAAAACCATCAGCAGCACAAGCTTAAGCGTGTGGAAAGAAAACCGTAACAAGAATTTGAATTGGAAGAAAAGTTTAAAAGTTTGCCTTGTCTTGGTTTAACGCTTAACTAGCCCACCAATAACTTAAACCATTAGCTTTTTGCACGGTACATTCTTTGACATAGGTTCAGTGTCCTCAAAGTCAAACTTTATTCGCAAATGTTATTCTGGGATTTTCCTCCACCTACGCAGCAGGGTTAACCGATCTTGACAACACGAAACGTTATCAAACAATGGTGTACGTCAGTGGAGTTGGCTTGTTTTCTCAGAGTCCTCAAACAGACGTAGTTTAAAGTTGACTCAACCATTCCTACGCGAACTTGACTTCTAAATATAAACTTCACCCTTGTGTGGACCCTCTCCTGAACTGTTGTCTGGGAGGCGACCATGGGCGCGTATACAGGTCGGCTCTGCAGAGAAAAATATTTGTTTGTGACGCATGTGAAGCCGGCCCGTGGAATTTGCAGAAGTGCCCACGTGTGCTCAACTTGACCTGGACACGGAATACTTCCGTCTGTGTGCGTCAGTTGCCATGGCGACGACCCTTGTCACGTGTAGAGACCACACAGTGCACGTGGACTCTACAGATTACTCCATCCAAGGAGGTTGAACCTCAGCATCTTACCTAGAGTTTTTTTATGATTTCTTCTATATCTGGACTTTTGGTGAAGGGATATCTTAATTTACAACAACGAGTTTACAGTCATTTACAAGCATTGTGTGATTTCTGTATGCATGTATATATCTTGAAAGTTGACTTAAGTACTTTTCCTATTTCCGTTTTCGTTGAAACGTAAATAAACAGCCGGTGTATGTCCTGGTACAGTAGTAACATAGTAACAAGTTTCTCTTTCACTTCTGTTTCAATAAGCAGTGTAGTAGTCAACACACAAGAATACCTATCTTTTTTTAGCCAAACGTTTCGTATCCTACACACCTGTTTTTTTACCCCATTCACAATCTTCCCATTCAGTCAGTTTCCCACGTTTTCTTTTTACTCGGAGTTCCTGACGTCGAACCACGGTCACGAGTACAAACACGTGGCGGTAAATCAGGCTCTCTGTCCCGCCGGTAACCAGGGGGCAGCCCGGCAATGTTAGAACAACCCCCCGGATCATGCAAATCAAAGTAAGAACGTCAGAAAGGAGAAAATCCTTTCAATACAACTTTGAGAGCGGCTAGACCTGACAAAAACATAATACCGCTATTTTGGGGAACGTAACATTTACACAGCGACTATTAACCTACAAAGACATGCGCTAGACGGTTTACTTTTTAAACTACGTCATGGAATACGTCACAAGCGGTGATTCCGGGCAGATAAATAACGTTATCCAGGAAGTAGAGGTGTATATATAGAGGCTGGTGCTGCCGGTACAAACCAGACTAGACAACGGATGCAAGTCGTTTCGTTTCCCGCTGCGACCAGTGACTCAACCTTCCTCAAGTCCAGACTCAACTTCAACTTGAGATCTCCACACTACAACTGGAACTTCAAGTGTCTACAGGTAAGGAACATAGTTGTGCGCGTTTGATATTACAGTTTGTATATATACGCTTGGTAAAAACACTCTTTTAGGTCTGATGGCAAAATGCAGTTGATGTGAGTTTGTGATATAATCTGATATAGAGGCGCTTAAGCACGGAAGCTTTGAAAAAACTTATTTTCTGATCATATCTACACCGCTGTGTTGTATGTCAAGGGCGAATCTATTTTCCGAGGTCAAGTTTTAAAATCTTGGCATTGGAAAACGTGGGGGAAGTTTAGTTTATGTCTCAGCCTCTTTAAATGTACCGTTAGATAGGTCAACTCGTGATGAGCTAATATTAGTTCACCGGTTTATATTAAGCTAACTTAGTATAGATGGGCTAAACTTGCACGCAATGTTCCGTACAACTCCTTCGGGAGAAGGTGCGCCTTGCCCCGCCATGTGTGAAAACTGGACCCGCTTGTTTCCTTGAAATTGTTTTCGGTGGAAATGCCAAGTTAAAGGCCACATTCCGTGCAAGTCAAACATAGATTCGACGTAAACGCTACTCGGTGCGAGCCCCGGTAAGAAAACAGGTTGAGGCGGATTGGTTTAAATATTTAGCTTTGTGGTCTGGCCTCACATGTCGTGTCGTGTTGAAGAGCGATACAGATGTGTTTTGCGTACCCGTCAATATTTTCTGTTCTTGGAATGTCGTCCAAAACAGTGAGACACGGATACACGTGTATCAACTGTACTTGTGCCCCCGTCGCCACAACACTATCAAGATAATTTCATGCGAAGAGGACGAAATTGCGCGCGGCTTTTCGTTGTCGTTTTTTATTTACTATTAAAGAGTACTCAATTATATAACTCATATCAACAGTGCCACATACAAAGTACACAAGTTGAATGTCGCCCGATAACCTTTTCGAGTCCGTAGGGGCAGTGGTTTGTTATCCGGTGTCTTAGGCACGGTATTGGGCCTATTTCTGTCCTTCCACAGTCGTTAACGTCCCCAAACGAAATTAGCTACCTACTTGCACACCTGGGTGAAGTGAGGAAAGTCGTGAAAAGTGTATTTCCTATAGCACAAGATCGATAGCATGAAAGGATTCGAACCCAGGACCACTGAGCCACTGAGCAAACGTTGTCAGCTTAATACTGTTATTATATTATGACGTTTTGTAATATAGGCATCATCCAACCATCGAAGCATGTTAAGAATGTTATCGATGAAAATCTGTTTAAGATGGCCCGCGGTCCGGACAATATCCGATGTTCAGTATGTATAAAACGTCGCCAATGCGAAGCACTTCCTAGTATTGACTCGTCCTCCTCGCGGCGCTTCACGTGACGGGGCGGAACGCGGAGTTTCTCCATGCCGAGTGACAACGCAGTTGACCCGCGGAGCACGCGAGGCGACATGACCACGCTAAGAATGTACTCCGGCGCGCGGATCCAGGGTAGACTGTACCTGCTTGTGACAGGTCAACTCCGGTCGGGCAGGCCCACCCTACAGGCGGGGCGCATCTGGTCCTCATACCGACGGCCAATACTCGCCCACCACCGTCTGACTAAAATACTATAAATACGGGAGAACTATTATTAACAACATTACACAGCGCTGGGGTTTCCTCTAGGACTCCATAAGAACGATACCACATCCAAAGACTAGAACCTTATTCGTACGTGTGCGATTTCATCTCAATAAGACTGCGAAGGTTTAAGAAGTTACCAAGAAGGTAAGAAATCACCCTTGCAGCGTTTATTTAGAACCATGTCTTAAACGCAATTTTGTATATCTTTATATGTATAAATGACATCCTGTTTATCTTTGTATTTTTCAGGACAGAACGACTGAAGAAATGATGATGTCGGTACAGCTTCTACGTGCCTGCCTCGTGGCTGTGGTCGTCAAGACTTCCCTGGAGCTCCCGGCCCCGTCCATCGTCAGACCGTGCGATCGGCACGATGGGTGCCGGAAGACTCGCCCCGACGCCGCCGTGTCCTCGGAGACGGACCGGGAGACGACTCCTCCGCAGACGACTGGTTGCCGGTCGATGCCACTGTCGAAGACGTCTCCGAAACCTCCTACGAACCAGCCCAGGAAAAGCTCGTTTTCACAGAACTCCTAAAATCTCTGCAGCAGATTCAAAGAAAAGCCAACATCACCAAGCAATCCCGACTGGGCAAACTGCTATCCGGGCTCGTCGCGAAACAGAACAGGCGAAGAAAAGCTAAAGCAAGCAAGCTGAACACTCTACTGAGCCAAGACGTCGTAACAACAACAACAACGCCTAGTGAGAACAGAGACCAAACCACTAGCTCAGACTTTATTACGAAAGCGGCAACTCCGTCCACGCCGCACCAACAGACACCCGGCACACCAACACAGAAGCCTGAAAATGACATCACATTCGACGTAGAAATGCCAGAATGGTTCTGGGTGGCTCCCGAAAGGACTCTGTCACCCTTCCAGTTCTCTGACGACAAGCCAGCGGAGGTGGCGGAACTTCGAGGCGACGAGACCGTACAACCCGACGCCACACTGTCAGTCGACACGAACTTTGGCGGAGAAATCCTCCCTCTCCCCGACAGGCTTGGCCCCGATCACACCTCACTCATCACCAGTAGCGAACAGGACTTGCTAGACCAGCTAACGCTGTGGAGTAAAATGTCCCTGGAAGCCGATAAAAATTCGTATCCACTAGGCACAGAACTAGAAGAGGAAGAGACGCCAAAACAAGACGAGAAGTTGTCATCATTAAGGAAAGAAAAGCCCGACACTCCAACAGAAACACGTAAGTTTCCTCCTACATTTGCGTCAGAAAATTGGAAACGACAGATAGTAATGTTGTTTGCTCAGACAAATCCACTGGAGCTGGATATTGTTGATGGAAACATCTATAGCGAGGGATATCTGAAATTTACTCTACTTAAAGCATGGCGCCGGTAGTCTGGCCAAATGTTAAACATCACCGCATTCCTCGGGCACGTCACATTGGTGTAATTCTACATGGTAGAGGTATTTCATTGATAAAGAAAGTTACGAGGTTGGGCGATGACCCAAGAAAGGAAGGGGCGTTTCGAAGCTTAAGAGTCATTGCCAAGAAATATGTGTAGAACATAGAGTCACCCTCAAAACTTGCGTATGTTATTGTTTGTCGAGTGAAAGTTATTTTTATGATGATTTGGGACTGAATTGATTGAAAATCTAACTTCTACCGGGGGTGTAGTCTTCCTAACAGTAGCAAACGCAACTAGTTATAATAAAAGTGCGGTTGTTGTTCAAAAATTAATAATCATGTTTTTGACCTTGCAGTAAGATGTTACCGAGATTTGGAGACAAGAACAACATACTACAGAGGAAAACCGTAAGTTCTGTTTTATTTTCAATTTGCACGTATAGTCTAAGAGAATTTGTAAGTTTTCGAATGAATATGGGATACATTCTCCTGGTACATAACTACGTGTCCCTAGGTCTAGGTCTAGTTTTTCGAAGTAGAAAGTAAACAACGTGGGTGTATTTGTACATTCCGTACCTGCGTGTTTTGCGAGTTCTGAGTTAGACTAAGGAGAAATAGTTGTATGACATCCGGGGAAATCCCCCGGCTGTTGAAGGAAGTTCTATACGTGAAAGGAAAAACCGAAGTACATGCCAACAATTTGCCCCGAAGGGTCGACGGACGCGTTCCGTGTGTGTTTTGCCAGGTCACTGACATCTTATCGTAGTGTGAGCTGGAACGTTAGAAATTTTAACTCCTAAAGGCTGAAAACATACTAGTACCTGATTCGGTAGTCACTGACACTGTCCTACACGATTGATGAAAATGTAAACTACCTTGGCTCCGTTTTTATTTTTTTTTTATTTGACTAAAAGAAGGAAATCTATGGGGAGATTGTTAGTGTTAAACTGGTGACCATTGCAGTTCACTTTAAATCCCCCAGATGGTGCACTTGTCTAACAACAACCTTTAATTTGTGGTACAGTTTTGGGTGTCCGGTGCCGTATAGTACAAAACTACGCCCTATATGTGTTTCAAATTGAAACCCTCACTTTGAAAACTTGACTTGCGTCTTAATTGTGATGATCAAATCATATCAACTTTTATTGAGCATGAAAGATATCTCAGTGTATAATTGACTTACATTGTATACATTCTTTATGTCAGTATTACCACGGTCTTTCTGACATTTTTCCTTTACCTGTGTGTTCCATAGATGTCCCCGACAGACCAGACCACAGCTCACAGACCCGCTGTGCCACGCCAGAAGATTCCTCGCGGCAAATGGCTGCTGCAAAGAGTGGTGGGTCGTCTGCAATTGAAGGACCCGCCATTCGAGCTCCTATTAAACGTGTCTGTATGTACCGAGAAATGCATACCTCATGAACAGACTCCAAAAACTCGCGAGAGTTTGGTGCGAGATCTGTGACGTCAAAGAGTCCAAGTTGAGATGGGTGCGGCAGCTTTGGATTGGCAAAACTGTCGAAGTACTGACCAAGGACTCTTTGCGATGACTGTACATAACAAAAACGATACATGGACTCTATTGAGACCGTATATATTCTTCTGTAAATACGCGATGATTGTATAGTCGGAAATGAATTCCAGCTCTAGTCCGCAAGAGCTCATGTTAAATTATTAGTAGCAGTGCGAATATAGCAACACTGTTAGTAAGTTATTGTCAACGTAAGTTATTGTCAACGTTAGAATTCCGATCCATTCCTGGCAGAAATATCCAGATGATTTTCATGTATATTTATAAAGAAAAGTATGGTATCTTGTTGAGAACGGTTGATGTAAAATAAAGTAACTTATTTCTACATGACAAATGGTTTAATGACTTTTTAAAAGTTGCACAATGAACGAAGTGTGTGTATCTGTGTGTCTGTCTGTTTGCATGTGTGTGTGCATGGAGAATAAATCAGTTTCGTTTTCTTTCCTATCCGTGGTCACATCCCCCAAGATTCATGAAGATACAGGAGCACATATAATTTTTTAATGCAATCAACGATAGAAAAGTTGAATCCAGGACAAGGAGGTAAAGCTGTATTACAACATAATCTCAGTCTTACCCAGCCAAATTTCAAGTCATTAGGCCAATGATGACAAAGAAGTCCAAAATATTCACTTTCAAGACAAAATAGGTACTGCAGATTAGCACAGTACCGAAAACATAACCTTCAGGGCGAAAATAACGATGATCTCAACAATTCCTGGAGATGCAACTTTTGAATTATCAACTGACGTAGAGGTGGGGACCCCTAGCTGTTGATACAATCATTGCAGGTCGACAGTTTGTGGATACAATACTGCTGCAGTACTGACAGCGATTAATAGAGGCCGCTTTCACTACGAGCACCTTGTTTCTTTTGCAAGAGTTTTAAGTGAAGTCTACACTCTAGGTACAAGGTATAACAGGTTATAAAACATGAGAATACAAGTCGGTATAACTTTCCGGCCAACTCCCTTAGCCTATGTCGGCTGAAACAATACACTGCAGTAGTGACCAGGTAAGATAGCCTGCAAGTGCAATTCTACTAGGAAAACACTTATCCTGTTTGTCATACCAACGCTTGTTAGGAAGAGGTCAGTCTTGCATCTTGAAAGACTTCACATACTTTTATCTTGGACTTGGATGGACATAGTATTCCCCCAAAAAAAATTTTCCATCACTGAAGTGGTTCATTTCTGACGGTGGGAATAGCGAAACCCTTACCTGGGTATGTCTCCCTGGCTTCCCTAGGCCCTTCAATTGACCACCTTCATACCTTTACCTATTCTACTTGACAATGTGATTATGCAATCAAACAAACAAGACTATAAAGAGAAGCTCAATAGTGTACACTACTCAAACTAAAAGCCAATCGACTCACGATGGATATAAATCGTAAGGTGAAAGAAAACAGACACATCCATTGGTAGTGCAGGAGATTCAGCCTTCTGGGATACATTTGTACATTAATCTACAATACCATTATGTTAGAGGTCATTAACCTTCATTGAGCTAAAAATTGAACGAAGCAAGGGAGCGTGAGAGTTCCAATACAGTTTAATTTTCAATTCAGATTTAATCAACAGATCACTGTTCAATTGGTGTTTGATATAAACATTTTATCATTCCATATCTTCTATTTTCCCTAGCTGGTTGCTTCCATGTGTACAAAAGGACTTGTCTAGTGACACTGAAAGGCATATGTTATAAACGGCTACAACACTGTAAGTTCTTCTGTCAATACAGACAGAAAATAAAGATCATAAAGGTATTGGGAAAGATGCAATTGTTCTTAGAGCAAATGCGCTGAAATGCATAAGTATTTTTAATTACACACTGTAATGTCAGGTATATCTAACGAGAAAAAGTGGCCTTAGAGTTTGACATAATATGTGTACATGCGTGGGCATTCTCCCCATAAACATAGATCCCTGCTTTTATACATGTAGAATTGACATTAACAATCACACTTAACGAAAACTACAGAGCTTTGACTTCGAGAAAAACATAATGATTTTTCAACACACATAATGACAGGCTGGGTGAGTTCATGTTATGATTGACATTGAATTAGTTCCCAAACATTTTATACACAAACAACTTTATACAAAACTACAATAATCCATTCTTTATCTTTATGTTTGAACTGTTTCGTGAGACAAGCATACCTATGACTATGTCGATGAAGGTTAGACATCCAAGTTATGAGATACACAGTGCAAAAGCTACTAAAACTACAGATAATGGTCACATGTTTCAGACAACATCTGCTACCTTTTGTCATACACATGTACATTTCATTACGGATCCTATTTGAAATGTCTGACCGTTGATACTTATTATCTAGTAGCTTGAGTGACTTTTGCACTGTATACCTGTAGTATGCCTAATCTCCAAGTCTGTTGAATAACAACTACAACACCACTGGTCAGTGTTTACTCTTCTTATGTTTGTGAGAACTAGACTTCTTGTGCGGGGATCTAGACCTGGACTTGACACTATGTTTCCTGGCGGAGGACGGGGATTGGGACCTGGAGCTCTTCGACCTTCGGGGAGACTTGGGCGACCTTGACCTGCGTGACCTTCTGGGCGACCTGGACTTGGAGCGTTTTTTCTTGC
Organism: Branchiostoma floridae x Branchiostoma belcheri; assembly: GCA_019207045.1. NCBI lineage: Eukaryota > Metazoa > Chordata > Leptocardii > Amphioxiformes > Branchiostomatidae > Branchiostoma > Branchiostoma floridae x Branchiostoma belcheri. The sequence goes on from CM033035.1 coordinate 12,229,156, forward strand.
GACTGCTAGTGGAGGTTGGGGAACTTGTCCTACAGGGAAGACAAGAAGTCTTAGTTACTGTTCAGGAAATAGCTGGAAACACATCCACATTACGTTTTCATCCAGTAGCTTTAATAACAATAACATTTAGAAAAGGTAGTATTGACTTCAAACGTATGAAACACAACATATAACATGTAAGTCAGGCTGCAAAAAAGTGAATAAAATGTAGTCAACAGTAACACATCTATATACATGTACATGTATGTGTAGATAGACCATCTAACTATTTTAGTTCTTGGAAAACTTCTTGATGAAAGTACAACACACTGTCAATTCATTTACTTTTTGGGGACTTGATTTTGCAGGTCAGGAGGTAAGGAGGCTTTCCTGGTGTTCAAAGTTTGCATTGAAACAAGAGGTCACAACAAAAACAGCAAAAACAAAAAACACCTTACACAATTAAAGATTTGTTTCACTTGTCTATTTTACTGGACAAACGCAACACAGGTCCATGACCTGTTTTCAGGTGTCTCTGAATACATAGGAGGCCACTACAGAACAGACTATAACCAAGTTTGTAGATTTACACAAAAACTAATGGTCTAAACTATGTAGTACCTGTGAGAGGACGGTGAGCCAGACTGTGACCTTGATCTTCTCTCTGGTCTCTCTGTTCTATGTCTCTCCGATTTCTCCGACCTCGGCGACCCCGACCTGGAGCTGTACCTCTTCCCCGGGGACGGGCTCGCCGAGTGGCTCCGACTTCTCCTGCGTTTCTTCTCGCGGTGCGGCGAGGAATCCTGCGACGACACCTCCTCTTTGTCCTTCAGCCTCTCCAGCCGGTGTCTTTCCTTTATCTTTTCAATTTCCCTCTCTCTCTCCTGAAAGTAAAACACAGTGTACATATACTTAAACCTTAGTGTCTTTCTTTGATCTTTCCCTTTCTCTCTCCTGAAAAAGCATTTGAAAATTTCATTTAATAACATCCTACTGCTAAGTGAAAAACAGAACACAAACACTGATAACTCTAGTCAGTACAACAAACTTTCCCAATAAGTATGAGCTGACTACCAGTCAGACAATGTCACCATTTTTCATCTAGTGTCTGCTTGGAGACATACAGTTTTACATGAACCTTAAGTCAGTTTTAACTGCACTGAACTACACTAACTTGACTAAGCAGATGTTCTCTGCTTGTACAAATGTACAAAGAGAACTCACCCTCTCCAGTAGCTTGCCTCTGTAGTGTTGGACCTGTTGTGACATGGACATGCCAGACTTGCGACTCCGCTTCCCTGACTCCAGCTCATCCATGTACTTCATCACCTTCATCTGGGAGGGGAGGAGACAAGGAAGTTGAGTTAGTGTTATACTGACAGACCATCCCAACTGTCATTCAAAATTACTAATGATAAAGTGGGAACAAGTCCATACATGTTTTACATGTCTAATTTTGTTTTGCATTCCTGAGTTTAATGGAAACAGGTAGGGCTATAGTAATCTCCAAGCAGATCTTGCTGTGGCTAATGGGAAGGAGTTTAGCCGGCAGAGGAGTTATTGGCCACAGCGAAGATCTGCTGCAGAACGGAACCGCTCAAAGGCAGCGGGAGGAGCGATCTTTTCAGAAACGTGTTTCTGCTCCTCCTAGTATCCACTTACCTCCAACGTGCAAATTGGCTAAATTTGGCTGGGATTATCGTTTTACAACCCTTCCGAGCCAGTATCTGGGACAAACGCGGCGAGCCGCGCCAGTTCACAGCGGGGGCTTCCCCCCGAAACAGCTGGAGCAGACTGCATCACAGCGCACCAAGACAACGTATCGACATATGAAATTATCAGTTATAACAAGTTATTATCTAGTTGTTACTTGTATATATTTTGCAATAAAAGCTGCGCTAAACACTTCCTGTATCATTTTTTCATGTCTGCAACTTCAAATCTTTACCGATCATATACGCTTGGATTCGGTTCAAAGACCCACGCTCGTCACATTTGACGGACAGAAATCCGCGTGTAAAAACGAAGACAGAACTTGAAATTTTGGAAAGGTATCCACATAATCAGCACGTGCATTTTCAGCAAAGCCGATTTGAATTATTTCTAACGGCGTCCGGTGCATTCTCAGACAAACAAACGGGCGCCGTGGCTTCATGAAACGTTGGGGGAAATCGACGTCAGCGCCCCCCTCCCCACTGCACTTGCGTCCTGTCGCATCGTGCTGACGCGTTTTGCTGTTGTTTTCCTCCAGTACGTAGTCAGTTATTGACGCGTTATTGACACCAAAGAAGCAAAGAAATCCCCAGATGTCACAGAAAACACAATGAACTCTTACAGCCGACCCGTGACGGGATCCCTGGCCCCGCACGCCCGGGGCAATTCGCACCTTCTTCCTAACGCAGTTTAATTGCCTGATAATTGCCTTTGAGCGGTTCCGTTCTGCAGCAGATCTTCGCTGTGGCCAATAACTCCTCTGCCGGCTAAACTCCTTCCCATTAGCCACAGCAAGATCTGCTTGGAGATTAGGGCTATAGCCTGACTAAATCATGCTTCTAGCACCCCTCCCAGACCCACTGGTCAGGCCCAATCAGCAATGACAATGAGAGGTTATGCAACACAGGCTATGTGGGTATTAGGGTCCGCACAGGTTGTATTGGCTATGTATGCAAGTGAGTGTACTTGAGATACTGGCTCAGACTGGAAAAAAATCTTTCCATTCAAGGTACAAAACATCTGTACACTCGTGCAACAGAAAATCAAGTTCACTACTTACCTCGATTTCCCGAAGTCTTGCTCTCTTCTCCTCGGACATTTCTGTCATCTTGAGTTCCGCAGCGATGTCAGGCGGAACCTCCCTTCTGGAGTCGTAGTCCCTCCCCAGGGAATCCTGTCCATCGTCCTCCATCGGCATCCCGTCCACGTCATCATCATCGCCTGGTTTGTCTGGAGAGTCACCCTGTGATCTGTGGGTAGGAAGGAAGATCATCAGGTTACTAAGGGTTAAACTGCAGTGATCTAGCCAGGCCTTTTTAGCATAGGCGACCCCTACGCTGTGATTTGGATCCCCTACGCTGTGATTTGGATCCCCTATGCTGTGATATGGGCCCCTATGCTGTGTTTCAACCAGCAAAGGAGGCTTTACTGCTGTGTAACGAAGGTTAAAAATTGTTATTTATTTCACTTAACTAATAATAGTGAAATATTTAAACAATTTTCAGGGGGTGGGGGGTGGTACGATTCCCCCAGACCACCTACAATGCTTATCATGTGGCTTTGCTGCACGAAGATGCCCCTATGCTGTGAAAAAATCCTGGTGAGAACACTGAACTGATGCAGCATGCAAGGCTTACATGTACGTCCTGGTTACATTCGTCATAGACTATCGTACGATTTTGATGTTGAAGAATTTTCAACCAGGCTGTGACAAAAGCAACAGCAGACAAGCATCTACAATGACCTGTTCCATAAAAACAGCTAAATTCTATAAGACAGTTGCACAGTTATCGAACGAATGCCCTAAATTTGTGATTGCACGACCTAAGTGACAAGGACCTGAAATAGTTAAAAGCAAAGTACACAACTTGTGTAATGTCCAAGTACATTCATAAACCTGCTAATGTAAAATTATGTAGATTTATCCCGTTAAAATTCAGGAAGTACTGACTTGTCATCCTGGTCTGGATCATCTTCATCCTGCTGCTCCAACAGGTCCCATTTAGATGTTGTCATTGCTGGAAAATAAAGAAACTTGAGCATCTCATATATTCTCACATACTAGTAGTTAACAAGCATCAAGAACACTTTAGTTATAGCAATAGTTGTAATAACATTTCAAAAGTCAAACAGTAATGTACTTGCTGACAGTTTAAGAAAGAAAGTGACTTTTAACACAAATGAAAATGAAATAAGATTTACCTTGTGCCTCTATATCAGATGGATCCACAGTTTCCCATTTAGATGGGGCCACCTTGAAGACTGGTTCTGGATTTTGCATAAGAAAATAAACTACTTTAGTCAAACTCTTAATGTTTGCCCCATTGCAACAATTTCTTATATATTGAGGCCAACATTACATTAAAGAGACTAGTTCAGACCAAATTCACATTGCCAAAAAGTCTTGAACTATTTTTTCCTTACCTTCCTTCATGGGTTGTCCATCCAGGTCGTCATCAACTAGACAGAATTGAAGGAAATTTGTGTCATCAAGCTTACCAATACTAGAGAATGTTTGCACTCACAAAGTATTACCAAAGTACTGTCTGCCATGCTGAATCACTAAACCTGCAAGCTGCCAGGTAGTGTTGAATTTCATACCTGCAATTACAGTTACTGGTAGAATCCTCACAATTGAGCTCCTACTTCCAACAGTGAACTAGTCGGTTATGGAAAGACCCCAGTTCAAGTCCTGGGTCAGAATTCAACCGTTTTCAAAAGTGACGTAAAATGGGGGTCCTGTATTCAAAGATGTGCCTCAAGCATGTTTTGGGGGAAGGGATAGGCACTGAAACAGCATGGAAACTTATGGCCCCATGTACCACTATGTACCACAAAGGTCTGAAAGAATGAAGGAACTTTCACATGTATATGCAGTCGGTCAGGCTTTTGCAGGTTCAACAAATCAGCATGGTGACTGTTATGTGCGTGCAAACAAACTACTGTTTTGAAGTGCTACAAACAAAGCAAAATAAGAAATCGCATCAGAAGCACAACTCAATCTGCAGGTACTTACTGACTTCTAGCAACAGAGCTGAAAGAAGTTATTCTGATGAACATTACAAACAAAATTCAACTTTCTAATGGATCAAAAAAGAAGGCACAGTTTCCTTTGATAATTTCAAAATCTAATTTTCATTTGACTGCCTAATCAAAACAGAATTTAAGAACTTAAGACCTTCTTCCATAATTATCATAACTCCCAGTTTTCTAGAGGGGACACAGTGGCAAGTGTCACATTGTATATTGTATACTGTTTTTGTTTTGCATTCGGGTGCCATGAAAATTATAATAAGACCCGTTCCTGTAAAAATCATATACTAGGTGAATGGACAGAAAAACAGATTTTTTGTCCTTGCTACTATCTACAGGTATAAAATCTCTTAACATTAGTTGTATGCTGGTCACATCAAATGCATCCTGACTGATTTAAATTTTGCACCTTTTTCAATATTTCTTAAACCTATTTCAAATATCAATCCAGCTATTTTGAAGAGAGCTACATATCTCATTTTTGTCAGTCAAAATTTAGTAACTATCCAGAACCACAACAGAACATTCATATGGCCTAAATAATTTTGGGACTGACTTTCTTCTCATCTAGACCAACATGAGACTTCCTACAGCACAAGGTGACATGGTCTTACTTGGTTTTCCGTCTATGTCTTCCACCTTTATGACCAGCCCATCCACATTCTCACTGACTCCTATGGGGATTCCATCTGAGGAAAGAACCAATGTTCCATAGGTTTATACACAAGTCAGTAGAAAAGAACTAACTTGAACTAACTTTGAACTACCTTATCTACTAGTACTTGCAGATACAGGGTCTACTGTAATTCTTGATTTGTTCAGGGTAATTTAATTTTAGCAACTTTAGAGGTCGCTATTCAACTGTAAAAATGTCATCACCGGAATTACTTGATTGCTGTGCCGAGGCTAGCTAAAACCTTGTCCCCACCACTAAAATTAAATGTTGAGTGCTAGTCCCATTCTTCCAAATCTTTAAGATTACAGATCTCAATATTTAATGTATTTACAGTATTTGGTTAGGTTTGACAGAAAAGTTGTCTAAGGATATTTTATTATTATATAACCCAGGAGAATTAACTTCAGTCACAAAGAAAAGATAGATCCTCACTGTCCATCACAAATAGAGGTTCAACCAATGATACCACAGCAATTAGTGGTTTGACCAATGAGAGAGTGGCTTCATGTCTCTTAAAAATTTGCAATGTTTTTATTTTGCATTTCTACACATGAAGCAATTGATAGCTGAGCTGTTAGCACATCAGACTTAGCCCAAGAGCTGCTATTGTCTCTTATCTCTATCTTACCTATGTCTTCTCCTTCCTTGATGGGAATGCCGTCCACATCCAGGAGAATTCCATCCAGGCCAGCCTTGGCCATAATGGGTATGGGTACACCGTCTATCTCCACAGCTACACTGGGGGCAGACTCAACCACTCTTCTCTCCTCCTTCTCTTCTTTCTGTAATCATTTAAACAGTAACTTCATCTTCATGGAAATGTTGTTCATCTGATTTAAAGCCATACTGTACTCCAGAAGAGAGTGCTCTGGTTCTGCTAGTAAAATTTTTCTCAATCCCAAAACGTAATTGTATCGGCCACTTGACATTGAACCTAGACAAGGGAGCAGTTGCATTATAAAGCATTAACCCCCCGGGTATCCTTCAGATAAATTACAGCCATTATAATGCGAACAACCATTGGACAAACTTCAACTGCGGGGCTCTTAAGAAATATTTGGTTGAGCTTGAAAATTAATTTTGCAATATGTTTCTGCATACTTCTTTGACAACTTATAGTAGTAACTTTATTTTCCATTTGCTTTTGGTAAAAAATTGGCTTTGATCTTTGTCAATCATCCCATTGAAACCCATACTTAAGACTTCATACTAATGGCTTCATAAAAATGGGAAATTTTCTGAACACCTCAATATTTCACATTAATGATGTTAACCAGGCTAAGTGATAGATGGAAATACATGTATTTGAAGTCCCTACCTTTTTGACCTTGATGTCCTGACTGGGCTGTGTTGGCATCAACAGTTCCCTGGTAGCACCAGTGGGTGGTGTGTCTCCTCCCTACAAACAACACCAACAATACTTCATGGAACTGATCATGGAACATCAAGAACTAATAATAAAGAAGTTACAAGAAATACACATGATTGTATAAAATGTATAGCTGGTTGGTGGTCCTGTGTTCTGGGAGAACCACACCCCATGCACGTAAAAAAATTCTTATCGAAAAAAGTAGGGGACCTTCCCAATGTGAGTGGATCAAAAGTTAGTCTTGTGTACATCTTTCATACCATGCTTGGAGCCCTCAACGAGGTTAAGCAATACTGCATGAAATAACAAAGAAGAAGAAGGCTAGTGAAGACAAACCTTTTCTGTGTCTGCCTCGTCAGACAGGGTCTCCAGTCCCAGGAAGATGTTCTGTAGTTTGATAAGGAAACTCTCCGGATAGACTGCCCAGTCCTCCCAGGCATGGAAACAACTCATCACCTTGTGCTACAAAAAATCATTACATACAGTCAAACACCAGAAAAACATAGAAAATCATTGTCAGAAACAAACTTTCTCAAAATCAACATGGTAGTCATGTACTGAATTGTGTTGACTTATAACAGAATATGTCTGACAAATGACAAGTGTCAGAATTTTGAACATTCCACCACAATGAACTAAATCAACTATGATTTGGAACACAAAATTTATGGAATAAAAAAAAAATATCATACACGTCTAGCTTATAATTTATAAACCTCAAATACCTCTTGATCAGATGAGCACTGACATACTATTGGACAAATTGACGCCTATTGACAGGATAAATGGGCCTTAATCTAGATTTGATAGACTATGGCTCTAATGACAAGGGAGTCTTTGTGCCTAACAGTCCAAGTTTATACTAACAGTCCAAGTTTATATCAATCTTTCCTGCACCTCAGATTGTACTGTGGCTTCCCATCAAATGAAAGGGAGACATTGCAAGGGTCTTTGATTTCATCTGTCCATTTGAACCCATTCTTGTCACAATGTCAGTTCTATATCATGAAAAATCCTATGACATTGCACACTAACCTTAAACTGTTCTGCCTTCATTTTACCCTGAATGTTCTTGTAGGCAGCACAGACGTCTGCAAAAATCTCAGGCAGTTTTCCCTCAAAGCTGAAAACAAAACAAATCCCTGTTAGGTACTCATAAAGTAAGCTAAAGCAAAACATCCACAGCAAGAATGCTATCTGCAGACTTCTGCTAATCTCCAAAATTTGATACTAATATAAGAATAGATTCAAAATAACATTCTGTTGTAATACTTACAACTTCCTGTAGAAGGAGGCATTGGGCACTTTTGCACAGGAGTTGTGGAGGATGTCTGACACTAGGTACAGCCGGGCGATCTGTGCATTCACAGTCAGAAATTTCAGTTTGATGATAACACAATGTAGCAGGGTTATCACATTAATATCATCACTTCAGTCAGTATTGACTGTCACGAAACTGACCAAGCAATATAAAAAAAAAATGACATAAATATCATATCAATAACAGTGCCCAAAATATCCACTTGTACACTTGCAAATGCAACCACATGTTGCTTGGCTTGGAAAATCTTTGAAATCGTTTGCAGAATTTACTTATTACAATTTTTGCTGTGACCTCTGCATAATGTTTCCAATGCATTACTTTTGTATGATGACATTGTTTCAAATACGAACAACGCAAAATCCTCTTTTCCCTTTCTACCACAAAAATAAGTCCATGCTAAAATAAAGGAGTTTACAATACCTTCTTTGGCAGGGGTGTTTGGAGAATAGACAGGGACTCAGCGATACACTCCACCACCTCTTCTGCTGCATCTGCATGGTCCAGACAGAACAACATGGCTTCTGCCACCTTAGGTCTCTCAGGGTTCAGCCCACGGAGAAGGTCTTCTAACTTGTCTCTGTCACTGCAGAGGAACATCAGCATTACTATGTATTATATACCAATATACATCTTTGTTGCAAAGTTACACATGCAAAATTTGTTTACTGTCACTGCACAGGAACATCAGCATTACTGGATGTTTCTCTTCTAAAAATATTCATCTTTGTTGCACAAAGTTGCACACGGAAAATTTCATTACACATATTTGTATGATCAATGTTAAAGAGGTTATGGAACTATTTTTGGCTAAAGCACACCCAAATTTTATTACATAAAGACACTGTCATAGCCAAAATCCCTACAAACAAGGAAGTTCCCCTTTTCAACCTCCTTGCTTCAAATAAGCCTAGGCTTTTTTGCAGCAATGTAAATGCTCTTTTCCTTTTCATTCTACCTCAAACTTAAGTCAAAACAAGACAGAACTAAGAAATAGTGCTAAAGATATATGGTACTAGCTGACCAAAAAAGTACAGTAAAATGTGATATTATGTGTCTGTTGTTTGGCTAAGGTCCAATTTACATTTTGTACAGTAAATAATTTCACTATATTTATCAATAGCATAAATAGTGCCAGTCTAACTATATAAGTCTCACTTGTCTTTCAAAGCTCCCCGTTTGATTGGCTCTTCGTGCATCTCCGTGGTAACCACATCATCGGGCATGCCTTGTAAGTAAGGGTTCATGGGAGGTGGCCGCCATAGTGACCCGCTTTTGAACATGCGGAATTCTTGTGGCTTCCACTTTTGTGGGGAATCTCCCTGTAGAAAAACAAACAAACAGTAGAATCAGTACTGTAAAAGTACTAGCAGTTACAAATTGACCTAATACTGCATTGTCCATACGCAAGTGAAATAAAAATAAGCAAGTTCAATCTTAAATCTGTGCCTAAACCTCTGTAGTCTGGTATCCAAATACGTCATAGCTATCAAGTCTTTTCCTTCTCTTATCAAAATTTAGGTGAGAGGACAGATTGGGAAGCTATAATACCGGTAGGTTTGGATACCAGACTAAAACCTCTGAAGTGCTACTGTAGCTGGGCCTCTACCTTAAGACCATCACACATTTTAAGACCTCCCCACGACTTTGCTCCCAAAGGTCGGTGCTGAGTTGGACAAAGCACCTTATTTTAGATCCAGTTCAGTCTTCTGTACACATCAAAGAAAATGACTTTTCCCAAGATACGTCCATGAACGTTAGACACTACCAAAAACCAGTTACTCAAGCAACTGGATGATTTTACAAAATCATACCCAGCTGCTTGAGTAACTGTTTTTGGCATGACTTTTCCCAAGTTTGATTAGTCCAAATTAAGTTGGCTGACAGACAACTTTTACAACCTTGAGCAACCTTGCTAACTTCCAACCACACAACTTTGCTATTGACTCCAGCCATGGTCTAGAGAACGTTGTCGGAGTCATCAATAAAGTGTGATAGGAGCTTAAATATGCAGTCCAAGCCCCATTTTTCTTGCCTCTGTACATTGTACTGCTGTAGCCTTACCTGCAGGATGGAGAAGAGCTTCCATCTGTAGTACACGTGTGCAGGGCTTTGGTTCTCAAACAGGAACCTATAATGATACAATGTTAACAACCAAAAACATACTTTTGAAAAATATAACCTCAAGAAATTATTGATATACATTCTCATAAAAGATTTTGCAAAAGCAACTTAAAACGATTGAAGCAATTAATTCAAGAAAAAAATATACTAAAATATATTCAATTATACTTTTACCTTAGTACAAACCTTTATGTTGTAGAAATTACTCACAGGACCATTCAAAAACATGATTTGTAAAGTCGGCTAAGGTATCAGCCACATATGAACTAATGTGTGTAAAGAAATTGTGCTTCCAGTTGTCTGTTCGTTACCTACCACCATATGCAGCAATACTGTAACATGTGGATTAGCAAAAACTGACAAATAGCACTTCTCACTATTTTACCATTAGGTAATTGAAGGTTTGGGCCACTGTGACATTAGAAGTTGAATGCAACAACAAAAACTTTCCAACTATTACTTCTAGAGTTGTCTTTTCATTTCATACTCTCACATGGTGTCAGTTAGTTTCAATTTCATCTTCTATGTTGTGATATCAAGATACAATTTGGGCTCCGTTTTTAATCAAAGTTAATTTTCTTCACTTCTGTGATCCGAGAAGTGTGTGGTAAACAGTTTCATCATGATCTTCTCGATTCAATTTTTCTAATCCAACCTATTCTACCTCCAGTTCAGTCAACCATCACATCCATGCAGAAAAGTCTGGCCCCATTTAAACATTTGACCCTTATGTTCTGCATCATTTTCAGGTCAATTTTCAGAATAATTTCTCAAAAAAGTCTGACAGAGTTCAACTTCCCATCCCCTCCTCCCATGTGACTTGGAGTTATATTTCAGGCAATTAAACTGCCAGTCAATTCTCTACTAACAGCGAGACTATACTGCAATAAAGATATCAAGGAGCTAGAATAGATAAATAACAGGTTCACAATTCCCCAACTACCCTACAGCCATGTGCTTACCTGAACATAGGGTTATTTATCTCCCTATTCATGATCATAGCCTCAAACATGGGCCCCTCGCGAACGACAAACTCGATCATACGGTGGATCAGTTGAAGGAGCGGCCTGCAAATACAGCATCCAACCAACACACGTAGAAACAAAGCAATAGGGCACAACACCAAGAACATGCATATAAGGAGGATAGGTATATGCATGAAGGCCCTCTGAGACAGGACTTTTGTATGCTTGTAATGTTTACTTTGTAATAATACATGTATTCAACGAAGAAAAATCTTGTTTTCAATTCTTAGAACTTGATATTCCCTTCAGAAAAACTTCAAATACTGTACATACGAGAGGAATTTTAAAAATCAATAAACCGTTTTGATCATCTTGAATAGCATTTTGCCTTTAACTTCAAATTTTCACTTTTTTTGTTCTTGGGATGTCGTTGTTATTTTTACCCCAGACTCTACGTACATTTCCCTGAGCCCTTGTATATCCTCCTTCTTGCATGTTCATTGTACATGTACCAGTACTACAACGAAAACATCACCTTACTATTAGCCATATGCTATTCTAACTCTCATCCACTTTTATCATAACTATATGTTAGAATATTTGTGTGTTATGGACGTAATTTTCAAACGAAAAAATGACATCTGATTGCAAGTAATAAATCAGCTGACTGATAAGGATGTAAATGATTTACAGAAATCTGTTAGTATTTTTTGTTCCTTAATCAAGCTGTGTCTACGGACATGCAAATTTGACATCCAGAATACAGAAAGGCCAGGAGTAGCGAATGAAACCTGAGAAGGAAACTCCATGTCTAACTGTCATTACTGTTCTGAATCAGCACTAGGACTTGCAGCATATGCTTGAGGAAAAATGACTGCATAGCAAAAATTTGCATTGGTATGAGCAAATGTTCTGCTATGTTTTGCCACATACAGATGTCTACAAATGCGCTGCTATGGAAGGATCTATGACTAATGCATTCTGCCCGACTTCCTCCGTAGAAAAATCGGATGTCGTCCCTCCTGCCGTCCGTCTCCCGCGCCCAGCCAGTCTTCCTGATGTCTTCTCCCCATCTTCAGGTTGTCCCTCTTTCTCACACATTTTGTTTTAGATGCCAAATTTGCTTATTTTTGTCAAAAAATCTCTAAATGAAGTGAAGAATACCTTTCTGTGGGGATAACCACTTTGACAACGGCGTTGTACAAGGTCTGGTCGTTGTGTAAAACAACATGAGAACAGAGGGGTGTCAGTAATAGGGTGGCAGAAAGCGGCATGCAAAATGACCACACTAAATGCAGCAGAGCAACCCCATGGTTGGCTAGCATGTTTCCCATCCTATGACTCAAAGTGGTTGTGTACCAATCAAGGCATCTGAGCTACAAGTCGATGACACCAGAACCACCTCCGAACCAACAACACAATATACACATGGTACTCGTGTCATCAGTAGTACCAATGGTTCAGGTCCCTTGTTGGAATATCCCACTTTACGCCTTAGGAGGGGCCACCACTACTAACCCATCCATAGGAACAAGCATAACACTGAATCAACATAGAAGTCAAGATCTTTCAAAGGGGTTAAAATCATGCATGCACTTTTGGCCAGACAAAAACAACATTATACACGATGTACTAGTACTCTACCACTCCAAAATGTCTACATGTAGCATAGAGACTTTTCTTCATCGTTGTATGCACTTACCGATGTCCACCAAAGGTACAAAGGTGGTAATACCTTGGCATACATGTAGGAATGAATAAAGAATGGAAAATACTCATGTAGCCTTTCATGGACAAAATATCACACCAGGCTGGTAAAGGAAGGTGCAAGAATGGTCATCAATGCAAATGTTAGTGTTTTCTTTGGCATTGACAACATAGATATGTTTGGTTCTATTTTTACTATGGAATTAGAAAATATAATACATATATTTTGATGGTCACGACTTTCAGATTTTTTTCCACCAAGAAATGTTTTTTATCTCCATTACTTATGGTGACTGACTACAAAGTACCGCAGAGTATTTGGAACATTGCCTTTTACTATTTCAATCGCTAAGTTTTACAGATAATACTTGGCAAAGCCATTCTCCATTCCAATAAATTTAAACTTCTGCTAGACTTTTAGTAAAAAAAACTGCTCATTAATTGAAGTAAACGTAGAGCTAGCTCTGCAAAATGATTGCAGTTTAAACTTTCAACATGTCAAATGCCTTCTATAAGTGACCAATCCAAGCATCTCCCTCCCCAGCCCAGCCCTATAGCATTACTGACTACTCCCACCAGTTCACACTGTCCTAGTACCTGGTCAAACTCCTCCTGGGGCATGCCGGGGGGAGGTCCGTTCAGTATCATCCCGGGGGGCGGGCGCTTGTCCGGAGGGAGCGGCTGTTTGGGCTGTGCGTTAAAAGGCAGCCCCGAGGGGGGTGGGGGGAGGGCTAGCTCAACCATGGCTGGAGGAATGTACACAGGGTGAGGAGGGATGGGGACCGCCTTGCCCCAGCCCAGCTGGATCTTGAAACTCATAATTTCCTTATCTGGAGATGAAAATACTCCGTTAGCACAAAGTCACAGACAGTACCAACTTTATCATTAAAGTCCTTTAGAAAAGGGTGTTTATTCCTTGGAGCAGTGTCTATTCATTTTTTGTCGTAGGATTTTCACAGAGGCCATGACAAAACAAACTGTTGACAATGATCCAGAAATACTTTTTCAACCACAAGACAGCTAAGTGTTGCATGAAATTAACTGATAAGAACGTGTTTTTTATGGCAATAATGTGCGCAATATTCGAGGCTAAAACTGTAATGCAGGGCTCGAAATTCATTTTTGGGTTTTGGGTACACCATTTAAACATAGTTACAAGCTATCAAATTCTTTAACAAATACCATGACAGACATTTTTATAATTTTTTTATCTTTCTAACACTTAGAATTTGTCAAGAATATGATGTATACTAGTATACTTTAACATCTTTACATACATAAACCTAAGAAAATATTTGGGTGCACCCTGTGCACCCACAGAAAATAATCGGGTGCACAGCTCCAATTTTGGGTGCACCTGGGTGCACATGCACCCAGTATTTCGAGCCCTGGTAATGTGACATATGATTGTTTTTCTTTGTATTGTATGGGCCAAATATCATTGGTAATGATGTAAATATTCAGGCCCTTTTGTATTGATTAAAAAAATTTAAAAAATATTCGCAACAGTCCCGAGAATTGGGCTAAAATTAAACCAACATAATTCCGTGGAAAAAAACACTGAAGCAACCCATAAACATTTAGCAAACATGACAGTAAAACAAGCCAAAGAACAGATATTGTAATTTTTTTGTTTAATGAACAAAGCATTCTCTACATACTATACTTACCTCTCAGAGCGTTTAGTGCTCTCTCTGCATCTTTTCTGTTCATGTATGCTACAAAGCCACAGTTCCTGTTTCTGGCTCTTTCCTCCTCTGTTCGGGGCCACATGATTTTGACACTAGCTAGCGGTCCGAACTTCCCAAACTCCTGGCACAGCATCTCTTCTGTCATCTGGAACAAGAAAGTTCACCAACTTGTCATGATATGCTGAACATCTTTATTCCACTTTGCAAATACATACTGAACAATCCGCAAAAGATATAACCTGGGTACCATCTGGGTGGTAGTTTACTCCTATGGTCGCTTCTGCTACCCATCTGGGGAACTGTACATTCAAACCTTTCGGTGGTTACGTTAGTTAATGAGTGAAGAAAGGAATGGGTTATACAGCACTTGTTTGATGACAAAAGGCAAGTGGACGGAGGGCGTTTTGGTGTTGGAACGCCTGTTTAAACGAGCGCTTGAACCCATTCCTTAATTCACTAAGGTGTAGGGACCAATCAGCACCCTCGTCAAAAATTTGGACGATTCCAGCCATTAGAGATGTCAAGGTTCCCAGACGGAATAGCAGAGAAGTGACTGTATATAGTGTATAATAAATGTCGGAGCAAGAAGCTACTGTATAAAGCGTATATAACAAACATTGGGGCGAACAACTATCTGGATGGTACCCAGACTACAAAAGATAGACTTAACAGGTTAACTTTTAACCAACCCATCACACATTTGATGGCCACATGTCTAAAATAACAAGTGGGTCAATTATCATAAAGAAGGGTGAGAGTTTGGCCAAAAATTTAATCGAAATCAATGTTAACTCTAAGGCTTGTGTTTTCTTAACAAACATCAGAAAAACACTTCCCGAGGTTCTAGTTTGTGAGGGAACCATTTACACAGTGTTACATAAGCAGAGTGTTACATGATGAAAGCAAAATACCTTTGGGCTAATGTTCCCTATGTACAAGTTTGTAGTGGTAGGGTCCCCAGTACTGTCGTGTTCCGAAAAGCCTGAACAAGTGGAGGCAAAAACAAGACAAGGTTGATATAGAATATGGAGGTCTCTCTACCTTTGGGTTAATGTTTCCTATATACAAGTTTGTAGTTGATGGGTCCCCTGTATCGTGAGATCCAGACTGGTAGTCCTCCAGCACTGCACAGAGACACAAG
This sequence comes from Branchiostoma floridae x Branchiostoma belcheri, assembly GCA_019207045.1. Classification (NCBI taxonomy): domain Eukaryota; kingdom Metazoa; phylum Chordata; class Leptocardii; order Amphioxiformes; family Branchiostomatidae; genus Branchiostoma; species Branchiostoma floridae x Branchiostoma belcheri. Next base: position 12,244,875 of record CM033035.1, read on the forward strand.
TCTACAATTACTAAGGGTTGGCACTACAACAATAGCACTAGTGCTGTGTACCTTAACTCATACTCCAGCACTGCACAGAGACACAAGTCTACAATTACTAAGGGTTGGTACCACAACAATGGCACTAGTACTGCATACCTAAACTCATACTCCAGCACTGCACAGAGACACAAGTCTACAATTACTAAGGGTTGGTACCACAACAATGGCACTAGTACTGCATACCTAAACTCATACTCCAGCACTGCACAGAGACACAAGTCTACAATTACTAAGGGTTGGCACCACAACAATGGCACTACTGCTGCGTACCTTAACTCATATTTAGGTTCAGGTCTGGATTCAGGTCCAGCAGTTCAGGTACAGGTCTGGACTTGTACATGCAAGTCCAGACCTGAACCCATCATTGCATATTATGTATGCTAAAAAAATTGTGTGTTTTTTAAGGGGTACATATAAAATTGCATGTTAGCATGAGTTTGACATGCAATGTGAAAAATACACGCAAGTTATATACAGTCAGTAGTAAACACAGTCAGTCAGTAAAGTCTTTTTCCAGTACAAATTACAATATCTATGGAAGGTTTTAGAAAGTTTAGAAGCACAAAAGATAATATAAGGGAGAGATAGCTTTTGGCAAGTCTGGACTTGGTTCCGACATTTAGGTTCTTTTGGACTTGGACCTAAATGTTTTGACAAGTCCAGTTCCAGTTTTTGGTATGCAGCACTAAATGGCACTGTACAGCAACCACTACAAGATAGGAGCAAGATGGTAAATGTTTTACTCTAACTTGGATCAGAGACATTAATAACTGTAACTTAACATTAAAGGATATATTTCTACATTATATACATATCAAAACAGCAAACTAAAATGTTGTACTGAAAATTGATTGAAGGAAATAAACATTCAAGAAAATTCAAATTATGCACAAATCAACTCAGTATGCTTGCATGTAACATATACCAGAATCAATGGCCACATAGGTCATTTGTGAGTGATGATCTTATTATCACTCATGTATAACATTGATTAACAATTTTTTAAATAAATTGATATCTGGAGATCAAGTTAAAATCAGAAAGTCGGAAAGGGATAATATTGTTGACAATTTTTTGTGTAAGTCATTTTTTCCTTTTGTCAAGACTCAAAATTTTTCCCTCAATGTTGTCAAATTAATTTTTCCTGACCTAAATGCATTGCAATTGCCATGACATGAGGTTCAAACAAATTCGTTACCTTGGTACTGTAAATTCTTTAATTTTTGTGGGGAATTTAGATTTGAAATATATGAGGAAATGAGATTTTTGCAATTTCTTAAGTTCACTACTGAAACAATTTTTAGTACAGCAGAAATAAAATAGAAACACACCTTCGCATTTTCAAGAATTATTGAAAGAGAGGTTACCATGGAAATAAAACCACTGCAAATATTTCTAGCTTTACAGTATCATCCAATGTAAAAGAAGTAACTTAAAGTGGAAGACTATGGATGAGATCAGCAAAACAAGAAAAAACTGGGAACATACTCGTGGGTTTGCTGAGAGATAAGAAACTAGTCTCACTGAGGGGTTCGAATCTGCTTTGCCGCCCTGCCAGGTCGCTAACCCCAAACATCTGCTTTTTCAGGCGATGTCTCTCCTCCCTCTCTTCCTGTATACTGTAGTAATAACACCCCAACAGGCATTGCAATAAGGCTACATTGATTTGACTATATGGATGACATCCTCTGGCCACACCAAAACTGATGCGAGCGTGCAAGTAATTTAAAAAAAGTGCCTTCATTACTTTTTTATTTTTGGAAATGGCATGGATGTCATCCATATAACCAAATCATCATCATGTAACAAATACAAAATGGCATTCTTTCAATTTCAGAATCAACAGTGTATGATATAAGATAGTGAGACACCCCAATCCTAGCAGAGGTTCCAAAAACATATGAAGACATCCATAGACATTCTGCAATAATCATACAGTAATGAAAATGACAACTGTGAGCATTTTGCAAAGTACAAGATTTTAACTCTCTATATGTAGTACATTTTAGGACTTAACCCTTGTCCTGCTGGCAATTTTTTACCCATATACCCTCCCTGTGCTGGGCATTTTTGACTCTCTTCAAAGTATGGGAAATGCTTTTACTTTGCTATTTTTTAGTTACTTTGCATTTAAGTAACCCTATAATGTTACACATCTATAGAAAGCTGAGAGTCTCTACTTTTTAGTAATGTCTTGAAAGTTTGACCCTGAGTCATAAAAATGATATGCAAGGGTAATAAATCAATAAAACAAGTTATTTCCATAAACTTTTGTATTGATAATACCTAAATTTCATAAATAATCTTAGTATCAACACTACAACATTCCTATGACATATTGACAACATCAGAGCCACATATGCAGCAAAAAAATTTACCCAGGTATCACTACAGATGAGTTTATGGCTAGGTATTGTCCTGGGTGCTGAAAAGGCTGTTCAATAGAATAATGTAACATATGATCAGCTCCATCTGTCACTAATTATTTGCCACATCAAGGTACTTAATGACCTCCACAAAAGTAACCAAGGTCAAATTTGCAGCTTAACAGACTGTCCTAATTCGTTTCCTGTTGCGTGGGGGGTAATTTTCCATAAAAATGGTAAAGTTCACGTACATATCTTCTTTTCTCATGTTCGTCAGCATTTCTTCACCATTCTTGCCCAAAATTGGATGTTCTGCCTCAGAATCAGTGGGGAAAGGCTCCTTATGCACTTGTTACCAGGTAAACTTTGACATTTTAGCGACTAAACTAAGAATTTATGCCCCAAAACACGAAAAAAACATGAAAAAACATATCTGCAGACGACAGTAGGCCATCTTGGCTCATTAACATAATTTATGCCCGCAAAGAGCTCTGGGATTGATTGCGCAACCAGGATATAGACCCTTGACCCCATTCATGCAGCCCCCATCTTCTTCCCAGCTGTTCCTGGTTACCACACAGAAGCCACAAAGGTTCCTGTGGGGAATACCCCCAGCCGGTTATATAACCGGACCCGCACACAGGCACAGCATGTGCATGCGGTTATATAACTGGGCCCGCAGGACAAGGGTTAAATACACAAAGTCATCATTACAATAGAAGTTGCGATGAAATCAGAGCTACATGTAAATGCCAGCTACTCACATCTTTAGTTCCTCCTTGAACAGTTCCAGATTACTTTTCTTCTTATCTTTTTCTTTCTTCTTCTTTGCTGTCTCCTGGAAAAGATATCGTAATGCAAATCAGGAAAAGAAGATACAAAGCTTTTGTTTTATTTTAGGTTTAGCCTTAATATCACCATAAAATCAAATACCTCTCCATTTAAAGGATGATTAGGAATATATATGTGGGTCCACAAACACAATTCAATTTAAAGACTCAAACTCTAACAATTTCCTATTACCGCTTTTTTCTCTTGCTCTCGTTTCATGATGGCAGAGATGGAAGGTTCTGGGAGTGGTAGTCTGGAAGCAGGCTTGTACAAGGCTCCTTTTTTGGAAGAAGTAGTTTCCTCTGGAGAGTAAGACAACACGTTAGGGTCAAGTCTACAATACAAGTGTAGTTAACAATACATAGGAAGGGTGACAAAATCAACATTTCTTACGGTTAATAAATAAATTCCTATTCATCTGTTCTAAAACTTTCACACGAGAGAAAAGCAACTTTCCATGTGAGCAACACATAACAGCTATATAAATTGAAAACATTCAAAGCCATCTTTGGCAATATAGCTGTTCTAAACACTGTCCTAGCCCCAACAAGTATCTCAATAAGTATGTTGAGACTTGCTTTTGGTTTCTGGGTTGATAGTATTCCCCCGAACCCATGTTTTTGGTCCTTGGCTTGCGCTGTCTTCAAACGATGCCACAAACTCTTCAAAAACTTGAGCTGCTGCCTTTTCCTCCTCCTACGAAGATAATACAGACAAATACACATTAATGTATTACCATCTTTAAAGCAAGATTCATTAGTGGTCCTGTGTCTTATGTGTGGGTAGAAACACAGAAGTGGTAGGTTAAAATACCCACAACTGCAAGATTAAAGTCAAAGTCCATAAAGCCTATGTAAGACTTTGCCTTTGAGCCTAATTTATATAACGTTAATGGCATTCAATGTCAACCAGCATGTACCTAATCCTTTTTGAATGACGTAATTCATTGATTTTTTTTTACTACTAGTATCAAGAAATGGTTAACTTGGCTTGTCAAATACCTTAAAATTCAAAGCAAACTTAAGTCATGACCAACAGTTTTAAGAAATACTTTCCATGACAATAGAGCTTGAACAAAAATGCAATAAAGCACTGCAATAGGAGGCCATGATAACAACTGGTTACAGAGTATCTTTACCTTCTTCTTGAGTTCCTCTTGCTCTTTTTTGCTGAGTGTTTTCTTCTGGTTCATCCGCCCGACGCTGAAGGCCTTCAGCTTCTGTTCAGAAATGCTCTGCAACATGGATGTACCAGTACCTTTCTTTACATTCTGAGTAGGGAATGGATTTACAGGTGGTTCAAACACCTTATCACATAGTACAGTGTGAAAACTTGATTCTAACAAAAAGAATTTGCGCATCAAATTTCTGACGATCCCAATGCACCTGGCCTTACAGACATGTGAGGTAGCCAATAGAATGATCCAATAGACCTGTCCACCTCCGTCAACACATAGAAATGCATAATAAACACACAAAGATGCAAATATCTGGTGGACATTCAGCCACTCTCTTATTGGTCGAACAGCTAATTGCCTTGCTTTCATTGGTTGAGCTGCTAATTGTCAGTAGTCTCAGGACCTGTCTATTTGTAAAAAAAAGCCAGAAAATTTATGCTGCTTGCAGTCGCTTTTGATTAAAGGTTAGTGTGCTCTAACATTAGTTGGTATTTTCATCACGTTAGGTTGCAAACATGCAACAGCAGTTTTCTTTATACATCAAACCAAAAGATCTGTGTGTCCCCCAAGCAGGTTTCTACTTTAATGTGCTTTTTCATGATACAATCAAGCATAATTTTCAGACCCATGTGTCAGGGAGGATCTTTTACAACAAAATGCAAAATTATGCAAAATCTTCCCATGGTCATTTTTCTTAGGAAATCTGTAATGAAAAGCGACATGGGCTCAAAGCATTATTTTTCTGATTCCTTCAATTTGTAAACTTGCAAGTTGTTTCGAAGTATTTTGCTGCATTCCTTAAAATTCTACTACAAACTGTAGTCTTTAGATAGGAGCTTAGCGGCAGTGACGACTGAAACACTAAAACTTTTAAAAGAACAGAACAAAAGGTGTGTTATGAATAATTAATGGCTAGTAATTTCCTAAACATGATCATCAACCTTCTCATGATACACATATACAATTGTCAGAGTCCTCAAGAAATTGGCAGTTCTGACACAAATGATAGAGTACATTTAGAGTGGATTTGCATACAAAAATGCTTGCTACCAACAAGTTTCACCAACAAAACAACATAATTCGGTAACGTGTCATCTAGGACGCCAACATAATGCCACTTCTGCACAAAATGACCAAGGAACCTTGCAGAAAAGCTAGGACACTGGTAATACAGATTTGCACGATGACTTGGCCTAGAAATCGTCTCAAGAGACCTACATCACAGCATATATACTTCCAGTACTGATTTTTGCCGCTCACATGACATATATATGCCCTCGTCCCATCTGCTTGGAAAACGAAAGCTTTTTCTCAACCAAGATGCATTGCTCCATATCTAAGCTATGTTCTGTGTGTGTAGTTGATACGGGTATTGTCAGGAGAATTTTGGTACGCTGTACTTGCAGTGAGTATAACGTTTCCTATGATAAAAAAAATCATCATAGCCGCCATGCTGAAAAAAAATCGCTTGGTTGATCGTCAACTAAAACGCTTCTCCTGAGTATTCTACCACTTCCTCGCCCACGATTTCAGTACTCTAGACATTCTAGGGTACCTTATGTAATAAACAGTCTGTAAAGTGAGGTATAATACGTCCGATTTACCTTCATAGAGCCTGGAGTTAGGCCCTCGCTTTTCAAGCCCCATGGAAGCTTGTCCGCCATGATGAACTCGTCACTACGAAAATTACCGAGGGCTAGCGGACGTTGCCGAATAAAGCCGAGGATTTTACGAGGCGTGGCGTACGAGGGCTGACAGTCTCGAACTTCAGTGACTTTTAATTACGTCAGCAGATTTGAGACATACTGCTCTCCAGGATACAAATACTACTGAACGTTGACTCTCTGACAATACATGTACAAAGGACCATGTTCATCGAACGACTGACAAAACGTTCTTTGTCTGCTGTGATGATTCACAGGGCGGGACACGTCACAAAGTACTGCAGTACAGAGCCCTGTCGCTAGTGCTATATAAACACAGGGTTGTGAACGTAATGTGTCATGTAAAGGAGGTTGTGCGGACAAAGCGACTTTGTCTGTTGATGCACATACTAAAAAGTTCGATTTGCACGGGGAAATTTTATGTGTGGTCGAGACTGTAGGGCATCAATTCCGGAATGCAACATTAGATATTGGAAATGCAATATTGGAAATAACATCACGATAATGTCCAGGTTTCTCACCAAGGCAACAGCAAGTAAATTTTATGGATGGCATCCTCTGCAGACTGCAAAAATAGTGCGATAGGGCGAAAAAAACAAGATGGGTAAAAAAGGAACAGGATAGCTACATTTTCAAAATAGGCACTATAAAGTTGTGATAAACGTTGTAACAAGAATTAAAGGGACAAAACATGGCAGAGCCAACAAGGTGTTCATTCCCATATTCAAGACATGACACATGTGCTGGTGTGGTAAAAGTGACACTAGTGTGGTAACCACACTCATAGCTTCCATATTGGTATCACTTTTACAACTATGAAACAAGTTCAGGTTCTACAACTGCCTCGCAAGTGTCGCTTCTACAAGTACAATTATTAGGCTACAACACAACATATTTGCTCATTTTGGTACTTTTTTTTTCTTTGTTATTCGCACAACAAAGTACATAAAACAATACAGAAAATAATGCATAAAAACAGGTGCAGGAGGAGGGAAAAACCGTGGGACCGCGTGGCGCAATCGTCAGCACGTTTGACTCAGGTCCAGAAGGCCCTGAGTTCAAACCCCGACGTGTCACCGGTCTTGTGCCCTTGGGAAAGGCACTTTACACGGCTTTCCTATATAGGCTACAAAATTCTTCAGCAAATTGAACTTGGTAGCCTCAAAACGAAAAAAAAAACGTATAAAGCATATACAATGCCCTCCTCCTCTATACTAAAGAAACGTATGGTAGTCGGTAAATAACAAAGAAGAGTAACTCATAGGATGTGATAATGATACAAAAGGATAACCAAATGATAATAATAATCTAAATTGAGATAAGGAAAGGGCAATTAAATGCGAATACACTAATTTGCAACTTATTGGCATCATGCATATTAAATATTCTTCAATTTTATAAATAGAGGGGCCGTATGTGAGAGAAAACCAGAGGCAGTGGCTATTCGCGTGGATAAGTGGGTGTATACGTGGTTGTACTTTATTTACTTAATCGTCATATTGACCATCCTGCAGAAGAAAAAAATTTTTTTCTGAAATCAGGCGAAAATTAATGCGAGCGCTGATGTCATCCGTAAAATTTACTTGCTGTGGCCCAAAGAAATACTGTCAAAAGTCTACCCTCTTGGTAAGAAAAGACGTCCAAAGCTCTCAACGAAGGAAAGAGACAAATAGAGAAAAATAGCTTATCTTTCTGCACATGTTCTAAAACGACTCGTGTCCAAACATTACATCTCAGCAGCTGCCTCACCGTCTCACCACGTGTGTGTCTCATAGTCTGAGATTATCAAAATCGAACACGTCGAATGCAAAAGAATTCTAATAGAACCAAGCTCCGAACTGACGTTCTACACTAGTTTTATACATTCAGTATCTGCCATTTTCTTCAACCCGAACTTCTTCATATATGTTACAGTAGTTCCATTTCTTTCTGTTTCAGCCACTCCGATCCCTTGTTGTTTCATGCCGGCTGTGGGCCCAACTGTATTGTTTATCTACTAGGCCTACCTCACCTTTCCATTGTCCAGCATGTTATGGGGGCTCACAGAATCAGGCAACGGCCGAAGTACTGGAAGCCTATGGTTTGTACCGGACCCGGAGTTCGGGTTCAGTCTCTTAACATCTAACAAGGTTACCATGTTATCGTTGCATATCTTAAGATAGAACTAACGTTAACTTGTCCTATAAAGATGTGCGAAAATAGATGAAAGGTTCAGGTTTTCTCGATTAAAAAACCTCAGGGTCTTAAGTCCTGACAAAGGTCACTTAATCAATTGCTCCGATGCAATGGACCGATCCCAAAACCCCGCCGCCTGTTCGATCATGTTTTTTTGTCGAACATCTCCGTCAAAAACAGCGCTTGTCGGACAGAACTGGCCGCCGCCGCTGTTTGGCTGATAATAACGACTGACTTCTGTTTAGCTTTTTTGACCCTGAAATCCTCTCAGACCGGGCCGAAAAATAATGCGCTGACTTCTTTGTTGAAGACTATATCCACTGGGTACAGTCATCTGGGGAGGGGGCTGATAAAGCTGTGGTACGGGCGTTATAATTTCAGTCAAAGCAGTTCCAAGCGGGAGGCACCGCATATTATTACCTTGCTGGTGGGCAAGAGTGCCCGGTTTCTGACATACGGTCGATGCACGTGAAAACCAGGGTACATATATCTGTGACAGGGTTTCTGCTGCGTTCGTTGCATGCATAACAGCTGCATTCATGCTCATGATAAAAACGAAATCAAGAAGAAAGCAGCTCAGGCACTCATGGAGAGGGAGCTTGTATTACACGCCAACAAAGTCTGCCAGTGCAGAGTCCCGTGTCTTATACATACCCTGCTCTACACGTGCAACCTGCCCACCATCAATGTAATGCTATGCAGTGGCTCTCCGTCCCACAATACCTATACTCGGTGGGTGTAGTCTTCAACAAAGAATAGCTGAGCATTTTTTCTTTGGCCATTTCTGTTCAACTGGGGCTGTTTTTGACGGAGGTGTTCGAATTAGAATACGGGGTTCCACCTTGTTCTATTTGTTCGATATACGTTCGATTGGGATCGGTCCATTGAATTGGTACATGGGTAAGGTTAGAGGTGTACCATGCAACGTGGCTTCGCCACCGTTCACGTTTTCAGCCCAGCTTATTATAATCTCATGTTTGGTCATGTCAAGTAGGGTCCACCTAATTCGAGAAGTGTTTCAAGTGTCATCAACTGACCAGTCTAACGGGTCCGGACCTTTTAGGACCTCAGCGGTTAGTGCGTAGGCTTCGTGCGCTCGGGTTCAAATCGTAGGTTCTAATTTTAGATTTCAGCCGTTCCCACACAGGGAATCGAACCGGGCCTTGGCGATGAGAGTGCCAAATCCCACAAATACGCGTACGGTTTCATAATATTGTCGAACAGGGCTTTTTGAAACTTGCGTAAACTTCGTGTAGGCTCAATACGGTGCAGCTCCCCAACTCTTATGATGCCAAAAATGTCCAAATACGAGCATGCAGAATTTTGGGACACCTGTTACGTTGCATGCAACAACCCAGTTAATTGTTTTGATTCTGAGCGTCCGGATTTGCTGCATCTGTTACACGTATGCGACAGATATGACAGAGATCGATAACTGTACAGACATTCACACTGAAAATCAGCTCGATAAAAGAGAAAAATCCACCGAGACAGTCGATATAGCGTTAGCTTTTGTTAGAGCCAGGTCAACTTCTGAAAAGTTCAGTACATCAGCTTTTAACCTAACTTCTGCAGGCAACAAGGACTTATGGCTGTGAGAAGAAGAAAAGGGGGAAGAGATGGAGTTGTCTCAAGCGAACCGCACAATGGAAACTATCAGGAGACTGAGAAGAAAACCGTCGACGATCTCACCACTGGATTTCAGTGGACTCCTGCGTCCGTCTTGTCGGTTGCTGTTGGCTTGGTGATGGCGTACTACTCAGGATCCACACACGGGTGGCTTATGGCTACGTTACACGAGAACTTTCTATGGTTCTCAAACATCAAGGTCTGTATTTTCTCTAAGGTTTAATTTTATGGATCACATCCTCTGGAGACCCCAAAACTAGTACTAATGCGCGCTGGCGAAGAAAATGAAAACCCGGCAAAAATGCTGCTAAACCACGGCACTAAACATCCAGTGCATTCTTTCCGAAGCTTAGTTTGTGCTATGTTCACCTCCAGTAAGACTGTAACAGTGTAGGAGGCAATCGTCGACAGTTCAATCATGATACATTTCCGTGCTTGTTTCAAAAAGGAACAAAGGCGTTGCGGCCCCTGATCATGTGTCCCCTTACCCTGGAGAGCAAATCCTCTGGCGATCGTGAAATTCTGACTGACCAGGGATATTGTGTAACATGTGGTCACAGCTTTTTTTTTAAAGCATTTCTTTTTAAGAACAGGCGAAAATCAATGCCCGCGGATGTCATCCATAAGAATAGGTCAGTGAGGCCTAATGAAGCTCTGAATTCTTAGATGTGACAATTTTCATTTGTCGCTAGCTTTATTCTTTGTCAGGAACTTCATAGAACCACGAAAATGTAGCGTGCTTGGTCTATAGTATTGAGTAAACATGCCCCTTGACTGATAGTTCAAATCTCGGTGTTTCTTTGACAAATCAAGAAAACTAGCATTATCAGAGCACATTTCTACTCATGTCAGTATCAAAATAGTAGCTCTATCTAATGCATTCATAGTTGCCAACAAAAGGCGATATTTATGTGCTTATGTGGAAGGAAAAGTTAACGATGGCTTGCAAAACGTATGTGAAACAGTGACGCTCATATACTGAACAGCAAGATAAAATTCAGTTTCCCCAGGCCAACGTCTAATGTATATACAGCAATTGCTATCGTAATTTATAGTGCACTACCATAGTTAATCGGCGCCGAATTGTTCACATATTGCCAACAGCAATTCCAAAATAGCTGTTGTTTTGGTATACGACTGATAATAGTTTACAACATATATTTGGTATTCGGTACGCTCTTGTCATCAATATAAGAGCTATCAAGGACAAGACGTACGGCGCAATGGTGCACTGATACAGAAGCGTCGCCTTGCGGACAAAATTATCATTACCATAATTCCAGGCGGAACGAAGTTGGTTTTTAATCTGTGATTGGTCAATTCGATTTTCAAAACCATTGCCATTGGTAGAAATGGAGCAATAGTAGAGCATCAATCCAAAACCTACGGTATACTAGTATTTAACCCTGTTTATCATATCTACCTGTCTACCATTGGTTGTATTTGTCCAATCAAATCAACGATAAACTCAGCGTGGGCCAATCAACTTCAAGTTTTCTTTTCCCTATTGTCAACGAAAGGTCTGCATTTTGCATTCTGATCACTAGGGGTCACTGTGAGACCGTGAACTTCAACAGTATAACCGTGGCGTGAACGCGCTCCTGTGAGATGACACATTTTAAGATTTTAACCGTTCTGAAGTTTGTTACAGTTGGTGAATAGCGTGCCATTAATTTTACTGTACCCTTGACTTGCTCCTCCGATTTGTTTCTGTCGAATTTGGGACTAGAATAGAAGCGATACCAAGGTTGCGATAGTTAGGGAGGGGGAGGGGCGAACCTGGTGGCCATGTTACAGTGTTGATAGCAGGATGTTCATGCCATGGTCGCAACAGCTTGTTGTATCAAGTGGTTACATTCATTCAATGCCTACATAAGGCAAGTTCACCTGTCCTTGGTGCTGAAAACACTATCCAGACACCTGTAAACCAACTCGTCCCTGGCGCTGAACAATACAACTGGTTGCAACCATAAGCGAGCATACCTGTCCTTGGTGCTGAACACAAACACATTCAAGTAAACACAACTGTCCCCGCTCAGTGCATAACGTTACACTTTTCCTCATTTTTTTAACTACATACCAGCATGTAACAATCCTTGCGTGCTAAAATCAGGTGAAAAAAATCATCATACGTCAGTGTTCCATTACACTTTTAAGTTTGGTGGATGTTTCCCTGTACTTTGATTATGAATACTGTATTAACAAAAGATAATTGGGACAGTTCCTCCCTAATTTCCTTGCTAAGGTTAGACTGGTTGTAGAATGTAAACTGTTCTTGAACCTTCCAAAATCAATTTTTTACAGGAGGTTGAGAGAGAGATATCCTTCCGCACAGAGACAGGGCTGTATTACTCCTACTACAAGCAACTCGTCAACGCACCCACTATTTCACAAGGTACGACAGCCATTATCTAGAATAAAATGTAAATGATCACAATGACTAATTAATTTATTCTTTTATTTCATTTCAAGACAAATGGTTAGCCCCTTCAACGTATCAAAGCTGATTTCCAAGAGGGCAAAGTATATACAGAAATGAGACATCAAACAGTCAGTCTAAGTAGTCAAAATAAAGCAAACAACATTTAGTGCAATCAGTACCATTTTGTCCATTATAAAATGGTCTGCTTTATGCCATTTTCTGCATGCTGTTGCAATGTTTCATTCTTAAAATGTGCATCAGCATTATATCATAAACGTTTGTGTTTTACTACTGGTACGAAGATTTATGAACTAGAGTAGATCTTCACAGCATGAAACTGTTCAACCCTCTTAGGTTTGTACGAGTTGGTCCATGACAACATCACAGAACATGGCAAAACTATCAACATACTGGAGCGGTTTAACATCTACCAGGAGGTAGTAATGGCACTGCTCTACAGGCTCTTGTCTTTGCAGGTAGGTAAAATGGATGGACCTCAGCATATCGCTTTTTTGTTAGCTAAAAATGTATTGTGGCTTCCCTATATGGCTTACATGTTTTAGCCCACAGGCAACTGTCATAATTCCGAAAATATTTTCATCAGGTTGGTAGAATATAGGATGAAGGAGAATTCTTATTACACAACCAGTAAGTACTTACATTACATCGAAACGTAAGCAATGGAAGTACTTACTGGTTATGTAATAAGAATTCTCCTTCATCCTGTCATAATTCCACCGGATACCATAATACCGACACATGAGAAAAAATATATAAATCTACACAAAAGGTGTACCAATTACTGCAGCATCAGTAATCGCGAGGAAAATATACTTCAGATATTAAAGTGTTGAAGACAATCTTGCTAAAGCATCTATAACCAATGTTTTTGTTGTGGTGGTTTTATGGCACCCGGTGGAATTATGAGAGTTTATGTTAATTTGAGCAAGAAACCTTCACAAGTAAAACAATATCTTATACACAAGATTATATCTTTTAACTGTGAACTTTCCCGAATAGTTAGTGACTAAAACCACTGATGTTCCTATCCACAGAAAATTGTCCAACCAGTGTACTTCTACATCAATGCTGTGTTTGGGCTCCATGCTGTTTTGGTCATGTCCTTATATGGAACAACCTGGTTGCTGTCTGGCTCCTGGCTGGCTGGAATTTTATCTGCAGCATTTTACATCTTCAATAAGTAAGTATGAATGAGAAAAAGTTGTATTGAATTTATCATTTTACTTATCATTTTGCCCAGGAGATAACTCGATAGTTGCCACTTGCAATGAAATAAAGCAATATTGTATGCAGTGTTCTAGCCAGCCTGAATTTTTTTCATCCCCTGGATTTTGAATTTGGAAATCCTGTCAAGCATCTTCAGTACAACAGTCCTAGGGGGGCATGCCTCCTCTGTAAAATTTTGAAATCTAGAGCCTCTGAAACGCTATTCCCTGCATTTGAGGGGCAAATTTTGTTTGTAGAAATTCTGCTTGATTCAATAGCATCTATCTTGATATCTTTACATTCAGACTTTTGTCGAATCATAGAGGACAGAATGGGCAAAATTTTTGTCCGTCCCCTGCAGAAAAATTTCGTCAAAGGACGGAAGGACGGATGCTGGCTAGAACCCTGATTGTATGACTAAGGATATATCACTAACCAATCTGATACATGAATCAATGTTTCTGGAAATTGTCCCGCCAGAGTTGATACTACCCGGGTGGAGTTCACCATTGCTTTGCGAGAGAGCTGGGCCTTTCCTTTCTGGTACATGCAGATGTTTCTCCTCACAGTATTGTTCCATCCAAACCTTCATCGCAACCTTAAGGTGAGGAAACACCTTATAAGGTTTCTTTATTTTTATCTGTCATTGTGACACATTAGGGATACGTTAACAGTATTTATCATATTACTCTTGCAGCTTTACTCCCTACATTTGATAATGCAGTGCTTGATGCTATTCTAGAATCAAGTCTTTTTCCTTCTATAGCCGAGTGGGTAGAGTGTTTGCCTTGCATTCAGTATGTAGTGAGTTCAATCCCTGGCCATACCAAAGACTTTAAAAATGGTACATACTGCTTTCTTTGCTTAGCACTCAGCACTAATGAAGAAGAGTATGGGAGTTAAACTCACATCACTACCAGCAGACTAGCCCCCTGCTGAAGTGACTTGCACAAATGTGTGGCCCAAGGGCTACAGAGATGGAGATGGGTGCCACCCCAAAGCATCTGATACAGATGTACAGGCAACTAAGAAACAACCTTTTCCTTCTCCCTGACACTGCAGTTGGTGACAGTCCCACTCCTGTGTGTGTGTACCTTCTGTTTCACCCTGACATGGCAGTTTGCACAGTTTGCACTACTTCTCCAGGCCATGGCTCTGTTTGGATGTGCAGTCTTGGATGTCATCCCAGCACACAAGGTCTTTAGGTTAACGACTTGCTAACAAAAGTTCACTTTTATCTACAAGTTGACCTGTATCCGTTGTTTTCAAATATGGGGTATTAAGGTCGATGGACGGTAGTTTCAAACTGCAAATTTTGTAAATATTTCAGTTTGATGCAACAACATACCCCAAACCTTGAAAATATTGCAGTTTGATATAATATAACAACGGATATTGTTTACCCTGTGGATAAAGGTGAATTCTCACAATATGAGGGGGCAAATAGATCCAGATAGAATTTTCTACTCAATGCATTTTTCTACTTGATGTATTTTTCTGCGTTTACCAGAAGGATAGGTTTCAGGTGCCATTTTTGTGTGACTGTGTATTTGTTAATCATCTAACTTGAAAAGCTACTGGATGGATCCTACTGCTGCTTTTATACTCCTAGTCAGTAATCAGCTAATTCAGAAGAAGAATAGAGAATACTAGTCCTAGTATTGTCTCTCAGTATCAGAGAAATTAGATGAAGCTGTCATTGAAGTATATACAGACTTTTTACAGAAAGAAAAGTCAATGTTTGTCTCAATGCTTTTAAGGGCTAATCATTTGTTTCCACAGATCCAGCAAGTCTGGCTGATCCAGGCAGGGAGTCTCCTGGCTGTGTGTGTCTGTCAGTTCTTCAATAGGATGGTCCTCTGTTCCCTGGTCCTCAGCTTTATCCCATCTGCCATGATTGTCATTGCATTCAAGGTAAGTCGTCCTTGTCATATCTTGAAATGTCTCTTTTTGTGAGGAATTCAAAAAAGGTTTGAAAATAGATTCTATCAGATTGCAATATGAAGGATTTTTGCTGGAATGAAAATGTGGTTGGAAAAATCACCTAGCTGTCAATATTTTTCGGCACTACAGAAAACAATGTCACTTTGAATATCATTCAGCACCAGGGACAGCAATGTTAGTGTAAAAGTGAATTGACACCGACCAAGGACAGCAATGCCAGTGTGAATGTTCGTGAAAATGTCATTCAGCACCAAGGATAGCAATGCCTGTGTGAATGTCATTCAGCACCAAGGACAGCGATGCAAGTGTATATGCAATTCAGCACCAAGGACAGCAATGTCAGTGTATATGCAATTCAGCACCAAGGACAGCAATGTCAGTGTGTATGCGATTCAGCACCAAGGACAGCAATGCCAGTGTGTATGCGATTCAGCACCAAGGACAGCAATGCCAGTGTGTATGCAATTCAGCACCAAGGACAGCAGTGCCAGTGTGTATGCAACTCAGTGCCAAGGACAGCAATGTCAGTGTGTATGCAATTCAGCACCAAGGACAGCAATGTCAGTGTGTATGCGATTCAGCACCAAGGACAGAAATGTCAGTGTATATGCAATTCAGCACCAAGGACAGCAATGCCAGTGTGTATGCGATTTAGCACCAAGGACAGCAATGCCAGTGTATATGCAATTCAGCACCAAGGACAGCAATGCCTGTGTGTATGCGATTCAGCACCAAGGACAGCAATGTCAGTGTGGATGCAATTCAGCACCAAGGACAGCAATGCCTGTGTGTATGCGATTCAGCACCAAGGACAGCAATGTCCGTGTGTATGCGATTCAGCACCATGGACAGCAATGTCCGTGTGTATGCCATTCAGCACCAGGGGTAGTAATTTCAGTATGCGTCTCACTCAACATCAGGGACACCAATTTCATTGTGAATGTCATTCAACAAGCATTACTTAGGGCAACTGACTGACTAACAATGTTATACGTTGCCAAGTCCTTCTGATAGGATGTTAAGCCTTCAAGGTCTGGTGTATGGGGAGCCTCTGGATGTTACTTATGTGACTTAACAAACATATTGATAACCAGTGGAATAGGTATTGGTACAGGTCTCATTAACCGAATTGTTGGGGACACTACAGGTTCATGCCTGAATGATCAAATTTGAATGATCACTCTTCACAGGAACGGGTATTTCCAAGAAGAGGTCTCCCATGGCAGTTTACAGGACTTGTCCTTAATATCACCCTGGTGATGATATCAATGGTGCTAATCAACAAATATGTTATCAAGGTAAGAGCACTTTCCTACAGCATGGACTTCCTGTGGATACTTGAAACCTCAATTCCTCACTTGGCCAGTTAATCTTAAGCTGGTGTGTTGCTGATAACGCTAGTTCACCTTTATCCGCGGGTAACCTATATCCGTTGCTTTTATAAACTGTATTTAGCAATTTGAAAATATTGCAATTCGTAACCACCGTCAACTGACTTTTTGACAATTCCCCTGAATGCCCTGTTTTTAAAAGCAACTGATATAGGTTACCCTGCAGATAAAGGTGAACTAGCATTAACGCTAGTTCACCTTTATTCGTGGGGTAACCTATATCCGCTGTACCTAAAACAGGATATTTAGGGATATCACGTTGATGGACGGAGGTTTCAAATCGCGTATTTTCCACTGTCCGTCGACTTGACATGCCAAAGTACCCTGGTGTTAAATACAACGGATAAAGGTTACCCTGCGAATAAAGGTGAACTAACGTTACAGATACAGAATCATGTTGTTATCCTGTCAGTAATCAAGAAACTGGTTTAAATATCAATATCCTAGGAACGAAGTTTACTGATATAAAAAAAATAACTTCTTTCAGACCATTATCGAGACGGATGCAGACCATCACATTTTCCACTTTCTGATGGGGAAGTTTGGTTTAAGTGGTGACCAAGGAGACTTTGATGCACAACTGTATCTTTGTGAAACTGCGTTTGGGGTTCTTCCATTGGACACGTTTGTGCGTCTCTCTAAGTACCTTGTGTTCCCCCTGTATGCTGTGGTCCACCTCTGTGCTCTACTGGTTTTGATGCAGACAGTTCTACAAAACTGGAGGTATGTGTAGCAAGGTACATGTGTAATAACTGGAGGTATAATAGAAATTACTCAAGCGACTGGATATGATATTCCAAAATCATATCCAGTTGCTTGAATTGAGTAATTTCTATTTGGTATGTCTAAATAATACCTTGATGTCTAACCTTCATTGACGTATGTTAGAATGACATTATCACATTTCATTATAGACGTAGTGTCGTTGGGAAATTCACTTAACACAACTTTCCTCACTCTACCCAGGTGTAAAATGGGTCTCTGATTTTGTTTGTAGAGGTAATACGTGTTGGAAGGAGAGGGATGGGCTCTGCCTTCCAAAACTGTGCCCTAAACTGATTTATTACCTGCTGCATGAACAGTCTCAATGGCCATGGCACTACCTTTACCTAGTTATATCTATTTACTGATGCTGCTTGTGCCAAGGTGTCAGTGAAGAATTTCCCCTCAGATTCTGTTTCTATGTCAATCTTCTTGTTCAGCATTTTTACAATCTTAAAGTTTGTAAAATGCCAAAACGAAGAGCTAGGAGTAGACACAGTAAATGCCTGATGTTTTCCCTCCCAGGACTCCTGTCTGTGCCACTGGAGATCCAGCCACGTGCGATGACACACAGAATCCACCTCTCTCATCAGCACCCTCTCTGCTGTCACAGCGGCCACAGCTTGCCTATCATGCCATTTCTGCTGCCGTGTTTGGCTGTCTAGCCGTCTCCACCTTGAGGTTCAAGTACCTGTGGACCCCACACATGTGTGTGCTAGCTGCAGCTGGTGTGGCTGATTATGAGGCATGGAAAACCCTTCTGAAGAAGTTGCATGTAGACCTGTCGGAAAGTAAGGTATGACAGTCCTGATAGCAGTTTATTTTCAGTCAATAGATCATTTACACGCCAAAGCAAATCAATTGATTAAATTTCTCAAGATCTTTCTTAACAATTATCCCCTTTGTTAAGATTTTCAGCAAACAAAATTTAGAATGAATCACCCACTTACCACAATTGCCTCGCTTATCTAGCCAATACCTGGTGAGTCATCTCTTCCTGACAGAGAATTGCAATAGAATCTGCCATCCAAACCCAACATTCTGATAGATGATTTCAGACTGATGACAAACTATAACATAACGTCATAAGCAAATAGTTTGGCTTGGCTGCTATGGCTCTATGGTAGGATACATGTATGTGAGAAATAATTCAGAGTTCTGTTAACAAATATTGACAACAGTTATTGATACATCCGTAAATACTTTCATCAGGTTGGTAGATCAATTCAACGACCAGCTGTCACCTAAATCAGTACAAAATGATTTTGTACTGATTTAGGTCCCAGCTGGTCATCGAAATATTCATGGAAGAATTAAAAGAAGGTTGTGTATCGAAGAAGACTTCGTTGAAGTTATTGATACAGATGTACAGATGATACAGTTCACGTTCCATCTCCACACAGGTACATCTATGCAGACATGTGGTCACAGCTGGTATATTGGCAATGCTGTTTGCTGTGGTGAGTTCCAAACTTTATTATGATCCTTGTCATCAGGGTAACTATTAGTAAGTTCTTGTAGAACGTGTGTAACTTCTTATATCACAATTAATGGTACATTTAGAAAAAGTTCATATTGACACAAAGTTAATTTTATTGCTAAGTTACAATCATACAGGTAACGCTATCGTATCTCCTCAGGCCCTGCCACCAACTCTGGAGGAGCTGAAGCTACTGAAGGAGTTTCATGACCCAGACACAGTTCAGCTAATGGAGTGGATCAAGTAAGCAGAGTATCATAATTAACCCTTTTTCATATGCTGATGTTACAATAACCATGGAGTACGTTGTCTTGGCACGAAAAACATAACTTGTAGGACAGTGCCTTGATATGAATTGGAATACATTGGAACACACTGACATAAAATGTCATTACCTTGGTGCAGTCAGTATTTGAGATAGACTGCATTGCAAAGAAATAATTTGGTATGACCATAAAAAGCATGTCAATTTTCTTCTATAAGCGCAATCCCTATTGCTTTATTTAGTCAATGGCAACTAACATTACATAACAAGATATACATAAAATGCCATTGCCTTGGTGCTGTCAGTATTTGAGATACTGCATTGCAAGGAAATAATTTGGTATGACCATAAAAAGCATGTCAATTTCCTTCTATAAGCGCAATCCCTATTGCTTTATTTAGTCAATGGCAACTAACATTACATAACAAGATATACATAAAATGCCATTGCCTTGGTGCTGTCAGTATTTGAGATACTGCATTGCAAGGAAATAATTTGATGTGACCATAAAAAGCATGTCAATTTCCTTCTATAAGTGCAATCCCTATTGCTTTATTTAGTCAATGGCAACTAACATTACATAACAAGATCAAAAGGCCACTTCAAGGTCTGCTTAATGAATAGTCATCTCTCTTATCTAGAAAAACGTTTACCCTTCCTTACATGGAGGAAAAACATAACTGACCCGATAGAAGAAAGAGCTACAGAGTCTTAATAACTCAGAAACATCTCCTGATTACATTTGTCAACAATTTGTTTGTGTTATTCATAGAAAGGAAACCCCCAGGAGTGCAGCTTTTACTGGCAGTATGCAGCTTATGGCAGGTGTGAAACTGTGCACGGGGCGTCCAATCACCAACCACCCTC
The DNA here is from genome assembly GCA_019207045.1 of Branchiostoma floridae x Branchiostoma belcheri. Classification (NCBI taxonomy): domain Eukaryota; kingdom Metazoa; phylum Chordata; class Leptocardii; order Amphioxiformes; family Branchiostomatidae; genus Branchiostoma; species Branchiostoma floridae x Branchiostoma belcheri. The sequence continues at coordinate 12,265,117 of CM033035.1, forward strand.
ACTACGAGGACAGGGACCTGCGCAACAGGACCAAACAGGTGGGACAGGTGTTCAAGTTTCTTTGGCCTACATCAGTCATTGATGTACCTACCAGGTACCTGAGAATGTCTCAAACATCTGGGAATGTTTCAAAGTGGAAGTTAAATGTTATACCACAGTATGCATATATTATGTGCACTTTATTTAAATACTATTAGGCATGCCAAGTAAAATGGGCAGCGCACTAAGAAAGGTACATTGTATAAAACTGTACTTCTAGCATTACATAGAGCAATCTAGAACATCAGGCTCCTAAAACAAGAGTATTCCTTGCTTTCCACTAAAATTTGTGTTATAGATGATCATAGATGCAAATTCTTAATGTTTGTTCTTGTAATAATCTCCAAGCAGAATCTAAGATACTATCAAAGCTGGCAAAGGGGTATAACCGGCCAAAGGTAGTCAGATGGGCACTGGTAGCCAGACACTCCTGGGCTGGCTTCACTCCTCTGCCAGCTTTTGATGCTACCATAGGATCTTATGCTACCATAGGATTTGCTTGGAGATTACTCTTGTACATAAAACATGCCCGTTTCTTGCCCTCCATGCTCAGTTGTACCAGATCTATGGTAGGAGACACCCTCAGGAGGTCCATGCCATTCTCAGAGCTCACGGCACCAGCTACATCATTGTAGAAAACAGCATCTGCTATGAGAGAGGTCACAAAGTGGGCTGTCGACTGCGAGACCTTGTGGACATGACCAATCACCATGTGAGTACGATAGACTGTTCTCCATGGGGGACACTTATGCATGGGGGGGGATTTTTTAAATGCTTCAACAGTTTCATGCCTTTGATTTGAAGTCACTTCTGCTACATCAAAGCACAACTTTCATGCCTGGTTTTCCTCTTCTGATTGCAGATTATTGAAGGGATGACTAGAAGCTCCGAAGATCAACCCGCAACACATGCACGCTTTTGTCACGCCATTCAAAGTGGGGCACCAGAGTATAGAAAATACTTCACCATGGTTTTTCAGAACAAAACTTTCCGTACTTACAAAGTATCATAAAAACTTAAGAAGACTCTACCACTCCTCCCTATTTGGCTAGGGCACATTAAATTAATGTTGACATACAGAAACTTTTGTAGATTTTTTGACGTCGCATACCGTTTCAAAACCATCCTAGTGCATGATCATCTTACATGTATCTCTAGCAGATGTACCAGTGGCAGGTGAGCAACATACTTGCACAAGATTGTTTCAACACATGGATACTGCCTGCCCTCCATAAGTAGATCTGCTGGGTGTTTACTGATCACAGCGTTTTATACTTGGCCTCAATGACTTCTTTGTTATCTGATATGATATCCTAATAATCTGTACTGCATGGTACATGTGCTTTGTTTCCTACCGTATTAAATGGAATTGAACAGTTAAGCCGCACACACTTGACTTCAATCGTTATAATTATCGTAGAGTTATCTGTTTCCAGAGTTATCTCTTCGATGTGCTCTCTTTTCAGGAGAACCATACATTTCTTTATGCATGAATTTAAGTTTCTTCACAGTATACTAGTATAGTCACATTTCATTCCTCTGTCTTCTGCAAATAACTGAGAACCAAGAGATAATGTTGGTGTGAATAAAGTAATAGATAGCCCATGGGAGGGACATAGGGCCAGTCTCGCCCTCCTTGGGGTCTCCAAGTCTTAACAGAGGTATATCTTCTTGAGCACATGGCAAATTTCCCCAAAGCTTCTCTATTTCATAAGTCTTGCATATTGTTACTTTATTACCCCACAGTTTTGGGCCACAGTCACACACTACATTTTTTTTTTCATTAAAATTTTGCATGAACTAGACTGAAAACTTCTTTGAAGGTCCGATACACAGAAAATAGGTTTCTCTTCTTGGCTGAGGGGAAGTAGCCATGTGCTACGTGGATCAAAATCTTTATTCTCTGAAATCCCATGGATATGGATATTGGCCTGCTAACTAAATTCAAGATGGCTACCCAACAAATTTAACATACAACAGAAGACAAGACAAGAGTAAGTCAATTCAACATGATAACTTTATTCCCTGCCCCTTGGAAAATTCACATATCATAAGTCAGACGTTGAGATACAGGCAGATACAAAGCAGCTCCCTAACTACTTCACATACATGTAGGGCTAATTACTTTAGTAATCTGGCAGCACTATAGATAACCAGCAAATAATGGTAGGTTAGTGATGAACTACTCTGTATCTTTATGTGAACATAACTTATGCTTGACATACAGTTCCTTGTTAGCGATAACCAGTAGTTCCTCCCTACTTTTCCCTAGCTTACAAACGAAGACCAGCAAGAAGCTATTTGCAAGCAAGGGAAGTTGCTTAAAAGCATTTCCTTTCTAGGTGGAGTGTAACATAACAGAAAAATCTCTGTCAAAAAAGGAATAATAAGGGAAAGATTGAGTACACATTTTCTCTTATAAGGGTAACTTATCAGCCTTTCAGATAGGAGTCACTTGTTCACTAGTAGTCAAAAGATCTCCCTTTTACTGTACACCATGGTGCCTAGGAGCTCTAAATTTGACTGAGGAAAATAACAAAACAAATATCCCTTGCAAGAAAGCGACTAATTTTGAAATGTTACGGATGTAAGTAGATACAATGTGTGTCTAATCTACAACTAATGCTTTGGCACGTTTTCTCCTCTGTATACACTTTTTGTTTTTCCTCACATAGTTGCTGTAAAGTATGAGTCTAGTTATCTAGTTATAGTATTCCTGTATACTTACATAGCACCATTTGAAGTCATGCACACGAATGCACACCCTATATGATCTCTCAGCGAGATTCGAGACAATTTTGAATAGAAAAATATGTCTGTATACAAAATGATCATGCTTAACTTGCTGGAAATGTTAGAAAAGGACACATCACATAAAAATTGTGATGTTAACAGCTATTCTTACTCTGACTATATTTTCTCTACTGAGTAAAAAACCTGACTGTTGGTAACAAGATCTAAAAATCTACGACAATTATTACATAACATAGCACCGAGTTTTTTTTGGGAGAAGTTGTGAAACACATTGTTACAATAGCATGAAATACAAGCATAATTATGTCCAGAAATCAAAAATCCTATGTCAACATCTTTTTTTTTTGACAGGATAAAGAATACAATCACATTTACATATCAAACACTGGAGTTTTGTTGTCTAGTTTAGCCTTGGTTACTTCCCTCCTGTGATGCTCTCTGCTTCTGAACCGAATGGTCGTGGCCCACTGAACCCGGTGTCTCCTCGCGGAGGCTGATAACGCATGCAGACCTGGCACCTACTGATGCGCTGCCGCAGGTTACCAGCCTTTAGAGTTTCTGGGTTGGGCGTTCGGAATTCGGCGCCCTGTTCAACAGTTGTTAACCAGAAGCTGTACGTGGTGGCGTAGTAATTGCACGTGCCCCTGCCGTGACACTCTATGAATGGCGATGAGCGGAAGTCTTCCAGGCAAGACCCTGGCGATGCCAGCGCTTGTCCAGTGCCCTCTGCACCTGCACCAGTGTGCTGCAAGGACAAGGGAGGATACTCATTAAATGTTTTAATGTATCAGCAAACCAAGTCAAACCATGCATTACACAAAACCATATCATCAGAGTCGAACCATGCATTACACAAAACCATATCCGTACAAAATTACATCTGGGCTATAATCACAGCTTACACCATATTATGTTTCTCCTTTACTACTTGAGTGTTAAGAAATACACTTAAAAATCTGCTTTTGCCTTCTCATATATAATACATGAATTCATGCCAAGACAGAGATTAACTAAGGTAGAATTAGTGATGATTAAATGAGTGAAACTTCCATTGTTCCTTCAACATTCATATCTGCCAAATCATTCTTACATTGACCATTGTAGAGGCTTGATGAAGCTTGCTTTATACACTTCCATCTTTGATACTTTCATGAATATTACATGAATATTTATCTAGACCACAGCATGACTCACCATGACAAAGCTGTAGCCCATCCACAAGCTGCTCCAGCCGTTAGGACAGGGTGGGATGGTCAGGGCCTGACTGTGGATGGCCAGGACCTGGGCTGGGGCTTCACACACCACGCATCTACTGATGTACGGCTCGATGGCGCGGCCACGGATGGGCGCCATGCTCATGGTCATGGGCTCGGGGGTGGACAGCCAGTAGGAGTAGTCGTTTCTGGATGCCACCTGGCACTGGTTGTTGATGTTACAGAAGAGGAATGGCATGACACTGAACCTTCTCAAGCAGCTACCAGCCGTGCCTGTAAAGACAAAGATGTCCTTTAGTATCGGGAGCCTCTAGTACAGAAATATATAAGGATGTACAGAAATACTTATGTCCTAAAATAATGATTTACATTTACATCATGGCTACACAACCCATAACTACTTTCTTCTGTAGATCCTACATAGTAGACAGAGCTTTGGCAAAGTTTGGCACAGATTTGTCATTTCAGGTGCACCAAAGACAAAAAACCATGGTGATCAATGTTCTGTGTACTAACCTAGATCCTGTCCGTGTGTTCTCTCGTTGCCCTGTGTGTACAGCAAACTGTAACCGTCCATCATCTTGGAGGTGTATCGTGGGCACTCGGGCAGCTGAGTGGTCTGACTGTGTCTTGCGAAGATGAATCCTTGGTTACCACCGCTGGCACCTGGAGCACCTGCCTGTCCAGGGAAGCCAGGAGGACCAGGGGGGCCGCTTGTACCAGGGGGACCTACAAGAACACACATCAATAGTTCAGGTTGTACAGGCAAATGTCATACATCATGTGCATACTTGTTACAAGGTAGGCTCACTTGCAACTAGCTTCTTTACGTTTATCATCAACAAATTCAAAGAAAGTCCCACTGATAGCTTACACTTGTCTACCCTTACTGGTCTAAAATGGTCTTGAAGAAAAACTTTCCATACCTGTCAAAGTGCCAGTGCTTACCTTCTATACCTTCACAACAAATAAGTAAACATTGTTAAAACAACATTGTACACAGCCATTGTTGCAGACCTAAAAGCTGACTTAAACATCACTGTGGTGCCATGTTTAAATCTTCTTTCAAGCTTTGCAAAAGGACGGTTGTAACTGCCTCACCTTGCAGACCGGGGGCACCAGGGTTTCCTTTGGTTCCTGGGAACCCAGATCTTCCAGGAAGACCTGGGTTTCCTTTGGGACCTGGGAATCCAGGAGAACCAGGTGGGCCAGGCAGGCCGTCAGAGCCTGGGGAACCTGGCTGGCCTGGGCCTCCTGGGAATCCCGGTTCTCCCTTCAGACCAACAGCTGGTGGGCCGGGCAGGCCGGGATCACCCTTAGGACCGGGCAGACCTGGAACAGAGAAAAGACTGGTAAGAACACCACCTTCAATATAGAGCGGCCTGAATAATGCCTTTTACTTAGAAGTTGTACCACTGAAAAGATTCTGCAACACTCCGTTCCTATTGCAATTGGCGGACAGCACTTTTCTTTACCTAGAAATTTAGAAGGAAATCAAGACAGGACATAGCCAACAAGCTATAAGAAATAACCATCAAATTACCAGAGAAACCAGGGTTTCCAGGTTGGCCAGGGCCTCCAGGATTGCCAGGGGATCCGCGGTCTCCCTTTGCTCCTTGGAATCCACCAATGCCAGGTGATCCACGTTCTCCCTTTGATCCAGGGAAGCCAGGGGATCCAGGGGTACCCTACACAAGAATTCAGGAAAAAAAAATTGACAATTGTGACTATTTAAAAGGCACCACTATGGCCTACATGTATCTATGCTTTGAATCTATGCTTCTATAGTCTTGTCAACAACAATTTTCTTTTACATCTTAGTTCTTAGAAAAAGAAGGCACCTCACATGGTTGTATCATAAGAGACATTGCAGAATTTATTGTCAATGCTTGACTTACCATGGGGCCAGGTGGGCCAGGCAGCCCTCCTGAGACACTCCTGCCGGGCGGACCCATTGGACCAGGTTCTCCCTTCTGTCCTGGGAATCCAGAGCGACCAGGGTTGCCAGGGGAGCCCATGGGACCAGGACCACCTGTAACACAAAGGGAATTTCGTACAAACTGTAGGCGTAAAATGGAAACAAATGTGAAAATTTCTACAATAAAATGACACAACAACAGAACAATTTAAGAAAGAGAAAGAATAGTACAATACAACACAGATTGAACAGGCAATAAACAGAACATACCATCACGGCCAGGACCACCAGGAATACCAGCCTCTCCCTTCTGTCCAAATCCTCCTTGTCCGGGTGGGCCAGGTGGACCAGGTGGGCCGCCGAACCCGGGGCCACCAGGAACACCAGACTCTCCCTTAGCACCAGGGAATCCAGGCCGGCCAGGGGGGCCAGGAAGACCAGCTTCTCCTTTACCACCTGAGTGTTGTGAAGAAATACACTCAATTATCTGCTTAGCAACATGTTTATGCTCAATTATGCAGATGCAGCAAATCTGCTACATCTTTTATATACTTCCAGATGAGAGGGAGTCACAGATAGCAAAGAATCATTAGCAGAAGCTCACTGATTTCATGCTGACACATCTTAGTGAATATACATTTGGCACTTGATTTACTACATAAGGATTCATAATCATAGCCCACTATCTGCAGTCATTGAAATGTCCTACAGTTGCATTTCAGTTCCCCCCCCCCCCCGTGATATCTCCCCTTCACCTTGCATTAGTGACATCATGCTTCATATAAGTCACTTACCAGGTATTCCAGGAGGACCCTGCAGTCCAGGACCAGCTCTAGCAGGCTCACCCTTCTGACCAGGGAAACCAGGTGAGCCAGGGCCACCATCACGACCGGGACCGCCAGGAATACCGGGTTCACCCTTAGGACCGGGGAAGCCAGGAGGACCCTGGGGACCGGGACGGCCGGGACCGCTGGGTGGGCCGGGGTTGCCTCTATCTCCCTTTGCACCGGGGATTCCAGGGGTTCCTATGAAGTAAAAAGACCTATTGTGTTAAGACATTTTATGTAACTTATTAGGTGTTGGCAGTGGACATGTACATGACAAGGCAGAGAGAGAATATAGAGAATGCATAGAGGAATTCATTGCACCATTGAATAGGATTTAAATGAACAAGCTGACAAGAGACTAGGTGCTATTGACTAGCAGAGATGTGCTCCAGGGTGCAGCAAGAATATGGGTGCTGTACAGTGTTTTCTAGGTGCTTTTGAGTGGGGATGTGCAACAGTACAGTACATTGTACTTAAAAAATCATCTAGGTACAGGACTAAAATACTGGAACAGTTTTAAACACTCATGTATTCAAATTTCAAATTTTTTCGTCTCTAAAAATATCTTCTTCCTACCACAAGCTACATGTCTGGACCTGTACCTAAACCTCTACACCAGTACCAAAGGCATTCAGATACAGATTCCCCTTGTGATACTGATAGCCTGGATGGCAGACCCCTGCCCAATCTCAACAATATGTTTACTAATAGTAGCATTTATCAGGGTCTAACTTTAGAGTGCCTGTTGTAGAATTTCCTTCAGGACACATAACGATTTTCTCCGTAAAACCATGCTACAATCACACTTCTTTGACAGCGCACATCCTACATCAAGAAGACGTTGTTCATAAACAAACAGATGAATGTACGAGCTGTGATGTCCGGACTCCAGGGTGTGCTGATGACGTGTGTGTACCACAGCCTTGCTCACGACCTGTGGTGAACTGTCCTACCTGGGGGTCCAGCGGGTCCTTGTGCAGAAGCTTCAGCATCGCGACCTGGGGGGCCTTGGGATCCTGACAAACCTGGTTCACCTTTGGCGCCTGAAAAACCAGGTGTACCTGGCTGTCCAGGCTCACCCTGATAGTCAGAAACATACCAGTTAACCAGTGCCTGGGAATAACCCACATTGTGTAGCTAACCCCTATGCTAACATGTCAATCAATACAAATCCCAAGGTTCATGTGTGAGTGAGGTTTGCGGCCATCAATAACTTGTGTCCGTTATCCCACTCACACAGCTCCTGGGAATTGTATTGATGTATGCGTCACCGCGACACAGGAAGCCTGAAAGAGAAACGTCTGGTTAGTCCGGTCCGTCCGCACGTTGGCCGTCTGTGTTTACCTGGGGGTCCTGGGGCTCCACGGGCAGCAGAGGTGGCATCTCTGCCAGGCTGCCCAGGTCCTCCAGGTCTGCCGGGCTCGCCCTTAGCTCCAGGGAAGCCACTGCCTCCTGACCTGCCAGGCTCACCCTAAGGTACAGACAGGGAAACAGGACGGGACAGTTTACAGCAGGGGTTGGTCCAGCAGGGGCAGGGACAGGCTGGTTAGTCACAGTGTTCTCACCAGGTCTTTTCACAGCACATCTTAGTGCATCAAAGCCATGTGGTATGCGATGCATGCGATATGGGGTTCGGGGGAATCCTCCTTCTGAAAATCTTTCAATTTCTAACCCCCTGGAACACTATTTCCTGCATTTTGATGGCCAATTTTGATGGAAAATATAGTCAACTTTATTTCACTTTTGTTCTTAAGCTATAGAAAACTCCCTTTTGTTGGTTGAAACACAGCATAGGGGCCCAAATTACAGCATAGGAGATCAAAATCACAACATAGGCGCATAGGAACCCCATATGCTGAAAAGGCCTGGCGAGAATACCGTCAGTCAGATATCCAAAACAAACAGGAAGTTAATACTGTTAATGCAAAGCCGCACAGATCTGTAAGTAAGAGAATATCAGGGCAGAAAGGGTTACTAAATGATACTGTCGAACATGCATCAACTTAACGTGTACTCTTCCATATGCAAAGCAGTTCTGCAGGCAGTTTTCTGGATTATATGTTGGGTACTGTCAAACTGAGATTCCTCCGAACATGTTGTGTTATGAAGGTTTATAGTGAAAGACAGCACGTTACTAAAGGTTCGGGTTGTTCCAGGAAAATGGGGATAAAATTCTTCTAAAAAAAAAAACTTGCCTAATTTTGCCCAAAAGCAAAGAAGGAGATTGGTGATTTCAAATAATTGGTAAAATTCATTACATTTTATTTCAATGTCATTTTTTCTTGCTTTTTTACATCCCTATCTTTATCCCTGGAACAATCTTTAACTTTATTTCTACCTAGCATTCTCATTATATAAATAAAAAATAAAAAAAAAGGTCAGGAGCACACCATATTTTTGTGTGTAATCAAACAGGGACTGAGAAACCATGTAGGAGAAGGAAAGGGCTGTGAAAGCAAAATTAAGCTTCAAGTGTTCAAGCTGAAGCAAAATTCTGAATGCAATCTGAATTTATTCAAACCTTGCTCCTGGTTATGTAACTTTTTTGTAATTGATGCATATTGTAAGAAAGCAAAGCAATTGTAAATTTGAAAATTAAATATTTTCTGGCATAAAAAGTTGGATGTGCTCTAGGATTATAGCTACACAGCAAACAAAGGAGGTAAGCTAGTAAATGATAATTAATACAAGGTAACTACTAAATCCCAAGAATAAAAATCAAAAGGAGCTTAATATTATGCATTTTAGTACATGTTCAACTGATGAAGCATTCTATGATCAACATAAAAATTCTTACACAATGCAGTATTCTTCAAGCAGACAAAGGAAGCAGGATTTAATACGATTAAAAACACATGAAGTATTAAAAGTATAGAATAAAAATTATATCTGCTAGTGCTTTAAAGTGAACGTTTAACCGTGTATTATACTTAACCCCCCTCCAAGCACAGGTTTGTTTTCAAAACGAAGTCATGATGTTACCTTGCGTCCGGGAAGGCCAGGAGGTCCGGGGATGGCACCACCAAAGCCGGGTTCACCCTTCATTCCAGGGAGGCCTGGGTTGCCGGGCTGTCCAGGGCCTCCGGGGAAGCCTGGGTCACCCTTAAAGCCAGGTCCACCTAAAAGGGGATGAAGATTTGACGTCATTCATTGATTCAAACTATACGGACTCTTATTCCATATAATGTACCAAAGGATTGAATGTAAATAGTATCATCACTATCACTTAACTAATAAAAGGAATGTGTGATCTGTGGAGACTTAGGATATAGGATGAAAATAACTGAATTTTTCCCTGTAAAAAACGGTTTTGTCTAACCTCGAAAGGTGACATGGAAAGATCTGGAAGTCACAACTTACCTGGGCGTCCGGGGATGCCAGGTTCACCCTTTGTTCCAGGGAAGCCAGGGCTACCAGGTGAGCCAGGGATTCCGCCCTCTCCTTTAGCACCAGGGAAGCCAGGTGGGCCAGGTGGACCGCCAAGGCCAGGGTTGCCCTTGGGACCAGGTGGGCCAGGGAAACCAACAGTACCAGGCTGACCGTCCTGACCTAGAGGGGGCAACAAAAAGAACATCATAAGTTAAGTTTCTGATCTGTAGTACAAGTAAGGCTGATTATTTTCAGTAAAGAAGGTATCTGAAATTCCTCATCAGTGCTAGCACTTGCCTGGGAATCCTGGGTCTCCCTTCGGTCCTCTCAGTCCAGCGGGCGGTGGGGGTCCAGGTGGACCGGGCAGTCCAGGGCCTCCGGGGAATCCAGCTTCACCCTTCTGTCCAGGGAAACCAGGGCCTCCAGGCTGACCAGGGCCGCCAGGAATACCAGGTTCTCCTACACACAGCAGCATATTACAATGTCAAACAACATCAGCGCAAAACAGCATCTAATAACATCAATTTTTTGCCTTCCAAAAAATGTATTTCATGTTTCCCTCTGAGAGACATTAAGTCTAGCAGAGCTTCAGACAGTATCGAGAGACAAGATATGGTTTGGCGGCAATATTACATTTAGTTCTAATGTGATTGACAAAAATCGGCAGCTGTGTGCCAATATACTCTTATATGCTTGAGTGCTACTGTCAACTCTTCTACTCATTTCATGACTGTACTAAGTTCAACTACTTTGAAACAAAGATAATGTTGTCTAGTTTTCATCCTGTTGAATAAGACAGTGCTATTTACTTACCCTTGGGGCCACCAAATCCAGCAGGACCAGGGGGTCCCATAGGTCCAGGTCCGCCAGGCAGACCCATGACACCCATCTCTCCCTTTGGTCCTGTAACAAAAGAAAATGAAAATTTCATACACTAACAAATATTTCATATAAGTAAACCCTAACCTTTCACCATTGTATCTCTTACTCAACACATAAACTCTAAATCCTATTGTACAACTATCTAATATTTCCACTGAGTTGTTGCAATGCAAACCAAGTAAAAAAAAGGGAATGTATGTACCAGGGAAGCCAGGGCCTCCATCCAAACCACGTGGTCCAGGCAGTCCAGGTGGTCCGCCCAGGCCAGGTTCACCGGGAGCTCCGTCACGGCCTGGGTCACCCTTCGCACCGACACCGCCAAATCCAGGAAGACCTGGCTCACCCTTCTGTCCAGGGAATCCACCACCACCTGAAAAGAACAGAAACTGTGTTGGTCACAACCTTAAGGCACAGACCCAAATAATTATTGAATTTCTGTCACTGACAGTATAGTTGCATAGTTCTGTAGCAAGGTGGTTACATTCAAGTAGAAACTGTTGCTTCATTCTTATGAAAACATTGTCTCTTTATTTCAAACACACACACTACGAATTAAACATGTTGAATACTCCATTACTTCATGTGAGCTACATGTGAGCTACATGTGGGGGTTTCATTAACAAACACAAGTGTAGGAAAAAAATTTTCCTTACCAGGGGGTCCGGGTGGTCCAGGGGGTCCTTGAGGTCCAGGGAAGCCTCCAGAGCCACGACCGGCCTCACCCTTAGGTCCAGGGAAGCCATCTAAACCAGGGTTACCAGGCATGCCTGTGGGAAACAAGAATGAACATATTAAACTCTGTTGTCTCCCAATCTGTGTAGTGTTTTAACAAAAAAGGAGTTAAGTTTGGGAGCCAAAGCAACCGTGCAAATAAGATGTTGAAGGTCATACAAAATATGTTGAACTTGACTTACCAGGAGGTCCAGGTGGGCCAGGCTGTCCAGGGGGCCCAAGTGATCCTGGGCCTCCGGGGAAGCCAGCATCTCCCTTAGGTCCGGGGAATCCATTTCCTCCAGGGGGGCCGGGGGGTCCGGGAAGTCCGCCACCACCACTGAAGCCAGGCTCACCCTACAAACAACATGTCCAGTTATCACATTGTATCATTTCCCAACAAAAGCTGTTTCTTCAAGAAGGAAATCTTTGCCTGCATCTATAGAAAGATTGCTTTTTCATGGACTTTTAACACTGTTTCTATCTCTGTATGGAAGTACCAAGTGAGATGTCCAGTACTCACATTGTTTCATTTTGTAACAAAAGCTGTTACCTCCAGAAGCAGATGTTTGCCTGCATCTATGCAGATTGCTTTTTCCTGGACTTAATAAGCAATGTCCCTATCTCTCGATGGACATACTAAGTGAAGATAAACCATGACCACAAACCTTCTGTCCAGGGAATCCAGCACCGCCAGGCTGACCGGGACCGCCAGGAAAACCAGGATCTCCTTTCGGACCGGGGAAGCCGGGCACACCAGGCTCTCCCTTAGCACCGGGCAGACCTTGCCCACCAGGACCAGTGCCGCCAGGAAGACCAGGTTCACCCTTCTGTCCAGGGAAGCCATCCATACCAGGTTGTCCGGGACCACCAGGGCCGCCTATGGGTAAAATACAACAAAAACTTCATCAACAAGTATTCATGTTTATCTACCTTCGTATGTAACTTTGTTGATAAGTGTTTACTATGATCTAACACTGGAAAAAACAGACTTAAAATCTGAAGATCTCGACGACCAACTTCTTGAGATGTAATGTATTGGTCATATAGACCTCAAGATACAAGTATAGACATAAAAATTGATTGCAACAAAAGCATTTGTCACAAATCTTCTTTACTGATGACTCTCATCTTACCTGGAAGTCCAGGAGGACCGTTCAGACCAGGTGGACCAGGTGGGCCTGGCATACCAATAGGACCAGGTGCGCCAATCTGGGATGAGCCAATGGCAGGTTCTCCTTTCTGGCCTGGAAGAGATGACACACAAAAATTGTCTTCAATCTGAAGAGGTTTACACATAACTACAGCTGATTAACATACACGTGTCATGTTAACACAATGCTTCTGAGAATACAAAAACGCTTCTATTTGTACTGTCTGGTATCCTACCAGTCATTTTTTAAAATCTATTCCAATGATAATTATGGAAACTCAAAATTGAGATTTAGTCTGATGTTTCCTTACCTGGGAAGCCAGGTGTACCAGGGGCACCAGGGAAACCAGCATCACCCTTGGGGCCTGGGGCACCGATGCCACCACCTGTTGCTAAACCGGGAGGTCCTTGTGGGCCGGGACGGCCAGGGTTACCAGGCTGGCCGGGTCCTCCATCAAAACCAGGGTTGCCAGGTTCACCCTAACAAAACCGTGCAATTCAGCTCAACTTTATCTTGTAATGTTGCATACGAATGGTGCGCTTCTTGAATGAATACCAAACAATGGAAAAAAAATAATACTGTCTTTCTGAGGTGTTAATACCAATGGATACTCCAGTTTTGAAGGGATGAGAGGGTAAGGTAACATTGTGTGACGTACCTTTGCTCCAGGGAAGCCTGGAGTTCCAGGAGGTCCAACCAGACCACCGACAGCATCACGACCAGGACCACCAGGCTGACCAGGCATGCCAGGATCACCCTTGGGTCCGGGGAAGCCTGGAGTTCCAGGCTGAGGACTTACAAAGCCAGGTTCACCCTTCACACCAGGGAAGCCAGGGGCGCCGGGACGGCCAGCTGGGCCCTGAGAACAAACAAACAAATAAACATTGGCCTATCACTACAGGCAGGCAACATCCTTACTTTGTGTTGAATCATAATAATTGGACAGAACCTTTTGCATTACAAAACCTTGTACAGGAATTTGAATATAACTTCATGCTTAATTTAAGTCTTTACACGCCATTACATGCAGGGTACAGTAGAAGCCATTTAATTGCACAACGGATTACTGCACACTTCTGTTAATTGCCCGAACCCCCAAATCCCAAAGCAGGGCGGTCCAGCTAGATAACTTCGCATTATTGCACCATGGTTAAGTGCTGGCAAATGGGGTGTGCAATTAAGCGGCTTCTACTGTATACTTTTAACACAAGGAATAGTCACCTACCGGTGGACCATCCAAACCTCTCCCACCAGGGAATCCGGGTTCACCCTTGGCACCAGGGAAGCCTGGAGTGCCAGGTTGTCCTCCACCTACAGTCTGACCAGGTGGGCCAGGGAATCCACGATCTCCCTTGGGTCCGGGGAAGCCAGGTGGGCAGCCGCCACATGGCTCTCCTTTGGGACCTGCAATGCAGCAATCATAGTACTTATAGAGGATTCAGCTTATGGTTCTTCTCAGAGTTACCATAAAGACAATTTCTGTACCTACATGCTCAAAGGTATCACAGTGCACAATGTTGTCCTTTTGGACCCGCAATGCAACAATTATAGGTTTTGTAAAGGATTAAAGCTTTTAGTACTTACTAAAATAACCATTAACAAGTCTTAAGTACCTGTATACTCAAAGGTAATGCATATGATGCTGTTTACAAAAGGTTACTAGTACTGTAAATTTGCAATTTTGGTACCTACATGCTCATACTTATTACAGTTAGCACTTAGACAATTTGATGTACCTATGGGCAACACCTGTAAGAAAAAAAGAGTACCTGGGAATCCAGGTGTTCCAGATCCGCCGGGACGGCCAGGACCGCCAGGGCGGCCAGGTTCTCCAGGTGGACCCATCGGGCCCTGTGGACCAACTCCTCCAATGGCCTGGCCAGGTGCACCAGGCAGACCTGAAATGTTCATTCAAACCATCTTAGAACACTATAAAGATGAATGGTTGCCTGACAATCACAACTGACAGCATCAAGGCAAGGATAAAGGCAAAAATCAGCAGAAATTAAGGCATTGTGTGGTTCTGATTTTGCTCTTCCTTAGTAGGCAAACAACTCTAAGGCCTGATTGTATCTTTGACCTCAGCATATCAGACCAAAAATACTATGATCTTATTAAACATATTCATGCTTTTACCTGGAGCACCGGGGTTTCCTCTATCTCCCTTAGCACCGGGGAATCCGGGACCACCAGGGCGTCCAGGTGGGCCTACACCGCCACCAACAGTTGCTCCAGGCAGACCGGGTTCTCCCTTCTGACCAGGCATTCCGCCACCGCCGGGTGGGCCCTGGGGTCCATCACGTCCTGGGACACCTATTGGGTACACAGAAGTACATCTTTTAACACTCGCACTCTCAATCCAGTCAGCAAGAACAAGGAACAAAAGGAAGTGTACGAGGTCAAAAGGTAATCATAGTGCACAATGCTGTTACAAGTGGTAACTGTAAATTTGCTAGTTAGCAGCACTTCAAAATTTAGAGCTTTTAGTACATATTATCAACATAATGGATATTTTGCTTGGGTTTCTGTTGCTGTGAATACAGTTAACAAAACAAAAAAAAAAGCTAATACTACAAGATTTGCGACATTGCCGTGTGTTGAAACTGTACCTGGCTCTCCGGGGGCACCAGGGAAGGATTGACCACCAGTAGCAGGGCGACCAGGTGGGCCGGGACGACCAGCGGGGCCGGGGTAACCTTTGGGGCCGCCAAAGCCGGGAAGACCTGGCTCTCCCTTCTGTCCGGGGAATCCACTACCTCCAGGTCTTCCTGGGGCACCCTGGGGTCCGGGAACTGGTCTGCCACCAGCTGTAGCTGCACCCTATGGGGAGGGGAGGGGGAGACACAGACATAAGGTACATGTATGGACTGTATACAATGTTTGCATATGAGATATCTTATCGCTGTGTGGACATGCACGATTCTTCCAAACGGTTTGAGTTTGACTTACACCAACCAATACTGAATTTCCATAGGTGTTTGCCACAGGAATAGAAGATGTACATTGTACAGACAGGTTTACGTGTACTTATACTTACAGGTGCTCCTGGTGCACCGGCTCTACCGGGAAGGCCTGGTTCTCCCTTCTGTCCAACAAAGCCAGGGCCGCCAGAGGTGCCAGGTTGGCCGGGGTCACCTTTTTGTCCCTAAAGAGCAAGAGGATATTGCAACTCAACCATCTTATCAAATCAATCTAAGCATACACAAAGAAACAAGGCAAACCAATTCAATTGAACAAAATATAACAACATTAAATTACAATCCATTTAGACTTACATCATTAGCACAAGAGTTAACACTTAATGACGTGCATTGACATAGCAGGTGGACATGTAAAAGAACTTTAAATTTGGAACATGATCTGTAAACTATGACATCAAAGCCAACAAAACACAAAAAACTTGTTCTTACTACTCATTGGATAGTTTTGGTCACGTAACAGTTGTGTCCATGCAAAGAGGGTATAACTGAATGCAGTTCCAATAACATATCAACACCAAATCTACTGTTACCGGGTGCCTACTGACAGAGACTAGTGCTACTCACGTTGAAGCCAAAGGGTCCGGGTGGTCCAGTTTGGCCAGGGAGACCCTGTGAGTGAACGAGGACAGACACCGTGAACGTGAACATTTCACATCAAGACTTCACTTTTTACTCACATTAAACCCAAAAGGTCCGGGTGGCCCATCCTTGCCAGGCTTACCCTGTAGGTAAATATGTAGATCAAGCACTCCAACAATCATGCATTAGTGAACTTACTGTTCCTGCTTCACATTCCTGTTAATATCAAAATTTAACATCATTTTGTACATGGATACTGTAGGATTAGGTTGGGTGTATACATTAACATTAGAATGACTTACTTAACAACTAATCACACAATGAGAAACAATAGAGTTAATATCAAATCCATGTGTCCATTCAGGGGATAGTAAAAGTTATGCAATAAGCCAGTAAGCCTTCAATTCAGCTTCAGCATTAGACCATTTTCAATACTGTTATAATCTAAGACAGCATAGAATATATATCTATATGGTCCAGGTACTCTGCATTGCCTTCAAAAAAATCACGACTCATGAGTAATATGCAGGTTTCCAAAACAGTCTTTAGTTGTGTTAAAATGTTGTGTTAAAATGTTTTAACTACAGTAAGTAGGACAGTTCAAAAGTAATGAAACAATGATATCTTGTAAGAGTAAATCTCAGTACTCACAGGAGGTCCGGGGATGCCTGGTTCTCCTTTGGCACCTGCACCGCCAACAGCTCCAGGTAGGGGCGCCGGTCCTGATACACTCTACAGTTCCACAGAATAAACCATTGTTGATAAGAGAACAAACAATAACATACAGCACACTTACAGGACTTCCGGGGCGTCCGGGTTCACCTTTGGGCCCTCTTTGCCCTTGGGGTGCCGGGTATCCAGGACAGCCCACTGGACAGCCATAAGGGCAACCAACGGATGGACAACCTCCGCCTCCTCCCGGCTGTATGCAGGAGAATCAAACATCAAGTGCAACCTGTCATGCAACAATGCCTCCAGGACAATAGGGGTACAATTTTGGTACTCTGTAGAACATATACTGACATGTACTTGAATTCTCAATGTGACAATTTAGTTAACATCCCTACAATACAAAGATATGATGATGAGATATTTGTTAATGAGTTTGTTGAGTGTGCAATTGCAATGTATGACCTATGATTGTGTGATGACCTGGATTGATTGTCATTGATAACATACAATTGATTGTCAATTTAACCATCTCCATTCAGCTAACATTTAGTGTGTTACTTTGCATGAAACTTCAGGCCCAATTTAGACTTATCCAACCAGCTGAAATTTTTATTTTCAACTATGAAAATTTCACGAATTGCTCCAGATAATCTTAAGTAACTCGATCAAAAACCTCAACAATGTTTTTTTACTGAAAACTCGTAGAAAATCCAAAATGAACTGTACAAGTTGTTTCCTTCTATATCCAAGATTCAAGAGAATGAGCATGCTATTTCCTCAGTGCGACTTGTCTAGAACATGCCGAGATGATTCAGTAAGAACTATGGCTGCACTCACAATTGCTGCAGATTTGATAAAAAGTTCATACAGAAACTCTCATCATATGATGGTACTGGTGTATTTATGCATGTGAAAATGTGGACGTCAGAATCATTGTCACACAGATGTGTTAGCAAGGACGACGTTGTCACAAACAAAAAAGCTAGCCCACTTAAAACGTGCATACAACAGTATGCAGCTAGACAATGGAGGTCAAGACAATGACCAGTTCTACAAATGTATGTAAATGATGGCCATTGTTAGGTGACTTTGGTGAGCAAAAATGTATTTTGACAGATGGAATATGCCAGACATCACGAAACAAAGTTCAAGTTGATCAGAATTAAAGTACCGTATAATAGTGAAAGATATCACTTAACAAAACTACGAAACAAAACTGTGTGCAGAAGATTCAGAACTTTTTTTGATGGCAACGAACAATTTTTGCGACAAACTTTTCTTGGTCCTTTTTTCTTCTGAATTTAACAAGCAATAATTTAGTATTTCTTCATACAATTAGACAAATTCCTTTTAGGCAGTTCGTTTAAGAGCCATGCGAAACTTAAAGTACCAATTTCAAGTTTTCTCTTAAAAACAAATTCCATCTTTCTGGGGGCATGAGGGGAGGCATTGCGTAATTAATGATGACAGCCGGTTGCAGTTGATGTTGGATGCTTGCCCTGGAGCCGTACACAAAAGCCACTACAAGCTGGGACTAAGCCATGCACTGCAGCCATGTTCAGCAGCACACTTCTCTGCACTAGAAAACTGGAAAAAGCAGCAGGTTAACAAAAGCAGGGCGGAAATCTAGCAAACAACAAAAGCTCAGTCATGTGCATTTGTGTTCTTCTGTCATGATTCCACTTAGCATACAATCATTTTATACACTGTGTGTACATGTATGTAATACTTGTCATTAGATTACACAAAATACATGTTAATTTTCACTTTTCTAAAATAGATTTAAGATACATCTTTCACTGATGAACAAGTAGTCACTAAGTTGCAGCTTGATATGCAATTTGTTACACATAAAGCTTTGTCACTTTCATATCTTGTGCATACAATGTCCTACAAGTCAAACAACAGAACCTATAGTGTCTGTTGTAAAAATGTGTCCACTTACGGCACCAGGGGGTCCGGCAAGGCCTGGCTCTCCCTTCTGGCCTTGGAAACCAATGGGTCCCTATAAACAAAGAATATCAATTACAATCTCGTAGATACTCACATTACAAAAAACGTACTTACAAGAAACAGTTCATGTGCTGCATATTGTATAGATAAATAGGAAAGCGATATATAATATTCATTCCTATTGCAATTGCATCAGAAAAGGTGATCATGAATGATACACAACGTTCTTTCCCTTACTGTGGTATTTTGCTGTTGTCTTCTTCGAAAATTATGAACAAAAGTACATTGTTTCTAGTTGCAAAAAAGACAGACACAACAATAAATATATAATACAGATACTTACTGCTGCTCCTGCTTCACCCTTTTGTCCCTTTTGAGCCTTAAATAATTGGGGAAAAAATAAAAAGACATGTTACCAAAGAGCAAATCAAATAGAAATGTCTATTACCTGCTTAAAACATTAACAGCAAAAATGTCTCAAATTGTCTTCAGCAAATTAAAATCCAATGAGAGCCAATGCAAGCAGCCAAATGGATGTCATGAAATTAATGAATTTATAAAAACGTGTATTGAAGCAAAACTATTCTTAGACTTAAACGTTGATAGAGAAATTAATATTATCCAACCATACTTCAGCAATCTCAGCCTCATATCAAAATATACAATATACGTCTTCTTACAGGGCATCCTCGACATTTTTTTAAAGAATCAACAAAATATGACCAACCAGTTTTAACTGATGATGCAATTATACTTACAAAGATTTGTCCGGGGAGTCCGACTTGTTCTCCTAGAATGCCAGGAGGTCCAGGTGGGCCGGGTAGACCACCCTCACCCTTAGCTCCCTTTGGTCCTTGGAAGCCCAAGCCCATATCACCTTTCTCTCCTTGGAAGCCTCTGGGACCAGGGAAGCCCTAGAAAAGAACCAAAGATCAACTCAAGGATGGAACATCAGTTACATCACCACCAAAAAAGGTCAAGAAAATTGGAATCATTATTGAAGGTAAAAAAATGTGTCTTCTTCTTTACCTTTGAGCCTTCAAGTCCCCTGTCTCCTTGTGGGCCAGGAAGTCCGTTAAGTCCAGGTGGGCCCTGTAATAAGAAAGAACCATCAGATTTGAAGCACCTACTTATAATAATTATCAAGTACACACTACATGTATCTGGACCAGAGGAATCTCAACAGCCAAGTGCAATGACATAACTAAAAAGTTGGGAACCATTCAACAATAGCCTGACATACATGACACATATAATAACATATAACATCATTGATGTTGCATCAGACAGCTTTGACATTAACCAAACATTAACATAAAGTTAAATATTCTCATGGAAATGTTGACTAGTACTTACAGGTAGTCCATTTCTGCCAACATCACCTCTGTCTCCCTGAAAGCACAGGAAAATTGCTTGCTTAATCTAGAATTCTATCATTATGTGAATGATTCTGTTTTAATTCTTATTCCAAACTTCTGACAAACAATTCATATGGAAAAATCAGTATGCATTTTTGTATGAATTTCAACTTTTTTTATTTCCAACAACAACAAAAAACTACGGTTACATACCTTGATCCCTTCTCCAGCACCGCCAGATTCACCTGGTTCACCTTTTGGTCCATCAAGTCCAGGCAAGCCCTGCAAACAGGCAAAGGCAAATGTGTTACAACCAAATGTCTCCACTCTTGGGGTGTAGTCAAAAATCAGAGAGTATCAGAGCAAATGTAATTGTGACAAATATCAAAAATTCTCTTACCGGAGTACCACCTCTTCCTGCTGGGCCTGGGTTACCTCTGGGTCCGAGATCTCCCTGTAGAATAAAACAAGTAAGAGACGATATGTTATAAAAGAATCACACAAATGTAACAAAAGTTTAATGTCACACATGTTTAATGACGACTATCTTACTTTAATCACACAAATCCAATTCTTGATTCTTCAGTAAAATGCTTAAGTTACTTTGTGTTTCTGTTTTTCAGCCTTCTTTAGACATCTATTTCCTTAGAACTTGATAACAGCTGGTAGAATAATCCAGGAATCATTGTTTGCAAATTCAAACTGTAAAGAAAGACCTGTGATATGTTATGTACATGTCAAGTTACTTACTTTTGTTCCATTGCAGCCATCCAACCCAGGAGGACCCATAGGTCCTTCCAATCCTGGCAAACCCTGAAATAGTGTACGAAAAATGATATTATTATCAACATACTAGTACATATAGCATTCCAGCATGCACACAACAATATTAACCTGTAGATATTTCACAGCTTTATATAATTCACATGTTAACAGTTAACAAGACATACAAAACTTTCCAGAGTAGCAATGTCACTAACATGGAAATGTGAACCTCAAGCTGACAGTAACAGCCTTCAATACTGAAAACTTACTGGAATTCCTGGAACACCGGCAAAGCCTGGAATGCCTTGTGCACCCTTCAGAAGAAGAAATAAAGTGAAATTAAGTTTTGGGTACAGAAATGCACAAGTTAACACATCTGCATTAGAATAAAAGGATACATCAAAATTGAGCAATAAAACAGACATCATAACTCACCCTGATTCCCTTTGGTCCCATAGCACCTTGGTTTCCTCTTGCGCCCTTAATAAACAAAAAAAGAAAAACTTCAGTGTCAAAATCTAACAGGGAACAAGCATTTTCTATTTACCCATAAATATCTTGC
Organism: Branchiostoma floridae x Branchiostoma belcheri; assembly: GCA_019207045.1. Classification (NCBI taxonomy): domain Eukaryota; kingdom Metazoa; phylum Chordata; class Leptocardii; order Amphioxiformes; family Branchiostomatidae; genus Branchiostoma; species Branchiostoma floridae x Branchiostoma belcheri. The sequence continues at coordinate 12,286,855 of CM033035.1, forward strand.
TGTAACAATAATACTATGACAACAATCCTAACTACATGTGTACAAAACTTTGCTACAGTTGTTTGCTTCAGCTATCCTCTGGGACGTAGTTACCTTCTGTAATTGTGCGGGTGTTCAAGAAAAATATTATAGTTGGCGATACTTCCGACCCAGGCGGGTAACAAGGTGACAAGTTACACTGGCTAGAGTCCATACAGACAAAATAATGGCAATGTTAAATCCAGACATCTTTCCATGCCACTAGTCACTGGCATTTTTGGCTTTAACAGATTTTCTCAGGCTGCTTTTGATTAGCTCAGTCTTTTTAGTAAAAGGCTGAACGTGTGTATATTGGCAACTTGGAGAAAGCAGAATGTCACGTATGGATATAAGGTGACTCTTCCTTCTTACATCCTTCTTAAATTTATATCTTTGTTTTTTGGCTCTTGCTTTGGAATTTATAAAAAAAAACATTGCTGAGGCTCAAACAGGTTGGGCAAATTAGCAAATTAAAGTTAAAGGAAATATCTTAACAACTTTTTAGTAAAAGGAAAAAAGACTTCTGCATGTGATAAGGATCTTATCATAAGAGCCATAGTGCTTAGAGTCTAAAGCTGTAATCCTTGGTTGAAAATTTTTCACACATGTTATTTGTGAAAACTGTCCTGATTTGAAGTTACTCAAAACACATGTCATTATACAGTAGCCTGTTTGGAGAGGCTTTAACTCAATTGGTCTGATTGGGAGATCCAATTATAATGTGCACCAAACAGCCAATACAAAAAGACAAAACTTTTCCAAGCTGTGACATGAAGCTTATTATATGTAGCTTGCAACTAAGTCATTTTTAGTTCTTTCACACAGAAATAAAGTTTCTCCTCTTCAGTTCCAATGTCGATATCTGAGTAAGTTGATATCTGATTCCGTGGCAATTGTTTTAGTTTTAGAAGTGAATAAATCTCAGGGTCCACAGCACATGGTAAGTTTTACTAAAAGTATCAAAATTTAGATTACAATTTGAGATGAGGACAAAACCAAATTCACCTCAATGAAATACAAAGGAAGTAATGAATATGGAAACCTTGACTTTGCAAGGCAGCCATCATTCACATGTAGGGTTAGGCAAAATACATACATAGCTTACAGCTTGGTGGTGAAGTGGAGTTAGGCATCCAGACAACATGCCACCCTGCCTTCCTACATCAGGGTCCTATCAACTGACTGTTTAGCTAGTTAGGTAGGAATGTCCTCATCTTCCAGAAACCAAGTATCAAATGGACACAAACAGTGATTGACTTGACTACAGTATCCAACAGAGACCAGGCATGTCTTTTAGTCATCTTGCCTTTCTAAGCTTTATTTTAAGCAAATTCCAAGTTTTGGTAGCTACCTTGCTTGTCACTGGCATAAATAAACTTACAATACCTGGTTCACAGTCATATAACAGGTATGATATTCTACCTAATCAATATGAATACATTTGTACTTTAAGTTAACATTGGTATCTTTCTCTAAGTTGGGAAAAGAGGAAGGGGTTGCATTTATAGATGTAATTTCAAAGTAGGTATTACAATTACAATTTAGCAGTCTTGGGTAGAAAGCTAGACGGTGTGAATTCTGCTGTCCAGATACACTTTTCTTATCATGCTAACTTTGTTTGACAAGATGTAACAAATTTGCTGTCAGACTTTTACACCAGATTTCAGAGTAGACATTTCAGAGTAACATTTCTGCTTGACCAGGCTGTCCAAAAGTTGACCCCAACAAGAAGCTGAGGCAACTTGATATGGGGAAAAATATAAAATGCTGACATGCTAGAAGCTCTTCTTCAGCTACTGTACTACATGGTTCCTACATTGACATATACGTCTCAAACTTTTTACCTTTTCCTTTAATAATCTGTTCATGTTGTGGTCCATAACTCTACTGATAGGTGGTAAGATACTGTCTGCAACCAAAACCCAGGTTGCCACATCATCAGTTCCCAACAATCCTTTGGCCCCAGGAAATAGGAAACATATGTCTGAGAGATATGCTGTGAATTCAAATGCAGATAAGAGCTGCCCAGTCTGGGAAACTTGTGGTGTGTTCAACTGGGTCGAAATCGGAAACTTTGGGTTGAATAGACTGCCGACTGAATTCTCAGTCAGGTCAGGATAATTCCGGTCAAGTTCCTGCATTTTGACCTGATCTTTAAGTATGTTAAGGTCCCGTCTGCTTCATCTTTCAACAATACAAACCTCTACTTGCTGCAGAAGGTGTGAACTCACCTAAACTACAACACAAACGTCAACCTTAGGTAGATGCTTCTTAGAACGAATCTCTTTTGGTGTGTGAGGCTACTTTGAAACACTCATCATTTGTTTTCCATACCAGTAGTCCCTTTGGTCCTGGTGGTCCCTCTAGTCCTTGGAATCCTGGTAATCCGGGAGGTCCTTGTAGACCTGGTAGTCCTCTTTCACCCTAAAAATAAAACACAGATGAAGTGATGCTCAATAGTACTCTTGTAGAAGTTCAAATAAAGAACAAGAAAACTGATGACAATGTTCAGAGAAGAGTGGAGAAAGATTCGTGTCCACCAACCTTGGTTCCTTTTGTTCCATTGCAAACACATTTTCCTGAACAGCCTTCACATGCCTGCAACACAAGATAATAAAAAATGTGATGAGAAAACTTACCTATACTGCAGGTAAAATGTACATATAAAATCAAAATAGTTTTGGCAAGGTGTCATTATCATCATCATCATTAGTTGATGCAGCATGTTTGTGAAACCCCACACATTGTAAGATTTTATATACCTGAAGATAAACAGTAACGCGAGATATTATTGGCCATTTCGAACCATGGTTATACTACATTAGGATTACACTTAGCGAAGGCAAAAAAATCGAAAACTAGTTTGAGGTGGTTAAAAATGCTTCTATTCTAAGAATGTTCAGCAGAATCAAATCGAAGGTCAGCTCCTAAAAGTAACAGAATGATTTATGTCTTTCTTAATTTGACCCAGCTCTTTGGTGATTCATAATGCAAGGCCATTACCAGCACCCTGTTTGTAGGTCAGGGATCCAGAACCTGTCGCCCCCACACAGCACAGGCAGTCAACTTACAATTCGGAAAGCCTGGTCTTACAAAAACATATCAATAATTGTCTGTTCTTCAGTCAAGTTTGTGTTTTCTACTTCTGATTTTGGGGCAGTTTGTTGAGGGCATGTGGTCGTTTGAGCCTAAGCAGTCTATGCTTGAAGTAATGGGATGTAGTCTACTCAGGTATCCCTGTCTTATTAGAAGAACCCTGCCCTGGCTGCCTGTGAAATGTGCATGAAGAGTGTTTCTGATTATCTACTGACCAACAGACAGCAGGAACTGGGAGCTGAGCCAAGAGGGGGGCCAGCTAGGTTGATAAAGTGAGAGACACAATATTTGTGGCCAAAAGTAAACTGGAAACCTTGGCACTGAACCATAGTGACCACCTGCAAAGATCAGTGGTCTAATGAACCCAGTTCTACTGTTCCACTTCCCCCCTGCCTTCCTCTGCAATTCTTTGTGTGGCAAATCAAGTCGCGTCTAAGGAGGTTGAACTTGAACAAAACAGCTTCAGCACTGTGCACTGACACAAAAACTGAGACCTTCCTACTTTTTAATATTTTATTAAACTACTTATTTGAATAAAATTTAAGAAAGGAAGGTGGGACCTAAACATTAACATTTAGACCTTGCTTAATAACTTCTGGCAAGTTCTGCTGTAAGATAGATGATAGTGGGGAGAGAGCTAAGTAGGAACAGATTCAAGGGTCATGTTGGACGTCTTTTGCAAAGTTCACAAATGCTTACTTGAACTGTGGTAACTTCTTCAGTCTTCTTTTGTTTACACTTTAAATTCAGTGGAATTTTTTTTAAATTCTACCTTTGTGCTGATGTCTGACTATAGCTCTAAGAAGCATGGATAGCATTTAGTCTTCTTCTTGTTGCATGCCTTTCTTTGTTGTGCATGCCATTTATCAACAGAGGAAAGAGATACCTGGATTGGTATTTGGTATCTTTCCAGTTTTCACAACATCACACCTTTTTTCTTACCTTTCCCTTGACTGAGTTGTACCAAACCACTGTAACTAACAGCAGAAAGACTGAAGATTGATAGGACAAGTGGGCACCCTGGATAACATGGGTGCTGAAGGCACACTAACTCCAGTCATCAGCTTGGGACACTCGACACAAAAATAGCAACTTGAGAATCTTAATAGATCCAAGGGATGTCAAAAAGGCCTCAAACTTAAGATAAAGATCCAAGCTATCACCATCTTCAGGAAGCGAGGCCGATAAGGTTCAATGCTGTAAGGCTGGAGACAAATCTAGATTCAGTTCCAGACCCACATTTCAACAAAATTTGCAGTGACCAGAGAGAGCACTCAACTGTGTTGATGTACAACTTTGTTGGAGATGGCAGAGTTAGCACAGATGCAACAAACTTTCAGAGGTGGAACAAGGACATTCAGAATCACAGTATCTCTGTCTAGAAAAGTATGTCATTAAGGGTACAAGTTGATCCTAAGGTTAATGATACTCATCTTGTGAATCGTGTGATGAGGATTGGTAATGCAATCTTTTGAACCTTTTAGATCCAAAACAGATACCTTTGGTGCATCTTTGAGCTCTCCGTTATCTTTCTCCTGATAACTTATCTCTGTACCTGGACCAATTTAGAGAATGATGGCACCACTAGCCTCTGCCTCTCTTTTAATCTACAGATGGACAGAGACAGACACAAGATTGATGACACAATAATCCTGTAGTGGCGACACCCCATATTTCTAGTTCTTCTTGTCATATTACTAGTAGTATGATATTTATGGTTAAGTTCGTTTCTTTGTTTACTTTAATTGGAGGCCGTAATCAATTATGCTCCCTGGTACAAATTAAGGCTGTTGAAACATCAAAGAATTTCCCCTGAAACCCAGACAGTACAAAGACTTATCAATCCCATACTTCCTGAGCTTCCTCAGCCAACATTTCCTGGAGGGAGATAAACCAGGGACATAAGGTTTCAACATTACACACATATGGCCCAGTTCCCTTGGTTATGTAGCAGGCTGACCATGAAGACATTTACTCAACATTGACATCAATTCTGACTTCTACTAAACAAATCAGGTTTCAGATATCTCAGCTATCTAGGGACCTTCGGGTGGAAGAAAGATTCTGGGGTGATGATATTAGCCAATGAAAAAACATTCCCGGAATCTAACCTGAGAGGGCCAAAGGACAGCACAGCTGGAGCAGGGATTTGCAACCTCAGATTCAGATTTCTTAGAATCACAGTCACCTAATTGACTCCAAACCTCAGTGTCCACCACAAGAGGGCATGAACCCAGGGATGGTTCTCTGGACACCTCATGTCTTCTTCACAGCCCTCACAAAGATTGCAATTTGACCTTTTGTCTTTTTGGTAAAATCAAATTTTAAGACTGCCAACTTTCAAATAAATGTTGGGCAGAAAATGAATCCCTTTATAAAACCTCTCCTTTTATTTTTACACCTTCTCTGGAAACGGTTGAGAAACTGTCTCCACTGAAAGTTGTTATACCCATGATTAAATCTGGATCCCACCAAAACCCCAATGCTCTCTGGAAAACCCTTCTAAACCCCTCTGAAAAAGCCCCATGTCACGCTTTTGTTTTGTTCCCACTTTGTCAGCTGGCAAAACACACTGATGATGTGCCTGCCTTCCTGATGTCAGTTTGTCCCACTGTGGTTTGGATGACCACACCCACCTGACCCTGTGGTCAGGACCCTTACCAACCTGACCACCTATCCTCCCCAACAGCCACAGAGGTGAAACACAAGCACTCCTTTACTATCAATCGCGAATGATAATGACAGCACTGAGGGGTAAAAACCAGCTAAAACTTTTCCCTGTTCACATGAAAAAATTGCAAGTGAGTTAAACAAGGAATCCGATTGAAATTTTCTATCGGATTAAAAAAAATGTGTTCACATGAGTTTTATACAATCGGATTAAACTCAAACTTGCGACCGCGACCACACAATCGGATTAAACTCTTTACCACGGCACGCGTCGTGTTTCCAACGACCACCGCGGGCACGCGTAGTTTTTCCAAAATGTTGCCAGACTACCTCATAATTTTGAAGGATGTAGCGACATCGATATTGATCATAACTGTTGAGAAATCGGCCGGCTTTGGTCAGATTTTGACGCGTCACACACTGACGAAAGTGGCGGCTTCTAGGTCATACGGGGTCATTGGGATAGTCTATTAGACTGGGGGTGGAAATGTTACGCGCGGTGTGATTATACTCTACATTTAACTATATAAAATGTATCTGTTGCAGAAGTTGCATGAATAAGGCAACTTCTACCAAAAAATTTGATTTCATAACGTATTTATCTGAAATAAAAGTCTGTGTTTCGTTTAAAAAAACTGCTCGCCCATGCTTGCATGCAGTGAAGTGACCCAAGCTCGAAATTTCTGTTTAGACACGCTTCCGACTGTTTTTCTCGTAGAATATTTGCTTTTTTAGTGGTGTTGGGACATTGACTCCAACAACAGGAGAGAAACAAAACCATACATGTTATTTTCATGGGCAATATTGCCAAAATTAACCAGTTGGTCTTCTGCCACACTGCCGATTTTTGGAAAGAACCGGTGCACATGTTCCGGCGAACCTTGCGGCGTCCGGTTGTTAACCATAGCGGTAAGATGATTTTGCAAGCAAACTTGCCCATAAACTTCTTTTCTAATCCGTGTATCATCCTTTTTTTGCCATGTTGTAGGTATGGTTGTATGTCTTATGTCCACTGTACCCGTATGTATGACGTCAAAACCATGAAACAAGCCCGAATCCAATCCAATTGTGTTCACATGGGCGATTCTGGTCAATCGGATTGTGCGGCAATCGGATTGCGCGCGCTGAATCCACCTCGCGAGGTGGATTGCAATCCAAGTCAATCCAATCCAAAATGGGCAATCCAATCGGATTAGTTCTGTTCACATGGCTTTGGATTGGTCATTTTAATCGGATTCCTCGTTTAACTCACTTGCTTTTTTCCCATGTTAACGGGGTCTTAGGTTGTGTCAGAAGATCAGCTAAAAAGGGAAGAGGCGTCACTCTCTGCAGGACACACTTCACCTTGGTCATGTCCTGCCTTAACCGCTTGACAGGACATTCTAAGCAATTGTACAATTCTGCTGCACCACCTTGTTCTAATCTCAGTTTGTACACTTTGTACACTTCAACATTGTTAAGGTATTTTGCTACTATTTATCAAAGTTCCTTTGACATGACAAAGGTTCATCCTAAAATCTAATACTGCTCTAAACCAGAGGGTCAATGCCCTCTTTATCTCAATTCCTATTAAATTGATGCTACCAAATTGGAAGCAGACTGAAGGTTCTACTTGGCATTTGACCTTCCTGAAGGGTCATTAACCCTTTCCTCATTATCATGGTCACATGACCATTGATGTACGTGCAACTGCTCACATGGATCATGTACTCCTTGTCTTAACCTTGGTGAAAGCAGCATTTTACCTTTGTTTAAGTGGCACATTGAGTCCCTCTAGAACTTTCAATTAGTTTTTCATGATGTTGCCTATCTAATGGCTGACCTATACACAGGTACATCAGTAAAACCTTCCTGGAGATGGTACATTGTAATATTATTTCCAGTTTGTATTAATGAGCTGATATGCATCAGTAATGGTTGTCTCCTACCAATAAGCTTGTCAGCTTTAATTGACAGAGTTTTAAGTTTACTTTGAACCCTTTCATGCCTTGTGGGACTATCCTTTTCCATGTTTCCTGGACTTGGAAAATACTCATTATAAAATGGTTCTGATAAGAAGGGTGGGGTGGAGGTCAAGGGTGGCTAATACCCTGCCTGAGAACTACCTACATCCCTTATTTTGACTGACCAGAAGATTAAACTTCCTGCATAACATATCAAATTTCTTCTTGAGGAAATACTGTGAATCAAGAAATACTTGCAACTGTTTAATATTCGCAGTGATCGTATCAATGTAAAACTCAAACACTCTGTTTTCCATCCCCCTTTACACATTGCCCAAGCAGGCTGCAGACTTGAAACTTTTCAACTGAAGATTCAGAAGAACACAAATAAGCCATCTTCACACAAAATAAGGTCCACTGGAACTTACATCAGTCCACAGTATGGTATAGTATATTCAGGCTGAGTATATTTTGTAACAGTGCCAGCTGTAGCCTGGTTACCAAACCCCAGCCCGATCTCAGATGTTTTTGAGGTTGGGGTATGGTATCCAGGCTATGTGTTTGGGTGTAACTGTAAGAAAGAGTAAATGAAAGAAAGCATTATCTGGTAAGGAAGGAGGCTAGATGGATTTGTCCCTTTGACTAGCAACCTCTCACTTGTCAAAGGCCGTATTCCTCCATACACTTTTTTGAGGAGTAATTTATTTTAAAAAGTTAAAATCTTGATACATACTACACTGATATAAGACATACTACACTGATATAAGTGTAAATTCCAATTTAATTTTTCAGTGACAAGTTTTTATTTTGACACAAAGTTTTCATACATTACAAAAGGAATTCAAAACGACATTGCCACAGTATGACAAAGATGAGTGACATGCCTTGGTTGAAGATGAAGAGGTTGGAAATCTCATTCATTACAAGGTTGAAGGTATCAGAACTTCAAAAACATCACAACTTCCAGTCTATCCTTCTGCACTGTGGGAAAGTTCCCACAGGAAGTACTTGAGGAGGTCAAGAGGAAATTTAGACTTCATTTCACGTCTATTATCTCTGTGGGACCTTCCTATTTCTGGCTGTCACAAGTCTGACAGCTTCAAAGGGAGGGTCAGACTAGTCTGGCCAGCCTAGGGGTGACCATTCCTGGCACAGGAAACCATGGTTTCCCTTGCATGTGAACTGCAATGGCTCTTTGGAATGCTTAGCACGCTACCAACAGACATGATGGAAATTAAATGCTATCAACGTTACCTGAGTACTTGGCAATGATTGCGACAAATGTGCCAAACTGGTTCAGAAATAGTTGATGACAGTGAATGAAGTACACTTCAGTTGGCATTTAAATTAAATGTCTTATTCTTGCAACTGAGATGTATAGTATGTGAAACTGAGACAAGCAAAGCAATAGAATGTCTACCAGTAGTACTGTAATGTTTTAATGTTTTCTGTAGTTTTTTGTGTTTCTGTTATAACATAGGAGTCTGGACTATAGATGAAATGTCTTATTTCAAATTTTAAGTGAGGATTTAAGTGCAGAGGCCTGGTCGCTCAGGTGACCTTTCCTCTATTGTTTGAGATGATGGTTGTCATAGTTCAATATACATGGCCTAAAAATTACATTTTGGTTTTAAGGGATATTTCATTTTATATGGACTAATGGATTAATCTTTCCTGTCCACACATTTGGGTTATTTTTTACAGACTTGGTACTTGCACTGTGTATAATGTTTGATAACATTTAACAACAACGGTGAGATTAGATTTAGCGGTTCTGGAACTTCTCATTTCACTTGTTTGTAAACAAAGGGATAGAGATGATGATCTGTGTCCTTGCTTAGCTGAAAAAGTGAACAATGCTCGTTGCTTACAGTCAGGGTCCAGGGATGCTACCTTGAAGAACACCAGTAATGTCATAAATGCAATGGAGAAAAGACCCTAGGCCATGCCTTTTGGTTGCTATAATATTAGCAAGTTGTGCTGCATGCATGTAATGGATGGAGAGATAGAAAATCTTGCACTGCCAAGAAACTGCTATATGACTCATGACACTCATGTAAGAAGACATTATCTATCACTTTAATGTAAATACAATGACATATTTGAAGATATGTCGCAACACATAACAGCAATGCCAGAGAGGCAGGCACCACTTTTTCTTGGCTTAACTTTGTGAACAAAGATCTTTATGAATGTTGTCGTTGTTATCTATCCATTAAACAGTAACATGCCCGCCTACATAAAACTGCCTGTGCTTATTGTGTGTGTGATCACTTTCACACAACCTTACATTTCAGAACCACACTGACACTGACAGTGGAAAAACACTGATGGGACCTTAGGCAATCTATACACTTCTGCACTTGTCCAATACCAGAGAAGCCTCCCATTCTTTAGTCTAAGGGGCAGGGCAAGAGAAGGAAGCATCCTGTCATGTTGGGAGACCATGGGTCAACAATCAGTATGCACTGGCTGTACCTTCTCAAGGCCTTGTCACGAAATCTGAGCCATGTTTGCCAATCAGCTGCTTATCTCAGACTTGGAAGCAACCCAGAGTCTTAGAAAATACCCTTCAAATTGACGTCAACATTGTGTTTAATTTTCAAATTGCTTGAATGACGTTATGACATAAATTTCAAGTTCAACTTAGGAGATCTAAGTTTGATGTTTGACTTTTAAGTTGCAAGAATTCAACAGGAAACAGTCAACTTCTTGAACTAAGGACGCTATATAACGTCCTTGCTTGAACTTAGGCTTGAGGATCTGGGTACATAGATTTATTGCATATGTAAATATTGCATATTTTGAGACGTTATAACATTACATACGCATTCTGAAATGACTGGTATACATTTTGCCATCCAACATTTTGCACGCCAAAAACTCTTACCAAAGAATGAAAGATGAGAACAATTCCCAGGCTATCTTTAAAGTTGATGGGGACAACATAACCTTTGATAAACTCTTGGGTTCAGACCATATTTTAATCTGCCCTACTGGTGGTGACTGGTGAGAAAATAGCAAGTTTATCTTGGGTCAAGAGAGGCATAATGTTCGCACATGTGTATTATGAGCTGAACCCATAGGCTGGGGGGCCTGGAGAAGCTGGTGGTTTAGCTACTGGACTCCAGGAAAACTGAAGTCTGGGAACAGCTGTTTTACTTGATCGCAGCTAATCTTTGCTACAGACATACCAACCCCAATCCTTTACACAGAGTTCTGGACACTTCTTACACTAGATGTCATTGAACCATTCTTCTTGAGATATAGGGAGCACTACTAATAAACAAATCAGATGTGAATGTACTATCCCTACGTCGAGCCCATCCTTATTTGGTGACAGAATGCAAGCTGGATCTCTTCTCTGTGAGATCCTTTCAGGCAGTATGATAACCACAGTCTGGAATCTATGTTGGAAGACCAACCAAGCTGTCCTCACCATAAGGGCATCCACAAGAATCTACACAAACTCAACTGCATCATGTACATGTCTTACAAATGACACAGAAGAGTCCATCTGGACAAGAGTTTTTTGTGAAGTTATAGGAAAATCCATTCAGTTTCAGCTCTTGCTTTGAAGGAATTCTCTGGAAGATTTAGTGACAAAACCAAGCTGTCTACGCTAAATGGAATTCTCCAGAAGTCAGCAGAGGAAAACAAGCTGTCTCCATCCCATAAATGAAAAGCTCCATAACCATGGACAAGTTGTCTGGACATGTTGATAACAAAAGGTCAAGCTGTCTAGTATACAGACCATCTGGACACCTAACCCTCTTGACAACATGCACTTGACTGAGCTTATGTGTCAGAAACATAAGACTGCATGTCTGAGAAACACTGGAAAATGAGGTGTTAGCCATCAGTTCAACACTGTGCAGGTCAAACCTAAGCTTTTCTTTTGTTAGTTGGTAAGAGTGTCAAACCATCAATAAATCATGTTCCTTTGACTCCAAAGTTTGCATACCAACTTAAAGGTCTACTGAGTTGACATGTTTGTTTATGTTGGTGATTCTCTGAAAGCAGCTAATACTTCATATGTCATAATGACTTAGCTTGTCAGAGCTCAGAAAAGAAAACTTGACATCTTCATGTAATACTGTATATAACACTTTTTGTAAGGGATTTCTTGTATGATTTTAAAATTTTGGACCCCTAGCATCTTTCTCTTAGACTGCAAATGAAGCATACTTGAGGCCACAATCTTGGCAGAGGTACTACGTACTAAGGTAGCATATAATTTATGGGAGTATGGGTGACCAGACAGAAAATACCAGTCAGTAGGAAGTTTCTCAAATCACAAACATAATGCAAATACACATGCTACATACAAATATAATTCCAGATTTTAAAAAAAACATTACATGATCGAAACAATAGGTCTTATCATAATTCCCCTCTTTTTTTGTATTAATCTCACTGTGCCTAGACTGTACCCAGGGCACCTAATTACCAACCTCTTCATGCTGTGTGCTAATTAGCAAGCACTGTACATTGTATGGAAAGTCTCTATCATCTATGATGACACATTCCTAGATGCCTGTACTACTGTAGATAGAACAGTGCATGTGACCTTGTCTTTCTATAAAAACTAACTGATGATTTTAAATAGAAGGATGCTATATGAATATAAATATTGGTGGTGCACATATCAGTGATGCCAGAGAGATGCTAATGTTTCAATCTTATTACACTGTCTGACACAGACTTATTTACTTGAAAAAATCAACATAAACATTCTAATCTAAACCAGTTAGCTGATCTGCATCACAGTGCAAAGCTGTTTGTGGCGATACTTAACACATTCGTGCAATGACAAGGATGTGCGAACAATCTGGTTGTCTCCATCTTTAAACAATTATTCTTCTATTTCACTTGGTAACGCATATAGACTTTATGAATAAAAACAAAAGCTGTTTACTTTAACATGTGGCTTACAATCTGGGTCACAAGAATGGAGAGTTTACTAACAATTTACCAGCTGCTTATCAAGTGAATGAGTGATTGGAGTATTCGGCTTATCCTGTTGTGACACTGAACAGTTCGACCTTTTGAGTAAATTCACATGAACTTGGCAAATATCCCTGCCCTTTCATATGGCATAATGCTGTAGTGACAGGGTGCTAATGTATGCCAGTCCTGCACCAAATTCCAGTGAAAGAGATGGATAATCTCCCCAGGAAGAAGAGAGAAAATTCCACCTCTCTGTCACCCCACTGAGCTGTCAATCACCAGGTAGTCTCCCTTTGGGGGAAGCTCACATATCCATCTGTGTCCACCAACCAGGACAAGACTACAGTGGGCTTCAAAGGACAGACCTAGGACTTGAGATCTATCACTTGGCAATGTGCTATGAACACAGATGGTAGAGAGCAACCTGATTCAAGTTCCAGAAAGCATAAACTTGACAAAGACAATGGTACCTGAGATATCCAATAACCCTATTGTATTCTCACCTAAAGCAGATTACAAACACAATGGATCTTTGCATAATTTCACAGTTTGTTTAGAGTAGTATGCATAATTGTCTACAAAGTTCCTTCACAAAACACAAGCTTTTGATTGCTGACTGGGTGGGGTGTCATGTCTCCAGCGGAGGATATGTCTGGACTTTCATGTAATTCCCATTGCTCCTGCAAGGCTTGCATATTTCTTCTTGCATAAATGCCTGAAGATAATTAACTCCACAGCCATGTAAATCGTTTCTAAGAACCCTGATTAACCAAACCTATCTGATCATCCATATCCAAACCAGATCCAAAGAATGCATGACAGGGTAGATTTTGCTGTAAGAATACCAATCACCTCATTTATTGGAGAAAATAACCACCTTCCAACAGCACAGACAATATGTCTGTTGTCATGGCAATTTTCTTTCCTTTTTTTGTATCTGTGGTAAATTCCTGTGGATAATTGATTAGACGGAGCTGCTTTTTCTATTCTTCTTGACAGTGGGGTGCCAACAGGAAAAAGACTGGGGTCATCCAAGCAGAATGCTTCAGTCTCAAAGAAGATGAAAGAGAAAAACAAACATCACCTTCAGTGTCAGCAGGCTGCCAATCCCTGCATGGTTTGTAACAGTTTTTTGTCACCCTGGTAATCTGGGAGGTAATCCATGACACCCTGCATTCTCCTTCATGATTTTGGATTATCAATGAAATCATTTTTCTCATAAGCTGGCAATTTCTGATCCTTGATTAGCCTGGGTACCATCCTATTCTACAAGGGGTCTTTACTCAAGTTTACACTCGCTAGGGTAGCAGGTCGCTAGGGTAGCGAGTGTAAGGAGCTCTGGTAGAAGCACCCAGGCTAATACTTGGTACCCTCACCACTAATGTCAGGCTGTATTCACAAGCCTAACAAGAAATGAAGTTTCTTCTCTTCAGTCTTACTACAGCTTACTAACTGATGTAAGATTTTCACCACAATGCAAATAAGTACACATACAATACCTAGGATTCAAATTATTGTTAGGCTGTTTTTTTTTTAGAGTCAAAATGCCCACAGAAATTTTACCACAGGCACAGCCCCTGGAGTTGACCCCTGAAAACAATGTTTCTCCATGTATTCTGGCGAAGTTACTACAAGAATCTGACCTGAAGTTGACAGAAAAGCTAGCCATGCCCACACAAAATTCTTTGGAATACACTGTACTTTGTCAGGAAATCAGGCTAAGGATGACAGATTTCTACCGAAAACTACCAACAGATGTTCTTTCAGAAATTTAAGGCTTCAGACACAACCCAACAGAGATGTTTCCCCTTGACTCAACTTTATAATCCTTGTCGTGAGTGCTGTAGTCTAAGGAGATTAGCAGTGCTGTTATCTGGAAATGTTGTATGAAAGATCAGTCAAGCTGAAGTCTGCATGCCTTGGACCTGTGCCAGTTGTAAACAGGGGGAGTGGAGGGGCAGGACTGAATGGTCAACCATCAGTGTGCATGTGGTGAAACATTACATAACATGACATAAACCTCATGTTGCTGAACATTCTTCCTGTTATGGGGCCATCTGAACCTCTAAATTTACAATGGTTTGGACAAAAGGTATTGACAGCATTGACTTTGTTATTATACCACAGTCAACAGTAATGTTTACCCCACCATTCACTCAGCATGGTGGCACCGTTGTACAAAGAAAACATGCATAAAACATCACAAACACGTAAAATTACACAGAAACTGACAATAAAAAAGTTAACTTGAATGCAGGAAATCTATTTGAAATCATCACGCCAATGTAGACATGTAAGAGGTATCATCCAACATCCCTCCGATCCTTAGGAAAGCTTCATGTGATAAACTGCAGCCAAAACTAGCAAGAGAGCTTCACTACACCCACTTAGGCTATATCTAGCTTTATCTTTGAGTCTTAACAATATAAGACAAACCTAAAGTCTGTTTAGATTTGTGAATCGTGGTAGAAGGCATCTGTTTATTTCAGGAGAACCCAATAAAATGGAAGTTGCTTGAAGTGGATAAAGCCTAGCTGAGCTTACCCTAGGCTCAGAGTAGACACATAACAACGGTGCATTTTTTTTTTAAATGACAACTTTACAACATTTGCACAAAAATATATTTGTTGAGGCATACAGAGGAAATAGTTTGGGAACCATGGGACAAGCCCAGGAAGATGGATTATGCCTTGGCAACTACAGGGTGTGGCATCTACTACTGATTGGTCCCAGAGGGAAGATGCTAGATGTGACCAATCAGATCGCAAGTTGTACATGCAGAGACAAAAAGTTTTTGGGTGATGTTTCATGCTGTCTATGTTTACACAATTCACCTATCTTGATATTGTATAATGAAGCCCTTAGTTCAATCTGTTGTGCTTAACTTTCTCATTTAATCAGGCTGCCAAATTACCATAAAATATTCTTTTATCTTACCCCCCTCTGTATGCAAATGAGTTAACATTATGCATGCTTGCAGATATCGATCTCTCCAACACATGTCATTACTAAAAGTTAGGGAAAACCCATTGATCTTCTTGCATAAATTAACTGATGATCAGGGCGTCTCCAACGTTTTAATTTTCTCCACCCAACTCATTGTCTAGGAGCCCATGCTGTTATGTCATGAACTGGTAGTCAAGATTTTTGGGAATTTATGTCCTAGGACGGGTTCTGACAGCCAGACATCTGACATTGGAAAAGGGGGAAAGATGCATAGAACGTTTAGAAGAGAAACACTTAAAATAACTTTTGATGTCTTCTCTAGGATTACAATGATCATTATATGAAGTCAAATTGAACTAGCTGTAACGACATTCACATTGTAGCCCCTTAGCAGGGCCTGGTAACTGCTAGCCTAGATCAGTAGATGGCAGTCTGTTTCCAGGGCCTACACTGCCCAACAATTTTACAATAGGCCCAGTGATTAGGCCAGGGTTCTGGCATCCAGGGTAGGTAACTACTGGTTACTGAGTGCAACAGAATGTACATGTCACCAAAAAAAAGACTCATTCACAAAGTCTGCAAGGGAAGCTACTGTTGCAATTTTTTCCTGAAGTGAAGTGGTTTTCCCTACTAAGAAGTCAACTTTTCAAGTTACATCAGAAGGGCTAACACTAACAAGGCATCTGCATTTACATTTTAGCCATTTTGAAACAGCTGGTTTTGTGGTAGCCTGTGTTTACACAAGCTCTCTCCGGCTGGGCTTAATGACCCCCTCCCCCCCCCCGGGTGGCGGCAATTGTAGGGCCGGCCGCTAGGGGCTTGATTTTAGTCAGGCTAGTTTTGTGGTCTCCTACCCTTAGCAGAGGTAAGTAACCTCTGCTTGGACATATTACAGTAAGATGTAGAACTAGAATATGATATCTTGTGCTACAAATAGGGACTCTCTCCCATGTTCTGTAGCCTGTCAAAGGTCATGACTTGTCACTCAGTTTAGCAGATCAAGCACAACCTTCTTGGATAGATCAAATGTCTTGGGTTGCAGAAATCGCAACCACCACCATGACAATGGTGTTGAAAGAACCTTTAAATCACAGTACAATTCATGTGTCCCCACAAATGGCTTTTTGATGGCCATTTTGCGATTCCACTTAGGTTGTGTGCCTAAAAAGAGTCAGCACCAGACCTCTGCAAACCTACAATAAGTTCGAAATGTGTGTGTGTCAGTTTTTCCACCAGTGGCAGTGGGCAAAGCTTGACTTTAGCAGATGTACCAATATAATGAAGAAAGCTTCCCCTCTTGTGTTGTTTCAACATGTACAAAATGCTTGTCAAATACAGCATGGCCAAGTCGGCCATATAACTCATGTCCCAAATGCAATATTACAAATAGAACTGATCATTTACGTGCAAAAGATGTTCTACTCTGGTCTTGATGGGAAAAAAACACACAGGTGTTGGGATGTCTTATATTGCATTCTGCCTTTTTTAAATTAAAAATAGTGAAAAAAGTGTTGAAAGAAGACTAATAAATCAAGTTATCAAGTTCTCAGTGATTCAATTGACACTTTCAATAATGTGATGACATTTTTTCCATCTGCTAACATTCAAGCAAGGAGGTTCTTATGATCCAAGATGGCGGACAATGTCAAGAGCCAAAAGGGTTAAGGTTCATATATGTCTGTACTCATTAGACGACTTTAATTTGATATTAGCATACATACAAATCACAAAAGCAATGCCCAACAACACAGATGTGAGGGAGGAATCACACACATGATCCAAATTTGAGTAATTTTAGGAGAAATGCATAGTTACTTAGATCCCCATTTTTTTAGAATCTTTTTTTTTTTGTTGCTTTCGACAGTATGCCAAAAATTACAGTGAATAAATTTGTGTTGATGACATAGCCTTAACCATATAACAAACCTCCTTGCAAATAATTATTTCTGCTGTTTACAACAGTTTTGTTGTGATTTTAGGAGTAAGAAGACTAGTGTGTAGCCCCAAATTTAACAGCCTTCCCATGGGTAGCCCATGGGAGGTGTCTTCCCCTCCTACTTGTCAACATGGTGGATGGTGCCAAGTGCAGAAAACTTGTCTTCAATTTCATCTACCCCTGTGGCATACACGTGCTGGGCCCCCACAACATAAAAATTAACACCAGAACAGGAACCTGAGTTTTCTTGAACGCGCTTTTCTTACGCTATTACCGCGGCATAACGGATTGAGACGCGCCAAGGAAACGTGGAAATAAGGACATGAAGCGAGCCTGTCTTGTGTCCCGTCTCACCATGTGTTTCTGATTGTACCGAATGCCGCGACAAAACCCGACCCTCGGCTACGACGCCATGCACTTTGTATAACGGTACAGCCGAGTAACTTTCAACACATTATACATAAAATACATAGCAGCGACGATTTGCGTGAAGGTTACATGCGTTTTGTTTTCTTGTCAAATTTAAGATGTTTTGAAATGGATCAAGACGCACTAGTCTACACATGGCCGCGCCGGAGTCTTTCGAAGTTGCGCCTCGCAAGTCTGGCTGGGTTTCTTCTAGAACCCAAGACGATAAGCAATGCGGGGGGTTCACAAACATACTTGCGTTTAGACAAAATCTTCATGCGTACAAATGTACAAAATACAGGGATGATCCGCTACTCGCATGCTGTATTTACGGAAAACAAAAACAGAATGGGAAGAAAAACAAACTTACCGCAGCCGCTGATAGCTGGATGCAGCAGGCCAGTATCAGAACCACCGCTAACGATGTCAAGACGTGTCTTTCTAACACGTCTCGAAACTTCATTTTGAAAAACTATTACAAGCTAGCTACACTCAAAAGCTAGGCGACTAAAATCAAAATAAAATGCAGAGGGCCACGCGGCCCAGTTACTGCACAGAGTCTGTATAGAGTCTAAGACCGCTGTCCCCGTTAGAGTACTGTGGTCAGACTTCCACCATCTTTCTGTCAAGTGAGTAGAAGAAGTCTTGCACGAGCGTCGGTGTCGTTCTGCGGCACGACACTGTTTGGTCTACAGCGGAGAGATGGGTGGGCGAGGGACCTCTTGTCCAGTCTACCGAGATGTCAGCGATGTCCGAGCACCCCTGTTCTAATCCTAGTCGAGGGGCCGGCACTACTAGAGATTAGGTCTTCCCCGCACACCAACTCTCCATTGGGCAGGAAATGCCTTGGCAGGGGCCGGGGATGCCCTATCGCCTCATTAGCATACGAGCCAACAGGGCGGCGCAAACCACAAAGTCAGCCACTAGCAAACTCACATCATTATGTGAAATTTGATCCCAGATTGAACCCTGACAGACACCCGGATCACGTTAGGAGAAACTGAAGCGGCAGATCCTTCCGAGAAACCGCATTGCCAGGCGCTCAATTGGCGGTCCAGCCGAAATTGGACACAGATGACAACTTAAATTTTACATTACTTCAGTCTACCTTTTGTTCTGGGCTCTAGACTATTGCTTTCACAAGTTGAGAGAACTTTTTATAACGGTCCCCTCATTTCCATGTTAAGAAAACCCTCTGGTCCGTGACAAGGAAGAAATTATCGACTGCAAACTAAAGGAATTGGGTTCTGTTGGACATTTTGAGGACACATACTGTGGAAGTGTTTCCAATTAACAGAAAGCCACGAGGGCGAGATATGGCGTGGTGCGAATACTTGGGTTCCTCTGAAGACGCGCCTAGATTATCTCGTGTGATAGCGGGAAAAGCACAAAACGTGCCGCTATATAGCTAAAATCGCCGCTAAGATTCAGTATGCGTCCACATACAACTTATATCTTTAGTCTCCGTTACATATTGACTACTCGAACCATCCGGCACGTTTATCTCAAAAAATGGACGACGTTTGGGCATGAAAAAATTGAAATGTCGAGATGGGACCGTCCTTCTGGGTTTTTCTGGGATTAATCAATATCAGGATAGTTGGAGACGGTCTGTGGATGAAAGCCTTCCCCACCATCAATTAATAACAATTTAATTGAACACATGCGTCACAGGTGGCGATCTTCAAGGAGATAGCGCGACAAGAAGGATCTGCGGCCCTTCCTGAGATTGATCTTCTCCCCATCTCCCCTCCTGGGGATGTCCTGGATTGGGAGTCAGCAAAACTGTCCATAGCCCGGCGGAAATATGGATGAGGACGCCATCCCTCTATCATTTGCTACAACATCATAAATACTCATCAGCGGCGGGGGTGCTGGTTTTAGCAGATTAGCAGACAGAGCTGTTTAGAAAACAGATTGTAGTGACTTTTCGCGTCTAGTCTTCAACTACTACTACTACTAGTTTTTCTAATTAGCATCTAAGATCAGGGTGTCACTGAAACAAAACGGAGCCAAGTAGAGGGAAGATTTTTGTTACTATCCATTGAAACTTTTTTGAGTGTTGGGGCGATGCCCTACTTTACCATATTGTCATCATTAAGAAAACCGCAGACAAAGGGGGATATTCCGAAGTCTTTCATCATAGCGGTATATCCCTCTGGGTCACAATTGGAAGTAAATGAATATTCATCCATACATAATAAGCGCCTGGGTGCCCCAGAGATCTTTGATCAGAGACATCCATGTCTAACGTTTTCCAGTCGAGCCGCAATGCCAGGAATGTCTTATAAGACCCAGATGTTTATTCATCTGATGAGTTGTGAATTCTCCTAACGTGCGGGACTGTCACTTGGGGAGGTCCCCCGGCTAAGCCCCGCCCTTCACAATAAACTTTTCCGGCAGGGCTGGATCCGCCGTGCATGGGCGAACTGGACCGCTGTAATTCCCCATCCATACGCCGCTAAACTACACACTTTTCGGGGGAATTTCGGGAAGGTAACGACGACGTTAAGGGGGCAGCTGAAGGTTTGGCAAAAACCAGCGTTTTTCTCGGCACAACCCTTTTGTCGTTTGTCTTTTCCTGGGACCATACGCTGCATGTAAATTGGTTCCATATGACGATATAGAGTCTCGACATCGGCCCTAGAACGCTGTGCAGTGCTGGAAGCATGGGGGCCAACATCGTGGGCAAATCTGGGTCTTGCCGACCTAGCCCATGGAATATGAGGTTATGGTGAGTATTTATCTCTATTTTTATGCTACGTACATCAACTTAGCAATGTAAGTATTATGAGAAGTTACTGTTTCCTCTTGTTTTTATCCAGCAACATAGCGCTGGCCGCTACTTATGATTCCGTCCAACAATTTACTTTTGTTTTCTAGGATGGCCACAGGGTTTCTTCTATTGGCCCTTCTGGACGTCGCGTTAGCGGTGAGTTTTGTGTATTTCAGGACTGTTTAATTTTGTAGAGATTATATGTGTTGTAATGTGACGATAGATGTGGGTAAGAAAGGCAGTACAGCCGGTAAGATTCCAACATGGCGGCACGCACTTCTTGGTCCTGCTTGAAGTTTCCTTGGCGGCACAAACGGGCGTCTTAAACTTGTGGATTAAAACAATTTTTGTTGTCGGCGTGTTCCCACGACTTAGCGGGGTTCTCGAACTTTGTGCACGTAAGGGGGACGAGAGCGTTGGCGCTTGAAACGTTTTGCAGACGTGTGATATAATTTATCAAAGTAACGGGACCTGGCGTTCGCGGAATTTTGCCAAACTTTGAAAAGAAGAGAGAATTGAGCAGAAATTCGTCTAAAAGTGTTACTGCGATTATTTTGCCAACAGTTTGCGAGCGTTGCATGTTCCTGAAATGCATGTAACTGCTTCAACTTTGCCACATAACACGCCTTCTGGCATTTTGCGTCTCCTAGCTTGCCCTTCAACCTTGTACAAAATAACAAACATAAATAAGTTTGACACTTCGCCTTGCTGTTTATTATATTCTATTCACGAGAGATCAGCGAGAAGGACTGGAAATGCTTATACTTATCGTTTTATCACCTTATGTGAGTTTGCACAAACATGACCGAGGTGATGTTAGCTTGCCTGACAGATCTAAGATGTTTCACAAGACTGATGAGAGACAATCTCCAGTGGCCTGTGGGCCGTTCCATTCTGCTGGGGGGGGGGGGGGTATGTCAAAAATTGTTACACCTGAAAGAGGGGTGCGGCCCTTATGAAATGTTGTATGCCCTAGGGGATGCTCCATTTTGAAATCAGCAGGAATTAATGAACACAGATTTTTTTTAGTTGAAGGGTTCAAAATAGCATAAACAGGAAGTGCAAAATGAAAAAGAACAAGAATTCAAGAAATGTTCTTCAACTTCTTGTACACCCCTACAAACATTTATGTTCAATGGAATAAACAACCCTTAACCAGGGTATGCAATTTTGAGTTCTTTGGTCATTATTAGGCCAACCTTACTAATTCTCTAGAAGTAAAATTAAAAAGCTGTGATATTCCATGATTATTTGTTGACAGTGCTGTTGATTTAAAGGGGAAGAATAAAGATGAAATAGGAAAATAAATGCGAAGATCCACCTGTGAAAATTGTGTCATTTTCTTTTAGTTAGATCTACATGAATACTTGAAATCTTTTTCTCCTCTTCTTTTGTGGATTATTAGGCATGGGACATTACCGTTAATGCAATTTGTCCACTTCCTGGATGATACCATAGAAAAGCATGAGAAGGTAACAACGTGTAACCATATGACTATGAGACTCAAGTAAATGTATCTGGAATATCCCTGCACATCAAGTCTGTTGAAATAAGCCCTGACAGCACCAGAGTTCAAGTATCGGCAGCCATGTTGTTGGCCTGCAAACCACAGCGCATGTGTGGGAGGGCACCACTGGCTGACCCTGACAGCAGAAAAATTCAGATTGTGGTTAGTGCTGATCTAGACTAACCACAGGACAACCTCCCATTAAGGTTTCTGTGATCTTCCTGGTTGAGGATTCATTTCGATTCCACATTGCGATGAGTCATTATTTTCATGTGGAGAAACGTACCTACATGTACATGTAGTACCCAAGGCACAAATACAGTACTCTCCAAGCAGATGTGAGGGTGACAAACATTGAGTTTTCTTATGAGTCTTTTCTGATAATACTCTACCCCAGGGGATGGTTAGAAAATCTAGCCAGTCAAAATCTTTATGATTCTCCACCCTAACATCTGCTTGGACTGTTGGAGATTACACAGAACCTTCTCAAGACAAACCACTAGTTACCGCTGGATATCAAGAGACAAGACTGTCTAGAACAGCTGTTTCTATGTGAAGTTGGTTAAATGAACAGGATTATATAAAGAACATGGCCAATGACCCCTGAAGTTAACCTGTGATATCCTACCATTTGGTCTCTGACTCTGCTAAATTAGGGGTCAAGGTAGTTTTAAATCATGCCAATGATTAATTTTACCACCGTCACTTCTTTGACTTTGAGCCAAAAAGTTTTTGTTTCTAACATAGCTCCCTGTAAGTTGTAAGAAAATATTTTCAACATTATAGCTTTGTTGATGTTGGCCAGGCATCTAACTTGTCAGCATTTTCTGGTAAGTTTTGTTGTTATTGGCTGGATGCTGACCTACGAAACATTTCATTGGTTCAGAGAGATGATCGGTTTAAATGACATTCTCTGCCTGCTTTGCAGAGGAATTAAAAATGTTTAAGCATGTGGTCCATCCTTTTTGATAAAAGGATACTTTAATTTGTTACAGTCAAGGTATTCTCAGAACTGCTGCCTCTCCCCAGATGTCATTGGTTACTTACAATTTTTTTATCTCAGACTAGACTGTACTAATTAGAATATTTGCTGATATGATGTTTGCCAGTTCATTAGTAAATCATAAGTTAATTTCCACAGTAAGGTACCATTTTCATTTTTTGATGAAATTATTTACAAAGTAAAATCTGCTGATTTGCATAATGGTTGTGTAAGCCAGTGTTTAACATTTTTTAATTCTTCATTTCTTATTGGTTAATCTGCCAAGAAATTGATCTTTTTTGCACATATTTATCATTGCTTTGTTCCTCTTCCACTTGTACCTAAGGAAAAGGTGATTATCCCACAAAGTGTTAATTATGATCAGATTGGCCTTTGAATACACACACACATACACACACACACTTTATATGGCTCCAATACACACATGCCAATTTATGATGCCTTTGAAGTTGATGACAATTCTTCCAGCGGTAAAAATATTGAACTATTGTGTAACCTGGGTTGATAAGAAAACTCTTGGTATAGCTTCTATTGTAGACTTCGTTGCAGAATGGCTTATTATGTGTGTGCGTGTATTTCCGATTGTATGTTAGTTTGCAGGCTGAACCGCTGTCAGAAACCTAAAACAATCAGTAAACTGCATTTTTTGGTATAAAACACTAGAAATGCAGCAAAGAAGATTATGGTGATGGAGTTTACTTCCTGTGTACACTCTGTATTTTGCCTCTAGGATAACCAGTGGAAGTTGTTCAACTAAGGTTTATTGGGACAGTACACTGGTATCAACATTCTAATTGAGTAATTAGTGTGTACCTATTAGCTTTTCTCATTTGACGTTTATTGTTTGGAGGCCAGTCATTTTCCACCCTTAAATGGTTTGAACAAAGGCTTGTGTTGATCCCATTGTTTGCTCCGAGCAAACTTATTTGGAAGGACAATGTAATCTACGGCAACCTGCCAGACACATGTAATCTACAAACCCACCGGTTCAGGGATCATTTTCAGTTGTCCTGTTTAAGAAAAATTCTACTTGTTCAGTCAAATTTGACATTAGATGTATCCAGATTTCACGTATTGACAATTTGACTTGTTAAAGATTGAATGATAACAGAATACGAAGTTAAGTACAAAGCCTGTTTACTACTACTCTTGTAGTTTTCCTCAAAGTTAAATAAAACATTTCCTGGGACTAACTTATTTCCGTTCTATGTAGGACATGCAAGTTAAATTAAAGATGAATTTTTTTGCAAGTATCAAACTTACCAATACAATGTAATAGATATAAAATGTTTGCTATTGCAATACCGACCTATATGTCAAAAGGCAATGAACCTACCAACCCTTGACCTATACTTCCGCCATTGTTCCTCTATGCTGAAGGCTGGAATACACATTATGTGATGTCATTGGTGCCAAACAATTTTTCTCATATCATAGTGCTCAAATTTTTAGCCAGTAAGCCCAGACATTTCTGTTTGACATGAGCAGTGAATTGCCATCAAATAAAATACCTATTCCCCAGGGATTCTAAATAAGATGGTCTATGAAATTGTCATGCTTATTTTATAATTGACATTACATGTTGAAAGATACTTTTTTATGCATTGAAAGTCTGTTGCAAGAAAAAAAACATGTTATTAAGTAATATCTGACGATTAAAATTTGATTTTTATTGCACATTTACCCAGATGTAGAAAAACTTGTTGATGGATGTACATCAAAAGATTGTTACAGCTCTGGTGTACGGAGTATAAGTAGGTAACACAAATTTGGTAAAAGCACTTACTGGAAGAAATATGGCCTGTAAAGGAAACACCTACTTGTGAATGTTGGTTCCACTGTGACAGAGTGACTCTCACACCACTGTGAAGTTGTCCACCCTCAGCAAGAAGTTGTGCAGGCTGAAATGATCATAGTTGAACAAGTACGACAAATTATATTCAAATAAAATTCAATCTCTACAACTGGATATAACACTGTGATTTACTTCTGGACATTTTGAGTGACATCCATCACTCTTGACTTGTTTACCTGGATGTTTAACCTTCATAAGCGTAATTGCAAATTATACTCTGGTTTACAGTGCTGAAAAATTAGATTGGCACACTTGTATTTTTAATAGGATGGCACTCTTAGAACCCCAAGCAGATGTTTGGTGGAACGAAAGGTAATTTTTTATGAAGACTAGAAAAAGGAGTCCATTTACCTAGAAATACTCGTATTAAGATTTGTCCCCTCATCATCTGCTCGGAAGTAAATCCCTCTGACTACAATTGCGCCCTATATGATAAGAACATTGCAAGGTGATCCTATCAGTAGGAGTGGAGTGTGTGTAGGGGGAATCTTATTAAAGAATATAGGGAAGCATTGTTGTCTGCAATATTAGCTTTCGACACAGCTATCTCATGTTTCTGCCCTGGCCAATGCCATGTATGTTGCTGTCCTATCTGCCCCCTGATCCACTCTGACCCTTGACCTAGCACCCCATTTATAAGAAAGTTGACAACATATCCTTTTCTTTTCATTTCTTTTCTTGCATGTGTGTTAAGCTAAAGACAGCTGAAGGGTCATTTTTAAGACACCTAAACCTCTGTTAGTTGTCGGTAGTTTGGAACTCAAGTTGTGAGTCTTGTGACTGATTTAACTCAGTACACAGGGAACTTCCATCGATGTGAACTGTCTGGAAAACTTGACATTGAAAGAGCCCACCTTCCT
This sequence comes from Branchiostoma floridae x Branchiostoma belcheri, assembly GCA_019207045.1. Lineage (NCBI taxonomy): Eukaryota > Metazoa > Chordata > Leptocardii > Amphioxiformes > Branchiostomatidae > Branchiostoma > Branchiostoma floridae x Branchiostoma belcheri. The sequence continues at coordinate 12,312,823 of CM033035.1, forward strand.
TATCTGTGTACAAGTTATGGCCTGATTTGGAAAGGAAAGCAAGCAAAATGTTCTGATTAGACATTTTAGTACCTGAAGGAGTCCAACTGTGCACACCATTCAACTTCAAGATCTATCACTGACAAGAAGAATCGTAACTAGCCCTTACCCCTACTTCTCTTACTGCTCAGTTTTTCTACCTTCAAACATTGTGTTCAAATAAGACTTGTACTTTGTTGTGTAATGTTATGTACTTGACAATGTATGATTTTTTGCAAAACATTCTACCTGTAACTATCTGTAAAACAAAACAACTTGATGTTTTCTTAGAGCCATGAAGGGTTAAAGCTGAGACATTTCTGGTGTTACCTTGTGTCCTCTGGCTCACGGGATGTTTGGAATACTTTCAGTCGTGTTTGGTCCAAAAAAGGTGTTTGCACGTTTCACCACAACCTGTTGAAAGGTGGTTATGTCTGTCGGACTAACCTAGACAGGAAGTGGCCCCTGCACAGCCTTGTCAGGCCTTCCGTCCATCTTGGGCAGGTAATTCCTTGCGGTAAGACGTGGGCTGTGCCAGCAGGAAGACGCCTCTTCGTGGCAGGCAGGGCAGAATTCCTGTCTAGCTCAAACCAGACTGATTTCCCAGGGATACAGTCCCACGTTCATTCAACTACCATTGCATTGTAACTGTAGACTGTTATCGCAAAAAACAGCAAATAGATTAGCAGGTCTCTGTGCCTGCTTTTTTGTCGTGTCAAAGTATGTTGTTTCAGTGTACGGAAGTGTAGCTTGCACAACCAGAACTTTGCCGGAGTCGAAGTATTGATAGAAGAAAGGTCAGGTTCACGATGGAATGTTACAGAATGTGGACTAGAAAAGATGGTCCTTATATCCAGATGGGAACATATGTTGAGGACAGTAGGTTTAGTTTAGACTGAGGGGTAAGTGTATTGTTTGACAGCCTCTTCCTGTTACGACTGCCCTAGGTCAGGGTCACGGTCTACACGTAGCTACAAATCAACGTCTTACATTTAACAAGTTCAGACTATGGTAATGAATCCTAACTAAAGAAGGTAAAGAGATGCAGTGTCTTAGACAGAACACACAAACGGACGGAGACCTCCTAACCTCTGTACTGATTTGAGTGACTGTGTGGTTAGGGGTATTGACACAGACTCTGTTGGCTGATTATACAATTGGGACATAAGTGGTGGTAAATGTTTGCTGTCAGTAAACAACGGCTTGTTGGAATCCTTTAGCCACATGCAAATATTTCACAGCAACGGTGTAGGTATCCTAAACTTCCTCTGGAAGCTGACTGCTACTTGTGAGGATGTTTGCCTGTACATCTACCATAAATGCCACTGTGCCTCGGGGACAGGAATGTACTGAAATATCATTCGGAAATCAACTTTTCCTTTAGTGACAAACAAGTCTTGGCCGAGGCAGATAAAAAGCTGTTAGCCCGACTCTGGTAGCTTCCGTCTTCCTGTTAGATCAAGAAAAGAGCAAGAATCAAAGTCCTGCATTTGTCAGCACACCAACTGTTTATATCTGGATAACGTCAAGCTCAATTATCACTAATTAAAACCCTTTCTAAGTTGAAATATGTCAGTATGTGTTTATATTACAAGATGAGAAGGTGACCACTGACCACTTATGTTGAATGTAGTGAAAGAAGAAATATGTCATCAGATATGCATAGTATAAATCTTGTTATAACGATGCGAGTAGATGCACTTTGGACCTCACTCTGACAATTTGTTGAGTTAACTATCTCGTTGCCAAGGTAGCATTTTGGCACTGAAACTTGGACATTTTGGAAACAAATGCATACAACATAAATTTTGTATTTCCAGAAATTCAGAAAAAAATTAATCTACAGTGTAACATTATAATCGTACATTTAAACAGCATTTACTTCAGTATGCACAAACTTTGTATTTGTAACAGTACAAGTCGCTAGAGACTAGACCTAGAGGCTATGGTATAAACTGACTAACAGTATGTAGAACATCTGCTGAATCAGTCCAGGTAAGGGTTGAAGTTCAAAGACTTAGCATACTTCATCCCCCATTAGGAGGCTGAAACTTTACACCAAAGTGTAGGTATACCCATGACAGAACTGTGTCAGCGTGGAATTCAATATTACCAGGTGTGAATAAGTAGAAATGTCAGCCCAGTAAGAAAAGCATGTTAAATTACTATTCTTATTTTTATGGTTTCCCAGTTTCTGGCAGAAATTCGCCAAGAATAGATGCTGTTCTAAGGAGAAAAGCCTACTGTCTCTAAGGAGATGAGAGGTTCTAAGTCTATGATTAGCCCTAATGATCTCCCTGGTACAGATCTCCTTGTTTGGCTGGAGCATTTCTACATCTTCATTCCACAATTAGTTGTTAATAAATGTCTAAGCAAAACTGAGAGATTTTCAGGAAACAAGCTCTCAATACAGTATATATTTTTTTCAACATTTGAGGGAGATACTTCAAGGAGAATTTTGAGGAATTGTCAGTCTGAGAGGATGACAAATTATCCTTTTAGATGGTTCAGCATCATCCTGTCTCTGCTGCTGGGATGCAGAAATTCTGATCCAATCATGCAGAAAACCATTATTGACAAAACTACAAGTCTCTTTTTGTGCTGCTTACTGGACCGTGTGGGTAGCATGACTTCCCTGTGGTGCCTCTATTATCCCATTCTTGTCCTGGGTTCATGCAGAGTTAATGAAAAAGGACTTAATTTGCAGTTACAGGGTCTGTACTAGACTTGTACTTAGTCCATTCATTGGGGCAGAAAGGTACAATAGAGGTCTTCCTTTCATTCATCCATCCATACATTCAGTCGAAGTTGGGGGTGGCACCAATCAGCAGGATAAGATAAACAGAAGAGAAAAAATGACACAGACATATTTTACTTTTTGATGGTTATTTAGATAGAGACCATCAGATATAACACAAGCCCACAAGAATGTTACTTACTCGAGCTCAGAAAAAACAAGACAAACAGTCAGAACTAAGTGTGTCCCTCAAAGTTTCCAAAATTATAGTTGCCTCAGAGTCAGATGATACATAGTGCCACTCCGAGACTCTCAAAAGATGTTTTGAGATTCCAAAGTCAAACTGCAAGACCGTTCTCGTCTTTGAACATCAATACTTTCATAACTTGAGGTCAAGTACTTGGGGAATAGCACACATGCTTTTCCATTTTGAAATGTTTGCCAACAAGTCAGGGTTGATGCTCTTTCCCACAATGCTGTGCTTGTAGATTATCTTGTATATTTGTGTTGCTGCTGGTATAGGTAGACAAAATGCATATGCGTCGAACACATACGAATATACTGGTAATCGTAAAGATGGCTTGTGTGTTGTGACTTGTTTGATATAGGCAATACCAGTATGCACTAAGCCTCCTTACTACAAAGTTCTTCAATCTCTTCTCTGGTTCAAGGATATTGATCATCATTTAGTCATCCTAAATTTTTAGTTTTTGGCACCAACTGACCAAGACAGAAAGCTCGCCCACCGCCTACTCATCCTCAGTTAGCACAATGATGTCTGAAATATCAGTTCTATGTAAGACTTGAGAACTTTATGTACAAGTTTTTAACCACATCTAATTATACTAGCATTGTGAGAGCTCCTACATTGTGGTTGGTTGACACCTGACATCTCCCATGTTTGTTTTTGCAAGACTGGGGACAACTTTTTGTGTTCTTTGTGAAGCACACTCGGAACAAAAACAACCTACAGGAGTACTATCTGGTAAAGCGGTTAAAACCTTGCAGTATGTTGTGTTACCTTGAATGTTGTATGCCCATGTAGACCTGTATGATTCAAATCTTGAATTTGTTTGGTAACGAAATCTCTGTCCTAAGGAATGCCAGACAGATTAGTTTGAGGTTTGTGGTTTCCTGCGAGGGCTGGGTGCTGTTGGTCTACAGATACCTGTAAGACCTCCCAGAGAGCTTCCCCCCTCCCCCACCCACAACATAGACATTACTCATGTCTTAAACAAGCAAACAGGTGAAGTAGTCTCCTGCTGCCTACTCCAACCACAGAAAGCTAAACAAAGCACTGTGGCCAACATATTGTTGTCAAGTTCTAGACTCAGGAAATCCTGTGGTTTGACATACTATTGTTATGGAACAAAATCCCTTCATTCAAACATACTGCTCTGACATGTAACGTTAACCATCAAATTGTCATGCTGTCTCCTTCCAGTCCTTATTGAGAGGTAATTTGCATATGTATTGCATAGGTATTTTGATAAATTTGCATGTGTCTGGAGCAAAGTGACAAGAGTTTCAGGGATATTGTTAACTTCCTTGGTGACAATAAACAGACCTTAGATTATATTAGTTGATCATCTCCACCGAAAGAAGATACAATAGTATTTTCTGACAATCTATGCAAAGAAAGTCTACATTTGCATAATTAATGTTAAATGATTAATGATTCAAATAAGGTATTTTGCATAATGTGTATAATGTTATTCTCTTTCTCGAGAACAAAGGCCACATTGAAATATTCCTATTCTTCAGCAAAGAGGGTTTGTAAAATTTCCTTATTGATTAGGCAAATCAGATTCTGATTTGCATAATCAATATTCAACTAAATTACTAGCAAACAGCACTCAAACTGAATTACTGTAACAAGTCGCCAGGTGGGCCAAAATCTAATCACTTCCAGGTCTCATCAAGACCTACTGAAAGTATGAATAATAATACAATTCATCCAGGCTTTCTTGAGTAATGCTGGTCTTCTGCATCGCCAGTTATGTACAAACAACTGAACACATATCCTTCTTGGCGAAGGTAAAAATGCCAGAGAAAATATAGTGGATGAACACATGTGCAGTTAAACACTGCCTCTCCCCAATTGGCTTTATTTTAAATTTTGATTGACAGCCAAGATCAGTAAATTGGCTGGGATTTGATGAGAAACACAGAAAACTGTGTCTGTTACAGTACGATTTTAAGCAGGAAGAACATGCTTGCCAAGTGTAGACCCTGGGTAGCCTTCGTTTTGCCCCCTGCTGAAAGGTGCTGCCTGTGTCTATTTCCATTTTGGCACTTCCTCGCACACTAATAACATACATTCTGTCGAAATATTGCTTGAGCCAAGAAAGCTATTCTTGGCCCCAGGTGACCATCTAATCAGAATTGCCTAACTAGTAAGCCTACCATACGGGGAAACACATCACTCAGTACTATACTTGGGTAGGGACCCAGTCACATTCATAATACAATAGGTTAACAACAGCAAATTAAGGGCATTCTAATCTAAGGCGAGGCGTGGATGTGTCATACAAATGTCAGCTGTCATGTGTGGGAAAAGGCTGATGTAGATGTTTATCGACAATTGGTTCTGACATAGCCTCATTGAGAGTCCCTTTGAATGATGAATGTAAACATGCCTTCACTCTAACTGCTGCTGTTAGGAAGGGGTTTAATGACAAAGAAGTTAAAATCATTGAAATAGAATTGTAGTGATGAGGGATTGTGTAGCAATTTCATAAATGCTCAGTGTCTTAAATTGATGAAAGATGAGCAGTGATGATGATGATGATGATGATGATGATGATGATGATGATGAGAAGGAATAAAGGTTAGGGTCAGCATGTGCAAAGATAGCAGGAAAGCAGTGTTTTTGAGCTGAGATTCTTAGGGTGTGGCTTTCAGAAACACGGGAACAGCTGCTTTTAAGATCCCTCCATTGAAGAGGATTAGCATGCATGTCAAAGTTAGGAACCCTAATGCACAGGTAGACTTGAGTTCGATCCCACCCTAAAAGTCTACTGTCAAGTACTAGACTAGACCATTCACATTCTTCATAACCTACTTAAAGTTCTATACAATACGAATTAGCAATGCTTGAATATTTTGTGGGTAGGTTTCATTTGATTGGATTAAAACCCAGCACAGGTCATTAACATATTGCATTACAAACTGCAAATGGGTGCCTTATTTGTGAAGACATTCTCGTCAAAGCTAGCATGACAGCCCTCACCACTTGAAGTCAGCTGAAGCATATCTAAGATGCTTCATCTTAAGACAGAGATAACAATGGCTTAATGCTGCTCACCAAAGAATGCGGGACATCTTCATCATCTATGAAAACAAAAATATTTATCGGTCAATTAGTCCTACCTGTATGTGCATATGAGTGCAGGCAACCTGCACCAAACCAGTTGATGTACAGGCAGTAGCTTTTTCATGGTAGCATTTTTCAATGCAGTTTGCATCAACTTGAACAAGGTTCAAAATGGCACTACTTTTTTATTGGACTAAAACTAGATAGAAAGAAGAAAACAAATACTTAGTGAAGGAAAAACTTGTCTGTTGAATGTAATGTTGCAGAACAGGAGTGCGGAAAAAGGATTTCCAGTCTTTTATGTTGGGAATCACAATAAATGATGACATTTTACTGATTGACTGATACATACACTTGCTCATGTGTGTGTGGTCCAGCACAGGAGGTCAGTGTGGGACATGATAAGTAATACCTCCACACAAACAAGAAGTCGCACTAATAACAAAGCCTCCCCCAAAGGAACTTTGGCACCAGCAAAGATAAGGAACATGGTAACTGGGATGTATAGGGGTAATCTCCTATTCTCACATAGTTAGAAATTTACAATATCTGTACATTTAAGATGCAGAGTTGCAAGGAAGTGCGATTTTACGATTACGCTTGACTTGAGAAAATGTCTGACTCCATAAAAGACTTGGTGTTATGTAATATGATGGCACCAAGTTGAAGCTGGTGTGAAGTGAGGAAAGGCAGATGTCAGCATTCAAAGTTCACTCTGTACCCTGTCAAATGTGTATCATCGTATTATAGTAGGAGATACTTGAAAGTTTGGCTTGTAATAATACTGGTAATAATTAAGACCCTTGTATTACTTCTTAAGAGAAGTTGTGTAAATATTGCATACCAGGAATTGTTGTCACTGCTACTCAACCTGGTGCATGTCAGCTTGTTATTTTAGTTTGAAGCTCTGGGTTTTCTGCAAACGGGTCCTATGAAAACATTTAAGTGTTATTTGATGCTCTCTTTCTGCTGGGGACACCTTGGACAGGGAGTGCCAAGAATTACTGTAAACGCAGACATATTTGTGTTGGTTTTATGTTCGCAGTTACTTTAAATCTAAAGTCACCGCTTTACAAGGAACTCATAATCGCCACAAAAATGTTTGCTCTGACTTCTGCCCACTGCTACATGTAGACACTACACATACACGCTACGCATTGTCGAGTATTAATGATGTGTTGGAGGTGCCTGTTGCAGGAAGATGTACAAATACTAAGCACAAATTTGACACAGACCTGATCTTTGAAAATTGAGTACATATTTACCAAGAAGTGCTACGAATCCAGTTTGTCCGCTTTCACAAACTCAAAACTACGAAAGCTAGCATGGATGTCATTGGCAGGCGATGTTACTTACCAGCTGGAGCTTATCGTTTATGCTTCATGACATTATCTGTTAGATAGTACAATTAAGTTGATATGTTTACATAGAAGTAAAATGTCAAATGTTTTCTTATAAATTCTATCCTAGCGAATGTCTTACAGTACAGCTATGCCTTTACTACTGAGCCTAACTCGCAAAATTCTTGTGATGACTTTGTTATAACTTCTATATAGCTGTACCACGGGTAAGGCATTCATGGCAGTGCTTATGTTAGTACACAGTGAATGAAAAAATATCCAAAGTTTGTCACATTTGAGTCTATGTTGCCAGAGTTTTGCTCACTTCTCAATTTTCCTCTACGTACTAAATGTAAGACTAAAAGCGTGATAAGTAATGTGCTGTTTTCCATTCTTGTTACTGCAGGGTACACAATGTTTGGGATGCAGTGGCCGAAGTTCTTGTTCTGGCTGTGTAGGATCAAAAGGCAATAGGGTAAGTATACAGAAATGCACTGTGTGTTTCTGACAACAACTGAAAATCAAGAATGATGTTGGTTGCTGACTGTAATGACCCCAGTGTCAATCAGAACCATCTTGGCCAATCAGAACCATCTCTACTTCTTGGGGTCAGAACATGTGTTGTTGAAGTTACCCAGATATCAGCCTGCAAAGATTTCCAATATTCATGACATTGCCTTATTTGGTGTTGTCCAGTTTCCAGCCAATCAAGGCCCTTCTCATTAACATTAAGTCTAAGGACCTGGTCACCAGCATGCTAGAGAACTGTGATTGGCTGAGAGCAGGACTTGTTATTTGCTGGCTGATTTATCTGGGAAACCTTGCCCTGTAGGAATGCTGAGATGTGAAGATGAATTAGGGCCAGACCATGGCAATTGTGAATGTGAAGGGTTAAGGAACAGAGGTGAATGATGCACAGAAGCACTGGCAAGGCAAGAAACAGCATTGGAGAAAAAACAACATTAGAAAATGCCAACTGTCACCATTTGTGTGTGTGTGTTGTGGGTGGGGGTGGGGGGACTTCAGAACTAGAATTGACATCAGGGTCATGCTGTCAAGTTTGGTTAGAACAGGGGATAAAGTAAGTCATCATCAACCAGGTGTGTCAGCATTCATAGTCATTCGGTTTGGTTATTATTGCATGATGATTATGAGTGCATCTATCGCCTGAATGCAGTGAAGACAAAACAATTAGATTAAGCAGCCAAACAGACTTGGAAGTGTTTTTGGTGGATGGCATCCAAGAAAAGGACACTTGCCTCACTGACAGCCTAGCATGGCTTGGCTGGTTTGGATGAAGTTTATATTTGATTTAAGAATGATCAAATAACAGGTAGGTTACATCGTGATGGAAGTCTGAGAGCAGAGGCTTTCATGGTGGGTCAGCTGTTGGCAACACAAGTCTTCCTTTTTGGCACCTGACATCAGACATCCACATACGCATCTGTGATTGCTCTGAATAAAAGAGTATACTATAGGTGTCAGGATGGTCTGTCTCGCATTTTTAGTGGATGCACACCTGAAATTTTAAATAACTTTCTTTCATTGGTGTGTAAATTGAAGATGGCAAACAACCATCCATTGAAAACTCATTAGATGGCTGATTCTGAGAAAGAATGTGCATCAACTCTTATGATTTCACTGGATGCCTTGATACCGCCATATTGAGTACATAGAAATACAGGAATTTAAACTTGAAGTGATTTCAAAAGATTTACCAATGCAGTATCAGTAGTCCTGGGATATACACACTTCGGATATCTGCAATTTTGAGGAGGCATCCATAACAATGCTTTTCTGATGTGGTGATATTAAAGCACCTGGCAAAATTATGCGGTGCTATCGTAAGTTTGGAGCCTCACGATTACAGTATGTAGACAGGATAAACATGATCATAATTATGAACCAACATGGCGGACACTTGATTGTGTCATGGTTGCGTGACAGCAAAGTCTGCTCTTGCCAGTTGATATCCTCAATGTCAATGGGACGGCCTTGGTAGGGAAAGGCCAGATGTGGTTTCTTCCCCTTGTCCTGAGTAGGTGGAACAGCTGTGAAATCTCCTCACCCCCACGCACAGGACTGGTAGTTTGTATATGCAACTTAAGCCGAACTAAGGTGGAGATTGAACAGGTCCGATTTTGAACAGACAGACATGGTACCATAAGGATGCCCCTTTCCTCACTCACAACTCCTCTCATGTGATACCAATGTACATCACTCTTGGGACAATGATGGGATATCATCTTTCCCATTTTGAGGGGGGGTGGGGGTGGCGCAATGGGCAGGGTGTTCAATTTATAACTCTGAGGTTCTGGGTTCGTTCAAATCCGTTTATGTGCCATCCATCTTGTGCCCTTGGGAAAGGCACTTAACATGACTTTCCTCACTTCGCTCAGCTGAAAATGAGTACCTAGCTTCGGCTAGGGCCATCCTAAATGGAGGGCCCATGTTTGAGGAGAGCCACACCTCAAGAATCTTTAAGAACCCACCGCACTTGTCGAGAAGAGTAGGGGTCCTTCTTAGTCCTTAGACTGCATATGGAGAAATTGCTGTTGTATAAAGGTCAATCGAGATAGCGCTGAATGGTAGCCGCTCCAGACCCTTGCAACAATTGTATTCAGGTCACCTGAGTTAGGCACGATCTAGACACAGTTTTTACCGATATCAGCGAGCCTACAACCTCTCGCCGACAGCTTTTTTTCAGCGTCTAGATGGATCTGCAATATCGTCATAAAGATATCGGGAAAATTTCTCCCGAAAGGTCCGGACCATTCGCCAGATAGCTTAGCAGGGGTCCCCGATAGCTTAGCAGGGGTCCCCTACAGCTTCCACGCGTGTGTAGATGTGTCTCGACTTCGGGAGGGCTCATTAGCATATAACGCGGGCTCATAAGGCTATATAGCTGTTTATGACTACAAGCGTCACGGGTGTCCCGCAGCCAACGTTCCAGATCCCTCCCGACATCTCCACAGATATCGGCAAAAACTGTGTATAGATTGGGCCTTAGCGCCGAATGGCGGCCGCTCCCGACCCTTACGAGTTAGCCCCGCCTATTGTATTGTAACACCCTGGCTGGGAAAAAAGCATGCCATAGTCAGCCCACCCAATAGCAAATAACGAATGGTCTGTTTTCAATCCTCTGATAAAAAGTCAAAGTACATGGTTTGTTTCACAAAATGTGGACCTAACTACACTGTTGGTGTTTGTCAAATTAAAGTCACAAATGAATTCATTGATGTAGGAATGTCAGGCAATGCTAAGTACATTTCATGTATGTCATTTGAATTGGGGCCGGAAACACAAAAAATTGAGCTTAACATGTAACATTGTAAAGTTTTCAACAGAAATCCCTATTTTTTTTTATTTGAAGCTGATGCTGATTGGCTTGTGTTAATATCTGTCCCTAGCATACTGTAAGCAGTGCATGTTGTGCGATCAAAATGGAGAAGTTTCTTGAAAGTGCATTATGTGTGCACAGTGGTCAAAATGGAGAAGTTTCTTGAATTTGAAAAATGAAAGTGCATTATGTGTGCACAGTGGTCAAAATGGAGAAGTTTCTTGAAAGTGCATGTTGTGTGATCAAAATGAAGAAGTTTCTGGAAAGTGCATGTTGTGTGATCAAAATGCAGAACTTTCTTGAAAGTACGTGTTGTGTGATCAAAATGAAGAAGTTTCTGGAAGGTGCATGTTGTGCGATAAAAACGGAGAAGTTTCTGGAAGGTGCATGTTGTGCGATCAAAATGGAGAAGTTTCTGGAAGGTGCATGTTGTGCCATAAAAACGGAGAAGTTTCTTGAAAGTGCATGTTGTGCGATCAAAATGGAGAAGTTTCTGGAAGGTGCATGTTGTGCGATCAAAATGGAGAAGTTTCTGGAAGGTGCATGTTGTGCGTTCAAAATGGAGAAGTTTCTGGAAAGTGCATGCTGTGCGTTCAAAATGGAGAAGTTTCTGGAAAGTGCATGTTGTGCAATCAAAATGGAGAAGTTTCTGGAAAGTGCATGTTGTGCGATCAAAATGGAGAAGTTTCTTGAAAGTGGATGTTGTGCGATCAAAATGGAGAAGTTTCTGGAAAGTGCATGTTGTGTGATCAAAATAGAGAAGTTTCGTGAAATTTCATGTTATGCGATCAAAATGGAGAAGTTTCCGGAAGGTGCATGTTAGGCGATCAAAATTGAGAAGTTTCTTGAAAGTGCAAAATGGCGAAGTTCCTGGAAAGTGCATGTTGTGTCATCGAAATGGAGAAATTTCTGGAAGGTGCATGTTGTGCGATCAAAATCGAGAAGTTTCTTGAAAGTGCAAAATGGCGAAGTTCCTGGAAAGTGCATGTTGTGCTATCAAAGTGGAAAAGTTTCTGGAAAGTGATACCAGTGACCTGGTTTTCTGACAGTGTAATAACCTTGTCCTCAGGGCTGCGACCCCAGGGGTTAAGACATGGCCATCTGAGTCTAATTATACTGAATTCTGATCAAAAGATATGATTTCTAGCATGCATGTATGTGCAGATTCTGACCTGGGATGTTCTAGAAATTCTGACCTGGGACGTTCTAGAACTCGCCTTATGTGTCAAGTGTCAGCAGTGTGGCATAGGGATGATACACTAGTTATTCAAACCATGTTGCTAAACAGGGGTGTCGAAGACTGCAATCAATTGAGAAAGAACCTCTTATACTTGTTGTGCAATAAAGTTATGTAATATAGGCTGGTACCAGATTTTAAATGTACATCACTGCCAGCTATTCTGGACATGAAAGGCAGAGCGTCAACTGTCTCTCCTACGGGGTTACATGGATGGGTGCATTGTCTGGAGGTCAACTGTAAGACAGTCCATGGCTAGCAGGATGGGGTCTGGTAAATTGTGTTAGTGTGTCTGCATTCTTCGCAGCTCCAGCTGATTGGGAACAGGCACCCAGCAGACATACAGGAAAACACCTCACCAAGTGGCGGCCATCCAAGGATTTAACACTCCAACTTATGCTAGATTTTACAACGAATGTACAGACATTTATGTTGCTATTCTTGTATTAACCATGTACGTACTGTAACCAATCCAAATTTGCTGCATACAGACATAGGAGGTAGAATGTTAAGGTAAGGCTACACCCTAATGAATCACGAGGGCCGAGGTTGTCAGCAGTCCAGGATTCCTTAACCCGCTGAGCAGTCAAACTAAGTCCTTCTAGCCGCTTTAACCAGCTGAACTTCACAGCACACTAATTTACAACAAATGCCTAGTGTCAGAAGTAAAGAAACCTCATCTAAAGAGTGAGAACAAGAGCACAAAGTACTGTTGAGCTCAAAGTGCGCCACTTCCTCTTCCAGTTAAAGTCGAAAATGAAGCACAATGGCAAGGGTTCTGTAGACAGTTTAAGCTTAAAAGTAGCCCAGTGTATTTTCACAGGTTTACTCACTCGTGCACTGAATAAGAAAGTACAATATTAACCACTGCAGTGACATGTTCATTTATGTATGTATTGGAATCACTGGGAAGCAGTGTATAAATATAGTTGGTGTAATTTATGACATTTAAAGCATTAGCCTTGATGTACCTTTTTATAAAGATTCGGAAATTCCAGATTAGAAGAATATAAATAGGCTTAAAAGTCAGCTGTTCATTTACAAAAATGGAAGTAAATGCTCTTAATGCAGCTGTCTGAAGTGTAGGGTCTTCCGGCTAAAGCCCAAGTGTTGCCTACTGGCAAGAAATGGCATAAACATCTAATGACCAATCTTAGTATTAAGTTACATGCTGAAGTCTAAAAGGCTATTCTTTTTATTTTTTTCACCATTCTACTGTGCACGTTTTTTTTTTCACTACTCTTCAGACTTCACTTGTCAAAATACATTTTTGTACCAAAGTGGTTTTACATTTCTTCAGCATTGAATCCTAGAAAATTTGGGGTGCCGTAAATGACTGACCTTCGCGTTTCAAACATATCTTACATGCACTTATGAGTGCCCAAGAATGTTGCATGTTTGAAAGCGTTAAGCTTAACAGAAAGATATTCTTTCCTCAGTCAATTTGGATGTAGGGTTCATGCATGACACAGTGTTTCTACACCTTATACTTGTGTACTCTCTAAGGGTTCGATGAACACTAAATAGTGCTTTATTGAATGCCCTACCAGAAAGAATCCATCTGGTAAGACAGTTGCTCTTCTGTCCCTGGAATTTCATGGAATTTTGGAAACAACCTTCATATTTTACAAGCCTGGTCCTTGGCCAACACACTCAAGGAAAGGTTGTTAAGGGTGGGGGAGGAGTTAAGGTCAAAGTGAATGCTGACTCAGATATACAAATAGAAACAAATACAATTGGGCAATTTCAATGAAAATGGGATTTTTTATTGCCCTTTTGTTCATACAAAGAAAAATATAGAAAAAAACCTTCAATCTATATTCAATATCAATCAGAGTAGATTAAATCAAAAGAAATTGAATGTTAAGACAGTAAGTCAAGAATTTATAGTGACTAACAATGACGTAAAAAGCATTGAAAAGCTTTTATTTTATAGTTTATGTTTGCTAATTGTCCTGTTAAGGTACCCCTCTGAATCCTAACCACCCCTGTCGAAACCAATAAAAAGGCATCTTGTACACATAACATAAGTAAATACTGAATGCCAGCCAGTGGTCTTCTGGCAATGTTTTTGAGTGTTTATTTGACTGCTGGCTATGACCTTTGTGTAATATGAACTATGTGAGCACAATGCAGTAGCATAAGATAAGCAATCTCCACACAGAACCTATGTCCATGTGTTCTGTATCGCATGCACTATACAAACATCACAGGTAGAGTGAGTGCTTGACAATTGTCACGGCACCTATTTGGGGAACACTGCCACCATTGTTACATGTTTACTTGTATAACTTACTCTGGTGCTACACCTAATAATCAAATCTTTATTCTGCATCAAACCAAGCCGGACCTGAGAGTCTTGCAAGTGGACACGGGTTTCTGTGTGAAAGACATCGCCTCAGTTGATGTTGATTTTCCACTTGGGCAATTGTAGCATGTATGTGGGTGTTCAAGTGTGAAAGCTTTACGGGTACCTTTAGCCACTCTCTTTCTGTCTTGTTTGGAAGATAAATGGAATATTTGAGACAAACCAAACACGGTGTTGCGATGTGGTCTAAAGAAGCTGTACAGAAGGTGTTCCATATGCGCTCTGAAGTATTCTTCTGCAACCTCTCAGATGTCTACGTCCGAAACACTATCTTCCATCTGTTGTGCACACCTTTCTGAAGTTTGGTAGAAAAACACGCAAAAAAAGTAGATAAAAATTGAGAAACGCAAATGATGTTGATGTTAGTAGAGAATTCGACATATTCTCTAAGGTTGTGAGTTTGGTCTGTGCTAAAGTAGCCTGTAGTGACAATGTGAGAAGACATGTGTAGGTCAAATTAAGGTGAAATACTGGACCCCTTGGGTTGGTCCAGTTTCTTAAGAAAGGAGAAGAAAACATCCGACACAGAACCCTGTGGGTTTTCTTAAGGCCTGCAGTCTTACATGAGTACACTGGGCCTTAGAAGTTAGATTGTATATCCCTGCTGTTATTTATCTCTACACAACTTGCCTTCTGAAGTATAGAGCTGTTGGAAAAATTTGATACCAACGTAAACATTTCAGGGGGCTGCCCGCCCGCACTGAATGTCTTGTTGTCCATCACGCATTGCTGATGTTGTGTAGCACCACCAGCAGTGTGTAGGCACAAGTACAAAATAACCCTTAGACTGCTAAGGTAGACCTATGAGAATTCATCCTGGTTGCAGAGTTAGGCGGAATACTCTATAGACCTCAACACCCTCCATTATAAAATCTAATGACAAATAAAAGTCGCTGTAGATTTCTTGTCTTTTATTGTTACCACATTGTATTATGCAGGTCTTAAAATTCATACATGTAATAAAGCACAGTCATCCGCAAAAAAATGTCTATGTTGGCATTTTTCATCTCCCTATAATTATTAAAAATAACTAATGTCTTTGTAGCAATCTGTGTCACCTGTCAGGAAGTGTTTAGAAGTGTTTATGTGCCATGAAACTTAACTGCTGCCAAGCAATTGACCCAAAACCTTCAGTCAGTATTTGACCACAATTCAAACTGACCTAAAAACCTCCAGTATAACACAAACTGGGTCACTGTCTGGATACTTTAGGTCAAGGTGATGTAATTCATCTCGTGTCTGGTGCCTGAGTTGTTTGGTGATGGACAGTGATGTAAACAGTGATGTAAACATTTTGTTTATCCTACAGGGGGCACCAGGACCAATAGGACCTCAAGGATTACAGGGCAACCAGGGCTTCCCTGGACCAGAAGGACCATATGGGGAGAAGGGGAATAAAGGAACACCCGGCGACCCTGGACCAAGGGGGCAAAAGGGAGACAGGGTATACACAAGACTTAAGAACATCTTTTCACACGTAGTTTAATAATAAAAAGAGGATGTTTGATACCATAATATGGCAACCCTGTTACATGTGGAAACTCCTTCCTAGCATCATTTTTACCGATTTTTGCTTTTGTTGTTTATATTCATAACTTTGCGTAATAATATGCATAGAGGTTTGATCGTCATATTATATGTTGACAGGGGAAAATGGGTGTTCCAGGCTTTCCAGGATTAAATGGCATCCCTGTAAGTATTACTCTAACTTATATCTACCAAAAGTTGGTGTATATGACAATGACAATCAAAAGCATTTTGAATATCTTGTAACCTTATGTCCTTTTCAGTCAGTGTATTAAAGGGAAAGAGTTGATCATGATGTACTGTTTTTTTGCAGGGCCTACAAGGGTTGCCTGGTGCTATGGGCATGCCTGGTTTAGATGGCTGCAATGGAACCCAGGTAAGAATATTTTCATTACTATCATAGCCATGCAGGGCTCGTGACTGCGACTAGATTTGGTCGCAATGCGCCCGTAATTTTAATAATGCGCCTATTTTTTAAACGATGGTCGCACGGCGCGCCAATAAAAAAAATGAGCAACGCCCTTATTTTCCCCCGAAAACTTCGCTCAAAGTTAAAAATTCGCCGATTTCGGCCTTCACCGAGCCGCCATTTTGATTCTAACTCAAGTCTCGCGCAAGTCTCGCAGTAACTCACATCTCGCGAATCGCGAGAGTCGCACCCCATTGGCCATTTCGGCGTGACGTAGCTCGCCCGGCCGCCATTATTGGTGGAATATCTGATATCCCCGCTGTGATCGCGGGAAAAATCACGCAGGAACGCTTCAAAAGCGTGTAACTTTGACGAAAACTCATCGAATGCCTAAAGTCCTTGGTGATAAGTACATGTACAGGATTCTTTTGGAGGGTTTTTTTGCTTGTTTGTCGGTGGAATGTGGGAAATTTAACAGCTAATGCGACGATGACAAACTGGGGAGGGGGGCTGTGTCGGCACTGAAGTCGTAGAAAATGTTGAACGGAGGTCGCGATTTTTTCACGGTTCCTTCAGATATTACTTTTGTTGCAGTCTTTATTTTCAAAAGACTGATAAATAGATGTCGTTTGTTGGGAAAAGTTCGATTGATTTGCCCTTCGAACACATCTTTTCTGCTACATTTTTTCAACTGAAAATATGAATTGTTTGTACACAGATTTTTTTATATAAGTTAACACTGATGTTACAGGCTAGAAGTAAACCTCTAATTTTCCAGTGCATCTATTTTCAGCTATGTTCTTAACAAAGTAGAAGAGATACAAAAGAAATACAAAATGTACCTGA
This sequence comes from Branchiostoma floridae x Branchiostoma belcheri, assembly GCA_019207045.1. NCBI lineage: Eukaryota > Metazoa > Chordata > Leptocardii > Amphioxiformes > Branchiostomatidae > Branchiostoma > Branchiostoma floridae x Branchiostoma belcheri. Next base: position 12,329,961 of record CM033035.1, read on the forward strand.
CAGTCCTGGCTACACTTTCTCCTCTGTTGGCTTGCAGATTTTCTTGTAGACTTCTTTAGTTTGTTGTTGTTGTATATGTAACAGTCAAGTTTCACCTTTAGCAGTAAGGTTAATTTACTCTTCCTGATTGTGTGTATTAACTTATGAAACATTATAAAAATCATATATTGTAAGGAATCAGTGTTATATTACTTGAAAGTGATCTCATGTATTCTCTTGTTTCTTGTTTGGTTACTGTAACTATATATAATATATAACACCCCTAATTAATTCTTTAAGCCATACCCACCTCTAGTCAAAAACATTGATTATTGGAGTAATATTTTGTATGGCTTCAGACGTTTGCTTGTGCTCCCAACCTTTCATAGTGGTGCTCCTAACTTTTTGCTGGCGCTCCTAAGTTTTAGGAGTTAGGAGCGCCATGCTCCTAGGTCAAAAAGTTAGTCTGGAGCCCTGCCATGGACTGTACATGACGATAAACTGGATAGTGACAATATATTGTCTCACCATGACAACAGTGTAATATCAAGAACATGTGGTTAAGGTTTTTAAATTCCCCATTGCGAAATTGATTTGAGGGCGCTTGATCATACACTATGCCATATGGTATCATTCCTGTACATAAAAGATAACCAAAATTTAAGACAACACTATCAGGTCTGTTTGTATCCTTATGTCCTTTTGTATAGAAAAAATAATCCAAGTGTCAAGAGTGAGTAATGAAATAAAAGTCCATTATGACCAGGAATGCAAGATTTTTCGTTCACAAAAAAAGGAACTTGCAGTAATCCAACATTTAATCCTAATTTCAATTTAAGTCATGAAAATGCAATGCAGCTTCAACCATCTCAAATCTCTCACAGCTTTGAAGTACTATTGAGGTTTCATGTTTGTTTGTGTTAAACTGTGCTGTATATTTTTGTGTGTTAAACTGTGCTGTATGATCTTTAGGGAGACCCAGGTGGCCCTGGCTTACCTGGAGTGGACGGTTCTCGGGGACCACCGGTAGGTCAACTAAAAGTTAGACAGTAATTTAATATATGGCAAATATTATTCTGAAGTGACAGGAATTGTTTATGAATTGCTAACTATGTGTACCAAAGTCCAGCGTTAACATCAGGTAAATTATCTTGTATAGTTTTAAGTACAAAAAATCTGATGATTTTTAAAGTTTAATTGGCTACGTTTCAAGCCTTGAGGATAGCAGTACAATTAAGTGAGGGTAACACTTGGGCACAAATGTTATGTGTCACCTACCGAAGTGTATTTGATATGTACACAGCATTAGATAGGCATTAAATATCCAAGGTCGAAGGGGGCTTTGAAAACACATGTAGGTGGTGACAGACTACAGTACAACAAATATATCACCTTTTCTGTGTGCTTCTTCTCCTCAGGGTAAAACAGGCAAGAAAGGAGTCAAAGGTGAACCTGGCTTGGCACTTGGTGGAACAAAAGGACAGAAGGTGGGTAGAGTTGCTCTATGTCTGTCCTTTAATTTACTGACTATTCCTACTAAACAATTTATTTCCAGCCAACGCAACCTGCATTGTGAATGGCAAATGGGAATTTCATATGAAGACAGTTATTTGAGTTAAGGGGAAAATGTAGTAGTCTAATGAAATTTGAAAAACACCATTTTTTTAGCCTTTTAAAAACATTTGTCTGAAGGTTCCATTAACATAACATTTTCTCTTGTTTTACAGGGAGATGCTGGCAGACCGGGCCTTGACGGTTTACCGGTGAGTTTTTTTTTTTTTTAAAGACACAAAACATCTATGATTTTTGTCACAAGTCAAGAACTTAAGAGTGATAATTAGCAGCCTTTAAGGGTCAAAAACATATGTTGATTTTCTTGTTTTGCTTACAGGGTCCTCCTGGTTTAGATGGACTGTCTGGAAGCAATGGAGCTCCTGGAGAACCTGGACTACAGGTAAGGGTTCTTCCTGATTCAAATCTCTGTAATAGATTGTCATAAACAGTAGTTAAACTATGCATACACATTGCAATCTAAATAGAAATTTAGTATCATCTATAAATTCTGTAGTTTTGACAATGGCTTTGTAATCAGTGTCATTAACCAAATTTTTGTTTCTACCATACAATATATAGGGTGACCGAGGCGAAAAGGGAGACAAAGGCTTGAAAGTAAGTATTCCTTGAACGCTGATAAAATTTCAGTTTCACAAAATGTGAGTGCTTTTATTTTATCTTACAAGTGCTAAGAAATCAAAATCTTGTGTAACCAAACAAAATTAAGGGCAAATAATTTTCCCATAGATTTTCCACCTGCCATTTAAACTATATGAGTCGTCATATACCAGCTCGGGTTAATGCATCAATGATAGTTTTTGTTGTTGTTGTTTTCACCTCTACACATAGATATGGTCTTTTTTATGGCTATATGATTTTTTAAACATAACTTATGGTTCTTTTCTTCTTAGGGATCTATGGGCCTTGGCTTTGCTGGACCAAAAGGAGAACCTGTAAGTACAACTCTATTTGTTAAGTTGCTATGTAAATGGTTAAGTGCTGTATGTGTCTTTAATTCTAAATTTCCCTTTTAAATCTGTAGTTGATACAAGATTATTTGGCTTTTTTTTTGAGAGAAACATAAAATCCCAAATCTGGTCATTTTCACCTTTAGTTGGACTCAGTTGATGCTTTGAAACATGTCAATTAAACCATGTAGAGTAACTAAGCAGGCATAAGCTGCCAAAGTATGTCCTAAAAGATGTTTTTTCTGCCCCCCTATCCTCAGGGTGAGCCAGGTAAACCCGGCCCTCCTGGACCCCCAGGTGGTGGAACTGGAGAACAAAGACAGCCGCCAGGGGGCGCTATTGGAGAGAAGGGACAGAAGGGAGAGTTCGGAATCAGGGTAAGTAAAAAAGTGAAACTACCTCATGATAATGTAGTCTAACAGTGTGTCAATTTTGTAAGTTAATGTTTAAGACTGTCATAACAAAATTAGTTGCCTCTGGTAACACTACAACTTTTAGTAATAATTGAGCTTAGAGTTAGACCAGATGACGAGTGCATGTTACTGCAAACTCAATACTTCAGTGATGATGTTGCAGATGGTTTATTGCATCAGGACATGTCATTCAAAAAAGTTTCTAAGGACATTTTTTACCGCCTACTGCTTCCTACACACTCTGGTAACAGCTAAACATGTGTAAGTCTGGAATCCTTTGGGAATTGAGCAGGAATCTCTCGCCACTTTTGTGTGTAAATAGAACGGATACTAGGACAGCTGGCTTGGCTGGCCTGTCTCACAAAATGTCATCTTTAACTTAAGATGTATCACGTCACACTTACAAATATTTCCGTTGTTTATCTGACAGGGTCCCACTGGTCCTAAGGGTCTGCCTGGTAACCCCGGTCCCCCGGGACCACCAGGACAGGTGAGTCACTAAAAAAAACTGTTATTTTATTTAAAATTTGTACAGATGCTACTTTCTGATTATCTGAACTGCTACTAATCAACAACTTTGCCTCTAATGTGCTTATTCATGCCCTTACATAAGTGTTTATAGGTTGAACAGAACATTAAAATCTCTAGCTTGTAGATGTTGGTTTTTGTACATCAAAGCCTCAAAAACCTTGGACTGAATTTACATTTAGTATATATTATGAATATAACCAAACTACTAATATGTTATTATTATCAAACTTGACAGGTGTTGATCAGTCACATTTATTCAAAGCAAAACCTGAAAACTAACATTTTCTCTGAAAAGGTATACAGTTTGCATTTTCATTCTTGGGGATTGCTTACCAAGAGTCTAATGTAAACTGTGAGCCCAAATGCTTTTGTCCTTATCTGAAACCCCCATTTGAGCAGCTATTGTCCACATGTGTGATAGACACCTGATGCTTTATGGTTGGAGTTTCAGACCAATGTTTGTCTTACCAGACTTGGCAGCTCTTACATATCCCTTGGAAGTCTGCGATATCGTGGTGTCCAAGGTCTTGAAAAAGTTCACATGCTGCAGACTGTCATCTTCTCCCATTTAATGTATGTTATCCTATGCCAGAATAGAGTTGTCACTACACCAAATTGAAGCCGTGGGTGTTCGAATCAATTCAAACCAACAGAATAGACCCTTTGACATCGCCCACTTCCTTGTGATTGAAAACAATTTATTTATAGTTATCAAGACAGACGTTGGTTTCAATTTGCAAACTTCAAAACACTGTTCGTTGAAACCTGTACAACAGGATGAAGTGATTTATACTAAACTCGGCACAAAAAGTTTGGAATATGAACTTTGGCTGATCATAGTTCCGTTGTTTCTGCATCAATTTTAATGTGTGATATATCAATAGAAAGCGTGTGTGATTTCCTTTCATATGGTATCAAACTCCTTATGATTATAAATTCGTGAAACGAGCACCAGGGCTACTTATGTCAGTGGGTCGCGAAAAAAAAGTGCCCAAATTTCAATTTTTGTGTTCAACTCTATATCATCCTGCTGGTATGGGTGTGGGTGTCAAGGATTCAATCTGTCCTTTTTCACGTAATCTTTGGTATACAGAACTTCCAAGTTTATCTTTAACATTTGGTAAGAGTATATGTGCCCTTTTGACTGTTGGATGACCGAATCGAGGCGTAGATGCGGCAAGGAGAATGCCACGCTGACTGTCGCATGGATAGAGCGTAACAGCGCGTAGGGCTTGGTGTGCTGTATGTATGGCTGCCACAGGAAAAACAAGGTTTAGTATCTTCCCAGACAGGACAACCTCAATGCTGTGAGATACAGGGACACCATTCTCCATTCAGTCGCAATGCCTCACCCCTTCAATATGGGGTCGAATGACATTCTGTAAGATTACACCGCCCGTCCACGCACACAGTCTGCAATGGTCCTTGCTCTGTGGACTGTGGACTGGCGTTGTAGTCTAACACTTGCAGAATTGCATTTGGTCCCCCACACATACTGATAAGGTATAACATTGCGACTGCATGGAGAATGGTGTCCCTATATCTCACAGTATTGAGGTTGTCCTGTCTGGGAACATGATAAACCTTGTTTTTCCTGTGGCAGCCATACATACAGCACACCAAGCCCTACGCGCTGTTACGCTCTATCCATGCGACAGTCAGCGTGGCATTCTCCTTGCCGCATCTACGCCTCGATTCGGTCATCCAACAGTCAAAAGGGCACATATACTCTTACCAAATGTTAAAGATAAACTTGGAAGTTCTGTATACCAAAGATTACGTGAAAAAGGACAGATTGAATCCTTGACACCCACACCCATACCAGCAGGATGATATAGAGTTGAACACAAAAATTGAAATTTGGGCACTTTTTTTTCGCGACCCACTGACATAAGTAGCCCTGGTGCTCGTTTCACGAATTTATAATCATAAGGAGTTTGATACCATATGAAAGGAAATCACACACGCTTTCTATTGATATATCACAAATTAAAATTGATGCAGAAACAGCGGAAATATGATCAGCCAAAGTTCATATTCCAAACTTTTTGTGCCGAGTTTATTTCACCTTTCAGCTTAAATGAATTTGCTTATCTTCAGGTTGCATTTTTTTAAACTACAGTTATTAGTTATACATAAATATTATTTCACCGTTCAGCTTAAATGAATTTGCTTATCTTGAGGCTGTATATTTTTAACTATAGTTATTAGTTATAAATTAAAATCTTTTTGTGATGGTCTGTCTGGCAGGTGATTGGTGGAGGCGGAGGAACAGTTGGGTTACTTGGTCCCAAGGGACAGCCAGGAGACCCAGGATTGGCCGGACCACGGGTAAGTCCTACTCATACAAATGTCTTGTTATTACAGATATTTCAAAGGTGTGGCTTATGGTTATAACCAGAAAGTAGAGAGTAAACAATTCTATGTCTATTTTCCGTAAATAACTTCATCAGGTTGGCAATTATTCATATAGTAAGGTTCTTTTAGCACAACCAGAAAATAACTTACTTCCGACGTTTCGGTGTCTGTCAGACACCATCATCAGGGTGGAATGACGGGAACTACTTCTTGCTGCTACTTATAGCCGATGTAGGTGGCGTTGCAGCAGCAAGAATGCCATCCCAGACGTGGCTCAGCTTGTAATCGGCTATAAGTAGCAGCAAGAAGTAGTTCCCGTCATTCCACCCTGATGATGGTGTCTGACAGACACCGAAACGTCGGAAGTAAGTTATTTTCTGGTTGTGCTAAAAGAACCTTACTATATGAATTCTATGTCTATTCTATCATCCTCATCACAGAATTTGTTCAGCTGTTCTAATGTTTAATGTTCACTTTCCTCAGGGTCCACCTGGAGCAGCTGGTCCTCCTGGCTTCCCAGGCAGCAAGGTGTGTATAGAGGCATCATCATTGTCATAGTGGGTGGTATCAGTCACTAAACACACTGAGGCTGGCTTGCATCTATCTTCATTGTCAAGACCTTGTTATAAGGCCCATCTATATTCTGATGATATGCTATTATGAACACCAGTGCTCAGAGTGCAGGAAATGTTCTAAATTACTTAATGCACCACACAAGTTTTACCTGTTCTACTTAAAAGTAAAGAATCATGACTCACATTGAATGTTGTTAAGAAACCATTTCATTTCGTTGAAATAGTCTGGTTATTGTCCTAGAATTTTATTGTGTGAGAAGTTAATTCTGTGTCTTGCTCCAAAAGTATGTAGGTGGAAGAAAACAACCATTTGTTTTAGACTTAACACATATAGCATAGCCAAATCATTACACCACATAGTAGCACATAGTTATGTCAGTTTTGTCTGTATTGAAAGCTATGCCTGATGATATAAAACAAACTGTTTCTCCTTGTCAGGGATATCCTGGTGACCCTGGACGTGGTGGATCTCCCGGTGTTCCTGGACCCAAGGTATGTCAGCAAGGGGCCAAGTTGTATTTCATTGATGATACAGATGGAAAGCAGAAAGAAACACTTACTTTAAATGATGTTTACTTTGATTATGTCATAATATGTAACAAAAGAACTCAATGCAATAGACAAAACTAATCTTGAGAAAACAATTTACATGTTATCATGCACTTCTCTGATCAACTGGTAGGAGGCACTTCTGCATCACTGTCAAATTTTATCAAAGCGTATATTCTACATTCTTTAACTATTAAGCTTAGTATCACTTTGGCCATGTATTGATATGGAACTGCCTGCAAAGTAAGCATTATTTGTGTATTTCTGTGTGATATTTGCATGTGAATGTGATATGTAAAAGTAACAACGTACAATTTGAAGACACTAGTATGAAGCAGTTAAGTGATTTCTTACTTATCGATCCTTGCAGGGTAATCCTGGTGAAGCTGGTTTCCCCGGAGCCCCTGGACCACCCGGCAACCCTGCACCTGGGGTAAGAGATAGTCCAAATAGTTGGCTATTATTTTAAGGCTGATCTTTTGCTCTGCATTAGCCACATGTGCACGATGAAATGCTATTTGATGTAACATCGACTATCATAATTCCACCAGGTGCCATAATACCGGCACTTCAAAAAGCATTAGTATAGAGGTCTTGCCAAGATTGTCTTGATACCGAATGTAAAATATCGTAAATGTAATACAATTCAGATATTTAGGTGTTGAAGACAATCGTGAGAAGGCCTCTATAACAACATTTTTTATGGTGGCGGTATAATGGCACCTGGTGGATTTATGTGAATGTATGTTACTGTATGTATCAAGTCACAGAATATGTCAGCCTGTACAGCATGTACACACTAAGTTTTTTAGGTGCCTGTAATACTATATACTCCCTATTTCTGCAATCAATATTTGTCAAATGCAGGATGGCTTCCATAGTCAATTGGTCCCTTTTATGAGAGTAGTGCTTATTTGCACTTTTTTAGTGTTAAATGGTGTTAACAGTCAAGCATGATATGAGACATGAAAAATTTGCCCTAAAGAAGTCTTGCTTCATGATCATCTTTAGTACTGGCAACAATGGACAATTATAGATATGTCCATGTTTAAACTCTACAGTTCACTGGAGCAGCTGGCCCACCCGGCCCCCCTGGCCCACCAGGCCTGCCTGGCGCTGTAGGACCTAAGGGCCAACCTGGAAATAATGGAGGGAGTGGCCCCAGGGGACCTCAAGGAGACCCTGGCGGCCCTGGTCTGCCTGGCCCACCGGGATCATCCTTTGGTAGCACTGTGGGCAGGAAGGGAGAACCAGGCATTCCAGGTACGGAAACAAGTCAAGTAGAAGCCAGTTAATTGCACAAAGGATAATCGCACTCTTCTGTTATTTGCACAAAATCCCGTTATGGTGTGGTCCAGTTTAATAACTTTGCTTTGTTGCACCATTCGGAAAATGAAATGAAATGTACTGGCAAATGGGGTGTGCAATTAAGCGGCTTCTACTGTACTACCCAGTACAATTGGTATGGGAACAGTGAAGAGACAAGGGGACATCTTCAAAACATTAACATCACATTACTTTCTAGTTTTGATGTGCTTATGTACAGGCTTATTCAGGCTTATTCAGGTGAATTTTCTTCTTTTTTGGTAACAAACTAAGGATATGAGGTCATGAGTAATAAACAGAAAAGATCCATGTTTCTTAAAGTTGCCAAAGAGGTTTACTAGTATGCAAAGTAGTATATGCAAGTATGCCAGGTACAGACAAGCCAAACCAGCACTATAACTTACTTGCTCACCAGGTATGACATTCAAGCTCAGAGTGTAGACATGATTCCTACATAAAAATGAACCTACATGGTTTTTGCATGGTAATTGCATTCCTGCATGCAAGATTGAATTAACTTACCATTTGACTTCCTGTTGCAGGTGTACCAGGCATGATTGGTCCTCAGGGTCCCCCAGGATTCCCTGGTCGCAAGGGAGAAGCTGGTGTTCCTGGTCGCCCTGGTGTTGGCGTTGGTGCGCTCCCGGGCAGAGACGGCCCTCCTGGAACCCCTGGTGGACCTGGACCCAAGGGTGATCCTGGTTTCCCTGGAGCACCAGGTGAGAAAGACAGTCTACAAGGACTGAAAGCTGTTCTACACTCCTGTCAGTCTGAACTTAGAAGATGCAACTCTATATTGAAGTTGGGATCAGTCTGCATCTGTGTTACGTAGCAGTCATGTTCTGATAACCCGCCAAGTACCCCTCAGATATGGGCTGTTTTTACAAAATTGCACATGATATTGTGACTGTTAGATAGTGACATGTAACGTATCTATCCTTGACTTTGTCCACATGTTAGGACCACCTGGTAGAGATACGAAACTAGTCATACACACGGGATTGGCAGTTGCAAGTGCGACCATTTCAGTCGCACTAGATCCATTTCAGTCGTACTAGATGAAGTAACAAGCCCTGTGATGTACGTGGTCTAACTGTTAGAAAATGATACTTATCATTTCTTTGCTCTCTCCACACCTCAGGCCCACCTGGCAGAGTAACTGGGATTGGTCCGATCCCTGGTCCACAGGGTCCCCCGGGACCTCCTGGAATTCCCGGAGGAAATGGAGAGCCTGGCTTGCCTGGGTCCCCTGGCTTCCCTGGTGCTAAAGGTAAGGTCGCATTGTTGGTTGGAGAATTAAAGTACTTCTATTCGACACATTTGATATCATTGGGTAATTTGTGTTCTTCGAGTAGTATGGGTAGTCAAGTGGTTAGTGACCCTGCCTCTAAACCAAGAGATTAAAACTTTGAATCCAGACTGCTGTCGGTCACCCTACCTGCATTCAACTAGAAGGGGCACAGTGTTGAGCCAAAAATGAATAGGGGAATATACCCGTTATGATGAACCTACATGTACTCAATGTCTGTCTTCTCTGTCAGAACCTCTGTCAGTGGAAGAGTAGCTCTACTGTCATTGGGCTAAACATGTTGTAGATCACTTTCAGTTCCCCAAAGAAGAGTAGGGATGATCCCATTGTAGTAGGCCTAGCACAAGAGCCATGACAAAGCCTGGTTGCCCAATAAGCTGTCCAAAATGCAGTATGATTCTTTTGAGCATCAGGCTTTGAGTTTAACTTGCATTGACGTGTTGCCCTGGTTGTCAGGTGAGCGTGGCGGAGACTGTTTTGCGTGTCCGGGTGGGCAGAAGGGAGAGCGTGGTGACTCTGGCGCACCTGGAGCACCTGGCGGGGTCACACAACCAGGACGTCCTGGCACACCTGGGCTGAAGGGAGAGCCTGGAACACCTGGTCTACCTGGAACTCCTGGAACACAAGGACCTGAGGTATCCCATCTTTCTATCATTAACTCATAAGGCTATGTTGATTTGATTATGGATGACATATGCGTGTGCATCAATTTTGGGCCATTTCCTTAAATTAAAAAAAGTTTTCAACTCACTGTAAATAGTACAAAACAGCCTCAAAATAAGCTCTATGCTGTAATAATTGTTTGCCTTGTGTCAATCAGTTGTTCGACCTTCCTGACCACTTTCATTTTATAATGAAAGCAACTTTTTTGTCAAACTTTTATTCGCCCGCTTCAGTTTTTTGGTTCCCATAGGATGTCAATCATATCATGAAATCAACATGGCATTAGCAGTGTATTTTTGGGCCCAGATTGTTGGGTACATCATTACGTCCGAAATAATGAAACCTGGTAAGCTTTCTATTGTTTGAAAAGTTTCGACTAGGATACAGCCACAGGTGTACTGTGGAAAGTATTGTATGCAAACTTTTGACCAATGTGTTGTTCTTGCTGTTGTACAGGGACCCGCTGGCCCACGTGGGCCTCCTGGCCCAGCCGGAATGCCGGGAGATACATTCGGAGGTGGCGCCATTCCTGGTGCTCCAGGTAGGTTCCAACATTTATTGTTCATTTGTTCTTGTTAGTTTGAATGTCCATAAACCCGCTTCTTTTTTTGGAGATACTGGAGAGGGGGTTAGGCAGGTAGGCAGACATTGGAGAAGGGTAATGAATGTGCTATTACTAGATAATAAGAATTTTATTGTTAACTAAGAGAACATCATATGATTGATATCAAGTATCAAAATGTGCCACCTTTTCCCTGCCACTGAGATCAAGCATCATCACATCAATGTATTTCTTTACTACCCTTGCTTTTGGTATAGCTTACATTGTGACAAAAATCATTGGTAAAACTAGTCTTCACAGCAGATTTAACACCATACTGTAACATTTCTTAGCTTTGAGAAGGTTAATGGTATCAATGTGTTATCAACCATTGCTTTAGTGTTTGACAAAGTGTATGATGACATCTATAGGTGCCAAGGGAGAGCGTGGTGACCCCGGCTTGCCTGGTGCCCCTGGGAGACCTGGGTTCGGAGCTGGAGGAAGTGGCCCTCCTGGACCACCTGGTATTCCTGGTGGACCTGGTCCAAAGGTGAGAAATAGGCAAATTTCGTCCTTTGTTACTCTTACAAATTTATGATTACATCCAGGCTTAATACAGACCCAATCATTATATTTACAAAATGCATCAATCCAATACAATAGTTTGTCAAGTTCAGTTTGCCTTTTATCTTTGTAAACTTGTGTTTTAGTTTCCATTAATGTGAAAGAGTTGGCAGAAGCGCTGTCTGATTTTAGCATTGGGCGACGGTTCTGTACCGCAGTGCTGTTGTTCAGATGAATATTACAGACCAAGGCTTTGTTATTGTGATGACATGTACCTGTATTATCTCAGGGTGAGCCTGGCATTCCTGGTCGACCTGGGGGCCCAGGTCGGGATGGTGGTCCTGGTCTCCAAGGTCCACCTGGTCCATCATTTGGTGGCGGTCCTGGCCTTCCTGGAATGAAGGGGTTGCGAGGTGACCCTGGCCTTTCCGGACCCCCTGGTGCCCCTGGGCCTAAGGGTGAACCTGGTAAGGAAGTCACCTCAGTATATGGTGCCGTTCAACTTCAACATTAACAACAGTAACAAGTTCAAGTAACAAGTTCAAGTAGTTTCATTCATTGAAATTTGTAGAAGAAAAAACAGAAAAATTAATGGTCAATGTTGATAACATGTAGTGTAATGTGTTTAACTTGTACAGTTTTTTTAGAATGTGCACAATACTAACATATCAAGATTTGGTCATTTCATTTTTTGCTCTATATTCAACTTCATAATCTGGTATCATGAAGGTAATACTGATATAGACTGTCAGCTGTAGTGGTATAGTTTTGATGTTGGCCTTCCAGGCAGTACTGCTCAAACTTGTGGAACAGAAAGACAGTCTTTCCATTGAGCCTCACTTAGTCTTACTTAGCCACACTTTTGTTACACAAACCCTGACGTCCATCGTTTCATTCTCATTGTCCCTCAGGTGATTCATTTGCTACACAAACCCGTCCTGGTGAGCCTGGCCCACCTGGTCCTGTGGGTCTCCCAGGACAGCCTGGTTTCCAGGGAGAGCCCGGCGGCCCAGGGAACCCTGGACCACCTGGAGGACCTGGACGCCCGGGAGTTAAGGGAGAGGCTGGTATTCCTGGACTGCCTGGGAGCTCCTTCCCTGGTCCAGTTGGTAAGTAAATGCTAAAAAACTAATGTTAGTAAAAACTAATGATATATAAAAGCCAGTTGCAAAGAAAGTGTAGACAATTGTTCAAAATATAGTACTAGATAGAAAAAAAAATGCACAATTTACTAGCCTACTGCTGCCTACCCCTGTGTCAGGGATCCCAGCAGCAGTGCAATCAAATAATGGATACTACAACTACTACTGCTACTACTACTACTCTTGTGTAGAACAATGTGATGTAATGTTTAAGAGGTCATTACAAGTTATTAAAAGGGTTTTTCCCTGCTCCCCTCCCCCTTTAGGTCTGACCGGACCCAGGGGTGACCCTGGCCTGCCAGGATTGCCCGGACCAAGGGGAGACCCCGGTCTGCCTGGCCGCCCTGGAGGAGGAGGATTCCCTGGACCAAAAGGAGAGCCTGGAGACCCAGGTGAGTGTCCAACCTGCTGTAGTTACACATATGAAGATGCTTTGACAGACAACATATATTTTTAAGGCTAAGGTAATGGGGTACTACTTAACACATGGATGAACTCGCAAGCTAAGGTAAAGAATGAGATAGAGACAGTGATAATGCCCACTGTATTTGTTAGTATGGATCATGCCAATGACACTTAACAAGTTACTAAGTTCTGTGTGAAACATATGGGACTGCTTGACATGCATCCTTAAAGGGAAATTTTAATAATTGTCATTCTTACTCTCATATGACGTAGCGTAGAATGCTTGTCTGAACTGTTGTCCACTACCATGTGTACACACATGAGACAGTTTGTTTCCCAACCTTGTTGTCATGTATGTGCAGCTATCGGTGGTGGTGTTGGCCCTGTGGGTCTCCCTGGCCCACCTGGCCTGAACGGAGGGCCAGGACCTCGTGGAGATGACGGCATCCCAGGCGGCCCTGGTGAGTCCTTTTTTTTTGTACTAAGTTGTAACAAAACACTTACTTGAAGCTTACAGGGTTAAATGAATAGGACTTCTAAGTCAGAAACTCCTAAGTCAGAAACATGTATGCTAACTCCATTCACTGAGAGTTAGGATTTGTCCATTCGGAGAAGTATGGGTTGCAATAAACAAATAGAATGGATTGGTTTTGATGTGCTCAAACCAGAGCTGTACAATTGTCATCATTGTAGTACTTGAGGCCTTAGGACTTACTTCGCGTTTTCATTGGTTACTACTATTGGCTCCGTAAAGCAAGGAGAGATTTGCATAAAGATGTGTTTGTTGTGTGGTAACTGCTGCAGGTAAAAAAACACCTAACATTTACAAATGGTACTAGAGAAAAATGTGTTAAAGTCATTGGTGAGAAAAGTTCAAATCTTTTCCCTTCAGGTCTTCCTGGTCCCCCTGGAAACATCGGCTTCCCCGGCCTGAAGGGAGAGCCCGGACGTCCTGGTCTGCCCGGACGTCCTGGTGAGCCTGGTGACTCTGGCGCCGGCGGAGCTGTGGGGCCAATGGGACCACCCGGTCCTGTGGGCGGACCTGGCTTACCAGGTGAGGACTTGTTAAAATCATGAATAAATTTGATAGCTTTATCATTGTTATACCGGACGCAGGTGCACCAATTACATATAAAATGGGGGGAAGGCCTATACTGAAATTGCAATCTTGTTTATAGAAAGACTAACATGTAATGTTGAGCAATAAGCAAAAAAGAAGCAGAAAATGGTCACTGGCTTACCAGGTGAGGCAGTGTATAAATCATGAATCAATATGCTAGCTTTATCATTGTTATACCAGACACAGGTGCACCAATTACATTTAAAATAGGGGGAAGGCCTACACTGAAATTGCAATCTTGTTTATAGAAAGACTAACATGTAATATTGAGCAATAAGCAAAAGAGAAGCAGAAAATGGTCACTGGCTTACCAGGGCAGTCAGTGTTGAAATCGTGAATAAATTTGATAGCTTTATCATTGTTATACCAGACACAGATGCACCAATTACATATAAAATAGGGGGAAGGCCTACACTGAAATTGCAATCTTGTTTATAGAAAGACTAACATGTAATATTGAGCAATAAGCAAAAGAGAAGCAGAAAATGGTCACTGGCTTACCAGGTGAGGCAGTGTTGAAATCATGAATCAATTTGCTGGCTTTATCATTGTTATACCAGACACAGGTGCACCAATGACATGTTACATATAGATGGGGGGGGGGGGGGCACTCACTGAAATTGCAGTCTTACATTTTTGTATTTAGTGAAAGACTCACATGTAATATTGAGCACTAAGCAAAAGAGAGGCAGAAAGTGGGCACTGGATAGAAAAGAAAGTCCTAATGTCATATCTGTTTCATTTCTTAGTACAAAGTTGCTTAGAGATATAACTTGTGTGATTTCTACTCAGGTGGACCTGGCCGGAAGGGAGAGATGGGTGCCCCTGGTGGTCCTGGCTTTGGAGGTCGCCCGGGTCCTCCCGGTGAAAATGGCCTGCCTGGCCCGCGTGGTTTTGATGGCCCACCTGGTCGACCTGGCCCTGGTGGTGGTGACGGCATCCCTGGTCAGCCTGGAGGTCCAGGTTTGTATGGGTTTCTTAACTATGTACAGGATTGTTTTGCTTAAGAAAAGAACATTAAGAAGCTGGTAAAAATTGTTGGGTTTCCGTTTACCCGACTGATTTTAACAAAAACCTGCTGGCCCTAGCCTTTATTCATACTTGCGCTTGTAAAATGTGCATCTGTATAATTGCAATATCAGTGCCTGATGCATTTTACTTTCACATAGCTAAACTGTATTTGTTAGGTCACTTTCAGCCGAAATCTAAATAGAAAAATTAAAAAAAAATTGAATCCCTTCCATCTCTGATCTTTTAAGACCATAACCAAAGACACAACATTTGTGCTTGGCCTAAGCAATGTAATGTACTGTTTACTTCATTTGGAACCAGGTCCAAAGGGAGACATGGGCATGCCTGGATTGTCCGGTCCTGCTGGTCCACCTGGCCCACCCTCCGGCCTCTCTCGCCCCGGACCACCTGGAGACCGTGGATTTGACGGCAGACCTGGTGGCCCCGGCACACCTGGAGCTAAGGGTATGTGTGATGTGGTGTAGAGGGTACACAGGAAGAGAGCAGGATATAAGTAGAGTTGAAATACTGAAGACTTGTGGAAATCCTTCCACTATAAGACATTCACCCTGTGTAGATATTGGTATGGAGATCCACTGCAACCACATTTTCTATGTTTTGTGGTTTATAAACTAACTCAAGCACAGTAGTCTGCAGTTGATCAAGGAGCCAACTGCAACCTGGTGAGGTAAGAAGTGCTCAGTGTCGCATCAAGTTTCTAGCAAATGCATGCTAGGCAAAACTGAAATGCAACTGTAGATAATGTTATGTAATTATGGTTAATTACTCATAACTAATCAGTTATTTTAAACTTTCCTACTGGAAGTGTCTTACATTTAAAGAGCAATATTTGGACCATCTTTTACATTATGGCAAACCAATTAACAGCTTTACTGGAAAGATGTAGCTTGTCAGTCAGTCAAGCGAGACATTTTCCTGTCTACTTTCTCAGCTGACCACAACGTGGGATTGGCAGTTATATTGAGGAGTGTGATGGTGACTGGTCATGTGATTTATTAAAGCTGTATTAAAATTGCTATGACCTGAAATCCTACAGGTGAGCGTGGTGACCCCGGCCTTAACGGAGCCCCTGGTCCACCCGGCCCACCAGCCCGAGCAGTCTCCGGCGTCAAGGGAGAGAGAGGAGGCCCAGGTTTACCTGGTTTGCAGGGTCGCCCTGGCACCTCTGGTTGGTAGAATCCACATATTTACACCTTTTCTTATGTCCCGATGTCGTAGGTGAGCCCGGTGCGCCTGGACTTCCAGGCCCCACGGGACCCCCCGGGCGACCTTTCCAGGGGCCACAGTATGCTCCACCAGGAGAAAGGGGAGATCCTGGGAGGCCCGGTTCACCCGGCCTCCCAGGAAATCCTGGTCAGTATGAAGTGAAAGGGGCCGTGTGAAAGAAAAGCGCAACGCATTAAAAGAATGGCAAAAGCTTGGCCTGTACAAGCATGAGCTTCCAATGTAGCTAAACAAACATGCGTCAAACAAAAAATAACAAATGCAGTGCTGTTAAAAGCCCCAAGTGTTTTAATTGCATTAAACACAAGCTAACTAGAAAAAAGCAAACCTTTGACCAATGAAAGCACGAGCCTCACATATGCTTCATGAAAGCTGAAACCAACTTTGCTGCCCAGAAATGCAGTAGAAATTGGTGCCGGTAAAAATACTGACTTTAAAAATCCCAGCCTTTAACCTTGTATACTTTCATCAGGTTAGTGGATAACTGGACATTAAGCTTCTTTGTACACAGCCAATGGCGTGCAAAGAACCTTAATATCTACTTATCTAGTAACCTTTCGAAAATTTCTAATTCCTACCTTTAAAAAGCAAAATAAATATCCCATGCTACTTTTGCCACTTTATCCTGCTTTACTTGTAGAAGTAGAAGAATATCAGAGATTGTGTCTGGAAGCAAACTTTGGGGTTGAATTTCCTCACAGGTCCTCCTGGTGGTTTGGGACCTCCTGGTGACATGGGCCGCCCTGGCGCCCCTGGTCTTCCCGGACCTCCTGGCCTGCCTGGTGATGGAGTTGGACTTCCTGGCCCACCAGGACGACCAGGCGGCCCTGGCCCACGTGGTGACGATGGCTTCCCCGGTGGCCCTGGTACTAAGGGAGAACGGGTAAGTGTCAAATGTCCACCAATCTTCACACTCCTCTATTTATGGCCCTGTTCATACTAAGCCTTACAAATTTGATATTATGAGCCGAAACCATCAATCTAGGATTCATGTGGCCCAGTGTGAATGGTCGAAGTCTTTTTTAAGCAGGCTAAACCATGAACCACCTCTGGTAATTTGTCTCAATGTGGCTGACATGGCTGGCGATTCCAGTAAGAAGGGAAATGTGGCTTCGTGGGTCACGTGGTCTTAGAAACAGCTTAAACGTGCCTTGTATTTGTCAGCGATATTCTTAACGACACATATTTTATGTTACAACCTGTTAATATCTTTTAATTTTGCATTTTCTAGGGTGATCCTGGAAGGTCTGGTACCCCTGGTCCTCCTGGGTCTCCTGGGTTCCCTGGAGCTAAAGGTATGTTGTGAAACACATATGTGATCTATTTGCTACATTCTACCCTAGCTCTGTAGTCATAAAGGAAATAAAGGCATGTATTGGCTCCTATTGGACATCATGAAATTATGAATGTTTTTTAACTACTACTACTGATGTTGACAGTTATCTTGTTGTCATGATCGTGTAAGAAGACAGAAAGTAGGTGTGACAAATGTGTAATACTATTTACTCCTGTTTCTGCAGGTGAAGGTGGAGCATCAGTAGGACTACCAGGACCCTCTGGTCTGGATGGCCCCCCTGGAGAAAACGGCCTGCCTGGCTTCCCAGGTGCTAAGGGTGAACCCGGTAACCCTGGTATACCCGGCCCACCTGGTACACCCGGTCGGGACAGTGGCGGTGGTATCCCTGGCCCCCCTGGCCCAAGAGGTGTGTAATATGTAGATCTTCAAGGTGTGAACAAACCATGTTAAGCAAAACGTACCCTGGTAGTCATGCTTGAATAGTTTAACGTTAGAACGATTTTCGTTGAAGTGAAAATCTTAAAGTATCCATTGTACTATCTAGCTGATGATAATGAGCTTAATCCAGTCACGACTCCAGTGGCATTCATTTATTTGTTGTTCTGCTTACTTTTCCAACAGGGTTTGATGGAGCTCCTGGACCGAAGGGTGACCCAGGTTTTGGAGGCGGCCCTGGTCTGCCCGGTCCGGCTGGTCCCCCTGGTGGGTCCGGCGGCCCTGGTCCCAAGGGTGACCCTGGATTCTCTGGAAGACCTGGACAACCCGGTAACCCCGGACCTCCCGGTCCCACTGGACCTCCAGGTAATGGGTCTTACAGGAGAAGACAGAAAATGATGTATCATTTGTAGGATAAATAATACCGATTCCAGCATTGCTTCAAGCAAATGTCTTTTGTGATTCTCTTCACTCTTCTTTAGATGTGGTTTGCTAGCTTTCTTACAAGTTACCAGTAACTGTGCACAAAATCAAGTACTGTGTATTGTGTAAAAGTTCAAAACTAGTCTTTAAATCTTAACCTGAGTCATTGATGCACATGGGGATTATTTGTTCAGAAGGGAATGTCAGTCTGGACCTTCATAGTGTTTAACTTGACCTGTTGTCTGTAGGTGAGGGTGCAGGCGGTCGGGTTGGCCCACCAGGTGCTCCTGGTTTCCCAGGAGAAAGAGGACAGAATGGCGCACCTGGTACTGACGGACTACCTGGGGGCCCTGGTCCCAAAGGTGACCCAGGTAAGTGTCAGCCACAGTATACTTACATCGTCTACATACATTTGTACATGTGCATTTATATGTCGTTGGGCACTCAAATTGTCTTCAGCAATGTGGATTATTTTAATTTTTACAAAAGGTAATTTTTATAAAAAGAAGACTTGTCTAAAGAAGGGATCGTTTTGTTGTATCCATTTTGTTGTTTTCATGTTGGTTGTAATATGTTGGTTGTAGCATGTTGGTGCAATCCCTGACCAAGATGTAACCGCTGTCCCATGATTCTGCAGGTTTCTCAGGCGGTGCTGGCCCCCCAGGTCCACCTGGTCCCCCTGGTCGTGTGGTTGGTGGAGTGCCCGGACAGAAGGGAGATCCTGGCTTTCCTGGTAGAAACGGTCTGCCTGGTACGTATATATACATGTGCATCAACCTGTTTCTGCAGTCATACATGCTTATGTAGATTTGTAAAGTCTTATCCTTCAAGCTAATAGATGTCTTTCACAGCAAAATCCTCTTCAATATTGTTTTCGTGTAGAAAAAAAATTGCGGGTCTTAGTGGTAAGTGTGCAGATGTTGACACACTGGCAGCACCAAATTCGTAGGTGTTTTGGCACCTTTAGACTGATTAGATAGACAGCATTGCGTGTATTGAACTCAGGACCTACTGCTTCCGATTCCAATGCTCTAGCTGTTGTGCCACACAGACACCCTTTTCGTGTAGAGCTTCACTCAAATGCTCTCAAGGTCAGGAATCTTATTTGTTATATCAAACTATGTTTGAGACTAAAACTGTCTGCTCAACATTTCAACCAAACACTTATCCTGTTTGTTTGTTTTTCTTGCAGGTCCCCAGGGTCCCCCTGGCCCACCAGGCGGAAACGGCTTCCCAGGACAGAAGGGAGCGAGAGGTGACTCCGGTCCCGCTGGACCTGCAGGTGGGGTTTCCCTACCTGGCCCTCCAGGACTTCAAGGCCCCCCTGGTCCCAATGGTCGCCCTGGTGGCCCCGGACCTAAGGGAGACCAAGGTCCACCTTCTTTGAGTGGTGGCCCTGGACCCAGAGGTGATCCTGGCCCACCTGGTTTATCTGGCCGTCCAGGTCCTCCAGGTAAGTGTTAAGTAGGACAGCTGCAATTTAGTACACAGGCAGCATTGCTGACTTCATGCACCACTTTTTAAATAGTGAAGTATACAATCTGTGTACAATGAATGAAAATATAACTGTACAATGCTTCTGTGATTCCTTTCCTCAGGAAACCCCGGTGTGAATGGTCTGAAGGGAGAGCGTGGTGAACCTGGCCGCTCCTTTGGTGGCGGTGTTGGACCCAGGGGAGACCCTGGTACACCCGGCCAGCCCGGAAACAGGGGTCTGCCTGGGCTACCTGGGGCTGCTGGTCCCCCAGGTATGTATGCTAGATTTAGAAACATCTTATTACGTATTGACCTTTCACTTGCTTTGTCAACTGATGATTTTACAGGTTTAAATTCAGTTTGTATTAAATGAATGTCATATCCTCTAGTGAATTGACACTTAAACCTCAGGAACTTAACTGAATACATAACTGAAACTTGACACTTACATGTATAGCTGAAGGTTAGACATGCAGGTAATAAGATGCACCAAAAAGCAGTTACTCAAGTAACTGGATATGATTTTGGATCCACTAGCATCCACAAGTGTGTCACTGACGAAAACTTGTGGATGCTAGTTGAAACGTCTGACCGTTTCCAAAATCATATCCAGTTGCTTGAGTAACTGCTTTTAGGCACTTGTATAGCTCACCAAAATCATCAAAACTACATAAGGGCGAAGAAGTCAGATTGAAAGCTCTACATATTAAGCTAACATTACAAGGTTATGTCACATATGATGATTGACAGCTATCGTTGGTTGCAGGTGGTCCTGGCGGCCCTGGTCCCCAGGGTGACGATGGACAGCCAGGCTTCCCTGGTGGTGCCGGCCCCCCTGGAGACCCTGGACTGCGCGGACTTGGTGGTGCTCCTGGTCTTGCAGGTCAGCTCGCTCTCTCTTTTCTCAAAGTTTTTATTGCATTTTCATATTCATAAGGACATCATAGATAGAAGTAAAACAATACAAATATATGTCTGAATGATACATAAAGTTAGCGTATACCAAAGGAAAAAAACACACTTATCATAAAGTAAATAAATCCTTTGTACCACAAAGATAAACAGTGGCTGATGATTTTACATTGAAATTTTAAGTTGATTGCTTTGATGTAGGTGTGTACTGGGTTCGTGAAAAAAAAATGTTGCACAGAATCCAAATGTGGAAGAAGACTGGAATGTCATAGGCAACATCATAAAACCTGGCAAAACATTGCATTGATTGTATTTTGTAGGTTCAGCCAATGGCTAAATGAAAGGATAAAGACTATGATGTTTTCCTACATAATGATTTTGTAGTTTTGCACTTATTCCAACTTTCTTGTGAATCCCATAGGTCCCCGTGGTCCGGATGGTCCACCTGGCCCACCAGGCCGATCGGCCGGAGCAGTGCCAACTGGTCACCTCCTGACCAGACACAGCCAGACCACCCAGATACCCCAGTGTCCAGAGGGCATGCCCAAACTGTGGGACGGCTACAGCTTGCTGTATTTGGAAGGCAATGAAAGGTCACATGGCCAAGATTTAGGTGGGTCAAAATCTTTTCTGTCCAGATTATAAATTTTGGACATTACAGTGTCACGTTGGTGTCCATTGTCTGTAAAGTTGCACAATTCGTAAGGGACGGTCATGGAATGATCCAATCATGTGATGACATATTAGATCACGTGATGTTATCCCCACTAAACCATTCAGGGTACGGGGGTGCCTCACATACAACAATAACACAGGATGTCCGCTCATCCTATTACAATGATCTTGAATTATGCATAAAACAGCTTTCTTTCGCTGTGGCACAAGGCTTTGCCACTTCGTGTTCAGCAGGATAATTTTGATTGATTTAAATTGTAGTGGTCTCAATCCTTGTACTTATTGTTGTCTATTTTGCTGCTCCAAGGTCTGCCCGGTTCCTGCCTGCCCAGATTTAGCACAATGCCCTTCATCTTCTGTAACATCAACAACGTCTGCAACTTTGCTGGCAGAAACGACAAGAGTTACTGGCTGTCTACTTCAGCACCCATCCCCATGATGCCTGTCAGGTCAGTACTGCAGACAGACAGGAGTGAATATCGTGACTCACGATAAAGGATTTCATACTTTGTCATCCATTAGGATAGTTTTCAGATACCTCAACAGTAATGGTGCCTGACTTTGGCAGGAAAGTTAATCTGTGTGGTGTGAATTCTGTTTTCAAAAATTATTGTCAAGTCCTTTGGTCTTCATTATATGATAATAAGGACCCAGTTGTTTAGCTGACAACACCTCTTGTTTTTATTTTCACTGTTTCATACATGTCCCATTGAATTTGTATCCAACTGTCCACTGCTCCCTCATTTAAAGTTGATACTGGTGTCATAACTTAAACAGATGTTTGATGATTTTGACTGTAATATTACTTTGAGTCAGCAGTTACAAGTTTTAAAAATGATATATGGTTCTTGCTCCACAGAGATGATGCCATCAGACCCTACATCAGTAGGTGTGCCGTGTGCGAGGCCCAGTCCTCTGCCATGGCTGTGCACAGTCAGGAGCTGGTCATTCCAGAGTGTCCGCGAGGCTGGAGAGGCCTGTGGATCGGCTACTCTTTCCTGATGGTAAAATCATTAACTTCATAGTTTCATTGATAAACGTTTACTAATGTTCCATCGATTATCCTTGGAAAAGACACAAATGTGCACACATAGGCAAATAATACCTTTATGATTGCAACAAAGATCTACACTACATTATCCTTCTAAAAATTAAGAAGTATAGCAGAGTTTCATGGTTTGCCTCATTTCTAGAACAGCTTAGCTTTTAAAGTCTTCACAGATTTCTAACACTACTATTGTTGGTTAATACAACTTTTAGCATAACATTTTTACTTAAGTAGAAATAGAACAGCTTTGCTTTTAAAGTTTTCATGAGTGTAACACCACAATTGTTGGATAATACAACTTTTAGCACAACGTTTTTTACATAAGTAAGAGTGTGCCTTATCTGTTACCAGACAAAATGCACGCTTTTCATCCAAAACACCGAAATTGATCTTTTTACACTGGTGTTTGAAGTTGAATTGACATGAGTGTGACAGTTGTGTTCATTTCCTTTCCCAGCACACCGCGGCAGGAGCGGAAGGCGGCGGCCAGTCCCTCTCTTCTCCCGGCAGCTGTCTCGAGGACTTCCGTGCCACTCCCTTCATCGAGTGCAACGGTGCCCGCGGAACGTGCCACTACTTCGCCAACAAATTTAGCTTCTGGTTGTCCACTATATCACAAAACGAACAATTCGCCGACCCAGTACCAGAGACACTGAAAGCAGGACAGTTACGAACCAGAGTTAGCAGATGCCAGGTGTGCATCAAGAACGTGTAACTGTGGGAGTAGCTGTGCATTGGAACTTTATTTTTAACAAGTGTTGACAGGATTTCAAATGGTGCTTTTGTACAGAGGGTAAGCTCATACCAATGATTTTAACTAATGCATCCCAAAGTTGCCTCAAGGTTATTTTATAAGAGTCAAGATAGATAAAAAAAAACAAGTAGAACAATGTAGAAGAGAAGATGATGTAACATTAATTTTAGTGGAGCATTTTAGTTAGGGTAGTTATTTTTTCCAGAAATTGGCAAGCTGAGGATATATGTAAGCTCAGTTATATGTAAGCTCAGTTCACTTTTATGTCTATAACAAAATATGCATGGTGCAAAGCAACTGGGAATCGGAAAAGAAACGGTTGCTTCGATATGCGTCTTTGCTTTTTGGCAGTATTTTTAGCACCCGCTTGTCTAGGGAATGTAAATGGTTTTACGTTTAGTAAAAAAAGGCAGTTGTGCGATCGAAAATGCGTACGATTATACCTACTTAAATGGGGAAGCAGTTATGATTATGACTAACTTTCCTTATGTATGGTGCTTACTAATTCTGTATAAAAATTGCCCTAAAGCAAAAGATATTGTACAAGCTGACGTTATGTATAATGTGTGCAGAACTGTGGCAGTCTACCATGTCCTATGGTGCTATACAAATATGTCCAGCCAACTTTCTCAGGATCAGTATATCTAGACACATCTTTTAGACTTCTTTCTTCGTACTCTCCTGCTAAAAAAAAGATATGAAAAAAAAGGTGCCAAAGTTTTCAATGAAATATTCACAGATATAGCCAGTTCTTAAATGTTTCAGTTGTTTGTATTTTTATACAACAGTCATCTATATTTATATTCTAGCATTAAGAGATAACGTTCCATCTTTGTAACCAGTGAGGTAAGCACATTATAAGGCTGATGTGTATGATTTACACAATGCGTATCCAGGCCTTCTGTGCCTGTTCCATAAGGCTAGGTGCATGCTGAAAATTTGTGTAGTAATGTGTATTTCTACGTTTGTCAATGTCATTTTACAAGCAGTAATCATGCACCAAAACAATCAAGTTAGACTAGGACAAACTGTAGGATAGACTGTTTTCTCCCACTAATGGTATCCTTTGATAGACTTTCCCGTACTTAAACCCTACCGACCTTGACTGAAGGTCAACTACAAGTCTGGCCCATCCCGAGGGTGTAGTGGGCCGCTCCATAGTCATTCCATACGTTTGGCCCACCGCAGCCCGGGAACTGTAGATGGCCTGGAGTCAACGTCATGGGAGGGTGTCTGTAGCTTCTCCCCTCCAACATGTTACACTGTGGAACATTGTTGATGACCAGAGTTTATTGTGTCAGCCCTGTTGTAATAATTTGATTGCATTATCAATAAATCACAATCTTTGTGTAGCTTCTGACTGTGACATGCCTTTTTCTATTTTCCTCTTTTGTGAGTTATTGTAAAAGAAGTAGGTAGTTAGGTGAAAGAACTAGGCAGGTAGGTAGGTAGGTAGGTGAAAAAAACTTTTGTGCAAGAGATTGTGCAAGAACTATTTAGTACAGTCTAGAACGGACTGATCCCTTTGCCCTGCCTACCTCAGTGAATGTCCATGACTTTTCTCCAACCCTCCCTATCCTTCAAAGCTCTCACGCTTTGGTATACATAGAAGGACATAGCTGATGATATCTCCCTTCTCCAAGAATACAAATAAATGTCAAATACATACCTCCCTTACTCGCAGGAGTACATAACTTTTAGTTAAAACACACAAATGGAACAGATCTAGAGAAAACGCGTCAGTCCATGTTGGAATCAAGCATTGTACGTTATCTTTATTTGTGTCAAGGCATAACAAAAGGTACCCAGAAGGACAACTATGGCAGTCATAGCTTTAGTTTCCAAGTACAAGTAGCTTGGGATCCATTTCTCATAGTTGTGGAGAAGACAACAAGAGACCGACAGCTATAATAAGAATGGATAACAGGCTAGTTTACTGTACAACCCCTAGATACATGTTTTAAGTTAGACCTGGAGAGAAAATGATGCACACATGATACAGTAATATGAATATCAAAATACTCAAGAAGAGGATATAAGGGGTGAGTGGTCTTACATAATAACAGTAGTCTAGTATCTTACACGTACAATTGTAAGAGGCAGAGGTAAAGGAAGCCCCACAGCCTATTTTGAGGCTATAGAGGGTTGTTATCCACTGTATGTGGTTGTCATCCACAGTATTGGAAGGCGAAGCCCATCACATGTACAGGCAGGTACCTAGACCATTTAACACCTGGGTGGAGTGAAAAGTGCCCTTCACAAGGACACATTTCCTAACCAGTACCAGTCAAGTCCTCTAGGCTCTAGCGCCACTTGGCTGTTAGATGTCACCAAAAAAAAATGTTTTAACACAAGGCTGACATACATAATATTGAACTATGAACACAAATAACGTGTGGTTTGGCATTAATTTTTTCACATACTGCAAATATGAAAAAAATTGCCATACATCTGTAGGCTAGCTATGATGCACAAATACAATACTCAGTCTACACGAGTTAAGGTACTGTATACCTATCCTCCAGTATTTTATATCTCTTAGACTTTTGACAACAGGAAAAGAAATTCTAGAATGCTCTAACATCTGACAATGACTCACTAACAAACTTATCTAAGTTCAGCTGTCTTTTCCTTTACAAATAGTTCGTTACAATTACTAGATTACAGTAGTATCAAATCTTTCTCTCCCATCCCAGTAAGCTAATACCACATGCTGCTCTGTCCTGACCCCCCTTGTTTAAAGCCTCTGGTTCCTCCAAAGTTCCCTCCGGTGTTGGTCAGACCTAGTTGGTTTGCTCCCGTGGAACTACCTCCGGCATTTGTGACAGAACCATCACCACGCAGCACAGAGATGCACTTCCAGTTGTCCAGGTAGTTGGCTGAAAATTTTTTAAAAAGTTAATGTGATCTGTTTATTGTTCATCACTCAAGTGGAAGGGGCGAGGGAACAGGTGGTGACACCTGTACTAGCCCACATATTAAATACATTAAATACAATGGGTACAGATTGATATA
Organism: Branchiostoma floridae x Branchiostoma belcheri; assembly: GCA_019207045.1. Classification (NCBI taxonomy): domain Eukaryota; kingdom Metazoa; phylum Chordata; class Leptocardii; order Amphioxiformes; family Branchiostomatidae; genus Branchiostoma; species Branchiostoma floridae x Branchiostoma belcheri. The sequence goes on from CM033035.1 coordinate 12,356,249, forward strand.
CTAATGCAAGACGACATCAATCACAGACTACCGAGCCCTTCAATCCGGGCAGGAGGCACACTTACAAGCAGTAGACCGGGTACAGAGGTTATCGGATACAAAGTGACTTCTGAATCTGTCAACAGCAGATTTCACAAGAAGCTGTTCATTGACAGCAGATTTCACAAGAAGCTGTTCATCTTTTGAAACCCCACTCCAACAAGAATGTATTTTTGCTTCACCCAAGTGATATATACATGTAGTGTTACCATAATCAGTGCTGCAAGTGTTGTGGAACTCGAAAGGTTGCAAAGCAGTACAATGTAATGGGAGAAGTCTGTCATTTCTAAAGCAGCAAAATAAATTGATTTGGCATTGTATGTGCCCAAAAGACGATAGACTCACCTTTCCAGAGGCGCACACACCCGTCGTCTCCTGATGAGGCCAGGACAGTTCCTGTGATATTCCAGCTCACACGCCACACCTACACAACAGTTACAGTTATGTTAAGTAAATATTTCTAATTTTTCATAGACTTATACAGTTCTGGTTAAGGACTCATTTCCTAAATATATTTCTATAAACCCTCTTGCAAGAAATATATATTCAACCTATTCAATTATTTTGGCTAATATGAATAAATCTGCATGAATCTGGTTACAATGAAGTTTGATTTGTTTGTAGTATTTCCCCACCTGAGAGCTGTGTTCATCAAACTGTGCAGCCTGTCTGATTTCAAACTTGCTCATTCCTCCTGGGTTTGCACCAGCATTGGGCTCCTTCCTGCACAGACATAAGATATCATTGCAATAAACTGCTAAGTATACATTTAACTACATATATCATGGACAGGTCAGCATTCAAAACACTTTGGTCTTGGCATGAATGTTACAGGTAGTCACTGCGGTCTGATATGATAGAAAGCCGAGCACATTTCTTTCTTTCCTCAGTTCTAAACTCCCCTAATCAAAGCTAAGTACTGTCCCCTATCACCTTTCTAACATGCCTTTCTCAAGTGTACACATTTTTGCCCATCAAGGGCCTATTAAAAGATCCTAGGTCTTGCAGCTCTTGTTATCCTACAGTATATCTGGCTATCCTACAACATCTTTAATCAAATACCAAAGAGAATGTAGAGCAAATTCATACATTTCCACAGATACAAAATACATGTATGTACTACATGTACAAATGTATCAGCAAATAAATCTTAAGATATGTGGATGCATACATGTATGCACACAAACACACACATGCACTCACTCACTCACACAAGCACCTTCCAAGCATTGCATTAATGTTTAAGAAAATAGGAATTGGAGTAACTTCTGACACTTCGCAGTTCGAACTGACCTGAGGCACCTAAGTGTGATAATGCGGACATCCTTGGTAGCGATGGCCAGGAGATGGTACGATCGGCCCAGGTTGGGCGCAAAGGAAATGTGGTGAACTGCATCGGTTATGGCCATCAATGTTTCCACTTTCTGCCACTTCCTGTGAAGCAAAACGAAAATGTGCACTGGTCAAGTTCAAGTTTACATACATTTGTATGGGTATTTGAGTAGCTGAGGACCTCTTTATACAGAGTTAGTCGGCCTAGTCGCATGCACCTCATTAGAGGACTTTAAGATAGGGTTGGACATACACAGATATCTAAATGAGTTGAGAAAAACCCACTGTACTAGTCATTTTTTGCTGCACCTTTTGTTTTCACTACCACCTGCCATGTTGGATGACCACTTCCCTGGTTATGATGAACTTGACCAGTATTGTTTAGATAGATACATGTACAGCATATAGACACTGACCTGATGTTATCATTGTACTCGTATATCTGAACCTTTCCACCAGCTGAAGGGTTGGTGTCATCACTGCCAACTGCCAACATGGGGAGGTGAAGTCTGAAACATGTTGTAATAGTCATGTTTATCATTAACATCTCATGACATGTGTATATATTTTGTACCCATACATAGTACTATGTTAAATCACAACTTGCTTCTACATATCAGGAAAATAAGAAATTACATTTATACTATAGCTTTAAAGGTGGTCAAGCCTTTTTACCTTGAAGGGTTCCATGACAGACAACTACAGCTCAGCTTGGTGTTGATCTCGTGCTGTTGAACAAAAACTGATATTTAGCCCAAATCATTGTCATTGTTACAGTTTCTTAAGGGTTCAACCACTAGCCCCTTGAACTTTTTTCATCATCTTATGAGCAGTAGCAGAGACAGTCATATCATACACACACACAAACACACAACAATCCATGATCTTTCTCGTTTCCCTATAACATGTTTACCTGTAGAGACCACTGACTCAGGTTCATCACATCTGGAGCTTCATAGATCCTCACTACTCCATCAGCAGAACAGGTGGCCTACAATGCATATAAAGAGAATGTTTGTCTTACAAAGCATATGTCATTTAAAATCTTAAAAAGTGGGAATTTTATCATTTATCACATTTATCATACTATAGTGAATATCATAAGTTAACATACCAGCTGCAGTCCCATGTGTTTAGGACCAAACTTGACATCAGTGACTGATGTTCTACTGTCCACCAAGTTGGCTCTCTTCACCTACAGTCAGGAAAAAGGCAAATTATTATTATAACAGATGAAACATGAATTTCAACATACATGGCTACACATTCAATTTTGTAGTACAATAGATGACAAAAAGGGCTCAGTAATTGTGGGAGGTGTCCACCATATTACCTTTAGTTATTAGAGTCTTAATCAATACTAGGGGCTATCATTAACAAGCTATTATCATTAAGTTGTAGAGTTTGTAGTAGTTGTTATACCGACTATGTATGCATGTCTGTCTGTACATATGGGTGTGTGTCTATCAATATTTGTGTCTCACCCAATGACTCTGTCCTCTTTGTGTGGATGCCAGTGATTCTCCAACTGCAAGAAAAATACGGGAAAGAAAATAGTTTTACAAAATGACTATTGCGTGTCAAATAGAGTCAATTCCACATTACCAAGAGGGTGTTTCTTGCCTTTTGTTCCAACATTTTGGAAATCTTTATAACATAATAATTGTGATAAGTAACTGTTTAGAACTGTTTATAACATGACTGTGATGTTCTAAATATTTTCTACAGTATTCTAACATATTAGAAACATTTCTAACATCAAAGTCATTATTTCCGATAGTTTTTAAACTGTTCCAACATAGATTCATCATTTGTGATCACATGTGATCACATGTGATCACATGTTCGAACATGGAAACAAAATGATGAAATTGGGTCAGTGGGCTGGGAAGAGGGCAATTCACACATCCCTGCCAAGTACAGGAAATTGTGTCTGTCTGACACCTTCTGACAAAGGATTCACCAGTCTTTATTAGAGAAAATCTAAAAATACAAGACCCAAACAAAAGGCACAGCTTAGCACCTTGGTTTACGGGGGTAATAAAAGTTTTTATGGAGGGAAAAAATGACACAAATTGTTGGAACATATGATCACATGTTCCAACAATAACAAAAACACATAGATGTTTCTAAATTGTTTTAAATAAAGAGATATTTGTACCATTACTTTCCCAATGTTTCCAACATATATAGTTAGGTTCAAACATGTTCAAACTTTCATTTTTAATTGTTTGAACAATTTAGAACTTTCGTGACTGAAATATACTTTTTCTTAGAATAGTTCAAACTTATGACAAATATTATTTTAAAATCCTCTCGGTGACTCGGAATTGACTCTAACAACAGGAACATACAATTACTATAACATGTGGTTGTACCAGCTCATACAACTTACCAAAATATAGCAAAGGAAAGGCAACTTTACTGTGAACACTATCTCGCAACTCACATGTACAACGTTATAGAATGCATATACATTTTGTAGTTTTACCTTTCCTCATAAGTTTACATCACACTAATCAAGAAGCCCTGAACTGACTGTAGTACTGGCACAACAAGATATCAGGATGATGATGAAGTGTTTATTACTCTTAAAGTTAAAACAATACAATATCTTTTGAGACAACATAGGACTTATCAACTATCCTTCAGGAGGAAGAGTTCTTTTCCAAAAGTCTTACCAACTTCCTCCCACACGGCAGCTGTGCGATCGAAGGAACAGGAGGCCAGGACCTGCCCAAACTCAGGATGTGCCCACGTCACCTTCCACACTGAGCCACTGTGGGTCTGATGTGGAGAAACATAAAGTTTTCATGACCTGTTCATGTAAGGAGCTTCTTGATTCATGGCAAAAGAAAATGCTGAAAAATTATCATGACATGAAGAAACGAAATGTAGTGACATTCATGATTTACCTTCCAGCTTGCTGTGCATTGCCATTCTCCATCGTCTGTCAGATCCCAGACCTACGAGATACAAATAAACTGTCAAATGCCAGTCTGAGAGAACTTGAGTATGAAAAATGTACAGCATAAATAAGACTTTGGCAACCTCGTACCTCCATGAAATATTCAGTAGAGCTTTTTGTATTATTAAGTTTATGCACATGACTCATACCTTGATAACTCATATTCATATATTTTCATAATCAATGCGTGGTGATGTTCACTTTTAATGAAATTTCACATACTGTAAATGCATTTATGTTCGCGGGGATTTAATTTTGCGGTAGCGGGAAAATGGACTTTCGCGGTGGTTTTAATTTCGCGGTAGCACCATGCACTGTAGTCTCTTACTGTTATGGAAAAATTAATCCACCACAAACATTTCTGCATTTACAGTATCTGATGATACACATTTCACAAGTATGAAATTCCTATAATTAACCACCAAGAGGTTGTGGCATTTTTGTTTTCATTGTGAAAATTAGCCCCGTATCTGCATGTTTGGTGTCTATTTCATATGTTCTAAAATGCCATAATTCACATCTGCTACAGCTACATGTATCTAGGTCCTACTTTGGAAACATCATCAATGATTTTTAAAATTGGATACCCAAGTCCAAGATATTTTAAACCAAGGACCCCCTCCCAACCCAAGTACCTTTATGGTCTGGTCGCTTGAGCAAGTGGCCATCCTCCGGCCGTGGAAATCGTACGAGACATCGTGGATCAGGTCCTTGTGTTCTGCAGAAATACTGCGAGCGACAAACATGTCTCAAACGTGGCTGAACCACTCTTATACTATGATTTTAGTGCTGTTTTTTACGAGAAGAACGCGCCAAAAAATACAGTATATCACCAACTTGGTCAGAGTAACGCATGACGGGAAGATTGGAGGAAACCATGACAACTGTAGGGGTGATGAAAGCGATATATTCTTTGATATTTAGAACTTATGTGCACTTGCAAGCATAGAATACCCCTTCACAGAATACATTTGTTGTGATCCAATGATATTTGCTTGTTGAAAAGTTTGTAAAAGAAGTTGACTGTTACTACAAGATTGGCCCTAGTTATAATGGACTGGTCCTAGTTAGTTATCAGGTTAGCAAGATGGCGGTGCACGGTGGAGTAGAAACGTGTTTTATCTCCGCGGCCTGTAACCGTTCTCCGTTCAGCCTGTCCTGGGGACGGAACGGATTGATCCTGTACGGAAGTGGGAACCTGGTGGCTGTGTACCAACCCAAGGTAGTGTCACTGTGAATTTTTATTCGATAGATCACAGAGAAACGATTGGGAATGAAGTGCACTTCCGGTTTTGAGTACAAAAGTACGCTGGCAATGTAGATCAGCATAATTATGCATATTCCTGACACCTGTTACGAGGACAACAACAACAACAACAACTCATGTAACATGCATTGGCATAATACGGGCCGTAAGACTTATACCGGCCGATAAAAAATAATGGAATTTAAAGAGATCTACACATGCAACAATAGTTATTTCTGAGGTATGCACACTTCAGACATCTAGGTGTCCAATACATCATTTACAAAGCATCGATTACAATGCATTCGAAGACAACAAGGCGAAAAGTTTTCAGTATCTTTTTCGGGACAGGCAGCTCGTCGTGGGACGAACATAATCTCCAAGCAGATCCTACGGTGCCATAAGATAGTATCAAAGCTGGCCAGGGACTATAGCCGGCTAAGGGAGTCAAATGGGCACCTATGGGGAGTTTGATACTAACGTTATACATAACGCACCGTGGATCTGGTTCGAGATTAGGACGAACACACTGTCACATTCATTGCCAGATTTGTAGATAATAATTACACATGCTCACGGCACAAGACGAACATGATTCAACAGCAATCTTGAATTTCTGTTGGTGACCTACAACTCATGTAAAAGTGTGAAAAACCGTTGCATAATAGCCCGGATCTACGACTGAATTGGCAAAATTGAACGTACGCAGCCATTTTCCCGCCATTTTTATATCTACGCTAGCAGTAAAGTGTTACGTCATAGCGGTTGTGAGGGACAAAAGTTAAATGAAAATTCTTGACAGTATACGTCCGTTTTCTCATGACATTTTGTATGCTCATGCAGGTTTATGTTTTATGCATTTACTTTAACAAAAAAGGAAGGAACATCAGAGGATGTATAAAGGTACATAGCGACAGTTAATTGTGCCGTGTTTCTTCCGGCCGGTATTTTGTACCTCCTCCCAACCACGCGCCCGTTCGCCGTGTAATTCCGCGGCGTGTTACAATTACGATATTACGCTTTTAGCAGGACAAGATTGGCAGAAAAGTTACACAGAAGAAGTGGCAAGGGTAAGCTATAACAGCAACATGTAACTGGAGAAAATGATGCGTTGACAATTTGTCAAATCAGTATGGCTAGAGAAATCGTCGTAAACGTGCCGGTATTATGATAATAGATGTTATTTTAATTGCTGGTATTAATGAAGTTTGCAATCTACCCAAAACTACTGTATTTTGATACATGTGTACTAGATGCATATTTCACCAAGCTCGAAATTGTCAAAGAAAAGCTAACAGTTAACGTTACCCTCTTTTGTGAGTTTTTTCTAGGTTTTGTGACACAGAAATACATAAGAAGTCAGTACATCAGGAAAACCACAAAGGGGTTGAAATCCAGCTTTAGATTTACATTGGGAGAACCTGAAGTAACAGAGTATACAACATGTGAAGCTAGAGGCTACTTGAGTGCAGACTGTGCTTCTATTTCTACTTCTACACAATACTAGACAAAACCCATGGCATGACGTCTGTGATACTACAGGCTGAGTGCCTCTCTGCCCAAAGATTGGTATGAAGGGTAAATGTAGATAGCATAACAATATGTACGCTCATGTTTGATCCCCAGAATGGAGAAGAGTCAGGATCAGTTCTGGAGACTCTCAGTCAGCACACAGCCAAGGTCACCTGTGTCAGGTGGATCCCCAAGGGAAATGGAGGTAGGTTCTGTTTTGGCAGTACCTCAGAGGTGGATCATTTACAGTAACTGTGATACATGTATTATAAAAGTCTGGTATTCAGCCATATTATATTTATTATAGTTGCTGAGTCTTTCTGTCCTCTCTACAAAGAAGACAGATGAGACTCAGGAGCTATAATATGGCTGAATACCAGGCTGATATCATGATTGAGTTGCTTATTGACAATATGATGACATTATCTTTATTTATCTCATGCACTATGATTTTTCAACTTTCAGTATTCGTTTTGAAGATTGATTGTTTTTTGTAACTTAAGGAATACCAAAGGAACGTGAGTGTATGTAACATAAAGTTTAACATATGGCAACAATGTTAACATGCAAGTTTTGTGTTCTAGAGCCTTCTGATGAATTTGTTGTTGGATCAGCTGACAAAACTGCATCACTCTGGAGAAGACAAGACTCAAAGGTAGGCTATACTCCAGTGTTGTTCTATACGGTATAGCACTGCATTGTACTGACCATGCTCAGTAGTTAATTTACCTCTCTTGTTTCATGTATAGGAGGGCATAAAGGATTCCACTGCAATTGTCAATATAAAGTTAAGTAAGGGTTCCCCCAATGTGGCTAAATTGTCAGGAAAATTAATGGCTGATAATTCTCGCCAGTAGTTTGTCACTCAGTTTGTTACTTATGTGATGAAATGTCCTCTTTCCTTCAGTTTGAGGTTGTGTCTGTGTTGAGGGGGCACAGTGCAGCAGTGACCATTGCTGAAGCCATGTATGTGCCGACATCTAACAAGGACGAGTTCTGGACACTGCTGGGTACATCATCTGTGGACTCAACGGTCAGAATATGGGAAAGGAGACAAGGGAGTGGTATGTCTATTCGAAAAGATTATCTACAAGTCTTAAAGATTATCTACATATCTTAAAGATTATCTGCATACATGTATCTTAAATAGCCTGATTAAATCTCGCTTATAGCAGCCCGCCCGCGGGGAGGGGCCAGTTACAGCCCTGGACAGCGGAGTTTGTGTTACACAGACTAGTATCTTAAATATCTTATCATTCCTGAGTGTAAATGTTGTGCCAAACAGCTGCCTTATCAAGCAATTTTTGTGGATTATTCGTAATCATAGGGTGCTGGACTTAATCTCCTTTGGTAACATGGTGCCTTGTGATCCATGGGTTTGACTACCTACCTACCTAGTCCCTTGACCTCCAGGTCGTTGGGGGGACAAGGTAGACATAAAGATAGAGAGTTGCCTCCAGGTTCGTCTTTCCCTAGCCAGGGTTAACCTCTTCTGTAAGCTGAGATTACTGTAAATGCATTTAAGAGTTGATTTTCTGCATTGACAGTTTAGGTTGTGTGATCGCTTCACGTTTGACTGACTTATAATCTGTATGATAGTTAATCAATGAAAAGTTTATCAGACTGTAAACTATGTCTTGTTGATTTTTGGTCATGTTCTCTTAGATGAGGTGACCTGCCAGCAGACCGTGTGTTGTGGGAACAGTTTTGCCCTGGACCTTGCCCTGTCCACCCTCCCCACCTTGTCTGTACCAGTCCTGGCCTGTGGATGGGATGATGACAGGATACACCTCTGGGTCAGGCAGGGGGAGAGTTTCAGAGAAGTAGCCACCCTTAAGGGACATGAAGACTGGGTCCGAGGGGTGGAGTTCACAGCCAATGGTGTGTGGTTTTCTTAAGATTCAGTAAGCTAACCTTACCAAAGATTCGTTGATGAAAGTCAGACATCCAAGTAATAATACACTGGAGAAATCTCCCTCCGCCTTTTGCATGTATTATACTAAATCATACTTAGGATAAACCTGTTCGCCAACTAGATCTCTTTCGCATGTCAATTCACAGCTAGGATTTAGAAACTCCCTCCAACAACATTTATCCAGTGTCACTGATGAAAGACACCGGATGGCTGTTTGAAATGTCTGACCGTTTTCAAAATCATACCTTGAGTAACTGCTTTTTGGCATATCTCATTAAAGGTTGCTTGCCATATCCCACCCATTTGCTTCCCTATTATATATTACCCAAGTGTTGTGTTATCAGTGGCTCCACTAAATTAGAAAAAAAAATCATGAACCAATGAGACCCATGAAGACAGAAGATATCTTAGTTTGTTTGTTTGTCTTGTGTGTGTTCAAGTTTATTCCTGACAGGCTGGAAGGAAGTGAATATTAGCACATGGCCAAAAGTCATAGCCTGATACACAAACCTGATAATAAAGAGGAGGAAGAGACTCAGCAGCTATAGTAGGGTCAGAAGTACGAGGCTACAAAAGTCAGAAATCTAAGCCTGACATGTAAAAAATGGACAAGGTTGTGTTATATTCTATAAAGTCAAGAGATTTATAAAAACATTTCACGGAGTTATACATTTCATGGAGGTATGAATGACATTTTAGATATCTTGTTCTATCTGTTTAATCCCAGATGAAGGTGACCTGTTATTGGCCAGCTGTGGACAGGACTGCTTCATCAGAGTCTGGAAGATTACATTACAGCATGGGGAGGAACAGGTTACTGAGGATGAAATCAGAGTCAAGGAGAAGTCATTTACCATCCAACATGGAGGTACTAAATGTTACAGGTATCTTTTGAAGTAAAGACTGAAAGAGGCTGAAAGTTTGATGAAATATATTGCTTTCAATATAAAAGCATTCTTCTTTGATTCTTTAAGTACACCATTTCTGGGAATATCAAATGAATAACTGACCTTACAATACAATCAAACCTATAAAAGTGATCCCCATGACATACATGTAAGAAACACTTGACCATTTTTTGTGGTCCTTTATATGTAGATGACTTTTCCCATCAACACAAGCAAGAATGAGCCTGTCTATAGTGACCACCTGTTCACATGTACCAGATTTAATTGGTGGTCCTCTTGGCCAGTTTTGACTGTACAATGAAACTTGTAGCCAGTACATGATTTCTTGCGTACTTTTTTACCAGACAAAAGCCAAAGTTATGCTGTAGTGCTGGAGGCAGTGTTAGCAGGACATGAAAACTGGATATATGGAGTACACTGGCAACCTGCAGTCTTCAATGGTAAGAGTTCAGGTATAGGAGGATAAAATGCTTTTACATAAGAGGACCACTCCAACCAGCCAGGATCGGGTAGCTAGGACAGTTTATTCGGTGGCCCAAGACAGTCAGGCCCGCCCGATCTCCTTTTAGCGCCCCGGGGAGTTTAAGCTCGATGAAGTCCACCTGCCGTTAAGTGTGATAACTCCTTCAGGCTTAAACTCCCCGGAGCGCTTATGTGAGATCGGGCGGGCTGACTGCCTTGGCTCCCCGAACAAAACTCGCTAGCTACCCGGTCCTGGCTGGCTCCCAGGTAACCTAATAGCATTTCATATTTGACAGGCTTTGAAGTTGTATTGCATGGGTTTTGAATGCACTATTTGTGTGGTGTGTTGGTGCTGCTTGTGTTGAAAATTTGAAAAACAAATTAAAATTAATGTTGGAATTGCTGTTGTTAAGATCTTTTTGAAGATGCCAAATTTTCTTTAACATGATACTCTATAAGCAAGGATACTGGGATAGAATAAAGGCACAAATCTCTAGCCTGGTATCCAGCCATATTATAGCTCCAGTCTCTTCTGTCTTCTCTGTATTTGCTAGCCTGGATTCCATACCCCAACCTCAAGATATATAGATACTTGAGATCGGGCTGGGGTTTGGTAACCAGGCTATGTATTTGCATAATACGGCTGGATACCAGGCTAACGAACCTCAGATTTAGATATGGACATAACAAGAATTGGTTCTACTTGGTGCCTATTAGGCAAAGTATGCCATATTCCTGTCATGGACTTTGAAGATAACTCAAGTTTACTTGAAAGACATTACCTCGGGTGATACGGAATACCCTTTGTAATGTATTCTATATGTACATCCTATCTTGTATATTTCAGATGGCAGCAGACACCAGCCCCTGTCCCTGCTCTCAGCCTCCATGGACAAAACCATGATCATATGGAAACCTGATCCTTCCTCAGGGATCTGGCTGGATCAGGTCAGGAGCATCCCGGATTTCTTGGATTCTTTGAACTTCTTGGATTATACAGATTTCTGTGTAATGAATTACACACATAAGGCTTGTTCTCATTGTATTAATAGTAAACATGCAATATTCTTGATATTCATAAGAAATTTGAGAATTCATGGCACATTTACAAAATGTTTTAGAACACATAGTGCAATGTATATATTTTTATCATGCATTGGTAATAATCTGTTGGGACCATAAAAAAGCCAGAATGTGGACATCAGTACTAAATGCCTGCCATGTGTGTAGGACCGTGTTGGAGAGGTCGGAGGGAACACCCTGGGGTTCCTGGGCTGTCAGTTCAGCCCAGATGGCCAGTCTATCATCGCTCACGGCTTCCAGGGGGCGCTCCATCTGTGGCACCATGCTGACCTCACACAACAGGTAGGGGGCACTCTGGACACGTAAGGCCACACCAATTCGATATCTTGGATCTCGCATAAGTTTAAGTTAAAAATTTTGTAAGACCTAGGGAAAAATCTTGTGTTAACTGTCCTTAAAAAAATAGGGTCAAAATTGGCAGAAGTGGACTGTTGGGCTGATAAGGAGAAGGGTTATCATGAACTTTCATGGACTTTAATTCATAAAGGAGAGATTTTTAGATTTGTATAGAAATCCATAGTAGAACATATTGGAAGGGCATTAATGTGGAGTTGGATGCCACTTTTGCTTTGCAATGCAAATTCAGATGCACGTCTGCCCTGTCTGCCGCACCTCTGATGCAACTCTGCTGCACCTCTGCCACACGTCTGGTCTGTCACACCTCTGCCACACCTCTGCAGCACCTCTGCCTAATGCACCTCCAGCCTTTTCATCAACCTTTTCAAGAGCTAGGGTTGACTAGACTAAGTCAGGAAACAGGAAACACAGCTTTTGTTTCCTAGGCCTAAGAGGACAACTTTACATTAGTTCTGGTTTTGAGAGAAAAACTCCACAAAAGTACAAGCGTTTCCTGCAGTGTTTTGTGATTTGAAGTTGTAGAACCAACAAATAATTAAAAGTTAATATTATAGTGGCCAAAATCCTTCTTGGGACCGCATCCCAATCTGCACCAAGTAATATCTACATGTACATGTCGATAATCATATTAGTTGCTGTTACTTGTACCTGGTTCACCTTTCTTATCAAGAGTGACAGTTACAGGTTAAAGATAATGTTGTCCATACTGCTGCTATGCTGGAATGTGGTTTTCATTAAAGTGCTGTTTCTAGGTTCAGGCCAGTATAATGGCCTGCAGTTACCTGTCTTTAAATGCAGTATAAGACAGTACTGGACCAAAAACACCCACAGGCCTTTCTGTGCCTGCTGTGGGTAATTGTTACCAGGTTGACCTGGTTTTTGTGTTTCAACTTGTACAAAATTTATGTTATAAATAGTGAGCTACAATGTTAGCCTGGTATCCAGCCATTTCATAGCTCCCGAGTCTCTTCTATCCTTTCTGCAAATACGAAGAGAACAGAATTAGAAGAGACTCTGGAGCTTCCGGCTAGCTGGATACCTAGCCTGGATACCATTCTCCGCTGGTCGGCTTTGGGGACTGCTTTACCTGGCCTAGTGTGCTTAGGCACCGACCTGCTTCTGTCAGCCTGTTAGCCTGGGAACCATACCATCGAGGCGGTGTAGGGGTGACCGCCCGTACAGTTAATTGGTACAGGCCGGGGGAGTTCTTACGGGGTTAGATTAATTTAGTCACGGGCGGGGTAAACTCAAAAGGCCGGCTACAAGCTCTATTGGCGAAATCTCAAAGGGCAGCTAATCAGACAGGCTGACAGAAGCAGGTCGGTGCCGGGTAAAGCTCCCCAAAGCCGACCGCGGAGAATGGTACCCAGGCTATCAGCCTGTCTGATTAGCTGCCCTTTGAGATTTTGCCGCTAAAGCTTGTAGTCGGCCTTTTGAGTTTACGCAGGGAGGGCGCCACAAAATCTTACCTAACCCTGAAAGAACTCCCCGGCCTGCGCTAATTAACTGCACAAGCTGGCTACCCCTACAGCGCCGAAGAGCATCTCAAGCGCCTCATTGGTATGGTTCTACTGGATACCAGGCTACTTACAGTAAATGTATGCCGCAATGGATAGCAATGCCATTTACATGTTTACTTGGTATGAGTCACAAGATATGGAGTTTGATCCCCGCATGTCACTGTAGATGTTGACATGACAATGTTTTGGAAATAGTATAGATATTGTTAAAAAACATGTCTGGTGTCTTGGATTGGACTCTAGGCCTTCACCAGAAAATGATCTGTTTCATTTCTTCCCCAGGCTAGTTGGGAGCCTGGTGTGACAGTTGGAGGTCACTTTGATGGCGTTGAGGACATAGCCTGGGACCCAGCTGGTGGGGAATTCCTGCTGAGTGTCAGCCTGGACAGGACTACCAGGCTATTTGCACCTTGGAGGAGGGAAGGACTCGAGGTAGATAGTCTATTCTCCAGAGACTAGGTCAAGGTTTCTGATGATCAAAAGGGACATTTGGTAGAACATGTTACACTGTTCACGTCAACAAGGACCATATGGAATTTTACCACAGTGACTGAAATTTGTAGAGGATATCATTTCCAGAGAATACTACACCAGCTAGTCATTAATCCAATTGCCTAATTCATGACCTTATCTGCAGCCATTTTTTTTTGGTCAGGAGGCCTTACCAACTTGATAGCACATGTGGGTTTCATTTTACATGTACCGGTAGCTCTGTTAGAGTGAGTGAGTGAGTGAGAATGAGTGAGTGAGTGTGGATAAGTGAGTGAGTGAGAGTGAGTGTGTGAGCATCTTTCCACATCTGGTAATGCATCATGAACATCATATGGTCACCTCCAGAAAATTAATGAAGAGAAGTGTCCTAGAAAGATCTTCATAATGACTTGAAGATGATCACATAAATGATGGCTTGCCAGTCCTACACAATGTTAACCTTCAGGATAGAGGCAGTATCAAGATGCGGCAACTACAAATGTATGTGCTAGTACGTCTAACCCTCACACAACGATAGACAAGATAGTGAGTGAGTGTGAGATACGTACTTCCGATGAGACGATCAGTATCTCCATGCCCTCTGTTTCAGCCCCATTGGTACGAGCTGGGTAGGCCACAGATCCATGGTTACGCCATCAACTGTCTGGCCATGGTCAGCAGGTACCAGTTTGTATCAGGGGGAGATGAAAAGGTACTCAGAGTTTTTGATGCTCCAAAGAACTTCCTCCAGAACCTGAAGAATGTAGCAGGAGTGGACATCTCAAAAGACATGGTTCAGAGGGTAAGAAGTGTTCTAAAACCTCAGCTATCATTCCATTCATGAAAATTTTATAGTCCATAACCTCTAATATATATACACAGCTTGTACACCTTACCCAATGGTAGCCTCCTTGCAAAGAAGAGTGGACAAAGGCTGAAAATGGATGAATACAAGGTTATGGACTTATACTTGATAGAGAAAAGGCTGGGAAGTCTATGTCTAGGATGTCTTCATTTAAAAAACAGAGCTAAGTGACGTTCATGCTAGGAACAGATTATGAGATGCAGGATTTCTGATATTTTCTTAGGTCAATTGAAATAAAATGTATGCCAGTATTCAGTATTGTTCTTTTACGTTACTTACGTTGTATGTATGATTGAAGGATGAATAATCTTAATTTCTTTTTAGGAGGTTTCCAATGTCCCAGAAGGTGCCAGTGTTCCTGCTCTTGGGTTGTCCAACAAGGCGTTATATGAAGGTATGATTTGCAATATGGTTTAAGGGGGGTTGGCGGAAACGGCTGCCCGGTCGGTCGGCGGAAACCGCTGCCCGGTCCGGTCCGGAGGTTGGTTTTGGGGGTTTCGAGTGTCCCAAATGTAAACAACATGGTTTGCTGTCGCAGCAGTAATTTAGGTGCATTTCTCGTGTAGGCTGACCCTACGTTAAACAGTAGCACTAATATCGTAAACATTACCGTAATTACCGTAATAACGGCATAATTTCGATCTTATACACGTTTACGGTAAACACCAGATTTCGGTGATGCCAGCTCATTAACGCTTATAAGGTCGATAATGAGCCGCGTGTCTTCACCGTAAGAACTGATTAGCGCCTTGATTTTTTTTGCGAAAATGTTATCCCCAACACTATATATATTTATATACTCTGAAATAAGAAAAATGTAGGTTGGATTGATTGGATTGTGTAATTCATCGGAGGTTTTTGGGATTCCATGCGGCGCACAGTAGGTCGTTGACCCCGAAATACGCAGCGTGTGTAAACACGTAGATATGCGTGAGGTGCTTCTAATAAACTTTATCATTACTTGCTCTTCGGAATAGCTTTAGACAAATAAGATGTGGGCATTGATCAGAGTACGAGTCATTCGTGTTGAAGATTAATTGCTAATTAAAAATTTTTTCGAGCCGACCATGGCCACGTTGTTTATCGCAGTGTTATTTGGGCTCTAGCCGCTCTGCCGATCTGAGACTGGATGGGATTCTGCTGACTTATAGTGCTTTGGCCACGAACACATTTGTGAAATCCTTGAACCTTGAACCTTGAACGTGGATATCTGGGATGCCATCACGGGTCACAATGGAGCCTTCTTCTCCATCTTTATTATCTGCGGGTTTCTTCATTTCCAACATGTGAGAAAATAGTATCGAGATCAATCAAAGAATTGCAGTTTCAGACTGTTTGACTAATAATCAATTATGTTCTCATTAACATTCCGTCTACACGGTATTCAAAAGATGAATATTCTTAATATTACCGACTGCTCTCCACGTGATAGCGCCCCGTAAATATGGGCGTAATTACGATCGGATTTACAGCATGTACACGATTACCCTCGTCGTAATTTAGATACAGAATACTACCAGCCGTTTTTTTAACAAAAACCCCGTCCAAAATTTCGACGCGGTCTTGTATACGTTTATTCTACGTTGAGTGTATGTTTAATATTGAGATTACAATGCTTTCTGCTGCAAGAAGGCGTAGCTGCACTAGATTATTACCTTACTCTGCTGTATGCAATACTCGAAACCCCCACAACCAACCTCCGGACCGGACCGGGCAGGGGTCTCCGCCAACCGACCGGGCAGCCGTTTCCGCCAACCCGGTTTAAGGGGGCACACCCCAGTTTATTTGGGGTTTCAAATGGAGGCGGCACACCCTGAAGTCTAGCGACCATCTCTTCCAGGGAATTATCCTGAAGCAAAATAACTGGTTATGGGGTGAGAGGATATTCCTTCAGCTACAAGACCAACTGAGTTTCGATCCTTCAACGTCTTTAATTTTGAAAAATTATAGGGAAAAACCATTATTTTCATGTCAAAAATGATGCACAAAATCGGGCATTTTCGCATTGGATAAAACAGATGAAGAAGATTTTTCCGGCAAGCACGACTGATACTGCCAGAAAGAGGAAAGTCTAAAGAGTAATCCAGCCAATTATGAAGAAAATTCTAGTACTACAGTTTTTTTAATCATCCAAGACGCGCGGCATTGCAACTTGGCTTAACACAGCGCTTCAGAGGTCAATCTAGTTCACCGGCCTGTTTACATTCAGGCGTAGGAATATCCTGGAAGTAAGGCGCGGACCAAAACACAATTTGCACCCAAAACACACCATTTCCTACGCTTTTCAGCCATGTAACCGTTTAATGTCATTTCGCAGGAAATAATGAGAAATCTCAACTCAAACAAAGATCCTCGGAAGCCTTTCGTCACTTTTTTGTCGCACACTACCACGGACCCCGGTGGCGGAAGAACTGGGGTGTGCACCGTTAACCATCCAACATGGCCAACAACACTTATGCATATAACATTATAGTTACATGTACATGAGTGCAAACAACCCTGTTGCTATGTAGGTTACAATATTGTTTAAAGGAAGGTCACTACATGTATACTACACAGTGGGGTTGTATGGCTCAATCGGCAGGGTGTTTGATTCATAATTCAGAGGCTCTAGGTTCTAATCTGTTGATGTGCCACCAATCTTATGCCCCGGAGAAAGGCACTTCACACGGCTTTCCTCACTTCACTCAGGTGAAAATGAGTGCCTAGCGAATACGATTTAGCATCACCTATTGTAAGGCCCACCCAATAGCGATTACAATAACATAAGACAAAATGTATTCCTCAGGAGAGCTGTCTGTAGCAGAGGATGCAGACAGAGAGATCCCCAGCAGTTTCAGTGAACAGTACCCACAGATGTACTACAAGCCTTTGGAGCTACACAGTAAGTCATAGACTTTTTTACAATACTAAAAGTCACCTGACCTATGGTTATTACATGGGGGTTACATGAATTACATGTTAATGAGTCATGATATAAGAAATGATAAAAGCCATAAATGTCTAGTCTATAATAGTATAAGAATGATAGACAATGGTACGGTGCGTATTGACCACTGAGTAAAAGCACTCTGCTTATTTTCCTTGGGAATAGATATTTGGGAAATATTCCTTACAAGACATTTATATATCTTACTCATTATGATGACTGTTATCTTAAACATTGTTGTGTGTGTGTCCATGTATTTCAGGGCCACCTACAGAGGAGCATCTCCTACAAAACACACTCTGGCCAGAGACTCAGAAGCTGTAAGTGAGATCATTTGAACATGAGCAATTTACAGATATCATGATCATTAGGTTCATATTGGGTCTGTTGTCTCCTACTAGTCAGTATTGCCTGTCCAACATTATTGCTACATGTACGGTATTTTTCCCTCTATATGCAGATATGGACATGGGTATGAGCTGTTTTGTGTGGCCTGCAACAGACAAGGAACCCTGGTGGCTTCTGCTTGTAAGGTCAGGACAACACCTGCAGTTTCTGCTGACAGTAACAGGGGGCTTAGATTGTTTGATGTCCTGTGAAACATACAGTACTGTGTTCTGTACCAGAGACTATAGCCTAGAACATACAGATGGCTACAGTGTATACCACTCTACAGGCATATAGCCTAGAACACAGACAGTGAGGATGACTAAAATGTGTTCTGTACCACTCCACAGGCATAATAGGCTAGAACACAGACAGTAGGGATGGTAACAATGTGTTCTGTACCACTCTACAGGCACCATACTCTATAGCCTAGAACACAGATGACTACAGTGTGCTCTGTACCACTCGACAGGCATAGCCTAGAACACAGACAGTAAGAATGACTACAGTGTGTTCTGTATCACTCTCCAGGCTTCTAAATCAGAGCATGCCGCTATCCTGCTGTGGGACACGAGCAGCTGGAGACAGGTGGGTCATCTAGAGAACCACTCGCTCACAGTCACACAGCTGCGCTTCAGCCACAGTGGAGACATGCTGTTGTCTGTATCCAGAGACAGGACCTGGGCACTCTTCAGGAGACGATCTGCAGAACAGGCCGATGGTGAGGACAGTTTTTTAATCTGCCTCTTGATTTGCATATTTAAGGAGGAAAATCTATATTAATTTTGTAGTGTTTTCCATTATAGGACTCAAATACATGTAATATATGTGGTTTGTGGATGGTGGAACATTAACAGATACCAATCATGCAAATATGTCCCTAATTTGCATGATTAAAGTGCCATAATTCTTCTAAGTGGCAAATGATGGGACAATCAACATTGTGACCGGTGTAAGTTATCTAAAGGTGTTCATAACCAAGCATAGATGTAAATGTGTAAAAGTCTTAAATTTTTACATATTAATCAGACAATTTCATGGAGATATGAGGTCTCCAAAGTTTTGTTTTCATTTGTCATTTGTTTTGATGATTGCAGGAGAACCGTTTAAAAGAATAGCCTACACAGACAAGAAGACCTCTGTCCACACCCGTATTATCTGGGGATGTTCCTGGTCCCACGATGACGACTATTTTGCTACAGCCTCTAGGGACAAAAAGGTATGGTCTTATCCTTTAACAAGAGCCCACTATTGCCAAAGCATGAGTGAAAGTACAAAATGTACAGTATGCCACCAAACCAATTTTTTTAATGGAAAAAACCATGGCAATCATCAGAATTTCCCTTAATTACAAAGTAAGTGTCAATACATATAGAAATGGGTACTAGTACAGTAGAAGCCATTTTATTGCACTCCCCATTTGCCAGCACATTTTGTGCAATTATCTGCATGGTGCAATAAAGCAAAATTATTCAGCTGGCCCCCTTCGCTAGGGGACTTTGGGATTCTGTGCAATTAACAGAAGTGTGCAGTTATCCGTCGTGCAAGAAACTTGCTTCTACTGTATTGTACTTCCTGTTTACAGGTGGTTGTGTGGGGGAGAAGACCGGACCATTCTCCAGCGGAGAGGTGTTTGGGAGAGTTCTGTGCTCGCTCCACCATTCTGGATGTGGGAGAAGCAGCGACTGCTGTAGATTTCACTCCTGTACTGACTGGGTTGAAAGGGTAATCAATGATTTCTGTCATAGAACAAGAAGTAAATCATAAAAGTAGTAGCTGTATGATGATTAACTGCTAATATGTCAAGAAGTTCAATGGAGATTTGGACCAATATTTTCAAAAACAGATCATAGATTCTTTGCTGATATTTGATATTAATGCACATAATGAATTTATGTTAAAGAAGAGATGGCATACATGTATGTTGGGAGGAATTAGGACTTGATACTTAAATTTGTTTTGACTGAAGACATGTGAATGGTTTGTCTTATACTTACATGTACATGTGGTACGTCTTGATATGGTGTTAATATGTTGTGCTTTCCTGGAATTAAGTACTGCTTTGATCAAGACTTTACAATTTCTACTTTTCTGTGACCAGGTACTGCCTGGCCATTGGGAAGGAGTCAGGTACTGTGGTGCTGTACTGTTGGAGCCCGGCTGGGGGGAAGGAAGACTGGACATTACGAACAACTATTGACAGAAGGTATACGTCAAACTGTTGTTGTCCTTTTTTTACCATTGATGGCATCAGTACTTGGCATTGGCAGCCTTTCACAAAGTTTTGCTTCTATTTGATAATAACTGTTACTAATGACTTGTGAAGTAAATAATTTCCAACATCATCCCTACATTACTGTCCTTCTTATGTTAGCAATATCATATATCTGTGATGTTTGGTCTCTCCCTAGTAACCTGGGTCATTGTCTTGCTGTCCGACGGTTGGCATGGCGACCAACGACAGGGAACACGGAGAGCGAGGAGAGGAACAAGTACCTCCAGTTAGCCAGCTGCGGAGACGACTTCACTGTGCGAATATTCAACATCAGTGTAGACATTGTAACTTAAGTTTCAGACTCCACTGGGCTAGAGAAAATCATGTTATGTTCCACGTGACTTATATTCCTATATAATATGTTTATATAATATGCCACAAGTACTTTGACTAGTGGCATATTATATAAACATATTATATAGGAATATAAGTGTGCTTTATCTATGTTTGAACAATAAAGTATAACAGGATATAGGAGAATTCTTGTACACAACCAGGATGTACTTAGTAAACGTTTCTGTGTCTATCAGACACCTTCATCAGAGGATCTGACTGGAGAACACAATTCACGTTTGGGATTGTGTTCTCGCCGCAAAAGCGCCTACATCGGCAACATATAGTGGCGAGAGGCAGAACTCCAGTTAGAAGCTCTTAGGACAGCGTAAGCAAAGTACTAAGTACATCATGATTGTGTACAAGAATTCTCCTATACATGTATCTTATATTCTATTTTGGGGAATTAAGTATAACTGCTTATACCTGACAATGCCAATGAAAATAAACATTGATGCACCAGTGGCTTCAGTGAGCAATTCAGTACCTGTGTGTGTCCATATCTGTTTGTGTCACTGTGAATGTGTTTGCAATGCACTGCTGTTCTTTTAAAATATATTAACTGATATCGCCTAGCAAAAATGATTCACCAACACACAAGAATGAAAGTAAAGTAGGCATAGGTTCTACCTTTTATTTTTCCACAGAATGCTACACAGTTGTATAACAAAGGCACGTGTAGTAAATGATAGACTCAACGTGTGATGACAAAATATAATTATAGTCATCGAGTTACCACAAAAATACAGAGTACTACATTACACTTTTTGTACCTTCACAGTCTTCTAAAATCTCTTCATGAATGGCTGCATTGTAACCAGTACAATAATAATAAGCAAAAAAACTCTTAATTTCATTTACTTAGTAAACTTACTTCATCCAATGGTAGTCCTCCACAAGGATACCAAAGGTGCTGATATAATAATTTCATTATTGCTATCAACATACACATACATTTGGCTAATCCTTTTTGTCTTCAAGTACATACACGGTGAGTAATGATACTAAGATAAATTCAAATAGATTTTTGATAAATAAATCTCATTTCAACATAAAACTGTAACACCTGCTAATTTTTACCTGATGGTGAGAAGTCGGCATCTGTGTACCTTTAAGCCCATAAGGCTCCTTTCACATTCATTGTACTACAATATGTTCCAACAGCAACCATTGGACACTTTTGAGACAATCCCCTGTCATACAATCTTCACCTGTCTTGTGATGGGAAAAAGTTGCAGATCCTTGTCAATGCTTGGTTCTATTGTAACAGTTGCCTTTTCTAAAAGTCTCACGACCCAATACTTGTAAGACAGATGTGACTGCGCCTTAAGTTTACTTTTTCATCACGTCATCTGCGGTCCACTGAAGGATCGTCGTCGGATGACTCGGAAGCGCCAGAGGGAGAGTTGCCACAAGGCGGGGGCCAACAGCAGGCTTAAGGTGGTGACTCCAAGTACTAGCAGATACACCTTCAACATAAGAACATAGACATAGAGACAAGAACTAGCAGATACACCTTCAACATAAGAACATAGACACAGAGTTAAGAACTAGCAGATACACCTGCACATAAGAACATAGACACAGAGTCAAGAAAAACATAATTGCCGAACTTGAACTTAAAGATTTGATCACTGAAGTCTACTTCGTTTTTTAAATGAAAATGTTTTTTAAATGAAAGAGGGATGCTGCTGCACCTAGCACAGAACAGATCCCAGTGGGGGAAACTTAACACAGCCTTATGCCCTACATGGGTAAAGTAATAGATACACACCTCCCTTGAGATGATGCCCAGGCGGCGTGCTCTGCTGCCCAGCACGAAGGAAAACTCGCTGACCTGCGCCAACCCAGCCGCCACTAACCACTTCAGGAAGGACTGTCGGGAGGTCAGGAACAGCCCCAGCACTGCAACCCCCACGATGAACTGCAACAATCATCAACATAAAATTTTTGTCAAACTTCTTTCACATCGAGAGCCTTTGCTTCTTTGTTTGTATAGCATACTCCTAGTACCTGGTAAATGGCTTAATAGTGAAACACATTAGGTTTGTACTGAAGAGTACGGTACCAAGAGTACAAGTTGCACATCCGGACAAATCTATTTCACCCCTTCTCTTTTTGATAAGTGTGGTAGTTTCTCTTACATGCTCATGGTGTGGCTCTCTTATCTGTTTGTGTAAATCGGCCTGCAGGCTGCTTTTCATTGAGGTCATGGGGGAAGGGGTAACCGTAAGATAAAATAGACAAATATGCAGATTGCATCATTTAAGTCCTACTCAATCTCTCATTGGGACCTGTCAGCAATTTGGACTCAGTACCTCCAGATTCCGAGTCAAGAGCCCTAACCACAAGGCCCCTGTATGCATGCCACCTTGGTGTGAATCCACATACATGTACATAATATAAACATGATGTTTATATTGATCAATGTTGTACGCTCATTAAACTAACCCTGCATATTTGTCATAGAAATACATGTTGATGTCAAGCAAATTCACTACACATAGTAGGATAATGTCCCTAGTTTCTTACCTTTAGTGAGACCACCACCAGTGTCATGATGGCGAGTATGCTCAACTCATACACCACAAAGGTTGGAAAGACATGAAGACCTGCATTGGGTAATGATAAATATTAAATGAAGTACAATGAATTCTCTGACAATTAGTGTTCAGTTTTTTTTGTCTAAAGAAAAAAAATCAGCAAACTATACAAGCTGTACATGGGTCATAAAAACATACTGAAATATTTGGTGACTGCCATTAAGTTTGTTCCACATACATTTGTATATACTATATGAGCATAAAGATTATATTCTTAACAGTTGTTAATAGACAAAATTTCTTCACACAAGAAAAGGTAGTAGACAAATAAAAGATTAGTACTTGTTAAGTACAAATATTACTCTTATCAATTCTTTTGTCAGTGTTTTATGTTGAGTATCCAGGTTATAAACAATTATAGACAAGCTGTGAGATTCTCACCTATTGTAGCAAAGAAGATACTGGCAAATATGTCCTTGACAGGGTCGATGAGACTGAGCAGTTCTTCCACCACCTGATGTCCCTGTGAGCTGACCAGTACACCTGCCAGGAAACACCCAACTTCCATGGACACACCCAGCACATCTGTCAGCTGGCATGGGTAGAAATCAGACATGATAATGTTAGCTACATATACTGTGTGGATTCTTTATCGTTAACCCTTTTATGCATATTGCTTTGCAACCGTTTATTCCCACAGGCAAAAACTTCAGCATAGAGGATGTATGATTGTGTGAGAGTATGTAGTTTGGGCAGCACATGTAGTGTTTTGGCACCAGTTACTGTCTGTTTCAAGTGTCCCCTAGCTCTTTACGACAATGAACAGTGTACCACGGCTTCACGTCCCGACCTAAGGACCACAACCCTTTCCGGTAGTGACGTTAAACGACACAGCCGGAATCGAACTCACGGCATCTAGTTCCAGAGGCAGGGCCGCTAGCCACTGGAGTACAACGCTACTGACACACATGCAAACACAGAGACTTACATAGACACACACAGGCACAAAGACAGACACAGACATTGCTTACCTGTAACATGAGGAAGCAGAGAGCCACTGTCCCCATCAGTAGCATCTCCTTACTGCCCTGCAGGTGGAGTTTCCTGAAGAACGGGGACATGACGTACTTGGACAGGACAAAGCTGAGTCCCAGCACCACGACCACCGCCTCCAGCAGGGCCATGATGGCCTTGACCGTGTCCCAGGCCGAGCGGTGGTCGGTGGTGGACTGACCGATAACGTCCGGTGGGCCTGAGGGGGCCAGGGTGGGCATGATGGCCATGATGAGACCCAGCATCACATCCTGCATCACCAGTATGCCCAGCAGGATGGAGGAGTAATCCAGCTCACTGGAGACTGGTGGACACACACAGAACATGAAGAGTTACTATTACTCAGTATTAGTACAGCTCACATTGGTCCTACTTTCTGTGTGTTTTTAACTTTCACTTGGATGCCACTGACAGTAATGTATTTTGCTCTTGTCTGGTAATTCACATATTTCAGCTTGCCAGAACTCTCAAACTTCAACTCTGCCAGTGATAGTATGTGGGACAGGACAACCTCAAGCCAACCGTTCACATGCCACATCTTCAGAAAAGTACATTTGGCATTATGCAGCTCCAGGATCTTTTCTGAAGATATGGCGTGTGCAAGGTTTGCTTGAGGCTGCTGTATTCTACACTTCTAGTATCATAGTATTATCTGAAGGAAAATATCACATGTATGAGTGCTTGTGCAACCAAGTTATTGCATATATAATACACAATTATATCCATAAGGCTGGGGTTCAAGGTTGTTTAAGAATATGGCCTATCAGCTTTTAGTACCCTTCCATTTCTATCCTTGCCTGTAGGAGGGTCACACATGAACAAAAAATTATATAAAAACAAAGGAGTAAGAATATAATAGGAAAATCTGACTTAAGCAAAACAAGAAAAATGACTTAAGAAAAACAAGATAATATCATGATGCATTATAATCTTAAGAAAAATTGTTAAAACAAGAGATCCCTATCCCTGATCTATTAATACCTAATGCAGGAACCTGTAATTATAGAAGTCCTAAAGCAGTGTTCAGCTCTGAATTTTACTAAAAATAAATATTAACATTTAATAAGAGTTTTTTTTTAATAATCAGCATACTAGATTAAAAGGCATTCTATACAATATATCAATATATATTCTACATAATCTAACAAATTGAGAACACAATACCAGGTAATTGATATGGGGCTGATGCATTACAAGTTTGAAGCAATTGAAACAACACACCACCATTGTAAGCGCTACCTTAAAACCCAAACAAGATAAGAGATGATTGTGTGAACCTTACAGCCATAGGGCCACAGCAGGTAAAGTTTAAGGATGACATCAGCACATGCATTGATTTATCCTGATTTGGGGGGGGGGGGGGGGGGATTGTGTACCCCTTTACTTTAGCAATAGTAAACAATGGATAATATTGAAAATGGTAAAATATCTGTGGTAACCTTTAGTGTTTCAATAGAAAAGTGACTCCTGTGTCGAAGTGTTGGCAGGTAATACTGTGCTACCACACTAGCATCACTTTCTGCACTTCTCAAAATACAGGAAAAAAAGACTTGGTAGCTATGATACCATGTTTTGTTACTTTAATTCTAGTTAATGCTCTTGTGATCTTGTTGTTGTTTTCTAAATCAAGCATCTTATTTCTTTTGCCCTTTCTGGTTTTTAGTGCTCTTGCATTAGATTTGGATAGGATGTCATCAATAAGATTTACTTGCTGTGGCCTAGTAGGGAAGAACAACTACCTTTGCCAATCCACTTAGATTTTCCTGATGGCTGTTCTGATTCGGCTGGACCATCATGCGGAGTAAGATCCAGACAGAGTTCCTCGGTGGGAACAATGTCTGTCACCATTGTTTAAAGCAAGAACACAGAGAGCTTCATATTAGGAGCTAGTATAGTTAAGATAACTACTGATACCTACTTAAAGATTTCATTTCATAATTGCTATAGGAACCACCAAACTTCAGACATAGTTCAGACAGATGTACTCATCATAAGGGAGACACCACCACTTTGATAGAAACTGTCACCAGCCAACTGCAATAATTGTGCAAGGTGGAAAACGAACTTGAACAGCAAAATTGCCGACAAAGTAAAGCAGGCCAAATCTACAGTATACACAACTTTTATGATGTGTATTTCTACTATAAGGGCTTGCTGTGCCATGACATGACATAAGAGGTCATCAAACTCTGAAGCAAAGAAAAGTTGTACATCAATGGCCCATTTGCTTGAAGCTGCACGTTGTTACTCTAAGCGCAATACAATAATTGTCAGCTGTAGAAAGAATCTCCCAAATCACTGACTGTAGTAGAATTGCTTCTGTCTAACACAGCTGTGAACCCTCTCCCACCAATCTCATTTTATACTATTTTACTTATACCACAGAAGAACTGGCAACCAGTTTTCTCCACCCTTCTCTGTTCATTTTTTCTCAGTGTTTCAGTGAGTGATGTCTGTCCATGCTCTGATACTATCTTCTCATATTTTCTGTTGCCTATTCCTCTTTCTTCCTGCCTGGATGGTTCTCTGCTTGCTATTTTTTTCCAGCTAGCTTAAGAATATTTCTGAAGCACCTATACTTTTCCTTGGGATAAAAAGAGCTAGACTAGAAAACAGGCTTTGCCCTGTAACAAAATCTATGTGTGGGTTATGTCATGATAGACTTCAATTCTTATTACATAATATACCCCATGATCCTAATATATAATAATATTGTAATGATATAGATACTAGACACATTCAGCTCCAAGCTATCTATCCAGTATCTTACTATGTATAGAGTTGGTGCAAAATCAAAAAGTTTGACCTCCTGTATATCTTGTTATCCTATCTAAATATCAGCTCAATGCAGTAACATAATTCAACGTGTAGTTTAGAATTGCCAACAGTCTATTATCACATAATACATTAAAAAGGGGTTTGCAAAAAATAATGGGATGTCTACCAGGCTAGGCTACCCTGCCAGGCCCAAAACTAAGGAATTGAACCATACCTTGCACATTTGATCATATGCTCCCATTATAAAGGTCTGTGACTTACATCAAGAGACACAACAGATCTAAAAGTAGTGGATTCATTCTTCGACAAAAACCAGAGCTGCACCAGTAACACAATTTGATAAGATTCTCTTGTGATGGATTGAAACTTTGATTCCTCCTACATACACCACTACAGATGAAGTTAAATGCAAAGATCATATCATAACAAGATTTGTGAGACTTACCACTAGTATCAGGGTCGTCATGCTTGTGGTCCGACCGTGCCGACGTGCTTAAAAACCTGACCACCAGTGGGGTGCTGGACAGGGACAGGCAGGCCGACACAAACACGCTCTGTTTCCAGGAGATGTTGAGAGGATACCCCCACAGGATCCCACACAACACCATCAGCAGCATCATGGCCAGGCTGCCCAGGACTGCTACCTTCCAAGTCTGGTCAACACAGAGGTACAGTAACATCATGGGGCAGTATAGGTAGGCATTCTTATCAGTTCAGATCATCCTCTTTTGGGAGGTGAGGGTTACGACATAAGATAAAGTAGAATATCAGCAAAACCTGGTTACTATCACTCTTCATATTCGTAGTTTGAACTTAGAAGTTCTACAGCTAACTTCAAATTTGAAAAAGTAATACAACCAAATGAAAGTTTATCATTTCTTCTGATGCTCAAATGTTAAAAACACTCTGTACAATAGTGCACCTTTTGTACACAGCCCAACACAAATTTATACATGCACTAGTCAGTGCACCAGTACACCCATAATCATGGCTCCAATTTCAGGTGCACAAATTTGCATGTGCACCAGGCATTTCAAGACACGTTAGGTCAGAAAATTTCATGTTAATAGAATGATTGCACTCTTTCTCATTGAAACCTTGAATAGCCAGTTGACAAGATTCAAAATGTACCACTAAGAAGAACTTTCAAATCACTATTTTTGATGTCCTACTACAGGGTTGAAGATAATAAAACTTGTAGGGACGTACAGAAAAACATATTTCAAGCCCTGTCACTGTAACTTACCTTTCTCAGTTTATCTGGGGAGAACTCCATCCCAACGGTAAACAGGATAAAAAACACTCCAAACTCTCCCAATGTTTCCACCTGCACAACTGCCTACAAAACAAAAGAGACAACAAACATGCAAACAGGATGCAAAATAAACTAGAAAGGCCGACATTTGCTTGGGTGCAAATACAGCATATTTCAGCCATGCCCATTCCCACGCAACATTGGACTGTTCCAAGTCACCCCTGCGCAAAAATGCAATATTTTAACTGTAAGTTATCCCCAAAAGAGAACTAATATTGTGAATTGATTTCAGGTCAAAACAGAGCTTGCCCAATATGAACCGGGCCCATATGGAAGAATATAATCTTCCACAGGAGCGCCTATGCATAACTGATTGGCTTTTAGAATTGCGGCAGCTCCTATTTTTCCGAGAGTGAAAAAAAACAGCATCTTCCATTCAGAAGATTTTCATCATGAAATTACATGACGCCATTCAACAATTTCCACTTCGATAACTAGGTCTAAGTACCGTCATAATCTCCTTGTGATGTGGGTACATTTATTATTGCATTGCTTTTTTTAATCAAGGCATACGTTTTAATAATTGTCAAGCAGGTGCAGGTGTTTTGTAGTAGGAGTGTGTTGTTGTTGTTGTTTTTTTTCAAGCTAAAAACTTCAATCTTCTTCTTGTTTTGTATGAGCCATTACATGAACGGAGACGTCTCGAATTTTTACAAGAATTTTACCACCCTGTCGCTTCATTTCTTTTCTGAAAAATCCCAGGACCAACAAGTTAACTTGATTTGGCTTTATCTATATATTTCATTTTCCTTCGAATTCTTTGTTAAGTATATGTCCTGTATACCACTGTTAAATTGTTTTACTTTGTATGCAATCAGCCATCGGACGTAATCTTGTCTGAGTGTTGTAATTTCCTGCTCGTAGCGTGCGAGACCTGGAGGATAGGTGTTTCTACCTTGTTCGGGGGTTTCTTTTTGGAGGTCAGTGGTGATACTCTGGTACTAAGAGTGTTTTATTGGGCTCAAACTCTGGCAGTTTAAAGTTACTTACACTTTGAATGTACAAAGTTTACGTCAAAAAAGAACAACAACAACACTAACGTTAGAAGTACCTACATTTGTTTGGGAAAAAATACATGCATTCTCGCCACTGTCAAACTTACGTATCAAAACTAAACGCAAACTGTCCAATTTTCCCGCGTTTTCTGCCAAGTAACATTTTCTCGATTGTCTCAACTAACCCCCAAATTCAAATCTGCCAAAAATGATTGATAGTGCCATGCGGGATGTTGGTAAATTCATCGACACAGACTTGTATTCTGACGTTCAATGCACGCGTACCGTCCGCTACCGCTCAAATGACACTGTCTGAACTCCAAATCCTCGCAAACTACAATTTCAAACCGGGCACAGGGTAATATAGCCACTATCAGGCTGTAATATGCATCTGTTTGTGTATATACGGGATTGCAAGGCCCCGCTTATGAATATTAACTAGCATTCGCCTTTCTCGTCGCTGATTGGCTGGCGTCCATAAAGTAATTAACTCTCGCTCTCCAGACCGCTGGCACCTGGCACCCGTGGGCTCTGGGGTCACGGGAGTTCACGGGAGAAGGCCGAAAGAAAACAAATTTCCCCTCAGAAAAGTGCAGAAATTAATAATTTAAAATTGGTTCATGCCAAAAATTTTACTTGGATCATTTTACCAACTATCTAATGCCTATCTACACCAAATTTAAGGTCATTCCATTGTAATTCAATGGTACAGGGGGCCAAAATATACCGTTGTGGTCAAAACGTGACCTTTAAACTTCAATAAAATCATTTTAGAGGCAGATATGAAAAAAATGAGAAAAAAGCACCTCGGTATTGACCCACTCTACTCTTGTGCCAAATTTCAGGTCATTCGGTCCCGGAACGACGGAGATGATTCGATTTGAAGATTTGACAGGAGAAAGAAAGAAAGAAAGAAAGAAACATTACGAATACAATATATTTCACCATACCATATATGGTATGGCTGAAATATAATAAACACTTCGAACCACTCATTGACCTGTCCAACATACAAATGTAGCTGCACCTATCAATACCTTGAGCAGGAAACCATAAAACCTGCCCAAGAAGACCACCTAGCGGACCAATAAAATCATTTAGAGCTCTCAGACTCGTTGGCCAATTGATTTTCCTGCAATGTGATGGGGGCATGTATGATGTAGAATGGATTCAGACATAATGGCAACAATGACTCTTTCCTCTCGTACTTATGTACATGTAATGAAGTCTTACCTTGATGATATTAAGTCCAGCTGGTCCCAGCACCAGTCCTGTCATGACGTAGCCAAACAAGGTTGGCAGGTGGAGAATATTGCACAACCAGCCCCACAGGAACGACATGCTCAGGATCAAGATGATGTCCTGTGGGCAATAATAAACAACATGTAACGATGCAGCCCTCCATTGTCATAACATGAAAGATATCTTTAAAAATGGTGACACATTCTCATTGTCTTCACAGAAAACTGGGTCTCAAAATATCAAATCCTGGCAACTTCAGCAAAGACATTTTATTTTTATTAGACTACACTGTACATTTATATATATTACATGTGAATCTACAAAAATAGAAACTTCAAATTTCTACATGACAGGGGGCTGATCCTGCCCAATAGGGGACCATTTTGTAAAGTGGGCTGCTACCAGCTAGATTGTTATTTTTTATTTGCATGATTGGAAAACGCCTTAAGGCATAACACACCATTTGTAATGGTTCAAGCTGATTAAGACCTGACCGTTAGTGTAAGGTTTGATCCACTAACACCAGGAAAGACCCTGACTCGTTTCAATAAGTGTGGTGGGAATTTTCACATGCTTGATACACACTGTGCTTTAAGTTAAAGTCATTTTAAAGTGAAGAAATTAGGTGTATATTGCCTTTCCCAATGGCAATTTGGCCTGCTATGGATTTCAACCCAAAACTTTCTTTAACAATCCTATCCACAAGACCTTGCCATCCTAGGCTTAGGTCCCATTTCAGAAATGGGGACCGGCCAGGATGTTTGCAGAAACGAAAAGTGTTAATACCAAGTACTGGTACACAAATTATACTCCTGTCGGACTAATTATTTCATGTTCTGTGTGTTTTGTTGCCTTTCTTATTTTATTTTTGGTTTCCAAAAGCTACCCAGTTGGGACCTGGGTTGGTAATTGGGGCCTAGGCCTTAGTCAGGCTAACTTACACTGGCTATAAAATTCAATTTCAAACACAACGGACAGTTACCTGGATCAACTGCTTGTGTGCGAGTGGTGTTGTAGAGTCCTTGGCCTTGGTCAGGATGTACTGGTTATCCCTGGAGTCCACAAGCATGCTCATCCCACCATCGTCCACTCCTGACTTGGAGTCATTCACCTTCCCAGGGTCCTCCTTCACTCTCACTACAGCTTCTATCAGGGCACCCTGAGCCTACGGAAGGGAGAGAGGGTTTGTCTGTCAAATTCATAAACCCTTCTTGTAGGAAGATAAATGAGAAAGCCCTTGTGTCAATAGCTTGGTAACATTCTTGAGCTAGTTGAACTGTAAATTCCAACACAATTTTGTTTTGACTGAAAGCACAAGCAGCGGATTGTTCATTCCTTGACAAAGACTGGTGCTGTTCAGTCAAAAATTTGGGTGAGTCCAATTTTTGTGTTGGAAATTACAGTTCAACTATATTCAAGAATGACTTCAGAATACAGATGAACTTTCAATATGTAACATTTGTAGTGAAAGTATCAAAATTTACTTTGCAGTAGCAGGACTATCGCAACTCAGAGCCACCTCTTGCTTTATAATAATAAGATAATATTAAAAAATGTGAAAACGATCACCTATACATGAAATAAACTTCATAAACTTCACATAATTTACTCTTTGTCCAAAACATTTCTTTACTCCTGTCAAATGAGTATACTAGCAATTACAATATTCACCTTTTTAGATTCATCAAAAACATGTTCCTGCATGCTCTCTTCTAACTTGTCGGCAGCTTTGGCCACATCAGCGAGAATGTCTTCCAGAAAGGTTGAACTGTTAGCCTTGTGCGCCAGTTCTTGTACCTTATTCTCCACTCGGACCAGTTCACTATACTCTTCCTCTTCTTGTAGAGTCGCAGCTTTTAACGCATCTAATCTCTGTAAACTGGCTTCTCTCATATAAGAGATGTCTCTGTAATTTCCCGACAAGGCGTGTTTCAAGCTGTGCACAGCCTGGAAAATGGCAGTTTCACTGTCGTTTAATTCTCTTTGGAAGACAACAAATGTGTGAATCTCAAATTTCTTCTCCTCTTCTGTAGCATCCTTCTTTTTCTTGACCGACTCGATTCCTTGGTTCAACCTGTTCATGATTCTTTTCTTCAAGTCCAAGAGGCCCTGTAGATGGTCGCAGGACTGACCTGTCCACTTGGTCCACCTGTCCTTGGCTCCCACTATTTTTTGGATTGGTGGTTTGATCGGTAACTGCACTGCCCGTCGCAACAGCCCATGATCAACATCTAATTCTCTGTTTTTCGGCTTTTCAATTTCCTTCTTGTTTTCAGCCTTCTTCTGCACACGTTTAGTATTGGCATGTTTTATCATCACAACAAAAAGTATCAGTAAAAGCAACAATGTTAAACGGTTAGAAACCATCTTGTGAACTTTAACTATCATGGTGGAATGAAACAGTTTTTTAAGTAGTCTAGTAATTGTTAGTACTGGAAACAATCTCTTGACAAATATCATTTACATGGAGGTTACTCGATTTGTCATCACATAAGGAATAACAGATTGCACATTAGAACATCACTACAATGAAATATCATAAAACACAGTTCAGCCAATTGGCTGTCTATCCATTTGGTGGGTGTTTATGTCCAGAGGCTGTACACAAAATTCATCATGTTGGTCACAACTAGCATGAGGCCCAGGACTATTCCCATTAACACTACTGCACTGATGGCATTGTTGGCCATGATGTTGGAGGTGTCTGCCATGCTGGATAGGACTGTTCACACTGGCTGTGGCTGGGATCGTTCGTGGGTGTTGTCTCACTGCAGGGCAAGAAAGACATTGTTACCTCAGGCATTCGAAAGGCAAAGACAGAGAAATATTGTTTACGACAGTCTAGTAGCTATAATACAGTCTGTGTTAACAGTGTTTGCTTGCAACCTACGTAAAGTTGGTGAAGTCTGCCATCTCCGATTGCCCAGTTGTCTATGATTCTTTCCTATGAAACTGAAGAGTCAACTGCAGCTGTTGTTATTGATTCTTCAACAGGCTTATATCGTGCTGTATATACACAAAAACCAGTCACATGTCATGTAAAAAACACAAATCCGGGAACATGTTCTCAGACGATAAGCAGAATTGTGCATTGTACACACCGGTTGTTCAACTCAAAACCCTTAAGTATTTAATTAGCTGACCCACCTAGCCCCTTTAATTTCAGGTCAACACACAAAGGGCTGTTCCAATAAGGACAGAGGGGGGTTATGGGATGGAGAAGGGGTTTAAGGTGACAAGACAATAGGTGAAATTATGAAAGGGGGTCAAGTTTTAACACGGTGAGACTGGGGTGCGTGATGCAGCATTGGACAGAAGGGCATAGTTTGAAATTAACTGACAGGGGGATAAGAGTGAAAGTTCTTCAACCTGCTTCCACATATAATTTTTGGAACAGCCCAATGACAGAAAGTGCCCCCCACCCACTTTCACTCAACTCAGATTACAATCTTTACACTGGAAATTCACACAATGAAATTTTTGTGGATTGTTAACAACGGCTCCAATATGATAAATTCTATATATTTGAGGAAAATTAATGAATACCAACCTAAATCAAACCGTCATTCACACATCAGCACAACCTGGCAACCTTGACTTGTTTGGAACGAACCACGGTATGCTAAAGGGTTAGAAATGTTGGTATATGTTGTTGTTTTATACACGTTTTTTTTTATCATCAGTAATGTAACCTATCGATTTCAAGTTTGCTTCATTTACTTAATTTTTTTGATTTTTCTCATTCTACATTATTTTAATTTGCGAATTTTCTGAACGTCAATAAAGATGTTTTATAAAAAATTCCCCCCTCTAAATTTTTCTGTTGAGCTTGTCCGGCCATTGGTGTTGCCGATCGTCAGATTTGAGATGTTTGAGCGGTAATTATCGGTGTTTTTTCACACATTTCTCACTTTAGAAAATAAACCAGTGCTGATAACGGAACAGGAAACATTTCTATAGCTTTTTCTGTGCATATTAGAGCAAAAGTTGGACAAAAATCGTCTGAATTTTAGAGTGATATCTGGGTGACCCCTGACCTCTCCTGGAACGCTTGCGCAGTGTTGGCTGAGGTTGAACAAGGAACTCCATGGGAAGATGGTATGAGCTGCGCAATTCTTGGTATTTTTCCTTTCTACAGCATTACCTGACGTAATTTGATAGCGCTAAATAACACACACCACTCACCTTACCTTTTTGTCGTTCAAAGCACAAGCTGAAATCGTCGCAAAAGGAGAAAGTCCGCCAGTTCATCGCCTTTACTCAGACTGGTGAAAAGACCGCCATTTACTGTTTGTCACAAAACGACTGGAAACTCGACATCGCCTCGGACAACTATTTCCAGAACCCAGAGGCGTACTACCGAGAACACAAGCCCGCCGTCGACAGAAAGAAGCTAGAGCAGCTTTTCAACCGATATAAAGGTGGGCACATGGCCTGTTTTGTCTTGATTTGGACACTAAACATCAACTATACTAGTCATGTCATATTTTTGTAATCGTTGAGTCATCTTACTTTTCTTAGTGCAGTTCTTGAGCTAAGGACATCTGGGTTTGTTTTCGTCAATATTTTTTTGCCAAGGGTTAAAGTTCAGGATATTACAAGGTTATGACAAGACTGAGGACTAGGTTTGATATATGCACAACTGTTTCGTGAAGTCAGTTGTTTGACGATTATATAATTTAACAGTCCACTCCTGATGTCATTTATGAATTTTGAAGAAAAAACATAACACTGGTCTCATATGGCTGTTGTTAGATCTCAATATCTCTAGAAGTCTTTTTACCCCCTTATAGTTTATAGATTGTAAAAAAAATCGTCATGACACATTAATTAAAAAACAATTTCAACCAAACCTAGATGACCTATTGAATTTTAAAAAAAAATGATTTGCATATACAAAGCAATGATTGTTATTTGTTACAACTGGCAGCAATACAGTCACAGCAAGTTTATTGCCCTTATGAATATGCACATTACATGTGAATGTCTTAACCAAAATGCATAGTTTTTGTACCTGAAAGCCCAGAAAACTAAACTATATTTTTGTGACATTTTCTGACAGAATCAAAGATGTTTGAGTGTTGTTTTTGATATCCTGCAAATTTGGTGATGACAGTGTGTCATTTTCCTTGCAGTTTATCTTTGTATTACGACATATGATTATGAGAACCATTGAGCAACAACAACTAGACCATCTTTATTCACCCCTTTACCCTCTTAAACTTGTTCTTATTTTGAGAATTTGATTATGATTCGATATCCAACTCTAGTAGGAGCTAGATTCAGTTACATCTGCTGGGACTTACTTTTGTGGTAGAAAAATTTGGATTTTCACTGATAAGTAGTACAGCAGTGATACATTGGAAATGCATATTGTATGTACATGTATGGATATGTGGTTATGAAAATATGTTTGTCTCATTTCTTCTTCAGATCCTCATGAAGAAGACAAGATTGGAGTGGAGGGGGTGGCCAGATTTTGCGATGACTTGAACCTGGACCCCGCCAGTAGAGCAGTTCTGGCCATAGCATGGAAATTCAAAGCGGCAACACAATGTGAATTCACTAAAAAGGAATTCCTGGAAGGAATGACAGAGCTAGGGTGAGTTCTACCATTCATAGTGTTTTCATTCTTAGCTAGGCATCAGCCATCTGGAGGGATACATATTCTACCTTTCCTTACCATCTACAAGTTTTACGAAGGAAAAAGAAGGTTAATAAAAGTTTGTGTTTAAGACCAAAAATGTTTTAGTGCAACCACAATATATGGACTGCACCAAATTGTTGCCAATTGTCATCTAGAATTGCAAATTTATAAAGACTTTTAAAAAACTGGCAAAATAGCACGGTATAACACCATGTCTATACTACTAATACTAGTGCAAAATGCCACAATTTATATATTTTATTATCTTACCTATGTAAACATCCTTTTATCACTGCAAATCTCTCTTTGATGCACTTTCAATCATTGAACATTAGTGTGATTTTCCATAAACTGCATATCTGGGCTTCCTACACAAATGCATTGTATGTCATTGTGACTGCAAGGAAAATTGGCAAAGTTGGTGAAATTTTCTAGAAGCTAGTGAAATTTAGCACCGTCCAGTTTTGATGCATGGTTTTATAAGTAAAGTCACTTAGGTGATGATGGCCCAGCTGCCCTGAAAACATTATTGGGTTACGGTAGGGCTGTTAGACTCAAAGACTAAATTAGAGCTAAACTATTTGATTTGGACAATAACATCAGAGGACATAATTATGTTTGGGCTTAGTCACTGTCAGCACTTAGTGGCTGGCCATCATATGCATCATCCACACTTATTGGGTAGGTATCTAAAATCAATGTTGTGTTGTGACAGATTTTAAAGGGTAAAAAGAATAACATGGATTTTGTTGTTTAGTATTCAATTATGTGAATATCAAAATTAAAACATGTCATCTTTGCCACTGTAGCCATTGGGTAAACATAATAACTGGCCAAGGCTATGGAGGATAGGGAAGGATGGAGGAAGAGAGTCATGTCCATCCGTGCAACCAGCATGCCCGGATGTTGATGATGAAACATAATAGCAGTAAATGCTAGAACTTTTTACGTAATAAACAAATCTATATTAGTATTCAAGGTAGAAAAAGATCTAAGAGTTACAAATGATACTGGTAATCTAAACCAGTTACAAATGATACTGGTAATCTAAATTAATCAAAATTTGCCTATCAATACACATATTTGTATATTTTTGTCCATATTCATGTATATTGTCCCATGCAGGTGTGATGGAATGGAGAAATTAAAGAATAAACTTCCCATGGTTGAAAATGAACTCAAGGAGCCCAGCAGATTCAAAGATTTCTACCAGTTCACCTTCACCTTTGGAAAGAACCCAGGACAGAAAGGAATGGGTCAGTATGTTTGTTTGTTTGTTTTAGTGTATATGTACCAAACATGCTATTTGATCTATAATCTGCACGTCCCAGAAATAAAGTCGGCAGCAAAACATGACCAAGGTTTTCAGGGACAAGCACAACTGATTTACATTGTCCAGCAGCTACCAACAATATAATTTCTAAGTCTAACAGTATTTTTCACATTTTGATTTTGAACCTCACCGGTTCTATACTACACGTTTACAATACAAATTCACAGTCACTTGATCTTGTTGACTTTTGATTTCCACAGTTTTCTATTTCTATAAGTACATGTATATGATTACAGAAGCATGTATCAGTTACTGTAGTGTATGCTACCTTCTAGCACTCAAACACTCAACACTACCTCATAACAGGTGACTACTACTGGGGACAATGTTTGTATCTGTAACTGTTGTTTGGGGTTGGTTTGTTTTCTTCCAGATTTGGAGATGGCCATTGCCTACTGGAACATAGTTCTGGCAGGAAAATTCAAGTTCCTAGATCTATGGATCAGATTTCTCAAGGTATGTTCAATTTCTTGTCTTAAACGTTGAAAGTGATGAGAAGACCTTATCGTATGGTATCAAGTAGAAAAGTAAACTTTAAGTTTGAAAGAGCGCCCTACCTTATGTATTATGCTTGTGTAGTGATGCCAGATGAGCTGTCAATGCAATTTGTATTGTAAATTCATTTACATTTGTGGTTTATTTCATTTCGTGATACAGTGTAGATGGGAAAAGAAGGTTTTTGCAGTGTTTTGAATTTGTAGTTGAAGGTATGCTGTATAGTAGTAGTCATACAAAAGAGACTTATTCACAGAGGAGAGATCACCACTAAATCAAGATGAAAGAAGAAAGTTTTTACGATATAGGGATTACTTATTGCTGTTGCATAATGTCAGTGATATGTATCTTATCAATGTAATGCTGATAGAGTTGTGTAAAAAGAAATACTGACATTGTTTGTTCAATCTCAGGAGCATCACAAGAGGTCCATACCTAAGGACACGTGGAACTTGCTGCTAGACTTCAGTAACATGATTGCAGACGACATGGGTAACTATGATGAGGAAGGTTGGTACATGTCTATTTTTATATCAGATTCTGACAAATATCTGACATATGAGAGATATTGAGGTTTTGTGTACATCAACATTGTACCAATGGTGTTAGATGTGGCATCACTTGCTATGTGAAGAACAAGTACATTGCATCTGTGAATAGTTCTGTAATATTTTTTAATGATTCAAATAGCTCCTCTCAAACGTGAAACTTTTGTCGTTACGTCCCTGTGACAAGTTAATCAATAACTTGATGCCTGTACTGTAATTCATACCATTAGCAAAATGAATATGATTCTTTGCAACTGTGGATCTCAGTTTTGAAGTTTGTGTGCATGAATAGAGCTGTGAAATCCCATCTAGCTTGTAGTTCATCTTGCTACAACTTAACTTCTTAAAGTAAAACCAAGGAAGTCCCTCCTTGCTTAACCCTGTATTGGATTCTGTGTTACGCCACAGGTGCCTGGCCAGTGCTGATCGATGACTTTGTAGAATGGGCCAAGCCATTTGTTCAGGGGAGGAGCACAACTGTCTGACCATCCAATCACAGGCACCGAGAGATGACAAACTGGTGCTGAAGAGAACAAAAATATAGGACTTTCATATTGGCAAGAGGACTCTACTCTCCTGTAGAGTACTCTGTGCTGTTTTCCTGGGGACAGACAAGCACTATCTGAATACTTGTGTCGGGTACTTCTATCTAAGTTTCACTGTCGAATTGTTAGTAGGCTATATGAGAATGTCCCTTGGCATGATTTACGTTTTATCAAATTTTGTTTCACACAGCTCTGTTGATGGTGGTAGCCTTTCTCCTCACGAAAAATGTAGTGTTTTATTTGTAGCCGTCACTTCCTGACTATCCCACAAGCCTACTGTCTAGTGGCCTTTTTTGTCAACTCAGAGGATAATACTAAAATAAAGCTTGTATCTTCCAGTTGTTCCTTGATGCTTGTTTGCATGTATGAGTTCCAGATGCATGGTGAGACAATACTGATGGAGTGTTGTTTTTATCCTCAGAAAATAGAAAACGATGGGACCGTCACTCCTCTGTAGTAACTCAAGCTGTGTTTCTGTGTTCTTGTGTATCCAGCTGGCCACTGTCTTGCTTTCTGATGTATTGTTGGGTCAGATTTCAAAGACAG
Organism: Branchiostoma floridae x Branchiostoma belcheri; assembly: GCA_019207045.1. Classification (NCBI taxonomy): domain Eukaryota; kingdom Metazoa; phylum Chordata; class Leptocardii; order Amphioxiformes; family Branchiostomatidae; genus Branchiostoma; species Branchiostoma floridae x Branchiostoma belcheri. The sequence goes on from CM033035.1 coordinate 12,395,891, forward strand.
CCCCCTCCCAAAACGCTCCTTCTTGAAATGTTGAGTGTCAGTACTACGCTTATATTGGTATATCCATTGGTTGTACGATGGTCTTGATTTTTGTTGTAATCTCTCTATATTGGAGGTGTATGCAATAAAATCTTGACTATGCCTTTACATAAGAACCTAGTGTCTGTTATAAATGGGCATTGTGTGTTTATGTTGTTTGTTTGCCTTTGCTAAGAAGGTTATGTGAGTGTGTGTGTGCGTGTGCGCGCACAAGATTCTTGTAACATTTTGGAGATGTGTTAAGTAAAACACTGAGTGGTTGGTCTCAAAATGACCTGTAAGAAATATATTGATCAAGTGGACTGTAAACAAATGGACTACAACTTCACATGCAGTAGTACCACACCTGAAGATTTATTGCTAAAATCTTGAGTATACAAAGTAATTCTTAAAGTATTTGCCAAATCCAGATTTTGTCCTTCCATTGATTCAGTCAAACTTTGATGCCATCTTTCATGTGTATGATTACTACACACACAGGAATGCATTTTTCTGCTCATAGTTTCCTATTCGTTAGTATTTTGTTCCTATAAAATTCTTGAGTAATGAGTTTCTCTACATCTAACGTCTAAAATATTATATCACACATAATTGAGAAAATGGTTTTCTTGACTTCTACAAGTATTGTGTCTTCTTCAAGCCATGGTGTTAACACTTTGCGTATTTTAGGTAACCAAATGTCTTCTTGATCTTAGTCATGCTGCAAGTTTACTCACAATACATCTAGTACATGTACTGCTGTAGATTTACTGGTAAAACCTTGAATATTGTATAGTGTATACAAAGTAATTCTGAAACTTATAAGTATTTGCCAAATCCAGATATTGTCCTTCCATTGATACAGTCAGACTTTTATGCCATTCACGTGGGTGATTGCTACACACACACACTCCCATGTTTTTGCTCATAGTTTCCTGTTCATTAGCATTTTGTTCATACATGTCTAAAGTCCTTGAGTAATGAGTTTTTCTACATATAATATTATCTAAAACATGATATCACACTTAATGGAGAAAATACTTTTCTTCAAGCCATGGTGTTAACACTTTGCACCCCTTATTTTAGAGAAGCATATGCCTTCTTCTGTTCATCAGTATTTTGTTTATATAAAATCCTTGAGTAATGACTTTTTCTACATCTAACATCTAAAATATGATCATATCACATTTTGATGTATGCAGCTGTGTACAGAAATGCCAGTGGCTCCATCCATGGAGACAGGACATCTACTCAGGCCTGGCTGCAGGCTCTGTCTTTCCTCACATCTGGTAGGCTTTGTTGTCCATCCCTGAAGTAAAACAGTACCATTTAGGATATGGGTTGGAATGGTTTAATACCGGTAGGGGTGGGTACTGGTATGAAATGCTGCTTTACCAATCCACACAATCCTTAGCTGATGTCTTCAACACGTACAACAAGAACGTTTCCTCATCACTAGGACCAGATAGAGCACCTTACCGATAACCCTAACTCTGTTATCAGGGCTTAAAATACTTTTTCTGCATACCTGCACTGGTGCAGGTAACATTGAAAATTACCTGCACCAGACAAATTTTACCTGCACCACTCTGAATTTAGGAAGTATGGATCATACTGGAATTGTTCAGGAACCATTGCTATTTTTTTCTTTTATGCTTATTAGGCGGTAACAGTCAATGCAGCTACTAACAATTCACATACACCTACATCATAGCACATTTATGTATAAAAGCTAGTACATGGACCAGTGCATTTTAGGTGCAGGTAGACATCAGAAATACCTCCAATTTTACCTGCACTAACCTGCATATGCAGGTGGTATTTCGAGCCCTGGTTATACAATAGAAGCCAGTTGACTGCACAACGTAAAACTGCACACTTCTGTTAACTGCATGGAATCCCCAAATCCTGTTGTGGTGCTGTGTAGCTGGATAACTTCGCTTTGTTGCACCACCCGGATAATTGCACGAAATATGCTGGCAAATGGGATGTGTAATTAAACGGCTTCTATTGTACTTACCCATGACGTCCTCAGTCGGGGCCTTGGTGACCCATGCATTGCTCTTGGTCACCAGAACCACGGCAGCAGCCAGCAGTAGGACACCCATCAGTGCCCCAGCAGATCCTATGGCCACCCCCACGGTGGGGAAGGCAGCAGCGTTTTCCCCCTCACCCCCTGTGGGGATGGTGTCATCTGTAGAATGGAACAGAACATACATGAAAAATGTAGACTTTTAGGTGGCATCTCACTGCACTTGGGGCACTGGTGCGGCACTGTTGTGTTATTTTCGCCTATTTTTTTATCATTTAGATATTGTGTAATACGTAAAATTATGACTCAGAAGACAACAAAATACACAAAACGTAAGAAAATTTGTTCTTTATCTCTGAAATTCCTCAATATTTTTTTAAACCCCGTAGTGCCGCACCGGTGCCCCAAGTGGCACTACGGGGTTAAAAACTGTGCATGCAGTGAGATACCACCTTTACAACCATGATGTACTTTAAGCCTAAAAGACGTGAGCTGGCTAAACACCAGTTTTTATTTTAATCTTAAGGTCACTACAAAACTAGGGTCAAAAGGCACTCATGCTGTTAAAGAAGAACTGGGTGGATGAATGAGTGATTAGGAGTGCAATAATGATTATAAGATAGTTGATATTGACATCAAGGACTTAGTTGGCCCATTTTCACTGTAGTTGTGTCTGGTATGCCTTTGCCGAGGAGGACACTTTTGGTATTGGGTTGCACTGTTCTTTATGAGCAGTACACAGAATTGCAATGTAAGATAATCATCAACATCGGCCTCCCAGTACATATTTGATCCTGTATGGCTTTCCTATAGAAAAATATAACATGTCTTAAGTGCGACGAAAACATTGATTTTTTTTTTAAGGATCTGTTGCCACTCTGATAGAATCTGAAGCTTCAGCAATAGATCTTATAGAAAACATTAGTTATACTAAATTTAGTAGACTGATGACAGTGTTGTTGTTACTCTCTACCTGTTCCTTGACCGCTCAAGATACTAAACGGTCCCCCAGTGACAGACATTTGACGGTCATTGCTGCTTCCGCGTCGGAAACGGGCCTCCTCTACGGCATCTCTACGACGCCTAGCGGGGATGCATCCCTGCCTGCACCGGGAGTTTGGGTCATCCTTCGGACACACCACCATGGTGCAATGGAGATACACCTGTCATAGAAAGGAAAACACGGTAAATTGTCTTGATGCGATAGGTATCATGATTGACATGCTTCTGGATCCTTTAACAAGTTGGCCATGGACTATCTCAAGTATAGAAGAGCATCCATTCTCTTACGCAGGGCTTCGTCCCAAGAGGGATGCTCTGTTAAACCAGACTGAGGGTCAGCCAATCAGAGAATCGGCTCTACCTAACAAAAACATTTAGGCAGTTGTGTCTGATTGGCTGGTTAGAGATCACACCCACAAAAGTGGAAATCTTAGCCCAGCTTAGCACAGCCAACTCGAAGTAAATTGCTCTTGTATGGAAACGGGCGAGGTTCTGCGTAAGAGTATTTCAGATAGATACAACAGTACGTGATACACATTTACAGCCTCACTACACCTTCATTACTACCCAACCATTACCCCACCACCAAAGCAATGTTCTTTGATTTCTACCGTACCAGACTGGGATCGACAGCGGCGGGGAAAGTGAAGGCCTTGATGGAGAAGTACAGGGCCATGTCCGTAGAACGGGCACTCTTCCTTTGCAGGGTTGGGTCGAGGTCGCACCTGTAGCGGGACATTCAAGACTCAGAGGATGAAAATAAGTGACATACATCCCACAAAGGAATAATGAATGAAGACCTTTATTGTACATTCATACCCACTGGGTTTAGTACAGGTCACAACAAATGATACAACATGATATAATGATACAATGAGTCTACACTACTCAAGGATCGTATTCTACTGCGTACATTCGGCTTCTTCTCGTTTCTTTGTGATATTGAAAATGTAAGAACAGATATGCTTTATAAGATAATAATGATCCAGCATGAATATGATAACATGTAAATCTAATACATCATTGTCAAAGGCAAACACACATATTTTCAACCTACTTACATTGTATGTCATGTCCCGAGTACCTACGTACTTAGGCCAATACATATTATGTAACGCTCTAAAAAAATAGAGAATGTATTGTTTAATCTGTATATCACAGTATGTCAATACTTCATTTATGTCCATATTCTTTTAGCCGTAGACCTTAGACGAGACGAGTATCATTGTATCAATTGATTTGTCATTTTTGCCTCACATTGTACCATGTACAAATGTCGTGAAATAAAGTTCATTCATTTATTTATTCTATCAAAAAAGTGTGGAATTGATCTTTAAGAGAATACAAACGACAGCCATTAGGTCCATAACATTGAGGACTGAAATGTTGCGATATCCCGATAGAACCGTGCTAACCCGTTCTGAATGATGAAGACTTGTGGCAGGTCATCAGGGTCCATGGTGGGTGTGGAGACACAGTCCTGGGCAAACAGCTCCAGGTTGTTCAGCGGCGATTCAACGCTCAGGCCGTAATGCAAACGGTCAGACGGCAACACCTGATCACATTAAAGCACACATTGGGCATGATACTGTACTAGCCTCTACCAGACTGACTAACAGGGAGAATGATGTACCAGGACAGTTTTGCTACCAAAAGGATTGAACTGCCGCACAGCCATATGTAAAACTTAGCATGGCCTGACTCTCCTGGCCAATTGTTCCCCTTTTGCCGAATTCTACCATCCACCCCGCCGTAGGAAGGCCTGGTGAAGGCTAGCATGATACATCGATAGAAGACCGTCTTCTTAGCACATCGAAAACGCACACACAAACACTATCCTTCTGATGAACATGAAGTCGTTATTTTAAATGGAGGAGACACTCATGCACGACTCGTGCATATCAACACATACATACATATATACATACGGCACATCGATATACGCTCATGTCAGACCAGAATCGAGTGCCTTATACAGTATAGAAATGAGGTATATTCTTACCCGTAGAGGGAAGTTAGCTGAGCTGTAGGTAGCGCTGAAGGCTGGAGACGTGAAAATGTTCATCTCAAAGACGAAACTGTTGTTCAGCGCATCAATGAGTTTCACCCTGTGAGAAAAAAGATAAGAGTGGTCACTGCCACTGGCAGGTTATAAAAGATGGGAACATCTGGAGATCATTTTCAATAGGACAATGAAAAATCATGTCTTTTGACCGACAACGCTAAGGCCCCCATTCCACTAAGGCTTAGGTCCCAATTGCACCGGTGCCCGTCAGGGTTGTAGCGCCGGGCCCAAATATACCCTCGGATCTACGAAATTCGCAAAGGCGCCCTTTCGTAGCATGATCGCAGCTCTGCTAACTGGTGGAAATGCAGGGGGTGTACTGAAGTTCACTGACTTACCGAGGGGAGGGGATGTTGTACAGGATTTCTCTTCCCTGTGAGACCACATACTGACGGAGGAACTCACACTGGAACCGTTTGCGGAAGGGCGTGGCCCTGACGGCGCCGTTATCATACGTCACGTGGTTGCCGATGACCTCGTTGATGTAGGTGAGTTTATCAGCTGACGAAGTCTAGGTGAATTGAAGTTAACATCAGTTTCAGGTCAAACGACTTGATGACGGATTGAGTTTATCCAACAGCACATATGAAAAAGGAGGTGATGCGTGATGTATTTCAGTATTCGATGACAAGCGTATGCATTGAGACGACGAAGAACCCCTATCGACAATGTGGTAGGAAGTTAACATGATTCCAACATGCAACTGGCCTCTTAGACCACACTACTGGGCCCACATAGTAAGTAGCATGACCCTCGACAATCGGCATGACACACTTTATAATACACCTGCCTTTACTCCATGCTAGTAAACGTGAAGAGAAAATATGTGGCAAGTTATGCAGTATTAAGAATGGTTTTCCCCACAGAGCATACTAGTATATGGCTCATGCGCCACTTGAGGGATGTCTTTGTAGTTTTCGGTTACAGCTGCACCACTCTTTCGGGAGGGACGTAAAATGGGGGTCCCGTGTTCGTGGAGGTACCTCGAGCACGTCAAAGCACTAGCGTCAAAGCAAAGCACACTGTAAAATATACCCTGCTGCTGAAACAGCAATATTCCTTGCTGCCCTATGTGCTACTAGGCATTAAAAGGGTCTGAACGAACGAAACTAAGGGCGCGGTCACAGAGGTAGTGCGATCGTCGTACGATTTTGATGCCATAGGATTTTCAAGCCGGCTCACGTCGGACAGAACCAACCACGGAGAAGGATCGAAAACAACCTTTTGAGTATCAAGACAGATGAACTTTGCAAGACACGTACATGTCTGCCCTCCAAATGCCTGAAGCCAAAGGTAGCGATCGCACGACGATCGCACGACCTATATGACCGCGCCCTAACTCACAACTGGGATGGTTCCGCACTCCTCCAGTCCGGTCTTCACCGTCACCTGTGTGGGGCTGACGGTGGCGCGGCAGGTGTCGTTCAGCAGGTGCATGTTCTCCACGTCCACACCTGGTAACGCCGCTCTGGGGAAGGACACCTGCATCTGTCCATTGTCACAAACCACGTTCACTTCCACCTCATCTATAACACGATAAACAGTAAACAGTTTTTCTTTTATCCTTAACAGTCTTTTTCGTTCACAATTTTTTACGAAGGACGTTATATAGAATAATGTCTTTGGTTTTAGGCTTAGGTTCCAATTCCCAGCCCGGGGCCCGGTAGGGTAGCTTTCGGAAACGAAAAATAAGAAATGAAAGGCAACGAAAGACACAAAACGTAATAGTCATGAGCATAATTTGTGTATATTCCTTGATAAACACTTTTAATTGTCCGTTTCCCAGCCGGGGCCCGATTTGGAAATATGACTTAGGCCTTACAGAGGCTGGGCATCAGCCATTAAAACGTTTCAGTAGCCTTTCTGTTACGCTAAAGTTGAGCTGTCGATTTATGCATTTACCATGCCATTCCTTTATGCTCATAGCTTCACATGCTCATAGCTTCCAAATTTCTCCATAAATAATAAAGTTCAACGTCTAAATAGAATGACCTGTCATCTGCATCCCGCTGATTTCTCCGTTCTCCTGGTCGTTCTCATCAAAAGAGGTGATTGTGAAGGTGTACTCCGTGTGAGCCCACAGACCCCACACGGTGGCCATCGTGCTGTTAGCTAAGGGCGGGGGGTGCAGGTCCTTGTGTGTGCCGCCTGTGTGCTGGTACCGGACCCGGTATCGGCTGATGGTCAGGTCGGTCGGTGCCGTCCAGGACATCGCTACGTAGTCCATCCCCACATCCGTAAAAGTCAGGTCAGCGAGGGCTGGGAAAGGAGTTATACTGGCTCAAAGAAATGACCTGTCTCGTCTACTGGCCCAAATAAATTATCTTTGAAATATGCATTATAAAAACATATGCAATGGTCCTCATCACCTGAATTATTTTTATAAACATGCAGTTATGTCTCCTACAACAAGTTCTCTGGTGTATAAAGACGTATACTGTAAGTAAGCGTTTGTACGTTAAAACATGTGCTCCATTGAGATGCATTGAGGATTGGCTAAATTGGTCGTGGCTTCTATCTAATGCACGGTCCCCCGGTGGTTGGTTATACCCATCAAAGTAACCAAACGTTACATAATTACTGACGTAGACATTTCAAATAACACCCATCTTTGCTACAAACAAGTACAAGCCAATGGCACGTCCTTACCTGCACATGACATACCGTCGCCCCTGTAGCCCGAGTTACAGGTGCATGCGAAACTGCCGTCTGTGTTGGTACAGAAGGCCTTGGAGCTGCAGTTGTGGATACCGGTCATACATTCATCGATATCTGTGGAACAAACACATCATTCAATCAAAACTTCTTATGTAGATATTAACTAAGCTTCGAAGTCTGAAATACGTACTGTCTACTTTAAAAACCTTGGAAACTTCCATACCGGTGTGACAGCGATCTCGCCCCCCCCAGCGATCTCGCCCGCCCGGGGGGCGAGATCACTAGCGTTTTCGCCCCCCTTTAGCGTTTTCGCCCCCCCCCCCAGAACATTACTAGTATTCCTCGGAGGGGTCTAAAGAGCAGCTGGTTACTACATATTAGGTGCGCTACCTGGTACTATACTGCACCTGGGAGTAACATAGTTGGTGTGTTACCTGGTACCTATATGGCACCTTATTACCGTAAGATGTCATACCTTGTTCGGTGCAAACACTACATTTAAAGGACATTTTTTTTGCAGCTGACATGGCAGAGGTGGCATAGAAAACAATGCTATTGTGAACGTATAAATCAACACCGTCTATGGCACGGAATACGTCAGCTATATGTTTTCAATTTGTCACAGTATTTTCTTTCTTGTGCAGAAAACATTTCCAAAGCACTAAGAAAAACACAATTGAATAATAGTTTCTCATTATAAACACCATCTACGCACAAGTTCATATACCTGTTGCTAAATGCTACAAGAAACTGGTAAAGTACCAGTCTTAAGAAACACGGGTAAAACACCAGTTCCTAAATACTAGAAAAACAGTCATATTGGAGGTGAAGATATCCATAGGGTAGGTGCATATAACGTACCAGTTCCTAAATACTAGAAAAACAGTCATATTGGAGGTGAAGATATCCATAGGGTAGGTGCATATAACGTACCAGTTTCTAAGTACTAGAAAAACAGTCATGGCCAGGTGCATACACCAAAATGTGCATTATTCTAATGAATACCTTATTTGCATAATCAATAAAGACATGACACATGTTCTTTTGTGGTCAATTCATAATAGAGGCTTCATATTGGAGATATATAGGTTGCTTGAGGACAGGTGAATACAATGAAATATATCTCATGTCGAGACTCAGGAACATGCAATAAAGGGAATACAAGGGACCCAACCCTCCTTGTCTGAAACAAGTTCAACTATCTTATTGCCATGTACTTATGTTAATATTAATACTATGGATGGAGTTATGTATCAAACTCGTGTACTTATATCATTCTGAAACTGCATTGTGTGATTTATACCAATCAACTTCTAAAATATCATGTAAACCCGTTTTTTTTTGGGGGGGGGCGAAATCGCTAAAGGGGGCGAGGTAGGGGGCGAGATCACTAACCGGGGAGGGCGAGATCGCTAGTGATTTCGCCCCGGCGGGGGGGGGGGCGAGATCGCTAGTGATTTCGCCCCCGGGGGGGCGAGATCACGGGGGGGGGGGCGAGAACGCTGTCACATCGGTACAGTTGACACCGTCTCCGCTGTATCCTGAGTCACAAGCACAGGTGAAACTGCCAGGTGTGTTGGTACAGGAGGCCTGAGGGCTACAGTTGTGGCTGCCATTTGCACATTCGTCGTTGTCTATAAGAACACATGCATGCTTTACATCTCGCCTGAAACGCCTATATCTCAACAACTCATATTGTACCCAAAATAAAGGATCTTGGAATGAACAGTACACTTCCATACTAGTGCAGTTTTGTTTTCTATTTGCCTGTACGACAGACGTAAACGATGTGGTACTGCACTCAAGTGGGTAACTTATTTATTTTGAGAGCGCCACATGGAAAGGACATACAGACACAAGGTAAAGGTAGCCCCATGCTCTTTTTGGGAGGCTGTAAGGACAGTATGTTGTTATCCACTGTTTCGGGCATGATATCGGAAAGCAGAGCCCGACCCACTCCTTCCGTCGCCTTTTACCGCCCAACCGAAGTCAGGTACCCATTTTTACACCTGAGTGGAGTGAGGAAGGTCGTGCAAAGTGCCTTTGGCAAGAGCACAAAATCGGTGACAGGACAGGATTCAAACCTGGGACACCTTGGTCCTGAGCCAAAAATTCTGCTGTTACACCACACCACACCACACCACACAACATCACAAAGTACTTGTAGCTTACCTGTACAGTTGAGACCGTCTCCGCTGTAGCCTGACTTACAAGCACAGGTAAAAGTGCCAGGTGTGTTGGTACAGGAGCCACGAGGGCTGCAGTTGTGGGTGCCATTCGCACATTCGTCTTTGTCTATAAGAACACATGCAAATAGCCCAACAGATGTCATGGTATCGGCTTCATCCTTAAAACGCCTATAGTTCAAAAACTATGACGGCCAAAGACACTCCAAGGACGGCTTTAGTCCTCTGGCAGCTTTTGATACTATCTTATGCTACCGCAGGATCTGCTTGGAGATTAATATCGCACCCAAATTAACACAAGAGGAAACAAAACACCATACCGGTACAGGTAACACCGTCACCGCTATAGCCTGAGTCACAAGCACATGTGAAACTGCCTTCTGTGTTGGTACAGGAGCCTTCGGGGCTGCAGTTGTGGGTACCATCCGCACATTCGTCATTATCTGTACAGGTAAACCACAAGTAAGCTTTCCTGTCTAAGGATGTTCCTTAATAACGTCATTGTAATATCACGAGTGGGCAAAATCATTTGTGTATCGAATCTTGTCCTCCAGAACAATTATAAGCATCCTTCTATACCGGTACAGGTGACACCGTCTCCCGCGTAGCCTGAGTCACAAGCACAGGTGAAACTGCCAAGTGTGTTGGTACAGAAGCCTTCGGGGCTGCAGTTGTGGGTACCATCCGAACATTCGTCATTATCTGTACAGGTATAGACTACAAGTGAGCTTTCTTATCTTAGAATGTTCTTATAAGCTTAATAATGTCATCAATCACGAAAGGACACCATCATTTGTGAACTGAATCTTGTCATCCAGAACAATTATAAGCATCCTTCCTTACCGGTACATGTGACACCGTCGCCCGCGTAGCCTGAGTCACAAGCACAGGTGAAACTGCCAGGTGTGTTGGTACAGGTGGCTTCAGAGTGGCAGTTGTGACTTCCATCTGCACATTCATTGATGTCTGTATAAACACATGAACGTAGCTGTTGACCCTGTACTTTAAAACATTCTATGACGTTACTACATAAGGTCGTTTAACTTTAATTGATTACTGTGAACTAATCTTAGTTAGCGCTGGGTAACTAAACCTGGTACGTGTAACTGTAAAGTTGTTTAGGTACAGGTCCGGACCTAAACATCCGGTACAGATAGAGATACATGTCCTGTAACGAACCATGTGTACCTATACTTGTGCCTAAAATCTGTTTAGATACACAGCTCTAAGCTTGGTTAACAAGAAGAGATGGAAAAATACACTGTCAGCTGTGTACATGTACTTTACACTACTTTCTATCATACAGAAACACGAAATTACGTCTGTTGACAAACTGTTCTAAGGATAAATCATGATGGAAAGACGCAGTCACATACCGTAACAGTAGGCACCATTTCCACTGTATCCTGTGTTACAAGCACAGGTGAAACTGCCGTCTGTGTTGGTACAGGAAGCTTGGGAGTGGCAGTTGTGGGCACCAGTCGTACATTCATTGATATCTGTATACAAACAAGTGACAATTACTCTTGATTCTTTACTTACTCACATATATTGTATGACTCCTGTAACTCATACTAAAGAGGCGTACAAATAGGAGTGAAACGTAATTTGTAATTTCATAATTCTTTCCATTACATATCAGAATATCATATCCAACGTCACAATCTTGTACTGTATAGTTCCTACAATGAGTTAAGGAATAATTGGACATTGAGATACCATAACAGTAGGCGCCATTCCCGGAGTAGCCTTGGTTACAGGCACAGGTGAAACTGCCGTATGTGTTGCTACAGGAGGCTCGGGAGTGACAGTTGTGGGTACGTTCTGCACATTCATCGTCATCTATAGATATGAAATATGATATGAAATATGATATAGATATGAGACATGAAAACCAACGGGATATTAAACCGGCAGCTCCACTGCAGTACCTTATACATCCACTAGGAGGCTCATTATCGAACTTGAACTTCATTTTCCGACCATACCCACATACCAATATAGTAAAGATCCAGGCACAGCTTTTCGAGTTACAAACAAACGGCACTAGCTGGAAACATTTGGGCGAAGGTAATAGCAAAGAATATGTGATGCATCTATAGATATGCAAGTTTAAGATTTATGATTTGATGAAATTACAACAAGGCAATACAGAGGGCATTCGAGGCAGCATTTAAGGGTGTTCAATTTTATATGCGGCTTGATCGCGCGTAGCCTTACAATTTAACATTTACAGTCATAAAACTGGTAGTTTACCTGTCTCACAGATGTATCCCCTGGTATCGCCGCATGAGAGATCGTTCCAGTTGTTGCTGGGATCCAGAAGGCTTGCGCAGTCTTCGTTACCGTTAGAATCGTTCGGTTCACCATCGGCCCATTTCTTGTACACACCCAGCAATTGGCCGTCCGCAAACCTCCACGTACCTATGGTATGATTATTTCATATATTTCTGTTTAATATGATTATTTCTGTTGATACTATTATTTCACAAGTTTTCTGTTCATAGATTATTTCATATATTTCTGCAGATATGATCATTCATATGATTATTTTACACGTTTTCTGTTCATAGATTGTTTCATGGATTTCTGCTGATATGATTTAATTTCATACGTTTCTGTTCAGTTCATTTTTGTTCATTTTCATATGAAGATTTCAAAGTCTGTTTGTTGATATTATTTCATATGTTTCTGTACAACATATGATTATTTCATATGTTTCTGCTGGATATGATTATCTCATACATTCTTGTTTTGTACTTGCTGGATGGTTCTCATACTTTAGTTTTGTTGAATAGAATTAATAAAAATGTAAAAAAAATTAAAACAAACGGTTGCAAACTATACTATTAGGCTCGCCCCTGAGGCGTCGCCAAAAACAACTCCACGTGCCTTCGCTGCTAGAGTCTGTCAGCCCGATCCAGCGCTCTGCGTCTGCCAGGCTGGCGATGAACGTGTTGATCTCCTCGCTTTTTGGCATGGCCAATCGTCCCGGCCAGCAGCTGTCACTAGCCTGGCTGTGTGTCTTGGCATCACCAAAATCCCTGTAGCAAACTCCATCGGACTTACTATAGCCTGATGGGCATCCTACGGAGAAACAACATTTCTGACTTAAGCTGACGTCTGTATCAAATCAAATTCAATACCGGTAGCCATTTTCATGAAGTGACTTTAAGGGCCAGTTTACACGAGGCAACTGAAAAATGACTTGCCCGGAGGTGCCAATGCGGCGCGCCGCAGCGCATCGTTTTCGTTTTTACACGGACAAAAAAGTGTCCTAGGATACGCGCCGCGCGTCGAACGTCATGGGACGTTTTATACCCCCCTCACATTAGGCGCGATTCGATCGGACGACGAGTCTGTGAGCTCTAATTTACGAGGAGGCATGACCCTGATGCCGACGAAGAAATGGCAGAGTTCCCCCCTTCCCGTCAGGGTCATGCCTCCTCGTAATTTAGAGCTCGCAGACTCGTCGTCCGATCGAATCGCGCCTAATGTGAGGACTAGGTATCAGGACTAGTCAGTTTTTTTTGCCTCGGCCCTAAACGAGTGGGGCGTATGCTCGTTACCATAAGATATGTATATGTAATCAAGTGATGGCGGATTGGGAAGCTAGATGCGCCCTTTGACGGAGTCACTGATTTGTGATGATGATTTAGACGTACCCACGATTGACGGAGGGAACTCTCCCTCGCAGGGAGATATGGCCTGGGTGTCATCCTCCGAAGTGACCGCTTGCTAACCATGTACGGAGTAAGCGAAAGGATTGAACCAGCGGTCACTACGGAGGATGGCACACAGGCAAAGGGACAAGAAAAGAGGAAATTGTAGTTTTGGTTAATTAAAAAGAGTTGGAATAATACTCAAAGACCTCGCCTCCTGATACAACCCCCCCCCCCACACACACACACACCCACACACACACACATCTTGTATTTGTTGTTGTTCGGCCCGCTAAAGATGTTACCGAATCATGTAAGCAAACATCATATAATGAGCCGTCTCACAATTCATCTCTAGTGTACAAAGTCATGACGATTTCTACCGCTCATGGCTAGATGGTTAGATGAGGTAGTCTTACCGACAGATGTACGTGTCATCAGCATCAGCATCAGGACCATCATCCTCCAACCCATTGGGGTTTGGTGATCCATCTTGCCGTCCTGCCGACCCGTCAGAGTGAAACACAGGATCAACAATGACATCATCAATTAGGCAATACATTTAGTGCCTCTTGCCGTTTCAGACTGCGTATAACTTGAAACATCTACATGTGTCTCTTTGGGGAGTTTGTCATTAGGCCCCCCGAGCAGGTGTCTTGTGTTGGTGGGTTTGAGACATGTTGATCTACCAGGGCACGGGCAGATTCTCGGCAAGGACATCTGTGTTGGCTTTGGGCGCGTGCTTGCGTGCTTATCTAAAGGTCGCCTGTATTAAAGTAGTCCGTTCCTCGCTGAAGTACCGGTCGACATTGGCTTGCTATTCAGGCGTCATTTCGGCGATTCACGATCGATTTTCACCCTCAAAATTGGACGATACTCGCGAAACCTGAGCCCGCAAATCGGTCGGCGTACGGCTTCCTTTTGTTTGTAAATGTTGTTCTTCGTACTAGCGTGTACTTCTGACATTGACATTGTGACTGACGTGGCTCCTGTAGTACAATGTGGGTGGGGTTATCACACAATTCCCTTTTCTATGATCATTTATATACTGCCCGTGCACTCGTTTTTCAATCGTTTTACAAATTCACAAGACATTGAAAATTGATGGATCCATTGCCTTTTTTCTAGGAACGTCTTGTCTTACCTCGTCCGCGTGTAAGAGGTCGTAGGAGGTTCATTGTCCAGAGCCTTGCGTAATGTGAAATGGACGGTCTTCACATTGGTCTTTAGGTAAAAAAAAAAATACGCACGACCCACTGTCTATCTTGAAATCGGCCAAGCGATCAAGGAGTACGGCCGACGCTAGTCGACAATGTAACAGGGGAATTAGAAGGGGAAGAGATTGAGCCAGAGGTTACTACGGAGGATGGTACCAAGGCTACTTTACCGTAACCTTTCACAGAAAAAGTACAATGCTTTCTCAAATACTAGCCATCGCCTACCTTGTGAATGAGATTGAAACCATGATATTAATGTTCTCGCTAACCATTGTCACATGTATGCTCCCTATGTTTCTACCATGTATCATGTACTTGCAATTAGCCATCGGGTATGAAATTGCAAAATAAGATGTCAGTTATATTAATCGAGAACTTCTGTAACGTGCAAGAAGAGAGGCGGGTAGTGCCGTGGAAATGCCTCAACAGGCACCAAAGACACACGCAGATGTTGTTTAAGCTTTTCAATGATGTTCTTGGTAGCAGCAGCATTTTTTTTAATTGATTCAATCACTACTAGAGAGAAATAACAGCGGTGCAGAGGTGCTCAGTTATCAAATATGGTGGCGTTGGGTCTGGGTAAATGCAGGAAAAACTCGGTTACGATATTCAATCTCAACATCGCTTTTGAGATATAACATCCTCCGTGTGTACAATTCAAACGGTACCGTAGCGCGCGGTCATCTTCATTGTAGAACTTTCGCGGATGACAAAACCATGCACCTGCCGACAACAATCTTATAATTTACTCACGGCCTTTCCCGAAAAAAGACGGCTGAATTTTGTTCGGCATGCACAGGCGCGACCGGCCCCGAAATGCCCTCGGAATGTGATCGTACGAAAATCGTATGTGGCCGGCCCGAAAGAAGAGTCAGGATTATCTCATCATTGTCAGGAAAAGTCTCGCCTCCCGGCCTGGGGTATCGAACTAGTCAGCTGTTTCGAAGTCTGGATATTCGCCTGGCTGTAAATGCCTTCAGTTTAAAAGTTGCCCGGCCTTAGATCGTCCTGTATCAGCTGGTATTTGTTGATCAGCAGAATATTGCAAAGTTAAAAATCGACAAAGACTTGAGCATATTTTGCACCTGCGTGCATTACCCAATCTCTAGAAATCACGCAACGATGGAGCACCAGCCAAGGCGTGTACTGCTAAACATCTCATTTAGAGCTCGCAAAATAGTCGACCAGTCGATTTTTCTTCAATGTGACAGGGACATATCTATTTTCATAAACTTTAATTCTTCGTTTCCGCATACGTTCCAGGACCCCGGGTAGGAAATGTGACGTAGGCCGGCCTTAATATAATAATAAGCAAACCTCAAACTGTGTTAACATGAAGCTATATGCGGCATAAATAGCCGTAATCGATTTCAAGACCGATACTTAAAAGAATTATCTTACCGTGGTCAGATGATATGAACACCGGCTGAGTTCTCGAGCCTTTTCTAACAGCCGTTAGAAGTAAAAGTATTAGTAATACCGTTGCTCGACACCTCCTCACGGTCTGCCGCTAAAGCCTCCACCTTGCCGTCGTTTTATAGTCTCCTATGGCGCTCTTGTCGCCACACCTTGTGCAGGAAGCGTGTCCATGTTTGCGAGCGCAAACAAAAACTCACAGAAATAAGCAGGTGAGAATGTTGGGTTAAGTAGAATAACGAGAAAACCATGCCGTTTTTTGCCGTTGTCAACGGTGACGTTGCTTCTTTAAATGTTTATCTTAGAAAATCTCCGTTAAGAACGGCTGGTACCTTGCAAGGCACCAACCGCTAATCTTACCAAGCAAGCAGAAGTGCCGTCACTAAGGTAAACAGGACACAACTCACAAAACTGGACAACGACATCTTATGTAATAATCAGCAAGATCTTAGTCAGCACCAAACGCCGAAATATTTTCGTCAGAAAAAGTCGCAAAGCCTTGTTCATCTCCATACAGGATGAGAAAGACTAAAAGCTTTGTATGTACACAAGGCTGGTTCAGGCTAGGGTCACATTTCCACAAAGGGCCCGGCCGGGCAGCTTTTGGGAACGAAAAGTATTATATAAAAGGCACCAAATTACACAAGATTTAAAGAGAATATTCGTAGGCATTATTTGCGTATATTTTTACGTATACATTTCTGTTTTTCGTTTTCTCAAACAGCCCGGCCGGGCCCCGGTTTGGAAATGTGACGTAGGCCTAACTGAGGTCAAGGACATGAATTACGGCATCACTGTTCCACAGTGCCATCTTTTGCGTGTGTAGAGATGAGTATATACCCTGGAGGCCAGACTGTTTCCAGGACCTATACTGGCCAACTTTTCGGCTTCATTAGCCAACATATCCTGATGAAATTCTACAACAGACCCCCTGAGGCTGAGTTAGAACCAACCAGGGCGCGGCAGGGATGTTTTAAGAAACGACAAATTAAAATATATACCTAGAAATATACACAAATCATGCGCATGAATCCTATTTTGACATTTTGTGGATGTTTATAATTCATTTCGCTCCCGAAAGCTGTCCGACCGAGCCGAATTCGCATAATTCCACTAGTGCCATTATACCACCACCTCAAAAAACGTTGTTCTAGAGGCCTTCTCAAGATTGTCTTCAACACCTGAAGATCTGAATTGTATTACATTTAGGATATTTAACATTCGGTGTGCAAGACAATCTTAGTTATACGTCTGTGAAACGCAACTAATGTTTTCAGTTCAGATAAGACTGAGGGCGCACTTATCGGATTGCCGAAGAGCAGCGTGAACACATTTTTGATCCGATAGAATTTTTTTTCATTCGGATAAATGTTTTATTCGAATCGGTTTTCTGAGTGTGAATGGGGTCTATACTAACGTTTTTTGAGGTGGCGGTATTATGACACCTGGTGGAATTATGATAGTCGATGTTAAGCCTTAGAAGGATATTCATGAGATCGGTAGTCTGTCATCCATGCGAAGAACAGCAAGGTTTGTTGAAAATAGACATACTAACGATGACTCTTTAACTACACAATTATTCTCATGGCAAAAAGACGATCACACATGACAGTGTCGGAAAATATCATCACACATGACATTGTGTAGTATTATGCCATCAACAGCAATACGAACGAGTCAGGGCTTGGAGCGAGTTAATATAACGTTGGTTTATCACATTTATCCATAGGGTAACCTATATCCGTTTTTTGTAAAACAATGTATTTAGGGATATCAAGTCGACAGATGGTCGTATTAAACTGCAATATTTAGAAAATAGTACAGTTTGAAACTACCGTCCGTCAACTTGACATCCCTGAATACCCTGTTTAGCGACGCAACGGATATAGGTTACCCCGCGGATAAAGGTGAACTAGCGTTAGGTGATAAGGTATACTGACGAGGTTAGTGTAGAGTTGTTGCTATTGGTTTCCTTCATCTTAGTGTCAAGGCCGACAAGGAGACAGATTTCCTAGCCCCGGACACCTGCGCCTAACGCCTAAATATAGAACTGCAAAGACATGCAGCCGCCCTCTCATTGGTCGAACCGATACTTGGCTGTCATGCTACCATTGGTTGAACCGCTAATTGTTTGTTTGTTTGTTTGTTTGTTTTTGATGGACAGCCAGGATCGGTCTGTCCGTCCAAGGACATTCTTGGTTCGTCATACCACTAGGGAGATTCATGACCCAGAATGCCACATTGTCACGTACTCACACAAAGGCCTCCCTCAATATCGCTTGTGTGTGTTGGCTAATCCTTGCAGGTGGACAGCCAAGTGGAGATATCAGTGGAGATAAACGTTTGACTGTCAGTTTTTTCCAGTTAATCTACAATACGTAAGTATATGTTCTCAATTCTCTAAAAGTGGTATCTCACTGCACTTCGGGCACCAGTGCTGCACTGAGGAGTTTGTTCACTGCGGCACTGTGCCGATTTAAAAAAAAAATTTAGATATTGCGTAATACGTAAAAGTATGACTTAGAAAACAATAAAATACACAAAACGTTTTGTTCTTTATCTCTGAAATTCGTTGAACCCCAGAGTGCCGCACCTGTGCCGCAAGTGCAGTGAGATACCACCTTATTTGTCCTCAAGTCTAACGTCACATTTGGAAACATCAAGACCACACCATGTCCATGAGAAAAGATACAGCAACTGGAAGTTCTTCTGCAGTACGGAGGAAAAGACCAGAGCGCCCATAGTCGACCTTGACCTTCGTCTTCCCATGACCGACCCACATGTCAACTATCATCACAGTCAACCCAGAGCTTCTGACTGCTGACCACAAATATCTAGAAGTAACGTTACTCGTACAACTACACAGATGCACACAGACACAAACACACCAGCATTTCCATATATGTAAGAACTAAGCTAAACAGCTCTACAAGTAGTTACAATGAATACAACAACCACACGCCTAGACGTCCTCTTGAACGAGAAATTTTGCTTTTAAAACCGAACGCGCAACTTTTAGGCATGGCGGCATCATAAACATAATGTGTTCTGACCAATCATACGTAGTCATACGTAATCAAGTGACCTACTAATAGTCATATACTAATTACATTGATACCATAGGTCACCGTCGTTATAACAGTATACTTAAGGTCATTTCGAAAATCATGGCGACTCCAATTGTTTCAACGGCACTGCACTAAACTGTCACAAAGCAATACCGTGCCCTTCAGAGGAGGGGCTCGAGGAATCGGTCACTCGCTACGTCACCTCTGTCTTCAAATATGGGACCACTTATAAAAGATGACGCTTGGGGTCAAAAACCTTTGTCTACCTTTGTACCCGGACCTCGCCTCTATACCAAAGGTCATGTATAGAGTCCTCCCGACCATGTGAACGATCATAGTAAACCCACGCCCACTTCTAGCTCGTGGTACGCGGACCAGTCTCTCAATCATTCTTCCAACACCGCACCAACATGTCGCACTCCAAGACCGCTCTTGTCACCCAAGGAATCGGCTACGGTATAATAATCATCTGGTGTATTTTGCCAGCCAGTAGGTACCCAGTATGAGTAATGAGGCTGTTTAACGTGGTCGAGACACCTCCTCGAGCACGGGACCCCCGTTTTACGTCCCTCCCGGAAGACGATTTCGTGGAAACTTCGTGAGGCTACAGCAATCCGGACGTCCTTGGTTGGTCCCCCATCCAAGCACTGTCCGGACCGTCGCGTTGCTTAACTTCCGAGATCGAGGGATCGGGTGTACCAACGCGCCACGCGGCCGTAGCATATATATAGCCGAGGAGCTCGCCTCTGCCGGGTACGATCTCGTTCTAGGCTACCAAAAGAACCAAGAACGCGCTCAAGACGCCAAAGAAAACTTGGAGAAAACGTACAAGACTCGCGTGTTCCTGGTGGGGGGTGGGGCGGAAGAAGAAGCCACGGTGGACGCTTACTTCTCCTGTATCGACGAGAACTACGGCGGCAAGCTGACTGCGCTCGTCCACAACGCCGGTGGTTACTTGGGTGGTACCTCACCCGGCAAACCCGACGACAACGGCAGCTGGTTCCAGGGCTGGGAGGCGTACGAGTACTACCAGGGCATGTACCCGAAATGTTTCATCAGGCTCGTGGAAAAGGCAGTCACCCGTATGGAGGACGAGCGAGGCTACATCGTCGGTGTGTCCTCTCCTGGATGCAATAATTCTTGCAGCCCCTTGCTCAACTACATCATGCCTGGCATCTCCAAGTCCAGTATGGAGTACTTGGTTCGGCACTACGCTAAGCAACTGGCGCCCAGGAGGATCACTTGCAACGTCGCCATCCCTGGGTACACCAAAACAGAGGCCTGGGAGCCCGTTCTTAAAGAACATGGAGCGGATCTAATCGAGAGTAGGATGAATTCCTTCGGTATGAAGCGGTGGGGGTCTCCGCGCGAAGTCGGCGGGGTGGTGGCGTTCCTGTGCTCGGAGAAGGCGGCGTTCGTCACGGGTGTTGCTCTACCTGTGGACGGTGGGCTACATCTCAGGTGATCGCGATGAACCTGAACTCTAGATCTCCGAATGTACCATAGACCACATAGTAGATTGAAATCGTGACTGTAGACAAACTTCCAATGTGTAATTGACGATATGTTCATTCCAATCATTTGTGTGTTCTTGCTAGAGGTTCTAAGGTAATATCTTAATAACATACGTTAACAAACATGCTATAAATAACACAATAATAATTTCACAATCCAAAGAAAATCCAAAGAAAATCTTTTGAAGTTCAGATACGTCCTAATATTGATAAGTTCATCGACACCACAAAAGTACTCGTACACGGAGTTTCCTATGGCTATCTAAACATCTACATCACACTAGATTAGAACGTATGTTGCCCTATACGAGTACAAGAATAACATTGCTACAATTGTCATATCTATATATGTGTCTTCCAACACCTTCCCTATTATATTTAGATGTAATCTAAATGACTTGTCTAAGCAACAACCTTTGAAGATTAGTTGACCTATATAGTTGACTCTATGCTACTTATATAAACAATAAATGACTTATCAACCTATTGACTACCTAGTCAATTTCTGTTGATCATTAACACATCAAAGAAGTAAAGTACTTCTGGGCAACACGTGTAGATTATTATTTTTATAGGGCTACAGTGCCAGTGGCCTAGTTTACACACGCGTTTTCTGAGTCGAATTTTAGTATACTCTACTGAATGTAAGTCATTAGAGTATAAACAGAACAGGGTACTCAAGTAATCTTATCTCGGACTCGACTTGAGTAACTTTGAAACCATGGTCGTAAGTCTCTCGCGTTTTCTTGTGTGCAATTCCACGAAGCCCAGTCCAAGTAGACCCTCGGTCTGAGTTATGTAATGCTCAGATCAGAGGTCATATAGAAATCCATGTATCAATTTTCTATTTCTTTCGTTTCCCCAAAACGTTTGCGACGATAATGTAAATTGCACATAACAGCTACAAAATGAGATGTCTGTCATGAATTGCAAATATCGGAATTAATGTCGTAGATTGCCAAAGTCAATTCCAAAGGGTTTTGATAAGACATTGCAATGATGATATTTTTGGTTGGTAGATAGCTCTTGCGCACTGGGCATTGGTTTGAGTCTATAGTTGAATAGTATTTCTTAGTAGCTTTATTGTGCCTACCCGAGATACATGGAAACGATGGAGGATAGATGCAAAGTCCTGACACCATTATGAAGAACTAACCAAGGGCACAGACTTGTAGCTCTTGTTGAAATGCTCTCATGTAAATATAACCTGTCTGTGATACTAGTTAGAAATAAAACATTTGCAAGCAAATAAAACAACGTTTCAATGTTTTATTCTGTTGTAGTCGGTTGCGACATGCTTAGAATGTGGCAGTTGTGTGGGTTAGGTGATACAGGCCCTGAGAAGTACAGGAGAGGTACGTCAGTGTCTACCGTGGTTCCAGCAAGGAGCACACGCACCTTATAGACTCCCTTAAGATGGGTTTTGGCGTCTTGGACACGTTTTTAGTTCTGTTGGTAGCCTAGTATTAGATCTCACCCGACAGAGGCGAGCTCTAACGTAGTCCATTCCTCGGGTCCCATCATTGACAAGAGCGGTCTTGCTATGTTTGTGTGGTGTTGGAAAATGTCTAGCCAAACGGAGTTGCTATATCAAAGGACAATATGTGGCCTTTAATTTTGTCCTGCAGTGTCGTGTGTTAAGAATAGGGGTGGGTACCGGTACAGAAAATTCAGGTCCAGGTCCGGTTCAGGTCCAGAGGATCAGGTCCAGGTCCGGACCTGAACCTGGACCTGATTCAGTCTGAATCATACCAATGGTACATTTTACAAAGAAATCAGTTTGGTGTAGTATTAGACTCACACTGGCGTTTTAAAATCCTACAACGCTAACTGCACCTGTAGGATTGACTGTAAAACGTTGTAGAAATGACTATAAACTATAATCTGCTTTTCTCTTGTTATTTTCTTCCATCTGCAAGCGCCAAATTGTGCGAATCAAATAATCTGTTAATTTTCTAAAAGGTCCAACATCCGGTCCTCCTATTTTTTTCAGGTCCGGTTTTTCTGGACCGGTCCAATAAGAAAAACCGGTTTTGTACCGGTACACTATACCGATACCCAGCCCTAGTTAAGAACCAAGGTCACCAACATTCCAGTTGACTCAATGAAATCTCCTTACAGGTGAGACATATTCCGTTAATTGTTTTTTTTTCGACCTGAGTATTGCCCCGACACTGCCCAGATTTTTAAAAGGCAACACTGACTTTTAATTTTATGGATAACATTCGTGCGCGCATTGATTTTCTCCTGTTCCCAAGTAGTCTCCAAGCAGACCCTACGGTGCCTTAGAAATAGTATCAAAGTCGGCAAGGGACTTGGTATAGCGGCACCAGGTGTTGACTCCCTTAAGCCCCGTTTACAAATCAAGAATTTAGCTCGGCCGAGTTGTCAGCGAGCTCTAAATTACGAGGAGGCATGAACCTGATGCCTACAAACAAATGTCAGAGTTTCTTTGTCGGCATCAGGGTCATACCTCCTCGTAATTTAGAGCTCGCTGACAACTCGGCCGAGCTAAATTCTTGATTTGTATACGGGGCTTTAGCCGGCTATCTCCCTTTAGCCGGCTATACTCCTTTGGCCGCTATACTCCTTTGTCAGCTTTGATATTATCTCTAAGGCACCGTAGGGTCTGCTTGGAGTCTAGTTACCAATACAAAAAAAAATGTGGCCACATGTGACCCAATGGCGGTCTGCATTCTAACATGGCAGCTATAAACATTATATATTGTAGTCGCCGATGGGAAGTCTACAGTTAGGGAGATATCATTCTGCAGTAGACTGTACTGAGAAAACGTCTGTGCTTATTTGCCGAGGTGGAAACCCCCATCTACGGGCAAACATACGCCGGTGACGAACGCCGCCTTTTCCGAGCACAGGAACGCCACCACACCGCCGACTTCACGCGGAGAGCTCCACCGCTTCATGCCGTAAGACTTCACAAAGAAATCTTCTACTCGACTCGCTCCCAGTTTTTCTATCATCGGATCCCAGGCCTCGGTCTTGGTGAACTCTGGAATGATGACGTTACAAGTGATCCTCCTGGGCGCCAGTTGCTTAGCGTAGTGCCGAACCAAGTACTCCATACTGGACTTGGAGATGCCAGGCATAACGTGGTTGAGATGGGGACCTCCGCTGTTATTGCACCCAGGAGAGGACACACCGACGATGTAGCCTCGCTCGTCCTCCATACGGGTGACTGCCTTTTCCACGAGCCTGATGAAACATTTCGGGTACATGCCCTGGTAGTACTCGTACGCCTCCCAGCCCTGGAACCAGCTGCCGTTAGCGTCAGGTCGGCTAGGTGGCAGGCCACCCCAGAAACTACCGGCATTGTGGACGAGCGCAGTCAGCTTGCCGCCGAAGTTCTCGTCGATACAGGAGAAGTAAGCGTCCACCGTGGCTTCTTCTTCTGCCCCTCCACCCACCACGAACGCGCGTGTCTTGTACGTTTTCTCCAAGTTTCCTTTGGTGTCTTGAGCGCGTTCTTGGTTCCGTCGGTAGCCTAGAACGAGATCGTACCCGGCAGAGGCGAGCTCCTCGGCTATACCGTAGCCGATTCCTCGGGTCCCACCGGTGACGAGAGCGGTCTTGCTGTGCGACATGTTGGTGCGGTGTTGGAAGACTGTCCGACAAAATTCCCACAATCGTTTTTGTAGGGAGGACAATAAATGACCTTTGGTATACTGTCGTCTCCCCTTCTTTGACTCCAAAGGTCATCTTACAAAACATAACTGTTAAGTAGTCGACTGTTTTGAAGATAGCGGGTGAAGTAACGTGCAAGGGATGACACAGATTGTAAATAATCTTATTTGTCATATTGATGAAGACACGCAGCATGAAATTAAAATGTAGCATGCAGAGGAAAGATTGCCAGCGCTACTAAAAAGTCTAGCGCTAAAAGTGTTTTTATTTGACAATAGCATGTCCATGTATCTTGATGAGAACTAAGAGAAGTCACGTGACGGCAACGACAAGTGCTTCAGACCATTGGTGCCCAGAGCGGTTCACGTTGTGTAAAAGTATGTCAGTTATTTGACAATGTCTTATAATCATTCTCAGTGTAGAGATGCTACCCACATTGACCAATGTCAGTGTACCAATCTAACGCCTACGGTATATTTCCCCTCTCTATTAAATTCACCTGCCTGCCATTAGTTAGCTTTATCCAGTGATATCAACTATAGACGTTACTTAGCCAATGATTTTCACGTTTTCTCTTCGTATGTCAACGAATGACCTGCATTTTGACTGCTGATCACTAGGGGGCGCTGTGAGACCATGAGCAATCCAACAGACAAGGTGATAAAGGCGGCTATTAGGCATGGTTTTGTTTTAACCTTCCTGAAGTTTATTGTTTGCTGATTTGCTCCTCTGTTCGTTAGTACTGAGCTAGAATTAAACCGATAGCTGGGTTGCACTAGTGTGTGTGTGAGGTTTGGGGCAACATCAAATCTTGAGAACTATATTAGATAACCGTGTTGACTGTTGTAGCAGATTATCTTGCTTGCAGCTAGCTGTGTTAAGTGATTACTGCATCCGTCTACACAAGGCAGATTTTGTTATACAGTGGACCTGTCCTTGGTGCTGAACACCATTCGCACACAGGTAAACAAACTTGTCTCTAGCCCTGAACCCCATATACCAAAAGCCATTCGTGTTTGTATGATCAGGGAGGCATGATTTTGTAGCAGATTTTGGCGCAGGAGGGTCTGTAAGTGCCATTTTGTCATCAGGAAACAAATATAACATCAGTTACTGTAAATACATTTAAGTTCGAGCGGATTTAATTTCGCGGCAGCGGGAAAAGGACTTTTTGCTGTGGTTTTAAATTCGCATTTACACCATAGACTGCAGTCTAATACCATCATAGAAAAATTTTCGCGGTGATTTTAAGTTCGCAGTGAAGTAGTCGCCGCGAAAACCGCAAAAATTAATCCACCGCGAACATTTCTGCATTTACAGTACTTTTTCCACTATAGACTGCTCCTACTATATGTACTTCTTTATTGGTGCATACAATATCAAATTTCATGTAACGTTATGAATTCACACTCTGCAAGTATGACACAGAAAGTCCTTTATTCCACACCGAGAATCTTTTAGTACAAACATTTTATATATATATATCAAATATAATTATATAAGTGATGAATCTTTATAGAATAGCAGACCTGTCATGCTATTTTTACAGCAATATAGCAGCCTTTATACTATTGCACCATGAATGCCCGTGGGTTATTTTGCATAGAAAGATAAAGATACATAATTACTCTTGTAACAAACAACAATGCATATGACATAGATAAAGTAGCCACCTCAAGTTACCAATTGACAACATTTCAAGAAAAACACCAGTAAGTATTGTATCTATCTTAAGCTCAATCATCCAAATAAATTTTCACCCAGAAAAGCCAATCTATATGCTAGAGCCCTAGAAAAGTTTTTTTCCTAATGATATTGTACGGCCACACTAACTTTATATCTGTTACTTCTCATGAATCACAATCCTATCTTAATCCAAATCAATGTGTTCATCAACATTTGCTTCAATATTTGCTTTTAGAAAATATAGACTATGGACCTGAACAAACATGTTATAAAATGGTCACATCTTATCAATATCTTGAAATATATACATATATAGCTTATTTTGATGACTTTTTTCCATTTACTAAAGAAATTGGGAAATTATTTCATTGGCAAAGCCATAAGTAAACATCCAAAATTGTTATACTGTACATCAAGGGAAGAGATTTACTGCATGAAACTTGCCTTGGGAGAATCTGAAAACTTACTTTTTGATACTTTTTATTCTACCTTCACCCCAGACTTTTTGCAAAAATGAATAAGAATTGCTTCAGCCAAATTTTTTCCTTGAAAATGCAAAAATTGTTGTGGCATGAGTTGTTTAACCATACGGCTTAAAAAACCTAGACACAAAATAATGCACAACTCAGGAATGCACAACAAGGTTCTGTCAAAATTTTGTTTAGCGCACATCATTTTGTGTTGGTATATCAGTTTAGACAACTATTACCTACCACCTATACAAATACCCCTACAAATAAGCCTTTAAACTACTTTTTGGGTATAAGGTTTGGAATGACAACCCCCAACAACTACAGGACTGTGTACTCCGTACCAGTGGCGACCATTGTGTCTAAAGCTCTGTATGCTTTTGAGCATCACCGGCTACATTAGGTACACCAATCTTTCGGTCAAATTCCTTCATCCGCTCTTGATATTCCTCGTCCATCTCAGGAGTCATCTCAGGTTTAATCCGGATGAGCCAGTTCTCCAAGGCGTACTCCAGTTTTTCCACTGTCAGGTCTTGAATCTTTATCATGTCTTCATCCTGACCCTCAACCAACCTGTCGAAAACCTGCACACAAATGGGAAACAGTCAACCAACCTGTCAAAAATCTGCACACACATGATTGACAGGTGTCAAGGTCAGATTGTACGGAGAGGTTACAATTATGGAGCTCATGACTGTCATCTCATGTGTGAGTGGGTGAGTGAGAGAACATGAGTTAAAGAGAGAGAGAGTTGATGAGTGAGTTCAAGAGTGAGAGTGTTGACGGAGTGAGATGAGGAGTTGATGAGAAGTTGGTGAGTTGATGAGTGAGTTGGAGTGAGTTGGTGAGATGGTGAGTTGGAGTGAGTTGATGAGTAATAGAGTGAGTTGATGAGTTGGAGTGAGTGTTGATGAGTGAGGTAGTGAGTTGAAGTGAGTTGATGGGTGAGTTAATGAGAGTGAGTTAGTGGGATGGTGAGCTGATGAGTGAGTTGGTGAGTGAGTTGACGAGTTGATGAGTGAGCTGATGAGAGTGAGCTGATGAGTGATTGAGTTGGTGAATGAGTTGGTGAGTGAGTTGATGAGTGAGTTGATGAGTCCATGTTTGTAAGATCACACCCACCTCTGTTCCAAACTTTTCAGTGCCCCCAAGTTGGGTCATGTAGGCATGAATGAAGTCAGACCTGGTCAGCTGTCCATTCTTCTTAGCCAGTTTTAAAATCATGTCCCTACAAGAACAAGAGAAACATCAGCGCGCGCACACACACATACATACATATACTGATAATTCACATGGTAAAAGGTAAGGCATATTGGACAACTGCAATATCCATGTACACAATAAAGGACATGTGGTAAAGAAAATTTCACCTAAAAAGTGGCACATGATTGATTAGCAAAATATAAACCTATTAAACACTAAAATTTCTGAACATGATTTTCTCTCTTTTTGTTCTAAAATCATAGCGGGCAGGTTACTGATACTTTGTAGTGCAAATAATGACACATCTAACACCTTTTTCTGTTGCTGCAATCCTGTAGCTTTGACTAAAGGTTACAATCAAACAATTCTTTTGGTGCAGCATTTTTTTCAAGATTCAGATCACCCTGAATTCTAACTTACATGATTTCTTCGGCCGTTGTGTAAGAATACTCAAACAGCTCTGTGTTGGAAGGCTCCTGGTTTTCAAATTCCAGTATGAAGGCCCCAAGTGTGTCCCAGTCTAAGGCCTTGATATCGTCAGAGTCAAGACTGCCTTTAGAGTTCACGTCCAAAGCTGCAAACCCCTGCAAGAGGTTTTCAGAACATCAATATTACATATTCTGTCTGGAATGGAGAAATGTATATGGCTATAAAGCCAACGTAAAAGTTGACCAACTTCAAAGATTTTCTCAAGATGTCTAATATTGCATATTTGCAAGTCTGTGCCTTTGAAAGAACTTCAACTATCAAAGTTCAATTTTTTTGACTGAAGGGACCACCCTATAAGATCAATAAATAAATGAATATTTTAAATAAATCTTGTGGGCACTTTTCTACGTAGTAAGATAAAGCAACTCTATTCCATTCCATACCAACATTTAAGGAGCAAATATTCTATGCCGCAATGGCGCGAGGACACTGTGAATTTAGGGAATCCTAGCATGGCTTGTTTGTATTTTTAACTGCTTAAAGTATGAAATAATGATGTAAATTTGGAAATATAGTTCAGTAGATATCAGTTTCATACCAATTGCCTTATCCAGATTTTCCCCACGTTTAATGCTCGAACATTGCTTAGGTCGCCTGTCCATTGTGTCTTTTCATGCAGTTATTTACACCTCTTTCTACTCACCCTTTCAGCCTTCTCAAGAAGAAACTCGTCATCAAATTCAGGCATCTCCTGTGTAGAAAAATACAAATACATTGACGAAAGGTGAGGGAGATATAATTATTCCATTTTTCTCACAAAAAAAAATTAAGTGTACACCAAGCAGTAGAGGACATAACACAAAAGTATATCCTACTAGAAAAGTCATATTTCTCACAACAGAAAAAAACACTTTGCCTTGGTGCAATACAGCTGTTTATAAGGTCACAGGTTTATGGAAAAGGCTGGGCTGTCTACCTGGGTTGTCTATGGCTGCCTGGGTTATATTGGGGGTTACTTCAATTTACATGAGACCTGGCTGAGATGAGAGAGTGGACGTGTAATGACGAATATTGACATACAAATTTAGTTGACATTGACAATAAGTACATGAATTAGTGAGCCTCGACACTTACCAACTTGAGTAGTTGAAAAATGAAATCTTGAGTAAGTCCTTCATCACTCCATTCCACCATATCATACAGCTGTTCCCTGGCCCCCATCTCCAAATCCACATGTCCCATGGTCATGTTTCCAAACCCTGGCCAATCCCACATCACCTAGTATTGGAATAAAAAATGTAGTTCACACTTTTTAGGGTTTCCAGAAAAGGTGGGCTATGCTAAAGGTGTGGTGCTGGCTATGACCCTGGTAGTCTGTGTAACACAAACTCCGCTGTCCAGGGCTCTAACTGGCCCCTCCCTGCGGAGTTTGTGCTCCACTAGCTATAACCTGGGGGAACTGTTGTAGAAAATACCAACACCAATGGCAAGCCAGGATTTTGGTCAAGCCCCCATTACCGTGGAAACCAGTATATTAGCATGTCTCCACCACCCAGACGGTGGGCGGGCTAGTTGCCTCTCCCATTGTCTGTGCCGGGCTGTGGTTCTCTGTGTGAAGGACCCATGGGAGCAGAGGCATGTTTGTGTTTAATAGGAAAACAACGTCTTGTGCCAGTTGTGGGGATTTCAAGAAACTTGAAGGAATCTTGGAGCGCAGACTTTCCTGGAACTATTATTTTGCCTGGTGGTGAGATTTTATGTGGCCAGCAACGAAAGCTTGGCATAAAGTACATTTTTTAAAATCTATATAGGCAGAGAACTGCAGAAAAACAGTTGGTTCACAAAAATGCGCCATGTTGTTGTGACAGTTGAAGCCTGTCAACCTCCTTGGTCAAACTTCTCAGAACCATGATATGTCCCTCCTATAATGATTGGCACATCAAAAGTTATGCCACAGGCACATCTACCTAAATGAATGCTATTCTATGTATTGAAGGGTAATTTTCACATTAGTTCTTCGGTGTAGCGGTTGTTAAAAAAAGACATCATTTTATAATAGTAGAACTCTGCATACTCTGTTCCCACCATCAGTACAAGTGGCACAGATCAGAGAGATCAACTACAGATAAGAGGTGTGATGCTGTCAATCACCACATAGCAACCCACCCCAGTCCATAGCAACCAAAAGCCAGGCTCTGGTGGGCTCCCGGCAATTACATACATTATCCATATATGGAAAACCCAGTTCCCTTGACTAAGGGCTATTCTCTATCAAGCTGATAGTGGGCCGGCGGATGTTTGGCGGGCTGCTATAAGCGAGATTTAA
This sequence comes from Branchiostoma floridae x Branchiostoma belcheri, assembly GCA_019207045.1. NCBI lineage: Eukaryota > Metazoa > Chordata > Leptocardii > Amphioxiformes > Branchiostomatidae > Branchiostoma > Branchiostoma floridae x Branchiostoma belcheri. The sequence continues at coordinate 12,426,485 of CM033035.1, forward strand.
TCAGGCTATGACCCTGGAGTTTCTCCTGAAGAAAATCCCATTAGAGGCCACCTGAGTGGTTTTTGCTGTCGTGACTGCCCTCATAGTTGGGTCCTTCCGCGCCAGTTGGAGGTAGGTCTTACTTAGTCTGGGACCTCAATTCATCAACACAGATTCAGTCAAATCTTATCTATAGGAAAATAGCCTGAGTAGCTAGACTACATACTGTACTACAACATTACATGTATGAGACTAAAATGGAAAACAAGCATTTGATATAAAATTCATAGAAACTAACCTGAAAGTCGCTGAGGGGTGTGTACTCCACCTTCTGTGTGTCACAGTCTGAGTCATCAAACTCCTCTAGCCTGGCAAACAGGAGAGCCACGGCGAGGTTCACATCTCCTACTGACTCCACTTGGTGCCAGTAACCTGGGAGCGCACACAGAGGCAATGTTTCAGACTAGGTTGACGGGGTCGGGATGAAAATTAGAAAGAGCACCGTCCATTGGTGCAGCATTTCCAGTTATTGCCAAAGAAGAGAACAGGTTTTAGCGCTCGAAAATGGTTTCACCCAGTTGTGGTATTCTCAAAGTATGGGAGGGGCTTTAACACCTTTTAGGTAGGTAGGTAGGTGGGTATGCTTCAGCTGTGGTGCGTTGATACACCTGATCCCTTGATCTCAGAAGTTGAGCAACATGCAGTCGGGTCAGTCCTTGGATGGGAGAGCACAATGGAAGACTGGATGTTGTGGCCGAGTCATACCAAAGATGGTACTTACTTCTTTCTCTGCTAAGAGGCAGAGTATGGATGATAGCCCTGAAGCTAAACATACTACACTACCGGTGGACTAATAGCTAGCCCCCTGCTGTGGTGCATGCACCTATGTAAGGCTCTGAGCCCTTTGAAGCGGAAATGTTCGCCAGGCCTGATGCATCTCTAGTCAGGGAGTATGACCCCCTTGTTCTGATGTATGGGCAACTTTAGCTCGTAGGTAGGTGGGTAGGGCTTTAACACCGATCATGAATGGAGTTTATGAAGGTATAATTAGCTGATGACACTTACTCTTGGGTAGATACAGGCAGTCCCCTGCATGAATAGTGAAGTTGGACCAGCGAACCTTGGCCATGTTGGGGTGCTGCAGTAGATCAACCTGGTGCACATTAACTTCTGAGTACCCTCCGATCTCTCGTGACGGCTCCCAGGCCTATAAAACAAACACTGACAGTCAGTATCAAACAGAAAACACAACTATACAGAATGTGTTCAAGTTTCTCAAAAACTCCAGGCTAAGGAAGTGAAGTGTTGTTTTGGGCTTGTCTAGATCTGTATTACCTACATGTACATGTATGTGTGAGTGTGTGTGTTTCTGTGTGTGTGTCAATATGGGCTGTTCTACAAATTTCAATAAACAATTGTGCATTGTCATACAACAAACTAAAATCTACAGTCCCTTGGCTGCACCTGGGGCAGTTACTGTCATATTGAGGTCACCTGAACTGCGCTGAATGGCAGCTTGCTCCAGACACTTGCGAGTTTAGTCCCGCCTATTGTAAGCTCCTCGCAATTCAGCCCCTAGCAGCCAAGAGAGAGCAGTCGGCTCACCCAATAACAATAACAATAATAATATACTGAACATGTACAATGTACACAGTGTCTGTCTATCCTGTCCTGACTAGTGGACTACATCAAAGGTCTTCAGTTGGTCAAACTAGCTGCAGATTATTTTTACACTGTTTAGACCAGAAAAACACTTACCTTGTGTATGAGAGGTTCATATTTGCGCTCAATCATTTTCCAGTGTTTGGTACCGTTGTACAGACAGTTGATGGCGTTGAAGGCATCCTTGTGGAGAATGCTGCTGCCACCGTTAGAGCTCATCCACAGATCAATCTGAAACACAGCAAGAAAAATGCATTAAACTTATAAGTAAAAAATATTTCTGATAATTACAAATGTACAAACCTACGCAGGACACACTAGATGTCTCTGCATCTTTTGTAGTCAGTCAAACTATGAACTATGACTCACTGTATGCGTAGATCACCTATACCTAATCCAGCAGATTTACCCATGGTATAAGATTGTATAAAAACTTGGACAGTTTTGGTGGTTGGACAATGCTCGGCCAGCCTTTGCCACCGATAAATCTGCTAGGAGATTAGCCTTTATCTACAGTGTCATACTTTGACAACTGAAGCGATAAAGAAGACAACTTAGCGATGTTCCTCAATTATGTAACAAATGTCGTAATCATTATGGTTAGCTTCCAGAAGCCTTACCTCCACAAGACTGTTCCTGAAGCTGCCACATGTGAGACAAGGCTGTACCAGGACTTCATGGTACATGTCCGTGGGTAACTGTGACACTATGTACGCATCACTGTCGTGATAAGTGTCCAGGAAGTGTTCTATGGTGTCCCGTCCTATTCCCTTTACTCCAATGGGAAGCCAGCTGTGTTTTTCCCTCTTTCCTTCTAAACGAACCTTCGGGCAAAAGAAAAGAAAAGATTTGCTTTATGCAATTCACCTATTGATCATATAATTACTTTAATGACTATACTGTAAATGCAGACATATTTGCGGTGGTTTACTGTTCGTGGTTTTCTCATTGCAAAATTCACCGCAACATTTTTTTATGGCAGTAACTAAAAGACTACAGTGCAGGCGCTACTGCGAACTTAAAACCACCGCGAATAGTCCTTTTTCCTGCTACCGCGTAATTAAATGCCCGCGAACTTAAATGCATTTACAGTACAAGAAATCTTTAAGATGACAACAATATCTGAACTTTGCCAAGCAAGACACACAAACAGTTTCTAAAAAGTTGTTTGGCAAAGACTTGATACAGTTTGTTTGAAATCCAAAGGTCTCATTCTATGCGCGAGATGTTGCTAGCAATCATGATATTTTAATACACATATGATAATAGAAGCTTTATACCTGCGAAGTAGTTATTAATGTGACACACTGACTAGAACATAAAGAAATAAAATCATTTCATGCTTTGTTGACTCATTTTAACCAATTCAATTTCTTGGTTCTCAGATTTTTAAAGAATTATGGAGCGACAGGGCGAAAAAAATAAAACTAAAGTTTGCAAAATCTCTGGGGTGAAAATAAGGGCTATTAAAGTAGATTAAATACAAAACATAGAAAATAAGTTTTTCGCTTAATTAGAAAAGGCAAACAAACTATTATTCTAAAGTAACCACCCGTTTGTTGAAAATTATCCAAAATAGTTTTTATATATCGTTCATAGATTTTACTGCAATGACAATACACACATTATATAATGTAAGCAGCTTATAAAGACTCTTAGGCCAATTAAGCTGGAAAGCTGTTGAATCATGGCTTCATGATAATGGTGAAAATTTGCTGAATGGAAGATGTGGGCATTTTATGTGTGGATTTTCTGAAAAATAGGAGCGCGTAAAATCAGTGAAACCAATTTATCAAATTCATATGGTCTTACCTCTAGTTTTCCATAGTTGTCCTTCAGGTATTCATCTGTCCATAATGTGAAGGAAGGGCTGTTTTTTGCAGCACCTCGTAGTATCACAGCCTTCTCATGTTTCACATACTTGTCCCAGAACTCCTACAATTAGACAGACAAAATATTTCATATTATTATGATCCATTATTATCAATCATTTTCAGCCTGTGCATAAAACCTTTGCTTCTGTAATCTGTATATAACTTCCATGTCGTTTGTACATAACAGTTTTTTTGCAGACAATGACTGCAGGAACAGACAATACGTACTAGTATCCTATTTGTTAACAGGAGAATATAATACTACAGAAACCTACCCGTGGATGTGGGATGGTGTGCAGCTCATCTATGGGAACATCAGGAGGTCGATGACCCCCCAGAGGTTGCAGGTGTCCCACGGGGATGGCGGAGTCACCAGTGACAGATCCACACACAGCCAGCAGCACGACAAACTTCCAAACTGGATCCATCTTGATTCAAGCTGTTGTCTGCACTGTGGGTGGGCAATTTCAGTGAAAAGCAATCTTTCATGAGTCACAACGAAGACAATCATCGTAGAATGCATTTCAAATACGCATTTATTTGAAACATTCTGAATATACGACGAAGGTGAGTCCAAATGTAACGCTATTTATATCGTAGCAGGGTCTTTTTCCCATAGTTCAAATGTGGCATAAAGGTACGGGCACAATGTCTCATTGGGACTGAAATATCTGAATATTTTGTTCAGATTTAGCGACTTTAAGATGACAGTTCCCTTGTAGGTCCTACAGAAGCAAAGAGCAGCGCACAGGGGAGGTTCGATTAAAACGTCCGCGACCCACATACAATTATTGAAAATGCACATGGAAAAAAATGCATATTTCTACATCAATTTTTTTATCATTTCTGATGAACTCCAATCAGTTTTCTTAATCACATCTAGAGTGGCGTGAGGTATGAGTTGAATCTAGTTACAGAAGCGCCAAGTTATAGTGAATACGGACGGGAAATTAAGGTGAAAGGAAATGTCGGAACAGTGCCGCCATAATGTACCCTTTGTTATAAAAGCTTGTCGGACGGTCGTCCGTGTCCTGAATATGCGCTGTGTTGGCTAATTTCTCATAAACCAAAAGGAAGCGAAACTTAGCACACTTCTTGTTCGTTAAACATTCTTCATAGGTATTGGGAAAGTAGGCTACGAAAACATGGTATGGCACAAATGGGATTACTTTTTGACTCACCCTCGTAGTGCGCTGTTGTTGTAATGTCTCCTCTGTAACAAATGGCACCTGCGATTGAGCTAAGACAACTTTAACCTGTCGAACGAGTTGTCGAGCTGTGTTCAAAGGTCTGTGATCCAGACAATTCGACTCTCATTCACAAGCCATTCGCTTAAATTTGGAGGTACGTGTACTTACCTTTAATACAGTCACTGATTGATGAAAAATCCTATTAACCATTCGCTTAAAGTAAACACAAACCGCTGCAGTAGATTTTACATTTGCATCGTCAAAAAATTGTTTCACAGAAAGATAGTCCCAGCCATCCGCCGATCTGTCCAGGCAAGGTCGTTATATATACGTTGTTAAAGTCATGTTTTAACGGAAGTATTTTGGGACTAATCCACTTAAATAGGGAAGAGTCCATTCTTGCATGGTCACTTTAGGACGGGTGATGATTCAAAATTTCATCTTTTAGCGGAATGTTTTTGGACTGGTCTATTTTACCTTTCTACATGTGGTACACTGGAAAAGTTCATTCTTGCATGTTGATATGTTCTAAGATTCATTTGTTTGGGCTTAAGTGTGTAATTTTATTCAGATAGATATGTTCCATTTTTGCACATGGGCGATTTTGGAACAGTCTATTGCTGGTAAGAGATGGCTGAAATATGCTGTATTTGCTCTCAAGCAAATGTCGGCCTTTCTAGTAGATGTATATAAATTCATGTTTCTACATGCCATGCCAATACCTAATCTAAAAAAAAAAATGTCAATACTTAGACCCGTCGGCAGCCTCTCAAAGGAAATCGTTATGCAACTCCTGACCTTTCGCTCTTACACATGGGGATGGGGGGACGCATAATCCAAAGGTCATTATCTGGCCTACTTATTTCTGACCACTGAGAGAATGTGGTCTTTTACCTAATTATGCCGCGAAATTTCCAACGCTATCTGGCTACTTTCCAACTATCTTTCCAACAGTTTGTGAATACTTTCTGTCATAGTTCTAAATAGTGTTTCTGTCATCTCCACCTGTGTATCGTAATGCTTAGATGCTTTGTTGAATGCTTTTTTGAGTAATTAAGCACCAGTGAGCAAATTGCTTTGTTGTGCTTACACCAGATACCGGTAAACAATAGATGGTAAATAATTACAAAGGTTAGTTTGCGCTGTAGCTGTAAAGTTTTGTTTATTGTTTATTGAAAAGATCTCCATTAGTGAATACATGTACAATTCTGACAATGCGTCACTAATCTTCCTGGAGTCTTAAGACAAACACTTAACATAATACATTAACAGAACATTGAGACTATTTACACCTTAATTCACAACCTATCCAACCAACCTAAATATACACTTAACGTTATACTTAAAGGAAAACATTACCGCAAAACCTTATTCTTAAAATAAAAGTAAATGTAGTTGTGAGATCGAGTAGCTGAGAGGTCAGAGGTCAGTATCAAATATTCTAAACATTAATTCTATATACATAGTTGTCAATAAATGTCTTACCACCAGTGCTGCAGAGGTTTGTAAGTTTGTGTCTGTGTATTTAGTCTGTCTTTGATGTGCTTTTTGAACATGGACGGTGTGGCTGATTTGAAGTGTTGTGGTAATGAGTTGTAGGATTTAACACACCTATAAAGGAAAGCCCTGGTAGCAGCAGAAGTTTTGGGTTTGGGCAATCTTAATCCCCCCCCCCCCCCATGAGCTAGTCGGGTGTTGTGTCGGTGGGTATTTTTGATTGCATGTAGTCTTTTGTAGGTAGCTTCTGGTTTCTTAGCTGTAAGGATTTTGTGGAACATAGTGAGGGTTCGGGTATAAAGTCGTTCGTTTACCTTTGGCCAGTTCAGTTTTCTATGTAAGTCATCAGTGTTAAAAGTGTACTTTCCATTAAGTACTAGCCTGGCAGCCTTATTTTGCAATGTCTGTAGTTTATTTAAATGAGATTGGGAACTCGCAGACAGAAGACATGCACAATAATCCATGTGACTCAGAACAAGTGTTTGTGCAACAGTTTTTAACGTGTCACTAGTAAAGAAGTTTTCATGTCACTATAAAGAATTAGCCAAAGGGGGCATTTCTTCAACTCCGTAGAATTGCTCCCTGGTAAGCATAACTTATGATACATGTAGTTACCAAACTTTAAAAAATGAAGAAATTGAATATAGTTTAAATGCTTTATTCTGATTATTCCAATCAACGTGTTCAAAACGTGACAATAGGGAGCTCCGGGTAAGTTAGATAATACTGTTACGAGAGCCAATTCCATAACGTTAAATGATGTATCTTGCGGAGATACCGTCATTTACTGTAATTAATACACTCCATTTTCCCGCTAACGCGAAATTCAATCATTTACAGTACCATGTTTTATCACTTCAATTCTTGTTTTTTTATTTAGCCATCTTGTTTATTTGTCACCGTATCTCACTATTTTTACAGGTGACACCAGGCTCTCTACAATTTAAACGCGCGGATGATTCCTTCAAAATAAGGTGACACAAATTTATGCCCCCCCCATACTTAATAGATTAGAATATTGAGACAACGCTTGTTAAGAAGAGATAACGTTAGAGGTGGACCAATGTGCTTTTAAATAGGGGATATCTCAAGCTCATACTTTCACTCCCGGCACTCAGTGGAAATCAACGACATAAAAGCGCCAGCTTTAAACACAATTTGAATTTCGCGCTCATTTTCACATGATGATCTCACTTGAAACACTGGTGTGAGACAAACGCTGGTGCGAAACAGTTACTGGGAGGCAAGGCGGAAGTATTTTTCAGGTGAGCCGACGGTGTCGATGATTTCTGGTGAACCTTGTACAAACACCTAGCGTGTCCTAGTTTTAGATAGATAAGATAAGCGTACAACACTTTTGTGGTGACGTAAGTGTAATGTGTTGCATGGGGTTGTGTTTACTTTATCGCCAAACGAACGGCGTCGGGAGGGAGTCGAACAGACTATAGCTTCAAGCAGTTTGACAAGTTGACTTGTTCGACAGGTGGTTGAAACTCGGTGTCACCATCTTCTACGTAAGACACTACAGCGTTAACGATATTATATAAGCTTCCAATGCAAATTCTCGTGTTTGTGATACAACTAGAAATATATCAAACGTGATATGAAATACTCGATAGCCCGCTGTTCGTAGTCATCAGTGTATTTAGTGTGCGTGTTTTCTTTTGGGGGCGGTTATGTCAGCGTGGCTGGCATTTCCTTCACTCCTTCGTTTACTTTGCCCACCTGAAGAATAAACAAAAGCTAAACCGTGCAAGGATTTGACTACTGTCTTCCCCATGGTGACTGAATAAATGCTTTTCCTTGAAATTGCCCACCCACAGTGCAGACAACAGCTTGAATCAAGATGGATCCAGTTTGGAAGTTTGTCGTGCTGCTGGCTGTGTGTGGATCTGTCACTGGTGACTCCGCCATCCCCGTGGGACACCTGCAACCTCTGGGGGGTCATCGACCTCCTGATGTTCCCATAGATGAGCTGCACACCATCCCACATCCACGGGTAGGTTTCTTTAGTACAGTAGAAGCCACTTAATTGCACTGCATATTTGCCAGTGAATTTCGTGCAATTATACGGATGGTGCAATAATGCAAAGTAACTGTAAATGTATTTAAGTTCGCAGGGATTTAATTTTGTGGTTAAAGGACTTTTTGCGGTGGTTTTAATTTCGCTGTAACACGATAGACTGCTGTCTAATACCATGATAGAAAAATGTTTGCGGTGGTTTTAAGTTCGCAGTTAAGTGGTCACCGCAAAAACCGCGACCATTAATTCACCGCGAACATTTCTGCATTTACAGTATCCAGCTGAACCACACCTGTTTGGGATTTTGGGATTTCGTGCAGTTAACAGAAGTGTGTGTTAATCCGTTGTGCATTTAACTGGCTTCTACTGTATTATATTCTCCTGTTAACAAATAGGATACGTTTTGTCTTTTCCTGCAGTCATTGTCTGCAAAAACACTGTTATGTACAAACGTCGTGGAAGTTATATACAGAAGCAAAGGTTTTATGCATGTAGGCTGAAAATGATTGATAATAATGGATCATAATAATATCAAATATTTTATCTGTCCAATTTTAGGAGTTCTGGGACAAGTATGTGAAACATGAGAAGGCTGTGATACTACGAGGTGCTGCAAAAAACAGTCCTTCCTTCACATTATGGACAGATGAATACCTGAAGGACAAATATGGAAAACTAGAGGTAAGGACATACCAAATTGATTAATTGGTTTCACAGATTCGCCATTTTTTCATCCATAAAGGATATAAGTACAGTTCAGTTCAGTTCATCCTCATATGAGGTGGCATTATTGATGTCCGACCATGCATATAAGTACTTTATATAAAAACTACTTTGGATAATTTTCAACAAACAGTTACTGTACAGTAATTGTGTTTGTTTGCTTTCCTCAAGCTGAAAACTTATTTTCTTTGTATTGTATTAGCCCTTGTTTTTACCCCAGAAACTTTGTTTTTCTCGCCCTGTCACCCCTAGATTTTCTTTAAAAATTTCTAACAAATTGTATCAAGTCTTTGCCAGACAATTTAGAAACTGTTTGGTCCACGTGAAGAGCAAATTTGTGTGTCTTGCTCAAACTTCAGATATTGTTGTCATCTTACAGATTTGTTATATAGTCGTTAAAGTAATTATATAATCAATAGGTGAGCTGCATACAACGAATCATTTTTGTTTTCCTTAAAGGTTCGTTTAGAAGGAAAGAGGGAAAAACACAGCTGGCTTCCCATTGGAGTAAAGGGAATAGGACGAGACACCATAGAACACTTCCTGGACACTTATCACGACAGTGATGCGTACATAGTGTCACAGTTACCCACGGACATGTACCATGAAGTCCTGGTACAGCCTTGTCTCACATGTGGCAGCTTCAGGAACAGTCTTGTGGAGGTAAGGCTTCTGGAAGCTAACCATAATGATTACGACATTTGTTACATAATTGAGGAACATCGCTAAGTTGTCTTCTTTATCCCTTCAGCTGTCAAAGTATGACACTGTAGATATAGGCTTATCTCCTGGCAGATTTATCGGTGGCAAAGGCTGGCCGAGCATTGTCCAACCACCAAAACTGGCCAAGTTTTTATACAATCTTAAACCACGGGTAAATCTGCTGGATTAGGTATAGGTGATCTACAGTGAGTCATAGTTCATAGTTTGTCTGACTACAAAAGATGCAGAGACATCTAGTGTGTCCTGCGTAGGTTTGTACAGTTTGTAATTATCAGAAATATTTTTTACTGATAAGTTTAATGCATTTTTCTTGCTGTGTTTCAGATTGATCTGTGGATGAGCTCTAACGGTGGCAGCAGCATTCTCCACAAGGATGCCTTCAACGCCATCAACTGTCTGTACAACGGTACCAAACACTGGAAAATGATCGAGCGCAAGTATGAGCCTCTCTTACACAAGGTAAGTGTTTTTCTGGTCTAAACAGTGTAAAAATAATCTGCAGCTAGTTTGGCCAACTGAAGACCTTTGATGTAGTCCACTAGTCAGGACAGGATAGACAGACACTGTGTACATGTACAATGAATGAATGAATGAATGAATTTTATTAACGTGTCATGCGTTAGAACGCCCAGCCCACGTGGGCTTATAAGGCCCCGTTCATGATGCAAAAATTCATGCGGATGCATCCGCATGTGCTTACATCCGACAATGATCCGCATGCAAACGGTTTATATTTTGTGTCCACGATGCCCACGGTAATCCGTTTCAGATCCGCATTTATTTGCGTTTCGCGCGTATACCGCTAGTGGCGCTCATTAAAGGTCAGAGTTCGAAGTCAGGGAATTAGAACATTACGCAACAACAGAACATTGCGCAACAAGATGGCGGATCCCCAGCTGTTGTTGTTATTGTTTTTCCTGAAAATGCTGTGTGCCCGCGGAAGGGAACGTACGAGGCGGCAGCGACGAAAGGTTATGTGTCTTGGCCTGGCTGCAGTAGCCGTGTTAAACGAGGCGTCAGCCGTGGAGAGGCCAGTGTGGCGGCGTGACCGAAGTCAGAGCTGGTGGGATCGAGACGTCCCAAGATTTACAGATGCCGAATTCCAGGTCAACTTCAGGCTGAGTCGACACACCTTTGAGTACCTCTGTGAGGAACTACGGCAGAGTTTGTCACGGCGCAGACGTCACAGGCATGCTGTTTCCGTTGAGAAGCGGGTCGGCGTCGCTCTATGGTATTTGTCGACCGGTTGCGGGTTCAGGACGATAGCTCACTTGTTTGGTGTCGGCAAGTCTTCCGTCTGTAAATTTGTACATGAAGTTTGTCATGCTATAGTCCAAGTACTCCAAGCCCGTTACATCCAACTCCCGAGGGGCGAACAGCTCCGTCAAGTTGTCCAAGGATTCAATGAGAAGTGTCATTTCCCCCAATGTGTTGGCGCGATTGACGGTACCCACATTCCTATCATCGCACCGCAAGAGTACCACACGGATTATTTTAACAGAAAGGGGTTTCATTCCATGATCATGCAGGCTGTCGTGGACCCTTTCTACCGGTGAGGATTTAAGTTCAATATCACAACATTGTTAACTTATCTGAATTTTTCTTCTTCGGATATGGTCAACATGACCAGAAATTACAAAAATTGGAAATTACCTTGTGTTTCACTTAGCCTAGTGATTGTACTTGTTGAAGTGACACTAGCAAGGTAAATTCAAGTGTCTCCCACACGACCCTGAACACTTTATTCAAGTTGATACAGCTGTCAATCATAACACAAAAGGTGGGGTAGGACTGTGAAGTAATATATATATATATTATTAATATATATAATTTATATATATATTTATTAAGTCAAACGAGTAAAAAATGGAAAGCCCAATAAAAAGGGCTAAAAATGTCATTAATGAAGGAGACATAAAACTTATTGCTGTATCAACTAACTCAATTTGAATCAACATGAATGGTTATTTTCATTTGTATGATCTAACATTGCAATATGCTTCTCCTAACAGATTTACGAACATCTATGTGGGATGGCCAGGCAGTGTTCATGACGCCAGAGTTCTGAAGCACTCAGAGGTATATGCACTGGCGGATGCTGGCAACCTATTTCCAGATGTATGTATTCCCATATGTCCATTTTTCTGTGTTCTTGGTGGACTGGATTTTGGACCAATTAGAAAATCAACAGTTTGTTGGTGCTTATCGACCGAGAAAACAACAAGAGTGAAGAAGAGTAGGGTTTAAAGCCATTACTAATAAGCTTCCACAGTCAAACTTAGAGGCAGTTAGTCTTGTTTGCCTGAAGACAATACCCCTAGTTCTCGTTATGTCAATGTTCATATTGCACACATATTACCTGCACATGTGTTGTTGTGTATATATGATATTCTCAATTAGAAACCTAAAATCTGAACCCTTTATGTTGGTATAGAGGTATTTGTGAATGCTGAAGGTGTATATGATGTGGTATATTAAATGCCATATGGATGATGTTAAGAAGGAATGTACTATGACTCATTATCAACTATTTCAGTGTCAGTAACAGTCATTAAACAGCTATGCCCTAGTACAAGATTAGAACTGGCTTGGTGAAGGTTAACTTTGGAACTAAACGTACAAGTACAATTTTGCCTAAAATACAGTCCCACAGTATGGAATTTTTTGCGGGACGCTTTGGGATTCTGTGCCAGACTATGCAGGATTTGATGCATGATCTATGATGCCAATCCCACACACTGTACTGTTACCTGCATTTCTGGGTGATATTTCAAGCCCTGTTCTTGTACAATGACCAAATCACACTAATAGCCATGTTTTGCATTACTAGGAAACCATTAACATCAATGGTACAGCAGTACCCCTGATGCTGCTTGGGGACCCGGCGTACCCGCTGCTAACTTGGTTAATGAAAGGATATGCAGAGTCTGCTGGGTTGACAAGACGTCAGCGGGACTTTAATCATCGCCTAAGTAGTGCCCGAATGGTGGTGGAATGTGCTTTTGGTCGTCTTAAAGGAAGATGGCGTTGTCTTCTAAAGAGAATTGATCTAGATGTGTGTGCTGTCCCATTTGTTGTTAGTGCCTGTTGCACGCTTCACAATATCTGTGAGGTTCACAATGAGCTGTTTGACGAAGGGTGGATGGTGAGAACAGATAACACCAGAGCTCGTTTCCGCAACTGGAACGATGCTGGGGAACCGAAAGAAGTAAGGGAGGCCCTGGCATCGCTTTTTTCAGAGCAGAGAAATGGCCGTCAGTAAAACAACTGTATCTGCATTGATAATGTTTCGAACGTTTATTAAGTTTGTAACATGAAGGTTCAGGAATCTGGCATTTACTTGTGTTGAAAGTGATGCACTGTTTGAACTTAGTTTACTACAATAGAAACTGTTAGTATATTTTGATATATAACTGCAATAATATGTAATTTGCAGCCAGTTGTTTCAACAGCCATACAGAGTGAAGAATTCAGTGGATCATCATCATCAATAGTATATCCTTTTTTTCTGGTATACTTTTTCTAGTCTCTTGGCTTTGACTTGAAACAAGGCTAGAACTGAAGTTACAGAAGTAGACATTTTACATTGCCTATATGGTATTAGCGTCATATGTTATTTTGTTTATGTATGAAAATGGAAACCTTACAACAACATTTGTTGCAACAACATACTTTCTCTTCCATGAATACTGAACAGAAAACTGCTGTCTACTAGTTAAAACACATCAAGTTTTAGATTGTCTATATAACATGTACATAGCACAGTATGTATTATTTTCCTGTAAACATTGAAAATGTCAATAATATCATAGTGATAACAAGTTTATCGCAACATCCTTTTCCTTCCATGAATACAGAACAGAAAACTTCTGCCTACTATTTAGTACAGGTCAAGTTTTAGATTGTATGTATAACATGTACATAGCACAGAATTTTGCAGTCTACAATTTGTTACTGTATTTGAAGTTGTAGAATGTTGACATAGCATTTTTGTAGTTTGTATTGCTTCTGTCTAACAATGGAACAATTGTATGTTTACTACAACAACATTTCCTTGGTACACTGAACAGAACTTTGAAGTGTGTAAATTGTATATTGCCTGAATGGTATAAATGCAATATTTATTTTAGTGCAAAATAATGGAAGAACTTTAAACAGTTTATTGCAACAGCATAATGTTCCCTAGGTACTCAACAAAACTGCTGTCTACTAGTTATTACAGGTCAGAATTTGGATTGCCTGTATAACATGTGCATGGTATGTACTTTTTCATGTAGGCATTGAACATTACAATAAAATCATCAATGACAATAAGTTTCTTGTAACAACATACTTTTCCTTTTCAGAATACTTATGAGGAATTTACCATCTACAAACTGTTTATATAACATTTATGTGGTATGTATTTCTTCTGTATAAACAGGGAAGAATAATTATCTTTTTGCAACAACATACTTGTCATTCATTGACTACTGAACAAATTGTACATTGCCTTGGTGTAGTATGTATCTACAAAGTCTCTACAAAAAACTACAGCTTAAAGGCAAGGACAACAGCATGAACATCTACAACTAGTGCAACAATGTCAACAAATTTGTTACTCCTGCTGCTGACCCTGTTTGGGGGCTGGGGCAGCACTATTATCTTTTTCTTCCTCCTGGGGTCCCCCATGGATGGGGTTGTCGGCACCCCACCACCCGCCAGCATAAGCCTGCTCCAGTGGAGGCACTGCTCCAACACCCCCCAACTCACCAGTGTAAGCCTGCTCCTGGCCCTGTGGGGGTACCGGACCGGCATCCCCCCATCCCCCACCGTAAGCCTGCCCCTGTGGAGGCAAAGGGCCCGTAGCCCTCCACCCACCAGCAAAAGCCTGCTCCTGCCCCTGTGGGGGTACTGGGCCAGCACCACCCCACCCACCAGCAAAAGCCTGCTCCTGCCCCTGTGGGGGTACTGGGCCAGCACCACCCCACCCACCAGCAAAAGCCTGCTCCTGCCCCTGTGGGGGTACTGGGCCAGAACCACCCCACCCACCAGCAAAAGCCCGCTCCTGTCCCTGGGGGGGTACTGGGCCAGCACCACCCCACCCACCACCACCCCATGATCCATGCTGGTACCAAGCAGGAGGGCCCTGTGGCCGTGACAAGTTAGACAAGATCTCTTTTAACATCTTAAATTCATGAGCATGCTGTTGTTGTTGCATTTTCATGTCTTCCTTGCTGGCAGACAGTGGCAGAGACTTGGCAAATGACTCTAATGCCACTTCCATCCGATTTTTTTTCCTCCTGGTTCCATTGCCGCCTGTAAAATGTCAGAGAATTGAAATTCACTAGTTCATCTTGATACTGAAATGAAATTCTATTGTAAAATGAGCAAAGTTACCCTTGTTGTTGTTGTTTATTAAGAAACCTTTTAGGAGGGTCTGCATGGGGGGTCCTGACAACGCTTTACGCTAAATTCAGGACGGTCGACAACGTTTTACGCTAAATTTCGAAGGCCGGCAACGATTTAAGCTAAATTCAGAAAGGCCGGCAACGCTTTACGCTAGATTCTGGAAGGCTGGCAACACTCGACAGGGGCGGGGGGCAAGCTCCGCTGGGGAAAATTTGAAATTTTAGACTCTCTGAAACATTATTTCTGCATTTTGAGGGGAAATTTTTTGCTGGTAACTAAGTTAGATGGCATATCTGATTAAAGATTTCCATGGGTTCAGTGTAAGCCAAAACAGATTTTTGCCATGTCGAGCGCCGAAGAGAATCTCTTTCTCACTGTAGGCCATTCAAGCTCAAGATGTATCCGCTTAACAGATGTGTCCGATGTGCATTTTAATAACCGTCTACACGCTGTATTTTGTACTATCTGCAGTTTTCTCATATTCAAATCTGACATACTGGCTAGCACTGGTGAGCAATATTGCACTACTGATAGCACCAGGGCTTGAAGTACCAGTTTACACACATCATCAGGTATATATGAAGCACCCTTGTTGCAGGGGTAAAACAATTTGATAGAAATTCATTGAATAAATTATACCCACCTCGACCACGTGTACCAGATGGAAACCTCCCTCTTTTTGCAGGTGGTCCTGAAAATGAAAGACAGTCATGTTTTGATATACTGTAACTGCAGAAACATTCAGGGTGGTTTTATGTTTGCAGTTGTCATGGTGGCCACTTAAACACGAAGAACTTAAAACTACCGCAAACAATTGATTTTCCTACTACCGCAAAATTAGATCCCGCGATTTAAATGCATTTACAGTATAACCATTGACTCTCTCAGGCGTTGTTACAATATGCCCATTGTATAGTGCTATTCTTGTTAATTTGTTTTAACATTTTTATCACACAAATGTATTTTAGTTACACACAGACAAAAGTAAAAATAGTACACATAAGTGCACTCAGTTAAAAAAAAAGCCAATTCAATGAATAATTTAGAATTGATTCCCTAACAAGTACTAGTAATTGGTTGATCATTACCATTGCTACCACCACCGTTGGATCTAGCAGATGGTGTTGAGGACACATCAGACTGTGGTGTAGAGGATCCAGTAGATGTTGACTGGTTTGTTTGCTCAAGTTGAACAACTGGTGATGCAGGTGGACTTGGTGGTCTTGGTGACCGTACTGGCTCTGTGTCTGATAGGTCTAATAGGTACAAAAAATAATGCTGCAATTATAACAGTGACCATTTTTCTTTTCGGTGTTGTGTATGAATGTGTCTTTTGTTATGTAACTACATGTATGACTATGAAAAGATCTGGTAAATCTGCTTCTAGTAATCCACTGTGTACATGGGCTAAGCAGTATCAAAGATGATGATGATGATCTGTGTTAATTCAAACCTGTTATAATTTTGTCAGATATAAAATAGGAAACTTCGTGTACCAAATTAGGTCACAACCTAATCAAATGTACTTGCATACGATATTGCAACATGAATTCACCATACCTGATACAGCTGTATCATCCAAAATTGGCAAGAGGAATATAATACTAAATGGGGGTGGGGGGCGTGTACAGAGCCCATTCCCATACTGCATAGAAAAGCATGTTAAAATGCAATGAAACAAGGCGTCAGAAAAGTACTAATTCCGATTTTTCCGCCAGACAGTCACAAGAGTCATCTGTAAAACCTGATTAAAAGAAAACAGGGTGTTGATCGGCTTAAACTCCGAGGATCGAGGAATTCTTGCTCATCATGCGTGTGGCTCGCGCTCTATCAACAAAGAAACCCCACCTTGGCCTTTGACCCAGATTTTCTCCTGATACCACCCACATGACCTTAAAAGTAAATTCCTTCAGCACGCCAACTAAAATGGTGAACTGAGCAAATTTTGACCAAAATGTGAAAGCTTGGACCCTACCCGTTCCTTCTTACCCAAAAAAGTCTCTAGGTTGAGTCAAAATTGTCAAGGAAAAAGGGGATTTTAGGTGTATGATAATTTTGTGCCTTTACTGCGCAACTCAACTCAACCTCCTTCAATGGTCAAATTATAGACGCCGCTGTCACCACAGAACTTTAATACGGATCGAGGAAATGAACTTTCAAAACTAACTGCTGAATATGAACTAGATATTTTCCTTAAATTCTGTAGTTACAACATTTTGTGACATGTACTACAATCTATGAAATTTCCGTACCTGCAGTATCGTTGAGGTCAACACTTTCCCCGTCGTCTTCGCTCTCTGATACTGCGTACGCGTCGTCGTGGGAAGGGCGTGCGCTATCTAGCACTAGTTTGGGCCTGGTACTGGGCCTATCCCTCAAGAATGCATCTAGCTCTTTATAAAATGCACACTCCATGCGCTCCCTTCCGCTCAGACTGTTGTGGTGCTTACATGTGTTGTATTTTGACCTTAACTGCTTCGTCTTGGTTCGGCACTGGGATGGCGACTTCTGGAATCCGCGGGCTGCCATTTCTTTGGATATCTCTTCGAATATTTCTTGATTCCTATACATACCATCCAACTTTCGTTGGATGGTACTACTTCCCCATATCGCTACAAGACACCCAGTTTCTTCGGTCGACCAGTGCGTGGCCATGATGACGACCGCTAAATATTTCAAAGTTTCCCGCGTCACGGTGCGAACTTTGACCCTCCGTTACCCGGATGTAATGCGGATTCACGCCGCATTTGCGTTCATGATGACAATTCGCAAATGCGGATTTAAAAAATCCGTTTCAAATCCACCTCCCGAGGTGGTCTCGAAAAATCCGCATCGAATCCGTTTCGGAGCATTCATGATGAGAAATTTATCCGCATCAGCCAAAAATGCGGATGCATCCGCATGAATTTTTGCATCATGAACGGGGCCTAAGACACACACAGTATAGATTATAGTTGAACATAGGAATTGTAACATAGAAGAACGTCAGGAACATAGTCAGTAACTAATATACAAATCGGATAACAAGACCAGAAATCAATCACATAGATCAAAACCATCAAACAAACGTTTCACAGATCTAGACAGAGCTGAGTTTATACAGGAGATAAGGAAAACAAATTAGTGGACAGGAACATAATTGGTAACCATTATATAAATTGGATAACAGAACAGATATCAAATCATAATCACATAAATCAAAACCATCAAACAAGGGTTTCGCAGAGCTAAACAGAGCAGAGTTTATACAGAAAATAAAGAAAACGTAATAGTACAATAATAGTTGTACATAAGTGGACAGGTTGTGTATTCATGTGTATAATTGCCTTCTTCTTTTGTTCCAAGCTTTGCGTGTGAAGTTAGAAATTTCGGAGACCCCCTCTTCAAACAACCATTTCATTCTGAATTCATCCCTTTCCCAGATGATCTCTGGACATTTGTCGAACATTTTGCAAAAGATACTTTCTCGTAAGTCGTCATAAAAAGGGCAGTAGAAAAGAAAGTGGGCCTCGCTTTCTACCTCACCCAGGCTACACATTGTACAAATTCTATTTTCCTCAGGTATAGCTTGATACCGCCCGGTTTCAATGTACAATGGTAATATCCCTGCTCGGAACTGCGCACAGAGGGATCTTTGGCTTTTACATAGGTTCATTGTAACATAACGTTCTGTACAGTAAGCATCCTTAAATAATCTATAGGTTCTGAGTTTGGGCTTTAACCATATGTCAGAAGCCCAGTCTTCTTGGTACAAGTCAAACAATTTCTCTTTTATTTGCTTTGTATTAGCCCTTAGGTTGTTTAGGAAAATGTGTTCTTGCTCAACACTACCGTAGTATTCTCTGTACATCCCTGCTCCAAGGGCCATGGTTTTGCAAATCCCACATAAAGACTTTTTTGGTAAGTCTGTCATTAGACATATTTATAAGTCTATTCCACAAGGAGATTACTGCTCCTTTCCCTCTTATTTCGCATGGCATCCAGCCCATGTCTCCTGTTATGGCAAGGATGGGTGCAAATTTGTGTACACCTAAGAAACACCGTATTGCCCTATTCTGGACCACAGAATACTTATCATATTTCTTAAATCCCCAGACACCTGCGGCATAGTCAAGAATAGGGCAAACACACGACTCATAGAGTTGTGTATAAGCGTGGTAACCAAGTTCTTTCAGAGCCTTAACTTTACCCAGAATACCGCCTAGGGCTCTTGTACATGTTCAGTATATTATAATTGTTATTGTTATTGGGTGGTCTGACTACACCTTCTTGGCAGCCAGGGGCTGAATTGCGAGGAGCTTACAATAGGCGGGGCTAACTCGCAAGGGTCTGGAGTGAGCTGCCATTCAGCACAACTCAGGTGACCTCAATACGACAGAAATTGCCCCAGGTGCAGCCAAGGAGCTGTAGGTTTGAGTTTGTTGTATGACAATGCACAATTGTTGACTATTGAACATTGTAGAACAGCCCATATTGACACACAACAGAAACACACACACTCACACATACATGTACATGTAGGTAATACAGATCTAGACAAGCCCAAAACAACACTTCACTTCCTTAGCCTGGAGGTTTTGAGAAACTTCAACACATTCTGTGTAGTTGTTTTTTATGTTTCATACTTACAGTCAGTGTTTGTTGTTTAGGCTTGGGAGCCATCACGTGAGATCGGAGGGTACTCAGAAGTTAATGTGCACCAGGTTGATCTACTGCAGCACCCCAACATGGCCAAGGTGCGCTGGTCCAACTTCACCATTCACGCAGGGGACTGCCTGTATCTACCCAAGAGTAAGTGTCACCAGTTCAGCTGAACTCCATTCATGATCGGTGTTAAAGCCCTACCCACCTACCTACGAGCTAAAGTTGCCCATACATCAGAACAAGGGGGTCATACTCCCTGACTAGAGATGCATCAGGCCTGGCGCCCATTTCCGCTTCAAAGGGCTCAGAGCCTTACATAGGTGCATGCACCACAGCAGGGGGCTAGCTATAGTCCACTGGTAGTGTAGTATGTTTTGCTTCAGGGCTATCATCCATACTCTGCCTCTTAGCAGAGAAAGAAGTAAGTACCATCTTTGGTATGACTCGGCCACAACATCCAGTCTTCCATTGTGCTCTCCCATCCAAGGACTGACACGACTGCATGTTGCTCAACTTCCGAGATCAAGGGATCAGGTGTATCAACGCACCACAGCTGAAGCATACCCACCTACCTACCTACCTAAAAGGTGTTAAAGCCCCTCCCATACTTTGAGAATACCACAACTGGGTGAAACCATTTTCGAGTGCTAAAACCTGTTCTCTTCTTTGGCAATGACTGCAAATGCTGCATCAATGGACGGTGCTCTTTCTAATTTTCATCCCGACCCCGTCAACCTAGTCTGAAACATTGCCTCTGTGTGCGCTCCCAGGTTACTGGCACCAAGTGGAGTCAGTAGGAGATGTGAACCTCGCCGTGGCTCTCCTGTTTGCCAGGCTAGAGGAGTTTGATGACTCTGACTGTGACACACAGAAGGTGGAGTACACACCCCTGAGCGACTTTCAGGTTAGTTTCTATGAATTTTATATCAAATGCTTGTTTTCCATTTTAGTCTCATACATGTAATGTTGTAGTACAGTATGTAGTCTAGCTACTCAGGCTATTTTCCTATAGATAAGATTTGACTGAATCTGTGTTGATGAATTGAGGTCCCAGACTAAGTAAGACCTAAGACAACTGGCGCGGAAGGACCGAACTATGAGGGCGGTCACGACAGCAAAAACCACTCAGGTGGCCTCTAATGGGACTTTCTTCAGGAGAAACTCCAGGGTCATAGCCAGCACCACACCTTTAGCATAGCCCACCTTTTCTGGAAACCCTAAAAAGTGTGAACTACATTTTGTATTCCAATACTAGGTGATGTGGGATTGGCCAGGGTTTGGAAACATGACCATGGGACATATGGATTTGGAGATGGGGGCCAGGGAACAGCTGTATGAAATGGTGGAAGAGAGTGATGAAGGACTTACTCAAGATTTCATCTTTCAACTACTCAAGTTGGTAAGTGTCGAGGCTCACTAATTCATGTACTTATTGTCAATGTCAACTAAATTTGTATGTCAATATTCGTCATTACACGTCCACTCTCTCATCTCAGCCAGGTCTCATGTAAATTGAAGTAACCCCCAATATAACCCAGGCAGCCATAGACAACCCAGGTAGACAGCCCAGCCTTTTCCATAAACCTGTGACCTTATAAACAGCTGTATTGCACCAAGGCAAAGTGTTTTTTTCTGTTGTGAGAAATATGACTTTTCTAGTAGGATATACTTTTGTGTTATGTCCTCTACTGCTTGCCAGGCGTACACTTAATTTTTTTTGTGAGAAAAATGGAATAATTATATCTCCCTCACCTTTCGTCAATGTATTTGTATTTTTCTACACAGGAGATGCCTGAATTTGATGACGAGTTTCTTCTTGGGAAGGCTGAAAGGGTGAGTAGAAAGAGGTGTAAATAACTGCATGAAAAGACACAATGGACAAGCGACCTAAGCAATGTTCGAGCATTAAACGTGGGGGAAAATCTGGATAAGGCAATTGGTATGAAACTGATATCTACTGAACTATATTTCCAAATTTACATCATTATTTCATACTTTAAGCAGTTAAAAATACAAACAAGCCATGCTAGGATTCCCTACATTCACAGTGTCCTTGCGCCATTCCGTCATGGAATATTTGCTCCTTGAATGTTGGTATGGAATGGAATAGAGTTGCTTTATCTTTGAAAAGTGCCCACAAGATTTATTTAAAATATTCATTTATTTATTGATCTTATAGGGTGGTCCCTTCAGTCAAAAAAATTGAACTTTGATAGTTGAAGTTCTTTCAAAGGCACAGACTTACAAATATGCAATATTAGACATCTTGAGAAAATCTTTGAAGTTGGTCAACTTTTACGTTGGCTTTATAGCCATATACATTTCTCCATTCCAGACAGAATATGTAATATTGATGTTCTGAAAACCTCTTGCAGGGGTTTGCAGCTTTGGACGTGAACTCTAAAGGCAGTCTTGACTCTGACGATATCAAGGCCTTAGACTGGGACACACTTCGCGCCTTCATACTGGAGTTTGAAAACCAGGAGCCTTCCAACACAGAGCTGTTTGAGTATTCCTACACAACGGCCGAAGAAATCATGTAAGTTAGAATTCAGGGTGATCTGTTGTAGCCTTGAGGAAAATGCTGCACCAAAAGAATTGTTTGATTGTAACCTTTAGTCAAAGCTACAGGATTGCAGCAACAGAAAAAGGTGTTAGATGTGTCATTATTTGCACTGCAAAGTACCAGTAACCTGCCCGCTATGATTTTAAAAACAAAAAGAGAGAAAATCATGTTCAGAAATTTTAGTGTTTAATAGGTTTATATTTTGCTAATCAATCATGTGCCACTTTTTAGGTGAAATTTTCTTTACCACATGTCCTTTATTGTGTACATGGATATTGGAGTTGTCCAGTATGCCTTATCTTTTACCATCATGCAAATTATCAGTATATGTGTGTGTTGATTTTCTCTTGTTCTTGTAGGGACATGATCTTAAAACTGGCTAAGAAGTACGGACAGCTTACCAGGTCTGACTTCATTCATGCCTACATGACCCAACTTGGGGGCACTGAAAAGTTTGGAACAGAGGTGAGTGTGATATTACTAATATGAACTCATCAACTCTCACATTAGCTCTCATCAAATCACACACCACTTACTCATCAGCTCACTCATCAACTCGTCAACTCACTCACCAACTCACTCATCAATTCTCGTCAACTCACTCACCAACTCACTCATCAGCTCACCATCTCACTAATTCACTCTCATCAACTCACTCCAACACATCAACTCACCATTTCACAAACTGGCTCCAACTCACTCATCAACTCACCAACTTCTCATCAACTCACTCTCTATCTTTAGCTTACTCATGTTCTCTCAATCACCCACTCACAAATGAGATGACTGTCATGAGCTCCATAATTGTAACCTCTCCGTACAATCTGACCTTGACACCTGTCAATCATGTGTGTGCAGATTTTTGACAGGTTGGTTGACTGTTTCCCATTTGTGTGCAGGTTTTCGACAGGTTGGTTGAGGGTCAGGATGAAGACATGATAAAGATTCAAGACCTGACAGTGGAAAAACTGGAGTACGCCGTGGAGAACTGGCTCATCCGGATTAAACCTGAGATGACTCCTGAGATGGACGAGGAATATCAAGAGCGGATGAAGGAATTTGACCGAAAGATTGGTGTACCTAATGTAGCCGGTGATGCTCAAAAGCATACAGAGCTTTAGACACAATGGTTGCCACTGGTACGGAGTACACAGTCATGTAGTTGTTGGGGGTTGTCATTCCAAACCTTATACCCAAAAAGTAGTTTAAAGGCTTATTTGTAGGGGTATTTGTATAGGTGGTAGGTAATAGTTGTCTAAACTGATATACCAACACAAAATGATGTGCGCTAAACAAAATTTTGACAGAACCTTGTTGTGCATTCCTGAGTTGTGCATTATTTTGTGTCTAGGTTTTTTAAGCCGTATGGTTAAACAACTCATGCCACAACAATTTTTGCATTTTCAAGGAAAAAATTTGGCTGAAGCAATTCTTATTCATTTTTGCAAAAAGTCTGGGGTGAAGGTAGAATAAAAAGTATCAAAAAGTAAGTTTTCAGATTCTCCCAAGGCAAGTTTCATGCAGTAAATCTCTTCCCTTGATGTACAGTATAACACTTTTGGATGTTTAGTTATGGCTTTGCCAATGAAATAATTTCCCAATTTCTTTAGTAAATGGAAAAAAAGTCATCAAAATAAGCTATATATGTATATATTTCAAGATATTGATAAGATGTGACCATTTTATAACATGTTTGTTCAGGTCCATAGTCTATTTTGCTAGTCTATTTTTTCTAAAAGCAAATATTGAAGCAAATGTTGATGAACACATTGATTTGGATTAAGATAGGATTGTGATTCATGAGAAGTAACAGATATATAGTGTGGCCGTACAATATCATTAGGAAAAAAACTTTTCTAGGGCTCTAGCATATAGATTGCCTTTTCTGGGTGAAAATTTATTTGGATGATTGAGCTTAAGATAGATACAATACTTACTGGTGTTTTTTCTTGAAGTTTTGTCAATTGGTAACTTGAGGTGGATGATTTATCTATGTCATATGCATTGTTGTTTGTTACAAGAGTAATTATGTATCTTTATCTTTCTATGCAAAATAACCCACGGGCATTCACGGTGCAATAGTATAAAGGCTGCTATATTGCTGTAAAAATAGCATGACAGGTCTGCTATTCTATAAAGATTCATCACTTATATTTGATATATATACATAATGTTTCTACTAAAAGACTCTCGGTGTGGAATAAAGGACTTTCTGTGTCATACTTGCAGAGTGTGAATTCATAACGTTACATGAAATTTGATATTGTATGCACCAATAAAGAATTACATATAGTAGGAGCAGTCTATAGTGGAAAAAGTACTGTAAATGCAGAAATGTTCGCGGTGGATTAATTTTTGCGGTTTTCGCGGCGACTACTTCACTGCGAACTTAAAATCACTGCGAAAATTTTTCTATGATGGTATTAGACTGCAGTCTATGGTGTAAACGCGAATTTAAAACCACAGCAAAAAGTCCTTTTCCCGCTGCCGCGAAATTAAATCCGCACGAACTTAAATGTATTTACAGTAACTGATGTTATATTTGTTTCCTGATGACAAAATGGCACTTACAGACCCTCCTGCGCCAAAATCTGCTACAAAATCATGCCTCCCTGATCATACAAACACGAATTGCATTTGGTATATGGGGTTCAGGGCTAGAGACAAGTTTGTTTACCTGTGTGCGAATGGTGTTCAGCACCAAGGACAGGTCCACTGTATAACAAAATCTGCCTTGTGTAGACAATTGATGGATGCAGTAATCACTTAACACAGCTAGCTGCAAGCAAGATAATCTGCTACAACAGTCAACACGGTTATCTAATATAGTTCTCAAGATTTGATGTTGCCCCAAACCTCACACACACACTAGTGCAACCCAGCTATCGGTTTAATTCTAGCTCAGTACTAACGAACAGAGGAGCAAATCAGCAAACAATAAACTTCAGGAAGGTTAAAACAAAACCATGCCTAATAGCCGCCTTTATCACCTTGTCTGTTGGATTGCTCATGGTCTCACAGCGCCCCCTAGTGATCAGCAGTCAAAATGCAGGTCATTCGTCGACATACGAAGAGAAAACGTGAAAATCATTGGCTAACTAACGTCTATAGTTGATATCACTGGATAAAGCTAACTAATGGCAGGCAGGTGAATTTAATAGAGAGGGGAAATATACCGTAGGCGTTCGATTGGTACACTGACATTGGTCAATGTGGGTAGCATCTCTACACTGAGAATGATTATAAGACATTGTCAAATAACTGACATACTTTTACACAACGTGAACCGCTCTGGGCACCAATGGTCTGAAGCACTTGTCGTTGCCGTCACGTGACTTCTACCCATCTGTCACATGACTCATTTCGACCTTTAGTTCTCATCAAGATACATGGACATGCTATTGTCAAATAAAAACACTTTTAGCGCTAGACTTTTTAGTAGCGCTGGCAATCTTTCCTCTGCATGCTACATTTTAATTTCATGCTGCGTGTCTTCGTCAATATGATAAATAAGATTATTTACAATCTGTGTCATCCCTTGCACGTTACTTCACCCGCTATCTTCAAAACAGTCGACTACTTAACAGTTATGTTTTGTAAGATGACCTTTGGAGTCAAAGAAGGGGAGACGACAGTATACCAAAGGTCATTTATTGTCCTCCCTACAAAAACGATTGTGGGAATTTTGTCGGACAGTCTTCCAACACCGTACCAACATGTCGCACAGCAAGACCGCTCTCGTCACCGGTGGGACCCGAGGAATCGGCTACGGTATAGCCGAGGAGCTCGCCTCTGCCGGGTACGATCTCGTTCTAGGCTACCAAAAGAACCAAGAACGCGCCCAAGACGCCAAAGGACACCTGGAGGGTACGTACAAGGTGCGCGTGTTCCTGGTCGGCGGCACGACAGAAGAAGAAGCCACGGTGGACGCTTACTTCTCCTGTATCGACGAGAACTTCGGCGGCAAGCTGACTGCGCTCGTCCACAATGCCGGTGGTTACTGGGGAGGCATCGCATCCGGCAAACCCGACGACAACGGCAGCTGGTTCCAGGGCTGGGAGGCGTACGAGTACTACCAGGGCATGTACCCGAAATGTTTCATCAGGCTCGTGGAAAAGGCAGTCACCCGTATGGAGGACGAGCGAGGCTACATCGTCGCCGTGTCTTCCCCTGGATGCAATAATAACCAAAGCCCATTTCTCAGCTACCTTATGCCAGGCATCTCCAAGTCCAGTATGGAGTACCTGGTTCGGCATTACGCTAAGCAACTGGCGCCCAGGAGGATCACCTGTAACGTCATCATTCCAGGGTTTGCCAAGACCGAGGCCTGGGATCCGATGATAGAGAGGATGGGAGCAGACCGAACGGAAGGTATGGTGAAATCCTACGGTATGAAACGGTGGAGCTCTCCACGTGAATATGGCGGAGTGGTGGCGTTCCTGTGCTCGGAAAAGGCGGCGTTCGTCACCGGGGTTACCCTTCCCGTGGACGGCGGTTTGCATCTCGGCATGTAATCCTGAAGAAGATGTATACTGCCTGCCTCCTGGGCTGCAGAGTGCAGACCTGTTGACTTTTTACAATCTTGTAACGGTCAGACTGGCTACTGGCCGGTACTGTGGCACACAATGCAACCTAGAAGAGGTTAATTCCTTGTTACAGTAAGGGCGAATCGTGTTTTTTTAATTGTATGCATATAACGTTAAAAGATATCATACCATGACAGTGTAGTTTGTTATGTAAACAAAGTCACAGCTGCTGTATTGTTTTCTTGAGCCAGAGTATGTTAAAGATATACTCCTGGTTTTATGACTGACCCTGCTATATATACCAACAGTAAACTAGAAGCATCTCCCAAGGCATACATCATGTGTGACAGTTTGATCAACAAACGCTAACATTACGACGCTGCCTCTAATATTGGTAGCATCTAACATCCCGACTGTCATATTCTAAGCTCGTTGGTTGGAAGAACCAGAATAAAGCATTCAAAGGAGATCTAACTTGTTTTTTAAAACTACATATAGAACCATAAGTTATGCTTAAAAACAGGATACAAGAGTTGTAGAATTGTGACCATTGGCTGGTTCTTCGTAATGACACATACAAACCTTACAGGTTCAGCTTAGACTACCTCTTTCTAATTGTCTATTCTACATTGTGAACCGGTATCTGGGGTATGTGACCCGGTATCTGGGGTTAGCACGGCAGGGCAACTTATTCACGTGCTTACGGATCAAACTGATAACATTCACAAAGCATCCCAGGTAGGGCTGGGTACCGGTACAGAAAACTCAGGTCCAGGAACGGTCCAGGTCCAGAGGATCAGGTCAAACCCCTACCGGTACCCACCCCTAATCCCTGCATTAGTCCATACACAAGTGGAGATAATAAAAACCGCCACATGACTCAGAACAACCCGCCAGCCACGTGACTCATTGTGACCCTGAAGTCACCTCTAGATACATGGACATGTTATGGTCAAATAAACAGCTATGCACTGTTGGCGCAAGACCTGTTTGATAGGGATGGCGAATTTGTTGACGGAGTAGCACTCGCATCTACCCGCCCGGCGCTAACTATGATGCTGCGGGTCTGCACCAATATGATTACAAGATGATTTACAAATAAATTCACTGCTTTCGTAGATGTCTCATCTCATACTCGCTACGTCACCACTGTTCACCTATTGTCTTCAAACATTGGTCCACTTATATAAGTGACCTTTGGAGTCATAGACGGCGAGACGACAAAGGTCATTCATTATCCTCCCTACAAGAACGATTTACACAAGAATTTTGTCTGACAGTCTTCCAACACCGCACCAACATGTCGCACAGCAAGACCGCTCTCGTCACCGGTGGGACCCGAGGAATCGGCTACGGTATAGCCGAGGAGCTCGCCTCTGTCGGGTACGATCTCGTTCTAGGCTACCAAAAGAACCAAGAACGCGCCCAAGACGCCAAAGGACACTTGGAGGGTACGTACAAGGTGCGCGTGTTCCTGGTCGGCGGCACGACAGAAGAAGAAGCCACGGTGGACGCTTACTTCTCCTGTATCGACGAAAACTTCGGCGGCAAGCTGACTGCGCTCGTCCACAATGCCGGTGGTTACTGGGGAGGCATCGCATCCGGCAAACCCGACGACAACGGCAGCTGGTTCCAGGGCTGGGAGGCGTACGAGTACTACCAGGGCATGTACCCGAAATGTTTCATCAGGCTCGTGGAAAAGGCAGTCACCCGTATGGAGGACGAGCGAGGCTACATCGTCGCCGTGTCCTCTCCTGGATGCAATAATAACCAAAGTCCCCATCTCAATTACATCATGCCTGGCATCTCCAAGTCCAGTATGGAGTACCTGGTTCGGCACTACGCTAAGCAACTGGCGCCCAGGAGGATCACTTGTAACGTCATCATTCCAGGGTTTGCCAAAACCGAGGCCTGGGATCCGATGATAGAGAGGATGGGAGCAGACCGAATGGATGGCT
This sequence comes from Branchiostoma floridae x Branchiostoma belcheri, assembly GCA_019207045.1. Taxonomy (NCBI): domain Eukaryota; kingdom Metazoa; phylum Chordata; class Leptocardii; order Amphioxiformes; family Branchiostomatidae; genus Branchiostoma; species Branchiostoma floridae x Branchiostoma belcheri. The sequence continues at coordinate 12,455,241 of CM033035.1, forward strand.
TTGTGAAATCTTACGGCATGAAACGGTGGAGCTCTCCGCGGGAATATGGCGGAGTGGTGGCGTTCCTGTGCTCGGAAAAGGCGGCTTTCGTCACCGGGGTTACCCTGCCCGTAGACGGGGGCTTTCACCTCGGCAAGTAGTCCTGGAGAAGTTGTATACCGCCTGTTATCTGGACTGCACGGGACAGACCTGTAACGGTCAAGCTGGCCATTGGCAAGTGGAATGACTATAACTATAATGCTCAATGCAGCCACTAAGAGGTTTTGAATGCCTTGTTACAATATGGACGAATCATGTGTTTGGATTGCATGCAAATAACCTATAAAAGATACCATGAAAGTGTAGTACAGCGTTCCTTTATGTAGGTGACAAGTTACTGCTGTTTGATTACTGAGCCAGAATACTAGTATGTGAATATTATACTTGTTGAGTTATGATTGACTTGGCTGTATTAATTACAGTAAATGACGGTATCTCCGCAAGATATATCATTTAACGTTATGGAATTGGCTCTCGTAACAGTATTATCTAACTTACCCGGAGCTCCCTATTGTCACGTTTTGAACACGTTGATTGGAATAATTAGAATAAAGCATTCAAACTATATTCAATTTCTTCATTTTTTAAAGTTTGGTAACTACATGTATCATAAGTTATGCTTACCAGGGAGCAATTCTACGGAGTTGAAGAAATGCCCCCTTTGGCTAATTCTTTATAATGACATAAAAACTTTACAGCTGCAGCGCAGACTAACCTTTGTAATTATTCACTATCTATTGTTTACCGGTATCTGGTGTAAGCACAACAAAGCAATTTGCTCACTGGTGACTGATTACTCAAAATAGCATCTAAGCATTACGATACACAACTGGTGATGAGAAAACACTGTTTAGAACTACGACAGAAAGTAGCCACAAACTGTTGGAAATTTGGCGAGACAGAAAGTAGCCAGAAAGCGTTGGAAATTTCGCGGCATAATTAGGTAAAAGACCACATTCTCTCAGTGGTCAGAAATAAGTAGGCCAGATAATGACCTTTGGATTATGCGTCCCCCCATCCCCATGTGTAAGAGCGAAAGGTCAGGAGTTGCATAACGATTTCATTTGAGAGGCTGCCGACGGGTCTAAGTATTGACATTTTTTTTTAGATTAGGTATTGGCATGGCATGTAGAAACATGAATTTATATACATCTACTAGAAAGGCCGACATTTGCTTGAGAGCAAATACAGCATATTTCAGCCATCTCTTACCAGCAATAGACTGTTCCAAAATCGCCCATGTGCAAAAATGGAACATATCTATCTGAATAAAATTACACACTTAAGCCCAAACAAATGAATCTTAGAACATATCAACATGCAAGAATGAACTTTTCCAGTGTACCACATGTAGAAAGGTAAAATAGACCAGTCCAAAAATATTCCGCTAAAAGATGAAATTTTGAATCATCACCCGTCCTAAAGTGACCATGCAAGAATGGACTCTTCCCCATTTAAGTGGATTAGTCCAAAAATACTTCCGCTAAAACATGACTTTGACAACTTATATATAACGACCTTGCCTGGGCAGATCGGCGGATGGCTGGGACTATCTTTCTCTGAAACAATTTTTTGACGATGCAACTGTAAAATCCACTAGTACTGCAGTGGTTTGTGTTTACTTTAAGCGAATGGCTTGTGGAGGAGAGTCGAATTATCTGGATCACAGACCTTTGAACACAGCTCGACAACTCGTTCGACCGGTTAAAGTTGTCTTAGCTCAATCGCAGGTGCCACTTGTCACAGAGGAGACATACAGCAACAGCGCACTACGAGGGTGAGTCAAAAAAGTAATCCCATTTGTGCCATACCATGTTTTCGTAGCCTACTTTCCCAATACCTATTAAGAATGTTTAACGAACAAGAAGTGTGCTAAGTTTCGCTTCTTTTGGTTTATGAGAAATTAGCCAACACAGCGCATATTTAGGACACGGACGACCGTCCGACAAGCTTTTATAACAAAGGGTACATTATGGCGGCGCTGTTCCGACATTTCCTTTCACCTTAATTGCCCGTCCGTATTCACTTTAACTTGGCGCTTCTGTAACTAGATTCAACTCATACCTCACGCCACTCTAGATGTGATTAAGAAAACTGATTGGAGTTCATCAGAAATGAAAATTGATGTAGAAATATGCATTTTTTCCATGTGCATTTTCAATAGTTGTATGTGGGTCGCGGACGTTTTAATCTAACCTCCCCTGTGCGCTGCTCTATGCTTCTGTAGGACCTACAAGGGAACAAGTCGCTAAATCTGAACAACATATTCAGATATTTCAGTCCCAATGAGACATTGTGCCCGTACCTTTATGCCACATTTAAACTATGGGAAAAAGACCCTCCTACGATATAAATAGCGTTACTTTTGGACTCCCTCTCGTCGTATATTCGAGAGGTTTTGAATAGATGCGTATTTGTAATGCATTCTACGATGATTTTCTTCGTTGTGACTCATGAAAGATTGCTTTTCACTGAAATTGCCCACCCACAGTGCAGACAAAAGCTTGAATCAAGATGGATCCAGTTTGGAAGTTTGTCCTTCTGCTGGCTGTGTGTGGATCTGTCACTGGTGACTCCGCCATCCCCGTGGGACACCTGCAACCTCTGGGGGGTCATCGACCTCCTGATGTTCCCATAGATGAGCTGCACACCATCCCACATCCACGGGTATGTTTCTGTAGTATTATATTCTCCTATTAACAAATAGGATACGTATTGTCTGTTCCTGCAGTCATTGTCTGCAAAAACACTGTTATGTACAAACGTCGTGGAAGTTATATACAGAAGCAAAGGTTTTATGCACAGGCTGAAAATGATTGATAATAATGGATCATAATAATATCAAATATTTTATCTGTCCAATTTTAGGAGTTCTGGGACAAGTATGTGAAACATGAGAAGGCTGTGATACTACGAGGTGCTGCAAAAAACAGCCCTTCCTTCACATTATGGACAGATGAATACCTGAAGGACAAATATGGAAAACTAGAGGTAAGGCCATATGAATTTGATAAATTGGTTTCCCTAATTTTACGCGCTCCTATTTTTCAGAAAATCCACACATAAAATGCCCACATCTTCCATTCAGCAAATTTTCACCATTATTATGAAGCCATGATTCAACAGCTTTCCAGCTTAATTGGCCTAAGAGTCTTTATAAGCTGCATACATTATATAATGTGTGTATTGTCATTGCAGTAAAATCTATGAACGATAAATAAAAACTATTTTGGATAATTTTCAACAAACGGGTGGTTACTTTAGAGTAATAGTTTGTTTGCTTTTTCTAATTAAGCGAAAAACTTCTTTTCTATGTTTTGTATTTAATCTATTTTAATAGCCCTTATTTTCACCCACGAGATTTTGCAAACTTTAGTTTTATTTTTTTCGCCCTGTCGCTCCATAATTCTTTAAAAATCTGAGAACCAAGAAATTGAATTGGTTAAAATGAGTCAACAAAGCATGAAATGATTTTATTTCTTTATGTTCTAGTCAGTGTGTCACATTAATAACTACTCCGCAGGTATAAAGCTTCTATTATCAGATGTGTATTAAAATATCATGATTGCTAGCAACATCTCACGCATAGAATGAGACCTTTGAATTTCAAACAAACTGTTTCAAGTCTTTGCCAAACAATTTTTTGGAAACTGTTTGTGTGTCTTGCTTGGCAAAGTTCAGATATTGTTGTCATCTTAAAGATTTCTTGTACTGTAAATGCATTTAAGTTCGCGGGGATTTAATTACGCGGTAGCAGGAAAAAGGACTATTCGCGGTGGTTTTAAGTTCGCAGTAGCGCCTGCACTGTAGTCTTTTAGTTACTGCCATAAAAAATGTTGCGGTGAATTTTGCAATGAGAAAACCACGAACAGTAAACCACCGCAAATATGTCTGCATTTACAGTATAGTCATTAAAGTAATTATATATATAACTTTATTGCACAACAATTGTACGAGGTACAAAGTATGGCATCTACATAACTACAGTTCTATAGCTTAACTAACTAATACAGGAGTTGTAGTATGGGATAAGCTTCTTACAATCATTGGAAGCTTTTACAATCAGTTGAGGAGTTTCTAATATCCAAACCTTCTTTGATATATTTTCCTATATCTGCCATGCAGGGATTGTCACATGTCATGATGTATTTGAATTTGCACTTCAGGTCCATTGAGATAAATCCTTGTGTATAAAATGTCAACCTTCTGTATAGAGAATTGCGTATTTCAGAATATTTGGGACATACAATCATAAAGTGATATTCGTCTTCAATTAACTCTGGACAGAATGGACAAACCCTCTGGTCGATAGGGATTTTTTTGAATCTCCCGGTTTCTATATTTAATTTGTGACAGCTAATTCTGAGTTGTGTGATTGCCCTACGAATGTCAAGGCTCTTTATGGTTGAAATGTAATTTTCTTGCTTGTAGTGCTTATTCAATGTAGAAAGAGAGGAGAGTTTAGAATTGGTTCGAATAGAGGAATGCCAATTTTGCACGTATATATCTTGTAAACGTTGTCGTAACTGATTGTTGATTGTATCTATGTGGTATGATCTCGGGTTCAGCCATATGTGTCCAAAGCCTTGGTAATTTAGGATATTTTTTACGTGGACAATCCAATCATGTTCTCCGAATGAAACAGTATTGTAAGTCTCACGAAGAAGGGCATCTTCGGGCAAGTTAACTAAACGATGCCAATATTTAACAAGTTGCATTTCTGCATCAATCATAGCTGGGAAAGTTCCCAATTCTCCCCTGACACCATCGTTTGAGGCTTTGGCATGAATGCCTAACAGAAATTTTTGGAAGCGCATGTCAATGACGTCAAATTCTGGAATTTGTTGATTTGAATCTAGGTTTATAATTTGGAAGCCGTTCTCTTGTAAAATTTGGTTATTGGCATGACGCAGTAGTGTTTCTTTATCTGTATTTCTTTCCAAACATACAACATAAGTACTATTCAATGCAGAAGATGTGGTTTTTCTAATGGTAGCTGGAAAGTTGTCTTGAATGTCAAGTTTTTTAAGTAAAGTAGAAAAAACCTTTGAGGAGGATTCACAGATGTTATTGGTATGAGATACAATGATTCTTATACTTTTAGAAAAACGGTCAAAGCATGTGATTTCTGAACAGTACATAAAGATGGGTTTTACGAATTTGTCGAATAGATTTTTTCCGAGATTGATTGAAATGTCCTTATTGGAGAATAAAAGAGCCTTGAGTTTGAAAAGTGCTCTCATTGCTTTGGTTTTCAAATATTTCCTGGCGGTTTTGAATTTTCCGGAAGATGTGAAAGGAATTCCGAGGTATGTATAGCTGTCAGTGATTTCTATATTTTTGCCATAAATATGGAATTTGTCTTTGTTATTCTTATTAGTACCTTTGCCAAAAACAACTACCTTGGTTTTGAGACATTGACAGATAGCTTCCATTTCTTACAATATTTTTCTAGGCAGTCAATACAATGCTGTAGCCCTTGTTTTGACGATGAAATCAGAGCGAGATCGTCTGCCCAGGATAAACAATTTAGAGATTTTGAGGTTAGGACTGCAGGATCACATTTGTGGGGTCAAAGCACTTAGATATATCATTGATGAATAAATTAAATAATAAAGGACTAAGATTACATCCCTGCCTTACTCCGCATACAGAAGGAAAAGAGTTTGATAATCCATTATCTAATCTAACTGCATACTTCACATCATTATACATGGATTTTATAATATTAAAGAAATTTCCTCCAATACCACATTTATGCAACTTATAGAATAGCCCATCTCGCCAGACACTGTCAAATGCCTTCCTCATGTCAACAAAGCATACAAATAATTTCCCGCCTTTTTTCTTTGTGTATTTGTCTATTAGAGATTTTAAGATAAAAATATTGTCAGAGGTTCTACATCTTTTCCGGAACCCAAACTGGGTGTCGTCTAGGAGTTTATTTCTTTCTGTAAAGTTTTGTAGCCTGTTGTTTAGAATGAGTGTGAATAATTTGGATAGACAACTAGAAATCGCTATTCCTCGATAGTTGTCTGCATTACATTTATCACCTGATTTATGTATTGGCGTAAGAATGCTTGTATTCCAGTTGGAAGGAAAGGTGCCTTTATTAAGTATAGTATTGAATAGACTCACTAAAGGTTGACATAGATGTTTTGCACCATACTTTAACATTTCATTTGAGATTGAGTCAATACCGGAAGCTTTTGCCGTTTTGATAATTTCAAACCATTTAAGACTTCCACTGGAGTGAATGGGAAATCTAACGGGTTTGGGGTATGATCATCTAACTGATTAAGGTATTCAGTGACTGTTTTTTCGAAGATAGTATCAAAACTGTTGTCTTTTATTAAATTATTTAAGCTTGTAAAGTGATGTATCCATTCTTCAGATGTTATATTGGGATCGCAAGTATTTTTGTTGTGTTTTCCATTGATTTCTTTGTCCAAATGTTTTAAAAGTGACCAAAATTCCTTTGGATTGTTTTTGTTAAATTCTTCCAATTTTGATAGAAGGTAAGAATTGTACTTCTGTTTACGCTGTTTGATCAGTTTCTTGTAATCACGCAAAGCTGTGAAATATTTGCATCTAATTTCTTTTAGCCAGGGTTCTTTTTTCAATGCTAGTGACAGTCTTTTAAACGTTGGCGTGAAGACCAGCAGCATTGATCAAACCAGACTTTGTTTTTCTTACCGCTTTTTGTGGGTTTCTTTGTTTGTTTATTTGTCTTTGTTTTCAGTGACTTCTTTGCTACATCTAACAATAAATCTGTGAAGTTTGCAACAGCTTTTTCGGTCGATAAGAATGATGTTTGGCAGAAGTTTTGAAATTTTGAAATTGTATCTTTACTATCTAAAATACTTTGATATATTGACTTTGATTCATCTGTCCAAATGAAAGCGGTTGGCTTGGGTTTTATCTGGTTAATTGCTTTTTGAGAATGAGCGGAGTAGTTTGTTGACAATGAGAAGGAAACATGACAATGATCAGAAAATTGGGAAATTGGGCTAACATTTACATATGTACATTGGATAATAGAGAACTGCGAACAATACAATAGTCGACAACACTAGACCCGTTGTAGTGATGACAGGTAAAGTCGCCTTTTAGGTCCCCCGCGAATCTGCCATTCAGAATAGTCAAATCGGCTGCTGAACACAAATCTATCAACGTTTTACCGTAGTTGTTAACTTTGATATCTCTGCTCTGTCTGGTTTTGGTGAAACAGAGACCGTCTGTTGTAGGATCGTCAAAGGTAAAGGTGTCAAAATGAGTTTCTATCAATAGGTGAATTGCATAAAGCAAATCTTTTCTTTTCTTTTGCTTGAAGGTTCGTTTAGAAGGAAAGAGGGAAAAACACAGCTGGCTTCCCATTGGAGTAAAGGGAATAGGACGAGACACCATAGAACACTTCTTGGACACTTATCACGACAGTGACGCGTACATAGTGTCACAGTTACCCACGGACATGTACCATGAAGTCCTGGTACAGCCTTGTCTCACATGTGGCAGCTTCAGGAACAGTCTTGTGGAGGTAAGGCTTCTGGAAGCTAACCATAATGATTAAGACATTTGTTACATAATTGTGGAACATCGCTATGTTGTCTTTTTTATCCCTTCAGCTCTCAAAGTATGACACTGTAGATATAGGCTAATCTCCTAGCAGATTTATCGGTGGCAAAGGCTGGCCGAGCATCGTCCAACCACCAAAACTGGCCAAGTTTTTATACAACCTTATGCCACTGGTAAATCTGCTGGATTAGGTATAGGTGATCTACAGTGAGTCATAGTTCATAGTTTGACTGACTACAAAAGATGCAGAGACATCTAGTGTGTCCTGCGTAGGTTTGTACATTTGTAATTATCAGAAATATTTTTTACTAATACGTTTAATGCATTTTTCTTGCTGTGTTTCAGATTGATCTGTGGATGAGTTCTAACGGTGGCAGCAGCATTCTCCACAAGGATGCCTTCAACGCCATCAACTGTCTGTACAACGGTACCAAACACTGGAAAATGATCGAGCGCAAATATGAACCTCTCTTACACAAGGTTAGTGTTTTTCTGGTCTAAACAGTGTAAAAATAATCTGCAGCTAGTTTGGACAACTGAAGACCTTGATGTAGTCCACTAGTCAGGACAGGATAGACATACACTGTTTATATACGTACATGTATATGTTCAGTAAATTAGTTTAGTTGTATGACAATGCACACTTGTTTATTGAAAATTGTAGAAAAGCACATATTGACACATACACACAAGCCACGCACATTCATGCATATTTGTAGGTAATGTTAGTTCACCTTTATCCGCGGGGTATCCTATATCCGTTGTGTTGCTAAACAGGGTATCCAGGGATGTCAAGTCGATGGACGGTAGTTTCAAATTGTACTATTTTCAAAATATTGCAGTTTGAAACCATCATCTGTCGACTTGATATCCCTAAATACATTGTTCTTAAAAAGAACGAATGAAGGGTACCCTGCGGATAAAGGTGAAGTAGCGTTAACACAAATTTAGATAAGCCTACACTCCATCAGCCTGAAGGTTTTGAAAAATCTGATCACATAGTATGTGTAGTGTTTTTAAATTGTTTGATACTTACTGTAAGTGCTGTCACTCCCCCCACCACTGATGTTTTCAGAAATTTTATCACAATAATTTGATTGCGTATATCATCATCATCTGTCATCCCTGGCGGGCGGGGTAAGGCCATGTACAACATCTGTGTATTGTGTATATACTATGTACCCAGCTCTAAGAACAGTTTGGTAACTACGCTATTTGCATGTTTTATAGGCTTGGGAGCCATCACGAGAGATCGGAGGGTACTCAGAAGTTAATGTGCACAAAGTTGATCTACTGAAACACCCCAACATGGCCAAGGTCCGCTGGTCCAACTTCACCATTCATGCAGGGGACTGCCTGTATCTGCCCAAGAGTAAGTGTCATCAGCTAATACAGGGCTCGAAATTCCACCTGCAAATGCAGGTAAGTGCAGGTAAAATTGGAGCTGTGCAGGTATTTCTGAAATCTGCCTGCACCTAACCTGCACTGGTTTATACTGGGTTTTATACATAAATGTCATATGATGTAGGTGTATGTGGATTGCTGTTAGTTGCATTGATTGTTACCACCAATAAAGTATAAAAGGAAAAAAATAGCAATGGCTCCTGAACAATTTTAACATAACCCATACTTCCTACATTCAGAGTGGTGCAGGTAAAATTTGTCTGGTGCAGGTAATTTTCAGTGTTGCCAGCGCAAGTATGCAGAAAATAAGTATTTCAATCCCTGCAATACCTTCGTAAACTCTATTCATGATCGGTGTCAAAAGCCCTATCATTCATGATCGGTGTTAAAGCCCTACCCACCTACCTACGAGCTAAAGTTGCCCATACATCAGAACAAGGGGGTCAAACTCCTTGACTAGAGATGCATCGGGCCTGGCGCCCATCTCCGCTTCAAAGGCCTGGGCCACACATAGTTGCGTGCACTACAGCAGGGGGCTAGCTATAGTCCATTGGTAGTGTAGTGTGTTTAGCTTCAGGGCTATCATCCATACTCTGCCTCTTATCAGAGAAAGAAGTTACCATCTTTGGTATGACTCGGCCACAACATCCAGTCTTCCTTTTTAGTCTCCCATCCAAGGACTGACACGACTGCATGTTGCTCAACTTCCGAGATCAAGGGATCAGGTGTATCAACGCACCACAGCTGTAGCCTACCCACCTACCTACATTTGTACCTACCTAAAAAGTGTTATAGCCCCTCCCATACTTTGATAATACAGCAACCCGATGAAACTCTTTTCGAGCGCTAAAACCTGTTCTCTTCTTTGGCAATAACTGGAAATGCTGCACCAGTGGACAGTGCTCTATCTAATTTTCATCCCGACCCCATCAACCTAGCCTGAAACATTGCCTCTGTGTGCGCTCCCAGGTTACTGGCACCAAGTGGAGTCAGTAGGAGATGTGAACCTCGCCGTGGCTCTCCTGTTTGCCAGGCTAGAGGAGTTTGATGACTCTGACTGTGACACACAGAAGGTGGAGTACACACCCCTCAGCGACTTTCAGGTTAGTTTCTATGAAGTTTAAATGCTAATCACAGTTTTCCATTTCCAGTCTCATACATGCAATGTTGCAGTGTAGTAAGATAATGTAGTCTAGCTGGGTCATTTTTCTGTAGCTAAGATCTGATTGAATCTGTTTTGATGATGTCCGTTGTCTTCTGTATTTTGAGTCAGATACAGAATCTGATGTTTTAAGTCACAGGCTAAGATATTAACATTAAACTTGTTGAGTCATTAACATTAAACGCATAAGGGTCGTAGCCTGCTGAGGTAGTCCACCCCACCTATAGCATAGCCCACCTTTTCCGGAAACCCTTAAAAGTGTGTGCTACATTTTGTATTCCAATACTAGGTGATGTGGGATTGGCCAGGGTTTGGAAACATGACCATGGGACATTTAGATTTGGAGATGGGGGTCAGGGATCAGCTGTATGAAATGGCGGAAGAGAGTGATGAAGGCCTTACTCAAGATTTCATCTTTCAACTACTCAAGTTGGTAAGTGTCTCACTTATTTATGTACCTATTGTCAATGTCAACTAAATTTTTATGTTAATATTCGTCATTGCATGTCCACTCTCTCATATATCGCAGCCAGGTCTCGTGTAAATTGAAGTAACCCAGATATAACCCAGGCAGCCATAGACAACCCAGGTAGACAGCCCAGCCTTTTCCATAGAGGAAAAAATACTCCCTTTAATAAGTACTACATTATAAATAGCTATATTGCACCAAGGCAAAGATGGCATTGATATGTAGCGTTTTTTCTGTTTTGAAAAATATGTATTTTCTAATAGGATATACTTTTGTGTTATGTCCTCTACTTCTTGGTGTGCACTTAATTTTTCGTAAGAAAAATGGAACAATCATATCTCCCTGACCTTTCGTCAATGTGTGTGTATTTTTCTACACAGGAGTTGCCTGAATATGATGACGAGTTTCTTCTTGGGAAGGCTGAAAGGGTGAGTAGAAAGAGGTGTAAATAACTGCATGAAAAGACACAATAATTAGAGCACTAAACGAGGAAATAATCTGGATAAGGCAATCGGTATGAAACTGATATCTACTGATCTATATTTCCATCATTATTTCATACTTTAAGCAGTTAAAAATGGCACACAAGCAACAGTTGTTGTTAAGTTGATTTATCCTGATTTGAGCTTTGCGTTGATTATGATATTTGTTCTTGTTTTTATGTGTACTATTTTATTAATTTAAGATTATTATTGTTATGATTTCGGTATGGCGGCTTTGAAAAGGTGTCCTTTGACACCTGTTCCGCCATACCCTCCATTTGTCATTGTTCAAAATGTATATGGAGAATCCTGATAAAGAAATAAATATTACTTAGAAAAGTACAAAAAAAAAATAACTTTGATAGTTGAAGTTCCTTTAATTTAGGCACAGACTTACAAATATGCACAGAGAGGTATTAGACCACATCTTGAGAAAATCTTTGAAGTTGGTCAACTTTTACGTTGGCTTTATAGCCATATACATTTCTCCATTCCAGACAGAATATGTAATATTGATGTTCTGAAAACCTCTTGCAGGGGTTTGCAGCTTTGGACGTGAACTCTAAAGGCAGTCTTGACTCTGACGATATCAAGGCCTTAGACTGGGACACACTTCGCGCCTTCATGCTGGAATATGAAAACCAGGAGCCTTCCAACACAGAGCTGTTTGAGTATTCCTACACAATGCCCCACGAAATCATGTAAGTTAGAATTCAGGGTGATAGAATATGGTTATTCTTACTGCATGAGTCATATTGTCATTAACAGAAGCCCACAGACGGGAATTTAGCTCTTGTTACATACATGGTGCAACAGATCAACATTACGGTTACAGCCAATTTTAAATTTAAAGTTTCCTTTCCATACATCATTTGTTATGTAAATAGACGTTGCAATGAAGTGTCCAGTATGTCTTATCTTTTACCATGCAAATTATCAGTATATGTATGTATGTGTGTGTGTGTGTGCTGATGTTTCTCTTGTTCTTGTAGGAAGGTGATGTTAAAACTGGCTAAAAAGAATGGACAGCTGACCAGGTCTGAATTCATTCATGCCTACATGACCCAACTTGGGGGCACTGAAAAGTTTGGAACAGAGGTGCGTGTGATATCATTAACATCGACTCACCATCTCACTCATCAACTCATTGATTCACCGCAACTCATCAACTCACCATCTCATCAACTCACTCCCCCACTTATCAACTCACTCATCAACTCTTGTCAACTCACCCTCTCATCAACTCACTCATCAACTCACTCATCAACTTTCAACTCACTCATCAACTCACTCCCTCACTCATCAGCTCACCCATCAAATCTTGTTGCCTCACCCTCTCATCAACCCACTCATCAACTCACTCATCAACTCACTCATCAACTCATTCATTAACTGTTGTCGACTCACCCTCTTATCAACTCACTCAATAGCTCAAAATCTCATCATCTCAGCTCACTCACTCAATAAACTCTCTCCCCCACTCATCAACTCACTCAAACTCATCAAGTCACCATCTCATCAACTCACTCCCTCACACATAAATTCAGTCATACGCTCAGCCATAATAGTGACATTTCAGTAGAATCCAGCCATGGCACTTGTCAATCATTGTTCTCCATTTGTGTGCAGATTTTTGACAGATTGGTTGACTGTTTCCCATTTGTGTGCAGATTTTTGACAGCTTGGTTGATAGTTTCCCATTTGTGTGCAGATTTTCGACAGGTTGGTTGACTGTTTCCCATTTGTGTGCAGATTTTCGACAGGTTGGTTGAGGGTCAGGATAGAGACATGATAAAGGCTCAGGACCTGACAGTGGAGATACTGCAGTACGCCGTGGAGAACTGGCTCATCCGGATTAAACCTGTCACGGTGGTCAAATACGGGCTCAAAACCTCCCATGTCTGGCCGAATTAGAACCTGGTTCCACGATGTTCCATCTGACGTAATTCGAACCGAACCCGTGTTCTATTTGGGGTCATCTGCGGTCGTTGCCGGTAAAACACTGCTGTCTGGCCTCTTTTCCCAAACTACCTTGAATCAGCCCAAAACGATAGTTTTACACCAATATAAACAATTTTCTGGACAATTCATCCATGCTATCACTTTGTTTGGGACCTATAATATGTAACGAAGCTACTGGCGTTTGTGTTGGTGACCTTGAATATTATAAGTGTTGTTTACACCGGTATCACTTACACCCTCCCGCTATCCGTGCGGCATGACATGCGTGCAAACATCGTTTAAGATCTCGACCAAGAAGAATCCAAATTAGCTCATTGACGGCTCAAAATGACCGCAACGGTTTTCCCGAGATTTCTGTTTTTGGGATTTTTTAAAAAAGCCTTTGATTTTGAATTATCGGCAATAAAGTGCGAAAAGTGCCATTTTTACGCATATTTTCGACTGTAACTTTGCTTAAAATTAAAAATTAAAAAATCCCAAAAACAAAAAGTTTTATTTTCCTCATGGATGACGAAAAATATAAAAATCAAGAATTTTCGATGACACATGTGGCCCATCTTATCAAGAGTTTGGTCAAATTAAGGCCTTCCGGAAAACATAAAATAACCGTCTTTGGAAGCAAAATCTAAACAAAACAGCTTTTCAAATTCAAGTGGCAAGATTCAAAGTATGTAAAATTGCTACTTTAATCTTATTTCAAGAACATTTTCACTGTTATAACACTTTGTTTACTTTCAAATATTTCACGCTTAGCCAATAGTAGACCTCCTGTAACCCGATACTCTTTCGAACGCGCATAGAAACGGGAAAGAATACCCTAGCAACCGACCGCCGTGTGAGATGGACGAGGAATATCAAGAGAAGATGAAGGAATTTGAACGATGGATCGGTTTAATCAATGTAGCCGTTGATGCTCAAACGCATACAGAGCTTTAGACCCAATGGTCGCCACTGGTACGGAGTACACAGTCATGTTGTTGTTGGGTTGTCATTCCAAACCTTATACCCAAAAAGTAGTTTAAAGGCTTATTTATAGGGGCATTTGTATAGGTGGTAGGTAACAGATGTCTAAACTATTACTAACACAAAATGACATGCAATGATTTTTTGACAGAACCTTGTTGTGAATTCCTGAGGGAACATTATTTTGCGTTGGTACAAGTCTTTTAAGCCCCATGGTCAAAACTAGAGCCACATCGAATTTATTTATTGAATCTATGAAGAAAAATACGGGTGTACATAATGCTAACGAGCATACTGAGCTTTAGATCTAATGGTAGTAGAACACATATAGTTGTTGCTTTTTCAAAGAATGTTTGACAGACAAATCGGTACAGCTCTAAGTATGTCATTATTTAACACTTGTACAGGTGGAAGGTAACAATGATTTTAATTTCTTTCTTTTCAAAGCAAAATGATTTGAAGACTCTCTAAAGTGTTCAGTAACTACATTATATTTTGTTGGTCTTATCATCACAAATAATGACACTGTTAATATATAAGGGAATCACTTTTCAAGGAGCTGCAATGTAAAGATATGCTATATACGAGGGGCATTCAATAAGTAATGTCCCTGACCCATTTCCCATGGCAGGAGATTAATGAAACTTGGCACAGTTATTAGTCTGTCTCTTCATAGGAACCACCCAGAGTTTTGCATTTCTCCCATCATTTGATGTAGCTCTGGACACCGTTTTTGTAGGTCACCCCAGGTTGGTCCTCCAACAGATGCCTCATCAATGGCAGAAGAGGGACGACCAGGAGCTGTTTCCACAGACTTCCGGATCCGACCTTGTTTGAATTCAGGATGCCAGCGTTTTACAAGGTCATATGATGGGGCATCATCACCATAAGTTTTTTTCATTTCATCAAAAGTCCCCTTTAGTGTGCGTCCTTTCAAATACAAAAACCGGATCACTGCACGACACTCAACTGGTTCCATTTTACACCTGGTCCATTTCACACCTGACCCAGTTCAAACACCAGTAAATTAGTAACCACAATTAGTGCAGAGCTGTTTTTTGCAACATAACCCATAGAGATATGACTCATTACACATGCAAAATTTCATTTAGATCAGACAACTGGAAGTGGGTCAGGGGCATTACTTATTGAATGCCCCTCGTAGATCAGTTTTCTGTGTGTAGTGTTATTTGAAAGATTCATAAGACTTATATCATAAGAAATAAGATGCTTGTAGAGGTGTTTTTCCTGAAATAATGTAATAATGTCAACTGAAAACTTCATATGTAATGATGGTCTGAGATTATATGTATTGCTGTTACAATACTAATTTTGGAAAAGCGTCTCAAATAGGCAATTGTTTCATTAGAAAGGTCTCTTGGTGGCGAGTTGAAAACTGAAATCCGTTTTCAGATTACTTGCATTGTTAGCGAGGTATGAGCGATTAAAGTTAAGTCCATGTAACGTTGCGACCTAACATGAAGATTTTTAAAAAGAAACTGAAAAAGGCAAACTGTGTTATCATTGGATAGTATCTTGGTGGCGAGTTGAAAACTGAAATCCGTTTTCAGATTGCTTGCGCATTGTTGGCGAGGTATGAGCGTTTAAAGTAAGGTCCCTGTGAGGGCTACGTCACATTACCCAGGGGTTCCGCACTGTGTCTGACCGATCTAGGCCCCGACCGGGCTCTAAAGCCGGGTGGATATTTGCTCACACAGTCACAAATCGTTCTTTCTTCACTCGTCCCGTTACAGATCCCGGGGGGGGGGGGAGGGGGGGGCTCCGGTGGGGGCTTCAGCTTTCGTTGAATAGTCGTATGCTTTCATCCTTTATCGCTCGATGTCCGTCAGGCACCAGTAAGCTCCCCTGGGGGTGTCTCCGGGTACCCCGTAGGGGTCTGACAGGGGGTCGGCCGATTAACCCCGTGTAGATAATTGTATGGTCCCTGTCGTAAGTGTGGCACGTGGAATTAGTAGAAGAGGAAAATACGATAATCATTGCACTTCAACCGACAGACGATTGCTCAGATCACTGTCCGAGGGTGGCGACGGCGTTGCCACCGTTGCATCCTTGTTCAGGCTACATGGGTAGCGGAAGAAGAAAGACAAGCAGAACATCAGCGCCAGAGAAGTAGATTGTGGTGGGTTCGGCTCTGTTTGGGTTCTACGATACGCTAAAGAGCAAGCTAATGCCAGAACATTGTTGCGACTTTAAATCGTTTATGCTCATGGAGCCCCAAATGTTCTATAACATGCTCATGCTTGTGGGACCTTCCATTGAGAAGAGTTTTTTTATTGCTGATAATTCTCTGATGTTTTCCCCGCCGGGCCCCTGATTCATTTTAAGTCTGACTTAAAGTCAGATAAAAAAAAATAACACGGCAGGCAGGAGACCCACAGGACCGCGACCGGGAATGCCAAAACAAGGCCGTAAATTACCCGCCCGGGTCCCTATGTGGAAATGTGACCATGGCCCAAATTGTCTTGTTTATTGACCGAGGGACCCATCAGTTGTCTTGGTAAACAGATATAATCTGAAAAACGTTTCCAAATCGGGTGCTTTCCTCTCGAGAAATGAGCGAAGCACTATCCTAACCCTAGCAGTAAGGGTTACGGTTAGGGTCATGCTTAGAGCCAACGTGGCTAAGAACAGGCTTTGATCGGTCAAACTTGGTATCATGGAAGGTTCTCTTGATAGCTAGATGTAACCTGAAAACCGTTTTGAAATCGGATTCTTTTTTCTCGAGAAATGAGTTAAACACTACCCTAACCCTAGCAGGTAGGGTCAGGGTTAGGGTTAGAGTAGTGCTTAAAGCCTATATATCTAAGAACGGATTCTAGTCAATCAAACTTGGTATCGTTGGAAAGGTCTCTTGGTAACTAGATGTAATCTGTAAACCGCTTTGAAATCGGGTGAATACATCCGGAGTAAAACCTAAGCACTAACTGCTAGGGTAAAGGTTAGGGTTAGGGTTAGGGTAGTGCTTAGAGGCAACATGGCTAAGAGTGTATTCTAGTCGGTCAAAATTTGTATCATATACAGGGTTCTCCCCAGAGAGTGGAATAAGGGAGGCCCTCCACTATACTCTCAGCCAGCTCCACTATACTATTTTTCAAGTTTAGTGTGTTTCTTCCCTATTTTCTTTGTTAGTTTTGCTAAGATTCACAGATTTTTGTACCAAGTGGCATCACTTTTCCAGTCAGCATTGTCTGCAAAAACTTGTGAATGAGCAATGATCAAAACAATAGTAGTTTTGCCACTTCAAAACAAAGGAATAACAATAGTATATTATACTTGTAGTATTTGACACCCTCTGTCATTGCAAAATGAACCCATTTTCATGAAAGTGCAGCGCGTTGGTGCGGGTTATTTTTGCCAGCCCCTCCACTATACTAAAATATTCTGGGGAGAACCCTGATATAAAAGGTATCTTGGTACAGAGTGGTAATCTGCAAACCGTTTTGAAATTGGGTGCTTACTTGCCGAGATATAACTTAAGCACTAACCGCTAGGGTTAGGGTAAGGGTTAGGGTAGTGATAAGAGGCAACATTGCTAAGAGTGTATTCTAGGCGGTCAACCTTGGTATCATTTCAAAGGTATGTAAGTGCAGATTTGTAATCTACAAATCGTTTTGAAATCGGGTGCTTACTTGCCGAGATATGACTTAAGCACTGAACGCTAGGGTTAGGGTTAGGGTTAGGGTTAGGGTAGTGCTAAAAGGCAACATTGCTAAGAGTGTATTCTAGGCGGTCAAACTTGGTATCATTACAAAGGTATGTTGGTACAGATTTGTAATCTGCAAACCGTTTTGTAATCGAGTGCTTACTTGCCGAGATATGACTTAAGCACTAACCGCTAGGGTTAGGGTAGTGCTTAGAGGCAACATTGCTAAGAGTGTATTCTAGGCGGTCAAACTTGGTATCATTACAAAGGTATGTTGGTACAGATTTGTAATCTGCAAACCGTTTTGAAATCGGGTGCTTACTTGCCAAGATATGACTTAAGCACTAACAGCTAGGGTTTGGGTTAGGATTAGGGTAGTGCTTAGAGGCAACATTGCTAAGAGTGTATTCTAGGCGGTCAAACGTGGTATCATTGCAAAGGTATATTGGTACAGGTTTGTAATCTGCAATCCGCTTTGAATTCGGGTGCTTACTTGCCGAGATATGACTTAAGCACTAACCGCTAGGGTTAGGGTTAGGGTTAGGGTTAGGGTTAGGGTTAGGGTTAAGGTAGTGCTTAGAGTCAACATTGCTAAGAGTGTATTCTAGGCGGTCAAACTTGGTATCATTTCAAAGGTATGTTGGTACAGATTTGTAATCTGCAAACCGTTTTGAAATCGGGTGCTTTCTTGCCGAGATATGACTTAAGCACTAACCGCTAGGGTTAGGGCTAGGGTTAGGGTTAGGGTAGTGCTTAGAGGCAACATTGCTTAAAGTGTATTCTAGGCGGTCAACCTTGGTATCATTTCAAAGGTATGTTAGTGCAGATTTGAAATCTGCAAACTGTTTTGTTATCGGGTACTTCCTTGCCGAGATATAACTTAAGCACTAACCGCTAGAGTTAGGGTAAGGGTAGTGCTAAGAGGCAACATTGCTAAGAGTGTATTCTAGACGGTCAACCTTGGTATCATTTCAAAGGTATGTTAGTGCAGATTTGAAATCTGCAAACCGTTTTGAAATCGGGTGCTTACTTGCCGAGATATGACTTAAGCATTGAACGCTAGGGTTAGGGTTAGGGTTAGGAATAGGGTTAGGTTTAGGGTTAGGGTAGTGCTTAGAGACAACATTGCTAAGAGTTTATTCTAGGCGGTCAAACTTGGTACCATTTCAAAGGTATGTTGGTACAGATTTGTAATCTGCAAACCGTTTTGAAATCGAGTGCTTACTTACCGATATATGACTTAAGCACTAACCGCTAGGGTTAGGGCTAGGGTAGTGCTTAGAGGCAACATTGCTAAGAGTGTATTCTAGGCGGTCAAACTTGGTATCATTTCAAAGGTATGTTGGTACAGATTTGTAATCTGCAATCCGCTTTGAATTCGGGTGCTTACTTGCCGAGATATGACTTAAGCACTAACCGCTAGGGTGAGGGTTAGGGTTAGGGTTAGGGTAGTGCTTAGAGGCAACATTGCTTAGAGTGTATTCTAGGCGGTCAACCTTGGTATCATTTCAAAGGTATGTTGGTAGAGATTTGTAATCTGCAATCCGCTTTGAATTCGGGTGCTTACTTGCCGAGATATGACTTAAGCACTAACCGCTAGGGTGAGGGTTAGGGTTAGGGTTAGGGTAGTGCTTAGAGGCAACATTGCTTAGAGTGTATTCTAGGCGGTCAAACTTGGTATCATTTCAAAGGTATGTTGGTAGAGATTTGTAATCTGCAATCCGTCTTGAAATCGGGTGCTTTCTTGCCGAGATATGACTTTAAAAGAACTAACCGCTAGGGTTAGGGCTTGGGTTAAAGTTACGGTAGTGCTTAGAGGCAACATTGCTTAGAGTTTATTCTAGGCGGTCAAACTTGGTATCATTTCAAAGGTATGTTGGTACAGATTTGTAATCTGCAAACCGTTTTGAAATCGAGTGCTTACCGAGATATGACTTAAGCACTAACCGCTAGGGTGTGGGTTAGGGTAGTGCTTAGAGGCAACATTGCTTAGAGTGTATTGTAGGCGGTCAACCTTGGTATCATTTTAAAGGTATGTTGGTAGAGATTTGTAATCTGCAATCCGCTTTGAATTCGGGTGCTTACTTGCCGAGATATGACTTAAGCACTAACCGCTAGGGTGAGGGTTAGGGTTAGGGTTAGGGTAGTGCTTAGAGGCAACATTGCTAAGAGTGTATTCTAGGCGGTCAACCTTGGTATTATTTCAAAGGTATGTTGGTACAGATTTGTAATCTGCAAACCGTTTTGAAATCGGGTGCTTTCTTGCCGAGATATGACTTAAGCACTAACCGCTAGTGTTAGGGTTAGGGTTAGGGTAGTGCTAAGAGGCAACATTGCTAAGAGTGTATTCTAGGCGGTCAACCTTGGTATCATTTCAAAGGTATGTTAGTGCAGATTTGAAACCTGCAAACTGTTTTGAAATCTGGTGCTTACTTGCCGAGATATGACTTAAGCACTAACCGCTAGGGTGAGGGTTAGGGTTAGGGTTAGGGTAGTGCTTAGAGGCAACATTGCTTAGAGTGTATTCTAGGCGGTCAACCTTGGTATTATTTCAAAGGTATGTTGGTAGAGATTTGTAATCTGCAATCCGCTTTGAATTCGGGTGCTTACTTGCCGAGATATGACATAAGCACTAACCGCTAGGGTGAGGGTTAGGGTTAGGGTTAGGGTAGTGCTTAGAGGCAACATTGCTTAGAGTGTATTCTAGGCGGTCAAACTTGGTATCATTTCAAAGGTATGTTGGTACAGATTTGTAATCTGCAAACCGTTTTGAAATCGGGTGCTTTCTTGCCGAGATATGACTTTAAAAGCACTAACCGCTAGGGTTAGGGCTAGGGTTAGGGTTACGGTAGTGCTTAGAGGCAACATTGCTTAGAGTGTATTCTAGGCGGTCAACCTTGGTATCATTTTAAAGGTATGTTAGTGCAGATTTGAAATCTGCAAACTGTTTTGTTATCGGGTGCTTTCTTGCCGAGATATAACTTGAGCACTAACCGCTAGGGTTAGGGTTAGGGTTAGGGTAGTGCTAAGAGGCAACATTGCTAAGAGTGTATTCTAGGCGGTCAACCTTGGTATCATATCAAAGGTTTGTTAGTGCAGATTTGAAATCTGCAAACTGTTTTGCAATCGGGTGCTTACTTGCCGATATATGACTTAAGCATTGAACGCTAGGGTTAGGGTTAGGGTTAGGAATAGGGTTAGTGTTAGGGTAGTGCTTAGAGACAACATTGCTAAGAGTTTATTCTAGGCGGTCAAACTTGGTATCATTTCAAAGGTATGTTGGTACAGTTTTTTAATCTGCAAACCGTTTTGAAATCGAGTGCTTACTTACCGAGATATGACTTAAGCACTCACCGCTAGGGTTAGGGTTAGGGTTAGGGTAGTGCTTAGAGGAACATTGCTAAAAGTGTATTCTAGGCGGTCAAACTTGGTATCATTTCAAAGGTATGTTGGTACAGATTTGTAATCTGCAAACCGTTTTGAAATCCGGTGCTTTCTTGCCCAGATATGACTTAAGCACTAACCGCTAGGGTGTGGGTTAGGGTTACGCTTAGGGTTAGGGTAGTGCTTAGAGGCAACATTGCTTAGAGTGTATTCTAGGCGGTCAACCTTGGTATCATTTCAAAGGTATGTTGGTACAGATTTGTAATCTGCAATCCGCTTTGAATTCGGGTGCTTACTTGCCGAGATATGACCTAAGAACTAACCGCTAGGGTTAGGGTTAGGGTTAGGGTTAGGGTAGTGCTTAGAGGCAACATTGCTAGAGTGTATTCTAGGCTGTCAACCTTGGTATCATTTCAAAGGTATGGTAGTGCAGATTTGTAATCTGCAAATCGTTTTGAAATCGGGTGCTTTCTTGCCGAGATATGACTTAAGCAGTAACCGCTAGGGTTATTGTTAGGCTATGGTAGTGCTTAGAGGCAACATTGCCAAGAATGTATTCTAGGCGGTCAAACTTGGTATCATTACAAAGGTATATTGGTACAGATTTGTAATCTGCAACCCGTTTTGAAATCGGGTGCTTTCTTGCCGAGATATAACTTAAGCACTTACCGCTAGGGTTAGGATTAGGGTTAGGGTAGTGCTTAGAGGCAACATTGGTAAGAGTGTACTCTAGGCGGTCAACCTTGGTATCATTTCAAAGGTATGGTAGTGCACATTTGAAATCTGCAAACTGTTTGGAAATCGGGTGCTTACTTGCCAAGATATGACTTAAGCACTAACAGCTAGGGTTAGGGTTAGGGTAATGCTTAGAGGCAACATTGCTAAGAGTGTATTCTAGGCGGTCAAACTTGGTATCGTGACAAAGGTATGTTGGTACATATTTGTAATCTGCAAACCGTTTTGAAATCGGGTGTTTACTTGTCGATATATGACTTAAGCACTTACCGCTAGGGTTAGGGTTAGGGTTAGGGTAGTGCTTAGAGGCAACATTGCTAAGATTGTATTGTATGCGGTCAACCTTGGTATCATTTAAAAGGTATGTTGGTACAGATTTGTAATCTGCATACCGTTGTGAAGTCGGGTGCTTACTTGTTGAGATATGACTTAAGCACTAACCGCTAGTGTTAGGGTTAGGGTTAGGGTAGTGGTTAGAGGCAACATTGCTAAGAGTGTATTGTAGGCGGTCAACCTTGGTTTCATTGGGTGCTTACTTGCCGAGATATGACTTAAGCACTGAACGCTAGGGTTAGGTTTAGGGTTAGGAATAGGGTTAGGGTTAGGGATAGGGTAGTGCTTAGAGGCAACATTGCGAAGCGTTTATTCTAGGCGGTCAAACTTGGTATCATTTCAAAGGTATGTTGGTACAGATTTGTAATCTGCAAACCGTTTTGAAATCGGGTCCTTACTTGCCGAGATATGACTTAAGCACTAACCGATAGGTTTAGGGTTACGCTTAGGGTTACGCTTAGAGGCAACATTGCTAAGAGTGTATTCTAGGCGGTCAACCTTTGTATCATTTCAAAGGTATGTTAGTGCAGATTTGTAATCTGCAAACTGTTTTGAAGTCGGGTTCTTACTTGCCGAGATATGACTTAAGCACTAACAGCTAGGATTAGGGTTAGGGTAGTGCTTAGAGGCAACATTGCTAAGCGTTTATTCAAGGCGGTCAACCTTGGGGCCCGATTTCAAAGGTATGTTAGTTCAGATTTGTAATCTGCAAACTGTTTTGAAATCGGGTGCTTATTTGCCGAGATATGACTTAAGCACTAACCGCTAAGGTTAGGGTTAGGGTTAGGGTAGTGCTTAGAGGCAACATTGCTAAGCGTTTATTCTAGGCGGTCAACCTTGGTATCATTTCAAAGGTATGTTAGTGCAGATTTGTTATCTGCAAACTGTTTTGAAATCGGGTGCTTACTTGTCGATATATGACTTAAGCACTAACCGCTAAGGTTAGGGTTAGGGTTAGGGTAGTGCTTAGAGGAAACATTGCTTAGAATGTATTGTAGGCGGTCAACCTTGGTATCATTTAAAAGGTATGTTGGTACAGATTTGTAATCTGCAAACCGTTTTGAAATCGGGTGCTTACTTGTCGATATATGACTTAAGCACTAACCGCTAGGGTTAGGGTTAGGGTTAGGTTAGTGCTTAGAGGCAACATTGCTAAGAGTGTATTCTAGGCGGTCAACCTTGGTATCATTTCAAATATATGTTAGTGCAGATTTGTAATCTGCAAACTGTTTTGAAATCGGGTGCTTACTTGTCGATATATGACTGAAGCACTAACCGCTAGGGTTAGGTTAGGGTTAGGGTAGTGCTTAGAGGCAACATTGCTAAGAGTGTATTCTTGGCGGTCAAACTTGTTATCATTGCAAAGATATGTTGGTAGAGATTTGTAATCTGCAAACTGTTTTGAAATCGGGTGCTTACTTGTTGAGATATGACTTAAGCACTAACCGCTAGTGTTAGGGTTAGGGTTAGTGTAGTGCTTAGAGGCAACATTTCTAAGAGTGTATTCTAGGCGGTCAACCTTGGTATCATTTCAAATGTATGTTGGTGCAGATTTGTAATCTGCAAACCGTTTTGAAATCGGGTGCTTACTTGCCGAGATATGACTTAAGCACTAACCGCTAGGGTTAGGGTTAGGGTTAGGGTGGTGCTTAGAGGCAACATTGGCAAGAGTGCATTCTAGGCGGTCAAACTTAGTATCATTACAAAGGTATGTTGGTACAGATTTTAATCTGCATCTGCAGACCGTTTTGAAATCGGGTGCTTACTTGTCGAGGTATGACTTAAGCACTAACTGCTAGGGTTAGGGTAGTGCTTAGAAGCAACATTGCTAATGGTGTATTCTAGTCTGTCAAACTTGGTATCATCACAAAGGTGTGTTGGTACAGATTTGTAATCTGAAAACCGTTTTGAAATCGGTGCTTACTTGTCAAGATATGAAGTAAACAATAACCGCTAGGGTTAGGGTTAGGGTTAGGGTAGTGCTAAGAGACAACATTGCTTAGCGTTTATTCTAGGCGGTCAACCTTGGTATCATTTCAAAGGTATGTTAGTGCAGATTTGTAATCTGCAAACTGTTTTGAAATCGGGTGCTTACTTGTCGATATATGACTTAAGCACTATCCGCAAGGGTTAGGGTTAGGGTTAGGGTAGTGCTTAGAGGCAACATTGCTAAGATTGTATCATTTAAAAGGTATGTTGGTACAGATTTGTAATCTGCATACCGTTTTGAAATGGGGTGCTTACTTGTTGAGATATGACTTAAGCACTAACCGCTAGTGTTAGGGTTAGGGTTAGGGTAGTGCTTAGAGGCAACATTGCTAAGAGTGTATTGTAGGCGGTCAACCTTGGTATCATTTCAAAGGTATGTTGGTACAGATCTGTAATCTGCAAACCATTTTGAAATCGGGTGCTTATTTGCTGAGATATGACTTAAACACTAAAAGCTTGGGTTAGGGTTACGGTTAGGGTAGTGCTAAGAGGCAACATTGCTAAGAGTGTATTCTAGGCGGTCAACCTTTGTATCATTTCAAGGGTATGTTAGTGCAGATTTGTAATCTGCAAACTGTTTTGAAATCGGTGCTTACTTGCCGAGATATGACTTAAGTACTAACCGCTAGGGTTAGGGTTAGGGTTAGGGTAGTGCTTAGAGGCAACATTGCTAAGAGTGTATTCTAGGCGGTCAAACTTGGTTTCATTACAAATGTATCATGGTACAGATTTGTAATCTGTAAACCGTTTTAAATTCGGGTGCTTACTTGCCGAGATATGACTTAAGCACTAACCGCTAGGGTTAGTGTTAGGGTTAGGGTAGTGCTTAGAGGCAACATTGCTAAGATTGTATTCTTGGCGGTCAAACTTGTTATCATTACAAAGTTATGTTGGTACAGATTTGTAATCTGCAAACCGTTTCATAATCTAGTGCTTACTTGCCGAGATATGACTTAAGCACTAACCACTAGGGTTAGGGTAGTGCTTAGAGGCAACATTGCCAAGAGTGTATTCTAAGCGGTCAAACTTCGTTTCATTTCAAAGGTATGTTGGTACAGATTTGTAATCTGCAAACCGTATTGAAATCGGGTGCTTACTTGCCGAGATATAACTTAAGCACTAACCGCTAGGGTAAGGATCAGGGTTAGGGTAGTGCTTACAGGCAACGTTGCTAAGAGTGTATTCTAGGCGGTCAAACTTAGTTTCATTACAAAGGTATGTTGGTACAGATTTCTAATCTGCAAACCGTTTTGAAATCGGGTGCTTACTTGCCGAGATATAACTTAAGCACTAACTGCTAGGGTTAGGGTTAGGGTAGTGCTTAGAGGCAACATTGCTAAGAGTGTATTCTAGGCGGTCAAACTTGGTTTCATTACAAAGGAATCTTGGTGCAGATTTGTAATCTGTAAACCGTTTTAAATTCGGGTGCTTACTTGCCGAGATATCACTAAAGCACTAACCGCTAGAGTTAGGGTAGTGCTTAGAGGAAACATTGCTAAGGGTGTATTCTAGGTGGTCGAACTTGGTATCATTACAATGGTATATTGGTACAGATTTGTAATCTGCAAACCGTTTTGAAATCGGGTGCTTACTTGCCGAGATATGACTTAAGCACAAACCACTAGGGTTCTTGTTCGGGTTAGGGTAATGCTTAGAGGCAACATTGTCAAGAGTGAATTCTATATATAGGTGGTCAAACTTGGTATCATTACAAAGGTATGTTGATGCAGATTTGTAATCTGCAAACTGTTTTGAAATCGGGTGCTTACTTGTCTAGATATGAATAAAGCACTAACCGCTAGGGTTAGGTTTAGGGTAATTGTTAGGGTAGTGCTTAGAGGCAACATTGCTAAGAGTGTATTCTAGGCTATCAAACTTGGTATCATTACAATAGTATGTTGGTACAGATTTGTAATCTGCAATCCGCTTTGAATTCGGGTGCTTACTTGCCGAGATATGACTTAAGTACTAACCGCTAGGGTTAGGGTTAGGGTTAGGGTAGTGCTTATTGGCAACATTGCTAAGAGTTTATCCTATTCGTGTTTAAAACTAAGCACCGATAACAGTAACCCAAAATGTTGATTTTTTTAAAGTGTCCGAAATAGGCAAACTATGGTATCATTGGAAAGGTCTCTTTGTGGGGAGTTGAACACTGCAATCCGTTTTTTGATAGCTCTTGTTATAGGCTAGTTATTTCCGTTCTTAGCTAAGCACCGATAACAGTAACCCAAAATGTTGATTTTTCAAAAGTGTCAAACTATGGTATCATTAGAAAGGTCCCTTTGTGGGGAGTTGAACACTGCAATCCATTTTTTGATAGCTCTTGTTGTTGGCGAGTTATTCGGGTTTAAAGCTAAGCACCGATAACAGTAACCCAAAATGTTGATTTTTCAAAAGTGTCCGAAATAGGCAAACTATGGTATCATTGGAAAGGTCTCTTTGTGGGGAGTTGAACGCTGCAATCCGTTTTTTGATAGCTCTTGTTGTTGGTGAGTTATTCCCGTTCTTAGCCTAACCGCGACCCAAAATGTTGATTTTTCAAAAGTGTCCGAAATAGGCAAACTATGGTATCATTGGAAAGGTCTCTTTGTGGGGAGTTAAACACCACAATCCGTTTTTTGATAGCTCTTGTTGTTGCCGGGTTATTCCCGTTCTTAGATAAGTCCCCCTAACCGCGACCCAAAATGTTGATTTTTCAAAAGTGTCCGAAATAGGCAAACTATGGTATCATTGGAAAGGTCTCTTTGTGGGGAGTTGGATTGCTCTTTTTGTTGTCGAGTTATTTGCGTTGAAAGTTAACTGCATCTAACCTTAACGGAAAATGTTGATTTTTAAAAAGTGTCAGAAAGTGGCAAACTATGGTATCATTGGAAAGGTCTCTTTGTGGGGGGTTAAACACTACAATCCGTTTTTTGATAGCTCTTGTTGTTGGCGAGTTATTCCCGTTCTTAGCTAAGTGCCCCTAACCGCGACCCAAAATGTTGATTTTTAAAAAGTGTCAGAAATTGGCAAACTATGGTATCATTGGAAAGGTCTCTTTGTGGGGAGTTGAACGCTGCAATCCGTTTTTAGATAGCTTTTTTTGTTGCCGAGTTATTTGCGTTTAAAGTTAACCCTATCTAGACCAGGCTTTTTCGGGATTCCTGGGACCAGGGGGGGGGGCTCTTTTGACCCCCCTTCGTAATTTCAAAACGGCTTGGGTTACGATCACCAGATTTGGTGGGGATAATGTACTAGTAAAGTTTTATATTTTCTGTAATTTCGGTATCAGTACAACGTAATATGACGTAATTATGATGTCATAATGTCATATTTTGGGCTAAAATCGTCAAAATATGAAATTTCTGCTATACTTAAACGAATTGAACAAAACGATGATTATAAAGGTTATCTTATAGATGTCTAAGTCTGCCAAGTCTTTTGTTGCCAATGACGACGACACTGACGTCTATATGACGTCAGAAAATGACGTCATTTGTCCGCCATCTTGGATCGACAAGCTTGAATTTTCTAAAATACGCCTTTTTCCACATATAACCCCCAAACCGAATAGAAATGGACTAAAAATGATCAAGTGATTGTGTTTTGTAACAAAATAAAAGATTTTGACGGTATTTCATTAAAAATAACATGTATTTATCGTTGAAAATGACATTGTCCGCCATCTTAAATTTTGACCCATTACGTCATCAAATTAGCATAAATTATGAATATCTAATTAGAAATGCAACTTAAATTACGCAGGATGTTAATGATATAAATAAACAAGTTTGATCTAGCAATAAAACTATGAAATACCATAATTCAAACTGAAATTAGTGAATTTGGGAAAATATGCCTGTCAGAAACCCGTTGCCATGGCAACACGAAAAATTACAAACAAAATTTTTTTCGCAGAATTGTTGCCAATAATATTCTAGGAAAAGTCACCAAGTTTCGTAGTCCTAGCACACGTCGTTCGTCAGTTATAAGGCGTCAAAGTTAGCGCGGGCACTTTTAGCCCCCCCTGGTCTAGATAGGGTTAAGCACCGATTACAGTAACCCAAAATGTAGATTTTTTTAAAGTGTCTGAAATAGGCAAACTATGGTATCATTGGAAAGGTCTCTTGGTGGGGAGTTGAACACTACAATCCTTTTTTGATAGCTCTTGTTGTTGGCGAGTTATCCCCGTTCTTAGCTAAGTCCCCCTGACCGCGACCCAAAATGTTGATTTTTCAAAAGTGTCCGAAATAGGCAAACTATGGTATCATTGGAAAGGTTTCTTTGTGGGGAGTTGAACACTACAATCTTTTTTTGGATAGCTCTTGTTGTTGCCGAGTTATTCCCGTTCTTAGCTAAGTCCCCCTAACCGCGACCCAAAATGTCGATTTTTCAAAAGTGTCCGAAATAGGCAAACTATGGTATCATTAAAAAGGTCTCTTTGTGGGGAGTTGAATGATGCAATCCGTTTTCGGATTTTTTTTTTTTGTTGTCGAGTTATTAGCGTTTAAAGTTAACTACATCTAACCTCAACGTAAAATGTTGATTTTTAAAAAGGGTCAGAAATTGGCAAACTATGGTATCATTGGAAAGGTCTCTTTGTGGGGAGTTGAATGCTGCAATCCGTTTTCGGATTGCTTTTATTGTTGTCGAGTTATTTGCGTTTAAAGTTAAGCACCGATTACAGTAACCCAAAATGTGGATTTTTTAAAAGTGTCTGAAATAGGCAAACTATTGTATCATTGGAAAGGTCTCTTGGTGGGGAGTTAAACACTACAATCCGTTTTTTGATAGCTCTTGTTGTTGGCGAGTTATTCCCGTTCTTAGTTAAGTCCCCCTAACCACGACCAAAAAATGTTAATTTTAAAAAGTGTCAGAAATTGACAAACTATGGTATTATTGGAAAGGTCTCTTTGTGGGGTGTTGAACGCTGCAATCCGTTTTTAGATTGCTCTTTTTGTTGCCGAGTTATTCGCGTTTAAAGTTAAGCACCGATTACAGTAACCCAAAATGTGGATTTTTTTAAAGTGTCTGAAATAGGCAAACTATTGTATCATTGGAAAGGTCTCTTGGTGGGGAGTTGAACACTACAATCCGTTTTTGATAGCTCTTGTTGTTGGCGAGTTATTCCGTTCTTAGCTAAGTCCCCTAACCGCGACCCAAAATGTTGATTTTTCAAAAGTGTCCGAAATAGGCAAACTATGGTATCATTAGAAAGGTCTCTTTGTGGGGAGTTGAATGCTGCAATCCGTTTTTGAATTGCTCTTATTGTTGTCGAGTTATTTGTGTTTAAAGTTAAGCACCGATTACAGTAACCCAAAATGTGTTTTTTTTAAAGTGTCTGAAATAGGCAAACTATGGTATCATTGGAAAGGTCTCTTGGTGGGGAGTTGAACACTATAATCCTTTTTTTGATAGCTCTTGTTGTTGGCGAGTTATTCCCGTTCTTAGCTAAGTCCCCTAACCGCGACCCAAAATGTTGATTTTTCAAAAGTGTCCGAAATAGGCAAACTATGGTATCATTGGAAAGGTCTCTTTGTGGGGAGTTGAATGCTGCAATCCGTTTTCGGATTGCTTTTTTTGTTGTCGAGTTATTTGCGTTTAAAGTTAACCACATCTAACCTCAACGTAAAATGTTGATTTTTAAAAAGTGTCAGAAATTGGCAAACTATGGTATCATTGGAAAGGTCTCTTTGTGGGGGGTTAAACACTACAATCCGTTTTTTGATAGTTCTTGTTGTTGGCGAGTTATTCCCGTTCTTAGCTAAGTCCCCCTAACCACGACCAAAAATGTTAATTTTTAAAAGTGTCAGAAATTGACAAACTATGGTATTATTGGAAAGGTCTCTTTGTGGGGTGTTGAACGCTGCAATCCGTTTTTAGATTGCTCTTTTTGTTGCCGAGTTATTCGCGTTTAAAGTTAAGCACCGATTACAGTAACCCAAAATGTGGATTTTTTTAAAGTGTCTGAAATAGGCAAACTATTGTATCATTGGAAAGGTCTCTTGGTGGGGAGTTGAACACTACAATCCGTTTTTTGATAGCTCTTGTGTTGGCGAGTTATTCCCGTTCTTAGATAAGTCCCCCTAACCGCGACCCAAAATGTGGATTTTTCAAAAGTGTCCGAAATAGGCAAACTATGGTATCATTAGAAAGGTCTCTTTGTGGGGAGTTGAATGCTGCAATCCGTTTTTGAATTGCTCTTATTGTTGTCGAGTTATTTGTGTTTAAGTTAACCACATCTAACCTCAACGTAAAATGTTGATTTTTAAAAAGTGTCAGAAATTGGCAAACTATGGTATCATTGGAAAGGTCTCTTTGTGGGGGGTTAAACACTACAATCCGTTTTTTGATAGTTCTTGTTGTTGGCGAGTTATTCCCGTTCTTAGCTAAGTCCCCCTAACCGCGACCGAAAATGTTAATTTTTAAAAAGTGTCAGAAATTGGCAAACTATGGTATCATTGGAAAGGTCTCTTTGTGGGGAGTTGAACGCTGCAATCCGTTTTTTGATAGCTCTTGTTGTTGGCGAGTTATTCCCGTTCTTAGCTAAGTCCCCCTAACCGCGACCCAAAATGTTGATTTTTAAAAAGTGTCAGAAATTGGCAAACTATGGTATCATTAGAAAGGTCTCTTTGTGGGGATTTGAATGCTGCAATCCGTTTTTGAATTGCTCTTATTGTTGTCGAGTTATTTGTGTTTAAAGTTAAGCACCGATTACAGTAACCCAAAATGTGGTTTTTTTTCTAAAGTGTCTGAAATAGGCAAACTATGGTATCATTGGAAAGGTCTCTTGGTGGGGAGTTGAACACTATAATCCTTTTTTTGATAGCTCTTGTTGTTGGCGAGTTATTCCCGTTCTTAGCTAAGTCCCCCTAACCGCGACCCAAAATGTTGATTTTTCAAAAGTGTCCGAAATAGGCAAACTATAGTATCATTAAAAAGGTCTCTTTGTGGGGAGTTGAATGCTGCAATCCGTTTTCGGATTGCTTTTATTGTTGTCGAGTTATTTGCGTTTAAAGTTAAGCACCGATTACAGTAACCCAAAATGTGGATTTTTTAAAAGTGTCTGAAATAGGCAAACTATTGTATCATTGGAAAGGTCTCTTGGTGGGGAGTTAAACACTACAATCCGTTTTTTGATAGCTCTTGTTGTTGGCGAGTTATTCCCGTTCTTAGTTAAGTCCCCCTAACCACGACCAAAAATGTTAATTTTTAAAAAGTGTCAGAAATTGACAAACTATGGTATTATTGGAAAGGTCTCTTTGTGGGGTGTTGAACGCTGCAATCCGTTTTTAGATTGCTCTTTTTGTTGCCGAGTTATTCGCGTTTAAAGTTAAGCACCGATTACAGTAACCCAAAATGTGGATTTTTTTAAAGTGTCTGAAATAGGCAAACTATTGTATCATTGGAAAGGTCTCTTGGTGGGGAGTTGAACACTACAATCCGTTTTTTGATAGCTCTTGTTGTTGGCGAGTTATTCCCGTTCTTAGCTAAGTCCCCCTAACCGCGACCCAAAATGTTGATTTTTCAAAAGTGTCCGAAATAGGCAAACTATGGTATCATTGGAAAGGTCTCTTTGTGGGGAGTTGAATGCTGCAATCCGTTTTCGGATTGCTCTTTTTGTTGTCGAGTTATTTGCGTTTAAAGTTAACCACATCTAACCTCAACGTAAAATGTTGATTTTTAAAAAGTGTCAGAAATTGGCAAACTATGGTATCATTGGAAAGGTCTCTTTGTGGGGGGTTAAACACTACAATCCGTTTTTGATAGTTCTTGTTGTTGGCGAGTTATTCCCGTTCTTAGCTAAGTCCCCCTAACCACGACCAAAAATGTTAATTTTTAAAAAGTGTCAGAAATTGACAAACTATGGTATTATTGGAAAGGTCTCTTTGTGGGGTGTTGAACGCTGCAATCCGTTTTTAGATTGCTCTTTTTGTTGCCGAGTTATTCGCGTTTAAAGTTAAGCACCGATTACAGTAACCCAAAATGTGGATTTTTTTAAAGTGTCTGAAATAGGCAAACTATTGTATCATTGGAAAGGTCTCTTGGTGGGGAGTTGAACACTACAATCCGTTTTTTGATAGCTCTTGTTGTTGGCGAGTTATTCCCGTTCTTAGATAAGTCCCCCTAACCGCGACCCAAAATGTTGATTTTTCAAAAGTGTCCGAAATAGGCAAACTATGGTATCATTAGAAAGGTCTCTTTGTGGGGAGTTGAATGCTGCAATCCGTTTTTGAATTGCTCTTATTGTTGTCGAGTTATTTGTGTTTAAAGTTAACCACATCTAACCTCAACGTAAAATGTTGATTTTAAAAAGTGTCAGAAATTGGCAAACTATGGTATCATTGGAAAGGTCTCTTTGTGGGTGGTTAAACACTACAATCCGTTTTTTGATAGTTCTTGTTGTTGGCGAGTTATTCCCGTTCTTAGCTAAGTCCCCTTACCGCGACCGAAAATGTTAATTTTTAAAAAGTGTCAGAAATTGGCAAACTATGGTATCATTGGAAAGGTCTCTTTGTGGGGAGTTGAACGCTGCAATCCGTTTTTGATAGCTCTTGTTGTTGGCGAGTTATTCCCGTTCTTAGCTAAGTCCCCCTAACCGCGACCCAAATGTTGATTTTTAAAAAGTGTCAGAAATTGGCAAACTATGGTATCATTAGAAAGGTCTCTTTGTGGGGATTTGAATGCTGCAATCCGTTTTTGAATTGCTCTTAATGTTGTCGAGTTATTTGCGTTTAAAGTTAACCACATCTAACCTCAACGTAAAATGTTGATTTTTAAAAAGTGTCAGAAATTGGCAAACTATGGTATCATTGGAAAGGTCTCTTTGTGGGGGTTAAACACTACAATCCGTTTTTTGATAGTTCTTGTTGTTGGCGAGTTATTCCCGTTCTTAGCTAAGTCCCCCTAACCACGACCAAAAATGTTAATTTTTAAAAAGTGTCAGAAATTGACAAACTATGGTATTATTGGAAAGGTCTCTTTGTGGGGTGTTGAACGCTGCAATCCGTTTTTAGATTGCTCTTTTTGTTGCCGAGTTATTCGCGTTTAAAGTTAAGCACCGATTACAGTAACCCAAAATGTGGATTTTTTTAAAGTGTCTGAAATAGGCAAACTATTGTATCATTGGAAAGGTCTCTTGGTGGGGAGTTGAACACTATAATCCGTTTTTTGATAGCTCTTGTTGTTGGCGAGTTATTCCCGTTCTTAGCTAAGTCCCCCTAACCGCGACCCAAAATGTTGATTTTTCAAAAGTGTCCGAAATAGGCAAACTATAGTATCATTAAAAAGGTCTCTTTGTGGGGAGTTGAATGCTGCAATCCGTTTTCGGATTGCTTTTATTGTTGTCGAGTTATTTGCGTTTAAAGTTAAGCACCGATTACAGTAACCCAAAATGTGGATTTTTTAAAAGTGTCTGAAATAGGCAAACTATTGTATCATTGGAAAGGTCTCTTGGTGGGGAGTTAAACACTACAATCCGTTTTTTGATAGCTCTTGTTGTTGGCGAGTTATTCCCGTTCTTAGTTAAGTCCCCCTAACCACGACCAAAAATGTTAATTTTTAAAAAGTGTCAGAAATTGACAAACTATGGTATTATTGGAAAGGTCTCTTTGTGGGGTGTTGAACGCTGCAATCCGTTTTTAGATTGCTCTTTTTGTTGCCGAGTTATTCGCGTTTAAAGTTAAGCACCGATTACAGTAACCCAAAATGTGGATTTTTTTAAAGTGTCTGAAATAGGCAAACTATTGTATCATTGGAAAGGTCTCTTGGTGGGGAGTTGAACACTACAATCCGTTTTTTGATAGCTCTTGTTGTTGGCGAGTTATTCCCGTTCTTAGCTAAGTCCCCCTAACCGCGACCCAAAATGTTGATTTTTCAAAAGTGTCCGAAATAGGCAAACTATGGTATCATTGGAAAGGTCTCTTTGTGGGGAGTTGAATGCTGCAATCCGTTTTCGGATTGCTCTTTTTGTTGTCGAGTTATTTGCGTTTAAAGTTAACCACATCTAACCTCAACGTAAAATGTTGATTTTTAAAAAGTGTCAGAAATTGGCAAACTATGGTATCATTGGAAAGGTCTCTTTGTGGGGGGTTAAACACTACAATCCGTTTTTTGATAGTTCTTGTTGTTGGCGAGTTATTCCCGTTCTTAGCTAAGTCCCCCTAACCACGACCAAAAATGTTAATTTTTAAAAAGTGTCAGAAATTGACAAACTATGGTATTATTGGAAAGGTCTCTTTGTGGGGTGTTGAACGCTGCAATCCGTTTTTAGATTGCTCTTTTTGTTGCCGAGTTATTCGCGTTTAAAGTTAAGCACCGATTACAGTAACCCAAAATGTGGATTTTTTTAAAGTGTCTGAAAAAGGCAAACTATTGTATCATTGGAAAGGTCTCTTGGTGGGGAGTTGAACACTACAATCCGTTTTTTGATAGCTCTTGTTGTTGGCGAGTTATTCCCGTTCTTAGATAAGTCCCCCTAACCGCGACCCAAAATGTTGATTTTTCAAAAGTGTCCGAAATAGGCAAACTATGGTATCATTAGAAAGGTCTCTTTGTGGGGAGTTGAATGCTGCAATCCGTTTTTGAATTGCTCTTATTGTTGTCGAGTTATTGTGTTTAAAGTTAACCACATCTAACCTCAACGTAAAATGTTGATTTTTAAAAAGTGTCAGAAATTGGCAAACTATGGTATCATTGGAAAGGTCTCTTTGTGGGTGGTTAAACACTACAATCCGTTTTTTGATAGTTCTTGTTGTTGGCGAGTTATTCCCGTTCTTAGCTAAGTCCCCCTTACCGCGACCGAAAATGTTAATTTTTAAAAAGTGTCAGAAATTGGCAAACTATGGTATCATTGGAAAGGTCTCTTTGTGGGGAGTTGAACGCTGCAATCCGTTTTTTGATAGCTCTTGTTGTTGGCGAGTTATTCCCGTTCTTAGCTAAGTCCCCCTAACCGCGACCCAAAATGTTGATTTTTAAAAAGTGTCAGAAATTGGCAAACTATGGTATCATTAGAAAGGTCTCTTTGTGGGGATTTGAATGCTGCAATCCGTTTTTGAATTGCTCTTATTGTTGTCGAGTTATTTGCGTTTAAAGTTAACCACATCTAACCTCAACGTAAAATGTTGATTTTTAAAAAGTGTCAGAAATTGGCAAACTATGGTATCATTGGAAAGGTCTCTTTGTGGGGGGTTAAACACTACAATCCGTTTTTTGATAGTTCTTGTTGTTGGCGAGTTATTCCCGTTCTTAGCTAAGTCCCCCTAACCACGACCAAAAATGTTAATTTTTAAAAAGTGTCAGAAATTGACAAACTATGGTATTATTGGAAAGGTCTCTTTGTGGGGTGTTGAACGCTGCAATCCGTTTTTAGATTGCTCTTTTTGTTGCCGAGTTATTCGCGTTTAAAGTTAAGCACCGATTACAGTAACCCAAAATGTGGATTTTTTAAAGTGTCTGAAATAGGCAAACTATTGTATCATTGGAAAGGTCTCTTGGTGGGGAGTTGAACACTACAATCCGTTTTTTGATAGCTCTTGTTGTTGGCGAGTTATTCCCGTTCTTAGCTAAGTCCCCCTAACCGCGACCCAAAATGTTGATTTTTCAAAAGTGTCCGAAATAGGCAAACTATGGTATCATTAGAAAGGTCTCTTTGTGGGGAGTTGAATGCTGCAATCCGTTTTTGAATTGCTCTTATTGTTGTCGAGTTATTTGTGTTTAAAGTTAACCACATCTAACCTCAACGTAAAATGTTGATTTTTAAAAAGTGTCAGAAATTGGCAAACTATGGTATCATTGGAAAGGTCTCTTTGTGGGGGGTTAAACACTACAATCCGTTTTTTGATAGTTCTTGTTGTTGGCGAGTTATTCCCGTTCTTAGCTAAGTCCCCCTAACCGCGACCGAAAATGTTAATTTTTAAAAAGTGTCAGAAATTGGCAAACTATGGTATCATTGGAAAGGTCTCTTTGTGGGGAGTTGAACGCTGCAATCCGTTTTTTGATAGCTCTTGTTGTTGGCGAGTTATTCCCGTTCTTAGTTAAGTCCCCCTAACCACGACCAAAAATGTTAATTTTTAAAAAGTGTCAGAAATTGACAAACTATGGTATTATTGGAAAGGTCTCTTTGTGGGGTGTTGAACGCTGCAATCCGTTTTAGATTGCTCTTTTTGTTGGCGAGTTATTCGCGTTTAAAGTTAAGCACCGATTACAGTAACCCAAAATGTGGATTTTTTTAAAGTGTCTGAAATAGGCAAACTATTGTATCATTGGAAAGATCTCTTGGTGGGGAGTTGAACACTACAATCCGTTTTTTGATAGCTCTTGTTGTTGGCGAGTTATTCCCGTTCTTAGCTAAGTCCCCCTAACCGCGACCCAAAATGTTGATTTTTCAAAAGTGTCCGAAATAGGCAAACTATGGTATCATTAGAAAGGTCTCTTTGTGGGGAGTTGAATGCTGCAATCCGTTTTTGAATTGCTCTTATTGCTGTCGAGTTATTTGTGTTTAAAGTTAAGCACCGATTACAGTAACCCAAAATGTGTTTTTTTTAAAGTGTCTGAAATAGGCAAACTATGGTATCATTGGAAAGGTCTCTTGGTGGGGAGTTGAACACTATAATCCTTTTTTTGATAGCTCTTGTTGTTGGCGAGTTATTCCCGTTCTTAGCTAAGTCCCCCTAACCGCGACCCAAAATGTTGATTTTTCAAAAGTGTCCGAAATAGGCAAACTATGGTATCATTGGAAAGGTCTCTTTGTGGGGAGTTGAATGCTGCAATCCGTTTTCAGATTGCTCTTTTTGTTGTCGAGTTATTTGCGTTTAAAGTTAACCACATCTAACCTCAACGTAAAATGTTGATTTTTAAAAAGTGTCAGAAATTGGCAAACTATGGTATCATTGGAAAGGTCTCTTTGTGGGGGGTTAAACACTACAATCCGTTTTTTGGTAGTTCTTGTTGTTGGCGAGTTATTCCCGTTCTTAGCTAAGTCCCCCTAACCACGACCAAAAATGTTAATTTTTAAAAAGTGTCAGAAATTGACAAACTATGGTATTATTGGAAAGGTCTCTTTGTGGGGTGTTGAACGCTGCAATCCGTTTTTAGATTGCTCTTTTTGTTGCCGAGTTATTCGCGTTTAAAGTTAAGCACCGATTACAGTAACCCAAAATGTGGATTTTTTTAAAGTGTCTGAAATAGGCAAACTATTGTATCATTGGAAAGGTCTCTTGGTGGGGAGTTGAACACTACAATCCGTTTTTTTGATAGCTCTTGTTGTTGGCGAGTTATTCCCGTTCTTAGATAAGTCCCCCTAACCGCGACCCAAAATGTGGATTTTTCAAAAGTGTCCGAAATAGGCAAACTATGGTATCATTAGAAAGGTCTCTTTGTGGGGAGTTGAATGCTGCAATCCGTTTTTGAATTGCTCTTATTGTTGTCGAGTTATTTGTGTTTAAAGTTAACCACATCTAACCTCAACGTAAAATGTTGATTTTTAAAAAGTGTCAGAAATTGGCAAACTATGGTATCATTGGAAAGGTCTCTTTGTGGGGGTTAAACACTACAATCCGTTTTTTGATAGTTCTTGCTGTTGGCGAGTTATTCCCGTTCTTAGCTAAGTCCCCCTAACCGCGACCGAAAATGTTAATTTTTAAAAAGTGTCAGAAATTGGCAAACTATGGTATCATTGGAAAGGTCTCTTTGTGGGGAGTTGAACGCTGCAATCCGTTTTTTGATAGCTCTTGTTGTTGGCGAGTTATTCCCGTTCTTAGCTAAGTCCCCCTAACCGCGACCCAAAATGTTGATTTTTAAAAAGTGTCAGAAATTGGCAAACTATGGTATCATTAGAAAGGTCTCTTTGTGGGGATTTGAATGCTGCAATCCGTTTTTGAATTGCTCTTGTTGTTGTCGAGTTATTTGTGTTTAAAGTTAAGCACCGATTACAGTAACCCAAAATGTGGTTTTTTTTTTAAAGTGTCTGAAATAGGCAAACTATGGTATCATTGGAAAGGTCTCTTGGTGGGGAGTTGAACACTATAATCCTTTTTTTGATAGCTCTTGTTGTTGGCGAGTTATTCCCGTTCTTAGCTAAGTCCCCCTAACCGCGACCCAAAATGTTGATTTTTCAAAAGTGTCCGAAATAGGCAAACTATAGTATCATTAAAAAGGTCTCTTTGTGGGGAGTTGAATGCTGCAATCCGTTTTCGGATTGCTTTTATTGTTGTCGAGTTATTTGCGTTTAAAGTAAAGCACCGATTACAGTAACCCAAAATGTGGATTTTTTAAAAGTGTCTGAAATAGGCAAACTATTGTATAATTGGAAAGATCTCTTGGTGGGGAGTTAAACACTACAATCCGTTTTTTGATAGCTCTTGTTGTTGGCGAGTTATTCCCGTTCTTAGCTAAGTCCCCCTAACCACGACCAAAAATGTTAATTTTTAAAAAGTGTCAGAAATTGACAAACTATGGTATTATTGGAAAGGTCTCTTTGTGGGGTGTTGAACGCTGCAATCCGTTTTTAGATTGCTCTTTTTGTTGCCGAGTTATTCGCGTTTAAAGTTAAGCACCGATTACAGTAACCCAAAATGTGGATTTTTTTAAAGTGTCTGAAATAGGCAAACTATTGTATCATTGGAAAGGTCTCTTGGTGGGGAGTTGAACACTACAATCCGTTTTTTGATAGCTCTTGTTGTTGGCGAGTTATTCCCGTTCTTAGCTAAGTCCCCCTAACCGCGACCCAAAATGTTGATTTTTCAAAAGTGTCCGAAATAGGCAAACTATGGTATCATTAGAAAGGTCTCTTTGTGGGAGTTGAATGCTGCAATCCGTTTTTGAATTGCTCTTATTGTTGACGAGTTATTTGTGTTTAAAGTTAAGCACCGATTACAGTAACCCAAAATGTGTTTTTTTTAAAGTGTCTGAAATAGGCAAACTATGGTATCATTGGAAAGGTCTCTTGGTGGGGAGTTGAACACTATAATCCTTTTTTTGATAGCTCTTGTTCTTGGCGAGTTATTCCCGTTCTTAGCTAAGTCCCCCTAACCGCGACCCAAAATGTTGATTTTTCAAAAGTGTCCGAAATAGGCAAACTATGGTATCATTGGAAAGGTCTCTTTGTGGGGAGTTGAATGCTGCAATCCGTTTTCGGATTGCTCTTTTTGTTGTCGAGTTATTTGCGTTTAAAGTTAACCACATCTAACCTCAACGTAAAATGTTGATTTTTAAAAAGTGTCAGAAATTGGCAAACTATGGTATCATTGAAAAGGTCTCTTTGTGGGGGGTTAAACACTACAATCCGTTTTTTGATAGTTCTTGTTGTTGGCGAGTTATTCCCGTTCTTAGCTAAGTCCCCCTAACCACGACCAAAAATGTTAATTTTTAAAAAGTGTCAGAAATTGACAAACTATGGTATTATTGGAAAGGTCTCTTTGTGGGGAGTTGAACGCTGCAATCCGTTTTTAGATTGCTCTTTTTGTTGCCGAGTTATTCGCGTTTAAAGTTAAGCACCGATTACAGTAACCCAAAATGTGGATTTTTTTAAAGTGTCTGAAATAGGCAAACTATGGTATCATTGGAAAGGTCTCTTGGTGGGGAGTTGAACACTACAATCCGTTTTTTGATAGCTCTTGTTGTTGGCGAGTTATTCCCGTTCTTAGATAAGTCCCCCTAACCGCGACCCAAAATGTGGATTTTTCAAAAGTGTCCGAAATAGGCAAACTATGGTATCATTAGAAAGGTCTCTTTGTGGGGAGTTGAATGCTGCAATCCGTTTTTGAATTGCTCTTATTGTTGTCGAGTTATTTGTGTTTAAAGTTAACCACATCTAACCTCAACGTAAAATGTTGATTTTTCAAAAGTGTCCGAAATAGGCAAACTATAGTATCATTAAAAAGGTCTCTTTGTGGGGAGTTGAATGCTGCAATCCGTTTTCGGATTGCTCTTTTTGTTGTCGAGTTATTCCCGTTTAAAGTTAACCACATCTAACCTCAACGTAAAATGTTGATTTTTAAAAAGTGTCAGAAATTGGCAAACTATGGTATCATTGGAAAGGTCTCTTTGTGGGGAGTTGAATGCTGCAATCCGTTTTCGGATTGCTCTTTTTGTTGTCGAGTTATTTGCGTTTAAAGTTAACCACATCTAACCTCAACGTAAAATGTTGATTTTTAAAAAGTGTCAGAAATTGGCAAACTATGGTATCATTGGAAAGGTCTCTTTGTGGGGGGTTAAACACTACAATCCGTTTTTTGATAGTTCTTGTTGTTGGCGAGTTATTCCCGTTCTTAGCTAAGTCCCCCTAACCGCGACCGAAAATGTTAATTTTTAAAAAGTGTCAGAAATTGGCAAGCTATGGTATCATTGGAAAGGTCTCTTTGTGGGGAGTTGAACGCTGCAATCCGTTTTTTGATAGCTCTTGTTGTTGGCGAGTTATTCCCGTTCTTAGCTAAGTCCCCCTAACCGCGACCCAAAATGTTGATTTTTAAAAAGTGTCAGAAATTGGCAAACTATGGTATCATTAGAAAGGTCTCTTTGTGGGGATTTGAATGCTGCAATCCGTTTTTGAATTGCTCTTATTGTTGTCGAGTTATTTGTGTTTAAAGTTAAGCACCGATTACAGTAACCCAAAATGTGTTTTTTTTAAAGTGTCTGAAATAGGCAAACTATGGTATCATTGGAAAGGTCTCTTGGTGGGGAGTTGAACACTATAATCCTTTTTTTGATAGCTCTTGTTGTTGGCGAGTCATTCCCGTTCTTAGCTAAGTCCCCCTAACCGCGACCCAAAATGTTGATTTTTCAAAAGTGTCCGAAATAGGCAAACTATAGTATCATTAAAAAGGTCTCTTTGTGGGGAGTTGAATGCTGCAATCCATTTTCGGATTGCTCTTTTTGTTGTCGAGTTATTTGCGTTTAAAGTTAACCACATCTAACCTCAACGTAAAATGTTGATTTTTAAAAAGTGTCAGAAATTGGCAAACTATGGTATCATTGGAAAGGTCTCTTTGTGGGGGGTTAAACACTACAATCCGTTTTTTGATAGTTCTTGTTGTTGTCGAGTTATTCCCGTTCTTAGCTAAGTCCCCCTAACCGCGACCGAAAATGTTAATTTTTAAAAAGTGTCAGAAATTGGCAAACTATGGTATCATTGGAAAGGTCTCTTTGTGGGGAGTTGAACGCTGCAATCCGTTTTTTGATAGCTCTTGTTGTTGCCGAGTTATTCCCGTTCTTAGATAAGTCCCCCTAACCGCGACCCAAAATGTTGATTTTTCAAAAGTGTCCGAAATAGGCAAACTATAGTATCATTAAAAAGGTCTCTTTGTGGGGAGTTGAATGCTGCAATCCATTTTCGGATTGCTCTTTTTGTTGTCGAGTTATTTGCGTTTAAAGTTAACCACATCTAACCTCAACGTAAAATGTTGATTTTTAAAAAGTGTCAGAAATTGGCAAACTATGGTATCATTGGAAAGGTCTCTTTGTGGGGGGTTAAACACTACAATCCGTTTTTTGATAGTTCTTGTTGTTGTCGAGTTATTCCCGTTCTTAGCTAAGTCCCCCTAACCGCGACCGAAAATGTTAATTTTTAAAAAGTGTCAGAAATTGGCAAACTATGGTATCATTGGAAAGGTCTCTTTGTGGGGAGTTGAACGCTGCAATCCGTTTTTTGATAGCTCTTGTTGTTGCCGAGTTATTCCCGTTCTTAGATAAGTCCCCCTAACCGCGACCCAAAATGTTAATTTTTAAAAAGTGTCAGAAATTGGCAAACTATGGTATCATTAGAAAGGTCTCTTTGTGGGGAGTTGAATGCTGCAATCCGTTTTTTGATTGCTCTTTTTGTTGCCGAGTTATTCCCGTTCTTAGATAAGTCCCCCTAACCGCGACCCAAAATGTTGATTTTTAAAAAGTGTCAGAAATTGGCAAACTATGGTATCATTGGAAAGGTCTCTTTGTGGGGAGTTGAACGCTGCAATCCGTTTTTAGATAGTTCTTTTTGTTGTCGAGTTATATGCGTTTAAAGTTAACCACATCTAACCTCAACGTTAAATGTTAATTTTTAAAAAGTGTCAGAAATTGGCAAACTATGGTATCATTGGAAAGGTCTCTTTGTGGGGAG
This sequence comes from Branchiostoma floridae x Branchiostoma belcheri, assembly GCA_019207045.1. Lineage (NCBI taxonomy): Eukaryota > Metazoa > Chordata > Leptocardii > Amphioxiformes > Branchiostomatidae > Branchiostoma > Branchiostoma floridae x Branchiostoma belcheri. The sequence goes on from CM033035.1 coordinate 12,497,475, forward strand.
TTAAACACTACAATCCGTTTTTTTGATAGCTCTTGTTGTTGGCGAGTTATTCCCGTTCTTAGCTAAGTCCCCCTAACCGCGACCCAAAATGTGGATTTTTAAACAGTGTAAGAAATTGGCAAACTATGGTATCATTGGAAAGGTCTCTTTGTTGGGACTTGAACGCTGCAATCCGTTTTTAGATAGTTCTTTTTGTTGTCGAGTTATTCGCGTTTAAAGTTAACCACATCTAACCTCAACGTAAAATGTTGATTTTTAAAAAGTGTCAGAAATTGGCAAACTATGGTATCATTGGAAAGGTCTCTTTGTGGGGGTTAAACACTACAATCCGTTTTTTGATAGTTCTTGTTGTTGGCGAGTTATTCCCGTTCTTAGCTAAGTCCCCCTAACCGCGACCGAAAATGTTAATTTCTAAAAAGTGTCAGAAATTGGCAAACTATGGTATCATTGGAAAGGTCTCTTTGTGGGGAGTTGAACGCTGCAATCCGTTTTTTGATAGCTCTTGTTGTTGCCGAGTTATTCCCGTTCTTAGATAAGTCCCCCTAACCGCGACCCAAAATGTTAATTTTTAAAAAGTGTCAGAAATTGGCAAACTATGGTATCATTAGAAAGGTCTCTTTGTGGGGAGTTGAATGCTGCAATCCGTTTTTTGATTGCTCTTTTTGTTGCCGAGTTATTCCCGTTCTTAGATAAGTCCCCCTAACCGCGACCCAAAATGTTGTTTTTTAAAAAGTGTCAGAAATTGGCAAACTATGGTATCATTGGAAAGGTCTCTTTGTTGGGACTTGAACGCTGCAATCCGTTTTTAGATAGTTCTTTTTGTTGTCGAGTTATTCGCGTTTAAAGTTAACCACATCTAACCTCAACGTAAAATGTGGATATTTAAAAAGTGTCAGAAATTGGCAAACTATGGTATCATTGGAAAGATCTCTTTGTGGGGAGTTGAACGCTGCAATCCGTTTTTTGATAGCTCTTTTTGTTGGCGAGTTATTCCGTTCTTAGATAAGTCCCCGTAACCGCGACCCAAAATGTTGATTTTTCAAAAGTGTCTGAAATAGGCAAACTATAGTATCATTAGAAAGGTCTCTTTGTGGGGAGTTGAATGCAGCAATCCGTTTTCGGATTGCTCTTGTTGTTGTCGAGTTATTTGCGTTTAAAGTTAACCACATCTAACCTCAACGTTAAATGTTGATTTTTAAAAAGTGTCAGAAATTGGCAAACTATGGTATCATTTGAAAGGTCTCTTTGTGGGGGGTTAAACACTACATTCCGTTTTTTGATAGCTCTTTTTGTTGGCGAGTTATTCCCGTTCTTAGCTAAGTCCCCCAAACCGCGACCCAAAATGTTGATTTTTAACAAGTGTCAGAAATTGGCAAACTATGGTATCATTGGAAAGGTCTCTTTGTCGGGAGTTGAATGCTGCAATCCGTTTTTAAATAGCTCTTTTTGTTGCCGAGTTATTTGCGTTTAAAGTTAAGCACCGATTACAGTAACCCAAAATGTGGATATTTTTAAAGTGTCTGAAATAGGCAAACTATGGTATCATTGGAAAGGTCTCTTGGTGGGGAGTTGAACACTACAATCCTTTTTTTGATAGTTCTTTTTGTTGTCGAGTTATTCGCGTTTAAAGTTAACCACATCTAACCTCAACGTAAAATGTGGATATTTAAAAGTGTCAGAAATTGGCAAACTATGGTATCATTGGAAAGATCTCTTTATGGGGAGTTGAACGCTGCAATCCGTTTTGTTGTTGCTCTTTTTGTTGGCGAGTTATTCCCGTTCTTAGCTAAGTCCCCCTAACCGCGACCCAAATGTTGATTTTTCAAAAGTGTCCGAAATAGGCAAACTATGGTATCATTAGAAAGGTCTCTTTGTGGGGAGTTAAACACTACAATCCTTTTTTTTGATACCTCTTGTTGTTGTCGAGTTATTCGCGTTTAAAGTTAACCACATCTAACCACAACGTAAAATGTTGATTTTTAAAAAAAGTGTCAGAAATTGGCAAACTATGGTATCATTGGAAAGTTCTCTTTGTGGGGAGTTAAACACTACAATCCGTTTTGTTGTTGCTCTTGTTGTTGGCGAGTTATTCCCGTTCTTAGCTAAGTCCCCATAACCGCGACCCAAAATGTTAATTTTTAAAAAGTGTCAGAAATTGGCAAACTATGGTATCATTGGAAAGGCCTCTTTGTGGGGAGTTGAACGCTGCAATCCATTTTTAGATAGCTCTTTTTGTTGCCGAGTTATTCGCGTTTAAAGTTAAGCACCGATTACAATAACCCAAAATGTGGATTTTTTTAAAGTGTCTGAAATAGGCAAACTATGGTATCATTGGAAAGGTCTCTTTGTGGGGAGTTAAACACTACAATCCGTTTTTTGATAGCTCTTGTTGTTGCCGAGTTATTCCCGTTCTTAGCTAAGTCCCCCTAACCGCGACCCAAAATGTTAATTTTTAAAAAGTGTCAGAAATTGGCAAACTATGGTATCATTAGAAAGGTCTCTTTGTGGGGAGTTGAACGCTGCAATCCATTTTTAGATAGCTCTATTGTTGCCGAGTTATTCGCGTTTAAAGTTAAGCACCGATTACAATAACCCAAAATGTGGATTTTTTAAAGTGTCTGAAATAGGCAAACTATGGTATCATTGGAAAGGTCTCTTGGTGGGGAGTTGAACACTACAATCCTTTTTTTGATAGTTCTTTTTGTTGTCGAGTTATTTGCGTTTAAAGTTAACCACATCTAACCTCAACGTAAAATGTGGATTTTTAAAAAGTGTAAGAAATTGGCAAACTATGGTATCATTGGAAAGGTCTCTTTGTGTGGAGTTGAACGCTGCAATCCGTTTTTAGATAGTTATTTTTGTTGTCGAGTTATTCGCGTTTAAAGTTAACCACATCTAACCTCAACGTAAAATGTGGATATTTAAAAAGTGTCAGAAATTGGCAAACTATGGTATCATTGGAAAGGTCTCTTTGTGGGGGGTTAAACACTACAATCCGTTTTTAGATAGCTCTTGTTGTTGGCGAGTTATTCCCGTTCTTAGCTAAGTCCCCCAAACCGCGACCCAAAATGTTGATTTTTAAAAAGTGTCAGAAATTGGCAAACTATGGTATCATTGGAAAGGTCTCTTGGTGGGGAGTTGAACACTACAATCGTTTTTTTGATAGTTCTTTTTGTTGTCGAGTTATTTGCGTTTAAAGTTAACCACATCTAACCTCAACGTAAAATGTGGATTTTTAAAAAGTGTAAGAAATTGGCAAACTATGGTATCATTGGAAAGGTCTCTTTGTGGGGAGTTGAACGCTGCAATCCGTTTTTAGATAGTTCTTTTTGTTGTCGAGTTATTCGCGTTTAAAGTTAACCACATCTAACCTCAACGTTAAATGTTGATTTTTAAAAAGTGTCAGAAATTGGCAAACTATGGTATCATTGGAAAGGTCTCTTTGTGGGGGGTTAAACACTACATTCCGTTTTTTGATAGCTCTTTTTGTTGGCGAGTTATTCCCGTTCTTAGCTAAGTCCCCCAAACCGCGACCCAAAATGTTGATTTTTAAAAAGTGTCAGAAATTGGCAAACTATGGTATCATTGGAAAGGCCTCTTTGTGGGGAGTTGAACGCTGCAGTCCATTTTTAGATAGCTCTATTGTTGCCGAGTTATTCGCGTTTAAAGTTAAGCACCGATTACAATAACCCAAAATGTGGATTTTTTTAAAGTGTCTGAAATAGGCAAACTATGGTATCATTGGAAAGGTCTCTTGGTGGGGAGTTGAACACTACAATCCTTTTTTTGATAGTTCTTTTTGTTGTCGAGTTATTTGCGTTTAAAGTTAACCACATCTAACCTCAACGTAAAATGTGGATTTTTAAAAAGTGTAAGAAATTGGCAAACTATGGTATCATTGGAAAGGTCTCTTTGTGGAGAGTTGAACGCTGCAATCCGTTTTTAGATAGTTCTTTTTGTTGTCGAGTTATTCGCGTTTAAAGTTAACCACATCTAACCTCAACGTAAAATGTGGATATTTAAAAAGTGTAAGAAATTGGCAAACTATGGTATCATTGGAAAGGTCTCTTTGTGGGGAGTTGAATGCTGCAATCCGTTTTTATATAGCTCTTCTTGTTGTCGAGTTATTCGCGTTTAAAGTTAACCACGTCTAACCTCAACGTAAAATGTTGATTTTTAAAAAGTGTCAGAAATTGGCAAACTATGGTATCATTGTAAAGGTCTCTTGGTGGGGAGTTAAACACTACAATCCGTTTTGTTGTTGCTCTTGTTGTTGGCGAGTTATTCCCGTTCTTAGCTAAGTCCCCCTAACCGCGACCCAAAATCTTGATTTTTAAAAAGTGTCAGAAATTGGCAAACTTTGGTATCAATGGAAAGGTCTTTTTGTGGGGAGTTGAACGCTGCAATCCGTTTTTTGATAGTTCTTTTTGTTGGCGAGTTATTCCCGTTCTTAGCTAAGTCCCCCTAACCGCGACCCAAAATGTTAATTTTTAAAAAGTGTCAGAAATTGGCAAACTATGGTATCATTGGAAAGGTCTCTTTGTGGGGAGTTGAACACTGCAATCCGTTTTTTGATAGTTCTTTTTGTTGGCGAGTTATTCCCGTTCTTAGCTAAGTCCCCCTAACCGCGACCCAAAATGTTAATTTTTAAAAAGTGTCAGAAATTGGCAAACTATGGTATCATTGGAAAGGTCTCTTTGTGGGGAGTTAAACACTACAATCCGTTTTTTGATAGCTCTTTTACGTTGAGGTTAGATGTGGTTAACTTTAAACGCGAATAACTCGACAACAAAAAGAGCAATCCGAAAACGGATTCCAGCATTCAACTGCCCACAAAGAGACATTTCTAATGATACCATAGTTTGCCTATTTCGGACACTTTTGAAAAATCAACATTTTGGGTCGCGGTTAGGGGACTTAGCTAAGAACGGAAATAACTCGCCAACAACAAGAGCTATCAAGAAACGGATTGCAGCGTTCAACTCCCCACAAAGAGACCTTTCCAATGATACCATAGTTTGCCAATTTCGAACACTTTTGAAAAATCAACATTTTGGGCCGCGGTTAGGGGGACTTAGCTAAGAACGGGAATAACTCGCCAACAACAAGAGCTATCAAAAAACGGATTGTAGTGTTTAACTCCCCACAAAGAGACCTTTCCAATGATACCATAGTTTGCCAATTTCTGACACTTTTTAAAAATCAACATTTTACGTTGAGGTTAGATGTGGTTAACTTTAAACGCGAATAACTCGGCAACAAAAAGAGCTATCTAAAAACGGATTGCAGCATTCAACTCCCCACAAAGAGACCTTTCTAATGATACCATAGTTTGCCTATTTCGGACACTTTTGAAAAATCAACATTTTGGGTCGCGGTTAGGGGGACTTAGCTAAGAACGGGAATAACTCGCTAACAACAAGAGCTATCAAAAAACGGATTGCAGCGTTCAACTCCCCACAAAGAGACCTTTCCAATGATACCATAGTTTGCCAATTTCGAACACTTTTGAAAAATCAACATTTTGGGTCGCGGTTAGGGGGACTTAGCTAAGAACGGGAATAACTCGCCAACAACAAGAGCTATCAAAAAACGGATTGCAGCGTTCAACTCCCCACCAAGAGACCTTTCCAATGATACCATAGTTTGCCTATTTCAGACACTTTTAAAAAAATCCACATTTTGGGTTACTGTAATTGGTGCTTAACTTTAAACGCAGATAACTCGGCAAAAAAAGAGCTATCTAAAAACGGATTGCAGCGTTCAACTCCCCACAAAGAGACCTCTCCAATGATACCATAGTTTGCCAATTTTGAACACTTTTGAAAAATCAACATTTTGGGCCGCGGTTAGGGGGACTTAGCTAAGAACGGGAATAACTCGCCAACAACAAGAGCTATCAAAAAACGGATTCCAGCATTCAACTCCCCACAAAGAGACCTTTCTAATGATACCATAGTTTGCCTATTTCGGACACTTTTGAAAAATCAACATTTTGGGTCGCGGTTAGGGGACTTAGCTAAGAACGGGAATAACTCGCCAACAACAAGAGCTATCAAAAAACGGATTGCAGCGTTCAACTCCCCACAAAGAGACCTTTCCAATGATACCATAGTTTGCCTATTTCAGACACTTTTAAAAAAATCCACATTTTGGGTTACTGTAATCGGTGCTTAACTTTAAACGCGAATAACTCGGCAACAAAAAGAGCTATCTAAAAACGGATTGCAGCGTTCAACTCCCCACAAAGAGACCTTTCCAATGATACCATAGTTTGCCAATTTCGAACACTTTTGAAAAATCAACATTTTGGGCCGCGGTTAGGGGGACTTAGCTAAGAACGGGAATAACTCGCCAACAACAAGAGCGATCAAAAAACGGATTGTAGTGTTTAACTCCCCACAAAGAGACCTTTCCAATGATACCATAGTTTGCCAATTTCTGACACTTTTTAAAAATCAACATTTTACGTTGAGGTTAGATGTGGTTAACTTTATACGCGAATAACTCGACAACAAAAAGAGCTATCAAAAAACGGATAGCAGCGTTCAACTCCCCACAAAGAGACCTTTCCAATGATACCATAGTTTGCCAATTTCAAACACTTTTGAAAAATCAACATTTTGGGTCGCGGTTAGGGGGACTTAGCTAAGAACGGGAATAACTCGCTAACAACAAGAGCTATCAAAAAACGGATTGCAGCGTTCAACTCCCCACAAAGAGACCTTTCCAATGATACCATAGTTTGCCTATTTCAGACACTTTTAAAAAATCCACATTTGGGGTTACTGTAATCGGTGCTTAACTTTAAACGCGAATAACTCGGCAACAAAAAGAGCTATCTAAAAACGGATTGCAGCGTTCAACTCCCCACAAAGAGACCTTTCCAATGATACCATAGTTTGCCAATTTCGAACACTTTTCAAAAATCAACATTTTGGGCCGCGGTTAGGGGGACTTAGCTAAGAACGGGAATAACTCGCCAACAACAAGAGCTATCAAAAAACGGATTGTAGTGTTTAACTCCCCACAAAGAGACCTTTCCAATGATACCATAGTTTGCCAATTTCTGACACTTTTTAAAAATCAACATTTTACGTTGAGGTTAGATGTGGTTAACTTTAAACGCGAATAACTCGACAACAAAAAGAGCAATCCGAAAACGGATTCCAGCATTCAACTCCCCACAAAGAGACCTTTCTAATGATACCATAGTTTGCCTATTTCGGACACTTTTGAAAAATCAACATTTTGGGTCGCGGTTAGGGGGACTTAGCTAAGAACGGGAATAACTCGCCAACAACAAGAGCTATCAAAAAACGGATTGTAGTGTTTAACTCCCCACAAAGAGACCTTTCCAATGATACCATAGTTTGCCAATTTCTGACACTTTTTAAAAATCAACATTTTACGTTGAGGTTAGATGTGGTTAACTTTAAACGCAAATAACTCGGCAACAAAAGAGCTATCTAAAAACGGATTGCAGCATTCAACTCCCCACAAAGAGACCTTTCTAATGATACCATAGTTTGCCTATTTCGGACACTTTTGAAAAATCAACATTTTGGGTCGCGGTTAGGGGGACTTAGCTAGGAACGGGAATAACTCGCCAACAACAAGAGCTATCAAAAAACGGATTCCAGCATTCAACTCCCCACAAAGAGACCTTTCTAATGATACCATAGTTTGCCTATTTCGGACACTTTTGAAAAATCAACATTTTGGGTCGCGGTTAGGGGGACTTAGCAAAGAACGGGAATAACTCGCCAACAACAAGAGCTATCAAAAAACGGATTGCAGCGTTCAACTCCCCACAAAGAGACCTTTCTAATGATACCATAGTTTGCCTATTTCGGACACTTTTGAAAAATCAACATTTTGGGTCGCGGTTAGGGGGACTTAGCTAGGAACGGGAATAACTCGCTAACAACAAGAGCTATCAAAAAACGGATTGCAGCGTTCAACTCCCCACAAAGAGACCTTTCCAATGATACCATAGTTTGCCAATTTCGAACACTTTTGAAAAACAACATTTTGGGTCGCGGTTAGGGGGACTTAGCTAAGAACGGGAATAACTCGCCAACAACAAGAGCTATCAAAAAACGGATTGTAGTGTTTAACTCCCCACAAAGAGACCTTTCTAATGATACCATAGTTTGCCTATTTCGGACACTTTTGAAAAATCAACATTTTGGGTCGCGGTTAGGGGGACTTAGCTAAGAACGGGAATAACTCGCCAACAACAAGAGCTATCAAAAAACGGATTGCAGCGTTCAACTCCCCACAAAGAGACCTTTCCAATGATACCATAGTTTGCCAATTTCTGACACTTTTTAAAAATCAACATTTTACGTTGAGGTTAGATGTGGTTAACTTTATACGCGAATAACTCGACAACAAAAAGAGCAATCCGAAAACGGATTCCAGCATTCAACTCCCCACAAAGAGACCTTTCTAATGATACCATAGTTTGCCTATTTCGGACACTTTTGAAAAATCAACATTTTGGGCCGCGGTTAGGGGGACTTAGCTAAGAACGGGAATAACTCGCCAACAACAAGAGCTATCAAAAACGGATTGCAGCGTTCAACTCCCAACAAAGAGACCTTTCCAATGATACCATAGTTTGCCAATTTTGGACACTTTTGAAAAATCAACATTTTGGGTCGCGGTTAGGGGGACTTAGCTAAGAACGGGAATAACTCGCCAACAACAAGAGCTATCAAAAAACGGATTGCAGCGTTCAATTCCCCACAAAGAGACCTTTCCAATGATACCATAGTTTGCCAATTTCTGACACTTTTTAAAAATCAACATTTTACGTTGAGGTTAGATGTGGTTAACTTTATACGCGAATAACTCGACAACAAAAAGAGCAATCCGAAAACGGATTCCAGCATTCAACTCCCCACAAAGAGACCTTTCTAATGATACCATAGGTTGCCTATTTCGGACACTTTTGAAAAATCAACATTTTGGGTCGCGGTTAGGGGGACTTAGCTAAGAACGGGAATAACTCGCCAACAACAAGAGCTATCAAAAAACGGATTGCAGCGTTCAACTCCCCACAAAGAGACCTTTCCAATGATACCATAGTTTGCCAATTTCTGACACTTTTTAAAAATCAACATTTTACGTTGAGGTTAGATGTGGTTAACTTTATACGCGAATAACTCGACAACAAAAAGAGCAATCCGAAAACGGATTCCAGCATTCAACTCCCCACAAAGAGACCTTTCTAATGATACCATAGTTTGCCTATTTCGGACACTTTTGAAAAATCAACATTTTGGGTCGCGGTTAGGGGGACTTAGCTAAGAACGGGAATAACTCGCCAACAACAAGAGCTATCAAAAAACGGATTGCAGCGTTCAACTCCCCACAAAGAGACCTTTCCAATGATACCATAGTTTGCCTATTTCAGACACTTTTAAAAAAATCCACATATTGGGTTACTGTAATCGGTGCTTAACTTTAAACGCGAATAACTCGGCAACAAAAAGAGCTATCTAAAAACGGATTGCAGCGTTCAACTCCCCACAAAGAGACCTTTCCAATGATACCATAGTTTGCCAATTTCGAACACTTTTGAAAAATCAACATTTTGGGTCGCGGTTAGGGGGACTTAGCTAAGAACGGGAATAACTCGCCAACAACAAGAGCTATCAAAAAACGGATTGCAGCGTTCAACTCCCCACAAAGAGACCTTTCCAATGATACCATAGTTTGCCTATTTCAGACACTTTTAAAAAAATCCACATTTTTGGTTACTGTAATCGGTGCTTAACTTTAAACGCGAATAACTCGGCAACAAAAGGAGCTATCTAAAAACGGATTGCAGCGTTCAACTCCCCACAAAGAGACCTTTCCAATGTTACCATAGTTTGCCAATTTCGAACAATTTTGAAAAATCAACATTTTGGGCCGCGGTTAGGGGGACTTAGCTAAGAACGGGAATAACTCGCCAACAACAAGAGCTATCAAAAACGGATTGTAGTGTTTAACTCCCCACAAAGAGACCTTTCTAATGATACCATAGTTTGCCTATTTCGGACACTTTTGAAAAATCAACATTTTGGGTCGCGGTTAGGGGGACTTAGCTAAGAACGGGAATAACTCGCCAACAACAAGAGCTATCAAAAACGGATTGCAGCGTTCAACTCCCCACAAAGAGACCTTTCCAATGATACCATAGTTTGCCTATTTCAGACACTTTTAAAACAAGTAAAGGTGTCTAAAAAAGACACCTATAGGCGACGCATTTTAATGTTACTAACCCGCCCCGGGGTGTATATGGTGAGCGTGAGGGGGGGGGGGGTCTGGTTTGTGCGGGGTTGGTTCCTTAGGGGGGGGGGGGCAAAAGTGGCCTTAAGGAGGGGCGATAATATTCTGAACTTCTGATACTATTACACAGACAATTTTCTTATTATGACATTATCTTTGGGAGGTCATAGTCCGAATTGTCAGTCGATCGATCCTTCAATCGATTGCAACACGTGCAAACAAGATCTAAAACAGTACACGTACAAAACTTTAAGACTTGTATCAAGAACTTCCCATTACAATAATAGAGAGATTTAAAGCATTAGAAATTAAGGACTTAAATTGCTACTGCAACTGACGGCTTCAATCTATATATGGCCTCATTCGGTCATTATTGACCATGGCAAAATCCTAATTGATATCAGCCCTACAGCGTCGACTGTGGCTAAACAGTCCTATACGAGCATTACATTCTCTGCCACATAGGGTACACCTGTAAGCTGACTAAGGTCTGTTGTAGAGTTCTTTTCGCAGGATCCGCTTTTCTTCTGCCATACACATCAGTCTGGTTTCTCCTGATTTTTCATTATACCCCCTTCACATTAGGCGCGATTCGATCGGACGACGAGTCTGCGAGCTCTAATTTACGAGGAGGCATGACCCTGCTGCCGACGAAGAAATGGCTGAGTTCCCCCGTCCCGTCAGGGTCATGCCTCCTCGTATTTAGAGCTCGCAGACTCATCGTCCGATCGAATCGCGCCTAATGTGAAGGGGGTATAAAGAAGATAACGTTAACCATAACAATAATGTAGAAAACTATGTGACATTATCTGACTGGTTCGGTCCATAAGAAGACGGATTATAGGATGCACAATATACAAGGTAATTACGTCCATAATCTTCTGTCTTTCCTCAATATAAACGAGGGACATGATAATAAAAAGTGTAGATCATCTTCAACAGTATGTTTGTACATAGTATTATTAGTACAGAGAAAAATATGGTTAATGTAGTTCTGAGCCTTCGTAGTTTTCAGGTCACGCTTCCGCATACCAAATGCATGCCAGATGGTACACCCTTGGGAAGGAGGCCCAGAGATCACGCCCCCCCCCCCCCAAACCCTGAAACACCTGCTTTCCCCCTAGAGCTAAAATCGAACAGTCACGAGCCACCTCAAGTCCTGGTAAATAACTAGAAGTGGCTTACGATGCACGTGAGGACAAAGCCGAAAACAAATGTCTACATGAACAACAGCGGGTGGAACCAACAGGATCTACGTTTGATGATTTGATACCACCTGCAGCCAGACAGAACCTGGCTGACACATATGTTACATGTACTATGCAGTCTATACTATCCAAGTATGCACAATTGTGTACATAAGCCTAACCATGTCTTACTCCACATATAGGGTAATTACAGACGGAAGCATGCGCTATACTACATCATATTTCATACATCATACATCATTGGCAGCGTCTTGGGCAGTTCAAACTTGGCGCTCTACCAATTACTCATAGCTGTGCTCCCTAGTCATTGGTCAATGCTACATTCAAATGAACTTCCATATATGGTGTAGTCACGTGTTCTATTCCTAACATAGCCCAGTTACCTAGTAACATAAACATCTGGTACAAATACTCTATACGCCTTTTATCTTATTTGTCTCAGTCTCTTCTTCCAGCGTCCAGCAAAGTAAAAAAAAATAGACTGGACATATTTTTTGAACGTGTTCGCCTTTTTCTTAGGCATTTTGGCATCAACAAAACTGGTACCTGTGAACTTGCTAATAAGGCTACCTAAGAATGATCATGAATGTCTTATGTTACGGTCACATTTCCAAACCGGAAGTTACCGGAATAATAAAAATAAAGCTACATTTATGAAGGATAGACATCCAAATTAACAATATTCAAATACAATCCAATAGAGATTGAATTGTATTCGAAAAAGTAAAGCTGTTTATGGTCGTTTATCTGTTCACAGATTATGGCCACTACTTATTTTCTTTGCATTTTGTGTGTTTTTAGGCCCTCTACATACTTCTAATTTGTTCACGAGAGCTGCCCAATCGGACCCCGGTTTGGAACTGTTACAATAAAACTACCCCAGCTTAGAGGAGCGAAAGTTGCCTGGTCGGTTCCCGTTTGGAAATGTGACCGTAACATTACCCTTATTTTTGAGGAGCTGTTGAAGATCTTGTTTGAGAGATCTATTAATTCTTTTGGCAAATCTTTTATTGAATATTGTGTTGACCCTTTCACCTCACCTAGTATTGGGCCACAGAAAGTAGCTATTGTGGATGACATCAGCGCGAATAATCCTTGCTCTCAGAAAATTGTAAAGAGAAAATATCAAAATGAGAAAATATGCCTTGTACTAGCCTTGATTGTACTAGTAGAAGTGACACTACTGTGGTAGCAAGGAGTATAGTTGTTGAAGTGAAAATAGTTCGGAGGTTGTGGAGGTAATAGAGCGAAGTTTCCAACTTGCTTCGAACAAGAATAAAAGACATGTTAGCTCAAAATGATACATGACCATGTTTTGCACTACCATTGTTGTTACAACGTTTATGATGTCCATGTTTTGAAAATTTAGGCATCTTGTTTTTATAGTCACGTTGTTTTTTCACCTTATTGTATAAAATTTGGAGTCTGCAGCGGATGTCATCCATATAATTTACATGCTGTGGCCTTTTGGGTGTCGCCTGTACCATGCGGTGACATGCCGCCCCGGTAACTAAGACCACATGTACAGGAGTAGGGAGACAGAGACGTGGCAGTTAGGAAGGAGCACAGCTACAGCAGCTAGCAAGACGCGCCTTGGACGGTTCACAGAGGGCTGGAGAACAGACCAAAATTGATCTTTCACAAGAAGGACGGATAAAGAGCGAGTGAACTGTAGTCTGGATGCCAGACTGTTTCCATGGCCTGCACAGGCAAACTCCTCGGCACTAGGGCCAGCATGCCCCAAAGGAAGGCCTCATGATTAAAATTTCATTGGGGGTATCTTTGTCCTGGAGCTGGGCTGTGTAGGCCCTAGAAACAAACATTCTGACGTCGAGGCTAATGGAACTGAGGTCCGTAGCGGGCAGGCCTGGTAGCAGGCTGATGACGAGCCGTTAACTGGCAACGAGCAGTGACCAGCGACCCGGGAAGAGGAAAGAACACATTACCCTGGTATCCAGAGAACAGCGCTCGCGGCTACGGTTCTTTCCCGGGCCGCTAGCAACATAGCCCCGTAAACCGACTTTAGCCGGCCCGGGGAGATACGCCACCGCTTAGCCGGCTAAGTTGTACTCTGATCGTAAACTTCCTTAGCCGGCTAAGTTGTACTCTAATATCCAGGGTAAGAACATATAGAACTTTGAGGCCCGACCCCAGACTCCGAGGCCGCTGGTCCGGAAATCTCGGACGATGCAGAGGGGCAAAACGGCCACGCGGCACTTAGGTCCGAGCGGGAAAGAGATTTGGAGACTGTTTGACTGAGGAAAGGTGGGTGGGCTCCACTTTTATAGGCTGATCCTGTTCGGGACGCCGGTTTTGTTCTCTTGTTTACTTAGATCTACTCTGCTTTGTTGTAGTCTTCCATTTTGTCGACAGCTAGAGTTTTTATTATTATTCTTCAGAGTGGACAATGGTTCATCCCATTTGAAAAGGTCTTGAAAACAGATCTGGGTTTATACGTTTAGCATGTAGATCTATAGTCATAGAGTATAAAGTACAGTGTAAATTCTGTACAGTCTATATTCCTGCCAAAATGTATTCTCCACATTGTTCTTCGTGACCTAAATACCCAGCTAGTAGTCAGCATTAAGTTATTTTTGTCACGTGCAACAAAAGGAACCTTTCAGCAAAGCGGATTTCTGGGAAACTAAGGCATCAACCAGGGTAAATTGATGCCATATGTGCCACAGGGCAACGTACATATTGGCCGTTCCAAAACAATAACTATTGAGGGTGGGTTAAAGAAGTCGAATTTGACAATCTGGGGGTCAAACAAACCCTGGATTTGGATTTTTACAGGCGGATTTGGGTTTCTCTACAATGACGTAAAGAAAATCAGGATTTGGACTTAAAGCTACAGTACTGTAAGTTCAAGGTACTTGTATGAGCATTGCATGAACTAAAAGGGGGCAGACGCACTGGACACCTGGATTAAATCAAATGGGGGTTGACCAAGTAGGGTCGGAAGTCATCGCTAGGCAGAGGTGCCAAAAATAGACAGGGGGCTGGGCCTGCTGTTGCTAGGTGATGATGCAATACCCCTAGTATCTGACTAATTTGGGGGCGGAAAAATAAATCCTGGAACAGCGCCTTCATTTGAACTCCAGCTGAGCTGGCTGTCCTGATACCCATTCTCACCCCCTTGCAGAATAATCTTGTTCTTTTACCTCAATCAAGTTTCACAAAACAAATAAACTTTTTCGTTTTGAAAAGAGTCTGAAATAGAAAAACTCTGGTACCATTGGAAAGCTCTCTTAGTAGGTAGTTGAACGGTGACATCCGTTTGAAGATTGAGTGCGTTGTTGGTGGGTTATGAGTGTAACCACGGCTAAGTACCACCTAAAATAAAGACTCTTGAAGACTTTCTTTAAAATGTCTAAAATAGCCAAGCCATTGTATCATTGGAAAGTTCTCTTGGTTTGGAGTTGAACAGTGAAAATCGTTTTCAGATTGAGTGCGTTGTTATCGGGTTATAAGTGTTTAAAATTCCTCCCCTGTTATCTGTACCTGCCATCGCCTCCCACTGAGTTTTTCCTGTTATGATTCTAAAGTTGCCTCATTTGCATTCTTCAGTATTTTTCTTAGCCATTCTCTTCAAATTGTTCCCAATTGAAGGCTTGTTTTGTTCACCTTTTTTTCAATTGCTTCAATCGCGAGTTGGCTTCACATTGGTGTATTTTTAGCCCCGGCCAGAAATGTTCCAGTCAACATGACGACGACCTTGACTGTTTCAAAAGAAACATGGACTGGTTCGACTGACATGGACTTGCAAAATGGAGACAAATGGCCGGATGCTGAGGATTCGAGTAACTAATCGCCTCTGAGATTATGTATGAATTTCTCCTCAGGTGAGTATGCCCGTTGTGCTGCTCTGGTTTTAGTCGACTTACTTATATTTAGTTAAGTTAAGTAAAAGATTATGTTGAACGGGACGACAACGACCTTAGTAATCTGACAGGAAATTTGATAGGATTTATCCGTGGATTCTTGTGTCTGGCTCCCAGTCATTTGCTCTGCATATGTCCCCAGACTTGCGTCTAAGACTTCTGTGATGCCCACTCAACAGTCCTGTCATGTATATTGTTATGGTTTAAAGCATTGCGTGCGCGCGTGTGTGTGTGTGTGTGTTTTCTCCCTCGATCCATTTACAGGCCGACCATACTTAACAAGAGCAATGATGACGATGTTCACTTGGACTCCACAACACCGACACGCCACACACTGTGACTCATCTTTCTTTATTTGTGATATCTCAACATCAGCCCCTACAACATATCTTTAATAATAGCTGTGACGAGCACCCAAATAAACGTACAATGACGATGACAAAGTTATGGGTGACTTTGGAATAAACCATTAGTGTCAGTATCAGTATATTCGTATAGTATATGAAACGGGCGATGTCATTTTTGTGTTCTCTCTCGATCCCAACAGACTAACTATACAGGACAAGAGCGACAACGACGAGTACCTGACACCCGTACCTGTGTCCATCAGGACGAAACAGTTCCGTCACAAAGTCAGTCGAGTCCTTCTACTGCAAGTCAATGAGACGAGCTGTATCGCTGAAGGGACCGGAATAGACGTCTGTGCACCTTATAAAGTCGGGAAGGAGCTACACATCACCCAGAACCGCACCGTCCACAGAAGGAAGGCAACGAGAGGGCCTAAGGAATGCCAGAACAGTAGCAGATCTGGAGCAGCAAATCGATTGCACTGCCACAACCACAGAAAACCTAAAACTAGTTAGACAATTCACGGGCTGGTTTTGGCTGATTTATACCATGAATATGTATATATAATGTGTATATATTATAGTAGTGGATTTTATATGTACAACAAAGAACCGTACATAAGTTTACCACAGCGACGACGGACCTAATCAAACCGGAGGTGTATGTACTAATGAAGAAAACCAACATAAGAATATGCAGAAGCGGCCATCGCTGGGAGAAGCCAGAATATACATTTGTGCGGCTTGAAAATTCTGAACAGAGGGAGCCACACAACACCCAGAACAGCGCCATCTACAGAGGCCAGTAGCAGAGCCAAGACGTACAGCCGATAGATTGCGATCATACTTGTACATGTATAGATAACCTGACATGACACCAGTTATAGAATTCACGGATTGACTGATTGATCGACTGTTTATATCACGAATATGTATTTTAGTGTATACATTTTAGTGGTTGATTTTATATGTATATGAATGGACCGTAGATGAAATAACCGTTGTTTTGTGGTGTGACAAGACCTGTCTGTTTGATACGCCAAAATGTGACCACGAGATATAATGTATTTGTATGACAGAGAGTCAGAGAGTATAGTTTAGAAGAGAAAGAGAGATCCGCAGCTAAGACCGAGGTTAGCGGGTCAGCATTACTAGTATATAGTAACGTCAAACCATCTTAACAGTCACCCGTGCCCAGTGTACGGAAAACCTTGTCTCTGCGTCCTTCCTTTGTTCTAGCTATGCTAGTCTTCAAAGCAGAATCTAAACAACTTGAAACCCATTGGTTTCATGGCTTGTTTGAAACATGTGACTTATTAACTTTTCAAAATCAGGCTTTACGTAACCTGTATCTATATAGCCAGTATAACCGTCCTTCGGCGTAACACACCAGCTTCAAATCAAATCAAATCAATTCCCAACGACAACCACCTGAAAGCAGAACATTTCATATTTCATAAAAAGATATCGACAAAAATCAGTGACACATTGGTCTTCATTATTTTTTTTGACCTCGCGAAGCAAATCATCCCACCTTATAAAAGCATAGCTCAAAAGATATTGGCAAAAGTTGTGCTATATTGGTCTTGTCTTCTTTAAAACATCTTATTTTTCTACCACTCAAAATCAGGCTCCCTATGACTCCGAACGATAACCACTTGACAGCATTTCATTCCATATTGTAAAAAGCACCTGTCAGGCTTATAGAAGAAATAAAGGCAAAAAGCTGGGACATATTGGTCTCCATTGCAAATTCATAAAGCATGCGAAACATCGTAATAATCTGTGTGTACGGCTTATGATATGCAAGGAGTGCAGTTATTCCCGGCTATATGAAAAGACCGCTCCCTTAAACCATTAATCCTGACGCAAAGAATGCCTCAACAAAGAAAAAGAACAGCTAGAATAGCCCTCAATTACCACTGTATGAACTATACGCTTGACGTTTAGCCAAAATCAATTCCCAAGGGAATGCATTCGTGCAATTTTCTAAATTCTTTCAAAGTGATCGTAATACTGTAGAAAATGCCTCCGCCCCTGAGGCGTCGCCAAAAATCCACATATTGGGTTACTGTCATCGGTGCTTAACTTTAAATGCGAATAACTCGGCAACAAAAAGAGCTATCTAAAAACGGATTGCAGCGTTCAACTCCCCACAAAGAGACCTTTCCAATGATACCATAGTTTGCCAATTTCTGACACTTTTTAAAAATCAACATTTTGGGCCGCGGTTAGGGGGACTTAGCTAAGAACGGGAATAACTCGCCAACAACAAGAGCTATCAAAAAACGGATTGTAGTGTTTAACTCCCCACAAAGAGACCTTTCCAATGATACCATAGTTTGCCAATTTCTGACACTTTTTAAAAATCAACATTTTACGTTGAGGTTAGATGTGGTTAACTTTATACGCGAATAACTCGACAACAAAAAAGCAATCCGAAAACGGATTCCAGCATTCAACTCCCCACAAAGAGACCTTTCTAATGATACCATAGTTTGCCTATTTCGGACACTTTTGAAAAATCAACATTTTGGGTCGCGGTTAGGGGGACTTAGCTAAGAACGGGAATAACTCGCCAACAACAAGAGCTATCAAAAAACGGATTGCAGCGTTCAACTCCCCACAAAGAGACCTTTCCAATGATACCATAGTTTGCCAATTTCTGACACTTTTTAAAAATCAACATTTTACGTTGAGGTTAGATGTGGTTAACTTTATACGCGAATAACTCGACAACAAAAGAGCAATCCGAAAACGGATTCCAGCATTCAACTCCCCACAAAGAGACCTTTCTAATGATACCATAGTTTGCCTATTTCGGACACTTTTGAAAAATCAACATTTTGGGTCGCGGTTAGGGGGACTTAGCTAAGAACGGGAATAACTCGCCAACAACAAGAGCTATCAAAAAACGGATTGCAGCGTTCAACTCCCCACAAAGAGACCTTTCCAATGATACCATAGTTTGCCAATTTCTGACACTTTTAAAAATCAACATTTTGGGTCGCGGTTAGGGGGACTTAGCTAAGAACGGGAATAACTCGCCAACAACAAGAGCTATCAAAAAACGGATTGTAGTGTTAACTCCCCACAAAGAGACCTTTCCAATGATACCATAGTTTGCCAATTTCTGACACTTTTAAAAATCAACATTTTACGTTGAGGTTAGATGTGGTTAACTTTATACGCGAATAACTCGACAACAAAAAGAGCTATCCGAAAACGGATTCCAGCATTCAACTCCCCACAAAGAGACCTTTCTAATGATACCATAGTTTGCCTATTTCGGACACTTTTGAAAAATCAACATTTTGGGTCGCGGTTAGGGGGACTTAGCTAAGAACGGGAATAACTCGCCAACAACAAGAGCTATCAAAAAACGGATTGCAGCGTTCAACTCCCCACAAAGAGACCTTTCCAATGATACCATAGTTTGCCAATTTCTGACACTTTTTAAAAATCAACATTTTACGTTGAGGTTAGATGTGGTTAACTTTATACGCGAATAACTCGACAACAAAAAGAGCTATCCGAAAACGGATTGCAGCATTCAACTCCCCACAAGAGACCTTTCCAATGATACCATAGTTTGCCTATTTCGGACACTTTTGAAAAATCAACATTTTGGGTCGCGGTTAGGGGGACTTAGCTAAGAACGGGAATAACTCGCCAACAACAAGAGCTATCAAAAAACGGATTGCAGCGTTCAACTCCCCACAAAGAGACCTTTCCAATGATACCATAGTTTGCCTATTTCGGACACTTTTTAAAAATCAACATTTTGGGTCGCGGTTAGGGGGACTTAGCTAAGAACGGGAATAACTCGCCAACAACAAGAGCTATCAAAAAACGGATTGCAGTGTTCAACTCCCCACAAAGAGACCTTTCCAATGATACCATAGTTTGCCAATTTCTGACACTTTTTAAAAATCAACATTTTACGTTGAGGTTAGATGTGGTTAACTTTATACGCGAATAACTCGACAACAAAAAGAGCTATCCGAAAACGGATTGCAGCATTCAACTCCCCACAAAGAGACCTTTCCAATGATACCATAGTTTGCCTATTTCGGACACTTTTAAAAATCAACATTTTGGGTCGCGGTTAGGGGGACTTAGCTAAGAACGGGAATAACTCGCCAACAACAAGAGCTATCAAAAAACGGATTGCAGCGTTCAACTCCCCACAAAGAGACCTTTCCAATGATACCATAGTTTGCCAATTTCTGACACTTTTTAAAAATCAACATTTTACGTTGAGGTTAGATGTGGTTAACTTTAAACGCGAATAACTCGACAACAAAAAGAGCTATCCGAAAACGGATTGCAGCATTCAACTCCCCACAAAGAGACCTTTCCAATGATACCATAGTTTGCCTATTTCGGACACTTTTGAAAAATCAACATTTTGGGTCGCGGTTAGGGGGACTTAGCTAAGAACGGGAATAACTCGCCAACAACAAGAGCTATCAAAAAACGGATTGCAGCGTTCAACTCCCCACAAAGAGACCTTTCCAATGATACCATAGTTTGCCTATTTCTGACACTTTTTAAAAATCAACATTTTAGTTGAGGTTAGATGTGGTTAACTTTAAACGCGAATAACTCGACAACAAAAAGAGCTATCCGAAAACGGATTGCAGCATTCAACTCCCCACAAAGAGACCTTTCCAATGATACCATAGTTTGCCTATTTCGGACACTTTTGAAAAATCAACATTTTGGGTCGCGGTTAGGGGGACTTAGCTAAGAACGGGAATAACTCGCCAACAACAAGAGCTATCAAAAAACGGATTGCAGCGTTCAACTCCCCACAAAGAGACCTTTCCAATGATACCATAGTTTGCCTATTTCGGACACTTTTGAAAAATCAACATTTTGGGTCGCGGTTAGGGGGACTTAGCTAAGAACGGAATAACTCGCCAACAACAAGAGCTATCAAAAAACGGATTGCAGTGTTCAACTCCCCACAAAGAGACCTTTCCAATGATACCATAGTTTGCCAATTTCTGACACTTTTTAAAAATCAACATTTTAGTTGAGGTAGATGTGGTTAACTTTAAACGCGAATAACTCGACAACAAAAAGAGCTATCCGAAAACGGATTGCAGCATTCAACTCCCCACAAAGAGACCTTTCCAATGATACCATAGTTTGCCTATTTCGGACACTTTTGAAAAATCAACATTTTGGGTCGCGGTTAGGGGGACTTAGCTAAGAACGGGAATAACTCGCCAACAACAAGAGCTATCAAAAAACGGATTGCAGCGTTCAACTCCCCACAAGAGACCTTTCCAATGATACCATAGTTTGCCAATTTCTGACACTTTTAAAAATCAACATTTTAGTTGAGGTTAGATGTGGTTAACTTTAAACGCGAATAACTCGACAACAAAAAGAGCTATCCGAAAACGGATTGCAGCATTCAACTCCCCACAAAGAGACCTTTCCAATGATACCATAGTTTGCCTATTTCGGACACTTTTGAAAAATCAACATTTTGGGTCGCGGTTAGGGGGACTTAGCTAAGAACGGAATAACTCGCCAACAACAAGAGCTATCAAAAAACGGATTGCAGCGTTCAACTCCCCACAAAGAGACCTTTCCAATGATACCATAGTTTGCCTATTTCGGACACTTTTGAAAAATCAACATTTTGGGTCGCGGTTAGGGGACTTAGCTAAGAACGGGAATAACTCGCCAACAACAAGAGCTATCAAAAACGGATTGCAGTGTTCAACTCCCCACAAAGAGACCTTTCCAATGATACCATAGTTTGCCTATTTCTGACACTTTTTAAAAATCAACATTTTAGTTGAGGTTAGATGTGGTTAACTTTAAACGCGAATAACTCGACAACAAAAAGAGCTATCCGAAAACGGATTGCAGCATTCAACTCCCCACAAAGAGACCTTTCCAATGATACCATAGTTTGCCTATTTCGGACACTTTTGAAAAATCAACATTTTGGGTCGCGGTTAGGGGGACTTAGCTAAGAACGGGAATAACTCGCCAACAACAAGAGCTATCAAAAAACGGATTGCAGCGTTCAACTCCCCACAAAGAGACCTTTCCAATGATACCATAGTTTGCCTATTTCGGACACTTTTTAAAAATCAACATTTTAGTTGAGGTTAGATGTGGTTAACTTTAAACGCGAATAACTCGACAACAAAAAGAGCTATCCGAAAACGGATTGCAGCATTCAACTCCCCACAAAGAGACCTTTCCAATGATACCATAGTTTGCCTATTTCGGACACTTTTGAAAAATCAACATTTTGGGTCGCGGTTAGGGGGACTTAGCTAAGAACGGGAATAACTCGCCAACAACAAGAGCTATCAAAAAACGGATTGCAGCGTTCAACTCCCCACAAAGAGACCTTTCCAATGATACCATAGTTTGCCTATTTCGGACACTTTTGAAAAATCAACATTTTGGGTCGCGGTTAGGGGGACTTAGCTAAAACGGGAATAACTCGCCAACAACAAGAGCTATCAAAAAACGGATTGCAGTGTTCAACTCCCCACAAAGAGACCTTTCCAATGATACCATAGTTTGCCTATTTCGGACACTTTTTAAAAATCAACATTTTGGTTGCGGTTATGTGGACTTACTTAAACGCGAATAACTCGACAACAAAAAGAGCTATCCGAAAACGGATTGCAGCATTCAACTCCCCACAAAGAGACCTTTCCAATGATACCATAGTTTGCCTATTTCGGACACTTTTGAAAAATCAACATTTTGGGTCGCGGTTAGGGGGACTTAGCTAAAACGGGAATAACTCGCCAACAACAAGAGCTATCAAAAAACGGATTGCAGCGTTCAACTCCCCACAAAGAGACCTTTCCAATGATACCATAGTTTGCCTATTTCGGACACTTTTGAAAAATCAACATTTTGGGTCGCGGTTAGGGGGACTTAGCTAAAACGGGAATAACTCGCCAACAACAAGAGCTATCAAAAAACGGATTGCAGTGTTCAACTCCCCACAAAGAGACCTTTCCAATGATACCATAGTTTGCCTATTTCGGACACTTTTTAAAAATCAACATTTTAGTTGAGGTTAGATGTGGTTAACTTTAAACGCGAATAACTCGACAACAAAAGAGCTATCCGAAAACGGATTGCAGCATTCAACTCCCCACAAAGAGACCTTTCCAATGATACCATAGTTTGCCTATTTCGGACACTTTTGAAAAATCAACATTTTGGGTCGCGGTTAGGGGGACTTAGCTAAAACGGGAATAACTCGCCAACAACAAGAGCTATCAAAAAACGGATTGCAGCGTTCAACTCCCCACAAAGAGACCTTTCCAATGATACCATAGTTTGCCTATTTCGGACACTTTTGAAAAATCAACATTTTGGGTCGCGGTTAGGGGGACTTAGCTAAGAACGGGAATAACTCGCCAACAACAAGAGCTATCAAAAAACGGATTGCAGTGTTCAACTCCCCACAAAGAGACCTTTCCAATGATACCATAGTTTGCCTATTTCGGACACTTTTTAAAAATCAACATTTTAGTTGAGGTTAGATGTGGTTAACTTTAAACGCGAATAACTCGACAACAAAAAGAGCTATCCGAAAACGGATTGCAGCATTCAACTCCCCACAAAGAGACCTTTCCAATGATACCATAGTTTGCCTATTTCGGACACTTTTTAAAAATCAACATTTTGGTCGCGGTTAGGGGGACTTAGCTAAGAACGGGAATAACTCGCCAACAACAAGAGCTATCAAAAAACGGATTGCAGCGTTCAACTCCCCACAAAGAGACCTTTCCAATGATACCATAGTTTGCCTATTTCGGACACTTTTTAAAAATCAACATTTTAGTTGAGGTTAGATGTGGTTAACTTTAAACGCGAATAACTCGACAACAAAAAGAGCTATCCGAAAACGGATTGCAGCATTCAACTCCCCACAAAGAGACCTTTCCAATGATACCATAGTTTGCCTATTTCGGACACTTTTTAAAAATCAACATTTTGGGTCGCGGTTAGGGGGACTTAGCTAAGAACGGGAATAACTCGCCAACAACAAGAGCTATCAAAAAACGGATTGCAGCGTTCAACTCCCCACAAAGAGACCTTTCCAATGATACCATAGTTTGCCTATTTCGGACACTTTTAAAAATCAACATTTTGGGTCGCGGTTAGGGGGACTTAGCTAAGAACGGGAATAACTCGCCAACAACAAGAGCTATCAAAAAACGGATTGCAGTGTTCAACTCCCCACAAAGAGACCTTTCCAATGATACCATAGTTTGCCTATTTCGGACACTTTTTAAAAATCAACATTTTAGGTTGAGGTTAGATGTGGTTAACTTTAAACGCGAATAACTCGACAACAAAAGAGCTATCCGAAAACGGATTGCAGCATTCAACTCCCCACAAAGAGACCTTTCCAATGATACCATAGTTTGCCTATTTCGGACACTTTTAAAAATCAACATTTTGGGTCGCGGTTAGGGGGACTTAGCTAAGAACGGGAATAACTCGCCAACAACAAGAGCTATCAAAAAACGGATTGCAGCGTTCAACTCCCCACAAAGAGACCTTTCCAATGATACCATAGTTTGCCTATTTCGGACACTTTTTAAAAATCAACATTTTAGGTTGAGGTTAGATGTGGTTAACTTTAAACGCGAATAACTCGACAACAAAAAGAGCTATCCGAAAACGGATTGCAGCATTCAACTCCCCACAAAGAGACCTTTCCAATGATACCATAGTTTGCCTATTTCGGACACTTTTAAAAATCAACATTTTGGTCGCGGTTAGGGGGACTTAGCTAAGAACGGGAATAACTCGCAACAACAAGAGCTATCAAAAAACGGATTGCAGCATTCAACTCCCCAAAGAGACCTTTCCAATGATACCATAGTTTGCCTATTTCGGACACTTTTTAAAAATCAACATTTTAGTTGAGGTTAGATGTGGTTAACTTTAAACGCGAATAACTCGACAACAAAAAGAGCTATCGAAAACGGATTGCAGCATTCAACTCCCCACAAGAGACCTTTCCAATGATACCATAGTTTGCCTATTTCGGACACTTTTAAAAATCAACATTTTGGGTCGCGGTTAGGGGGACTTAGCTAAAACGGGAATAACTCGCCAACAACAAGAGCTATCAAAAAACGGATTGCAGCATTCAACTCCCCACAAAGAGACCTTTCCAATGATACCATAGTTTGCCTATTTCGGACACTTTTTAAAAATCAACATTTTAGGTTGAGGTTAGGTGGTTAACTTTAAACGCGAATAACTCGACAACAAAAAGAGCTATCCGAAAACGGATTGCAGCATTCAACTCCCCACAAAGAGACCTTTCCAATGATACCATAGTTTGCCTATTTCGGACACTTTTAAAAATCAACATTTTGGGTCGCGGTTAGGGGGACTTAGCTAAAACGGGAATAACTCGCCAACAACAAGAGCTATCAAAAAACGGATTGCAGCATTCAACTCCCCACAAGAGACCTTTCCAAGATACCATAGTTTGCCTATTTCGGACACTTTTTAAAAATCAACATTTTGGTCGCGGTTAGGGGGACTTAGCTAAAACGGGAATAACTCGCCAACAACAAGAGCTATCCGAAAACGGATTGCAGCATTCAACTCCCCACAAAGAGACCTTTCCAATGATACCATAGTTTGCCTATTTCGGACACTTTTAAAAATCAACATTTTGGTCGCGGTTAGGGGGACTTAGCTAAAACGGAATAACTCGACAACAAAAAGAGCTATCCGAAAACGGATTGCAGCATTCAACTCCCCACCAAGAGACCTTTCCAATGATACCATAGTTTGCCTATTTCGGACACTTTTTAAAAATCAACATTTTGGTCGCGGTTAGGGGGACTTAGCTAAAACGGGAATAACTCGACAACAACAAGAGCTATCAAAAAACGGATTGCAGCATTCAACTCCCCACCAAGAGACCTTTCCAATGATACCATAGTTTGCCTATTTCGGACACTTTTTAAAAATCAACATTTTGGTCGCGGTTAGGGGGACTTAGCTTTAAACGGGAATAACTCGACAACAAAAAGAGCTATCGAAAACGGATTGCAGCATTCAACTCCCCACCAAGAGACCTTTCCAATGATACCATAGTTTGCCTATTTCGGACACTTTTTAAAAATCAACATTTTGGGTCGCGGTTAGGGGGACTTAGCTAAAACGGGAATAACTCGCCAACAACAAGAGCTATCAAAAAACGGATTGCAGCATTCAACTCCCCACCAAGAGACCTTTCCAATGATACCATAGTTTGCCTATTTCGGACACTTTTTAAAAATCAACATTTTAGGTTGCGGTTAGGTGGTTAACTTTAAACGGGAATAACTCGACAACAAAAAGAGCTATCCGAAAACGGATTGCAGCATTCAACTCCCCACCAAGAGACCTTTCCAATGATACCATAGTTTGCCTATTTCGGACACTTTTTAAAAATCAACATTTTGGTCGCGGTTAGGGGGACTTAGCTAAAACGGGAATAACTCGACAACAACAAGAGCTATCAAAAAACGGATTGCAGCATTCAACTCCCCACCAAGAGACCTTTCCAATGATACCATAGTTTGCCTATTTCGGACACTTTTTAAAAATCCACATTTTGGTCGCGGTTAGGGGGACTTAGCTAAAACGGAATAACTCGACAACAAAAAGAGCTATCCGAAAACGGATTGCAGCATTCAACTCCCCACCAAGAGACCTTTCCAATGATACCATAGTTTGCCTATTTCGGACACTTTTTAAAAATCAACATTTTGGTCGCGGTTAGGTGGACTTAACTTTAAACGGGAATAACTCGACAACAACAAGAGCTATCCGAAAACGGATTGCAGCATTCAACTCCCCACCAAGAGACCTTTCCAATGATACCATAGTTTGCCTATTTCGGACACTTTTTAAAAATCCACATTTTGGGTCGCGGTTAGGGGGACTTAGCTAAAACGGGAATAACTCGACAACAACAAGAGCTATCAAAAAACGGATTGCAGCATTCAACTCCCCACCAAGAGACCTTTCCAATGATACCATAGTTTGCCTATTTCGGACACTTTTTAAAAATCAACATTTTGGTTGCGGTTAGGTGGACTTAGCTTAAACGGGAATAACTCGACAACAAAAAGAGCTATCCGAAAACGGATTGCAGCATTCAACTCCCCACCAAGAGACCTTTCCAATGATACCATAGTTTGCCTATTTCGGACACTTTTAAAAATCCACATTTTGGGTCGCGGTTAGGGGGACTTAGCTAAAACGGGAATAACTCGACAACAACAAGAGCTATCAAAAAACGGATTGCAGCATTCAACTCCCCACCAAGAGACCTTTCCAATGATACCATAGTTTGCCTATTTCGGACACTTTTAAAAATCCACATTTTGGTCGCGGTTAGGGGGACTTAGCTAATAACGGGAATAACTCGACAACAACAAGAGCTATCCGAAAACGGATTGCAGCATTCAACTCCCCACCAAGAGACCTTTCCAATGATACCATAGTTTGCCTATTTCGGACACTTTTTAAAAATCAACATTTTGGTTGCGGTTAGGTGGTTAACTTTAAACGCGAATAACTCGACAACAAAAAGAGCTATCCGAAAACGGATTGCAGCATTCAACTCCCCACCAAGAGACCTTTCCAATGATACCATAGTTTGCCTATTTCGGACACTTTTAAAAATCCACATTTTGGGTCGCGGTTAGGGGGACTTAGCTAAAACGGGAATAACTCGACAACAACAAGAGCTATCAAAAAACGGATTGCAGCATTCAACTCCCCACCAAGAGACCTTTCCAATGATACCATAGTTTGCCTATTTCGGACACTTTTTAAAAATCCACATTTTAGGTCGCGGTTAGGTGGACTTAACTTTAAACGGGAATAACTCGACAACAAAAAGAGCTATCCGAAAACGGATTGCAGCATTCAACTCCCCACCAAGAGACCTTTCCAATGATACCATAGTTTGCCTATTTCGGACACTTTTAAAAATCCACATTTTGGGTCGCGGTTAGGGGGACTTAGCTAAAACGGGAATAACTCGACAACAACAAGAGCTATCCGAAAACGGATTGCAGCATTCAACTCCCCACCAAGAGACCTTTCCAATGATACCATAGTTTGCCTATTTCGGACACTTTTAAAAATCCACATTTTTGGTCGCGGTTAGGGGGACTTAGCTAAAACGGGAATAACTCGACAACAAAAGAGCTATCAAAAAACGGATTGCAGCATTCAACTCCCCACCAAGAGACCTTTCCAAAGATACCATAGTTTGCCTATTTCGGACACTTTTAAAAATCCACATTTTAGGTTGCGGTTAGGTGGACTTAACTTTAAACGGGAATAACTCGACAACAAAAAGAGCTATCCGAAAACGGATTGCAGCATTCAACTCCCCACCAAGAGACCTTTCCAATGATACCATAGTTTGCCTATTTCGGACACTTTTTAAAAATCCACATTTTGGTCGCGGTTAGGGGGACTTAGCTAAAACGGGAATAACTCGACAACAACAAGAGCTATCCGAAAACGGATTGCAGCATTCAACTCCCCACCAAGAGACCTTTCCAATGATACCATAGTTTGCCTATTTCGGACACTTTTTAAAAATCAACATTTTTGGTCGCGGTTAGGGGGACTTAGCTAAAACGGGAATAACTCGACAACAACAAGAGCTATCGAAAACGGATTGCAGCATTCAACTCCCCACCAAGAGACCTTTCCAAAGATACCATAGTTTGCCTATTTCGGACACTTTTTAAAAATCCACATTTTGGTCGCGGTTAGGTGGACTTAACTTTAAACGGAATAACTCGACAACAAAAAGAGCTATCCGAAAACGGATTGCAGCATTCAACTCCCCACCAAGAGACCTTTCCAATGATACCATAGTTTGCCTATTTCGGACACTTTTAAAAATCAACATTTTGGGTCGCGGTTAGGGGGACTTAGCTAAAACGGGAATAACTCGACAACAACAAGAGCTATCAAAAAACGGATTGCAGCATTCAACTCCCCACCAAGAGACCTTTCCAAAGATACCATAGTTTGCCTATTTCGGACACTTTTAAAAATCCACATTTTGGTCGCGGTTAGGGGGACTTAGCTAAAACGGGAATAACTCGACAACAACAAGAGCTATCCGAAAACGGATTGCAGCATTCAACTCCCCACCAAGAGACCTTTCCAATGATACCATAGTTTGCCTATTTCGGACACTTTTTAAAAATCCACATTTTTGGTCGCGGTTAGGTGGACTTAACTTTAAACGGGAATAACTCGACAACAAAAAGAGCTATCCGAAAACGGATTGCAGCATTCAACTCCCCACCAAGAGACCTTTCCAATGATACCATAGTTTGCCTATTTCGGACACTTTTAAAAATCCACATTTTGGGTCGCGGTTAGGGGGACTTAGCTAAAACGGGAATAACTCGACAACAACAAGAGCTATCAAAAAACGGATTGCAGCATTCAACTCCCCACAAAGAGACCTTTCCAATGATACCATAGTTTGCCTATTTCGGACACTTTTAAAAATCCACATTTTGGTCGCGGTTAGGGGGACTTAGCTAAAACGGGAATAACTCGACAACAACAAGAGCTATCCGAAAACGGATTGCAGCATTCAACTCCCCACCAAGAGACCTTTCCAATGATACCATAGTTTGCCTATTTCGGACACTTTTAAAAATCCACATTTTGGTCGCGGTTAGGTGGACTTAACTTTAAACGGGAATAACTCGACAACAAAAAGAGCTATCCGAAAACGGATTGCAGCATTCAACTCCCCACCAAGAGACCTTTCCAAAGATACCATAGTTTGCCTATTTCGGACACTTTTAAAAATCCACATTTTTGGTCGCGGTTAGGGGGACTTAGCTAAAACGGGAATAACTCGACAACAACAAGAGCTATCGAAAACGGATTGCAGCATTCAACTCCCACCAAGAGACCTTTCCAAAGATACCATAGTTTGCCTATTTCGGACACTTTTAAAAATCCACATTTTTGGTCGCGGTTAGGGGGACTTAGCTAAAACGGGAATAACTCGACAACAAAAAGAGCTATCCGAAAACGGATTGCAGCATTCAACTCCCCACCAAGAGACCTTTCCAATGATACCATAGTTTGCCTATTTCGGACACTTTTTAAAAATCCACATTTTGGTCGCGGTTAGGTGGACTTAACTTAAACGGGAATAACTCGACAACAAAAAGAGCTATCCGAAAACGGATTGCAGCATTCAACTCCCCACCAAGAGACCTTTCCAAAGATACCATAGTTTGCCTATTTCGGACACTTTTAAAAATCCACATTTTGGTCGCGGTTAGGGGGACTTAGCTAAAACGGGAATAACTCGACAACAACAAGAGCTATCCGAAAACGGATTGCAGCATTCAACTCCCCACCAAGAGACCTTTCCAAAGATACCATAGTTTGCCTATTTCGGACACTTTTAAAAATCCACATTTTTGGTTGCGGTTAGGTGGACTTAACTTTAAACGGGAATAACTCGACAACAAAAAGAGCTATCCGAAAACGGATTGCAGCATTCAACTCCCCACCAAGAGACCTTTCC
The DNA here is from genome assembly GCA_019207045.1 of Branchiostoma floridae x Branchiostoma belcheri. Lineage (NCBI taxonomy): Eukaryota > Metazoa > Chordata > Leptocardii > Amphioxiformes > Branchiostomatidae > Branchiostoma > Branchiostoma floridae x Branchiostoma belcheri. Next base: position 12,527,812 of record CM033035.1, read on the forward strand.
AAAGATACCATAGTTTGCCTATTTCGGACACTTTTAAAAATCCACATTTTGGTCGCGGTTAGGGGGACTTAGCTAAAACGGGAATAACTCGACAACAACAAGAGCTATCCGAAAACGGATTGCAGCATTCAACTCCCCACCAAGAGACCTTTCCAAAGATACCATAGTTTGCCTATTTCGGACACTTTTAAAAATCCACATTTTGGTCGCGGTTAGGGGGACTTAGCTAAAACGGGAATAACTCGACAACAACAAGAGCTATCCGAAAACGGATTGCAGCATTCAACTCCCCACCAAGAGACCTTTCCAAAGATACCATAGTTTGCCTATTTCGGACACTTTTTAAAAATCCACATTTTGGTCGCGGTTAGGTGGACTTAGCTTAAACGGGAATAACTCGACAACAAAAAGAGCTATCCGAAAACGGATTGCAGCATTCAACTCCCCACCAAGAGACCTTTCCAAAGATACCATAGTTTGCCTATTTCGGACACTTTTAAAAATCCACATTTTGGTCGCGGTTAGGGGGACTTAGCTAAAACGGGAATAACTCGACAACAAAAAGAGCTATCCGAAAACGGATTGCAGCATTCAACTCCCCACCAAGAGACCTTTCCAAAGATACCATAGTTTGCCTATTTCGGACACTTTTTAAAAATCCACATTTTGGTCGCGGTTAGGTGGACTTAACTTTAAACGGGAATAACTCGACAACAAAAAGAGCTATCCGAAAACGGATTGCAGCATTCAACTCCCCACCAAGAGACCTTTCCAAAGATACCATAGTTTGCCTATTTCGGACACTTTTTAAAAATCCACATTTTGGTCGCGGTTAGGGGGACTTAGCTAAAACGGGAATAACTCGACAACAAAAAGAGCTATCCGAAAACGGATTGCAGCATTCAACTCCCCACCAAGAGACCTTTCCAAAGATACCATAGTTTGCCTATTTCGGACACTTTTAAAAATCCACATTTTGGTCGCGGTTAGGGGGACTTAGCTAAAACGGGAATAACTCGACAACAACAAGAGCTATCCGAAAACGGATTGCAGCATTCAACTCCCCACCAAGAGACCTTTCCAAAGATACCATAGTTTGCCTATTTCGGACACTTTTTAAAAATCCACATTTTAGGTCGCGGTTAGGTGGACTTAGCTTTAAACGGGAATAACTCGACAACAAAAAGAGCTATCCGAAAACGGATTGCAGCATTCAACTCCCCACCAAGAGACCTTTCCAAAGATACCATAGTTTGCCTATTTCGGACACTTTTAAAAATCCACATTTTGGTCGCGGTTAGGGGGACTTAGCTAAAACGGGAATAACTCGACAACAACAAGAGCTATCCGAAAACGGATTGCAGCATTCAACTCCCCACCAAGAGACCTTTCCAAAGATACCATAGTTTGCCTATTTCGGACACTTTTAAAAATCCACATTTTGGTCGCGGTTAGGGGGACTTAGCTAAAACGGGAATAACTCGACAACAACAAGAGCTATCCGAAAACGGATTGCAGCATTCAACTCCCCACCAAGAGACCTTTCCAAAGATACCATAGTTTGCCTATTTCGGACACTTTTAAAAATCCACATTTTGGTCGCGGTTAGGTGGACTTAGCTTTAAACGGGAATAACTCGACAACAAAAAGAGCTATCCGAAAACGGATTGCAGCATTCAACTCCCCACCAAGAGACCTTTCCAAAGATACCATAGTTTGCCTATTTCGGACACTTTTAAAAATCCACATTTTGGTCGCGGTTAGGGGGACTTAGCTAAAACGGGAATAACTCGACAACAACAAGAGCTATCCGAAAACGGATTGCAGCATTCAACTCCCCACCAAGAGACCTTTCCAAAGATACCATAGTTTGCCTATTTCGGACACTTTTAAAAATCCACATTTTGGGTCGCGGTTAGGGGGACTTAGCTAAAACGGGAATAACTCGACAACAAAAAGAGCTATCCGAAAACGGATTGCAGCATTCAACTCCCCACCAAGAGACCTTTCCAAAGATACCATAGTTTGCCTATTTCGGACACTTTTTAAAAATCCACATTTTAGGTTAGGTTAGGTGGACTTAACTTTAAACGGGAATAACTCGACAACAAAAAGAGCTATCCGAAAACGGATTGCAGCATTCAACTCCCCACCAAGAGACCTTTCCAAAGATACCATAGTTTGCCTATTTCGGACACTTTTAAAAATCCACATTTTGGGTCGCGGTTAGGGGGACTTAGCTAAAACGGGAATAACTCGACAACAAAAAGAGCTATCCGAAAACGGATTGCAGCATTCAACTCCCCACCAAGAGACCTTTCCAAAGATACCATAGTTTGCCTATTTCGGACACTTTTTAAAAATCCACATTTTAGGTTGCGGTTAGGTGGACTTAACTTTAAACGGGAATAACTCGACAACAAAAAGAGCTATCCGAAAACGGATTGCAGCATTCAACTCCCCACCAAGAGACCTTTCCAAAGATACCATAGTTTGCCTATTTCGGACACTTTTTAAAAATCCACATTTTGGTCGCGGTTAGGGGGACTTAGCTAATAACGGGAATAACTCGACAACAAAAAGAGCTATCCGAAAACGGATTGCAGCATTCAACTCCCCACCAAGAGACCTTTCCAAAGATACCATAGTTTGCCTATTTCGGACACTTTTTAAAAATCCACATTTTTGGTCGCGGTTAGGGGGACTTAGCTAAAACGGGAATAACTCGACAACAAAAAGAGCTATCCGAAAACGGATTGCAGCATTCAACTCCCCACCAAGAGACCTTTCCAAAGATACCATAGTTTGCCTATTTCGGACACTTTTTAAAAATCCACATTTTGGTCGCGGTTAGGTGGACTTAGCTTTAAACGGGAATAACTCGACAACAAAAAGAGCTATCCGAAAACGGATTGCAGCATTCAACTCCCCACCAAGAGACCTTTCCAAAGATACCATAGTTTGCCTATTTCGGACACTTTTTAAAAATCCACATTTTGGGTCGCGGTTAGGGGGACTTAGCTAATAACGGGAATAACTCGACAACAAAAAGAGCTATCCGAAAACGGATTGCAGCATTCAACTCCCCACCAAGAGACCTTTCCAAAGATACCATAGTTTGCCTATTTCGGACACTTTTTAAAAATCCACATTTTTGGTCGCGGTTAGGGGGACTTAGCTAAAACGGGAATAACTCGACAACAAAAAGAGCTATCCGAAAACGGATTGCAGCATTCAACTCCCCACCAAGAGACCTTTCCAAAGATACCATAGTTTGCCTATTTCGGACACTTTTTAAAAATCCACATTTTGGTCGCGGTTAGGTGGACTTAACTTAAACGGGAATAACTCGACAACAAAAAGAGCTATCCGAAAACGGATTGCAGCATTCAACTCCCCACCAAGAGACCTTTCCAAAGATACCATAGTTTGCCTATTTCGGACACTTTTAAAAATCCACATTTTGGTCGCGGTTAGGGGGACTTAGCTAATAACGGGAATAACTCGACAACAAAAAGAGCTATCCGAAAACGGATTGCAGCATTCAACTCCCCACCAAGAGACCTTTCCAAAGATACCATAGTTTGCCTATTTCGGACACTTTTAAAAATCCACATTTTTGGTCGCGGTTAGGGGGACTTAGCTAAAACGGGAATAACTCGACAACAAAAAGAGCTATCCGAAAACGGATTGCAGCATTCAACTCCCCACCAAGAGACCTTTCCAAAGATACCATAGTTTGCCTATTTCGGACACTTTTTAAAAATCCACATTTTAGGTCGCGGTTAGGTGGACTTAGCTTTAAACGGGAATAACTCGACAACAAAAAGAGCTATCCGAAAACGGATTGCAGCATTCAACTCCCCACCAAGAGACCTTTCCAAAGATACCATAGTTTGCCTATTTCGGACACTTTTAAAAATCCACATTTTGGGTCGCGGTTAGGGGGACTTAGCTAAAACGGGAATAACTCGACAACAAAAAGAGCTATCCGAAAACGGATTGCAGCATTCAACTCCCCACCAAGAGACCTTTCCAAAGATACCATAGTTTGCCTATTTCGGACACTTTTTAAAAATCCACATTTTAGGTCGCGGTTAGGTGGACTTAGCTTAAACGGGAATAACTCGACAACAAAAAGAGCTATCCGAAAACGGATTGCAGCATTCAACTCCCCACCAAGAGACCTTTCCAAAGATACCATAGTTTGCCTATTTCGGACACTTTTTAAAAATCCACATTTTGGTCGCGGTTAGGGGGACTTAGCTAAAACGGGAATAACTCGACAACAAAAAGAGCTATCCGAAAACGGATTGCAGCATTCAACTCCCCACCAAGAGACCTTTCCAAAGATACCATAGTTTGCCTATTTCGGACACTTTTAAAAATCCACATTTTGGTCGCGGTTAGGGGGACTTAGCTAATAACGGGAATAACTCGACAACAAAAAGAGCTATCCGAAAACGGATTGCAGCATTCAACTCCCCACCAAGAGACCTTTCCAAAGATACCATAGTTTGCCTATTTCGGACACTTTTTAAAAATCCACATTTTGGTCGCGGTTAGGGGGACTTAGCTTAAACGGGAATAACTCGACAACAAAAAGAGCTATCCGAAAACGGATTGCAGCATTCAACTCCCCACCAAGAGACCTTTCCAAAGATACCATAGTTTGCCTATTTCGGACACTTTTAAAAATCCACATTTTTGGTCGCGGTTAGGGGGACTTAGCTAAAACGGGAATAACTCGACAACAAAAAGAGCTATCCGAAAACGGATTGCAGCATTCAACTCCCCACCAAGAGACCTTTCCAAAGATACCATAGTTTGCCTATTTCGGACACTTTTAAAAATCCACATTTTTGGTCGCGGTTAGGGGGACTTAGCTAAAACGGGAATAACTCGACAACAAAAAGAGCTATCCGAAAACGGATTGCAGCATTCAACTCCCCACCAAGAGACCTTTCCAAAGATACCATAGTTTGCCTATTTCGGACACTTTTAAAAATCCACATTTTTGGTCGCGGTTAGGTGGACTTAGCTTTAAACGGGAATAACTCGACAACAAAAAGAGCTATCCGAAAACGGATTGCAGCATTCAACTCCCCACCAAGAGACCTTTCCAAAGATACCATAGTTTGCCTATTTCGGACACTTTTTAAAAATCCACATTTTGGTCGCGGTTAGGGGGACTTAGCTAAAACGGGAATAACTCGACAACAAAAAGAGCTATCCGAAAACGGATTGCAGCATTCAACTCCCCACCAAGAGACCTTTCCAAAGATACCATAGTTTGCCTATTTCGGACACTTTTAAAAATCCACATTTTTGGTCGCGGTTAGGGGGACTTAGCTAAAACGGGAATAACTCGACAACAAAAAGAGCTATCCGAAAACGGATTGCAGCATTCAACTCCCCACCAAGAGACCTTTCCAAAGATACCATAGTTTGCCTATTTCGGACACTTTTTAAAAATCCACATTTTGGTCGCGGTTAGGTGGACTTAACTTTAAACGGGAATAACTCGACAACAAAAAGAGCTATCCGAAAACGGATTGCAGCATTCAACTCCCCACCAAGAGACCTTTCCAAAGATACCATAGTTTGCCTATTTCGGACACTTTTAAAAATCCACATTTTGGGTCGCGGTTAGGGGGACTTAGCTAATAACGGGAATAACTCGACAACAAAAAGAGCTATCCGAAAACGGATTGCAGCATTCAACTCCCCACCAAGAGACCTTTCCAAAGATACCATAGTTTGCCTATTTCGGACACTTTTAAAAATCCACATTTTAGGTGCGGTTAGGTGGACTTAACTAAACGGGAATAACTCGACAACAAAAAGAGCTATCCGAAAACGGATTGCAGCATTCAACTCCCCACCAAGAGACCTTTCCAAAGATACCATAGTTTGCCTATTTCGGACACTTTTAAAAATCCACATTTTGGTCGCGGTTAGGGGGACTTAGCTAATAACGGGAATAACTCGACAACAAAAAGAGCTATCCGAAAACGGATTGCAGCATTCAACTCCCCACCAAGAGACCTTTCCAAAGATACCATAGTTTGCCTATTTCGGACACTTTTAAAAATCCACATTTTTGGTCGCGGTTAGGGGGACTTAGCTAATAACGGGAATAACTCGACAACAAAAAGAGCTATCCGAAAACGGATTGCAGCATTCAACTCCCCACCAAGAGACCTTTCCAAAGATACCATAGTTTGCCTATTTCGGACACTTTTAAAAATCCACATTTTGGTCGCGGTTAGGTGGACTTAACTTTAAACGGGAATAACTCGACAACAAAAAGAGCTATCCGAAAACGGATTGCAGCATTCAACTCCCCACCAAGAGACCTTTCCAAAGATACCATAGTTTGCCTATTTCGGACACTTTTTAAAAATCCACATTTTGGGTCGCGGTTAGGGGGACTTAGCTAATAACGGGAATAACTCGACAACAAAAAGAGCTATCCGAAAACGGATTGCAGCATTCAACTCCCCACCAAGAGACCTTTCCAAAGATACCATAGTTTGCCTATTTCGGACACTTTTAAAAATCCACATTTTTGGTCGCGGTTAGGGGGACTTAGCTAAAACGGGAATAACTCGACAACAAAAAGAGCTATCCGAAAACGGATTGCAGCATTCAACTCCCCACCAAGAGACCTTTCCAAAGATACCATAGTTTGCCTATTTCGGACACTTTTTAAAAATCCACATTTTAGGTCGCGGTTAGGTGGACTTAACTTTAAACGGGAATAACTCGACAACAAAAAGAGCTATCCGAAAACGGATTGCAGCATTCAACTCCCCACCAAGAGACCTTTCCAAAGATACCATAGTTTGCCTATTTCGGACACTTTTAAAAATCCACATTTTTGGTCGCGGTTAGGGGGACTTAGCTAAAACGGGAATAACTCGACAACAAAAAGAGCTATCCGAAAACGGATTGCAGCATTCAACTCCCCACCAAGAGACCTTTCCAAAGATACCATAGTTTGCCTATTTCGGACACTTTTAAAAATCCACATTTTTGGTCGCGGTTAGGGGGACTTAGCTAATAACGGGAATAACTCGACAACAAAAAGAGCTATCCGAAAACGGATTGCAGCATTCAACTCCCCACCAAGAGACCTTTCCAAAGATACCATAGTTTGCCTATTTCGGACACTTTTTAAAAATCCACATTTTGGTCGCGGTTAGGTGGACTTAACTTTAAACGGGAATAACTCGACAACAAAAAGAGCTATCCGAAAACGGATTGCAGCATTCAACTCCCCACCAAGAGACCTTTCCAAAGATACCATAGTTTGCCTATTTCGGACACTTTTAAAAATCCACATTTTGGTCGCGGTTAGGGGGACTTAGCTAAAACGGGAATAACTCGACAACAAAAAGAGCTATCCGAAAACGGATTGCAGCATTCAACTCCCCACCAAGAGACCTTTCCAAAGATACCATAGTTTGCCTATTTCGGACACTTTTTAAAAATCCACATTTTGGTCGCGGTTAGGGGGACTTAGCTTAAACGGGAATAACTCGACAACAAAAAGAGCTATCCGAAAACGGATTGCAGCATTCAACTCCCCACCAAGAGACCTTTCCAAAGATACCATAGTTTGCCTATTTCGGACACTTTTTAAAAATCCACATTTTTGGTCGCGGTTAGGGGGACTTAGCTAATAACGGGAATAACTCGACAACAAAAAGAGCTATCCGAAAACGGATTGCAGCATTCAACTCCCCACCAAGAGACCTTTCCAAAGATACCATAGTTTGCCTATTTCGGACACTTTTAAAAATCCACATTTTTGGTCGCGGTTAGGGGGACTTAGCTAAAACGGGAATAACTCGACAACAAAAAGAGCTATCCGAAAACGGATTGCAGCATTCAACTCCCCACCAAGAGACCTTTCCAAAGATACCATAGTTTGCCTATTTCGGACACTTTTTAAAAATCCACATTTTAGGTTAGGTTAGGTGGACTTAACTTTAAACGGGAATAACTCGACAACAAAAAGAGCTATCCGAAAACGGATTGCAGCATTCAACTCCCCACCAAGAGACCTTTCCAAAGATACCATAGTTTGCCTATTTCGGACACTTTTAAAAATCCACATTTTTGGTCGCGGTTAGGGGGACTTAGCTAATAACGGGAATAACTCGACAACAAAAAGAGCTATCCGAAAACGGATTGCAGCATTCAACTCCCCACCAAGAGACCTTTCCAAAGATACCATAGTTTGCCTATTTCGGACACTTTTAAAAATCCACATTTTGGTCGCGGTTAGGGGGACTTAGCTAATAACGGGAATAACTCGACAACAAAAAGAGCTATCCGAAAACGGATTGCAGCATTCAACTCCCCACCAAGAGACCTTTCCAAAGATACCATAGTTTGCCTATTTCGGACACTTTTAAAAATCCACATTTTTGGTCGCGGTTAGGGGGACTTAGCTAATAACGGGAATAACTCGACAACAAAAAGAGCTATCCGAAAACGGATTGCAGCATTCAACTCCCCACCAAGAGACCTTTCCAAAGATACCATAGTTTGCCTATTTCGGACACTTTTAAAAATCCACATTTTAGGTTAGGTTAGGTGGACTTAACTTTAAACGGGAATAACTCGACAACAAAAAGAGCTATCCGAAAACGGATTGCAGCATTCAACTCCCCACCAAGAGACCTTTCCAAAGATACCATAGTTTGCCTATTTCGGACACTTTTAAAAATCCACATTTTGGGTCGCGGTTAGGGGGACTTAGCTAAAACGGGAATAACTCGACAACAAAAAGAGCTATCCGAAAACGGATTGCAGCATTCAACTCCCCACCAAGAGACCTTTCCAAAGATACCATAGTTTGCCTATTTCGGACACTTTTTAAAAATCCACATTTTGGTCGCGGTTAGGTGGACTTAGCTATAACGGGAATAACTCGACAACAAAAAGAGCTATCCGAAAACGGATTGCAGCATTCAACTCCCCACCAAGAGACCTTTCCAAAGATACCATAGTTTGCCTATTTCGGACACTTTTAAAAATCCACATTTTTGGTCGCGGTTAGGGGGACTTAGCTAATAACGGGAATAACTCGACAACAAAAAGAGCTATCCGAAAACGGATTGCAGCATTCAACTCCCCACCAAGAGACCTTTCCAAAGATACCATAGTTTGCCTATTTCGGACACTTTTAAAAATCCACATTTTGGTCGCGGTTAGGGGGACTTAGCTAAAACGGGAATAACTCGACAACAAAAAGAGCTATCCGAAAACGGATTGCAGCATTCAACTCCCCACCAAGAGACCTTTCCAAAGATACCATAGTTTGCCTATTTCGGACACTTTTTAAAAATCCACATTTTAGGTCGCGGTTAGGTGGACTTAGCTTAAACGGGAATAACTCGACAACAAAAAGAGCTATCCGAAAACGGATTGCAGCATTCAACTCCCCACCAAGAGACCTTTCCAAAGATACCATAGTTTGCCTATTTCGGACACTTTTAAAAATCCACATTTTGGGTCGCGGTTAGGGGGACTTAGCTAAAACGGGAATAACTCGACAACAAAAAGAGCTATCCGAAAACGGATTGCAGCATTCAACTCCCCACCAAGAGACCTTTCCAAAGATACCATAGTTTGCCTATTTCGGACACTTTTTAAAAATCCACATTTTTGGTCGCGGTTAGGGGGACTTAGCTAAAACGGGAATAACTCGACAACAAAAAGAGCTATCCGAAAACGGATTGCAGCATTCAACTCCCCACCAAGAGACCTTTCCAAAGATACCATAGTTTGCCTATTTCGGACACTTTTAAAAATCCACATTTTAGGTCGCGGTTAGGTGGACTTAACTTTAAACGGGAATAACTCGACAACAAAAAGAGCTATCCGAAAACGGATTGCAGCATTCAACTCCCCACCAAGAGACCTTTCCAAAGATACCATAGTTTGCCTATTTCGGACACTTTTAAAAATCCACATTTTGGTCGCGGTTAGGGGGACTTAGCTAATAACGGGAATAACTCGACAACAAAAAGAGCTATCCGAAAACGGATTGCAGCATTCAACTCCCCACCAAGAGACCTTTCCAAAGATACCATAGTTTGCCTATTTCGGACACTTTTAAAAATCCACATTTTGGTCGCGGTTAGGGGGACTTAGCTAAAACGGGAATAACTCGACAACAAAAAGAGCTATCCGAAAACGGATTGCAGCATTCAACTCCCCACCAAGAGACCTTTCCAAAGATACCATAGTTTGCCTATTTCGGACACTTTTTAAAAATCCACATTTTAGGTTGCGGTTAGGTGGTTAACTTTAAACGGGAATAACTCGACAACAAAAAGAGCTATCCGAAAACGGATTGCAGCATTCAACTCCCCACCAAGAGACCTTTCCAAAGATACCATAGTTTGCCTATTTCGGACACTTTTGAAAAATCCACATTTTGGGTCGCGGTTAGGGGGACTTAGCTAAAACGGGAATAACTCGACAACAAAAAGAGCTATCCGAAAACGGATTGCAGCATTCAACTCCCCACCAAGAGACCTTTCCAATGATACCATAGTTTGCCTATTTCGGACACTTTTTAAAAATCCACATTTTGGTCGCGGTTAGGGGGACTTAGCTTTAAACGGGAATAACTCGACAACAAAAAGAGCTATCCGAAAACGGATTGCAGCATTCAACTCCCCACCAAGAGACCTTTCCAAAGATACCATAGTTTGCCTATTTCGGACACTTTTAAAAATCCACATTTTGGGTCGCGGTTAGGGGGACTTAGCTAATAACGGGAATAACTCGACAACAAAAGAGCTATCCGAAAACGGATTGCAGCATTCAACTCCCCACCAAGAGACCTTTCCAATGATACCATAGTTTGCCTATTTCGGACACTTTTAAAAATCCACATTTTGGTCGCGGTTAGGGGGACTTAGCTAAAACGGGAATAACTCGACAACAAAAAGAGCTATCCGAAAACGGATTGCAGCATTCAACTCCCCACCAAGAGACCTTTCCAAAGATACCATAGTTTGCCTATTTCGGACACTTTTAAAAATCCACATTTTAGGTTGAGGTTAGGTGGTTAACTTTAAACGGGAATAACTCGACAACAAAAAGAGCTATCCGAAAACGGATTGCAGCATTCAACTCCCCACCAAGAGACCTTTCCAAAGATACCATAGTTTGCCTATTTCGGACACTTTTGAAAAATCCACATTTTGGGTCGCGGTTAGGGGGACTTAGCTAAAACGGGAATAACTCGACAACAACAAGAGCTATCCGAAAACGGATTGCAGCATTCAACTCCCCACCAAGAGACCTTTCCAATGATACCATAGTTTGCCTATTTCGGACACTTTTAAAAATCCACATTTTGGGTCGCGGTTAGGGGGACTTAGCTAAAACGGGAATAACTCGACAACAAAAAGAGCTATCCGAAAACGGATTGCAGCATTCAACTCCCCACCAAGAGACCTTTCCAAAGATACCATAGTTTGCCTATTTCGGACACTTTTTAAAAATCCACATTTTAGGTTGCGGTTAGGTGGACTTAACTTATAACGGGAATAACTCGACAACAAAAAGAGCTATCCGAAAACGGATTGCATTCAACTCCCCACAAAGAGACCTTTCCAATGATACCATAGTTTGCCTATTTCGGACACTTTTGAAAAATCAACATTTTGGGTCGCGGTTAGGGGGACTTAGCTAAGAACGGGAATAACTCGACAACAAAAAGAGCTATCCGAAAACGGATTGCAGCATTCAACTCCCCACAAAGAGACCTTTCCAATGATACCATAGTTTGCCTATTTCGGACACTTTTGAAAAATCAACATTTTGGGTCGCGGTTAGGGGGACTTAGCTAAAACGGGAATAACTCGACAACAACAAGAGCTATCCGAAAACGGATTGCAGCATTCAACTCCCCACAAAGAGACCTTTCCAATGATACCATAGTTTGCCTATTTCGGACACTTTTTAAAAATCAACATTTTGGTTGCGGTTAGGTGGACTTAACTTTAAACGGGAATAACTCGACAACAAAAAGAGCTATCCGAAAACGGATTGCAGCATTCAACTCCCCACCAAGAGACCTTTCCAAAGATACCATAGTTTGCCTATTTCGGACACTTTTGAAAAATCAACATTTTGGGTCGCGGTTAGGGGGACTTAGCTAAGAACGGGAATAACTCGACAACAAAAAGAGCTATCCGAAAACGGATTGCAGCATTCAACTCCCCACAAAGAGACCTTTCCAATGATACCATAGTTTGCCTATTTCGGACACTTTTTAAAAATCAACATTTTGGTCGCGGTTAGGTGGACTTAACTTAAACGGGAATAACTCGACAACAAAAAGAGCTATCCGAAAACGGATTGCAGCATTCAACTCCCCACAAAGAGACCTTTCCAATGATACCATAGTTTGCCTATTTCGGACACTTTTAAAAATCAACATTTTGGTCGCGGTTAGGGGGACTTAGCTAAAACGGGAATAACTCGACAACAAAAAGAGCTATCCGAAAACGGATTGCAGCATTCAACTCCCCACCAAGAGACCTTTCCAATGATACCATAGTTTGCCTATTTCGGACACTTTTGAAAAATCAACATTTTGGGTCGCGGTTAGGGGGACTTAGCTAAGAACGGGAATAACTCGACAACAACAAGAGCTATCAAAAAACGGATTGCAGCATTCAACTCCCCACAAAGAGACCTTTCCAATGATACCATAGTTTGCCTATTTCGGACACTTTTAAAAATCAACATTTTGGTCGCGGTTAGGGGGACTTAGCTTATAACGGGAATAACTCGACAACAAAAAGAGCTATCCGAAAACGGATTGCAGCATTCAACTCCCCACCAAGAGACCTTTCCAATGATACCATAGTTTGCCTATTTCGGACACTTTTGAAAAATCAACATTTTGGGTCGCGGTTAGGGGGACTTAGCTAAAACGGGAATAACTCGACAACAAAAAGAGCTATCCGAAAACGGATTGCAGCATTCAACTCCCCACCAAGAGACCTTTCCAATGATACCATAGTTTGCCTATTTCGGACACTTTTGAAAAATCAACATTTTGGGTCGCGGTTAGGGGGACTTAGCTAAGAACGGGAATAACTCGCCAACAACAAGAGCTATCAAAAAACGGATTGCAGCATTCAACTCCCCACAAAGAGACCTTTCCAATGATACCATAGTTTGCCTATTTCGGACACTTTTTAAAAATCAACATTTTACGTTGAGGTTAGATGTGGTTAACTTTAAACGGGAATAACTCGACAACAAAAAGAGCTATCCGAAAACGGATTGCAGCATTCAACTCCCCACAAAGAGACCTTTCCAATGATACCATAGTTTGCCTATTTCGGACACTTTTGAAAAATCCACATTTTGGGTCGCGGTTAGGGGGACTTAGCTAAGAACGGGAATAACTCGACAACAACAAGAGCTATCAAAAAACGGATTGCAGCATTCAACTCCCCACCAAGAGACCTTTCCAATGATACCATAGTTTGCCTATTTCGGACACTTTTAAAAATCAACATTTTGGGTCGCGGTTAGGGGGACTTAGCTAAGAACGGGAATAACTCGACAACAAAAAGAGCTATCCGAAAACGGATTGCAGCATTCAACTCCCCACAAAGAGACCTTTCCAATGATACCATAGTTTGCCTATTTCGGACACTTTTTAAAAATCAACATTTTGGTTGAGGTTAGGTGGTTAACTTTATAACGGGAATAACTCGACAACAAAAAGAGCTATCCGAAAACGGATTGCAGCATTCAACTCCCCACAAAGAGACCTTTCCAATGATACCATAGTTTGCCTATTTCGGACACTTTTGAAAAATCAACATTTTGGGTCGCGGTTAGGGGGACTTAGCTAAAACGGGAATAACTCGCCAACAACAAGAGCTATCCGAAAACGGATTGCAGCATTCAACTCCCCACAAAGAGACCTTTCCAATGATACCATAGTTTGCCTATTTCGGACACTTTTAAAAATCAACATTTTACGTTGAGGTTAGATGTGGTTAACTTTATACGCGAATAACTCGACAACAAAAAGAGCTATCCGAAAACGGATTGCAGCATTCAACTCCCCACAAAGAGACCTTTAATGATACCATAGTTTGCCTATTTCGGACACTTTTGAAAAATCAACATTTTGGGTCGCGGTTAGGGGGACTTAGCTAAGAACGGGAATAACTCGCCAACAAAAAGAGCTATCAAAAAACGGATTGCAGCATTCAACTCCCCACCAAGAGACCTTTCCAATGATACCATAGTTTGCCTATTTCGGACACTTTTGAAAAATCAACATTTTGGGTCGCGGTTAGGGGGACTTAGCTAAAACGGGAATAACTCGACAACAACAAGAGCTATCCGAAAACGGATTGCAGCATTCAACTCCCCACAAAGAGACCTTTCCAATGATACCATAGTTTGCCTATTTCGGACACTTTTTAAAAATCAACATTTTGGTTGCGGTTAGGTGGACTTAGCTTTATACGGGAATAACTCGACAACAAAAAGAGCTATCCGAAAACGGATTGCAGCATTCAACTCCCCACAAAGAGACCTTTCCAATGATACCATAGTTTGCCTATTTCGGACACTTTTGAAAAATCAACATTTTGGGTCGCGGTTAGGGGGACTTAGCTAAGAACGGGAATAACTCGACAACAACAAGAGCTATCCGAAAACGGATTGCAGCATTCAACTCCCCACAAAGAGACCTTTCCAATGATACCATAGTTTGCCTATTTCGGACACTTTTGAAAAATCAACATTTTGGGTCGCGGTTAGGGGGACTTAGCTAAGAACGGGAATAACTCGACAACAACAAGAGCTATCCGAAAACGGATTGCAGCATTCAACTCCCCACCAAGAGACCTTTCCAATGATACCATAGTTTGCCTATTTCGGACACTTTTTAAAAATCAACATTTTAGGTTGCGGTTAGGTGGACTTACTTTAAACGGGAATAACTCGACAACAAAAAGAGCTATCCGAAAACGGATTGCAGCATTCAACTCCCCACCAAGAGACCTTTCCAATGATACCAT
Source organism: Branchiostoma floridae x Branchiostoma belcheri (assembly GCA_019207045.1). Lineage (NCBI taxonomy): Eukaryota > Metazoa > Chordata > Leptocardii > Amphioxiformes > Branchiostomatidae > Branchiostoma > Branchiostoma floridae x Branchiostoma belcheri. The sequence goes on from CM033035.1 coordinate 12,542,904, forward strand.
AGTTTGCCTATTTCGGACACTTTTAAAAATCAACATTTTGGGTCGCGGTTAGGGGGACTTAGCTAAAACGGGAATAACTCGACAACAAAAAGAGCTATCCGAAAACGGATTGCAGCATTCAACTCCCCACAAAGAGACCTTTCCAATGATACCATAGTTTGCCTATTTCGGACACTTTTGAAAAATCAACATTTTTGGTCGCGGTTAGGGGGACTTAGCTAAGAACGGGAATAACTCGACAACAACAAGAGCTATCGAAAACGGATTGCAGCATTCAACTCCCCACAAAGAGACCTTTCCAATGATACCATAGTTTGCCTATTTCGGACACTTTTTAAAAATCAACATTTTACGTTGCGGTTAGATGTGGTTAACTTTATACGGGAATAACTCGACAACAAAAAGAGCTATCCGAAAACGGATTGCAGCATTCAACTCCCCACAAAGAGACCTTTCCAATGATACCATAGTTTGCCTATTTCGGACACTTTTGAAAAATCAACATTTTGGGTCGCGGTTAGGGGGACTTAGCTAAGAACGGGAATAACTCGCCAACAACAAGAGCTATCAAAAAACGGATTGCAGCATTCAACTCCCCACAAAGAGACCTTTCCAATGATACCATAGTTTGCCTATTTCGGACACTTTTTAAAAATCAACATTTTGGTCGCGGTTAGGTGGACTTAACTTTAAACGGGAATAACTCGACAACAAAAAGAGCTATCCGAAAACGGATTGCAGCATTCAACTCCCCACAAAGAGACCTTTCCAATGATACCATAGTTTGCCTATTTCGGACACTTTTGAAAAATCAACATTTTGGGTCGCGGTTAGGGGGACTTAGCTAAGAACGGGAATAACTCGACAACAAAAAGAGCTATCCGAAAACGGATTGCAGCATTCAACTCCCCACAAAGAGACCTTTCCAATGATACCATAGTTTGCCTATTTCGGACACTTTTGAAAAATCAACATTTTGGGTCGCGGTTAGGGGGACTTAGCTAAGAACGGGAATAACTCGCCAACAACAAGAGCTATCAAAAAACGGATTGCAGCATTCAACTCCCCACAAAGAGACCTTTCCAATGATACCATAGTTTGCCTATTTCGGACACTTTTTAAAAATCAACATTTTACGTTGAGGTTAGATGTGGTTAACTTTATACGCGAATAACTCGACAACAAAAAGAGCTATCCGAAAACGGATTGCAGCATTCAACTCCCCACAAAGAGACCTTTCTAATGATACCATAGTTTGCCTATTTCGGACACTTTTGAAAAATCAACATTTTGGGTCGCGGTTAGGGGGACTTAGCTAAGAACGGGAATAACTCGCCAACAACAAGAGCTATCAAAAAACGGATTGCAGCATTCAACTCCCCACAAAGAGACCTTTCCAATGATACCATAGTTTGCCTATTTCGGACACTTTTAAAAATCAACATTTTGGGTCGCGGTTAGGGGGACTTAGCTAAAACGGGAATAACTCGACAACAAAAAGAGCTATCCGAAAACGGATTGCAGCATTCAACTCCCCACAAAGAGACCTTTCCAATGATACCATAGTTTGCCTATTTCGGACACTTTTGAAAAATCAACATTTTGGGTCGCGGTTAGGGGGACTTAGCTAAGAACGGGAATAACTCGCCAACAACAAGAGCTATCAAAAAACGGATTGCAGCATTCAACTCCCCACAAAGAGACCTTTCCAATGATACCATAGTTTGCCTATTTCGGACACTTTTTAAAAATCAACATTTTACGTTGAGGTTAGATGTGGTTAACTTTATACGCGAATAACTCGACAACAAAAAGAGCTATCCGAAAACGGATTGCAGCATTCAACTCCCCACAAAGAGACCTTTCCAATGATACCATAGTTTGCCTATTTCGGACACTTTTGAAAAATCAACATTTTGGGTCGCGGTTAGGGGGACTTAGCTAAGAACGGGAATAACTCGCCAACAACAAGAGCTATCAAAAAACGGATTGCAGCATTCAACTCCCCACAAAGAGACCTTTCCAATGATACCATAGTTTGCCTATTTCGGACACTTTTTAAAAATCAACATTTTAGGTCGCGGTTAGGTGGTTAACTTTATACGCGAATAACTCGACAACAAAAAGAGCTATCCGAAAACGGATTGCAGCATTCAACTCCCCACAAAGAGACCTTTCCAATGATACCATAGTTTGCCTATTTCGGACACTTTTTAAAAATCAACATTTTGGGTCGCGGTTAGGGGGACTTAGCTAAGAACGGGAATAACTCGCCAACAACAAGAGCTATCAAAAAACGGATTGCAGCATTCAACTCCCCACAAAGAGACCTTTCCAATGATACCATAGTTTGCCTATTTCGGACACTTTTTAAAAATCAACATTTTGGGTCGCGGTTAGGGGGACTTAGCTAAGAACGGGAATAACTCGCCAACAACAAGAGCTATCCGAAAACGGATTGCAGCATTCAACTCCCCACAAAGAGACCTTTCCAATGATACCATAGTTTGCCTATTTCGGACACTTTTTAAAAATCAACATTTTGGGTCGCGGTTAGGTGGTTAACTTTAAACGCGAATAACTCGACAACAAAAAGAGCTATCCGAAAACGGATTGCAGCATTCAACTCCCCACAAAGAGACCTTTCCAATGATACCATAGTTTGCCTATTTCGGACACTTTTGAAAAATCAACATTTTGGGTCGCGGTTAGGGGGACTTAGCTAAGAACGGGAATAACTCGCCAACAACAAGAGCTATCAAAAAACGGATTGCAGCGTTCAACTCCCCACAAAGAGACCTTTCCAATGATACCATAGTTTGCCAATTTCGGACACTTTTAAAAATCAACATTTTGGTTGAGGTTAGGTGGTTAACTTTATAACGCGAATAACTCGACAACAAAAAGAGCTATCCGAAAACGGATTGCAGCATTCAACTCCCCACAAAGAGACCTTTCCAATGATACCATAGTTTGCCTATTTCGGACACTTTTGAAAAATCAACATTTTGGGTCGCGGTTAGGGGGACTTAGCTAAGAACGGGAATAACTCGCCAACAACAAGAGCTATCAAAAAACGGATTGCAGCGTTCAACTCCCCACAAAGAGACCTTTCCAATGATACCATAGTTTGCCTATTTCGGACACTTTTGAAAAATCAACATTTTGGGTCGCGGTTAGGGGGACTTAGCTAAGAACGGGAATAACTCGCCAACAACAAGAGCTATCAAAAAACGGATTGCAGTGTTCAACTCCCCACAAAGAGACCTTTCCAATGATACCATAGTTTGCCAATTTCTGACACTTTTTAAAAATCAACATTTTACGTTGAGGTTAGATGTGGTTAACTTTATACGCGAATAACTCGACAACAAAAAGAGCAATCCGAAAACGGATTCCAGCATTCAACTCCCCACAAAGAGACCTTTCTAATGATACCATAGTTTGCCTATTTCGGACACTTTTGAAAAATCAACATTTTGGGTCGCGGTTAGGGGGACTTAGCTAAGAACGGGAATAACTCGCCAACAACAAGAGCTATCAAAAAACGGATTGCAGCGTTCAACTCCCCACAAAGAGACCTTTCCAATGATACCATAGTTTGCCATTTCGGACACTTTTTAAAAATCAACATTTTGGGTCGCGGTTAGGGGGTTAGCTTAACGGGAATAACTCGCCAACAACAAGAGCTATCAAAAAACGGATTGCAGCATTCAACTCCCCACAAAGAGACCTTTCCAATGATACCATAGTTTGCCTATTTCGGACACTTTTTAAAAATCAACATTTTGGGTCGCGGTTAGGGGGACTTAGCTAAGAACGGGAATAACTCGACAACAACAAGAGCTATCGAAAACGGATTGCAGCATTCAACTCCCCACAAAGAGACCTTTCCAATGATACCATAGTTTGCCTATTTCGGACACTTTTGAAAAATCAACATTTTGGGTCGCGGTTAGGGGGACTTAGCTAAGAACGGGAATAACTCGCCAACAACAAGAGCTATCAAAAAACGGATTGCAGCGTTCAACTCCCCACAAAGAGACCTTTCCAATGATACCATAGTTTGCCAATTTCTGACACTTTTAAAAATCAACATTTTACGTTGAGGTTAGATGTGGTTAACTTTATACGCGAATAACTCGACAACAAAAAGAGCAATCCGAAAACGGATTCCAGCATTCAACTCCCCACAAAGAGACCTTTCTAATGATACCATAGTTTGCCTATTTCGGACACTTTTGAAAAATCAACATTTTGGGTCGCGGTTAGGGGGACTTAGCTAAGAACGGGAATAACTCGCCAACAACAAGAGCTATCAAAAAACGGATTGCAGCGTTCAACTCCCAACAAAGAGACCTTTCCAATGATACCATAGTTTGCCAATTTTGGACACTTTTGAAAAATCAACATTTTGGGTCGCGGTTAGGGGGACTTAGCTAAGAACGGGAATAACTCGCCAACAACAAGAGCTATCAAAAAACGGATTGCAGTGTTCAACTCCCCACAAAGAGACCTTTCCAATGATACCATAGTTTGCCAATTTCTGGACACTTTTTAAAAATCAACATTTTGGGTCGCGGTTAGGGGGACTTAGCTAAGAACGGGAATAACTCGCCAACAACAAGAGCTATCCGAAAACGGATTGCAGCATTCAACTCCCCACAAAGAGACCTTTCAATGATACCATAGTTTGCCTATTTCGGACACTTTTAAAAATCAACATTTTGGGTCGCGGTTAGGTGGACTTAACTTTAGAACGGGAATAACTCGCCAACAAAAAGAGCTATCAAAAAACGGATTGCAGCATTCAACTCCCCACAAAGAGACCTTTCCAATGATACCATAGTTTGCCTATTTCGGACACTTTTGAAAAATCAACATTTTGGGTCGCGGTTAGGGGGACTTAGCTAAGAACGGGAATAACTCGCCAACAACAAGAGCTATCAAAAAACGGATTGCAGTGTTCAACTCCCCACAAAGAGACCTTTCCAATGATACCATAGTTTGCCAATTTCTGACACTTTTTAAAAATCAACATTTTACGTTGAGGTTAGATGTGGTTAACTTTATACGCGAATAACTCGACAACAAAAAGAGCAATCCGAAAACGGATTCCAGCATTCAACTCCCCACAAAGAGACCTTTCTAATGATACCATAGTTTGCCTATTTCGGACACTTTTGAAAAATCAACATTTTGGGTCGCGGTTAGGGGGACTTAGCTAAGAACGGGAATAACTCGCCAACAACAAGAGCTATCAAAAAACGGATTGCAGCGTTCAACTCCCCACAAAGAGACCTTTCCAATGATACCATAGTTTGCCAATTTTGGACACTTTTGAAAAATCAACATTTTGGGTCGCGGTTAGGGGGACTTAGCTAAGAACGGGAATAACTCGCCAACAACAAGAGCTATCAAAAAACGGATTGTAGTGTTTAACTCCCCACAAAGAGACCTTTCCAATGATACCATAGTTTGCCAATTTCTGACACTTTTTAAAAATCAACATTTTACGTTGAGGTTAGATGTGGTTAACTTTATACGCGAATAACTCGACAACAAAAAGAGCTATCCGAAAACGGATTGCAGCATTCAACTCCCCACAAAGAGACCTTTCTAATGATACCATAGTTTGCCTATTTCGGACACTTTTGAAAAATCAACATTTTGGGTCGCGGTTAGGGGGACTTAGCTAAGAACGGGAATAACTCGCCAACAACAAGAGCTATCAAAAAACGGATTGCAGCGTTCAACTCCCCACAAAGAGACCTTTCCAATGATACCATAGTTTGCCAATTTCTGACACTTTTTAAAAATCAACATTTTACGTTGAGGTTAGATGTGGTTAACTTTATACGCGAATAACTCGACAACAAAAAGAGCAATCCGAAAACGGATTCCAGCATTCAACTCCCCACAAAGAGACCTTTCTAATGATACCATAGTTTGCCTATTTCGGACACTTTTGAAAAATCAACATTTTGGGTCGCGGTTAGGGGGACTTAGCTAAGAACGGGAATAACTCGCCAACAACAAGAGCTATCAAAAAACGGATTGCAGCGTTCAACTCCCCACAAAGAGACCTTTCCAATGATACCATAGTTTGCCAATTTCTGACACTTTTTAAAAATCAACATTTTACGTTGAGGTTAGATGTGGTTAACTTTATACGGGAATAACTCGACAACAAAAAGAGCTATCCGAAAACGGATTCCAGCATTCAACTCCCCACAAAGAGACCTTTCTAATGATACCATAGTTTGCCTATTTCGGACACTTTTGAAAAATCAACATTTTGGGTCGCGGTTAGGGGGACTTAGCTAAGAACGGGAATAACTCGCCAACAAAAAGAGCTATCAAAAAACGGATTGCAGCGTTCAACTCCCCACAAAGAGACCTTTCCAATGATACCATAGTTTGCCTATTTTGGACACTTTTGAAAAATCAACATTTTGGGTCGCGGTTAGGGGGACTTAGCTAAGAACGGGAATAACTCGCCAACAACAAGAGCTATCAAAAAACGGATTGCAGCGTTCAACTCCCCACAAAGAGACCTTTCCAATGATACCATAGTTTGCCAATTTCTGACACTTTTTAAAAATCAACATTTTACGTTGAGGTTAGATGTGGTTAACTTTATACGCGAATAACTCGACAACAAAAAGAGCAATCCGAAAACGGATTCCAGCATTCAACTCCCCACAAAGAGACCTTTCTAATGATACCATAGTTTGCCTATTTCGGACACTTTTGAAAAATCAACATTTTGGGTCGCGGTTAGGGGGACTTAGCTAAGAACGGGAATAACTCGCCAACAACAAGAGCTATCAAAAAACGGATTGCAGCGTTCAACTCCCCACAAAGAGACCTTTCCAATGATACCATAGTTTGCCAATTTCTGACACTTTTTAAAAATCAACATTTTACGTTGAGGTTAGATGTGGTTAACTTTATACGCGAATAACTCGACAACAAAAAGAGCAATCCGAAAACGGATTCCAGCATTCAACTCCCCACAAAGAGACCTTTCTAATGATACCATAGTTTGCCTATTTCGGACACTTTTGAAAAATCAACATTTTGGGTCGCGGTTAGGGGGACTTAGCTAAGAACGGGAATAACTCGCCAACAACAAGAGCTATCAAAAAACGGATTGCAGCGTTCAACTCCCAACAAAGAGACCTTTCCAATGATACCATAGTTTGCCAATTTTGGACACTTTTGAAAAATCAACATTTTGGGTCGCGGTTAGGGGGACTTAGCTAAGAACGGGAATAACTCGCCAACAACAAGAGCTATCAAAAAACGGATTGTAGTGTTTAACTCCCCACAAAGAGACCTTTCCAATGATACCATAGTTTGCCAATTTCTGACACTTTTTAAAAATCAACATTTTACGTTGAGGTTAGATGTGGTTAACTTTATACGCGAATAACTCGACAACAAAAAGAGCAATCCGAAAACGGATTCCAGCATTCAACTCCCCACAAAGAGACCTTTCTAATGATACCATAGTTTGCCTATTTCGGACACTTTTGAAAAATCAACATTTTGGGTCGCGGTTAGGGGGACTTAGCTAAGAACGGGAATAACTCGCCAACAACAAGAGCTATCAAAAAACGGATTGCAGCGTTCAACTCCCACAAAGAGACCTTTCCAATGATACCATAGTTTGCCAATTTTGGACACTTTTGAAAAATCAACATTTTGGGTCGCGGTTAGGGGGACTTAGCTAAGAACGGGAATAACTCGCCAACAACAAGAGCTATCAAAAAACGGATTGTAGTGTTTAACTCCCCACAAAGAGACCTTTCCAATGATACCATAGTTTGCCAATTTCTGACACTTTTTAAAAATCAACATTTTACGTTGAGGTTAGATGTGGTTAACTTTATACGCGAATAACTCGACAACAAAAAGAGCAATCCGAAAACGGATTCCAGCATTCAACTCCCCACAAAGAGACCTTTCTAATGATACCATAGTTTGCCTATTTCGGACACTTTTGAAAAATCAACATTTTGGGTCGCGGTTAGGGGGACTTAGCTAAGAACGGGAATAACTCGCCAACAACAAGAGCTATCAAAAAACGGATTGCAGCGTTCAACTCCCCACAAAGAGACCTTTCCAATGATACCATAGTTTGCCAATTTCTGACACTTTTTAAAAATCAACATTTTACGTTGAGGTTAGATGTGGTTAACTTTATACGCGAATAACTCGACAACAAAAGAGCAATCCGAAAACGGATTCCAGCATTCAACTCCCCACAAAGAGACCTTTCTAATGATACCATAGTTTGCCTATTTCGGACACTTTTGAAAAATCAACATTTTGGGTCGCGGTTAGGGGGACTTAGCTAAGAACGGGAATAACTCGCCAACAACAAGAGCTATCAAAAAACGGATTGCAGCGTTCAACTCCCCACAAAGAGACCTTTCCAATGATACCATAGTTTGCCAATTTCTGACACTTTTTAAAAATCAACATTTTACGTTGAGGTTAGATGTGGTTAACTTTATACGCGAATAACTCGACAACAAAAAGAGCAATCCGAAAACGGATTCCAGCATTCAACTCCCCACAAAGAGACCTTTCTAATGATACCATAGTTTGCCTATTTCGGACACTTTTGAAAAATCAACATTTTGGGTCGCGGTTAGGGGGACTTAGCTAAGAACGGGAATAACTCGCCAACAACAAGAGCTATCAAAAAACGGATTGCAGCGTTCAACTCCCAACAAAGAGACCTTTCCAATGATACCATAGTTTGCCAATTTTGGACACTTTTGAAAAATCAACATTTTGGGTCGCGGTTAGGGGGACTTAGCTAAGAACGGGAATAACTCGCCAACAACAAGAGCTATCAAAAAACGGATTGTAGTGTTTAACTCCCCACAAAGAGACCTTTCCAATGATACCATAGTTTGCCAATTTCTGACACTTTTTAAAAATCAACATTTTACGTTGAGGTTAGATGTGGTTAACTTTATACGCGAATAACTCGACAACAAAAAGAGCAATCCGAAAACGGATTCCAGCATTCAACTCCCCACAAAGAGACCTTTCTAATGATACCATAGTTTGCCTATTTCGGACACTTTTGAAAAATCAACATTTTGGGTCGCGGTTAGGGGGACTTAGCTAAGAACGGGAATAACTCGCCAACAACAAGAGCTATCAAAAAACGGATTGCAGCGTTCAACTCCCAACAAAGAGACCTTTCCAATGATACCATAGTTTGCCAATTTTGGACACTTTTGAAAAATCAACATTTTGGGTCGCGGTTAGGGGGACTTAGCTAAGAACGGGAATAACTCGCCAACAACAAGAGCTATCAAAAAACGGATTGTAGTGTTTAACTCCCCACAAAGAGACCTTTCCAATGATACCATAGTTTGCCAATTTCTGACACTTTTTAAAAATCAACATTTTACGTTGAGGTTAGATGTGGTTAACTTTATACGCGAATAACTCGACAACAAAAAGAGCAATCCGAAAACGGATTCCAGCATTCAACTCCCCACAAAGAGACCTTTCTAATGATACCATAGTTTGCCTATTTCGGACACTTTTGAAAAATCAACATTTTGGGTCGCGGTTAGGGGGACTTAGCTAAGAACGGGAATAACTCGCCAACAACAAGAGCTATCAAAAAACGGATTGCAGCGTTCAACTCCCAACAAAGAGACCTTTCCAATGATACCATAGTTTGCCAATTTTGGACACTTTTGAAAAATCAACATTTTGGGTCGCGGTTAGGGGGACTTAGCTAAGAACGGGAATAACTCGCCAACAACAAGAGCTATCAAAAAACGGATTGTAGTGTTTAACTCCCCACAAAGAGACCTTTCCAATGATACCATAGTTTGCCAATTTCTGACACTTTTTAAAAATCAACATTTTACGTTGAGGTTAGATGTGGTTAACTTTATACGCGAATAACTCGACAACAAAAAGAGCAATCCGAAAACGGATTCCAGCATTCAACTCCCCACAAAGAGACCTTTCTAATGATACCATAGTTTGCCTATTTCGGACACTTTTGAAAAATCAACATTTTGGGTCGCGGTTAGGGGGACTTAGCTAAGAACGGGAATAACTCGCCAACAACAAGAGCTATCAAAAAACGGATTGCAGCGTTCAACTCCCAACAAAGAGACCTTTCCAATGATACCATAGTTTGCCAATTTTGGACACTTTTGAAAAATCAACATTTTGGGTCGCGGTTAGGGGGACTTAGCTAAGAACGGGAATAACTCGCCAACAACAAGAGCTATCAAAAAACGGATTGTAGTGTTTAACTCCCCACAAAGAGACCTTTCCAATGATACCATAGTTTGCCAATTTCTGACACTTTTTAAAAATCAACATTTTACGTTGAGGTTAGATGTGGTTAACTTTATACGCGAATAACTCGACAACAAAAAGAGCAATCCGAAAACGGATTCCAGCATTCAACTCCCCACAAAGAGACCTTTCTAATGATACCATAGTTTGCCTATTTCGGACACTTTTGAAAAATCAACATTTTGGGTCGCGGTTAGGGGGACTTAGCTAAGAACGGGAATAACTCGCCAACAACAAGAGCTATCAAAAAACGGATTGCAGCGTTCAACTCCCCACAAAGAGACCTTTCCAATGATACCATAGTTTGCCAATTTCTGACACTTTTTAAAAATCAACATTTTACGTTGAGGTTAGATGTGGTTAACTTTATACGCGAATAACTCGACAACAAAAAGAGCAATCCGAAAACGGATTCCAGCATTCAACTCCCCACAAAGAGACCTTTCTAATGATACCATAGTTTGCCTATTTCGGACACTTTTGAAAAATCAACATTTTGGGTCGCGGTTAGGGGGACTTAGCTAAGAACGGGAATAACTCGCCAACAACAAGAGCTATCAAAAAACGGATTGCAGCGTTCAACTCCCCACAAAGAGACCTTTCCAATGATACCATAGTTTGCCAATTTCTGACACTTTTAAAAATCAACATTTTACGTTGAGGTTAGATGTGGTTAACTTTATACGCGAATAACTCGACAACAAAAGAGCAATCCGAAAACGGATTCCAGCATTCAACTCCCCACAAAGAGACCTTTCTAATGATACCATAGTTTGCCTATTTCGGACACTTTTGAAAAATCAACATTTTGGGTCGCGGTTAGGGGGACTTAGCTAAGAACGGGAATAACTCGCCAACAACAAGAGCTATCAAAAAACGGATTGCAGCGTTCAACTCCCAACAAAGAGACCTTTCCAATGATACCATAGTTTGCCAATTTTGGACACTTTTGAAAAATCAACATTTTGGGTCGCGGTTAGGGGGACTTAGCTAAGAACGGGAATAACTCGCCAACAACAAGAGCTATCAAAAAACGGATTGTAGTGTTTAACTCCCCACAAAGAGACCTTTCCAATGATACCATAGTTTGCCAATTTCTGACACTTTTTAAAAATCAACATTTTACGTTGAGGTTAGATGTGGTTAACTTTATACGCGAATAACTCGACAACAAAAAGAGCAATCCGAAAACGGATTCCAGCATTCAACTCCCCACAAAGAGACCTTTCTAATGATACCATAGTTTGCCTATTTCGGACACTTTTGAAAAATCAACATTTTGGGTCGCGGTTAGGGGGACTTAGCTAAGAACGGGAATAACTCGCCAACAACAAGAGCTATCAAAAAACGGATTGCAGCGTTCAACTCCCAACAAAGAGACCTTTCCAATGATACCATAGTTTGCCAATTTTGGACACTTTTGAAAAATCAACATTTTGGGTCGCGGTTAGGGGGACTTAGCTAAGAACGGGAATAACTCGCCAACAACAAGAGCTATCAAAAAACGGATTGTAGTGTTTAACTCCCCACAAAGAGACCTTTCCAATGATACCATAGTTTGCCAATTTCTGACACTTTTTAAAAATCAACATTTTACGTTGAGGTTAGATGTGGTTAACTTTATACGCGAATAACTCGACAACAAAAGAGCAATCCGAAAACGGATTCCAGCATTCAACTCCCCACAAAGAGACCTTTCTAATGATACCATAGTTTGCCTATTTCGGACACTTTTGAAAAATCAACATTTTGGGTCGCGGTTAGGGGGACTTAGCTAAGAACGGGAATAACTCGCCAACAACAAGAGCTATCAAAAAACGGATTGCAGCGTTCAACTCCCAACAAAGAGACCTTTCCAATGATACCATAGTTTGCCAATTTTGGACACTTTTGAAAAATCAACATTTTGGGTCGCGGTTAGGGGGACTTAGCTAAGAACGGGAATAACTCGCCAACAACAAGAGCTATCAAAAAACGGATTGTAGTGTTTAACTCCCCACAAAGAGACCTTTCCAATGATACCATAGTTTGCCAATTTCTGACACTTTTAAAAATCAACATTTTACGTTGAGGTTAGATGTGGTTAACTTTATACGCGAATAACTCGACAACAAAAAGAGCAATCCGAAAACGGATTCCAGCATTCAACTCCCCACAAAGAGACCTTTCTAATGATACCATAGTTTGCCTATTTCGGACACTTTTGAAAAATCAACATTTTGGGTCGCGGTTAGGGGGACTTAGCTAAGAACGGGAATAACTCGCCAACAACAAGAGCTATCAAAAAACGGATTGCAGCGTTCAACTCCCCACAAAGAGACCTTTCCAATGATACCATAGTTTGCCAATTTCTGACACTTTTTAAAAATCAACATTTTACGTTGAGGTTAGATGTGGTTAACTTTATACGCGAATAACTCGACAACAAAAAGAGCAATCCGAAAACGGATTCCAGCATTCAACTCCCCACAAAGAGACCTTTCTAATGATACCATAGTTTGCCTATTTCGGACACTTTTGAAAAATCAACATTTTGGGTCGCGGTTAGGGGGACTTAGCTAAGAACGGGAATAACTCGCCAACAACAAGAGCTATCAAAAAACGGATTGCAGCGTTCAACTCCCCACAAAGAGACCTTTCCAATGATACCATAGTTTGCCAATTTCTGACACTTTTTAAAAATCAACATTTTACGTTGAGGTTAGATGTGGTTAACTTTATACGCGAATAACTCGACAACAAAAAGAGCAATCCGAAAACGGATTCCAGCATTCAACTCCCCACAAAGAGACCTTTCTAATGATACCATAGTTTGCCTATTTCGGACACTTTTGAAAAATCAACATTTTGGGTCGCGGTTAGGGGGACTTAGCTAAGAACGGGAATAACTCGCCAACAACAAGAGCTATCAAAAAACGGATTGCAGCGTTCAACTCCCAACAAAGAGACCTTTCCAATGATACCATAGTTTGCCAATTTTGGACACTTTTGAAAAATCAACATTTTGGGTCGCGGTTAGGGGGACTTAGCTAAGAACGGGAATAACTCGCCAACAACAAGAGCTATCAAAAAACGGATTGTAGTGTTTAACTCCCCACAAAGAGACCTTTCCAATGATACCATAGTTTGCCAATTTCTGACACTTTTTAAAAATCAACATTTTACGTTGAGGTTAGATGTGGTTAACTTTATACGCGAATAACTCGACAACAAAAAGAGCAATCCGAAAACGGATTCCAGCATTCAACTCCCCACAAAGAGACCTTTCTAATGATACCATAGTTTGCCTATTTCGGACACTTTTGAAAAATCAACATTTTGGGTCGCGGTTAGGGGGACTTAGCTAAGAACGGGAATAACTCGCCAACAACAAGAGCTATCAAAAAACGGATTGCAGCGTTCAACTCCCAACAAAGAGACCTTTCCAATGATACCATAGTTTGCCAATTTTGGACACTTTTGAAAAATCAACATTTTGGGTCGCGGTTAGGGGGACTTAGCTAAGAACGGGAATAACTCGCCAACAACAAGAGCTATCAAAAAACGGATTGTAGTGTTTAACTCCCCACAAAGAGACCTTTCCAATGATACCATAGTTTGCCAATTTCTGACACTTTTTAAAAATCAACATTTTACGTTGAGGTTAGATGTGGTTAACTTTATACGCGAATAACTCGACAACAAAAAGAGCAATCCGAAAACGGATTCCAGCATTCAACTCCCCACAAAGAGACCTTTCTAATGATACCATAGTTTGCCTATTTCGGACACTTTTGAAAAATCAACATTTTGGGTCGCGGTTAGGGGGACTTAGCTAAGAACGGGAATAACTCGCCAACAACAAGAGCTATCAAAAAACGGATTGCAGCGTTCAACTCCCCACAAAGAGACCTTTCCAATGATACCATAGTTTGCCAATTTCTGACACTTTTTAAAAATCAACATTTTACGTTGAGGTTAGATGTGGTTAACTTTATACGCGAATAACTCGACAACAAAAAGAGCAATCCGAAAACGGATTCCAGCATTCAACTCCCCACAAAGAGACCTTTCTAATGATACCATAGTTTGCCTATTTCGGACACTTTTGAAAAATCAACATTTTGGGTCGCGGTTAGGGGGACTTAGCTAAGAACGGGAATAACTCGCCAACAACAAGAGCTATCAAAAAACGGATTGCAGCGTTCAACTCCCCACAAAGAGACCTTTCCAATGATACCATAGTTTGCCAATTTCTGACACTTTTTAAAAATCAACATTTTACGTTGAGGTTAGATGTGGTTAACTTTATACGCGAATAACTCGACAACAAAAAGAGCAATCCGAAAACGGATTCCAGCATTCAACTCCCCACAAAGAGACCTTTCTAATGATACCATAGTTTGCCTATTTCGGACACTTTTGAAAAATCAACATTTTGGGTCGCGGTTAGGGGGACTTAGCTAAGAACGGGAATAACTCGCCAACAACAAGAGCTATCAAAAAACGGATTGCAGCGTTCAACTCCCAACAAAGAGACCTTTCCAATGATACCATAGTTTGCCAATTTTGGACACTTTTGAAAAATCAACATTTTGGGTCGCGGTTAGGGGGACTTAGCTAAGAACGGGAATAACTCGCCAACAACAAGAGCTATCAAAAAACGGATTGTAGTGTTTAACTCCCCACAAAGAGACCTTTCCAATGATACCATAGTTTGCCAATTTCTGACACTTTTAAAAATCAACATTTTACGTTGAGGTTAGATGTGGTTAACTTTATACGCGAATAACTCGACAACAAAAAGAGCAATCCGAAAACGGATTCCAGCATTCAACTCCCCACAAAGAGACCTTTCTAATGATACCATAGTTTGCCTATTTCGGACACTTTTGAAAAATCAACATTTTGGGTCGCGGTTAGGGGGACTTAGCTAAGAACGGGAATAACTCGCCAACAACAAGAGCTATCAAAAAACGGATTGCAGCGTTCAACTCCCAACAAAGAGACCTTTCCAATGATACCATAGTTTGCCAATTTTGGACACTTTTGAAAAATCAACATTTTGGGTCGCGGTTAGGGGGACTTAGCTAAGAACGGGAATAACTCGCCAACAACAAGAGCTATCAAAAAACGGATTGTAGTGTTTAACTCCCCACAAAGAGACCTTTCCAATGATACCATAGTTTGCCAATTTCTGACACTTTTTAAAAATCAACATTTTACGTTGAGGTTAGATGTGGTTAACTTTATACGCGAATAACTCGACAACAAAAAGAGCAATCCGAAAACGGATTCCAGCATTCAACTCCCCACAAAGAGACCTTTCTAATGATACCATAGTTTGCCTATTTCGGACACTTTTGAAAAATCAACATTTTGGGTCGCGGTTAGGGGGACTTAGCTAAGAACGGGAATAACTCGCCAACAACAAGAGCTATCAAAAAACGGATTGCAGCGTTCAACTCCCAACAAAGAGACCTTTCCAATGATACCATAGTTTGCCAATTTTGGACACTTTTGAAAAATCAACATTTTGGGTCGCGGTTAGGGGACTTAGCTAAGAACGGGAATAACTCGCCAACAACAAGAGCTATCAAAAAACGGATTGTAGTGTTTAACTCCCCACAAAGAGACCTTTCCAATGATACCATAGTTTGCCAATTTCTGACACTTTTTAAAAATCAACATTTTACGTTGAGGTTAGATGTGGTTAACTTTATACGCGAATAACTCGACAACAAAAAGAGCAATCCGAAAACGGATTCCAGCATTCAACTCCCCACAAAGAGACCTTTCTAATGATACCATAGTTTGCCTATTTCGGACACTTTTGAAAAATCAACATTTTGGGTCGCGGTTAGGGGGACTTAGCTAAGAACGGGAATAACTCGCCAACAACAAGAGCTATCAAAAAACGGATTGCAGCGTTCAACTCCCCACAAAGAGACCTTTCCAATGATACCATAGTTTGCCAATTTCTGACACTTTTTAAAAATCAACATTTTACGTTGAGGTTAGATGTGGTTAACTTTATACGCGAATAACTCGACAACAAAAAGAGCAATCCGAAAACGGATTCCAGCATTCAACTCCCCACAAAGAGACCTTTCTAATGATACCATAGTTTGCCTATTTCGGACACTTTTGAAAAATCAACATTTTGGGTCGCGGTTAGGGGGACTTAGCTAAGAACGGGAATAACTCGCCAACAACAAGAGCTATCAAAAAACGGATTGCAGCGTTCAACTCCCCACAAAGAGACCTTTCCAATGATACCATAGTTTGCCAATTTCTGACACTTTTTAAAAATCAACATTTTACGTTGAGGTTAGATGTGGTTAACTTTATACGCGAATAACTCGACAACAAAAAGAGCAATCCGAAAACGGATTCCAGCATTCAACTCCCCACAAAGAGACCTTTCTAATGATACCATAGTTTGCCTATTTCGGACACTTTTGAAAAATCAACATTTTGGGTCGCGGTTAGGGGGACTTAGCTAAGAACGGGAATAACTCGCCAACAACAAGAGCTATCAAAAAACGGATTGCAGCGTTCAACTCCCAACAAAGAGACCTTTCCAATGATACCATAGTTTGCCAATTTTGGACACTTTTGAAAAATCAACATTTTGGGTCGCGGTTAGGGGGACTTAGCTAAGAACGGGAATAACTCGCCAACAACAAGAGCTATCAAAAAACGGATTGTAGTGTTTAACTCCCCACAAAGAGACCTTTCCAATGATACCATAGTTTGCCAATTTCTGACACTTTTTAAAAATCAACATTTTACGTTGAGGTTAGATGTGGTTAACTTTATACGCGAATAACTCGACAACAAAAAGAGCAATCCGAAAACGGATTCCAGCATTCAACTCCCCACAAAGAGACCTTTCTAATGATACCATAGTTTGCCTATTTCGGACACTTTTGAAAAATCAACATTTTGGGTCGCGGTTAGGGGGACTTAGCTAAGAACGGGAATAACTCGCCAACAACAAGAGCTATCAAAAAACGGATTGCAGCGTTCAACTCCCAACAAAGAGACCTTTCCAATGATACCATAGTTTGCCAATTTTGGACACTTTTGAAAAATCAACATTTTGGGTCGCGGTTAGGGGGACTTAGCTAAGAACGGGAATAACTCGCCAACAACAAGAGCTATCAAAAAACGGATTGTAGTGTTTAACTCCCCACAAAGAGACCTTTCCAATGATACCATAGTTTGCCAATTTCTGACACTTTTTAAAAATCAACATTTTACGTTGAGGTTAGATGTGGTTAACTTTATACGCGAATAACTCGACAACAAAAAGAGCAATCCGAAAACGGATTCCAGCATTCAACTCCCCACAAAGAGACCTTTCTAATGATACCATAGTTTGCCTATTTCGGACACTTTTGAAAAATCAACATTTTGGGTCGCGGTTAGGGGGACTTAGCTAAGAACGGGAATAACTCGCCAACAACAAGAGCTATCAAAAAACGGATTGCAGCGTTCAACTCCCCACAAAGAGACCTTTCCAATGATACCATAGTTTGCCAATTTCTGACACTTTTTAAAAATCAACATTTTACGTTGAGGTTAGATGTGGTTAACTTTATACGCGAATAACTCGACAACAAAAAGAGCAATCCGAAAACGGATTCCAGCATTCAACTCCCCACAAAGAGACCTTTCTAATGATACCATAGTTTGCCTATTTCGGACACTTTTGAAAAATCAACATTTTGGGTCGCGGTTAGGGGGACTTAGCTAAGAACGGGAATAACTCGCCAACAACAAGAGCTATCAAAAAACGGATTGCAGCGTTCAACTCCCCACAAAGAGACCTTTCCAATGATACCATAGTTTGCCAATTTCTGACACTTTTTAAAAATCAACATTTTACGTTGAGGTTAGATGTGGTTAACTTTATACGCGAATAACTCGACAACAAAAAGAGCAATCCGAAAACGGATTCCAGCATTCAACTCCCCACAAAGAGACCTTTCTAATGATACCATAGTTTGCCTATTTCGGACACTTTTGAAAAATCAACATTTTGGGTCGCGGTTAGGGGGACTTAGCTAAGAACGGGAATAACTCGCCAACAACAAGAGCTATCAAAAAACGGATTGCAGCGTTCAACTCCCAACAAAGAGACCTTTCCAATGATACCATAGTTTGCCAATTTTGGACACTTTTGAAAAATCAACATTTTGGGTCGCGGTTAGGGGGACTTAGCTAAGAACGGGAATAACTCGCCAACAACAAGAGCTATCAAAAAACGGATTGTAGTGTTTAACTCCCCACAAAGAGACCTTTCCAATGATACCATAGTTTGCCAATTTCTGACACTTTTAAAAATCAACATTTTACGTTGAGGTTAGATGTGGTTAACTTTATACGCGAATAACTCGACAACAAAAAGAGCAATCCGAAAACGGATTCCAGCATTCAACTCCCCACAAAGAGACCTTTCTAATGATACCATAGTTTGCCTATTTCGGACACTTTTGAAAAATCAACATTTTGGGTCGCGGTTAGGGGGACTTAGCTAAGAACGGGAATAACTCGCCAACAACAAGAGCTATCAAAAAACGGATTGCAGCGTTCAACTCCCAACAAAGAGACCTTTCCAATGATACCATAGTTTGCCAATTTTGGACACTTTTGAAAAATCAACATTTTGGGTCGCGGTTAGGGGGACTTAGCTAAGAACGGGAATAACTCGCCAACAACAAGAGCTATCAAAAAACGGATTGTAGTGTTTAACTCCCCACAAAGAGACCTTTCCAATGATACCATAGTTTGCCAATTTCTGACACTTTTTAAAAATCAACATTTTACGTTGAGGTTAGATGTGGTTAACTTTATACGCGAATAACTCGACAACAAAAAGAGCAATCCGAAAACGGATTCCAGCATTCAACTCCCCACAAAGAGACCTTTCTAATGATACCATAGTTTGCCTATTTCGGACACTTTTGAAAAATCAACATTTTGGGTCGCGGTTAGGGGGACTTAGCTAAGAACGGGAATAACTCGCCAACAACAAGAGCTATCAAAAAACGGATTGCAGCGTTCAACTCCCAACAAAGAGACCTTTCCAATGATACCATAGTTTGCCAATTTTGGACACTTTTGAAAAATCAACATTTTGGGTCGCGGTTAGGGGGACTTAGCTAAGAACGGGAATAACTCGCCAACAACAAGAGCTATCAAAAAACGGATTGTAGTGTTTAACTCCCCACAAAGAGACCTTTCCAATGATACCATAGTTTGCCAATTTCTGACACTTTTTAAAAATCAACATTTTACGTTGAGGTTAGATGTGGTTAACTTTATACGCGAATAACTCGACAACAAAAGAGCAATCCGAAAACGGATTCCAGCATTCAACTCCCCACAAAGAGACCTTTCTAATGATACCATAGTTTGCCTATTTCGGACACTTTTGAAAAATCAACATTTTGGGTCGCGGTTAGGGGGACTTAGCTAAGAACGGGAATAACTCGCCAACAACAAGAGCTATCAAAAAACGGATTGCAGCGTTCAACTCCCAACAAAGAGACCTTTCCAATGATACCATAGTTTGCCAATTTTGGACACTTTTGAAAAATCAACATTTTGGGTCGCGGTTAGGGGGACTTAGCTAAGAACGGGAATAACTCGCCAACAACAAGAGCTATCAAAAAACGGATTGTAGTGTTTAACTCCCCACAAAGAGACCTTTCCAATGATACCATAGTTTGCCAATTTCTGACACTTTTAAAAATCAACATTTTACGTTGAGGTTAGATGTGGTTAACTTTATACGCGAATAACTCGACAACAAAAAGAGCAATCCGAAAACGGATTCCAGCATTCAACTCCCCACAAAGAGACCTTTCTAATGATACCATAGTTTGCCTATTTCGGACACTTTTGAAAAATCAACATTTTGGGTCGCGGTTAGGGGGACTTAGCTAAGAACGGGAATAACTCGCCAACAACAAGAGCTATCAAAAAACGGATTGCAGCGTTCAACTCCCCACAAAGAGACCTTTCCAATGATACCATAGTTTGCCAATTTCTGACACTTTTTAAAAATCAACATTTTACGTTGAGGTTAGATGTGGTTAACTTTATACGCGAATAACTCGACAACAAAAAGAGCAATCCGAAAACGGATTCCAGCATTCAACTCCCCACAAAGAGACCTTTCTAATGATACCATAGTTTGCCTATTTCGGACACTTTTGAAAAATCAACATTTTGGGTCGCGGTTAGGGGGACTTAGCTAAGAACGGGAATAACTCGCCAACAACAAGAGCTATCAAAAAACGGATTGCAGCGTTCAACTCCCCACAAAGAGACCTTTCCAATGATACCATAGTTTGCCAATTTCTGACACTTTTTAAAAATCAACATTTTACGTTGAGGTTAGATGTGGTTAACTTTATACGCGAATAACTCGACAACAAAAAGAGCAATCCGAAAACGGATTCCAGCATTCAACTCCCCACAAAGAGACCTTTCTAATGATACCATAGTTTGCCTATTTCGGACACTTTTGAAAAATCAACATTTTGGGTCGCGGTTAGGGGGACTTAGCTAAGAACGGGAATAACTCGCCAACAACAAGAGCTATCAAAAAACGGATTGCAGCGTTCAACTCCCAACAAAGAGACCTTTCCAATGATACCATAGTTTGCCAATTTTGGACACTTTTGAAAAATCAACATTTTGGGTCGCGGTTAGGGGGACTTAGCTAAGAACGGGAATAACTCGCCAACAACAAGAGCTATCAAAAAACGGATTGTAGTGTTTAACTCCCCACAAAGAGACCTTTCCAATGATACCATAGTTTGCCAATTTCTGACACTTTTTAAAAATCAACATTTTACGTTGAGGTTAGATGTGGTTAACTTTATACGCGAATAACTCGACAACAAAAAGAGCAATCCGAAAACGGATTCCAGCATTCAACTCCCCACAAAGAGACCTTTCTAATGATACCATAGTTTGCCTATTTCGGACACTTTTGAAAAATCAACATTTTGGGTCGCGGTTAGGGGGACTTAGCTAAGAACGGGAATAACTCGCCAACAACAAGAGCTATCAAAAAACGGATTGCAGCGTTCAACTCCCAACAAAGAGACCTTTCCAATGATACCATAGTTTGCCAATTTTGGACACTTTTGAAAAATCAACATTTTGGGTCGCGGTTAGGGGGACTTAGCTAAGAACGGGAATAACTCGCCAACAACAAGAGCTATCAAAAAACGGATTGTAGTGTTTAACTCCCCACAAAGAGACCTTTCCAATGATACCATAGTTTGCCAATTTCTGACACTTTTTAAAAATCAACATTTTACGTTGAGGTTAGATGTGGTTAACTTTATACGCGAATAACTCGACAACAAAAAGAGCAATCCGAAAACGGATTCCAGCATTCAACTCCCCACAAAGAGACCTTTCTAATGATACCATAGTTTGCCTATTTCGGACACTTTTGAAAAATCAACATTTTGGGTCGCGGTTAGGGGGACTTAGCTAAGAACGGGAATAACTCGCCAACAACAAGAGCTATCAAAAAACGGATTGCAGCGTTCAACTCCCAACAAAGAGACCTTTCCAATGATACCATAGTTTGCCAATTTTGGACACTTTTGAAAAATCAACATTTTGGGTCGCGGTTAGGGGGACTTAGCTAAGAACGGGAATAACTCGCCAACAACAAGAGCTATCAAAAAACGGATTGTAGTGTTTAACTCCCCACAAAGAGACCTTTCCAATGATACCATAGTTTGCCAATTTCTGACACTTTTTAAAAATCAACATTTTACGTTGAGGTTAGATGTGGTTAACTTTATACGCGAATAACTCGACAACAAAAAGAGCAATCCGAAAACGGATTCCAGCATTCAACTCCCCACAAAGAGACCTTTCTAATGATACCATAGTTTGCCTATTTCGGACACTTTTGAAAAATCAACATTTTGGGTCGCGGTTAGGGGGACTTAGCTAAGAACGGGAATAACTCGCCAACAACAAGAGCTATCAAAAAACGGATTGCAGCGTTCAACTCCCCACAAAGAGACCTTTCCAATGATACCATAGTTTGCCAATTTCTGACACTTTTTAAAAATCAACATTTTACGTTGAGGTTAGATGTGGTTAACTTTATACGCGAATAACTCGACAACAAAAAGAGCAATCCGAAAACGGATTCCAGCATTCAACTCCCCACAAAGAGACCTTTCTAATGATACCATAGTTTGCCTATTTCGGACACTTTTGAAAAATCAACATTTTGGGTCGCGGTTAGGGGGACTTAGCTAAGAACGGGAATAACTCGCCAACAACAAGAGCTATCAAAAAACGGATTGCAGCGTTCAACTCCCCACAAAGAGACCTTTCCAATGATACCATAGTTTGCCAATTTCTGACACTTTTTAAAAATCAACATTTTACGTTGAGGTTAGATGTGGTTAACTTTATACGCGAATAACTCGACAACAAAAAGAGCAATCCGAAAACGGATTCCAGCATTCAACTCCCCACAAAGAGACCTTTCTAATGATACCATAGTTTGCCTATTTCGGACACTTTTGAAAAATCAACATTTTGGGTCGCGGTTAGGGGGACTTAGCTAAGAACGGGAATAACTCGCCAACAACAAGAGCTATCAAAAAACGGATTGCAGCGTTCAACTCCCAACAAAGAGACCTTTCCAATGATACCATAGTTTGCCAATTTTGGACACTTTTGAAAAATCAACATTTTGGGTCGCGGTTAGGGGGACTTAGCTAAGAACGGGAATAACTCGCCAACAACAAGAGCTATCAAAAAACGGATTGTAGTGTTTAACTCCCCACAAAGAGACCTTTCCAATGATACCATAGTTTGCCAATTTCTGACACTTTTAAAAATCAACATTTTACGTTGAGGTTAGATGTGGTTAACTTTATACGCGAATAACTCGACAACAAAAAGAGCAATCCGAAAACGGATTCCAGCATTCAACTCCCCACAAAGAGACCTTTCTAATGATACCATAGTTTGCCTATTTCGGACACTTTTGAAAAATCAACATTTTGGGTCGCGGTTAGGGGGACTTAGCTAAGAACGGGAATAACTCGCCAACAACAAGAGCTATCAAAAAACGGATTGCAGCGTTCAACTCCCAACAAAGAGACCTTTCCAATGATACCATAGTTTGCCAATTTTGGACACTTTTGAAAAATCAACATTTTGGGTCGCGGTTAGGGGGACTTAGCTAAGAACGGGAATAACTCGCCAACAACAAGAGCTATCAAAAAACGGATTGTAGTGTTTAACTCCCCACAAAGAGACCTTTCCAATGATACCATAGTTTGCCAATTTCTGACACTTTTTAAAAATCAACATTTTACGTTGAGGTTAGATGTGGTTAACTTTATACGCGAATAACTCGACAACAAAAAGAGCAATCCGAAAACGGATTCCAGCATTCAACTCCCCACAAAGAGACCTTTCTAATGATACCATAGTTTGCCTATTTCGGACACTTTTGAAAAATCAACATTTTGGGTCGCGGTTAGGGGGACTTAGCTAAGAACGGGAATAACTCGCCAACAACAAGAGCTATCAAAAAACGGATTGCAGCGTTCAACTCCCCACAAAGAGACCTTTCCAATGATACCATAGTTTGCCAATTTCTGACACTTTTTAAAAATCAACATTTTACGTTGAGGTTAGATGTGGTTAACTTTATACGCGAATAACTCGACAACAAAAAGAGCAATCCGAAAACGGATTCCAGCATTCAACTCCCCACAAAGAGACCTTTCTAATGATACCATAGTTTGCCTATTTCGGACACTTTTGAAAAATCAACATTTTGGGTCGCGGTTAGGGGGACTTAGCTAAGAACGGGAATAACTCGCCAACAACAAGAGCTATCAAAAAACGGATTGCAGCGTTCAACTCCCCACAAAGAGACCTTTCCAATGATACCATAGTTTGCCAATTTCTGACACTTTTTAAAAATCAACATTTTACGTTGAGGTTAGATGTGGTTAACTTTATACGCGAATAACTCGACAACAAAAAGAGCAATCCGAAAACGGATTCCAGCATTCAACTCCCCACAAAGAGACCTTTCTAATGATACCATAGTTTGCCTATTTCGGACACTTTTGAAAAATCAACATTTTGGGTCGCGGTTAGGGGGACTTAGCTAAGAACGGGAATAACTCGCCAACAACAAGAGCTATCAAAAAACGGATTGCAGCGTTCAACTCCCAACAAAGAGACCTTTCCAATGATACCATAGTTTGCCAATTTTGGACACTTTTGAAAAATCAACATTTTGGGTCGCGGTTAGGGGGACTTAGCTAAGAACGGGAATAACTCGCCAACAACAAGAGCTATCAAAAAACGGATTGTAGTGTTTAACTCCCCACAAAGAGACCTTTCCAATGATACCATAGTTTGCCAATTTCTGACACTTTTTAAAAATCAACATTTTACGTTGAGGTTAGATGTGGTTAACTTTATACGCGAATAACTCGACAACAAAAAGAGCAATCCGAAAACGGATTCCAGCATTCAACTCCCCACAAAGAGACCTTTCTAATGATACCATAGTTTGCCTATTTCGGACACTTTTGAAAAATCAACATTTTGGGTCGCGGTTAGGGGGACTTAGCTAAGAACGGGAATAACTCGCCAACAACAAGAGCTATCAAAAAACGGATTGCAGCGTTCAACTCCCAACAAAGAGACCTTTCCAATGATACCATAGTTTGCCAATTTTGGACACTTTTGAAAAATCAACATTTTGGGTCGCGGTTAGGGGGACTTAGCTAAGAACGGGAATAACTCGCCAACAACAAGAGCTATCAAAAAACGGATTGTAGTGTTTAACTCCCCACAAAGAGACCTTTCCAATGATACCATAGTTTGCCAATTTCTGACACTTTTTAAAAATCAACATTTTACGTTGAGGTTAGATGTGGTTAACTTTATACGCGAATAACTCGACAACAAAAAGAGCAATCCGAAAACGGATTCCAGCATTCAACTCCCCACAAAGAGACCTTTCTAATGATACCATAGTTTGCCTATTTCGGACACTTTTGAAAAATCAACATTTTGGGTCGCGGTTAGGGGGACTTAGCTAAGAACGGGAATAACTCGCCAACAACAAGAGCTATCAAAAAACGGATTGCAGCGTTCAACTCCCCACAAAGAGACCTTTCCAATGATACCATAGTTTGCCAATTTCTGACACTTTTTAAAAATCAACATTTTACGTTGAGGTTAGATGTGGTTAACTTTATACGCGAATAACTCGACAACAAAAAGAGCAATCCGAAAACGGATTCCAGCATTCAACTCCCCACAAAGAGACCTTTCTAATGATACCATAGTTTGCCTATTTCGGACACTTTTGAAAAATCAACATTTTGGGTCGCGGTTAGGGGGACTTAGCTAAGAACGGGAATAACTCGCCAACAACAAGAGCTATCAAAAAACGGATTGCAGCGTTCAACTCCCCACAAAGAGACCTTTCCAATGATACCATAGTTTGCCAATTTCTGACACTTTTTAAAAATCAACATTTTACGTTGAGGTTAGATGTGGTTAACTTTATACGCGAATAACTCGACAACAAAAAGAGCAATCCGAAAACGGATTCCAGCATTCAACTCCCCACAAAGAGACCTTTCTAATGATACCATAGTTTGCCTATTTCGGACACTTTTGAAAAATCAACATTTTGGGTCGCGGTTAGGGGGACTTAGCTAAGAACGGGAATAACTCGCCAACAACAAGAGCTATCAAAAAACGGATTGCAGCGTTCAACTCCCAACAAAGAGACCTTTCCAATGATACCATAGTTTGCCAATTTTGGACACTTTTGAAAAATCAACATTTTGGGTCGCGGTTAGGGGGACTTAGCTAAGAACGGGAATAACTCGCCAACAACAAGAGCTATCAAAAAACGGATTGTAGTGTTTAACTCCCCACAAAGAGACCTTTCCAATGATACCATAGTTTGCCAATTTCTGACACTTTTTAAAAATCAACATTTTACGTTGAGGTTAGATGTGGTTAACTTTATACGCGAATAACTCGACAACAAAAAGAGCAATCCGAAAACGGATTCCAGCATTCAACTCCCCACAAAGAGACCTTTCTAATGATACCATAGTTTGCCTATTTCGGACACTTTTGAAAAATCAACATTTTGGGTCGCGGTTAGGGGGACTTAGCTAAGAACGGGAATAACTCGCCAACAACAAGAGCTATCAAAAAACGGATTGCAGCGTTCAACTCCCAACAAAGAGACCTTTCCAATGATACCATAGTTTGCCAATTTTGGACACTTTTGAAAAATCAACATTTTGGGTCGCGGTTAGGGGGACTTAGCTAAGAACGGGAATAACTCGCCAACAACAAGAGCTATCAAAAAACGGATTGTAGTGTTTAACTCCCCACAAAGAGACCTTTCCAATGATACCATAGTTTGCCAATTTCTGACACTTTTTAAAAATCAACATTTTACGTTGAGGTTAGATGTGGTTAACTTTATACGCGAATAACTCGACAACAAAAAGAGCAATCCGAAAACGGATTCCAGCATTCAACTCCCCACAAAGAGACCTTTCTAATGATACCATAGTTTGCCTATTTCGGACACTTTTGAAAAATCAACATTTTGGGTCGCGGTTAGGGGGACTTAGCTAAGAACGGGAATAACTCGCCAACAACAAGAGCTATCAAAAAACGGATTGCAGCGTTCAACTCCCCACAAAGAGACCTTTCCAATGATACCATAGTTTGCCAATTTCTGACACTTTTTAAAAATCAACATTTTACGTTGAGGTTAGATGTGGTTAACTTTATACGCGAATAACTCGACAACAAAAAGAGCAATCCGAAAACGGATTCCAGCATTCAACTCCCCACAAAGAGACCTTTCTAATGATACCATAGTTTGCCTATTTCGGACACTTTTGAAAAATCAACATTTTGGGTCGCGGTTAGGGGGACTTAGCTAAGAACGGGAATAACTCGCCAACAACAAGAGCTATCAAAAAACGGATTGCAGCGTTCAACTCCCCACAAAGAGACCTTTCCAATGATACCATAGTTTGCCAATTTCTGACACTTTTAAAAATCAACATTTTACGTTGAGGTTAGATGTGGTTAACTTTATACGCGAATAACTCGACAACAAAAAGAGCAATCCGAAAACGGATTCCAGCATTCAACTCCCCACAAAGAGACCTTTCTAATGATACCATAGTTTGCCTATTTCGGACACTTTTGAAAAATCAACATTTTGGGTCGCGGTTAGGGGGACTTAGCTAAGAACGGGAATAACTCGCCAACAACAAGAGCTATCAAAAAACGGATTGCAGCGTTCAACTCCCAACAAAGAGACCTTTCCAATGATACCATAGTTTGCCAATTTTGGACACTTTTGAAAAATCAACATTTTGGGTCGCGGTTAGGGGGACTTAGCTAAGAACGGGAATAACTCGCCAACAACAAGAGCTATCAAAAAACGGATTGTAGTGTTTAACTCCCCACAAAGAGACCTTTCCAATGATACCATAGTTTGCCAATTTCTGACACTTTTTAAAAATCAACATTTTACGTTGAGGTTAGATGTGGTTAACTTTATACGCGAATAACTCGACAACAAAAAGAGCAATCCGAAAACGGATTCCAGCATTCAACTCCCCACAAAGAGACCTTTCTAATGATACCATAGTTTGCCTATTTCGGACACTTTTGAAAAATCAACATTTTGGGTCGCGGTTAGGGGGACTTAGCTAAGAACGGGAATAACTCGCCAACAACAAGAGCTATCAAAAAACGGATTGCAGCGTTCAACTCCCAACAAAGAGACCTTTCCAATGATACCATAGTTTGCCAATTTTGGACACTTTTGAAAAATCAACATTTTGGGTCGCGGTTAGGGGGACTTAGCTAAGAACGGGAATAACTCGCCAACAACAAGAGCTATCAAAAAACGGATTGTAGTGTTTAACTCCCCACAAAGAGACCTTTCCAATGATACCATAGTTTGCCAATTTCTGACACTTTTTAAAAATCAACATTTTACGTTGAGGTTAGATGTGGTTAACTTTATACGCGAATAACTCGACAACAAAAAGAGCAATCCGAAAACGGATTCCAGCATTCAACTCCCCACAAAGAGACCTTTCTAATGATACCATAGTTTGCCTATTTCGGACACTTTTGAAAAATCAACATTTTGGGTCGCGGTTAGGGGGACTTAGCTAAGAACGGGAATAACTCGCCAACAACAAGAGCTATCAAAAAACGGATTGCAGCGTTCAACTCCCCACAAAGAGACCTTTCCAATGATACCATAGTTTGCCAATTTCTGACACTTTTTAAAAATCAACATTTTACGTTGAGGTTAGATGTGGTTAACTTTATACGCGAATAACTCGACAACAAAAAGAGCAATCCGAAAACGGATTCCAGCATTCAACTCCCCACAAAGAGACCTTTCTAATGATACCATAGTTTGCCTATTTCGGACACTTTTGAAAAATCAACATTTTGGGTCGCGGTTAGGGGGACTTAGCTAAGAACGGGAATAACTCGCCAACAACAAGAGCTATCAAAAAACGGATTGCAGCGTTCAACTCCCCACAAAGAGACCTTTCCAATGATACCATAGTTTGCCAATTTCTGACACTTTTTAAAAATCAACATTTTACGTTGAGGTTAGATGTGGTTAACTTTATACGCGAATAACTCGACAACAAAAAGAGCAATCCGAAAACGGATTCCAGCATTCAACTCCCCACAAAGAGACCTTTCTAATGATACCATAGTTTGCCTATTTCGGACACTTTTGAAAAATCAACATTTTGGGTCGCGGTTAGGGGGACTTAGCTAAGAACGGGAATAACTCGCCAACAACAAGAGCTATCAAAAAACGGATTGCAGCGTTCAACTCCCAACAAAGAGACCTTTCCAATGATACCATAGTTTGCCAATTTTGGACACTTTTGAAAAATCAACATTTTGGGTCGCGGTTAGGGGGACTTAGCTAAGAACGGGAATAACTCGCCAACAACAAGAGCTATCAAAAAACGGATTGTAGTGTTTAACTCCCCACAAAGAGACCTTTCCAATGATACCATAGTTTGCCAATTTCTGACACTTTTTAAAAATCAACATTTTACGTTGAGGTTAGATGTGGTTAACTTTATACGCGAATAACTCGACAACAAAAAGAGCAATCCGAAAACGGATTCCAGCATTCAACTCCCCACAAAGAGACCTTTCTAATGATACCATAGTTTGCCTATTTCGGACACTTTTGAAAAATCAACATTTTGGGTCGCGGTTAGGGGGACTTAGCTAAGAACGGGAATAACTCGCCAACAACAAGAGCTATCAAAAAACGGATTGCAGCGTTCAACTCCCAACAAAGAGACCTTTCCAATGATACCATAGTTTGCCAATTTTGGACACTTTTGAAAAATCAACATTTTGGGTCGCGGTTAGGGGGACTTAGCTAAGAACGGGAATAACTCGCCAACAACAAGAGCTATCAAAAAACGGATTGTAGTGTTTAACTCCCCACAAAGAGACCTTTCCAATGATACCATAGTTTGCCAATTTCTGACACTTTTTAAAAATCAACATTTTACGTTGAGGTTAGATGTGGTTAACTTTATACGCGAATAACTCGACAACAAAAAGAGCAATCCGAAAACGGATTCCAGCATTCAACTCCCCACAAAGAGACCTTTCTAATGATACCATAGTTTGCCTATTTCGGACACTTTTGAAAAATCAACATTTTGGGTCGCGGTTAGGGGGACTTAGCTAAGAACGGGAATAACTCGCCAACAACAAGAGCTATCAAAAAACGGATTGCAGCGTTCAACTCCCCACAAAGAGACCTTTCCAATGATACCATAGTTTGCCAATTTCTGACACTTTTTAAAAATCAACATTTTACGTTGAGGTTAGATGTGGTTAACTTTATACGCGAATAACTCGACAACAAAAAGAGCAATCCGAAAACGGATTCCAGCATTCAACTCCCCACAAAGAGACCTTTCTAATGATACCATAGTTTGCCTATTTCGGACACTTTTGAAAAATCAACATTTTGGGTCGCGGTTAGGGGGACTTAGCTAAGAACGGGAATAACTCGCCAACAACAAGAGCTATCAAAAAACGGATTGCAGCGTTCAACTCCCCACAAAGAGACCTTTCCAATGATACCATAGTTTGCCAATTTCTGACACTTTTTAAAAATCAACATTTTACGTTGAGGTTAGATGTGGTTAACTTTATACGCGAATAACTCGACAACAAAAAGAGCAATCCGAAAACGGATTCCAGCATTCAACTCCCCACAAAGAGACCTTTCTAATGATACCATAGTTTGCCTATTTCGGACACTTTTGAAAAATCAACATTTTGGGTCGCGGTTAGGGGGACTTAGCTAAGAACGGGAATAACTCGCCAACAACAAGAGCTATCAAAAAACGGATTGCAGCGTTCAACTCCCAACAAAGAGACCTTTCCAATGATACCATAGTTTGCCAATTTTGGACACTTTTGAAAAATCAACATTTTGGGTCGCGGTTAGGGGGACTTAGCTAAGAACGGGAATAACTCGCCAACAACAAGAGCTATCAAAAAACGGATTGTAGTGTTTAACTCCCCACAAAGAGACCTTTCCAATGATACCATAGTTTGCCAATTTCTGACACTTTTTAAAAATCAACATTTTACGTTGAGGTTAGATGTGGTTAACTTTATACGCGAATAACTCGACAACAAAAAGAGCAATCCGAAAACGGATTCCAGCATTCAACTCCCCACAAAGAGACCTTTCTAATGATACCATAGTTTGCCTATTTCGGACACTTTTGAAAAATCAACATTTTGGGTCGCGGTTAGGGGGACTTAGCTAAGAACGGGAATAACTCGCCAACAACAAGAGCTATCAAAAAACGGATTGCAGCGTTCAACTCCCAACAAAGAGACCTTTCCAATGATACCATAGTTTGCCAATTTTGGACACTTTTGAAAAATCAACATTTTGGGTCGCGGTTAGGGGGACTTAGCTAAGAACGGGAATAACTCGCCAACAACAAGAGCTATCAAAAAACGGATTGTAGTGTTTAACTCCCCACAAAGAGACCTTTCCAATGATACCATAGTTTGCCAATTTCTGACACTTTTTAAAAATCAACATTTTACGTTGAGGTTAGATGTGGTTAACTTTATACGCGAATAACTCGACAACAAAAAGAGCAATCCGAAAACGGATTCCAGCATTCAACTCCCCACAAAGAGACCTTTCTAATGATACCATAGTTTGCCTATTTCGGACACTTTTGAAAAATCAACATTTTGGGTCGCGGTTAGGGGGACTTAGCTAAGAACGGGAATAACTCGCCAACAACAAGAGCTATCAAAAAACGGATTGCAGCGTTCAACTCCCCACAAAGAGACCTTTCCAATGATACCATAGTTTGCCAATTTCTGACACTTTTTAAAAATCAACATTTTACGTTGAGGTTAGATGTGGTTAACTTTATACGCGAATAACTCGACAACAAAAAGAGCAATCCGAAAACGGATTCCAGCATTCAACTCCCCACAAAGAGACCTTTCTAATGATACCATAGTTTGCCTATTTCGGACACTTTTGAAAAATCAACATTTTGGGTCGCGGTTAGGGGGACTTAGCTAAGAACGGGAATAACTCGCCAACAACAAGAGCTATCAAAAAACGGATTGCAGCGTTCAACTCCCCACAAAGAGACCTTTCCAATGATACCATAGTTTGCCAATTTCTGACACTTTTTAAAAATCAACATTTTACGTTGAGGTTAGATGTGGTTAACTTTATACGCGAATAACTCGACAACAAAAAGAGCAATCCGAAAACGGATTCCAGCATTCAACTCCCCACAAAGAGACCTTTCTAATGATACCATAGTTTGCCTATTTCGGACACTTTTGAAAAATCAACATTTTGGGTCGCGGTTAGGGGGACTTAGCTAAGAACGGGAATAACTCGCCAACAACAAGAGCTATCAAAAAACGGATTGCAGCGTTCAACTCCCAACAAAGAGACCTTTCCAATGATACCATAGTTTGCCAATTTTGGACACTTTTGAAAAATCAACATTTTGGGTCGCGGTTAGGGGGACTTAGCTAAGAACGGGAATAACTCGCCAACAACAAGAGCTATCAAAAAACGGATTGTAGTGTTTAACTCCCCACAAAGAGACCTTTCCAATGATACCATAGTTTGCCAATTTCTGACACTTTTTAAAAATCAACATTTTACGTTGAGGTTAGATGTGGTTAACTTTATACGCGAATAACTCGACAACAAAAAGAGCAATCCGAAAACGGATTCCAGCATTCAACTCCCCACAAAGAGACCTTTCTAATGATACCATAGTTTGCCTATTTCGGACACTTTTGAAAAATCAACATTTTGGGTCGCGGTTAGGGGGACTTAGCTAAGAACGGGAATAACTCGCCAACAACAAGAGCTATCAAAAAACGGATTGCAGCGTTCAACTCCCAACAAAGAGACCTTTCCAATGATACCATAGTTTGCCAATTTTGGACACTTTTGAAAAATCAACATTTTGGGTCGCGGTTAGGGGGACTTAGCTAAGAACGGGAATAACTCGCCAACAACAAGAGCTATCAAAAAACGGATTGTAGTGTTTAACTCCCCACAAAGAGACCTTTCCAATGATACCATAGTTTGCCAATTTCTGACACTTTTTAAAAATCAACATTTTACGTTGAGGTTAGATGTGGTTAACTTTATACGCGAATAACTCGACAACAAAAAGAGCAATCCGAAAACGGATTCCAGCATTCAACTCCCCACAAAGAGACCTTTCTAATGATACCATAGTTTGCCTATTTCGGACACTTTTGAAAAATCAACATTTTGGGTCGCGGTTAGGGGGACTTAGCTAAGAACGGGAATAACTCGCCAACAACAAGAGCTATCAAAAAACGGATTGCAGCGTTCAACTCCCCACAAAGAGACCTTTCCAATGATACCATAGTTTGCCAATTTCTGACACTTTTTAAAAATCAACATTTTACGTTGAGGTTAGATGTGGTTAACTTTATACGCGAATAACTCGACAACAAAAAGAGCAATCCGAAAACGGATTCCAGCATTCAACTCCCCACAAAGAGACCTTTCTAATGATACCATAGTTTGCCTATTTCGGACACTTTTGAAAAATCAACATTTTGGGTCGCGGTTAGGGGGACTTAGCTAAGAACGGGAATAACTCGCCAACAACAAGAGCTATCAAAAAACGGATTGCAGCGTTCAACTCCCACAAAGAGACCTTTCCAATGATACCATAGTTTGCCAATTTCTGACACTTTTTAAAAATCAACATTTTACGTTGAGGTTAGATGTGGTTAACTTTATACGCGAATAACTCGACAACAAAAAGAGCAATCCGAAAACGGATTCCAGCATTCAACTCCCCACAAAGAGACCTTTCTAATGATACCATAGTTTGCCTATTTCGGACACTTTTGAAAAATCAACATTTTGGGTCGCGGTTAGGGGGACTTAGCTAAGAACGGGAATAACTCGCCAACAACAAGAGCTATCAAAAAACGGATTGCAGCGTTCAACTCCCAACAAAGAGACCTTTCCAATGATACCATAGTTTGCCAATTTTGGACACTTTTGAAAAATCAACATTTTGGGTCGCGGTTAGGGGGACTTAGCTAAGAACGGGAATAACTCGCCAACAACAAGAGCTATCAAAAAACGGATTGTAGTGTTTAACTCCCCACAAAGAGACCTTTCCAATGATACCATAGTTTGCCAATTTCTGACACTTTTTAAAAATCAACATTTTACGTTGAGGTTAGATGTGGTTAACTTTATACGCGAATAACTCGACAACAAAAAGAGCAATCCGAAAACGGATTCCAGCATTCAACTCCCCACAAAGAGACCTTTCTAATGATACCATAGTTTGCCTATTTCGGACACTTTTGAAAAATCAACATTTTGGGTCGCGGTTAGGGGGACTTAGCTAAGAACGGGAATAACTCGCCAACAACAAGAGCTATCAAAAAACGGATTGCAGCGTTCAACTCCCAACAAAGAGACCTTTCCAATGATACCATAGTTTGCCAATTTTGGACACTTTTGAAAAATCAACATTTTGGGTCGCGGTTAGGGGGACTTAGCTAAGAACGGGAATAACTCGCCAACAACAAGAGCTATCAAAAAACGGATTGTAGTGTTTAACTCCCCACAAAGAGACCTTTCCAATGATACCATAGTTTGCCAATTTCTGACACTTTTTAAAAATCAACATTTTACGTTGAGGTTAGATGTGGTTAACTTTATACGCGAATAAAAAAGTGCGTTTCAAAAGGGTATGCACGGAGCTATCTACTGCGCAACGCTAAATCTAGCTCTCTCTTGCGGGACCATACGGTACTGCAGCCTAATAATAAATGCAGCTAGCCTTGAAGGCACTCATTTATATAATCTCCAAGCAGATCTTGCTGTGGCAAATGGGAAGGAGTTTAGCCGGGAGAGGAGTTATTGGCCACAACGATATAACTATTGTGGCCAATAACTCCTCTGCCGGCTAAACTCCTTCCCATTTGCCACAGCAAGATCTGCTTGGAGATTATCATTTATATATACCGACAGGGATGTTAAAAAAAACTCATCTTATTGATAAGATTTTAATTCGACTTCTTATGCTAGCCTATCATGTAGTGATTTTCATACCTTGCCGGCTTTTACTTGAACATTTGTACAAGTGTTTCAAAATTTTTGGTCGCACTACTTTTTTTACTCTTGTGTCATATACTCCGGGGGATCGCGGATGAACACTATATGCATGCTGTGGTCTTGCACTAAGATCTCGTTTCGGATTATTTTTTTTTATTTGGGGCCGATTTGACTGTCAGCAAGGACATTAACGTTATGTAACTTGCTCTCAGGAAAGGGCTAGCTCTCCTGAAAACTCTGTGAATGACTACACGCATTGGTGCGCCATATGATATGAATTGCCGATTACCCAATTTCTACAAAATGTCGGACACTCAGGTTTGGAATCTCTGGCGAAACTAACTTTAACTTTAGAGAGTACCTTAACTTGAAAACAGCATTTCAACACCAAAAATTTGACAATCAGTGGATTGATCCGATCAAGAAATTCAATGCACAATGTCTTCGCCGCAGTTAAAGTCAAATAGACAAAGTGTGTCGACTTCAAGGACTCGGCTATCACAATCAGGTGTACCCATTTTCTCTGACATGTTGTCAGTTGATAACAACCTATATCTGTGTTAGCTATTTATTTCCCAAAAGTCGGTACAACAAGGTACATATAAAAAAAAAAGAATTTGAAAATCGGTCCATTGTTGTCGAAAATATTGAGCAAAATACGACCTAAAACCCACTGTTACAATTTTAGGTAGCACTACATATCTTTGGAAAGCTAAGATATAAGATCATGTGGGTTGTGACAAACACAAACACAAGGACAAGATTATAGCAGGTCTATGATATATTATACGAAGAAAACCCACCAATGGTATCTGCAAATGTCATTTACATGTATAAGAAGATCAACCCCCACCCCACAAATAGTTGGACCGTTCTAAACACCATTGTGTCGTGACAAAAAGCGCCATCAAGCGGTCTTT
Source organism: Branchiostoma floridae x Branchiostoma belcheri (assembly GCA_019207045.1). Taxonomy (NCBI): domain Eukaryota; kingdom Metazoa; phylum Chordata; class Leptocardii; order Amphioxiformes; family Branchiostomatidae; genus Branchiostoma; species Branchiostoma floridae x Branchiostoma belcheri. The sequence continues at coordinate 12,578,952 of CM033035.1, forward strand.
GCAAGAAAAGCACTTCTGGCAACTTCTATTCTTCAATCCATTCCTTTTCCCGCTCTTCAGTTGAATCGGTTTCTTGCTTGTAAATATAACACTGAATAATGTTTGTAGCTCATAAGGATAAATATTCGCCACGTTTTTTCTTCTTCTGTGTTTCCCAAGCCATTACAATTGAAACTAGGATGGGAGCAGGAATGGTATCGGTCGGAATTTTTACGGGGACGAGTCGGTCTTTTAGATATGGAAATTAGCATGCCAGGTGCATGAATCTCTTGATGAACAATAAAGAGTTTGGCATAGCAGCGCACTGGGTGGTGGGGTTTCAGAAATCTTTGCATATACAGTAACATTAACAAGAAAAAAACAGAGGGAATTCTACTGACAACATGGAAAATGTCGGCCTAACATAATGAACAGTTCAGTATGAAGGATTTGGCTCCCCATGTAGATGATTTTGAGAGCCAAAACAGACTAAAGTTTACCGCGCGCGCGTCCTGCATTTTTGAGGGAGTGGCGGTAATATATATACAGCAGTACACTTACATTTTCTCTTGCTTCTTAAGTGCCCATCTTTCAGCTTAGCTCTTGCTCCTTTCATTATCTTGACCGTATCTTGATAGGTGACCGTGTCAAAGTTGACCAATGTTGTGGAGTAGTCTCCAAGCAGATCATTCGGTGCCTTAGAGATAGTATCAAAGCTGACCAAGGAGTATAGCCGGCACCGGGTGCCCGTTTCACTCTCTTTGGCCGGCTAGCTCCCTTTGGCCGGCTATACTCCTTTGCAATTGCATATGGCCAGCTTTGATACTATCTCTAAGGCAACGTAGGGTCTGCTTGGAAACTATAGTGGAGTTCCGTCTTGGCTGTTCTTGATCTGTCCGTCCATCGGGGCAAGCCCTTTCACAGAGGTTAGAACGCATGTGCGACGACAGGAATTCTAGGTAATACTGTAAACTTGCATTTAATTTCGCGGTAGGGGGAAAAGGACCTTTCGCAGTGGTTTTAGATTCGCGGTAGCACCATGCACTGTAGTCTCTTCTCATGGAAAATGTTCGCGGTGGTTTTAAATTTGCGGTGAAGCGGCCATCGCAAAAACCGTGGACACTAAACCACCGCGAAAGTTTCTGCATTTACAGTATGTCAAAGGTAAAGGCTCACAAAATGATAACAAAACCCGTCTGGGCGTTGTTATGCAAATCGAAACAATGGTCGAGACAATAACTATTTTTTTCGAGGCTTTTACCTTTGACATATTACCTAGAATTCCTGTCGCCGAACATGCACCCTGAATTCTGTGAAGGGGCTTATGGGTTCGTGTGTATTAAAGGCCGAATTTCTCTCGGAGAATCTTATCTGCGGTTGAGATACAGTTTTCACCTTTTACAACTTTGCGTCCGCTGATATCTTTCCAACTTTTTGAGTCATCTATTTCAGATTCTCTTCTGCAATCTTTAGTTTTGCATTTCCATGCAACATGAGTTCTTGACATTTGAATACCAAAGGTTGAATCGTTGAAGGTACCAGAACCACTGACAGCAGAATATTTATCACAGTAAATTTTTGTCATTTTTAAGACACATGATTTGTTATGCGCAGTAGCTATGGTGGGTGGTTTTAATGTTGAGGGAGACAAGGACATCTATTCAAAAACAATCGTCAACTATTTTGGAAAATATATAACGCGAGCCATAAGAGGGGGGTCTTCATGCCCGTAGCCAGGGGGGGGTTCGGGGGGTTCGGAAGAACCCCCCACACACGATCAAAGGTCCGCTTTTTCACGCTCGAAGGTCCACTTTTTCATGTCAAGATTTTTTTCCAAAGGCATGACTGATTTGCATTTTTCACTGATAGACATTTCATTCAATTTTAATGAGTCTATTAGCAAAATTTGCATCGGAAAGTGCAGGAAATGGCTTTTCAGAGGGTCCAGATTTCAAAATTCCCCCGGACTTCCATTGCAAGCCTCGCGCCTTTGGTATCGGACATGATGAAAATATGTTGGGGGAGTCGGCCTCAAAGACTTATACCAAAAGTCTTGTGTATTTCAATAGAAATTCCATTAAACTTAGCCAGCGAAATTTGCCCGTGAAAATGCAGGAAAGGGCGTTTCAGAGGGTCAATATTTAAATTTTTTCCGGGGGAGCATGCCCCCGGACCCCCCTAGACAGCTCACGCCTTCGGCGTGAGTCTCGCGCCTGCGGCGCTCGATGGTCCCACAAGTACTAAAAAGAACCCCCCCCCCCCCCAACCAAAATCCTGGCTACGGGCATGGTCTTTACTGGGATTTTTTCGGCCGTTTAGACGATAATAAATCGGGTAATAATATTTCACTATTGGACTATTTCATAGCAAATTTTTGTGTAGTTGAAGACCATACAGAACTGGGATATGCAATGGGTAAAGTAAAAAGACGTGATATCCATTTATAAAATGATTATGGCATGGTCCACTTCTCAGAAAAGACCATTAAAAGTACCTCAATCGAGACGTGATTTGATATCAGTTTTATATAACGTTATTTGTTGATCTTTTGAAATTAAGACATAAACGATACTGATGATTTAGTATTAAATTACTACATTTTCAGCTTGCTTTGATGAACACTGTTAGAAACATGGTTGTCAAAATATATAAAATATATACTTCTCCCCCTTTCTAATGTAATCGCCCAATTCGCGGCAAAATCAAACCAAGCAGATTCGGCAACAAAGATGGAGGACGGAGGTGGTCGCGGAGGAGAGGTGAGTGAATATCGGCCGGAAAACAACCGAAACTCGACAAATGAAGGCTTTTGTAGTAGCGTGTTGTAATAAGTATGTTACTGTGATGATATTCTGACCAGAACATCTGGGATTTGCTGGGGGGAACTTGAATTTCGGACGACCGAAATGGCGGGGTGGCCATGGCCAGTTGTCATCTTTCCACGAGTTTGGCGCAGGAGTTTCGGATTCGATCTAGAAAAATATGTTTGTTAACATATTGTCAGTAAGCGAGAGTACATCCCTTTTACTCGTCGCTGAACAGTTAACGTTGAAGATGATTACGATAGACAGGTATGGCGTATCTTGGATGGCTGACGCGTATGACGGGACGGTAAGCAAGTTTGTGCCCGCCTGTTTTGGGCGCCACGGGACGTCCCAGGGGAGGGTAGACTGTCCAGGACAACAGAGTTTTCGCGGGAACTCGGCTTATTTTCTTGGAAGGAGTATTTTACATATCTCTCTTACATTGTGTAGTTGTTTCTGAGAACTGAGAGAATTGAATAAGAATTTGAAAAGCAAAGAAGTCGAAAATTATTTTAATAATAGCAACAAAGCACAAAAAGTTATGAATAAAACACTGTTAAAAGTTTTGTCTCCTGCAGAAAATTCAGAAAATTATGTGCCAGGGGGTTTCAGGGGGTTGCCAGAAAGAGAAGTTGAAAACCTCAAACTAGACTGTAGACATAGAAACCCCCTGGTCTTGACTAGCTTTGTGTGTTATTAACGATAGCTGAAAGAAAGAATTTGTTGTTATCCCCATGTTGTATACTATATTTCACAGTTTTTGCTGGCATGTTTTGTTTGTGTTTCATCAATCACCATTTTTCCCAATCTGGAGGTGCTCACAGTAAGCCTTGTTTTGTTTTGAACAACAAAACAACAACTTTACCCACTATATCCTTTGTTCAGAAGTCCCTCAAGCGACCACATCCTACCGAAGATGAAGATGAAGTTGAGTTCATATCGTTCAAGAAGGAGGTAACGTTACAGACTTTCTTTAATTAGTGTCACTTTATTTCAGCAAGGAGGTTATGTAAGCATAATTGGTTACTTGGAGTTGGATACTTATATTAGTTGTAATCTCCACTGACTATCATACTGCTATTCCACATTACCAAGAGGGTGTTTCTTGCCTATTTAAGTATTTTTCTAACATTTTGGAGATCTTTGTAACAACAAAACAAACTCTTTTCCCACTCTCGTATGTCCAGAAGTCCCACAAGCGGCCACATCCTACCGAAGATGAAGATGAAGTTGAGTTCGTATCGTTCAAGAAGGAGGTACAGACTTTAATTAGCATCACTGTAACAGCATTGATTACGTGGTTACTTTATTCACTCCATTGGCTATCATACTATCAGTGTGGATAAAGAGTTATAAGAATTGACTTAATTTCAGGGAGCAATTTTGTTAGAAAAATGGTTGATGACAACATGATGCAATCAATCGATCAATCAATCAATCAAACAATCTGAATCAGTCTTTAAGACAGGTATGCACATGTGATATGAAACTTTACAAGAAGTTCACACTTTTGCTGATGTGGCATATTTTGTTTGTGTTACATCAGGCTTCTCGCCAGGACAGTTGAGCTTAGGGGGCCCCTACACAGTAATTTACATCTCCTAGGCTACGCTTTGATTTTGGCCCCTATGCTGTGTTTCAAAAATCCTGGTGAAAACCCTGAGATTCGTGACATACAGACTGTGCCAGCTTGGATGTAGTTTCTTCCCTCTTTTCCTCAAACAGAAGAAAGATCCTGGACTGCCCAAAGGGCCGAGCTCAGATGAAATAAAAGAGGATGTTGTGATAGTGGAAGAAACACAAGGAGGTAAAAACTACTACAGAATGTCAAACTAAGAAAATGGGCTGAGCTAAGGTTACAAAAGTACATGTATATATGTGGGCAATGAATGAAATTATGTGATGTTTGTGGTGGTTTGATTGTGTGCATGTTGTTTGCTTTCTGGCATCCCCTCCCCCTGCCGTAGTGCTGGTCAGCTGAACTTTGGGGTTATATGTAACGGCACATTCGTATATTCTGGGTTCTAGCATATAATGTGCTGACAAGTAGGCTATACAGATATGTGGATTCTATTATATGATGTTACAGAAGCATACATGTAGACTCACAGAGCATGCAAGCCCCTTGCCTTGCGCTTATACACATGTACATTGAAGAATAGCTTTTCTTCAGTGAGGTTAGACTGGATCAAGCTACAGTTAATTGTTGGTTTTATTTCTTAATTACAGCCACAGACAAATCAGCCAATGATGTCAAGCCATTAGGAAAGGAAGACTTTATAGTGACTTTCTTCAAGCCTTCTGATACCATCAAGTATCCACATGCTCGAGAAGACTGCAGGGTTCACAAGTTTCGGTACATGTTTCAAAATTGGAAGTTAAAAGAGTCTGAAGCTTGTGTGAATGTTTGAAATGTAGCTATGCTATGTAACAAAAGATGTCAGCTAACTACATGAGAAGTTGAACATATCCATACTGTAATGTGTTATACAGTCAAACCTGTCTATAGCAACCACTCAAGGGACTGGAGAAATGTGGCCACTATGGACAGGTAGCCACTAGAGAGATAATGTTGATCAATTGACCACGAGCAATAAGTTACACATTTTTTCAGTACCCACTTATCTTTTTTGCCAGTTAACATTGTCTCGATTGTCTCAGAATTCAACCTTCCCTGCCAAAGTAAAACATGCTGAAAATGATTGAAATTGCCGTGTGGAATGTTGGTAAATTTGCCGAAAAAGACTTGCACTCTAACGTCCCAGGCACATGTACCTTCTGCTACCGCACTTTTGTGTATTAAAAGTTTTAGTTTGATTGTAGGCAACCCTGTAATTCTGACTATGCTAATCTTTAGCAATATTTTAGGGTAAAGTTATGCATAGATGGTTGTAAAAAATTTGATCAATTAATGTCCTGTGTTTGTCTTGTGTAGGGCAGTACCCAGTCAACTCTATGGCTATGGTGGCAATGGCAAACAAGAGAATAAAGCTTCCTGTGACAGTTGCTACTGCTATGTTTGTGACATTCCAGCCAAGGAGGTAAGTGATAATACATTTTTTATTAGATCTTTAAAACAATTTTGAATGTGACCATTCCTCATGTCACACCTCTGAAAAACCATGTGTTCCACAGTCATTCTAAAGAAGGCTAGAAGAGGTGCAGGAGTTGGGAGTATATATAGAATACAACACGCTGTATATTTGGCAATACCCGATGACTCAAATTCATCGAAAGCAGATGAAAAACGCTGCTATTTGGGTCATCAGGCAAAAAGAACGCTTCACTGTTGCTGCTGACTAATACAAAAATAGCTTTGCTGGCTGACCAACTGCTCCACCACAAAAATAATACAACCCACAGGCTTTTCAGGAAATACAAATAATCTATGCTCAGCTTTAACGATCACCAAAGGAGAGCAAAAGTTAGGGGGACAGCTGCACACTTACGGCCTATTACAGCACCCTTAAGCTTCCGCCAACTCCGGTCAGATTTAAACTCCTGAACCATAGTATTACCGACAAAACAGACAAGGTTCCGTGCTAATATGGACCCCAATTACACTCAGAAAAACGATTCGAATAAAACACGTTATCCGAATAAAACGACCCGATTAGAATAAGTTTTCTGCAGTGTGAATGCTCCCAAATCACTTGGATTTCATCGAAGTGAATCCTTCGCGATCCACCTCGGGGAGGAGGATAGAACTGGGGCAAGTGGATAGAACTGCGCTGCGGGGAGTCCCGATTTGTGCGATTTGGCAGTGTGAACGTGCAAGTGGATAGGATTCCGCTAATTCCAGGGTGTAACGTCATTCATCCGGGATTCCCTTTTTTTTCAGCGAGCATTTTCCGCCGTATTTTACTTCCAACAACAATAAGGGGAAAGAAAGGGAAATCTTCATCATTCGCCAAGTGGACACCGTAACAAACGAAGCTGCTTATGTCTATCTGGGGTACGTGAGAGGAGACGCAGAAAAAGCTTGGGAAGGTTCATAAAAACAGGGACATTATTATGATATGAAGATATATCCGAAGGAATGGCGGAGCATGGAGTTGAGAAATGCCTCAACCAGTGCAGAAATAAAGTGAATCTCACCCCCAACTACCACAAGACGTAGCGATACATCTGTGAAACGCAACTGAGGTTTTATTCAGATAAGACTGAGGGCGCGCTAATCGGATTGCTGAAGAGCAATGTGAACACAATTTTGGATCGGATAGAAAATTTTTTATTCGGATAAACGTTTTATTCGAATCGTTTTTCTGAGTGTGAGCATGATTTGTTTGCTTTGCCAGTGCCAAGAGTGGACAAAAGGAGACCACTGCAATGCTCACAGCAAAGACACCAGTTGGAAGTTGAAAAGAAAGAAGACAGTAGCAGACAACTCCAAAAAGACAGCAAGAGTGGCCTTTTCTTCACATCCAAGTCTTAGGTCTTCCTTATCACAGGAGGAGAGGGAAGCTGAGGGCATGTCTTCTATTCGAATTGGTACATCTTCTACATTAAGTGTTGTTCTCTCTACAATGCCTTGACTTGTTCCGTTAAATAGCAAAATGCTGCACAACAGTATTGTTTTTGGTTTAACTTTGTGTCTGTCTATCTATGTGTTTTCTTAAATGCAGTTTCTGTATGTTCTGCCAGAGGGCACAGTACAGTTTCTGCATTTTCTGCCAGAGAGTGCTTACCATTATCAGGGGATTAAGCTGCATGGAATGTATTTGATTTTTCTTCCAGATTCTTCTTTGGATGAAATCCTCAGTCACATAGACTCTACGTATGAAGAGTATTCAGCCTATGAAGATGACGAGGAAGAGGAGGAAGATGACTGCTATTGTTACTGTCATGATGATGACCCCTGGAGGTAAAGTGTATCAGTCTTAGGCCTTACTAATTTGTTTCCTTATTCACAATTTGAGAAGTAAAGTATTTTTAAGAATTCAGATTCTCAATTTGAGAAGTAAAGTATTTTTAAGAATTCAGATTCTCAATTTGAGAAGTATTTTTAAGAATTGAGTAGTGGAGATGTTTCCAGATATTTCAGACCCAAAAGCAAGTTTGAGAATTTAGTTGTCTTTCTAATTTTTGGAACTTCTTTACTAGGTGTGAGTATGACGATGAAGATGAAGATGATGACGATAAAGATGACCCATGTTATCGATGTGAGGGCTACCATTATGGTACCAGAAACTCGCTTCATGAGTAAGTACTTTGTGCTACGAGTCCATACTGACTGATAATAATTATCAATCACTTATTGATTTTTGTGCTGGTCAACAAAAATAGTGTCATAATGAGAAAAATGAACTGCTCTCTAACTCAAGAAATTTCACTCACTAGAATCTTCAACCGAATAGTGTCAGACTATCTGTCAGTAACTCTGTCAGTAAAATTATGTTAAATCATCAAGTTTGCATGTTATACATACATTTTGTATATCTTTCCACAGGTGAAATATAATCATACTTCGTAGAGATGTCTTGGAACTAGGTGCTGTTTACACAAATTTTTATCAAATCAATTGATAAATGTGAATTGCTACACACAGTTCTTTAATTTCTATAGTTGTATGCTTTATCCAAGTTCTTCTGATGTGGTCAGTTTTTGAAAATATGTGTTACCTCCCCAGCTATGACCCAGTTAAGAGAGCCTTGAACAGTGCAGTGGCCTCTGCTCGTACACACTGGCAAAACAAGAAGCCGTTTGAAGCTCTGATCATTCTGGAGGAAACCATGCGTTCTCTTTGTCTGCACCAGCCAAAGTATGCTACTCATCTTAATATAGTATTTCAAGACTTGTTCAAGTGAATGTCTGTAAAGGAAGATAATGTACTATTATGTAGCTTCTTGTAGAATATTGACCAGCTGTCATCTTGAATAGAGAGTAAACTTTATGGTGTTTTTAACAAAAGTTTATCTTTCACCTGTCCTCAGATTATGTTGCTTCTTGCAGACTAGAAAACAGGAATTTACTCTATGGTGTTTAAAAAAAAGTTTATATCATATTTTTCACCTGTCCTCAGTTGTTCTGTCCATCTTATATTTCAGTGAGGTGACTATAGACAGGTTTGGAGAAACTAGTGATGGAGGCCTGGTAGCCTGCAAACGATTAGTCATGAAGTCGTAAGTTGGCCTTGCTATTTTTCAATTATCACATATCTTCATGATTGTGACAATACCTTTTAATTTTCTCAATGCTCATTTGAATGTGTGATATGCCATGGAATTAAAGAGGGATGAGCTTTGCCAAGTTGCTGAGATTTAGTTTACATACATACATTGATATAATCACAATCAGAGTTGTAATTGCTGTGAGAGCTGTCTCAAAAACCTATCCCTCTGTCCTGGCACGGAAATTTGCTTGTATGTTTTGACAGACAAAAAGTTCACCGTCACAAAATCTGAACTTTTGGATACACATGTATTTTTTTAAGCTTAGAATATAGATTTAACAAAGAAAAAATAAACATTAGGCTCCCCCAAAAAGGAGTGGGACAGAAAAAAAATTACCAGTAAAGCCCTGGTCTCAGTAAGAAATTATCTGCTTTCCAATTAACGATCTATGTTTATTAATTTTTTTCCAGGATAGAAGAACTCCTTGTGGACATGTTTGTAGACAGGAGCGGCATTTTGCCATCTTCACTGAAGGAGAAAGCTATGAGTAGCATCAAAAGGACCTTTGACCTGGCTCCTCGCGACTGTGGTAACATCAGGCCAAACATGTGAGTATCAATGTTTGTAGTACTGTTTAGGGCAGAAAGTTGCAACTTGTCAGACATTGCATGATTTGTAGGATATACAAATACAAAGAATGGCTGAGAGTTCCATTGATTCAGATTATAGATTTAGGCAATGATTGCCCTAGTTTGAGATGTATACGTTGGAATTTGTTTTTGAGTTTATGATATTGGATCAGTGACATTTGTAATGGCTGTTGTTTTTTAATTGTCTTGATGCAAATAAACCATTTATCATTCATTAATTCATCATTAATTCATTCATTCAATCTTTTATTCATTCAAGTTCTTATACATACACTTGATACAGCTACATTTACATTTTCTATCAGCATTATCTCTGCCATTACTGTAGATTGTCATCACTAGGGGTGGGTACCGGTACGAAACCACTTTTTTTTCTTGTTGGACCAGTCCAGAAAAAATGGACCTGAAAAAAATTAGTGGACAGGATTTTGGACCGATTAGAAAATAAACAGGTTATACTGGCAAGTATTAATGCATTTTGGGGCTTATTGGTCCAAGAAAATAACATGAGCGAAGTAAAGGAGAGTTGATAGTTATTCTTGCTAAGTTTCTACAGTCAAACTTGGTCTAAGTTAACAGACTAGAGGTAGTTGGTGTCATTAACATGAAGGTAGGTAAAACGCCAGTGGAGGTCACCAAACAGAATCCTTCATAGCAAAATGGACCATTGTTTTGTGTATTGCCCATTCACAAGTTTTAAGGTCTTCTGGACCTGAACCGTTCCTGTACCTGAATTTTCTGTACTGGTACCCACCCCTAGTCATCACTTCATTGTACATGTAGCATTTGTATGTTGAAACAGCGTGCAAAATACCCACTTGCACACTTGCACATTGCAACCACTTTTTGCTTGGTGCAACTTACTTCTAAACTCAGGTTGCACAGGGTGCAACTTAGATTTTGAGCCTCAGAACTCAATTTTGTTGTCAATTTACTTGGAAGAAATAAATGGACAGAGGCAGCTCCGTTTCATATCAGCCAAACATGTAATGTATTATACCTTTTTTCAGAAATTAGTGAATTGTAGGTGGTGCAACTTGAAATTCAGTTGTGCAACCTAATTTTTACCCCAGGTTGCACACTGTGCAACCTGGCTCAGAAAAGTATTTTGTACACTGTGAAATATCCCGATGCATTCCAACAGCCTATTCTTGTTAAGTTTTACCTGTTGACTTTTCCCCCTCAGAGCCCTTGGTTTGAAAAGCTGGGATGATCAGGAGCTTTTGGCAGTGCTGAATGGCACCTACAACCCTGGACAAGACAAGACAACGAGCCGCTCTATAGGGAACAGCACAGCTGAGGTCATCATAGTGGAAGACAACCCCATGGACAGCAGGAACAGCAGCTTTACTGAGGACTGCTTAGTGGTGAAGAAGAGGCTCCAAATTCTGGAGAGTGAAAAGAGGTATTGCATGAATGAAGGAATGAACAGGTGAAAGATAGAGATTTGTATATGTCTGTGTTTCACTCAATATATCATATAGTTATATATTATATGATGTTTTTTTTGCTTCAGGTGGCAAGGTGCAGTCAACTACATCCAGAGAGTGAACATCAAATCCAAGCAGTATGGGACTGAAAGGTGATGTTACCATTCCACACTTTCATCTCCTTGAAACACAGTCTTGTTCCAGTTTTTATAAAGAAAATACGTAAGATTAAGATAAATTCAAATAACAATTTTGTTATTTATTTTTAAAAGTATAACTTTGATTTTAGTTGGCTGAAGAGCAAGTTGCTGACCTACCTGGCACACCTGGGGAACTGGAAGGAGGTGCACTCAGAGCTAGTAAAGTCTGACCACTCCCACTACCAAGGAAAGAGGCCCAGACTGGCCAGGATGGATCCTACAGACTTCCTCAACATCATGAAGTGTTTCACAACTGGCCAAGGTTTCTGGAACACCTTTGTCTAAAATGATTTCATGATTATTTTTTTAAATAAGTTTCCTTTTAAACCCCTTCAGTTGTGTAAGTGTGGAATTCACTTTTGCCAAAGCTTTGTAAACCTTCAGACTACTGTTAATTCATTTATTGTTGCAGGGGCTCAGTTTGGTAAGAGAACTGGAAAGGATGATTTTGCAGTGTTATATTAATGATACAGATATTCGCTGTGTGTTAAACTTGTCGTAAAGAGATCAATGTAAGAAATGCGAAAATGAAATAAATGCAAACATTTTAAGATTTAGTATAGTAAAGGGTGTTTATCGAATGTCTTTCCCCACAGAAATGGAGATGTTGCCAGCTGATTCAGCATCTGCCTTTACACCCAGCCCAGATGTTAACCTTGATGAAGTCTTCAGGATCTATCTGTGTGCACTGGCACAGAACAGCAGTCTCCAGTACAGTGTACGTCTTCACATTCCCTACAAAATATAACAGGAGGTTTTGATATGACAGTAGTTAATTGCAAAGTCTTGCCCGAGGGCTACATGTAAATGCAGGTAACATGAAATGAGACAAGTAGTGTAGAATGATATAGCATGTGTCTACTTTAATCTAAAAATAGCTCAAAATTCTGAGTTATTGGGTTCAACTTCTTTTTCGGAAACAGCGGAAGACGAAAGATCCCAACTTTTCTGTAATGTGTGGGTTGTGTGATGTTAGGACTTAGGAGGAGGGTAGCTTTCTTGCAATGATATTATGCAATGGTTGAATGCATTTAATCAAATTCTATGAATAAGCATACATATAGATTTGTGTCTCCCTTGTCATTTCCTTTGATGTACAGTTGTTTGTATAGATTTAAGTTTTGTTGTTGAGAGTAGCTGTTATTTATCAGTAAATATTGAAGGATGCTGTGTCTATGTTGTGCTTAGGAGAAGTGTGTAAGCTGGTTCATAGCATGGACATGTCAGGAGACATTGGAGGAAATTTCTTTGAAGAAATTCCAGGTGTGTTACCCATTTGTGTATTCATGTTGTGTGGAATCGTGATATTCATTTCTGAACTTTGCTTTGTATTATTTAGGGTGTTAAAAATATTTAATAATTTTGTTGTAGAAAAGAATTTGCTTCATATTTGTAAATCATTCTACTATTTAAACAAAACAAAACAACATGTTATACCTATTTGCAAGGAGGTTTAACTTCTTGATTTTTATATGTTCTAGGTCAAGAAAATGCTCTTTAAACACAAGACACTGGTGTAAGACTGTAAGGGAAGGACCTTACAAGAACTAAATCTAAGACTTTGCTTATTTACAGCGGTATGCAAAACAAGCCAAAAGTGTAATAAGAACATCTAAGACCAGAGTAACAGTGTTGGAGGATATGACCACACTGAACAATAAGGTAAGGGTAATGTTAATTTTACACGAATATTCCAGTTGCCCAGTACCACAAATGTTTTTGTTGATGAGTTTGTATGGATGACATCTGCATGCGCTTCAATTTTCATCAATTAACTACCCACCACCCCCCCACCCCAAAATTTTTGCTTTGGCTGCATCCTTTCTTTCCCCGCACAGACTGTCTTACTTTCTGAACTACATGTTCAAAGGCAATATTATATATAAAGAACGATTGTTTGCAGGTTGGGAGAGCTGTGATGGCAACATGCTGGCTGGCATCAAACTGGTCCTCCCATGACTGCATACCTGTACATAATGTGTCCATAGTCATGGAAGGGTTCAAGGTATCTGTTATTCTCTGATGCTTTCTAAACATCTTCAGTTTAGGGCATCCAATGTGAAGGTGTAACTGGGAGCATGGATACCGTTCTGATCAGACAAATACCTCAGATCCACAACTATAGTCAGTATGAAAAACAGTGTAGAATTATACTTTTTTTTAAACACATTGAACTTTATTGACAGTCAAGTTTCAAATACTGTTGCAGTCTTCCTCATTGTATAAGAACATGTGTGACCTTATGGACATCTGGCATCAACAATTGGTCAGGAAACCAGGAAACTTAACCATCTACTACATATGTTAACTGTCAACACTAACATATTTTATTGATTTATCATGGAAGCTCATCTGTGTTGGTAGTAATCATAGTACAAAGCTAAACTTTCTTCCAACACAAAATTACACACGGATCAGTATTGATCCTGAAAAAGGCGACAGTGGTCATTGAAAATTTGATCCATGTGTACTTTTGTGTTTGAAGAAAGTTTAGCATTGTACTATGTTTTCTTGATAACCAAATAGTGTTTGTTGACATGTTTTTTCTTCTTTAGAACAACCTCTGGTTGGCAATCTGTCTGCTGATCAGACTATGTGATGATCTCAAACTAGTCAAAGCTTACTACAACAACAGGCAGTCAGATGTGTGCCACCAAGTAGCAAAGTGGATCGCAGGCCATGAAGGACTTGACTTGCAATGTGGATATCCTGGCAGTATTGCCATGGGGAAGTATGTTAAACTTAATGGAAACATATGATGATGATGAAACATAAGTTTAAAGTATCTCAATCAGGATTTCCTCTAGCTCTAGATATTTTTCCATCCTGTAGTTTTGTCTGAAGGCTAGACTAAAGGTTCCTCTTGAGTGGCAAACTGTGTGAGAACTATATTCCATGTATTAACCGCTTATTTATTTTCTTGAACGTAGAGTACTTTCTCAGCTGCCTTTGGTAAAGGCAAAAGAAGTCTTGGAAACCATTTTGTCTGCTGCTCTTACTGGTGAGCCATAATTTTCTCTCATTCTTTCATCTTAAGCTTGATCCAATCTACTTTAAGAGTATGCTGTTCTTTGCCTCACTTTCAGGGTAAAAATCAGTTTGCTATTTTTACCATGTTCACATTTGTCTTGCAGAATGTTTATAATTCACTATATGTGAAATATGTGTGTTACTGAATTTTTTTTGAATTACAATAAAAATTTTGATATTTCCACCAAACCCTTATCTTGGCTGATATTGTGTTGGTCTATACCAAACATAGTGTCTGTTGGAACGAAGCATCATAGCCATTTTCTCCTGGAGAAAATTTATATGATTTAACAGTAGAGTTGATTCTGAATTCTTTTTACATCTCAGGTAACCGGATGCCTGAAGAAAGGATAAAGATTGTCCTTCAAGCAAAGACAGTTGTAAGTGAACTTGAAAATAACAGGTTAGTAATCAGTACATGTACAAGACTCTTAAAGAGCAACTGGAACTATCTGATTTAGATGTTGACAAGCTTTGTGAAGTTTATGGCATGCATTGAATTCTGCTATTTAACAGTTTTCATTTGATTGGTTTGCCTGGTATACACACACAGGCATACAGCCAAGGCTGCCCAGCTGCATGTTGCTGTTGACTATTATTGGGAGGAATAAAAATGCATACACGTTGGGAGGAATAGAAATAAGTACTAGTACACATTGGGAGGAATAAAATGAGTACATAATCAGTAATTACTAACTTAAAAACACATTTATACATCATGTCATATATAGGTACACAGTTTATTGTAGCCTTAGGCTTTGCTCTAAAAACTCACAGCACAGTTATGGCCTCCTTTGGTCAATGTTGACCATGGTAAAATCCTAATTGATATCAGCTCTACAGCGTCGACTGTGGCTAAACAGTCCTATACGAGAGTTACAGTCTCTGCCACATACTGTAGGGCACATCTGTAGGCTGCCTCTAGAAACTACTGTCACAATTTTGTGTCACATGTCTTCAATCTCCTTACATCTCAGGGAGCTGATGGGTAAGGTCTTGGTGTACATGGCTAGAGTGGGAAAATGCACGGAAGTGCGTGAGCACTTGATGAAAGAAAATCAGGATGGCACGCTACGAATTCGGCCATCGAAAGCAGTGTTGCAGATTGGTGATGATGACTTCTTGGACATCATGAAAGCCTTGGCGGAAAGTGTAGGGAAACTGGGGGGAGCTGATCAACTGCAAGGTGTGGTATGGCATCAACGTTTGTGGAAGAAAGTTATACTGAAAACCATTGCTCACTCTCTCTGTAGATTTTGTACTAGTCTGTTAAGACAGTGCCTATCAACTCATCATATTTTCTTGAAGCTAGTACTGTAGTACTTGTGAAACGCTTCAAAATTTAAAAGTTACCCTAAGTTGTTGCCACGTAGGAGTATTTATTTTTATTGAGGATATTCCATGGATTGATTTTAATTGGGAATATCCATTTACTTGAAACAAAAAATTGAAAATCATTAACGTCAGGTAAATGGCAACTTATATATTGTACATATATTTCCAGCTACACAGTATATTGAGAATGAGATCTTCATGTGCTGCATACATGGATTGGTTTGGAATGACAAGGTCCAACATAGTGTAAGTGTGCTGTTATCAATGTACCATTTCTCACTATTCACTAATTACATTGCATTCAAATGTAGTACAATGATTTTGTTAGGATGTAAGTTATATAACAGACAGATGCCATTTGTTGCAATGACAATATCTTCTATTTCTATTTTTAAATGGAAAAAAAGTAAATTGTAGAGCATTTTAGATATATTTTCTATGTGGTATTCTAATTTTGATTGCAAATTGCAAGTATTTGTAACTTCACTCGTAGCAAAAAGAGAATCTTTTGTTTATTTGAACATTTATCTATTCATGAGAAGCTCAAATCTTCAATACACCATTCTACTGAAAATGACAGGTTGTATGCTAAAAGTATCATAGAGATGCCAGTAAAGACTGAGGAATCTTAACTTTTCCATTAAATGCATTATGTGCATGTTTTTCACAGCTGAGCTTCATATCCTGGTTCCTGGAGTTAGTGTGTGCAAAGAAGATGGAAGAGCCAAGTGACTCACTAATGAAGGTGCAAAATGTGGATATGTTTGCTTGAACTCTTCCAAGCCCGTAAACAATGCTTGATAAGAAAAAATGACTTTAAATAAGCTATGTGATTCTTACTCAGTTAAGAAATATTTGAATGTGTAATACATCACATATGTAACAAATGTGCATTTTCAGCATCTTGAACACATGGCCAAAGGCTTGAGGAAGGCTGTGGACAAGAGTGATGCTGAAAGTATAGCTACTAGAATAGAGGGAAAGGTTGGATACATTTTTCTCTCCTTATACATGTTCGAACATTATGATTCTGATAATGTTTTTCCAGAAAAAAATAGAAGTAACAATATGTGAGAGGTTGATTGAAAAACAAATAATGTGAGAGGTTAATTGAAATGTTACTACATGTAGATTATGAATTTTATACTTAACCCAGTGCAGTATTTTTCATACGAGGATGAGAGATCATAGCCAGGACTAGATGTGTGTAGAACTCCCTCTCAATTTTCCAGGTCCGGGGTGTTTTGCCTGTGGCCTATCTGCTATGTAATCTTGGTATGCTTACTGTGCAGGAAGGCAAAGCCGTGGCTGCCTGTATCCTGTCACTGCCTGGTTTCAAGGGCAACGGATATACTTATCAGCAGAGGATGAAGAACATTCTTAATACTTTTAAGGTTGGTATCAACAGTGGATCAGTTCATTTAGCATTCACCTTATTGTGGAGATTATTTGTTTTTTTATCGTTGTCTCCATTTAGTAATTTACAACTAATTACTTTTCTTCCTTGAGTCCTTGACTGCATTTTTTATAATAGAACATAAAGGGATTATTATAAGCCTTAATGAATGTGCATTGTCTTGTTCAAGTTTAGTAAAATTGATAGATACACTGTTGTTAAATGGATTGTGTGATTTATGAAAAGCTGGCAAGTCAATTACTTCGACCTTCAGTCTTCCATGCATAGGAATGTCTAGTCTGAAGAAAACAAGTTTAAACAAATCATACAGTTTTCATGTACCTGTGGTCTTCACAGCAAAACAAGTGGCTACTGACATTCCTGTTGAACCAGCCGGATGGCCCCAAGGGTACGGTTGTGGCTGACTGGATCTGGGAGAACAGTCCTGAGATACTGGACAAGCTGACTGAGGATGCAACAACAAGGTGAGCTTCAATCACAGATGATATTGTAAATAGTGGGGCAAAGGGATATTGCTTCCTTTCTATTGTATATCTGTGCCATTAAGAAAATAAGAATCCGATGCAGCTTAATTGTCCATTTATGACCAGAGAGTTGGAATTGTGCTCTTTTAAAGGACTTATACATGTGCCATGTTGATACCTGCATGAAAAAATGACCTGCCAGATCTATGATTATGTTTCAGGCTGGTGTCATCTGTGGAAAAGGGGAGTGGCTACAACATCTTAAAAGGGTTGGTGAAATCATCAGGTAAAGGAACCCCACCATACCTCACACAAAATCAATATTGTTTCCTTGATGTGGAATTCACCTGTATTTTTTCTTTGATCTTATAATTTGGTTTCAAATGTTTGCCACATGGCTACCACAGAACATCTACTTTTATCTTTAACAGAACATTGCCTAAATCTCCTGGTACTTTAATATTTATTAGAAAATGTACGTATTTGTCCATAGGTAACAAAGGCATTGAAAAGAAAAGGAGGATCGTGCAGTTTGCCCAGTGCCTGCTCAACCAACTCCAAAAGTATGACAGAATCTCCAATGATATCCTAGCATACATCATAACAAAGGTAGGTCCTATCCAAGTGATGTACATTGTTGGTTAGATTCCCCTAATGGTGTTTCCACACCATTGTTTTTGCTACACATGTTCCTTTTACCTTAGTACCTTAACTTGCTTTTGCAGGGTTGTGTACATGTACTTACAGAAATTAGCTAAGAAATTTTTATCCCATATGTTACAGGTTGACCCCATCATCAGGTCTATCGATGATCCATCAGCAAAGGCTTCCCTACAGCAGCTGTATCAGAAAAACTTTGAGTTCTGCCCCACAATGAAGAGTTTGAAGGAACTTAAGAAAGTGTGCAGGTCGGTGTAAGAAATCTGTAGCTTATGTCAAAATGCTAATAAGTTATATGTGCATGGGTTTCTTGTGCCAACTGTGCATGTAAACTACACTCGTATACAATAATTATTACTACTATATTTTCTTCTTAGCATTGGTATCTGCCCATTAATCCTTGGTGCTGATTGGCTCTCCATGTCTGTATTTGACTGTCCTTGGTGCTGATTGGCTGTCCATGACTGTGACTGTCCTTGGTGCTGATTTGCTGCACATGTCACTATGTGACCTGTCCTTGGTGCTGATTGGCTGTCCATGTCTGCATGTTACTGTTGTCTGCATGTGATTTGGTGTTGATTGGCCAGTTGTGGCTGCATGTTGTCAGTCCTTGATGCTGATTAGTTGTCCATGCCTGCCTATGACATGTCCCTAGCTCTGATTGGCCATCGTATGTCCTGTCTTTGGTCATTATCAGTTGACTCCTGCTCACTTGGGATCTGTCCTTGGTGCTAATTGGCTAACCCAATTTTCCCTCACCATCTTTGTTAATAGCACTTGTAGCTCTTGTCTTGCATTATGAATGGCTTAGATAATTTTGTCTTTCTAAAGGTATTATATTCAACATTTATGTATTTACAGCCCTGAAGAATGGTTAGACAAGAAGGACTCCTGCCTTGTTTATTACATCAATGACATCAAAAGGTGAGTAAAGCCTTTGGAATGTAAACCATGCCCTATAAACTTCCCTAATGCATTATGTAAATAGTATGATCAATGCTTTGTAAGCCTCAATATGCCAAACCACACATATATATGTATATATACAAGAACAATCTCATATTTTCCCCAGTTATGGCTTGTTTATGCACATATGAATTGCATCCAACAGTATTTGTTTTATGGTAGTCTTCTATTTCAAATTTTCCCTATATGATGTAAGCACATGCACACACAAATATGCACACACACATGTGCACACACGCATATGCACACACACGCATGTGCACACACATGTGCACACACATGTGTACACACACATGTGTACACACACAATGTGTACACACAGACACACTGTCACACACACACACACACACACACTTTTTCAAAGCCATATTCTTCTGAACCTCTCCAGTCTCCCCACCTGCCTGACGTGCCTTGTCCTATTGATGAAGAGTGGCAGTGACCACATCACAGAGCTGCTGTCGCTGCCTGTCACCCGGGAAACCTGCAACAGCTTCAGTAGCGGTCCAGATTCCTTCAGCCCTGCCTGTCCTGCAGTCATTAAGAAGGTTTGTCCTATTGCGTGTTTTATGCTGTAAGGGCAGTGCCCAGCCCACTCCTTCCACCAACTTTTACCTCCCCAAGTGCCTTTCCCAAGGGCACAAGATCCATGACATGACATGACAGGATTCAAACCTGAGGCCACTTGGTTCTGAGCCGAACACTCTATTGTCACACCACAGGACCCCACAAGATTACAGATTTCTGCATCCGTTCTTCCTGGAACAGTTGATTTTCCCTCTCAACATACCCACTTTCTCCTGCATATTTAGAGGATAACAGACTTCAGAAGGCTTTTTTCTCATTCTCACTTCTGTCCCATGCCTCTTTTTGATCAACCTCTAACAGATAGCAGCAGTTCTGAAGGAGATCCCCAGTGCTGAAGCGACACAGTTCCTCCAGAAGGCCAAGAGCTGGCTAGTGGCTGAAAGCTGGAGTAGTTTACTCTGTGCGGGAAGGCCTTGTAGAAATAAGGTACTTGGCATCGCTTTATCATCATTATCTTACAATAAGGCTTACATGTATTTGTTGAGAGAACCCAAAAGAATAGCATGATTTGAAATAGTTCATTACTCTCATCAGCATTGAGATGATGCTTTTTATACATTTCTCTGTTGTTAATCAATGATATTGTACTTGTTTGTATGTGTCTGTTTACCATACCTCAAATACACAGTGTTAAAGAACTGCATTATACCATGGCAAATAAACAGGCCATTATAACACCTTCACATTGCCTGTGCCAGGTTCAGCCATCCATGGACATCCTGTGGAAGGTGATAGCAGAGATCTCGCCACAAGAACTCGTAAGCATCCTGAGGGCTGCTATGAAGGCTGTGGAGAGAGTATGTTATATCATACATGTTCTCCTTATTGATATCAGAATGATGGATTTTTAGTGACCAGGGCTCGAAATACTGGGTGCATGTGCACCCAGGTGCACCCAATTATTTTCTATGGGTGCACAGGGTGCACCCAAATATTTTCTTAGGTTTATGTATGGAAAGATATCATGTATACTCGTATACATTATATTCTTGACATCTAAGTGTTAGAAAGATAATAAAATGTCTGTCATGTTACTTGTTTAAGACTTTGATAGCTTGTAAGTATGTTTTGTTAGTAGTTTTTTTTTTTTACATTCTACTTAAATTTAAGTGGTGCGCCCAAAAATATTTTGGTGCACCCAATGTTTTAAGCTGGGTGCACCAGTGCACCTAATCCCAAAAATGAATTTCGAGCCCTGGTGACTGTTTCCCTTATTTCAAAATAGCAGTAGTAAAGTTACTACCTTTCCAGACATTTCTTTACCTATAGTAAACAGCTTGCACTCTATGATATGGAAGGTATGATCATGGGTTCTTCTCTACACAGGCAGGAATATCCCTGTAACACGTTGTTGTCTTTATGGTTATTTTTCCAGAAATTTAACGTTATCACCGTGACCCACTTTATGCGTAGTGCGTATGTCACCTGGCTGCTGCGTGTCAAGGATGCCTTCCAACTGGCCAATCAGCTGGTTCAGTTCGGCCGAATTCTCAACGGGACCTTGCGGGTGCTAAAAAGGAAGAAGCCTCTCACACAGTAATTGATTCTGTATATGATTTCTTAGTCTGTCAGTTGAACCATGTAACAACTTTCTGTTCAAGGGAAGCTTATGTTTATATCTGTTATACCTGTACTACCCTTTATTTAGGATATTATGTATAATTTATTTGTCTTGTCATTTTACTTCGTTTAGTCTCAACTCAACTCTGTGCTCTTCCTATCTTGTGTAGTATTCTTACATTCGATCTTTGTAGTTACATTTATATGATAGTATCATAAAGTGACTGAATTAGATGGTCTTTGAACAATCTCAAATTAATACAATTGTGTCGTGCAAAGAATGTGTACAACAAGAGCTTGCATTGATTGGAAAAGATGAAATAACTTTCAGGTCTTTAAATGTCCTTTTGTTTCAGTGAGGTCAAGACCAGTGGACTGCTTCTTAACCTCCCAGACAAGGAAAATCCACAGAAGCAGAATCCAGCCATGCAGAATGCCAAGAAGGGGAATGGTGCTAGCCCTAACGTTTCCAAAGCTCTCAAAACCCTCAACATTTCCAATAAAGGATCTGGAACAAACAAGGACGATGCAGCAACTAGGCTGATGAAAGAACTGATCACAAAAAAATCCTCTCCTGAGGCAGATAGATGTGGAAGTAAGCACCCAGCCACTTGTGTATCTGCGAATGCAACCCCCATGGAATTGGCAGATAGTGGTAACTTGGTAAAGAAGGCCAGCAGACACTTTCTCAGTGCAACAAGTACCCAATCTACCGGAAAATCAGCCAACAAATACAGTTATCAAACACGAAGCAAAGACAAAAGTACTGCACAGAGTACAGGGTCATGTGCCTTAGCAAAGACAGCACTTACGTCTTCACCACTTTCTACACAAGCCCCAGCTGCAGGGACAAACAGCAGTGCATTGTCTGCTTCTGCTGGCAAAGCTGGAGGAGACCAAAAGGGTGGCAACACTGGAGGAGACCAAAAGGGTGGAAACACTGGAGGAGACCAAAAGGGTGGTAGCACTGGAGGAGACCAAAAGGGTGGAAACACTGGAGGAGACCAAAAGGGTGGAAACACTGGAGGAGACCAAAAGGGTGGTAGCACTGGAGGAGACCAAAAGGGTGGAAACACTGGAGGAGACCAAAAGGGTGGTAGCACTGGAGGAGACCAAAAGGGTGGCAACACTGGAGGAGACCAAAAGGGTGGCAACACTGGAGGAGACCAAAAGGGTGGCAACACCGGAGGAGACCAAAAGGGTGGCAACACTGGAGGAGACCAAAAGGGTGGCAACACTGGAGGAGACCAAAAGGATGGCAACACTGGAGGAGACCAAAAGGGTGGTAACACTGGAGGAGACCAAAAGGGTGGTAACACTGGAGGAGACCAAAAGGGTGGAAACACTGGAGGAGACCAAAAGGGTGGAAACACTGGAGGAGACCAAAAGGGTGACAACACTGGAGGAGACCGAAAGGGTGGCAACACTGGAGGAGACCGAAAGGGTGGCAACACTGGAGGAGACCAAAAGGGTGGCAACACTGGAGGAGACCAAAAGGGTGGAAACACTGGAGGAGACCAAAAGGGTGGCAACACTGGAGGAGACCAAAAGGGTGGCAACACTGGAGGAGACCAAAAGGGTGGCAACGCTGGAGGAGACCAAAAGGGTGGTAACACTGGAGGAGACCAAAAGGGTGGTAACACTGGAGGAGACCGAAAGGGTGGTTCGCCTGAGTTGACGAACATTGGGTCAAAGATCCTGGGTTAGTCATCACCATGTTTAAGTAACACAATCATGCTGCAACAGTTCCAGTCAGTTTTTAAATATTTGAAATTTGTCCATCCAACACAGCTGATTTTTTACATTGTGTTCTACATGTTTGTACTTTGATAAGTTTTATAATTGAATGTTCTAGATACGTTATTTTGTGTAATGAGTTATTCACATTTCTCGAATCAAGTTCAACAGATTTCAAGGTACTCATACATTTATTTTGTACTTTGTGTAACAGTTCTTGCCATACATTGTACCGTGTACAACTGTCAGGCAATATGCCAATAAAGTTGTCTAATCCATTTTAAAGGCACATTATGCATATTGTAAGGAAACTTTGCTGGTTGAAATTAATCCGCAAAAGACATTTCCAAGTAAATTTTCTAAGTCCTCACTCCTCAGTGTCTGCCCAGTTTTGAAGTGACAAGACTCCATGATCCTGTTTCTCCACAGAACTGACCAAGACTACAGGAGTGGATGGAGCCTTTCAGCTCATCATTGACAGGATGACAGGGAAGGTGGCCTCTTCCTCACAGCTGGCAGAAGACATTGTCTCCAAGCTCCTTAAACTGAAGGGACCCATCAACCTAAAGATAGGTTAGGGGACTGTTAAAGTTGTTACTACACATCCGTACTTGATTGAATTGTACAGTACAAGTACATGTAGATGTTATATTGACCTTGTTGCATACGCTTTCTTTGCATTTTTAAAATGATAAACCTTCAAGATAAACCTCTAAGGGACACCAATATCTATACTAACTAAGTACCGTAAATGCATATAAGCCTGCGGGTAGCGGGAGTGTTCGCGGTGGTTTTAAGTTTGCGGTAGTGCCATAGACTGCAGTCTCGTACTATAGTGGAAAAATATTCGTGGTGGTTTTAAGTTCGCGGTGAAGTGGTCACTGGGAAAACCGCAAACATAAAACCAGCGGCAACATTTTCTGCATTTACAGTAACAAATCTTCTTTGTTACCTGCCAGAAGATGAGATGTACTCCCAAACTACCAGCTTCAGGTAGCAATTGCTTTATTATGACTGTTTTAACTTTACCATCAGATTGCCTCTAAAATATACCAATTTCTTCATCAAATGCAGGCAACAATAGACTGGTGATCAATGCACAACTAGCAGCATCTTCACCTGTGATCCCAAATGTGCCACCACCCCAGCCTGCCCAGACAATGCCAAACGCGAGAAGTGTGACGACCGTGCCGTACGTTGACCCAACAACTCCTAGCATCTCCCAGTCTGCCCCACAGCATATGTATGGGCCGACTGGTCCAAACCTTGCTGTGCGCCCCATTTTACCTCTGCCACCAGCTACAAGTTCTGTCTCCACGTATGTACCAGGTGCCATGCCTACTGTTCCACATGCTGGGAGCTTTACTATGCCAGTAGTACCTACATGTAGTGTAGCAGTACAACCAATCACTCTTTCCACACCAGTTACTGGTGTCATATCCAGTGCTTCAAGTTCATCCACCACAAACATCCAGCCAACAAGGGGGGCCTTGGCCAACAACAGCAACACTAGGCTGGAAACTGTCAAGCCTTCAACACACAAGGACCAAGTGCAACATTCGCAGCAGATATTCTAAGGCAGTTCATATCCAGAATTGACAATGACAAGGGTGCAGCTTCAAGGGTGGTCGGCAAACCAGCAGAGTCACCAACATCAGACCAAGTGTCATCTATAGCACCTACATGTATGGAAGTAGATTTGATAAACTAAAGTGGATCAAACACAAACAAGACTACTGATGAAGTTATGTTGCACGTTGCAAAAAGATGGACCTGAAGAACGATGCATCCCCTCATGCTAGGCCCTCTTATATTCAGTCAAACTACAATTATGATGTACCCACCTTTGATCCATACTTCTTGCTACATAATTGCTGAATGCTGACAAAACATCAAACCATCAAATACTCCCCCTCCTCTCGTGGATAGGAGAGTTGTCGGTCTATGATATAATGTCTTCAATGTAGCTGTCAATCAGATTTGCTGGTCACAGCTGCCTTGCGCTAATGTGGCGAGAAGCCAGAAATTCAGGTTGATATGCCAGTGTCATTGCTTGACGTATGCAAGCAGTCGGCCAGGCGTGAAAGCATGGTTTCATTGTGTAGAACTGTGTGCCATCTATCATGACTACCGGAATGTAGAATGTATTAACATGTTTAATAAGTACTTTTCTAACAGCTTAGAGTTTTACTGTTACCTACTGTATGTTGTAGACTTCATTGTAGTCTATGTGGACTTCACTAAGGGTTTGTTTTGTTTTGTTTTGTTCATTTACCTTTGGATACTTAGGAATTAGAATTGTACTAAAACTTTATCCAAAAGAGTCAACAAGTAACTAAGCAGTTTACACTCCTATGTTCACATGTTCATGCACATGCTGGTCCCAACAAGTTATAAGGAACTTGTTTATCTGTCATAAACTAGAAGTTATTTTAGGAGTGGTGTTACAGATTATTTTCTGTTGGTCTCACAGTTAAGATTGTTTTCTAATGTGCTTGGCTTATGAAATATAGATGGAGCATGCCGTATTGTTGGAAGAAACAAAGATATATCTTATAACAGAGGTCACTTACATGTGGTACCACCATTTATTTCCAGCTTATGTTTCCCAGTGACAAATCATGGTTGTTTGCCCAGAAGTCTACCAGAAACAAATACCTATGATACATGTAAATGAGAGAATCACAGAGAAGAGTTCAAAGTCTATCTACATTTTATAGCCAGCAGAAGCCAGTTTTAGGCCATCACCTTTTAGTTTTAGGAGTTGAAGTTTGGTTACAACCAGTTAAAAACTGTTTTATGTCTCTGTTACCTGTAATTTAGATAGTAGAACAATCATAGCTGAAGTGTCCTCTGCCATATATTGCACAGGGCTGTTGTTTACAGTGCCAATGTATGGAGAAGACAAATATACAGTTCATCAATTTATTTTTCAAACCAGACCTGCTTAAACACTGTTAGCTGGCCATAGAATTACAATTTTTACAATGTGAAATTCTATGGCCAGCTAACACTCCTGGTATATCATTTATTCTAGTCTAGTTGCCAGTTTCTGCTATTTTTCCAGCAACCTATGGAGTCTGGTAGAAACAAGGAAGTTTGGGTAGATTCTAGCTTGTCTTTAACTAATTTACTATGTTACACTTGTTTATTGTACTTGTGGTACTGTCATGGCATCGTTGTGATGGTGCACTCAAAGCAAAAGAATACAAGTTCTACTACTTATACTACCTTTCCTCATGTTAATGATTCTCACATTTCGCTCACTGCCTCACTCTCATACATATACGCACACACACACACAAATGCACTCAATCTCATGTGGACATAAGCACTCCAACACAAACACACACATACACGTACAGACTCGTACACACAGACACATAACGTTATATTATCTTCACATAGTGTGGATACTCAAACATGATAGGTAACAATGTATAGTACAGTCGCAATATCTACACATAGGAAAGGAGCGAGCAACAATATTATGGTAAAGTTTGTTCATTACAGTTTATTTTGTCCTGTCCTCCCAGCCCATGTCACCACAGCTGCCATCATGATCCAGTAGGAAGTTGGTGTTGTCGTGTTGCCCATAAACGTTTCCACTTGCATTGCCTCAGCTTACTCCTGTAGACTTGCCTCCACTACCGGCTCCTTGGGTCACCACAGTCTATACATGTACTGTCAGCATTTAACTGCTGTTGAGTTTCCTATGCCACGTCACTGAGTTAAAAGGAACTGTAAGATTTATCTGTTAACTTTTCCAACAAAGCTTGATTAATAATTTTGTCAATCTCTTATTAACGCCAGTGCCAACTCCAAATTTAACCCATTAGCAATACCAAGACAGGTTTTAAGATAATAATACTAGTAGTAATACTTGCCTACTACTTCCTACACAGTTCAACGGCGTTGTCGAATGACATTAATTATTAGAATCATAGAATATGACGACTTAGGCAGCGAAGACTAAAAAAATAGACCGCATCCCACTGTTGACTTCTGTTGCTACGGTTACCATGTTAGACGAATGACAACGCCCATCGTAATTTGAAACAAAAAGCATCTGAGGTCTAGGATTAACCAAGGAGGTTTTAACCGCTTTGGATTAACTGAATTAGGTTGCATGCATAGGCAAGAGAAGTCTAAAAGACCTGACAAACTCTCAGAAGAAACAAAACAACTAAGAGAAAAACGACGACAGATGAAAAGGGACGGGACTAACACACAAAACCGAGAATACACAAAGATCTGCAAGACTATTAGAAAGAACGTGGCACGAGAGATTGCAGCCTATAATGAGAACGAGCAGCTAGAAGCACTGGAAGCCTCCAGAGGACTGAAGTCTGTCAGAAAGAAAAAAGTCCTTGGCAGGGATAAGATGACGACTCTTAAGGAAGAAGACGGTACACTGATTCACGACCTTGACAGAATGGTATTTATACTTCTTTTCATATATTTTAATATCTAACATATCTCAGTGTGACATATATGATTACATATTCATTAATTATGCTAATGTGGTGACGTAATTGGTCAAAATTTAAGATGGCCGCCAATATCATGATGAAAAGTATAACCAGCTTATTTTCACTCGGATTTCATCACTACTTGACATTTTCTTACAGAAAACATTCATGTGAACGTTTTCAAACCGTTTCCTTGCGATTTTAGCGTTATATTTTGAAAATATGTATCTTATAATTAGGAAATTTAAGGTTTGTAATCCAAGATGGCGGATAGCTAAACTACAGATGACGTCATTTTGACGTCGTTGCGTCGGCTTTTGAGAACAGAAGTCTTATAACACTTAAATATTGATCAGATAGAAACCTTTATTGTTAACTTTTTGTTTGAAATATTCACGTATTTAACGAGAATTCCCCGCAAACATCAAGCAGTTTACAATATGCGGAAGGGCTGGTATCTCCTATGATTCTTTGTTTTAATGCCAACAGAGCTCCAATGTCTTTTTTTGTAATGTTTTAATTGCTGTTGTGAAGTTGCGGCTGTAACCACCACTCCAAAGTAGCAGTATGAGGAAACTGTCTCTATGTCTTGATAAATGGAGTTTGAAATTTGATAACGCATGACCATTTTTGGTACATTCAATTATTTTTGTCTTGACTGATATTTTCCTTTTGTTGCAGTAACGACCCAATGTGTTAATTGTGTTTTGAAGGCCATGCCGGTTAAATAGGGAAGGACTTGTTTGACTCCTATATCAATAGGGAAATTATATTTATTACAATATGTTTTAGTGGTAGATTATGGGTTTTGCACATTTCTGACATTGGTACGTGAGGTGTAGTCTAGCTTCATTCGACATGCATGTTTGACATAATTTTCCCCGTTGATGAGAAGCTGAAGGTAGTGACTCGTGGAACTCTTGTTGTTTTAAGATGAAATAAACGTAATATCGTCACAAGACTATGGACTTATTACACGTGGCTCCGGACTCCTGCCGTAAAATGTGAAGGGCGCCTGATGATGCACGGAGTCTAAATAGTAAACCACCAGGCACGATTACCAGGCGCAGTTTCAACATGTATATCTCCTAGTTTTATAGGTCTTATCTGGTT
Organism: Branchiostoma floridae x Branchiostoma belcheri; assembly: GCA_019207045.1. NCBI lineage: Eukaryota > Metazoa > Chordata > Leptocardii > Amphioxiformes > Branchiostomatidae > Branchiostoma > Branchiostoma floridae x Branchiostoma belcheri. Next base: position 12,607,467 of record CM033035.1, read on the forward strand.
CCGTCAATAAGCGAAGTGGCCTTTTGTCTGGCGATCGGTATTGATAGGCAGACTCTAGAAAACTCCAGGAGTTTAAGATTCCACCAGCGCAAAATAGATCCACTAGAAGATGCCAGCGAAACATCAAAGAAAAGTACAATGGGCCGAACCCCACTTTATTGCCTTTTTCCATTTGGGTTCCCAGCCCATTACTGTCTGACGGAAAATCGATCTCACTTCCATTGTTTGAAGAATGGCGTGTTTAACACGCCTCATTATTTACGCTGGGCAGGTTCAGAAGCCCTTAAAACAGCCCCTAGCCGACCATAAACACTGTTGGAGGAGAGGGCAGAGGGCACAGGTTGAGTTTCATGTCAACTGGTCGCAGCTGTAGAATGTGAAGGAGATGTGCAAGTGTATCCCAATCTGAGAAAAAGAACAATAAAACGGGGGACATGGGACTCGGTGGGATAAGGTGTATTGATTTGTACATTGAACTGTTCGAATAGTGCCAGGTACCCTGCTACGTCTTAAGAAGTGTGGTACATTCCAATAAAAATATAGATAACATTATATGTAAAACAGTTAATGCGTTGGTTACGTATCTGTATTTTTGCTCACATCGTAGATAGCACATCGACGGGGTGACAGGGTATCAACAGCTATTTCATGAAGCACGCCTCATTATTTACGCATTATAAGAAGTGGAGCAATATCCTTTTTCGCAGATGGGTAAGTATGCACCAATTGAACCATTCTGTAGTTTTTAATTGTAGGGGCGACGTTAGTGTATTGCTGCCCCTACGGCCGGTAAGGCTTTGGGACTGGTGAGGTGAAGTGTGGTAATGTTACGTTTGGGTATTCAGTGAGTTTCCATGTCCTTTCCCGGACATGTCATGCCCGCACTGCAACAGACACTTCAAAATAAGGCTGTACAGCCACCTGCGAGCTCATGTGACTATCCGAGTGATGGACAAGATGATGACGAAAGCGGTCCTCGTCGACTCGACGGACGAACAACACAACACATGTCCTTACATTTAGTGAATCCATTATCGATAACAATCCGAGCCGTTTAAGGGATATCAAACTATTCTAAAGTGACCCTGTGTTGAAGTAGAGATCTTACTCAAGTAATGCAACATTAATAACCGGCGGCGTCATTTCAGCACACCTCCCCCCGCCCCAGTCGTGACGAGCTCGAAAGGGACTCCGTGTGAAGCTGACTGACGTGACACGCATACATATCTTGAAAAATATCGAGTTAAGTTCCATGGGAATGATTCTTCATAACTGTCCTACACATTTATCCTCAAATGGATGGTATCTTTATTACCGGTCGCGCCAATAAAGCAGAACTACGCTACAGGGGCCTATTATCCGGACTATCTCGTTTGGCATATCTATCGGGATTCCGTGAATGAATTGATTAAACAATATTTTACCATAAGGTTTACAATACTCTCGATGTACCTCATGACGTTCTGAGGACGATTAAGATGCTGCCATATGTGAGACGCGTCAGGACAAGATTCAAAATATAACAAATGTTATGGTCTCTGCATCCTTATTTTTAGAAATTGTGCCACATAAGAACTTCAAAATGTTGCCATGATGGGCGATTTTGTCAGGCAAGAAGCTAACAATTTTCCCTATGGCGATATACATAATGAAAAATGACATAGAAAGGTCAGCAAATAAATATATATTCACCATCTTCATACTGAAAGCGCACACAGCAGAGGACAGCAACAGCTGCCACACAGCCAGGCGCGGACTTCACCTGTGGCAACTGCAACAGAATTAGCCTTTACATACACATATATGTCTGCTCGTCCCTCGGATAGGACGTTAAATGGAGGTCCCGTGTCTGGGGAGAGCCATACCCCGGGCACGTTAAAGAACCCGCCACATGTGCGATGGTGCGGTGTGAGCGGTTCAAAACCTACAGTACCTTGGCCGCGCCCTGGGGCAATTACTGTCGTATTGAGGTCAATTGAGTGGCGCCGAATGGCAGCTCGCTCCAGACACTTGCGACAGTCGTATTGAGGTCACCTGAGTGGCGCCGAATGGCAGCTCGCTCCAGACCCTTACAATTTAGCCCCGCCTATTGTAAGCTCCTCGCAATTCAGCCCCTGGCTGCAAAGAGTGAGTAGTCGGCCCACCCAATAACAATAACAATACATACAGCCACACGAGCCGCTGGAATCCAACTACAAACTGAACTGAACAGACCAAGGCGAGAATTTTCAGAAGAATGCCAACATACAATTCAGTGACAGATGCAGACAGGCAGAATGATAAGCGTGTTATATGGTCCCAAATTGTAGAATGTTGAGAGAACCTTGAACATTGAAAGAATTTTCCTAGAATTAGCATTTCGTACACGTTAAACGACCTCAAGGCGTAACAACCAGTCTTTAACTGAAGAGTATAAACTGTAAACCCGAACAGATGTTTTGTCGACTCTTACAGAGAAGGACCTCTACTCTGTTTGATAAATATGGTGTTTTTTAACGTGCTAGAGGTGTGACTCGAAACATTGAACCTCCTATGGGAGGAACGTCCCTAACGGACACATTTCTGCCATGAAAAAGGCATTTCTAAAGTGCAAAAGGAGTCTGAGTAGAACATATTACAACTAGAGTTCCACGAACACATACCTTAGCCAAATTGATAAATATTATGGAGTGGTTTTGTTTATTTATTGTACATAATTATTGTTAATTAAGTACAGTTCTTAAATTTTGCAATTCGATACAATTGTTATGTTAAATAGATATACTGTTTACTCCCACATAGCCAGTAAATATAATGCAAAACAATCTACAGCTTCTCGAGTTATGTTGTCCGCAAACAAACACACACAAGTACAAGCACACACTCAGCCCGCTGCAGTACTGGTGAAATCAACCTTTGTTTTCCCCATCGCTACTCAAATACCAAGTATCATGAAGATCCATTAATCAGTTCTCCAGTTGTACTGTTGACCTACATAAATACTCACCTAACACTACGGAATAACCGAAAATATAATCTTCTTGGCGAAGGTAATAACAAGGCCACAGAACCACCACGCTTTCACTTTTTCATGCCTTGTATGGTAAAGGATCACCAAAACTAGGGGGGAAACACCCCTTTACATCAAAATGGTGAAACCACTTCCCATCATACACTTCTGCCGTAAAGAACATAGCACACACAAACTAATAGATAACATGTCAGCAAAAAAAAATCATATCTGTTTTGCTATCACAAGCCAAGGGGGTTTTATCAAGCACAAAGCTGTCATCAACTATACATAGCTGGTGCACAGGTGGCCGGTTAGGAGAAGTCCTGAGTGTCCGTGAAAAGGGATCCATTTCTGGAATTCCAAAAATACATTCCAGGATTTTAATCATCACCTAAGGTATGTACATACTAAAAATAATGCAAATCCACCAACACCTGCTTGATTTATTCTCTTCCAAAAATAAAAAACAAAATTGCCCACTGCAGTTCAGAACAAGCCGCCAAATAGCCCAAACATACACGATTTACTCCCTGCCCAAAGATGTATCCACTACAAAAAAAATCATGAACCTGGCACTTGAGAAACTCTTTACCTCCAAATTTGAACCTCCGCTGCAGTACCTCCACCCAATATCGAACTTGACCTTTATTTTCCTAACCTCCACACAACTACCAAAAATCATGCAAAACGATCCACAACGTCTCGAGTTATCTTGTACGCAAACACACACACAGACACACTCATCTCGCTGCAGTGCCGACGGAAAGCACCAGGAGGCCCATTATCGAACTTGATGTTAATTTTCCCAACCCCACATAACTACCAAAAATCATGCAAAACGATCCACAACGTCTCGAGTTATCTTGTACGCAAACACACACAGACACACTCATCTCGCTGCAGTGCCGACGGAAAGCTCAAGGTGAACCGTTTTCTATCATGACCTTCATTTCTGCAACTGCTACTCAAATACCAAATATCATGATTGTCCATCCACAGTTACTCTAGTTATATGCTGTTGACCTACATAGATAAGCTGGAAATGTGTGCAATTATCACAAACATGACGGAAAAGGTCTCCTGACGTCTCTTCCCGAAGCCTTAGAATTTATTTCCATCACAGGCATGGATTTAATGTAATACATGTTTTTGTATCTTCGTCTGGTCATGGACAAATTTCGGTATTTAGACTGCTTAAACTGCTTATAGCTATTCTTAAAAATGGGAATAATGCCGGCAGAAAGAGGCTGCCAAAAATCACCTGAGTTTTAGAACATAAAACACTCACATTGGCATGGTTTTGACGACAAAACAAGGAAAAACGGCAGAATTATGTTATACGGGATCAAAACATAGGTGGTGACCTTTTCACCAATTTTCACTGCCTGTGAACAACACCAAAATACCTAACTTCTAAACGCCTTCTGCAACCACACATATTGCGAAAAATGTGTTGTTGTTTTTTCAACAGAATAAATTTAGAGGTTGCAACGGTTACCTGTAATATACACGCCCCAAATCCAAACGTATCCCAAGAAAAACATTTCTACAGGCACAAGGGTACCTTATCATTTTGGGCTGAATGTAGGATATCTGCGCGTGTCCGGAAATACTGAAATTTGCCCCATGTATCACTTTTAAATGAATTATTGCATTTAGCAGTTCTTCCCCTTACCGTGATGCTTCGTTATTATGTAACGATCACATTCACCTCAGATGACCTTTGAATCAATGAACAGCAAATCAGGACGGTTAGAAATTTCTTCAAGTGATGGAGCCGGTCCGATTGGCTGCGGGGTGAGAGAAGCATGCAATTTGCGTCCCGCACTTAATAAAGTCTGTATTGATTTTTCAGTAGACTTTAACGTAACCTCTTACCAGCAATGACAAATGTTGCCAGCGGAGCAAAATGACGCCGTTAGATTGATGTCCCAACTGGTGGTCATTCATAGACAGACGTGATACTTCACGATGTCCGAAGTAACAGCATTCAGCAAATAGCAGGTACGTACTCAAGCAGCCGGCTATGATTTTGAAAACGGCCACAGACGTTTCAGGTAGAATCCACTACCTTTCGTCAGTGACACTATAAAGAGATCTCGTTCGACGCAGAGATGCATACGTATAACAAACCGTCCTTAACACTGTCCACCAAAACAGCATCTCCGCAGCAAAATTCCGTTTCGCTGTTGCCTTCGAGAAGGGTCGTTGCCAAATGTTACAACGCTCGTTGCCTTTCTAACGATTCCATTTCCTAGCGACCGATCTTGAATTCCTAGTGCTTGTGAAGTTTCCGTAGCTTCTCGGGGCGTTTCTATAATTCATGAAAAAAGGGCCAGATCTTGCTCCACTGGGGGAAGAACAGCAAAGACCTTCTCAGGACTGTAACTCTGCCTTTTACTCAGCCGAGGATAACCGCTATGACTGCACAATGACCGACAGTACAGATCGCCATAAATCATACCGCTACCGTCTTGATCTTTATGGCCATAAACTTCTTCCACTTCCCATGTGGTTAGCGTTTTGAGCGAGACATTTTATCCGCAAAAAAACTAATGAACATTAATATTATAAAAGCTTGATGCCGTTTGTTGTTTGGAGTCTCCGTCTCCTAGGAGGACGTCCGGCCAGGCATGAAAACTCCTATCCCTGACTTGTGTGTCAGGTGCGTCATGCCCGAACATGCCCCTATAGCCTGTCACTGTCACAAAGGACCGTCACTGCCACTAACCGTAGCTAGGTGCTCATTCACACCTGAGTTTAGTGAGGAAAGTCGTGTAAAGTGCCTTTCCCAAGGGCACAAGATCGGTGACACGGCAGTCGGATTCGAACTCAGGACCTCTTGGGCCTGAGACCAACGCGCTGCCGATTGTGCCACGCCATCTCACACATGTCCACATTTATATAATCTATATTCAACGACGTTCACCTTCACGTCACGTTCAAATTCCACAAGTATGAATCACCCTCATCTACCACTATTGGATTATAGTATATTGTAACTAAATGTACAAATTATCTTGATTATTTTCATCTATAAAATTGAATGTTCTTTTCTTTCTCAGTTAGGCCACGTTGATTTTATTTTATGGATAATATCCGCGCTCGCACCAATTTTCGGCCATTTCCAACAACAAAAAAAGTTTTCCACCACACAATAAGTTGTGCAAAACAGCTGTAAAATGAGCACAAATATTCCGTAGATTGAAAAAAAGTATCAGAAAACAGATAACTAATACCATAGAATGCCAAAATGAATCTAAAGTCAAAGAATAAGATGTGAAAGGACAGAAAAACATCTATTGTTGGTTGGGGGAGGGTCCAGTACAGAAAATTCAGGTCCAGAGGATCATTTCTAGGTCCGGACATGAACCTGGACCTGATTGTCTGTGGAAACTTGAGAACTGGCAATACTCAAAACAATAGTAATTGGTCAATTTTGCTACAAAGGAATCTGTTTGGTGGATTATTGAACTCCCACTGCATTTTAAAATCCCATCTCCATGTAATAAAGGCTAACTGTCTCTGTACCTTTGACTGTAGAAACTTGGTGCAATTGACTATAAACTCTACTTGACTTTGCTCTTGTTGTCTTCTTGGCCAAATGGCTGCCGACATACTAGTAGTGTGTCCATTCCTCTGTTGTTGTTTGTCAGGTCTGTTTTTTTTTTCAGTTTGGTCCAAGAAGAAAAAATATTTTGCACCGGTATGATGTACTGGTCCCTACACCTAACTGTTGGTATACCATACTATGTGTGTTTAGTCCTATGTTCAACGTTCCTAGCCACTTTGAATTCATACTGAAGGCAACTTTTTTTTTTGGCCAAACTTTTTTTTTATTCGCTCGCTCGCATCAGTTTTGGAGTTCCCGGAGGATGTCATCCATATAATCAAATCAACATGGCCTTACAAATGTCATATGTTTGAATAGTTCTATTATGGAACGGGTGGATAACATTTTCTCATTAGTTATTAAATCAGATTCGAATTTACATAATTTGAATATATTAGGCACCAATTTAGCTATCTTCATACAAAAAAAATGAAGATCCGTCAACCTCTTTTTTCCTCTTCCAACGTCTGGAACTGAACTTGCCTACTGCAGTTCTAAAGAAAGCCGCTAGGGGGCCAAAACCCACATCCCCTTTCCCCCCAAAGCTACCTACTATTGAAATATCAAAGCATGTTCAGAACTCGATATATCAAAATGGAAGTTCAGGGTCAGTAGGCCGAGCCGTTAGAGGGCGCAAATGTAATCGAAGTCTTACCAATCCCTATTCCCATGCCAAATATCAATACAATCCATCTAGGGCTTCGCCAGTCATGCTGCCCGTGCACATGCATACACATACACAAATACAAACTTACAAACGCTACCGATAACACTAGTCTTTCTTTTGGCGAATAACATACTGTATATAGTGAGGGGTAGTATTGGCTTGAATATCACGTCTAATCGTTCAGCTATTTGATCAATTCCATGTGAAATAATATCAGTCCTGGTGGATGTTCAACGATCTGGTAATGACAGGATGTTGCCTCAATAACAGCGATCTCATTTCTCTCCGAGTAACCTCGACATGGTCCGACACCACATAGTTGATATTCCTGCCCAGACAGCCTTTATTTCATTTCAGCCATACATAGTATGGTGAAATATATTGTATTCGTAATGTTTCTTTCTTCTTTCTTTCTTTCTCCTGTCAAATTTTCAAAGTGAATCATCTCCGTCGTTCGTAGACCGAATGACCTGAAATTTGGCACAATGGTAGAGTGGACCAATACCCCCATGTATTTTTTTTTGTTGGAATGCCTTTAAAATGATTTCATTGAAGATTCTGGGTCATTTTCAGACCTAACTATATTTTAGCTTCCTGTGCTCTGATAGTAGCACCAAATGACCTGAAATTTGGTGCGGGAGTGCATGGGATATTTATCTAAAGAACCCAGTTTTCATTTTTGGTGTATATTACTTCAAAACGACCTATTTCGGGGTTTTACGGGACGCGTTTTGGCCATTCTCGGCGTTCAGTGCGTTCCATACATGGCAAACAAAGCAATAACTCCCGCCTTTGGCGACAGGTGTCAGGTGTCAGTCTGCTAACTAATTGAATTGTGCTGCCAGCCAATCAGCGAAGAGGAAGAAACAGTTCGTCGGCAATGACACAACACTTCTCAAACAGACAGCGAATTTCAAAACTGAAGCTGATTGGCTAACATTGTCATGTTTATATGTAGACGCAACCATTCATATTTGAGAGGATTTTGTAATTTATGTTACTCCATAAAAGGTACTGCAAAGAAAATAGGAAGATAATATGTGAGCATTAGTTTGAAAACAGCAATTATACAGATACACAAAATAGATATACGGAAAGAAACTTTTAGGTTTGAGATTTTTACGCAGACCTTCTTGAAGATTCCCCCCCGGACTCGTCCATTTTTAATTTTACATTACGTCACAGACTCCCGCTAAGTGAAGGTAACTTTCTTGTCGCAACAACTGTGCGCCCAAGTCTGCAGTTTTCTGCGCATTTTACGTCAGCTTCTACCCAGTTTCGGTGGTCATCGGTAGCAGAACATCTTCAGGTAAGAAATGGCTATCCTTACATTGTTCACTCCGTTGTTAATGTACATTGAAAGGTGTTTTCGTTTGTGAAATTCGTCAAAACAACGTTATATGAGAACTGTGGAACGCCGGAACCGCAGGCACGTGCTGACAAGCTACTGCCGTCTTTGTGTATCTCCGTTTGTTGTCAAAAACACAACTGAAAAAAATACTTCTAGACGTCCCTTGCTTCTTCCCATATTTCTGATGAATGATGATTACTCTCGAGTTTATCTATTATATTTCAGCCATACCATATATGGTATGGTGAAATATATTGTATTCGTAATGTTTCTTTCTTTCTTTCTGCTGTCAAATCTTCAAATCGAATCATCTCCGTCGTGCCGGACCGAATGACCTGAAATTTGACACAAGGGTAGAGTGGGTCAATACCCAGGTAGCCTGGTTACCAAACCCCAGCCCGATCTCAAGTATCTATCGTGCAGGGGTCTGGACGGATGGGATAGGAACTCTTCTCAATTTTGCACCTTATAGTGGGCAAAAAACCCCACCAATAGAACAACACAGGATCAGCAGGAGGTAATTACACCCCTGCCATGATTGGTTAAAGACCCCCAACTGTACTTTTTGAATCCATAACGTAGCTGATTCGCTACTGTGATAGCCTGCTGACCAACTGTGGTGTGTTGTAGCTGGCTACCTGTGGTGAGAGTGGTCATCAATCCTAGGTTCTCCTCCCACTGATCAACGGGCCTTCGAGAACCTTTCTACAGCCATGTTGCCAGACCCCAACACGAAAGATATATCTTGAGGTTGGGGTATGGAATCCAGGCTAATACCCAGGTGATTTTTCTCATTTTTTTCATATCTGCCTCTAAAATGATTTTATTGAAGTTTAAAGGTCATGTTTTGACCAAAACGGTATATTTTGGCCACCTGAACCCTTGAATTACAATAGAATGACATTTCATTTGGTGTAGATAGGCATTAGAGACTTGGTAAAATGATCCATGTAGAATTTTTGGCATAAACCAATTTCAAGTTATTAATATCTGCACTTTTCTGAGGGGAAATTGGTTTTCTTTCGGCCTTCTCCCGTGGACTCCCGTGACTCCAGAGCCCACACGTGCCAGGTGCCAGCGGTCTGGGGAGAGCGAGAGTTAATTGAATTTAAAGAGCCAGCCAATCAGCGACGAGGAGGGTGAATGCTAGTTAATATTCATAAGCGGGGCCTTGCTATCCCGTATATACACAAACAGATGCATATCACACCCTCACAGTGGCCATAAGTCATTTTTCCCGAACAAATGTAGGTACTTCTAGTGTTGTTGTTGTTGTTCTTTTTTGTACATTCAAATTGTAAGTAACTTTAAACTGCCAGAGTTTGAGCCCAATAAAACACTCTCAGTACCAGAGTATAACCACTGACCTCCGAAAGAAACCCCCGAACAAGGTAGAAACTCCTATCTTCCGGGTCTCGCACGCTACGAGCAGGAAATTGTAACACTCAGACAAGATTACGTCCGATGGCTGATTGCATGCAAAGTTAAACAAATGAAATATATAGATAAAGTCAAATCAAGTTAACTTGTTGGTCCTGGGATTTTTCGGAAAAGAAATGAAGCGACAGGGTGGTAATATTCTTGTAAAAAATCGAGACGTCTCCGTTTATGTAATGGCTCATACAAAACAAGAAGAAGATTGAAGTTTTTAGCTTGAAAAAAAAAACACTCCTACTACACAGTACCTGCACCTGCTTAACAATTATTAAAACGTATGCCCTACTTGATTAAAAACAAGTGCTTTTAAAAAAGCTGGCATTTTGCCAATGTTTGCGTGTGTGAACGTTTTTTCTAGTTATTAGAATGTCATATGAATAGAACAGAGTAACTAAACCTGATATTGGCGCATGGAGAGATTCACATATGTGCCTGAACTGCAGCAGATCTAGACGCCACCTGTTAAAATTTGCGTGAACTGCAGCAAATTTCACTACACATTGCCTGTTTTTGAGTGAGCTCTGTTGCGGGGCATTTTTAAGTTTTTTTTTTAATTTTTATTTCTATTCGGCAAAAAAACGAAGCGGCGAATCCGTTAACCAAAGAAATAAATTGGTGTGGCCAAATGGATGTAAAAATTAGTATTTTAATGGATGTAAAAAAGAAAAAAAAAAGTTGAAAAAAATATACCTCCCCGGATTCGAATCGGGTGCATTGGTTTAGAATGCGTAAACTTTACCACTGCGCTAGCGCGAACATGTCGAAGAAATGCCTGTTTTAACAGGTATACAAATGTCTGGCATGGATTGAACAGGTCCGTTCATCTCAACATCACAACGGCGACTACACTGGCCAGAAGGCATTTTGCGACTGCAAGTCGCAAGATGCAAAAAGTTCACTGCATTAATGGATGTACCCACATCACAAGGAGATTATGACGGTACTTAGGCCTAGTTATCGAAGTGGAAATTGTTGAATGGCGTCATGTAATTTCATGATGAAAATCTTCTGAATGGAAGGTGCGTTTTTTTTTACTCTCGGAAAAACTTATATTTGATATAATGCTTATAATATGATTTTTGTATGATGGCATGTTTTGTTGATAGCATATCATGATACGATCTTCGAAAAAGCCTGACTCGTAGAGCCGGCAAGCAGGCCAATATAACCATACCAGTACTTGTGCTTGATTTGAACTGTTGCTTGTAATACTCATGTGGTCATGGTCTCATTTAATTTATTTTTTACAGTTAAAGATATTATAGGAAGGCATTCAACAGCTAAGTCCACATTTTGTTGGTGAAAGAAGCGCAAAAGCGGTCAGGGGGCTTTTCAGAAGAGACACAAGTGAAAAATCGTTCGACGCTGGAAAAACTTTGAACATCATTTGATGCGTTGTGATGGCTGATTTTGCTTACGATTTTGCTTCGATTCACTGCGCTCGTCGTACGATATGCGGAATATGCCATCGCAACAAATCGTACGCGCTTTGTGACCGGGGCTCAACCGACAACAACGTGTCGAGTATCAAGGAGCAACATCTAGATGGGATATTCTTACATGTGCCACAAGGAACTAAGTTAGTCCCGCTTGTCAATGACGCTGTTCCGGTTGATGAATGCTCGGCCGAAGGCTGGAAGTACGTAGACGACATGTCGTATGCCGAATCCAGACCCAGTACTGCTCCTTCCACGATGCAAAAGGACATTGATGGACTTGTGCAATGGACTGATACCAATCACATAGAACTTAATCCAACAAAATGTAAAGTAGTGGTAATATGTTTTATGAGAAGTCTACCTCCGCCCCCACAGTTGTCAATAGGACCATCAGAGTTGAAAGTAGTTCAATTTGCTAGAGTTCAAGGCGTACGTAATCAAGCAAGCCGATCTCAAGTGGTCCGCTCATGTTAACTCTATTGTCAGTAAGGCCAACCGTAGGCTCTACCTGGTACGTGTACTAAAGAAACATGTACTTGGTGACTATGACTTAACCCTTGTTTTCTGTGGGTTTGTAAGGCCAGTGTTAGAGTATGCTTGCCCAGTGTGGCATCCAGGCCTCACTGCTCTCTAGTCAAAGTGTTTTGAATCTGTACAAAAGAGGGCGTGCAGAATAATTCTAGGTAGACACTATGCTGGCTACGACAGAGCTTTAGAACAGCTGTCACTTACTTCCCTGTCCCTGAGACACCGTAGTCTTTGTTTGAAGTTTGCATTGTCTGTGTCGAATTCCCCACTATTCTCTGGCTGGTTACCCCCGAAACGGGGAAGTGTTAATGGCAGGGAACTACGTAAAAAAGGACAACTACACACATTTTAAATGCAGATCATCCAATTTCAAAAATAGCACACTACCTTATAATATTGTATCATTGTTGAATGCGTCTTAATGAAGTTTTTTTAACAAATGTATTATGTATCATACACCAATTCAGCCTTGTATGCCTGCAATAATATGTACATGTATGTGCGCACTGTTTTGTCGCTAATAAACCAGTCATTCATTCATTCATTCATTCATATGTCAATAATATAATATGATGAGATTCAAATGTACAGAACATGCACATCTCAGCTTGTGTAAATATGGCAGCAGATTTGGAGGCAGTTTTCCCCCTATCTATGCGAGAACAAGGTGTGCTACAATTTTCTACCCAGTAAATGCAGTTTCACTGCTTGGAAACATGACTTCAAATCCGTGCATATTATTGTTTTGAATCTCGAAAATATTATAAAGTATGGATGACCTTAATAAATCAGCATAACTTGAGATGGCGGTCTGACTGTACATGTGGTCCTGGAACAGATGGTACTTCCTATGACCAGTTACCAAATTCATGTTTCATGGGGACACCAGCAAAATAAAGCTAGACAAAATGAATACTATATCAAGGTCTGTCTCCATTTCTATAAGACTTAGTGCTGATCATTTATGTCCCTAATTGCTTTGTGTCTTATCCTATTGCTCTACTTTTTAATATGACATTGCACACATACATGTTAAGGTATTAGACTGCAATGAGCAGACAACATAATGGATAAGTTTTCATTTTGATGTAAAGCGATTTTCAGATTCCTTAGTTATGTTCATATCAATTGCATCTATTTCTTTCTGTTAAACACTGCTTTGAGTTTGAATCATGCAGGCTACAAGGTATTAGAAGTTACTTAATATGATTTTGGAAATGGTCAGACCTTTCAGATAGCATCCATGAGCAACATCTTTTGTCAGTGACAGTGAAGAGATCATTACACACCTGCATCATCATACACTTTAAGGGCTCTGGGTGATGATCTATAGTCGTCACGGCGCCACAGACAGGCTTTAGGATCCATGTGGGTTGGAAACATGTATATTGTACTAGTATGCTGAAAAGATAGAAAAAAAATGACTTTCTTATCCAGATCGCCTACTTAATCCACCGTGCCCGCCTGTTGTCTTCCCTGTCTATGACCTTGGCCCCCTCCCAGTCAGTTACGCAATTGGGCCAAGGTCATTGACAGGGAACACAACAGGCGGGCACGGCGGATTAAGGAAGCAATCTGGATAAGAAAGTCAACCCCAGTGATGAACCGGGACGAGGAGGATACAAGCTAAGCAATGTTTGGGACTGTTTTCTCACAGCAAAAGCGCCACCTACATCGGCTACATATAGCGATGAAAAGCAGAACTCCAGTTAGAAGCTGTGACGAAAGTGTCTGAGAGACATCGAAACGTAAGCTATGTAAGTACCCACTGGTTGTGTAACAAGAATTCTCCTTCATCCCAAATTTTATGATCAATAATTACATGTATGAGAAAACTCAACCTAACATACCATCCATACTTCTGGGAGTTGGAGTGAATTCTCATGGTGGAGTTCCAAGCAGCTCAAAGAGAATGTTGCTGTTGTCCCAGCAACTATAGATGTCCACGGGCTGTTCCTGCTTACAAATTAGACCAAAGAAGGATATGTTGGAGCACTGACAGCTCTGTACCAGTTGCGAGCAGTTTGTCGTGAATGTCCCAGGCCCGTCCACCCAGTAAATTCGAGTTGTTTTGTGCGCAGCATATGTTCTGTGGGTATGTGTTTCGTCCTGAGAACTGTGCGTGAAGATTCAGGATTCAAGCTCGAATAATCTCAAAGGAATTCTTTGAAGGACTAAAGGATTCCTTTACACTGATACCTAGCACGAATGCTTTGCCAGGATTCCTGCCTTAGTAGCATGAATCCTGTATGTATCGGGTCAAGCAGACTTTTGATATAAATGAAACACCCATTTAGTTACCGTTTTGTTTGATATTAATCCTTAAGATATCAAACAAAAGGGTAACTTTTTCTTTTTTGGACGGTTATAGCCAATGAAATCACCTTCAAGGTTATGAGGAGGCTTTCAGTAAAGTAATGGAGAAAGTTGTGAGTTCTCAAATATCGAACTATTTCAAAGTAAATGACCTGATGTCACCCTACCAACACGCCTACAGAAAACATCACTCGACGTGCACAGCACTCTTACAACTAGTCAATGGTTAATATCGTAAATCGACCAGGGTAACATCATCTGCCTGGATTTCTCCGCTGCCTCCGCTGCACAGACTGTGATGTGATAATCAATTGCATAATTTCTTGTAAATCGAATTCTTCCCAAGTAACTTACGTACACACATTAAAGATACTATGTTTCGGTACAGGAGACAAATAGATTACCCTTGTTTGCATAATTAATGAGACAAGATAAAAGTTTTTACAAAACCTCAAAGCAATTTACAAAATGTATTCCTTTGAGGTCTCTCAACTCATGTTTTAGGAGGTAATTTAGTATATTCCAGTATTCAAATGAGCCTGAGCGTCAACGGGGTTCGAAATACCATGTTGAATAGTTAAATAGCAGCCAAATTTCGTTCACCGCAATTAATTTGCAAACTCAGGTAGCGCACGTAGCCCAAAAGTTGATATAATGAAGATTTAAAAAATAAGCGTATGCAGCGTTCTGTTCCTCTATACAAGTTGCGTTATCGTGGGGCTCATCGCCTTCCTCTGCTTCCAAGAAAGAAGTCAAACCCAACCTGTTTAGGAATAGCCATCACTACTGTTAAAGAGGTCTCTTTTTTACAATGATAATTTATGTATCATTATCCATTTTCGCATGTATGTTCCCTTTGTTTCTACAATGTACTTGCAATTAGTCTCCGGGCATGAACTTGGAAATAAACTTAATTTATCAATTATTATCTTTGTCCAATGACAGGTTCATGTCCAACTTATGCGCGTCACATGCTTGATAGCCCAACCATCTATCATATTTTTTAAATTCCTAACTATGCCCTCATTACTGATAACTATTTCCATGAAAAATGGAGATATATTGTTTGGGTGTACCTGTCTCTGTGTGTGCGTGCGTGTGTGTGTGTTTGTGTGCTTGTGTGTCTGTGTGTGTTTGTGTGTTTGTGTTACCGGATTTTTGTATTCAACACAACTCAAGAACCTCTGGATGGATTGCAATTATATTTGGTATGCCGGCAGGTGTTGATAAAGACAAAGGTCAAGGTCAAGTTTGCATCCCCCGTATGTGACCTTGTTACTGCAGCAGAACGCCTTTTCTGTGTTTTTTTTACGTGAAAATTTATTTAGTTATCTATTCAGATTTACAGAAAAGAAATGGCATGAGAGGATCCGGTAACAGGAATATACATTTCTTATACACAGATCCTCTAATACAAAGAAAAATGATTAAAATTAACAAGTGAAACAAAACTTACATAACTACTAAATAAATAATTAAAAACTATTGGAAAAGTAGTATCACTAGTATGTGCTCACTGGGTACATTTTGTCAAAATCATCTTAGGATCATAAATAGCTATGGGTATGTTGTATGTAGGTAGCTTAGACAAAGATGTACCTAATGAAGTGCAAATTATGCAAATGAGGACTTACATCATTAATTAGGAAGATTTTTATTTGCCATGTTTCCACTATAGGGCTAAAATGAATGTAACCCGTGTAGTTTATGGCAGGTGGAACGTTACAGTACCAATTATGTAAATAAGTACCTAATTTGCATAACTAATGCAAAAGAGCTATAACTCTCTTAACTCGTAAATGATTGGACACTGAACACTGTAACTTCTGTAATTTAGTCAAAGGTGTATAAAGATGTGGTGTTTGCGTAATTTGAATAATCAGAGTATTTGATGGAGATATGCGTTTCAGGTGATTTCGCTTAGGTTATATTTATGTGACGTTTGTGAGCAGCAATGTTTCTTTTATAACATCACTATAGCTACTATAGGACTGGCCTAAGATTACTTTCAGTATACATATGACGTTACAAAACGGAAATAAAGTATTGACACTCGATCAATAGACAGCCAATTTTAGTGCTGCACTTCTTCTTTTTTCGTGCTGCACTGAGGAAGATATGGAATTAATTACCCATACAAAAGTACTGCTGATCTCGCGCAGACAGACTGAAATGACTCTTTAATAAAACAGAATTGGTACTGCATGTAGGATTGCTACATGGTTTCATGCCTCTCGGAACATGTGCGAAGGATAAAAGGCCATTTCTGAATTTTGATATGCCTTTCTTACTTAATCAACAATAATTTTATACCAATCCAAAAGGCACTAGTGCCTACTTACGCATAGGTCATTTAACACGATTGTGTTGTGTAGTTTTGGGATTTTTTTGCTTTCAGCGAAACACTTCCGAGCGCACAATTAATTGGTAAAAATGTCCATGCCATTGAAAATGCATTTAAGTGAGATTCCTTTAGTGACAGCATGATTTCTTCTTTCCAATGTACCGTGGGTTGTTGCAATTCTTACGAAATATAACCTTATCAAAGGAAAATTCTTACTTAATGACACAGGTCAGTTAATCGTGTAGTGAACAATCAGGATGAATGTTAAGGAGAAATGAACATTTAGCAATGACATATGAAGCTATACCATGAGCCCCCAATACACTGCGATCGGAAAAATCTCAGTTTTTCTCCATTTCTTCTACATGAAATTTCCGGAATACGTTATTCCTGGATAATGAACTTGCCTTATTTCTGGAGAATGGACACGCATTTTTTCTGACTAATATATGCACGTTATTTCTGGATAATGCAGATACACGTTCATGTAAAAATTATGGACCCAAGGCCAGTGCGGCGACTCCGGCTGTCCTAATGAATCCACCGTTGCCTGCTCAATGATTCATGGTGCCTGCGTGAGTAGCATACGTAATGCGGTACTTCCCAGCATCTCCCCGCCAGCTTCCGGTGTGATCATATTTAAGGATCGTGTTGGCTGTTATGCTTTGCAGACAGGAGAGGCGGCTGTTAACGTAGGGTTTACAGGTGTGTGGAAGCTACAGGTGACGGGAAATCGGCGTCCATCATGTATTCGTCATCCCTCGCCCAAATCTGGATCCTGCTTATCCTTCTGCACGTCTCCTGCTGTAACAGCGATGATCGGCCTCTGGTGCACACCAAGTACGGACCCATACTCGGCAAGCGGGTCCGCATGCACCAGTATAATCCCAACCTACAGGATGTCATGCAGTTTCTCGGGATACCCTATGCGCGTGCACCCGTCAAAGATCTTCGCTTCAGGCCGCCAGAAAAACCAGAGAAATGGAAAATTGTACGGAACTGTACGCACTTTGCACCCGTATGCCCACAGCCACTAGATCTACCAGAGTCTCAGCCCGTACGGCCGTCTATGAAAAGGAAATGGAAGGCCATGAAGCCGTTATTGGCGAGTATGGATGAAGACTGCTTGTACCTGAATGTATACCACCCAGCAGATGTAGGTAGGTGATTGTGATTTTCCATTCGATACCTCTTGAGATGTTTTCTGGAAATTCTGGCAGCGTGTGATTGGGACTTCGGTGTCGGCAATAAGTGCGGTGCAAAGAGCTGCGATGTGCAAGGAATAATAAAGAAGATGACTAATTATACAGAGTGGTTTAGCAATGGAGCCTGATCTGCTCCCTATTGAAATGGGTTTATTTATGCGTTTCCTCGTCTAATTAAGCGATATCAACATAATGGAAGAAACTGCTTGGCCCCTTGTTAGAGTTGCATTTTGATTGATGTCATTATTTTGCATCATAAGGATCATACTATTGAAACAATTATTGTTCACTGTGCATCTGTTTTGTAGGTTCCAGGGAGCTATTTAGACAAGCATTTCACAAACAATCTGTCATCTCAAATACTATCAAATCGTACCTGTCAAATTCATTGATGTGATGATAATTTTTATCTATTTTGCGAGGGAGTACATCAATGTCACCTGTGTTTATTTTCAGCAAACACCGGAGAACAATAAAAAAAAAACGGCAACAATTCAATACAATACACAACACCATCAAAGCCATGCCTTTTCATCTTCTTATTTTCGTCCCCGTAAAATGACTTTATAAAGTCTGCAGTTCTGATCGAAACGGACAGATAAGATGTAAACATAACCTGAATGCGCGCGTGCCCTGACTGCAATGTACTTAGACATCCCTTCAGTTAAAAGCTGCCCCAAACTAGCCTTACAGTCATGCCGCCTGGAGATTTTATATTTTACCTATATACAACCTCCATATTATTGGCTAGCTGCTTCCCTTTACCAAAGGTATAATGTTTCCAGGTTTGTGCTATAGTGGAATGTGTCATATTCGACCTGTGTCGAAGTCTCGAGGGCCAGGTAAGGGATTACATGCCGGGAGACTCGTTTAGAATAGCCATAATTTCCCCGATGGCTCAGTTTTCACGATGAAGATAATGGAAGCGCTCTTTTATCAGAGGGCAGACTCGCACAGGTCTAAGGCCCAGTCAACCCGTCCACGTGACTAAAATTGTACGTGCTTAAATTAACTGACGTTTTGTGGTATGATATTGTTTTTATGAAATCCACACGCCGATAGAATTTAAGGTGGAAGACATACAGATTGGCATTCGAAAACGTTTAACCAAACTAATAGCATCAGTGTTGAATGTAGGATTACATTTCTAAGTCATTCATCGAGTCATTCTTCTGCAATGGGAACCTTAATTTTGAATGAACCACTTATTTCTATCCATAAAAGCATTTGGGGATTATGACTCAACAGAACCATTGTTAACTAACTCTGGATGACGACACAAGGGCCCTTTTCAGGTGGCTTTTAATTCAATACCATTCTCTCAACGAAAATGGACAAAATTTAGTCACCAATTCGACGAGGTTTTTATAATTTGAATACTTTGATGGTTGGACATATCTTCAGGGCTTCTTCAACTTAACACATATTCGAGAGGAATCATTTTGATGGCAATCATGGATATATCTTACAATCCAAGCCACTATTTAATTTCTGAAGAAGCTGATTGATGTTATCATGCAATAAGTCGTACAGACCTACTGACGTTTAGTTGGTACACGTAGACAAGAAATATCACAGCTGACAGACCTCAGATAAAAAAAGCAATTTCATCTCATCCTTCACTTTTATGCTTTATATTGTCATATATATTATATCAAATTGCATTTTTATCAGTCACAACAACTCTGTTATCAAGGAAATTACCTCTTGCTTTCATTCTGTCATTTTTTATACTTATGCATTGAAAATTCACGCGATGACACCTGTTGTTCCTCTATCAAATCATTTAATAAATGTATCGATGGTGAGATGCCCTCACGAATCCATGTATGCCCTTAAGGCAACTTTCATCGTTTTGTCCATATATTTGACATCCTACATTAAACAAGGCAGCTGCAGCGTCAAATAAAACGCGCGATATTGAGATTTCAGGTTATCACTGACTACCAACTGACTGTTATTTCGTTTTGTTTAAATTGTTGCATTTTTCGCACAATTTTGCGATATGCATCAGTTTCTTTCCTCTTGACAGCCACGTCAGCGTTGATTGGTTTTAATATAGCAGGTGCGTAGAATCTCTTTAGCAGAAGAAACAGACTCGCTTTGAATTAAACAATTTCATCGAGGCCAATGGCCCAAATATTTGGCGTGACGTTAGCTTGTTCGTTGCCGCATTATTTGATTGCTTATTTTTGGCTCCCTTGCTGTAATACCAAAGGCCAAATACCATCACAGAGTCGATTTCTACTTGTTTGTGTCTGTGTTTGTGTTACATTCGGTTAATGTTTATTAGTGCGCGTCTGTGCGTTTATGTGTGTGTCTTATGCTCTGTGTGCGTATGTGCAAGTGCATGTGATTTTTGTGTCATGTGATTTTGCGTTTGAGTGTTTTCATCTGTTTTTTCTACGTTTCTGCAATTATGTGCCCGGTTGTGGGTGGGTGCTTTTCTGTGTGTGAGCCTGTGATTGTTCGTGTTTTGAATGCTTTACGTGTAAGCCAATTTTCTAGCAATGTTTACGATAAAATTGAAAATTAAGGGAAAAAAGACCATTTTGATCGTGACTATGAGTCTATAATTGAAATATAGACAGACGACGTCGACCAATCAGAACGCATCATTTCCCTCATAACCCAGAACATTAATATCACATATACTACCCGCATCCGGGGTATAGGTCTCGTTCTCATGGTATTGTCAACCATTAGTGAGAAGAGGAATCTACTGCGCTGGGAACGAGAGCTACAAAATGGCGTTATGACCCGCTTTCCTTCGGTGTATAAGGTCCCATAATTCATGGCCGATTCCTATAGTATAACGTCATTTCATTTCATTCAGTGGTCATAAAAACCGGTCATGAATTATAGCACCTTATAGTTATACACAGAGGGAAAGCGGGTCATTAACCCTATATCATACCAAGCATGCAGAAAATACTTACATTTACAACTGCGTAATTATATAAACAAGAAAATCCTTCCGTGAATAGTTCTGTCAGGTCGGCACGGTACTGAGGGGCAACTGAGTGCCTCTCTTTTTACACAGCCGCAGCTTTATTTCCACCGACGTTTTGTTGACCGCCGGTCACCTTCATCAGGGCAATTCTGACTGGTTTACATTGCACCGCAGCAATAAGTATCGCTGCTTACAGATGCAGCCAAGACGCAAATTATTTACACATCTACAGTGATAATTTTCCACAATTACAATACAGTTCAAGATCATCTGATACTAGTGTATTGATGATATTCATTATTCATACAAACTGACAGTTTCATAGAGTTCTTGTGTACCTGTGCTGTATGTAACGATCTACATTCATAACCTGTGCATGTGATCGATGTTTAAAGTGTTTTAAGGCCTTCAATTACGTGACATATGGACTTTTCCTGTTTATGATATATTACTTGCGTTGGAAATCGATATAGATGGAGAGGTTAAATAACGCGCAATATTCTACACGTATCACACTATCACAAAGAGCAGGTTTTACATAACTATTAGTTGTGATGACAGTTTTTAGTAGTCCGATAGAAAAAAGTGTGGCAATAAAAAATATTGCCATGGCGACGGTTTTGTTGTTTATAAGTATTAATGATTGTTGTTGTAGGTGTGTCGTATTTGTGTTCTATCCTTTTGCATGGCTGTATGTATGAATATTGTTTTACGTGATGGATGTTTGTAGGACATTGCTGTTAACAATAAAGTTGATCTCTTGTGACGAGTGACCATAGATGTTTCTCATTGATTATACAAATAAAGTCCTCATTTGTCAATCGGATATATGATCTATATCCTTAAACTGGGGCCGACATTATAAATACAGGCGCTCCCCATTGGTTGAGAGGGAAGCAGTGCAGTAGATTCAAACTAGAGGGTACGGCCTGTAGCTCCCGGATTATCGGCAATATTTTATTACTGACTGGTTGCTTTTGGCCAGTTTTTGGCATATCAATGTCTTATGTTTCCATCATCACGTTTTGACCAATGTTATACCTAGTCTCTACCAGACTCCGGATCGCTGGAAAATCGTAGAAATGGAACACATAGAGAGGAATATAACCGGCCAGGGAACAGCTCGCGATCCTAGGATCCGTCGATCGCGTGCTGTTTGCTCCCTGGCCGGTTATATTCCTCTGGCCGGCTTACTCCTCTATTTGTTCCATTTCTACGATTTTTCCAGCGATCCGGAGTCTGGTAGAGACTATGTTATACCCTGAATTGCACACAGTGTGCCGTACAACTTGACAGACTGTTAAACAGAGCGGCAAGACTGATTACAGGATACAGACTTCAAGATCATGTCCCAGTTCACACCTTGCTATAGCTGCTGCAGGTCTGGAGTCTGTGCGTATGATGAAGTTCAGGACATTTAGACGCCAATTATACCTAATGGCTTAGTAATGCTATTTTTACAGTTACGTTGTTATTTATTGTTATTGTGTTGTTTCTATGTATGCGCATATGCCCAGGATCGCCCGAAAAACAGGTCTAGGCTGACCTGAGTTGTATTGTTCCTGGTAGAATGAATAAAGTGAAAGTGACATATAATGGCTGTTTTATGTATATTACAACACTTTCGCCAGTTTTTGTAAAAAAAAAAAGATTCCAGGCCCAGGGAGCGATGCTGCTCCAGGCACACGCACCCCGCTGTGTGTAAACATTCTCTGCCATCGCTTGCCGGCCGGGCCGGCCTAGCTGCCTGTATCATGTAGTGATTTTTGGTTTCCAGGCAGGGCGACTCACAGTAAATGTTCAGCCAACAGGGAAGAAAATGCTACGACATCGGAGACAAGTGTAACATGTTTTCTTGTTCAAAATGAACGCGTCGAAATAAAATACATGACCTTTGTGTCATTACAAACAAATTACCCTATGTTACACACTAAATACGCTTTTAATCTATACATACAAGCATGACGCCTGACTTGTGGTATAATCATTTTTAACATGATTGACAATAGAAATGACAATTTTTTCACATACATGTATATACAATGCGAAGTGTATGTTCATCTCGATTCAAACTCGTAGTCCGTGTACGTCCATGCTTTGGTCCGTGCCATCATATCGGGACATCAGGGTAGGGCTGGCCGGAAAAATCGGGAGGAATAGGGAACTCGACCTAGTCCCATCCATTGAAAAAAAAACATCGAGCATATGCTGATGCATATACAATCATGCATGATTGTATATTTTGTCATATATCGCCTCTCTAACTCACCATTCGCGATCTAGGATATTTGTCGATTGGAGATTAAAATAGTGCCCCTGGTTGTGTTGTAGGTGATGAAAAACGTTAGGTCCTGTAATTCAAGTAACAGGAGCTTATTGTCTCATTTGCATCAACTTCGTCTTTATAATGGACTACTAAAATTGTCTCCATCTCCTTTGTATATCAATTCATGGGATATAAAACCTGCACTGCAACCAGATCTCTTCCGTATCACTGACGAAAGGTAGTGGATGTTATCTGAAGCGTCTGACCATTTTCAAAACCATATCCAGATGCTTGAGTAATTTGCTTTTGGGCGTCTCCTATTACCTCTCTAACCTTCAAAGATTTTCTTCAGTAAAGACACTCTTTTCATACAACCACAACATTATTTCCGCCGACATTTGTCTGTCACATTCATCAGGGTTTTTACATATATATTACATATATACAGTGATAGTTTTCCACAATCACAATACGGTCCTAAATCTAAAGGAGTGATGTATACATATGCAGCAGTTGTTGGAGAAAACGTTGCTAGAAGCCAGTTCCACAAATCTACTTCTTAAGAATGCGGTCCTAAATGTGACTGAGTTTGTATCCCCCCTCATCACGTTTCATGTCTCAAGTGGATTTTCTAAATAAAAAATTGCACACTGCCTCCTCTATCCAATGTGTATATTTCTTTGCTCATTTAACAACTGCTGCATATGTATATGTCACTCGCGATCGTTTACATTTTTATGCATATCCTCATATTTTGTTCATATCCGGTTGTATCATATTCAACCGGTTATCAATGGAAGGACAATTCAAAACCTTACGGTCGGCAACAAAATCCACATGAGAAACATAATATGGCAATATTCTCCAAAAATCCCTTTGTTAGATGCTCATTATAATTAGGTAAGCCTATTTCTGTATAGATGATATCAGTAACGTTTCTCGAGTTTTCCCGTAGTTTTTATACCATCGGCACCGCGCTTTGCACGTTAACGACCAGGCGATAAGAATTTACCGGACCCAAAGGGCTCCATTAGCGCAAGTGAAGATTGCTCAGTGGTACTTTCAAATCAGCAGTAGGTACGGGAGTCGTTAGTAAATTTACAGTTTGGTATTTCATACCACTTTACAAGATTGACATCAGTAGCGATCGGTACAGCATCCTGGCTGCAAGCTGCTGTAACTTGTATCCTTTGACTCATTTGGACTTAGGAGGGGAGGGAAGCACTTCGTGTGCATTATGTGTCACCACGACTCATTACGCGTTTGTATGTGTGTGTTTGTGTATGTATGTATCTACATTTGGTTTTATGACAGAAGACGAAGGAGACGAACATCCTAGCAAAAACAATGTGTTTTCCCTATCAGAGAACGCATGATAATAAGGTCGTGATCTTTGTTCTTTATATTGAATCCCATAACTTTTCTTCTCGAAGTATCCTATATGCCACTTGTATCGAGTATCATCTTATTGTCATTTGTCACAATCGAAATATAAATCTTTAGTGTTCATTAGGCAAAATCATATTTTACATATTTACATACCATTACTTTAATGTTCATTACTGATACCTACCGGTCAGTAATCATGAAAATTCATTCATTTATTCATTCATTCATTCTTCACTTATCCTAAATCAGTTTACCCTTACAGGCAGAAATGTTAGACCAGACTAGGTATTTGCTTGCCAACATATCTGTATTTTCTAGCAAACGTTACTTCACCCTTGAGTTAACAAGCTACAACAACACATGCACTACAACCGTCATACTGTGAAATATCAACATCTATTGACCACAAACTAGCATGGCATTCTTTGCGGTTAAGAAGCTGTGACATGATAATGTAATAGGTTCATTGGTGTTGCATTTCCGCGACCGTTTGTACTCGATTCTTTACGTTTACTATTCTATGTAAATAATATTGTTGAGAAGTTGTCTCTTTTCGCCGACGACAGCTGCAGATTCCATTGATACAGCGGTTTCGCCTGTTTCTTACGCAAGAAAGAATTTTCCAGTCATCAAACCCTGTGCTCAATAAATTTGTTTTTAAGTCATATATATATTAATTACCTCCATGAAAATGGAAGTATGGTTGTTACTCTTGGTGACGTATGGGGGTTCACCTTGGCAGTGCATCAGCCATATTAAGATATATTTCGTCCTGGAGATACTGTGTTCTCGAAGTGGTGTAAATTTGGGCTCCCTAGCAGGTTGCTATGGGCTGTTTCTCGTCTTCTGTTTTTGTGTGCGTATCTTACTAGTAGTTCAGCCTTGTTTTCTCGACACATACCACTGAGTTTCAAATGGATGACGATTGAAAAGTTATTACCACAATTAATTAAAGTTTGGTGGTAACTGATATAAGACTTTGTACCACAAAATTATACTATAGAAACTGGAGCTGTGCGCATTATCTATTGTTGAGGCTCAGAACGTATTGATCACTCCCCTTAAATCACATATTATGCACGTCGTGATGCCTTGCTGCTTTTCAATTGAATAAGCAATAAATGAGTAAAGCAGTCATTCTCAATTAAGGTAAAGTATGAAAGTAAAAAATTGATCCATTCATTTACATGCATACCAAAAATAGCCTACATGTTACAATGTTAAGGGTTCTTGGCTTATGTACCAGTTTGCACTTACCTCTCTCATTTGTTGACCTGTAAATTGAATATATGAGTGGTTGTTACGAAAGCGAAATATCATTTCCTGATCTATGCCATGCTTTATTGTTGTGCTTTTACAGATCCAGAAAATATTGACAAGAAAGAAAGATACCCGCTGGCTGTAATGGTTTTCGTCCATGGAGGAGATTTTGTGCACGGAGCTGGGAGCATGTATGACGGGAGCGTCCTCGCCAGTCACGGCACGGTAGTGGTGGTCACAGTCAACTACAGGATCGGCATCCTAGGTAACTCCTTTACAATTTCATAGCTAAATACATCAACATCATTATTCTTTAACAGGCCTTTAACTACTTGCGATGATACAGATCATATATGTAGAAAACATTTGACCTGTGACATTTTCTCATGTTCATTGCAGCAAGAAGCTTTCCAGCCTTTCGCTTACTCAGTATTAGAATACGGAAAACACATAGTAGGCTTATTCCTCTGTACAATTTTACATTTTCATCATAGCGTGCTACTGGAGATATATGTCAAATCGAGTGCCAACGCAAAATAGATAGATTATATCATAATTACATGCATATCAGTTCGGGGTAAATACCACCCGAGGGAGGCTTGTTGCTGAGCGTACGCGTGCCATGCTTAAGGTGGGGTCACACATGCGTATATATTAAAGTCCGTTTGAGGTGCGTATGAAGCTCTTAGTCTCTACCAGGCTCCACAGGTCGCGGGAGAAATGATACAAATTGGAAAAATATAGATGCATAACATGCCAGATGAGTTAGTTGGCCGAGAAGTATGGTTAGCGACCCAGCTAACTCGTGTGACATGTTACCTGTTTACGTTTGTCCGATTTCTATTATTTTCCCAGCGACCTGTGGAGCCTGGTGGAGGCAAATACTCTCATGCGCGCCTCATACGGACTTGAATATATACGCACGTGTGACCCCACCTTTAATAAGGTCAAGTTGGGTTCCCCTGTTCTGAGATAGACTTAGCAGTTTGAGGTGTGTTGCTGCAATCTCAACATTAGTCCAACTTGGCTCTTCCACATCAAGGCGTTTGTCTTGCCTGACCGTCATTTACCAAGATCCATTAAGTATAGTTGACCATGAAAATACATAGGCGCTTTACATTTCTATTTGATTATAAGCATTTTATCCCTGGCAATATGATATCTTAAGTCATATGGGACATATCATTCACTCGTTTTGGGGTAAAAACACTCGGCCTCAAAACAATTGCGAATGAAATATGCGATGGTGAGTCAAAAAGTAATGCCCATGGTTTCATAACAGACTCATTTTTTAATCGAATGAGTTGAAATTTGGCACAAAGGTAGATGCATGTATGTGTCGTCTTGAGATGGAAATATATCTACATTTGTCGCTGGTGTAGAGGGAGGTATAAGCGGTCGTTAGGATCATGGTATTTGTGGTGTGTTGATTAAAATGTCTTTCGCCTATTTCCCATTAACTAAGAAGAATCATACTTGTAATAAATGTGTCAGGTTTCGTTTCTTTTGGTTAATGGAAAAGTAGTATACGAAAACTTTTATTCAACATCTTACGAAATCGGCTTAAGATCCAACTTACTCTATCCTAGCAGCTGTAAATGAGGAACCATAGGGAGTTCAAAAATAGAAATCGACATGAAACCTACAGAGGAATTTGCTATTTAAGCATCCAACAATTATTATAAGTGAGTCAGATTAGAGGAACAACAGATCGTCTGACAATATTCCGAGGGTGTTGTCTTCTTGAAATCAATTCAGTTGGTCTTAAAATGATGAAAAACAAATTTAGATAGTTTAATCAAAAGAGTATGTATGCCTTTACCTTTGTGCCAAATTCGATTAAAAATGACCGTGTTCCCTTGCTTTACTTTCTGATCCATCTTAGTATATTCTAGCCTGGGTACCATCCGATTTCTACCGTGGCTCCTTACTCTAGCTACCCTGAAAAAATTAGGGTAGCGAGTGTATGGAGCCCCGATAGAGGTCGGATGGTACTCAGGCTATGTTTATTCCAATTACTGAAATGAATGTTACCTTATTACCGACTTTATCAATGCAGAGAAAGATAATGTCTAGGGCGATGGGGCTCGTTCTCATTAAAATTGTGCTAACTAAGGATTCAGGATATAGATTGTAGATTATCTCATGGTTTTTGTTCGGCTGCGTTGCTTTATGCCCACTATGAGGTTGAGAGTCTGGCACCCTTCCTGACAGTCATGCTGCGGAGAAGCAATGGATCGCTTGGGGGCGCTTTTTCTCCCATCAAGCATTGCGCGATTGCAGCCAGGCAGATGACAAGGCACGGCGCAGTGCAGTGATACGTCAACATTAATTCATTTGCTTTCAAATCTCAATACAATCTAAACGGGTTTCCCGAAAGTGCGACACGGAACGAAAAGGAACGAAAAGATAAGTACCGAAAGTGCGAAAAGGAACGAAAGGGGACGAAAAAGAACGAAAAAGAACGAAGTATGAAGCATACTGAAATGAAATCAATGGGAATGTAAGGAAATGGTACTGTGTGCGTCAGAAACATATGAAACGTGTTTCATCTTACCCGGAATGTTACAATATTAATTTTTTACGACGCAGTCTCAGGCTTTTGCATTTACGTGGAGCCCTACATTATTCTCTCGAGATTCGCGAAATACAAGGGTACGAGATAAGACAGTAAGGACAAAAATTCAGTTACTATAGGGTGGTAGACAAGTATCGATTAATTCACATTTTCAGAATTTACCAACAATGAAGCAACAAGATCGCAGCGTTGCTGTATTTTAGTGGCTTCTTCACTCCCAAGATGCTCCGAAGATGCCTCATGCAAATGACCCCCGATTGTTTACGTCTTTAGAAATCCGGCCAGTAATGATATGCTAATGAACAGCTGTGTCACGAGCATGACACCTCCCTTCAACAGGGATCACAACACGATGGCGCGATGGCCCGGCGCCAATCAAAATTTAGGCCGGGACCACTAGAAAATCACTTTGGGACATTATTTGGGACCATAGAAAAATAATTAACTAGAGTTCGGGGACCTCATACCTCCATGAAATATTTATTGCTTTTTTGTGGATGGTATGTATGTTTATAGTCGGTTGTATTTCAGAGTAATGGTTATAAATGTTATGGGAAAGTAGTGGTGTATTTATTTAATGACACAGAGGACGTCCATCTGATTAGTAATTATTAAAATGTGACACTTAATTGTGTAATGTGCAAATAAGAGGTCGACGGCATATGGTAGCGTGGCCATGGTGTTCCTTAACCCTATTCAGACGGGGGGGGGGGGGGTTCTTTTGAGGCCCGCGGCAACTTTGATGTCCTATAACGCCAGAACGGCTTACGCTAGAGCCACCAAATTTGGTGAGTTTTCCTAAAATATTGTTGGCAAAAAAATTACGAAGTTTGAAAAATTTTCCATTTTTTCGTGTTGCCATGGCAACCGTTTGTTGACAGGCTGTTTTGCCAAAAATCACTATTTTTGGTTCTAACAATGTATTTTTCATATTTATTTGTTATATTACTGCTATTTTGTAACATAAATAAAATCTTATATTATTTAGCATATCTTTCATAATTATATATGCATAAATTATGCTAATTTGATGACGTCATCAGCCCAAAATCCAAGATGGCGGACCGTATGGCAAGATCAAGAATAACAAGCTAATTATCCCTTAGAATTTGTAACTACCTGGTATTTTTTCATCAAAAACCATCTAAATGAATGGATTTAGTCTATTTCCATTGCCCTTTGTGATTATTTGTTGCAAAAAAAAAGGATTTTTAAAAATTCAAGGTGTTGGATATAATATGGCGGAGCCCAACTCGTATCTTAGATGTGCATGACGTCATTTTGTGACGTCATTTTGACGTTATCGATGTTGCTATTGGCAACACAAGTCGTAATAAACATTATTATTCTGTTAGCTGCACTTGTTGTTACTTTTTTTTAGCATAACTTGAAGTTTTCTGAGAAAAATCCTTTTCTCATGGATCCGGCCAATATAATCAAATTGATGACGTCATAATTACATCATCTTACGTCAACGTAACATCAAACGTCATGTACTTGTCAGATATTATGTCGATATCATGTCCTGAAAATTTGGTGGCCCTACGGCACGTCGTTTTAGAGTTATAGGACTTAGAAATGGAGGGCCTCAAAAGCCCCCCCCCCCCCCCCGGTACAGGATGACCAAAAAAGCCCGGTCTGAATAGGGTTAAGCTTGATGTTTGGCATTTAAACTGTCTAAGATTGACAGCATTATTGAGGTTCGACTATGTGCCTCAGAGCGGTGGGGTGGGAGGAAGTTGGGAAACTCAGAAAGAAGAAGGGATGTGGCCAACTTTAGTCAGATGGTGATTTGATTTTCCACCCATATGTCATAACATCAGCTGTTCATACGGTACAAAAACGAGATGCACACTTTCCTCTGACAGCCCTACACCAACTGTAAGATGAATACTTGGCGCCAACCCCGTCTGCTAAAAAACAAGTACCATTGGCTACGAAAGAGACAACTAACAACTGTCCCTTATCGTAACAAAATCAGAACAGCTGTATCGCCCATAGAACTTCTAACACCCAACCCAGATGAGAGGGCCTAATGGCATTTTAATCACCATGTCACTCAAATCAGCAGTACAGTATGTGAGACATCCATACCTGTTAAGCATTACCGTTAAATGTACCTCAACTTCTTACAATTATACTTACGCTTCACATCTCCATGATATCCTAAGCAGACATAAATAAAACTAATTATCATATTAAAAAAACTCGGGGTTCCCCAAACAGCTGTCATAGAAATCACCTCACCATCTGCTTGGAGCTGAGCCCATTAACAAACACTTAAAGCACGATGCCTGTTCCAATATATCGCAGATATAGGGGTGATTTCTGATATTATTACATTGATTATAACGACAGATACGGCGCCCAAAATCTCATCGATTCAAGCTTTCATCACACCCCACCAAAGCAACAAGTATGAAACCAATCCATCCAGCCGTTCTTGAGTAATCTTGTACAGAGACACATAACAGAAAATATAACCTCCATGACATTTCATGGAGGTAATAATGAAATACAAGAAATACAATACAGGATACAAACACATCATCAACACAACCAAAAGGACATGAAATATCCGTCAACCAATACCTACATGTAGGATATGGGGACAAGTTGATGCCCGATATATAATAATGCAAGTACTTACCAACACAACATCAGCATAAGCCACGCGGAGCACAAAACCTAACAACGCAAACGAAGTATAACACACCAGGTCCCCAAAGGCACAAGTGGCTAAATACAAAGTTATTTATCATATTCAAATTGTCCAGCATCGGGAAACAGTTGCCCAGCATCGGGAAACAGTTGCTTTAAGGAGTTAACTGTTACATTACCCTAACCAGTTGCTATACGCAACAACTGTTCAGATAAGGGATTACCTAACATATCCACATATTACATATGTCATACATCTAATTACATACTAACAAAACTTCCGCGTTACGCAAGGCGCACCACAAAACATCTAACAACACAAACGAAATATAACACACTGCGTCCCCAAACGCACAATTACATACATGCAATTTATTATCACAATCAAAATTGTCCGCCTCCCAAAACAGATGTTCTAGAATGTTGGGCTGGGCAAACAGCGGCACTAATGTGCCAACTGTTACAAATATTTCAAACAGTCCTAAGCAGACATAAATAAAACTACTGGGGGTTCCCCAAACAGCTGTCACCACACTATCTGCTTGCAGCTAAGCCCATTAACAAACACATAAAGCACGATGCCTGTACCAATATATCTCAAATATAGGGGTGATTTCTGATATTATTACATCAATTATAACGACAGATACGGCTCCCAAGATCTCATTGATTCGAGCTTTCATCACACCCCACCAACACAACAAGTATGAAACCAATCCATCCAGCCGTTCTTGAGTAATCATCTACACAGACAGAGACACATAACAGAAAATATAACCTCCATTCCATGACATTTCATGGAGGTAAACATCAGAATGTCAACCCGCCATACGTGTGACAACTTTCCGTCTAATAATTACAAGTAAATGTCTGCCTCGTGCGATCGACATCAGGCTCTCTCACAGTAAATGTACTATCCTCGGACGATAGAAAAACTACGCCTTTATACTTATTTCAAAGTTTGTGGTGTTAATGTTCTAATTTGCCCGATGACTTTGCTCAAATTTATCATACGTCGGGTCTACTGGCGGGATCCCATATGACCGCAAGCATAATGAAATCTCTTGGTGTTCATGTTCAACAATTGGACAGGCAGTGACAAGAAAAAAATTCAGATACCGTGTTTCGATGTCCTTGTCGCAAAACAAAGGCGTTCTATTACATTTATTGGTGTTTTTATTCGATTTTATTTCAGTTTGATTGATGCTTGCTTGACGTTGTGATGTTAA